>OY796685.1:17960516-19308890 GCA_963680715.1 Tetragnatha montana
GTGGATTCAAGTCCTTGGAGTATTCTAAACACCCAAACTATTTTTAAACTAAAAATATATGTATTATGCGTTTTAGATAGAGAGGGAGGTCTCAAGTTGGCCTGATGTTCGGGTAGGGCAGCGGGATGTGGTAGGCCGCGACGAGCGCCTTGGCAGAGGAGTATATTCCGATGACCCCGCATAGGACCCCCATTCCGATGATGCAGACCTCCCAGGCGACCTCGCACCGGGTCATGTCGTTGCGTTTCAGCGTCATGTGGAAGTAGCAGGGCCACACGAAGGACAGCATGGTGCCCGTGAAACTGCCGATCAGCCCCATCAAGAGCGCGAAGTGGGGTATCGTGATGGCGAGCAGCATGGTGAAGATGACCAGGAACACCCTCAGGGCCACTGCCCAGATGCGTAGCTCGCCGTCCTGCGCCAGGCAAGACGGGAACCGGGTCTTGGGCTGGCCCTGGAACAGCGCCGACTCCAGGAGATTGGCGGCGGCGAAGTAGGGCAGCGGGTAGGACAGCAGGGCTTTGATGACGAGGATCAGGTTGACGACGATCTTGAACCCCTTGGTGGGGAGGTTGTTGGTGATGACCTCCTGCGTCTCCTCCCCGAAGGTGAGGAAAGCCAGCCAGGCGAAGCCGGCTTTGAAGACGGCCGCGGCGATGTGGCTCCAGTCCAGCATGCAGTGGAACTTGGAGCGGTCCTTCATGTTGCCCTCGAGGCTCGGCAGGAAGATCTGCGAGGTGTAGCTGAACACCACGATGCCGAGGGTGACCGGGAACATGGAGCCGTCGATGGAGAAGGTCACCTTGGACCACTGCCAGTCCGGGGCGCGGATCAGGCAGTAGCCGAGTATGATGACGTTGATGAGGACGTGGGCCATGGTGCACCAGAAGCTCAGCCACGAGACGGCCGTGAGCTTTTTGAGGAAGGCGCAGGGGAGGAGGAACATGGTGGAGATCATCATCCACGATCTTTGGTCGATGGGGCCTTCCGGGAAAGAGCCGATCATGAGGTCCCCGCAGAGGACCACGTACAGGATGCAGGTCATGAGCAGCTCGATGATCTGCGCGAGGTTGACCATCTTGCCGCCGTAGCGCTCGCCCAGGCAGCTCTGCGCCACGTCGACGTAGCTGTCGCGCACGCGCTCCAGCTCGCCCTTGTCGTTGAGCTCGTAGAGGCAGGCCACCAGGATCTTTCCCGTGTGGCAGCAGATGTAGGCCACGAAGGCCAGCGAGAAGACGGCCCAGTAGCCGCCGTACAGCACGGCGTACGGCAGGCTCACGATGAACATGCCCTGGGGAGAGAGAGCGGGGTTTAGGGCCGGCTTCAGAAAAGGCGTGTCAACCAAGTGCCAAAACGTGCAAACCAAATCAACGTGGTGTATGAAAACGTATGATCGTTTACCACCATAAAGCGAAGTCAACCTGGGGTGGATTTGTTTACAGTTTTTTACAATTAGTTTTTGGTTCAAATATATTTTAATTAAAATTGTCAGCATACAGGAGAAGGACACTAATTCCCTTTAGGGGAATTTTTGAAAGCTGTAGAAGAGCGCCAAAGAACGAGTAGATCCAAAAACTTCACCAAAATGAAATGCAATTGGTGGATTAGATTGGATGGTGTAAAAGAAACGAACTAAATTTGGCGTAACCTCCCATACAGAGTAGAGGTAATAGGCAGAAGTGACTTAGTGCCTTTTTCCTGTAAAGCCGTGGTTACACCACGTTTATTTGATGATGCAAGTTTTGTACTCTATTTCTTAAAACTATTCGGCAATAAAAAAGTCGGGACTTCATTGATAATTTAGCTTTTCATTCTGATGGGCCCCAAGCTTGTTGTTGGTCGTCACTATTTTTATTACAGACAAGCACAAGAAATCAAATTATAAAACTTTAATTTCTTAAATTTTTAAATAAAGTTTTATTTATTATAAATAAGTTGTCATTTCAAACGCAGTTTATATTAATTCAATTTTCCTAAGTGCTGAATGTTAATAACATTTTAAAATTTCAAGTGTAGAATTTCTGAGATCACAAAAACTTTCCATTTTTGTAGGTAAAATTTTTGTATGAATTTTCAGAAAATATGAGTACAAAAAACCTCCCCTAGTTGAAGATAACATACTTAACGTCTCTTTTAGTGTAAAAAGCCCTCCAATTTATTTTCTTATTACTACACTTCGATATTTTTGTTTTTAAGGGCAAAAAAAAAGTCATTAGGAACTTAAGCAAAATAAATACTATTTAAGCTCTCGAAAATCGTTTATTTATTAGTCTCATTAAAATGAACTAGGATAATAAATGGATGTTTGAAATGAACTTCCCAAAGTAATTTTAAAAAAATAATGAGCTTGGGATAGTTATTATTTTCAAATAATTAATCTTTAAATTAGAGGTTTTAAAATCTCCTTATTGAGTTGCCCATTGATATTTTGAGTAGGTAATTACTTTAAAAAATTAGTGCTATCAATTTTCTCGAGTAATCTAAAAGCATAATCTGCCTAAATGTTCAGTCGCAAATTACTCAATGAGTTTATGTAATTAAACTAGATAGTGTAACTATATTTTAAATTTATTTTCTACACAGAAAATATAAGAAATAAAGTTATTTAAAGCTTATAGTTTCTTATTTTATAGAAAAAAAGAAAGTTTTGACATAATAAAATACTATGACATGATATGTAACGAAAGTTTGCTACATTAAATTAAGAAAAATAAATTAATGAACTAAATGCCAAAATATCTTTAAAAATTTTCGGATAAATTGTACTTTTTCAATTTTATTTTTTTCTTATCTTGCTTTGAAAAAATTTCAAGTTAAGAGTTTTAATTTAAAATATTCGAATAGTAGAATTATAGAAATTATAGAATAGCATTATTTTTTTAGGTGATAAAACCCATGAATCTAGGCCATCAAGATATTATTAATGGCCTTATTCACCAGACCTGGCCAGCGGTTAACCAGCAGCTAAAGAGAGAAAATGAGCTTTTCATTGACTCTGATTGGTGAAATCCTTCTTTGACCATTGGTTAACCGCTGGTCAGGTAGCAGTGAATAAGCTTAGGAGTAAAAATAATTTGAATTAATACTTTGAACAACATACTCTACTACTAAATACTACAAATATTTAATTATTCAACGTTTAAATAATTTAATTAGTTTATGCACAGTTTATAAAAGCATAGCAGGGGAGAGTGGGGCACCTTGGAACACTTTTTATTAAACTATTTTCTAATTTTTTATACAATGGTATTTATTGAAACACAGCTAATGTATTAAATACACTTCTTTGCGCATCTAACAAAAATTTTCGAAACAATTATCTCTTTTAGGGAATTTATAATAACAAATCAAAAAAGGTGTTCACCTTTTTAATTAAAAATTAAAATTCCCAAGGTGCCTCACTAGGGGCCCACCTTGTGACACTTTCCCAATAATAATAGTATAACAGCTATAAATGTTATATTGAAAATACAAAATTAACACTAATTAATGAAAAAGCTATGTTTGAACATCTTTCTTACATCTATTTTAAGTTAAACATCAAACATATTTTACATTCAAAATTTCTAACTGATTTCCTCATTTTTTAATGACGTAAATCACTGATTTTTTTTGTTTCCTTTCAGTTACTTTTTACTTTTTCCACCAATATCTAAATTATAATGTTTTAATTCTTAAATTAATTAATTTTTAATATTTTTTTTATTCGAGATAGATATGGGGTACCTTTGGACACGTCCCAAGTTTCCTCACACCTGAGTGTCCCAATGTGCCCCACTTGACGCTTTGTATAAGAAACTTAATTACTCTTTTAGGTTTGTAAAAAAAATTATTTTTTTTTTAAAAATATTAAAGGATACACGTATTTTAATCTCAACATGATTATAATAACATAAATACACTTCTTTTAATAAAAAATACTTTTGAAACTACAAGTGATCGTAACTTTGTATCTCGCAAAACAAGAAAACTGATGTAAATAATTTATTAGGATCCAAACGCACCATAGATTCCAAAACTCGTTGAAGAGTAGATTTTAGGGTCATTTATTAGCATCTATATAAGCACAATTTCATAACTAACTGTATAATGGCGTCTGAAAAGTGGAGTGTCCAAAGGTGCCCCCCTCTCCCCTACTGTTTTAGGGATCACTGGATCTCCTTCGTTAGTGCTAAAGAAACTGTCATTTTTTTTAACACTGACGAAAATCCAGTGACCATCGAAATCTTTTTTTTATCTTTTTAAATTTGAAAAATGTTTAAATCTTTGTGATATTTTTTTGCACAAGCCTCTTCTGTCAACTATAAATACTACCAATTCGATATTCACTCACCTGGATGGCATTGGTGACATTCCAGCCCGCCTGCCACTCATCAATTGACCCCTTGGCCCCGAACTCGCCTTCAAACTCCCCGGCCGCTGCTGTGGACTTGTAGACGGGTGCGTCGTTAGGGTAGTCCTCGGTCCCCGCGATCCTCTGTCCCTCTCCCTCCTCCTCGGTGTGTTTGTAGGATGCCATCTCGGTGTCGGTCTTGTTGTGGCCATGCTTGGCAAAGTGGTCGAGCTCCGTGCGAGCTTCCCCGCACGCGCCCGGCAGGTGAGAACGCACGTTGTGCCACATGCTGAAGATGTAGTACGCCATGGTGAGGATTTCGATACGGTTAGGACAGAATGGTGCGGATATTTCTTTTATTTTCAGTGAGGGAGCATTTTCTGTCTACTGTCGTTGATAGGTTGAATAATATCGCTCAAAGGTTTGGTTTGAATCTGATTGATATGTCCGTGTATTTTTCTGCCCTTTATAAGTTTTCTTCTGAAACTTCTGTGGTAAAGCACACGCTTCTAGGGTTCGAAGAATGTTTAAGAGTCGACGAATATATTTTGGCAGAATAGGTTTTAGCGAGGGTAATTAAAAATATGCTTGATATCATACCAGTATATTGAAGCTAGGTATCTTCTTTGTATATACCCTATTTTTTTTGTATTATAGAAGATCTGGTAGTATATCTTACGATAATTATAAAGACCCTTAATATGTTGATCTCAGACCAACTTTAGAGTAATCAGGGTTATAGATATGTATAATATTCTTCAGTTCTGTTAGTTAAATTTGTGTATTAGAGTTTTGTATATTTTCTGTTGCTTCTAGGTAAAAGGAAAGCAAAGATACGTTTGATTCCTGTTTCAGTGCTCCGGTAACTTGATCTGAATACTCTGTATGGGTTGTTGCTTTTATAACCGTTAGAAAGTATTTGACTGGACTGATTACTTCGTGGTTTCTTTTGACTTTGAGTTTTCTTCTGATACTGAAAAGTTAAATCAAATTTTTGAGTTGATTCTTTTGTTTTAGTTTTTTCTGTTTCTGGTTTCCAATACTGCGCGGAACGTTTGCTTTTGGAGATCATAAGACGTCTTGATGTGTTTCATCCGTTGATATCTCTTATTTAACGATAAAGGGATGTATTTAGTTTCTCAGGAATTGCCAGTTTAAGACAAGTATAATGTAAATGAACATTAAAGCACCAGTTCCAAATATCATTACTTGGTATAAAAACTTATACCTTTTACTTCCTTTAAACTTTTTAGAAGATGTTATTACTTTTTTATTAGACTTTGTTCCTACCATTCGTTGAGTTAATAAGTCTTGTAATTTATTATCACTTTTCATGAACTAGTTTTTCACGCTTATAACCTCCAAAGAAGACTATTATTTGTTTCTTGCTATAAGGATGATCCAAGCCTACTATACTTTCAGAAGTTTCAATGTTTTTGGAAGACGTTGATTTCTGGATATTGTAAAGACTTGTATTAAAAATAAGAGTGTAAAAGCTTATTTTCATTCATGACAATTTTAAGTAATGCTTATTGAGTTAAGTTTTAAATCACTACCTTTTCAAAGTTTTAAATGATTCAAATCCTTATTTATTTGGTTGCTTAGGGGTTGATTTCATCAATCCAGCTTCGTTTTTATATCTGTTTTGTATATTAAATAGAAATTGGAAGACTTGTTGTATCTGGGCAGAGTTTGGTTTTTGATGGCCATTAGCCTTAAATGTATGGTTTGGCCGTTCATTTTAACCTGTAAAAAATTAAAAAGCGATGTAAAGAGCAATTTTGTATTCATATCAAAGCTATCTTAAAAAGAAAGATATTTTAAGGGATTTCTAAAATTTTAAAGAGATTAGTATATCATAAGACTTTTCTTTATGAATAAACAATACGAAAGATTTCCATTTAAACGTTATACACATAACTTAAATGAATTAAATTAAAATAAGTTTTGATGGTTAAAAAATATATAACGTGTTTTAAATTAAAAAAAATATAAAAAACATATAGTTTATTTTAGGTTGTAATGAAATAAAGATGATAAAGCGCAATAACAACCAATATTATCCTTGTAATATTTCTGTTTGTACTTTATGTAATAGGTATATTTGACATCCCTTCTTTTAAGTCCCGGAGAGATTTGTCATGCTTACTGTTTTTTTTATAAAGTTCTAAATAATTCGATTGATTGTTCAGACATTTTGGGTATGATACAGTTCTCTGTTAAAACTTTTAATTTACGTATTAATAACCTATTTGTAATCCCATCCTGTAAACATTCTTACCTGATTAATTTTCCTTTGTACAGATTTCATAATATTTTTAATTTTTATTGTAATGATCTCGACATTTTTAACATGTCGTTCAATGTTTTTAAAAAAATTTGTAGTGTTTTATTGTCCAGTCCTTCTGTGCCTCCACCATTGTAATTGGATTTCTTTTCTGTAGTGTGTGTTGTTTATGAATAAAAGAATAAATATTAGGATATAATATAATAGGTTGAAAATTGGAAGTTTGAATTTCGATGAATTTGCTTGTTTAAACGAAATATGAAAGCACATTTAATTTTCTTGCACATTTAATATTTTAAGCACTTTTCGGACGTTTAAGGAAGTGTCATCAAAGTTTCAAATAGACAGGTCTTTTTGATGTAATATTTACTAAAAATATACAGTGAATTATTATTGTCTTCCAAAAGGAAAGTAAAAGCTAACTTCACTAAACTTTAATTAATTAATAACTCTTACTAAACTTCTTTAATTTTGTAAAAGTAAAAACATTTTCTAATGACTCATTTTTATGTATTTTTAAAGCTGTGTGAAATTTAATAAAATGTAACGATCAACGCTTAGCGTTGATAATGTCACCGTACTGTAAAAAATTAGGATGAATTTATTGCTTAAATTTAGTTTTCCTAGTTTTTTTTATAAAAATCTTAATTTTAATTTTTTTTTTTGCTTAGGATCGATAGTTTTGTAAAGTTGTTTAAACAAGAAAATTCGTACTAGAATATTTAATTCAAACAAAGAGACTGCGATAGAATTGAAAAATATGAGATTGGCATGTTGGGATCATTATAAATTTCTTTTGTTATAATTACGGCGATCTTTTCCTATATAAAAGATATCCAAACCATAAATTTATTTCGAGATTTCATTAAACGTCATAAGTCTAAGTGGACATTATTCATTTAAGGAAAGACAAATTGTGTAAAAAGAACCTTGAATTTATAGTTAGGAGAGAGGTGTGTTAGCATTGTGTGATATCCACCCCTTCGCTTACTCCTCATAAACTACGGGGACGGAACAAAGGGGGCGGAAAGAAAATAAATTTATAATAAATCCTTCGGTTTTATGCAAATAAATGAAGTGAAATAGGTTTGGCAGACTCAAGATGTTTTTTAATGTAATATAAGATTGACTTCTTTATTACTTCAAATGTAACATCGTATATGACCTTAAACATGCAGACCACATTTTGATTTTTTTTTTAGAATTTATGTTTAGCTATATTATGTTTTAATTATTTAATGTATAGAACGGTTATTGAAAGTATCTACACCATTATGAAGTATAAAGTAAAATGGATAGTTCTAGAACGCGTTGAATAGGTACTGTTTCTATGTCTAGCAGGGGTTTAATTTAAAGAGTGTATTGATTCATTTTTTAATTGTTAAATTTTATATCCAGTAAATGGAAAACGATTTTTGACGATAAAAGTTATTAGAATGGTATCTTGTGTTGATAAGATAAATAATTTAAAATGGTGAAAATGTAAAGAAATTAGTAGTTAGTAACAGCTAATATAAAATTTTTACACTTCTTAAAAGTTTTATACTACAAAAAGCTCCTTACACCCCAAACTTATAAAACCATTCTAGAATTCCAAAACAACATAAAAAAACGTAATTTAATACGTACTTTAATTTGAATTCCAAAATTTTCTAAACTATGGAATTTTTAAAACATAAATAAATTAATAAAATCATATAATTTTTTCATTTATGTATTACAAAGTTGTTAACTGCTAAAGTTTGTTAATGAATAGATGATGATTGGAGTGTGAAAAAGGTATCGATAATTTTTTTTATAGGAAACAGCAATTTGAAATAATATTTTGAAAATCAACAACCTCCCAATAGTAAGAACACATTTCCTCCATATCGAACTAAAATCTTAAGTTATGGAAATATACCATCACACAAAGTAATAAAATCAATTAAATTTTAGCTACCCCAGAAACTAAAATGTTAAAATCTCGGCCCAACCAGGTACATGGTCAAACTAATTATCGACTTTTGCATCCTTACTCCAGCTCAAAAAGCTTACACTTTAATGACATTTAAGTTTTACCAAACAAAACTTGACAGCTAAAATTACCGACGAAAAATTGACGGCATATTACATATCCCCCCAAATAGCATCATCCTCTTTTTTTACCTCCCATTATAAATATCCTCTAATATCTTTTTCACGCGATGGAAAAAAACCTATACGAATTAACATCCATACACTTTAAGCGAACCCTTGCATCTCCAATGCAAAACGCTGGATGTGAAGTTTTATGAAATGATAATCCTTTACCTTGTGCGCTCCGCCATGTCAGCTCGTGCCCTTCCAGATCACCGGGAGGCCCCCCTGAACATTCCGATGCGGCGGTGCAGGGGCGCAGGCGCGTCAGGGGCCGCCCTGCGCACGCAACCACCCCCACCCGGGGCTGCAGACGATCGCGAAGGAGCCCCCGACGGGCGTGGTGTCGTCACCACCGCGATTAGGCCGTGTTGTTGTGTTGGCATAACAGTGTCCCATCTATTTAAATTAACCGCTGTTTGCCTATTTTAAGGATCTCTTCATCATGCTGATAATTTGGCTATTTTTTTTAAAGTATGCTCGTTAGTAGAAAGATTCAGTGTATTGGGTTTAGAGGGTAAACTTTGCCATTAAAAAAGTCGTTGAAAGTACACATCAGATGAGTTATGCTAGTGATTGAGAGGATCGCAATCTTGCAATTTTCTTTTTAAAAAAATATGAAAAGGAAACATTTGTTGGTTGGGAATTATTCTTATAGTTCAGAGGATGTTTTTTGAGTGGGAGAACTAGTTGGAAAATATAACCTAGACATCAGGTTAGACAAAAACAGATGTTCATAATGGAAAATTCTTTTTTTTTTCGGTTCAAACACTCCATTTACTTTCATTTAGGTTTTAACAGATAATTTCTATGTACAATCTTAAGGTGTTTTAGATTTGCCAACTTAACTTGCATTTTAAAAAACTGATTCATTTATTTATTTTGCGGCGACCACCTAGCAATGTAAGATAGCTCATTAAACTTGTAAATATTATTTTACAATCGCCTTTTCATTTCTCTTGACTGAATTACTGTGTCCAACTTCAACTGCCTCTTCTATAACATTGAAGATGGCCAGCAACCCTTAAACTAGCAGCAACCCACATCAAACTGCAATTTTTATTTAAAACCTTATACATCCTTTATAAAACGAGTTGAAAGTTTTCTGAGTATGTAAATAAAATTTTTCGAAGTGTTTTAATCTTGTTGTTAACTTGTCTGGAAAAAATGTGTGAATATATTTGAAAATAATTGAAAAAGTTCCTGTGATCCCTTCGAGTTAAATGGTGTTTTTGCTTTGAGTTTTTCTCATTAATATACTCACCACCATTTTCTTTGAAGGAAATTGTGTTCAATAAATGTTTTAACTCCTATTTCATTGATTAAATGGCCTACTTTAGACTAACTACTGGCGAAGTTTAATGTTAATTGACGCTAGATCAGATTTAAATGTATATATTTTTCCATTATTAAAACGATACCATTATTTTCATTTACGTTATAGAATTAACAATACTTTTGTAATGAGAAACTAAAAATAAAGCTTTACGTTACACTAAACTTAAAAAGGAATAATTTACAAATTTGTAATAGATGGTTTTAAGGAGTTCGATCAGATGAGCTTATCAATCCTCATTACGATGATAATGAAGAAGATACCCACATAAATAACAAAACAAAATCTCATTTCCATTTTTGTTTTCTTTATAAATAAATATTGCACAACAAGAGAACACAGTATATACAAAAGTCAGACATCTAAAAAGGTATAGTACACAGCTGTGCAAAAAACTTGCATTGCAAACAAAATATCTGCAAGAAACCATGCAATATAAATAAATCGACGTTATTACTATTTTTAGGATGAATGAGAGAAATGAACAAAATCTATTAAATATCCCAGAAAAATCTTTGAACCAGTAGTATTTCTCATAGTGCTTTAATAAAATACATTGATTATATTAACTTAACAAGACTTCAGACTACATTTAAAAATTAAATATATGACTAACAGTAACAGTCTATAGAAGGCTTTTAAAATGTAGTGAAAATAGTGTTGTAATGATAACGTAGTATACTAATATAAACTGTCTCTAGAATGGTTCTTTTAAACATCACAGGTTTACAGAGATTAAAGTGGTGTTCTATACATTTTAAACAATGATATTTACATTTGTTCTTAGAGTTCGGAAAGACCGTGAGATTTAAAATCTACATAAAATAGTTATGAATGTACAGTAGACTGTTGATTTATCTTCAGAAAGTTTATTTCTAACAAATATCTGTGAACCATCATCACGAAAATACGCAACTATATTTCACAGGCACTTAATAGGATAGGTCATGCTGGAAAATATTTTGAATTTTAATATTGTGCAGAATATTCTTTTGTGCTTTTTTTTCTTCCAAAATTTACATTTAAAAAAGTTTTGTCCATTGGAGAATATATTCTGACCCTCTTAAGTTTTACCTGTTTCTCTATTTTGAGTCTACTGTACATAGTATCTGTATCTACTGTAGTCTACTGTATTTAGCAAAAAATGGTTGAAACTGTTTCAAACATGCACTCATGGCAAAAAAATGCTTGATAACTATCAATATAAGATTAATGATGATTACTTTTATACAATAAGTTCTTACATAAAAATTTTCAAATGAATTTTCTTTAGTGTGATTGTTTTACACTGAAAAGTTAGATAATACAATCATATGATGGATTAATTTTCAATTTTAATATTTTTCTAAAAATAAGTAATAATTGACTGAAGAGCATAAAAATATACCGGGGCGTCTCCTCATTGTAACAAAAATCACAGTTACCCTTTTGAAAAGAAGGGGACAATATGAACATTTACTAATTTAATTAAGAAGTTTAATTCCACGAAGGCTTGGAAAAAATAAATTATGGAGAACATTTTTGAAAACATTTTGATTACTTACGAGTTTTGAAAATAATCCCAAGAGTTGTATGTACATTAGTGTTTTGAATCCTAAAAGAGTGCTTAAGTTCCCGGAACTAGGATCTGGAACTAAGTATCATAATTTAATATGAATTGTGAATATGTGTCAACCTACTTCTTTACATAAGTAGCATTGAATTTTAAGAGTTTCAACCAAAGAAAGTCGAGACTAATAAGTCTGACAAGTGGATATTCAACGCTTTGAACATGTATCAAGATTTTCCAGATGTTTACTGTCACATAGATCTTTTTTAAACTTTTACTTTTTTTTATCGTCAAGAGAACTTATTCTTCACTTGACTGACTTATTATGTAACAACAACCTCGACTTGGGTTAGAAATACTCTTGAGTTCCCTAAAAAATTGACGCTATCGATTTAAAAACTCATCGAACTTTTTTTTGTAATTATTTAATTTTTTTTTGTTTTTGAATGAGTTAATGTTTTAAAAGTGATTTTTAGTTGGCTAGGGACTTGTTATTATAAAACGAACTTTAAAATAAGGTTTTACTACTTTTTAGCGGTTTGCTGATATTTTTACAGAAAAATATAGCTTTTATGAACAGATAAAAAGTGTAGTTTCATACTCTGTTTATTAAAGTTTGGAATAAAATTCAGCAATGTTCAAATGGAATTGTGCACTTTGTAAATTTTTAGACGCCAAGCAAAACAAACTTTTCATGGATTTATGAAAAAAATAATGTTTTTCTGTTAGAGTTGTCTAAATCGGGTATAAAAAGTAATCCACATATTTTTTAAGAGTTGCAACACAAAACCTTTAAATTCATGAAAAAGCTTTCAGCCTTTTAGGGAAATAATTGTTGAATATTAGATTTTTCTAAGAAAATATTTTACTAGCCAAAAATATCTATAAATAAGCAACTAATATAGCTACGATTAATCTAAAATTTTTTGAAAGCGTGTTAAAAGTTTGATCCCATATTGATTCAAATGACACTTGATTTTCTAAGCACCATCACTGACAATCAAAGAGTCGCATTTCTAGCATATTGTTAAAAATTAAAGTTTGCATTAATCAAAATAATTAATTTAATTTTAAAATAGTAAAATATCTTAGTAGAAATAAATAAATGTGCTTAATATTTATTCAGCAAAATCCATTTTAAAAATAGTATTACTTATTTTTATTTGCAGTATAGTCAAATGCTTAAATCATCTATATCTATAGTTTTCTTTTAAATATGCATTATACAAGAACAATCACTTCTTTTATGACGTAACAGTGTAAGAAGCGATTCATATACGATATTCAGCCCTCTTATTTTAAAATGCCTTCAAATTCAGTTCAACTTGCGCATGGGCATAATTCGCAGAATCTCTCTTATTTTAAATGCCTTCAAATTCAGTTCAACTTGTGCATGGGCATAATTCGCACTATCATTTTACATCGTTAATTCACAGAATCAAAAAGTCGAAACTAACAATAACAACATAGACCTTGAAAAAGAGGTGGTGAGGGTCTATAAATAACACATTAGATGTACCGTTCTTTATAAAAATAAAACGCACTAGAAAAAAAAAGTTTGGCCAACATGTGTATAGTTGCAACATGCAAGAGAATCGTACATTTCGACATAATAGTAGACAACATCAAAAGGACTGAAAAAAATCGACCATTAATTTATAGGGTTCTCAACCATGAATGAGGAATTCCCCTGGACACTTCCAAAGCTATTTAATAGCATGTCTTTAATTTCGTTTTAAAGCATGCTCATGATATGTTCATCTAGTTTGTTCTAGGTTCTACTAAGCTGGGTTATCGCACATTTACCATATTGGACATAAAACTAACTTTAAGTATTGTGTTTCTCTTAAGTCTCAATTCGTTTGAAAAAATTTTCCCACAAAAATTAAGATGCCACAGATAATTAAAAAATAGCTATAACTACACTTACAATAAATAGTAATATCAATATCTAATTTACATATCAGTATAAAAAGTTAAGACACAAGTAGGATTTTATTTTCTCAGTTCCAGAATTTATACAGATACCTTATAAGAAAACTTAATTTTCAAATAAAGAGTATTATTATACAATTTTGAATATTTAATAATTTTCTTTTCGGGATTAGAGGGAAGATATATTCTTTTCCGTAACTAATTAATAATACTTGTAATTAGTTTGTTTTTTATCACTAATTTTATTATTATTAGTTTGTTTGCAAGCTTTCAACTAAGGGAACATAACTAGGTAGGGCATAACTACCAGCATTTTTAAGGCCGGAGCTCAATGAATTAAAAATTCTCTAACAAAAGCCAGTTTACATCTGTTATTGAAAATTTTATGCATCCTGTTATTTTTTGGAGAAAAAATATGAAATGAATTGGTTTGGATTTTACACGATTATAATCTTTGAAACACCAAGTATAAAATAAATTCATATAAAGTAATCCTAAAAATAGCACAATTTTGATGCATTAAAGCTAAAATATTTTCCAATGAAATATATTATAGGCTAATACTTTTACTATAACGTAAGATTTAACATAAAACTTATAAAATTGAACGTATTTAAGCAAGCAGGAGCCCATATCACCTATTCAAATATAATCGATTAAAATTTTCACTCTAACTTCGGATCCAGCTTAAAACTTGTTGGACTGAATGAATCTGAACATGCAGCAGCCTATACAATCTCTTCGACCGTAATAAAAGGAGGGGATGAAGCATAAAGGAGAGATAGTGGTGGAGTGAGCAATGGGGTAACCCTAAAGACTGGGTAAAATAATTTCCAGAAAGACCGCAGTCACGTAATGACCACTACCACGTGATTGCTGCCTTACTGGAAATTGTTTTCACCGCCCAACTTCTATGCCATGCAGTGTTGCTAATACGTGCATTCTTGGCATCGCGTTTTGTCGCCAAGCTTTAGCAAATGTTTAGAAATTGCCTAGCAAGCTATAACGCGCCAACTCATCGCCAGAAGCCCTGCTAATGACGGGTACTCTTTTTCGAAGTCGATTGAAAGAAAATGCTCACTCCACTTCTATTTATCCTCTATATGGGATGAAGTCAATCCGGTTGAGAACCCCACCGATGAAGTTGATAATACTATCGCAGCACCGGCGATGCCAATATAGTCTCTTGGTGCCAACTGGGTGTTCACTTTGGTCCTTCAGTACTTGTTGCACTGGTAGCCGATGTCCTTCTGCCCTAGTCAAAAGTAGGGCTGAGGGTGGTGGTGATGGTGCATGGGGTCAATGTCAACGTCCAGGGACTCTGCAGAGGACCTCCTGGAGCGACTGCTTTGGTTGATGAGGTAGACGGCGAACAAGACGACGATCACCTAGAACGCAGAGGGTTTGTAATAAGAGCATTTGCCTTCAACTAATAGGGATAAGAACACCACAAGATATACTTACTTCGAATAATAGCACTCCACCTAATCCGCCTATCCAATAATACTTGTGAGTATATAAGAACTCCAGGAGTTTTTCTTTACAGCCCACCTGGAAAACATAAGTGTGGAAATTACAACATCTGCATTCCTTTTTAAAAGAAAGTAAGCACGTTAGAGCCTATTAAACGATTTCAAAACCATAAAAGGCTATTTATAGGTAACTCTTAAAGTTACTTAGTACTTATTTGTTAGGAAAACCATTAAATTTTCGCGAATTACTAAAATTGCGATTCTAAAGTATACTTAGGAGACACGTCCGTTTCATTTGGTATATTCTGTAGCTCGTAGTATCAGAGGAGCTTCAGTAGCATTGTCTCAACTCGCACACATCCAAAACAAGTTAAGTATTAGCGTTGTGCCCACTATCTGATATGATGAAGAGCACAAATAAGACTGGACTAATCATCTATACCCTAGTTCAGGCTTAAAAATTTCATCTGTGATGTGGCCCAAATTATGACAACTTAAATTGCCGTGGGCCAAAATATAGTTAAAAATTATCTGTTGTTCACTCATGACATTGAAATTAATACAAAGAATTGAATGATAGAGAGAAATGATATGATAGTTTGTGTGTTAAAAAATAATGTATTTTCATATTAATTTCAATAAATTTAGAAACTTTTGTAACATTACAGTTATTTGAATTTGTAATTGATGAATAAAATAGTTACAACATTTTCTCACAGTTTTGCATGTCTTTAAAAATTTACATAACAAATGCATATTTTTAATTATACCTTCCTAAATCACTTTAATTTTAGACTCATCGGGCCACAAAAAGAGGAACTGGCTATTTGACTGGTGAGTGTGATAATAACAAAGGTAACTTGAAAATCTTTCAATATAACTACAGAAAATAATTTATTGAAACAATTAAATGCATCTACATATATCCACTCACCCTGTTCAGCTTTCTGACTGGTGCTGAAGAGATGGACGTCGTCAGGTTCCCTGGCAACAGGTTTGTGTAGCAGCTCTCGTGAATGGGCTCAGTGTTCACAGTGAAGTCTTCTGGACCCAGAAAACCGCAACAATGCAGCTGAAAAACATAACCTTGTAACAGGAAGATTCCCTCTGTGAAATTTTTCTCGACGAGGGTAAAAAATGCTTTAACATTCCTATTTAAATCGAATGGGTTGCAAGGATATCTTATCTAAGTTATCACCATTGTCAATATCAGTAGCATTATTATGTTCATCCCAATTAGTTTTAAATAACAAATGTAAAAGTTAAACTAAATTAAGACAATCTTTGCAAAGACATTCCATATTTTTTCATTTATTGACTTACAACTTTATGCTCTCTGATAATTTAAACCCTTTGAAATTCGGTTAGGAAGAAAAATCTTAGATACTTAAAATGACTTTGAGACAATAAACTGTCTGTGGTTCTGTGATCCCAAGATACCAACTCAAAAATTGAAGATTAATTATTATAATTAATATACAATGCATGAACTCTATAAATTAAAACTAAAATTATGAAAAATAGGTTTATATTGAATTAGGTAAAACATATGTATACTTAAATCGGGGATCGGGGATTTTTAAATTGACAGTTTTTTTAGACAACATATTTTTCTAAATATCATAAATACATAAAATAATTCCTATTCCTATAGGTATTAAAAGAAAATTTTGACACATAATGTATAATTGAAATTATTATTTACATATTTTTAATGTATTCAGCAAACGTATGCGTATAATTTACTTCATAAGAATTTTCATAGAAATATTAAAGTAACTTAAATTAAGCTAATTTATTGGGTAGGTTTATTTCTTTACCTGATCTTGAATAACATTTCTGGCATCTTCATTAACTTCTTTCCATCCATTTTCTAGGATATCTGTCATCTGCAAATTGAAACTTTTTTTAGGAAACAGTTGAAGCGTTTATTGAAATTAAAGGGTTTGTGACCTACCTTTAAGTTTAAGATATTGAAAGCAACAATGCCTCCTACTTCGGCTGCGACTGTTAGAACCCCTATTAGTAAGAACTGGGAACAGTAAAGTATAATTAATATTTTTGTCTACAGATTAAAATAAATTAAAATTAGCCTTAAGGAATTAGGGGAATTTATATGCATCTTTAAATTTTAAGAACTCGTTACAGATTTGGAGACAAAGGTATATAAAAACGATTTATGTGTCTATTTAAGTGT
Source organism: Tetragnatha montana (assembly GCA_963680715.1). Lineage (NCBI taxonomy): Eukaryota > Metazoa > Arthropoda > Arachnida > Araneae > Tetragnathidae > Tetragnatha > Tetragnatha montana. The sequence goes on from OY796685.1 coordinate 17,977,744, forward strand.
ATCTAATTTTCTCTTAGGAGGAATATAAAGTCATGAAATTTACTATGGCAAATCATGAAAAGTAACAGCAAAAACGATTACCGTAAACAACTTTGGAAAATTAAATTTCAGATAGAGTATAATGATTTCTAATTACGCAATTTGTGATCTATCATTATTGAACAAAAAAGAAAAACACGTAATATGAAGCAAGCAGCATAAAATAACCATTTAATGAACTTCATTAATAATTTTCTTTTATATTTAAAAACCATTTTAAGTCTTTAACTAATATTGTGTCAATGTTGAATACATTTGAAAAAAATTTCTTTTAAAAGCAAATTTATTCTATTATTAAACTATTAAAACTTTGATAAAACACATACACAAAATAAGAATTTTGTTAAAACAGATGTTATCAAAACACAGTCTAGTAACAAAAGCAATAAAACAAGTTTAAACATTATGTTCATTTTCATATAATTATGAGTGTTAGCCAAAATATCTCCCCAGCATACAAAATATTCAAAGCTGAATAGGAATAAAGGATCTTTTGATGTAGAAGATGAAAATTTTATTTTAAACACATAAATTTAATTTCGGGAAATTCAAATATTACGTAAACACGTTTTTGGTGCTCTTTAACTCCCTCCTTCCCTCTGGTAAGTAAAAATAAGCAAATTGTTAATTGTAATTATGTAAGCAAATACCCCACCATAGTTATTTTTATACAAAACTTTCAGAAGGTAATCTAATTTATGCTTAATTTTGTGATAATTAATTAATTAATTTTTAACCTGAACTTTTTAAATTAAATTATTTTTGTGATATATAGGATATAAATTTTTGAAAATACAGTGTTTTCATTACCCATATCCCCTTCCCCCTTGTTATAAAAAATTAGCAAATAGTACATCCTCTCCCTTAGATCCAAATGTAATATTTAAACGGACCCTTTCACGATAGTAAAGAGAAGCATTCATAATTTTCTCAAAAACTCGCCAGGTTTGAAATTCTAAGAGAGAAGCTTTATTTTTTTTTAACTTACCAACTTCATTAGGCAGGTTCCTCTCCTATAAGAAGCAATCCAACCAAGAAGACCTGGAAAATAAGTTATTTACCCGCACACATATTTAACCAATATGAAAATATCAAAATGTATATCTAGTTTGAAATGATTTACTTACCGCTACAAATTTTTCATATTGAAAATTATTAAATAATTATCCTAATCATAAATAACAAATATTTTAAATCCTTGTTATTTAATTTTAGTATATAAAAAATTGATACAGTATAATATATACAATTTTCAAATCTTATCGAATATATTATTTCAGGAGAAATTTTAAGCGTAATCCCAGAGAGCATGAGCGAGTGCATTAAAAAACTGGGGAAGTTTTTTTTTGTTAAAATTAAAGCATTTTAATAATTAATATACATATTTTCAAATCTAGTTTTTAAACACTCTATACATGAACTAAGTAGAACAAAATTTAATTTTTAAAGATATGTTTTGTTTCTTTCATGAGCAAGAAAATAATTTGTGATAGTTTAATTGTTTATAATTTCTCACCATTTAAAAATAGAAGTCCTCCGATACCCATAACAACATACGAAAAGATCTGAAAACAAAACAAATAAGTGAATAGTTTTACAGGAATAAAAAGGGAACTTTCTTTTTGTTCTCTTTTAAACTTAATTCTCGTTACAAAGATTTATATTAATAATAAATAAATGAAATTTTATATTTCACATAAATTCACTCAACTATTTCTAAGGGTAAAAAACTGACAAGTATTTAGTATACTGGCAGATGTTGTAGAACGTGATATTGGTATGTGAGAATAATTCCCTATTTCCAACTTTGATTTTTTTTAAAGATAAAACCATCAAATTTGGGATGAAACTTCAAGTTAAGTTTAAATAAACTTTGTGGGAGTAACTTACGTTGTTTAGATAAACTTAATAGGAATATAACCAGGTTAATTCAAGAAAAAATTTACTAATAAATTTCTTGTTCATAAGTATCCACCACTGGCAAATTTTATTCAATAAAATCAAAATGCATCTATTCCTGATAAAAGTAAGTTTTGATAAAAGCCATCACGGAAGACTAATTGTGGAAAAACAAACATATTAAAAAAGATTGATGAAACTCTTAAAAAACTCTCGAGAAAATACAAAAATATCTAGTTCACAATAATTTTCTAGATGGCGACACCAAAATATTTTTTCCAATTTTCTTCACTCAAGGAATTTTGAAAATTTGAGAATTTACTTACGAAACAATCACAGAAGGAAAGATTTGGGAATGGAAAACATTTTTTTTGTTCATAAATAAACATTATAAGAAAAATCTATCTTTTAAAATCTTGAAGATCGATTGTTAAATGGTTAAATCACGTCTGACATTTATAAATAAAATAAGAAGAATATTTAACAAAATAAATCTAAGTACTATCAACGGTAATGAAAATTCATCACGTAAATATTAGCACTATCACTATATCACGTAAATATTATTAGATTTTACTCATGAAAATAACGCTTTCTTGCGTTTAGCAATGAATAAATTCTTTGTTTGATTCCAAAATGCAGAAAGATGTATCGGTGGACAAAATATTTTATACCTACATTCAATAATAAAATAAAAATAATAATAATAATAATAAAAAATTCAGCTTCTTTAAATAATGTATAGACTTCTTATAGTATGTTATTGATTTTAATATCCACAGAAAACCATATAACATAAATAAAATATTCCCTTCAAAATGTCCGCTCCTTAACGTTCACTTTAAATCCAAAATTAAACACTTGAAAACATGGGAAAGCACTTGAGCTTGTTCTGAAATTGAGTAAAAAATAACTTAAGGTCTTAACGATTTCTTTACTCGAGTATATTTTGAAAGGATAAATAAAAAGGGGAGTAATTGGCATTCAACGATTAAAACTAGGAAAAACATCTTCGTTTTCGAAAATATGCTGGCTTTCAGATTTCCAAAATGAATCTTTAATTTCCATTTACTGAAATGTTTCATAGGCCTTTATTTTTACTTCCCAATAAAAATTAAATAAGATTATTGCTTATTTCTCCTTGCTACTTCTTCCAACACTTACATGATGTGCTTGTTCAACTAAATTAAATGGTTTAAAAAGTTTTGAAAGTCCAATAGAAAACTCTTCAGGAGAGTTTTAGAAACTTTTTTGAATGATTGGATTGAGAAATAAAACTTTATAAACAAGTAGCATGACAAATATCGTTCACTACAGGTGGTTTTAGTCTCAAGGTTCTTTATTTAAAATATCCATGTAAAAAAAATAGAGAACTTCTGGCTATGTTTAAAGACAATCCTAGCCTGATTTCATCCCTAATTAATCCTGTATTTCAATGAAACGACTGTTCAATAGTGAAAAGTAGCAACACAGACCAAGGTGTGAGATGTCCCCCCCCAAAAAAAAATGGAAAACGGGTTTAAAAAATAGGATGCACAGTAGAAATCCAATAATTTAACTTCAGTTAATCAATTTTCTCAATCATTTTACATTTTGTCAAAAATATTTGTTACTCAAACTACAGTATTATAACTAGTTTGTATTAAACTGCATATGTATTGTCCGTAAAACATGTAGACACATTTTTTAGTCATTGAAACCAATTTTTGATACACTTTTACTGTTTTCTGTACATTTACATAAATCGCCTTTTTTTCGATTATGGTACAATAATCGAAATCGGTCCAGTTACTGGAAATCTACTCTACTTTCATACAAGGATAATGCAGGGACATTGAAAATGTAAAAATTTAATATTTAATATACATAGTGCTGTCCTTTAAAAACAACCCACTGTTTCATATTTTTTTATTAAAAGCTTAATAAAAAGGATAATTAAAGCGAACAAAAAACTGTACTAGCGGTTCATCCTCTCAAACATTTTAGTGCTAAGCATTTTTAATTCCAACTCTCCATTACAAATTGGCAGCCAATTAAGTAAGAATTTGAAAAAAAGCCACTGTTTCCTAAAAAAAAACCATGTACCCTAAAAAAAACGCACTTGAAAAAATGATCAGAAATTAAGACAAAAATATGGTTAAAAGGTTTATTTTGATAGAAAAGGGAATAATTAAGATAGTTAAAACCAATTTTATCAATAATTATTTCTAAAATTAAAATTATGATATGATTTTCTCCTCAAGAGTTCGTCTTCAAAACACAACGTTAATAGCTATTTTATTGTAGAATTTTATTTTCGGATTTTGAAAATGACGTTTTAAATGCAAAAACTTCACAGTTTTTATATATAAAAAAGCTAAAACATGATAATTAACACTTATATTTTATTTTAACCCCATTTATTAACTCTCCATAACCCATTTTCAAGTGAAATTCAAGTAAAGTGCTATCTTTGCATGGGAAAAGGGTGTTTTTTGGTATCAGTGAGTTTTTATTAAAAATAGTAAAAAAAAATCCGAGAATCACTGAAACAAGCATTATATTTGCATAATTAGTAGTATATCATGGGTAATAATAAATATTTTTCATAAATTTTTATTTATTTTGCGATTTATAGAAAAGGAAACAATGGGTTGTTTTTAGCTCCCACTGGGTTTTTTTTTACCCCTGGTTTCAAAGACTACAGTAAGGACTCTAATTGGCGGACAGAGCCCAAACTTTAATATTTTTTCTCATAGTAATAGGCTAACATAAAAAAGCGTGAAAATTTCTTTAAAATCTTTATAACATACATTTTTACAACATCAAAATCTGTACATCTGAAGCACATTTTTTGCCAAAAATATACATTTTCTCAGCTTATTTAAAAAATAAGTAAATAAACCGTTCTTTGACCAGTTTTTACACCCCTGACACTCTAAAGGGCATAGGAAGACAGGATATATGAGATGGTAAAATTATTTTAATTATTTCATTAAAAAATCTCAATGGGTTGTTTTTAGGGTACAATTTGGAGTGGGTTGTTTTTAAAGGACAGCACTATGTGTATGGAAAAGTGATGATCCCACATAAAAAAATCTCGGTAGGAACCATGCTTGTGTAACATGTTTTTGATCCGTTGTATCTTATTAAGATACAATGTGTATAAAAGCAGAGACATTAACAAAACTGATACTCAAATATTAAGCTGTTTCTCAGAAACAATGGAAAATTTTAATTTTCTAATGCTAATGAAAACCCTGAGGAGCATGTCTAAACTTTTCTCAACGGCCTTTTCCCATGGTAATTGTAAAACGTGATTACCTTTCTTACGAGAACTCCTGCAATGCGCCCCTATGCAACACGCAAACCACTTTGGATAGTAGTTCCCACGCTTAATTTAACCAACCTCTTACTAATCGAAAAATTCCAGTGATCAATATGGCCTAGATTCCTCAAGAACCGCAAACTCGGTGCTCTAGCATAGAACACACGCAACTGATTACATGCGTGAAACATCTTTTGAAGAAAATTTAATTTATTCGCCTCAAAGATAAAAAGTTTAATGCCTCGAAAATGAATTTCCCTTGAGATCTCTGCATAGTTCTCACTAGGGGGCGTTGTGTGGCGTCTAAATTGGGGCAATCGATTTTTTTGTTGTTTATCGCTCAGGTGAGGGGTGTAGATTAAGTCTTTTTTTGTTAAAAGAAAACTTTTTTGGTTGAAAATAGATGGGATCAAAGAGAATAATACCTGTAAATTTAAGTTGTGTAGAATTATTTTGAATACCTATAATTTCCCCACAAATTAAGTAGTATACGAAATTATTCAAATCCTGGTTGATGAACATTAGTTTGGGATAGGTTGGAAATGTTGAAGCCCATAAAATATATAGATTATGGATAGATTATTTTTTTTAATCTTGATTTTTAAGTTAGTTTAAATAAAATGGTTATAAAAATATTTCTGGAAATGATTAATTTTTCCATTCTTTACAGTAAATCTCTAAATTAAAGTGACTTAAATAACATTTTAGTTGCCTATACTGCAGTGCAGTTGAAATGCGAAATAACACTCTAACCAAGATATTTACGAAAGAAAATGTATGATGTAGTTACGAAAGAGGGTGAATATGTGCCGTTACCGTTACCAATAAAAGAACCCTTTAAAATGTCGCAATATCCTTCTTCTGCATTGAGCTAATTCGATATTATTCTTGGACACCAAAATAGGCAATTAGATTTAAAAGATTTACTTTATCAAAAGTGAAGAACAAGGTTAAATCACTTTTGAAATTAAACGTATTATTTGTAGACGTATATTGTTGCATCAGGCCGTTGAATAAAGAAAATGATGTAGATTTTGTATCTGGCTGCAAGAATAAGTAATAAGTTATAACGATTATAAAGGACAATTTTAAATCTTAATTGAACATGATATGTTTTCCGAATCTTGGATTAACTATTGTATCATGAATTGGTTATTGGGAATTTTTTCAGTATATATTTTATTTATTTTTTGTATTTATTTAAACTAAACCTAAAGCAGAAACGTTGGTTACATAATGTTAGGAGTAAAAACTGTTAGAATATTTAATTAGAGTTTCGTTTTAATGTAGCAAAAAAGCTTTTAATTTTTTGTAACAAAGTAATTTTTATACCAATGTTTAAAAACTGGATTTGTTCAATAACTTCTTAAAAGACTTTATGGTAGTATCACCTTGAATATCATCCCTTCGGCAACCAGTGATGCGAAACAAGCTCAGTTATTTTCAGAAAAGTTTCTCATCTAATAATAATACCTTTAGTAAACTCCTTTTATCATACTACTGAAAAGACAAAAATTGGATAGAGTTTTTTTATTAAGTTTTCTGTGAGAAATTTTTGAAATGACAAAAATATGTTGTCTAAAAATTGCAACGTGGGAAAACGAGTTTAGTGTAAGCCTTTATGAAACTATTTTAGTTCTAAAGAAATTTCTAAGATCCCAGAACAAATGGTGTTACGAGAAACAAGTTTGAGTGTTTTCTTTTTCTTTTGTATTTATTTTGGAATCAGAAGAGATGATAAAATAGTTTTGAAGTATGAAATGACTTAATAATTCTAACTGAATAGTTTAACTAGCAAGTTATTATTTTGGGTAGTACATGCATTAATGCTCTGATATTATAAAAGAAAAAAATTGATATTTGAAATGAAATTTCAAAGGAATATTTTAAGGGAGACGAAAGTTAAGGGAGATAAATAAAATATTCCTTTAAAATATAAGGAATATGTTTTGTGCAAAAAAGTGAAGCTTTAGTTTTACTCTCAGAAGCAGATTGATGCTACGTTACTTAAAGGGAGAAAAACAACATAATACATATTGATCATTGTAAACAATATTCTAAAGGTGTGAAACAGATAAAAATCTATATAACCAGATTATCCGGAAAATCCCTATATAACCAGATTAACGGTATAATTAAAATACGTTATACTTTAATTAACTGGATAATTTTCTATTTTCATCATTGTGCGGGATTTGTCTGGGACATTCAGAAATTGGTTACGCTTTCCAGAAACAACCAACAAAAAAAACCACAAAAACATCCTACTGAGTTATTGAACATACTTACCGTGGTACCAAGGAAGAACTCCCTGAAAGAAGGTGAGGTAGCAACCACCCAGAACATACAACCAATGATGCCACATCCCACCACCTGTTAAAAAACAGTGAAATCAATTACAAAATTAAATACAATTATTCAAATTGATTGATTGTGATTTAACTAGATTTCTGAAGTTTCTAACTTTTGGTTCATTATGATAATATGATGCTAATATTTTTGATAGTATTATGAAACGATATTGAAATCCTTCAAAATATTGTATAGGTATAACTTTCTATTTAAGAGAACAATCACGATGAGATGGAATAGGTGGAAAACCCCATCGCATTAAGTTGATCTTCATAGTTTATAAGTCCCATTTATATAAACGTAAATTTATTATTTCTATGGTTATAATTATTAAGTTCATTTTTAACTTTTTTCTACAGACTTTTGGAAATGTAATGAGAAGTATTGGAAAACCTACGTATTTTAGTTTGGGTTACATTAAGAAAGATACCGTTTCGATCACTTTTTTTCTCAATAAAATGCCCAAAGCATTAAACGTACAAAATAATTATGATCCATTTTAAAATTTTATAAATTATACATTAAATTTTAAGGGATATTAATATTTTATATACCATCTGTATAAATTTAAATTTACCTCTGATCTAAAGCATTATGCTTCTAGAAAGTAAAAAGTTTTAAACTGTTTTCTCTCGGTAGTAGAATCGCAGAGAAGAATTTTAAGTAGTATCCTGCCTATCATTCAAAAGCCGAGAACAATAAGAAAAAAAACATGTACCTTTTTTACCAATTCAAAATATACATGGATTAGAAAATACGTTATATAACTGTATTTTTCACTACAATTACGCTAGAGACCGTTTGCCCTGAATGAGTTCTTACTGTGTCTAATATCTATTTGAGAAAAAAGTATTTTATGTGTTGAAGAGAAACTTAAAATCTTGTTTTCAAGAAGTAAAAAGGAAGTAAACATAACCTTGGTTGATTATCATCTCCCATCAAGTTCATCAGCAATAAAAAGCTTTCAAAAACGCCATTCTGAAATATTTCGCAATTAGTTGCGAAGAGCGCAACTCAAGCCCGATTATGCTAATAAGTTGATCTTAATGGAACCATTTAAGAAACCTTAAACTCCGAGGGAAGTTTTCTCGCTTAAAAACCTGTCTTTATTGTTTTTACTCGCGGGGGAAATGAGGCGTGGTTTGAAATTCATCGAGTTTCTCTCTCACCTTTAAAAATAACTTATATTTGGGGGTCACACATATATTATGTCACAGAAGTTTATAATTTGCTTTCAGAAAACATTAATTTGCAATAATAGTATATTTCTTGACCAAGTGATGAAATATTAAAGGAACTATCTGCTAACCTTAATGACAAACAGTGAAATAGTTACTTTTTGGAAAGACATTACATTCTTGTTAGGATATTGCATAGTTTTATTTGAGCAGTATTATTTCCAAAGTAAAGTATAAAAACATTTTAAACTGTGACCTTTAAACTAATGTTTCAGAGCGAAATCTTCCTTTTATCATAAATATGTAATCCTTTTTGATAAAAACTAATGTGAGCAGGTATTTTTTAAATAGCGGATTAAAACTTATACATCAATAGCCGTGGTAACACCTAAATTATTACCTGATAAAAAAAGTTTTATTTTTATTATTTTTGTGAAACATTTTGTTTGAAATAAATAATTCATGTAGAATTTCCTTTTGAGCATCAGTACTTAAGGAAACCAGCAGGTTCTTCCTAAAGTATTAATATAATTTTTAAATCCAATTGTTTTATTTGAATTTTAATCCAAGAAAGCTTATAAATTGGCAACTAAGAAAACCACGGTGCACGGACCTTAAAAACTTATCACAAATCTTCGCCCAGTCTTTAACCAGGGACTTCATCTTCCCAGAAGGTAATTACAAATTATTTTAAATCTTAAATTTAAAAGACTCATCCCAACCATTCAATTTCTTCCATTTTTCATAAAATTAGATCATACCTCTGATAAACTCCCTGGGCCTTCATCTAATCAATGAGTCAACAAACAAAACTTTTTAATCAATTTCCGCTTCCAAACACTTCCTCTTGATTACCTTCGATTCTTCCTCGCGGAAGGAAGATCAAACACTGGGCGAACTCCAAGGATGGATTAGACAACCTTGTGCGCACATTGCATGATCAAGTTCATTTGTAGAGTGATACTCCCCTTTTTTCCCTAATCAAATCAGATCAGTGGAGGCGGTGGTCAAAGGTGACCGTATGGGGGTGGATTTGGGAAATTCGTTAGGAATCCTAGTCACTTACTTGCTGGTAATTAATTAAATAATAGAATTCACGTAAAATAATCTCAGTAATTACTTAAAATTAGAGATGAGTGGAGATATAGTTTTTATATTTGAAGAAGGTTCACTTTAAATTTTTCCGCATGCTTTTGGAGAGAAAGACAAGATATTTATTTTTCAGGAAAAGCGATAGGTAATAAGAAACTTTAGTAATCGCAAAAAAAATTACATTAATGTGGTATTATAATTATGAAGTCCACAAATGTATCACCACGCATTTATACAGAGTGTTTCCAGTGAGACCACCATACCTCTATACAGCCAGATTCTCTCCTTGGGAGCACCGAAACTGCCCGAAGAACTGTACCTCTAACAGCCATGTTCACAGCCATCAGTATCGGTGTTAAATCCTTGGTCAAAGAAGGATTTCACCTAACAGAGTCAGCGAAAAGATAATTTTTCTTTCTTTAGCTGCTGGTTAACACCGACACTGATGGCTGTGAATATCACTGTTAGACTCACCAATAGTTGCTAACTAAGTCAGGTTATATTTCAATTTCAAGTAGACAAGGGAACCAATGGAAAAGTTCTTAGTATATGCAATACCTTCTAACGTTTGTCGTTTTAATTTAATTTTCCTCAAGTTGATTTTCCCCCAGTTTACGAACCAATACAATTTCACTTCACAAAAGCTGAACCCTCTACTCCACAGTCTACATCATCTTAGTTGAGGTTGTCTCAATTCAGAAAAGACAAAACATTAGTAACCGAGTTGTAACCTGCAAGGTTACGGTATACGTTCTCAAAACCTTTCCAAAAATAACACCTTAATAAAATCAGCAATTTTTACCTCACAATACCTATCAAAATGGTATCTCCACTCATCTAAATCAAAACCTATTAACCCAAACTTCAATAATTGGTACCGAGTACAACGACCTTTCCAAATGTATCACCGAGAAAAACCTCCATTCAAAAAAATCCTACCCTAAACAATTTAAGACCTTTCAATCACCTTCTTAAAAAAGAACGAAATTATTTTCACAACTCCTAAAACACCCTAATTATGAATCTCAGACTCGGTAACCCTCGAAAGCTCTCTGCTGCTAATGCGGTAATGAGTCTATTGGTGCAAATAGTCTTATTACAGAGAATAGAGATTAATTTAAGGCAATAGATCAGAGCGGAACTAAGCGGGGGTTTAGTTTAAAGGCTTTCATTGTTCGCCAGTTTGCTGAAAATGGCTGCCCAGCCAGATTAGAATTTTGAATGTTAGGAGTCCTTTTCTCATTTGGAGATAAGGGAAGTCCCTTTCACGGGCAAGGATGAAACTGATTTCTGGTATTCGTTTGAGTAGTTATTGGGATTCAGTTTTTAGTAAAGTCATAATTTATCTCGTGTTTGGTATGCATTTACACATCTTTAGAAATAGCAGAAATGTGTTTTGATAAATGCGTGTGTTAAGGTTTGAATAATATTTTTCGAAATAGTAATTAACTAGTTAATTTTATATTGTGATTTTATTAATTTTATATTATTGATTTATAACTAAGGTTTCTTGTAATAGTAGAAAAATACTTAATTTTAAAAGACTAAACATAAGTTTTACAATACAAATTCAATAAATGATAAGTATAAAGGCATGATGAAGTGTTACAATTTTTTGTGTAGTCAGTAGTTTTCTTTTTAGGGGCATAGAGGTTGAAGGTTCATGTATTTGGGCTTTTTGCTACAAATTTATACTCGTAAGGGAATATTACGTAAATTTTTAATATTTTGTCGCGATTGCAAAGAAAGTTATAGAAGTTAATATCAAGTGTTTATCAAAAATGGAAATTAGAAACCCTTGGTTTTATTAAGTAACATTTAGTTGTATGCTAATTTATTTAATGAACTTTGTTTATTTATCAAAAAAAAATTCCCTGCTTTGAATCCTATTATTTAAAATTTAATTTTTAAGAAAGAAAAATCCTTTTAATTCTTTACATAGTACATTACACCTTTGCCCTTTTATTATAAATGTCAGTATTTGTCTGATTCTATAGTTATAGTTCATAAAATGAAGATTGATCTGCAGATATTGATGTTTTTCTCTAACCATAAGATAAATATAAGAATCACAGATATTAATAAGACGGTTTCTCGAAGGACAGTTTCTTCAATTACTTTAATCTTTGGACGGTAAAAATGTTTATTTAAATTGATCCTGAGAGTGATAACGAATAATTGAAGATAAAAATAAAATTCCCTTGCCGCTCACAAATGTATCAAATATTCACTAGGAAAACCAGTCGCAAGGCTGAATGACGGGTTAAGATTATAGTAAATACTTTTTTTGTGATATTATATTTTATTACTTTGTTCAATACTTTCGTTCACATAATATCTCTTTCATTACAAAGAAAATATTAATATGATATCATTTTTATTAAAACTTGTTTCTTTTAAGACTTTTTAGAGTGTATTACAAAACAAACTAAAAAAAAAAAAAATAAGGCGATTGTACAATCTTAAAATAAATGCATAGTAACTTTTTTCTCTCAACTCCTCTTCTTTTCTGAATTCTATTAAGTAATGTTCACCAACTTTTACATGATAGAGGAATTAATTTTTTCAACAAATTAAAATATTTTCTCATAATTAATTAAAATGCTTTTATATTTTTTTAAGAATTACAAAAGCAGAACATAAAACAAACGACTTATTAATGATATAACCTTTTGGAAAATTCAAATTAGTAGTCTTGAAAAAAAACCAGTGACAATAGACATGTGGGCGAACGGCTGAGTTTAGAAGGATACTTCAAACGCTAATTTTTATGATTTGAACGTATTCACGAAAACTTAAATTGACTATTATAATTCTAGTTCCTCAAATTGTTTAATTTTTTGCTAATTTTTGAATTTATTCGGCTCTTTTTCATATGATCTCAGAAAAATATCTCTTGGTGCCAAGGAATGTTTTGGTGTTCTGTTTCTAAATGTGGAATAAAAATTGGTGGCCGCCATAAAGAATTAATATGTTGTGTTGAGTTACGTATGAAGTAGGAGAAAAATAGTCAATTATAGTTGTTTAGAATACGTTAAATCGTAAAAATTTTCGCTTAAAACATCCTTCTAACCCCAACCGTTCACCCAAAATGTCCACGGCAACTTCCCACTCTAGACTGTACCATTTTCTTTTGTTTCTTAAAATTTTAATTCCCACCAAAATTGTTTCATTGGAAAGGTAATAAAAATAGTTTCATTAAAGAAAATTTCTTTACACACGCTTCGGAACAATCAATAAACAGAAAATAAATGAATGAATGAATGGAAAAACCACCGAAGGATCACGACCAGGTTCCTGTTTTATTCAAGAATCATTTCCACACACACACAGATTTATTCTTCGGATTTTCTTAGAAACTTCGCAAGATTTGAATCCCTTTCTCAAGGACGTCTATGGATTGCTGCCTATTGAGAGTGGAGAGGGAAATAAGGACAGGGACGCTGTCGGGAAGTGTCCAAGTCCAAGAGGATGCTGCACACCTTCTGCACGCTTCGGTTGACAACAACAAAAAGCCTGTTCTACTTCACGCTCGTCGTTTAGGGACTCGACATCCCTTTGTTTAAGCAAATAGGGTGAAAGGGATTAGGATATTAAGCTCTTCCTAAGGCTTTAAAAGGAGGTTTCGGGGAATATGTGTCAGAAAAGGAAAAGTGAAGACCAGGGACTCATATGTATCGTTTTATGCAGCAGTTTTTGCCCCTCTTTCTCGAATTTATTTTTAATCAGAAAGTTTCCCAAGGATTTGTACACCGTACTGGAAGATAAAAGATTGCTGAATTAGCTGAATTTAAAATGAATTAAAAGGGGAAAATTATTATTTTGAGCTAAATTGAAATTGACATTTTTAAAGTTAGTTAAAAAATAGCGGTTTGTTCGATATAGGCTCGGACGTCATTTTGAACAGATATTTAAACAGATCTTGAAAGCTAGGCGGTATAAATCTTTGGTTAATGCTTTGTGAAAGCTTAATTATGTAATTTAAATCATTTTACAAATTAATACTTTTAAAATAAAATTAGTAATTTTATGAGGGAAATATATCATTTTAAGATCAAATAAATTTTGCCATCAAAAAAAATTTCCATTCTATTAGTCACCTTTTTTTCTATACCGAAATCCCTAAAAACTAATAATTCTGTCATTAAGTCTGAAAATTGTGACTAAATAATGATAACTTTTTAATAGAAGTAGTTTCCGTTAAAATAAATTTAGTGTAAAAATAGTTTTTGGATTTTTCTTAGAAGTTTAAAAGTAGAGAATGTGCCTCAACACCCTAACAATTTTTATAATTCAATTTTTTATAATTCAATTTTTATATAAGGATAAAAAGTATGTTAGGGTTTAAGATTGCATTTAAAATATGGTACTTTAGGATAGTAACATCAATAACATCCGAAGACGCATATTTTAAGGATTATGATATTGGGTTATAACCCTTAAGACCCTCAATAATTTTACATAGAAATGAACCTTAAGAAACCAGATACCGTTTTCGAGATGTAAAAACCCTATGATAAATTAAATTTCGTTCTTATCAGAACCTTCATCACACTTCCTACTGTTTACACTCCGGTCTTCCCAATATACGAACAGAAGCAAAAAAGAAGACGATCCCATCCCTCTGACCCTCCCTTTCGCCCGAGGGAAACTGCAAAGAAAAGCGAAATGGACGCATCCAGACAGTTATGAAAACCGAGAAGGGTCACATTCGGAAAATAGATAGAATTGTGCCCTTTCCTGGTTTTTTTTATGCAGGTTGCTTTTTGATACGCTCGGGGAGTTCGGAAGGCCGGAACGATCTTCTCGTGTTCTCCATTGACGAGTGGGGAAAGACGGTAGTAAATGAAATGGACTGGTGGCGATAGGAGGAAGTTTAGAATTGATATTCATCACAGGTAATAATGGTCACTTGGATAAATCCGGGAAAGTTGATTTCAAGGTGAAAGATACGTCACGTTTGGGGACGTGTAAAGTTTGGTACATATCAGTGGTTCCCTCAGAAGTCTGCGGACCACTTTCTGCGGATCCTTTGCGGACCACAAGTATACCATTTATCACCAAGTCTTAGAACCTTGACCCAATTCTAAGGTGAAAGTTCATTTTCCCTAATAACATGAATTATAAAAGTTTGTGTGATGTTTATTATAATGTAACTATTTTAAGTACATTTTAATCTACCAAAACGAAATTTCAAGTCATCATAATACATAATCTGCACACCACAAAAGGGTTTTTCGTTCATGTTAGACAGCTGTAGGTAAAACTTTGATCCACACAAATTAAACAGCTGGTACTGGTAGTCATCAGCACGGGTATATATTCCCACATCTCTTACAACCTATCCTATCCATATTTATTAGTGTAACCGGATCCCTTTGGCAGACCATGTCTCGAGGCTCTGATGGACCAACGATATGTTTAAAAGTGTGCAAAAATAATTTATTTCAATTTTCGAACACAATTTTAAATCAATTTCAAACTACTAATGTACATAGTCACATGGCCGTAAGCTACATGTGTCATGGCACAAAACGGCAGCATTTTCAGGGGAGTATTTTTTCCTAACGAGGAAAAAAAATTCTTTTGCATATTTATATTTTGAGGAAAAACGAACTGAAGTGTCTAATTCAAATTGTTTTGAAAAATTATTGGCTATTTAAGGGTGATCTTCTCAGTCTTACTAAGTCTTAAAATTATACTGAAAGAAAATTTAAAGGATTGGTAAGAAAAAATAATCTTACAGGGCAGAATATACTTAAAATACGGACCTGACAGTTATTATCATAAAACTTAAATGTTTGTTTATTGTTATTTGTGATTGTATTCACTTTTGCCCTCCCCAAGAAATATTTCCATTCATATTTATAAAACAATAAAAAAACCTAATTTTGGACTATAATTATGATGACTTGAAAATGCATCAAAGTTGCTATTCTCACAACTAGACTAAGTGGAAAACATTGTATTAAACATAGAATACTTTTAGAAATTGCAGCTAAAACCTTTTTTTTTAAATGCCTCAAAGATGACAGTTGTTGATAAATCCCCAACGAGCTTTGACATCAACTTCCTTTCCAGCGCCAAAAGCCGTATAACGAGCTTTCACCATGAGTTAAAACTAACAGAAATAAAAGTGTAACATAATACAATCTAATCTTTCCCCTTTCCCACATTAGATTCAACATTATTTTTATTTAATAAAATGAAAATGCACAACGTGAAGACTGGATAAATATAACAGAGTCTTTTACGGAGTCATTAACCCAGTAGGATCTACCTATTTTACTATTTTATCAGGACTAAAGGTATATTTTACAAAGTAGTAAAGTAAAGACCTTATTTTATTCAACCTCGTGAATAATTCTTTATAAGCTCTCAACTTATCTGTGATTTTCTTCTTTCTTAAACTTTATGTTACCGATAAAAATAATAAATGGCACGCATTTTTTCACATTGAATTTGTTTCATTGAAATAAATCACCAAAAATATCTAAACATACATGTAACCTATAAAAACTTGCCCATTCAAGTAATACCATGGTCCATAAATCGTCTGACAGACCCAAACGCAGCTTAACTCGAAATAATATGTTGAATTTTTCCGGTAAGTGCATTTTCTTTTATGATAGACAGTCCATTTTATACCAGAAAAAGAGGTCACAAAAAATGGGTTCCAGAGATTTAGCTTATTTATTTTTTAGTTCGCCTTCCTTCCTAGGAGAAATTTTCATGTCTGCTATTGTGACTATTTGTTGAACATAAATTTTTTTCTGCCGTAGATATTTCACTACAAGAAGTTTGAATCTGATTTGATCTAAAATATCAGTAGTAGTGGGTTACATAGCAAAGGAGTTACCATACGTGAATTTTTGTGGTTAATCGTATGGTTACTAATAATTAATTGGTGTGATGTGGTTAATTGTAAGTAAAAATATTAACGGCTTCAACTTTAAGATGTTTTTATCTATAAAGTTTAGTTCAAGGGTTATCCGTCCCGTCGCCGTAGGCCACTTAAAATTTATACTATGGAACATAAATTTGTGGTAATTTAGTTTTTCAAGCTACATTTTTGAAGATTAAAACTTTTAATCGCAATTTTTTTTTTGAAAATTTATTAATTGAGAGATATTAAGAAAGCTAATAGGCTGTTTCTAATTTTACTAAAAATATATTGTCTGTTTATTGCTTATGAACCAGCACTACAACCTCGAAGGAAAAACAAAAAAGTTACACTGACAGGGGTACGGTCATTTTGGGGAAGTCATGATCCATTTAATGATTCATTTCTCATGATTAATGTATTCTCGAAATGTATAACTATAGATTTATCTCTAATAGACCATCTTCATATGTAACGCAATGCAACATGTTCATTTTTATTGCAAATTATTCCAAAGGGTTTTATTCGTATAAAATTTTTGAAAATTCATAGAAAAATTCAAACCTAATAAAGGATTGAAAAAATTGTTCCATTTGAATTCTGATTCCACAAAAAAGGTAATATAAGTTTTTTTTTTATTGGATTTCTTAATGTTATTATCTACTTAAATGTATTAAACAGTACTTTGAGCTCAGTATTTCTCAGCCAGTTTTTTCTCATTTGTTAAAATTATTCCATTGTTGCAGTTTCATTGTTGCAAATCGAAATAACAATGAGCTCTTTAAGGCTACATTGTTAATGAGCTAGTGTAACAGTAAAAGCAATCAATAGTAAAATACAGTAAAAGTTGCAAGGTGCATTCCAAAGTCGTGAAGTCACCCAGGTGGAAGGAAGCAAAGCAGGACCCATCTGTCGCCCAAGCACGCGCGTAATGTGTTCTCTAATACACTTTCTGGCATCAAAAGTGTATTAGAGAACAAGTTGAGCTAATGACGTCCCTGAACTTCGGCGCAAGGGCCTCCTAATGAACGAAGAGAGAAAAAAAAATGACGGCTTAGAAAAAAACTGTATCATGCCATGATTTAGGTAAGTCGAAATTTCGGTTCCTGGCCAGAGTTTTAGAGAAATCTGATTTTGTAGGAAATTATACTTTGTTGATTGTTTCGTCCTTTTATAATATACTTTCTCTAGTTCATATTTAAATTACTTAAGAAGTTCGTTGCCTTTTCTGAAACAAATTCGCTTTCTCAAAAAAAAACTTGTCTTCAGTGGATTGCGACTAAAAGGAAACTTTCACGTCA
Organism: Tetragnatha montana; assembly: GCA_963680715.1. Lineage (NCBI taxonomy): Eukaryota > Metazoa > Arthropoda > Arachnida > Araneae > Tetragnathidae > Tetragnatha > Tetragnatha montana. The sequence goes on from OY796685.1 coordinate 17,995,795, forward strand.
GAAGAAAACAATATCTGTTAACTTGGAAATGGAAATGAGTTTTGAACTAGTTTTGTCAATAATTATTGGATTCAATTTTAAAGTAGTCTGTTTTAAGAACTTTTTATTTTATAATCTGAGGTATTAACAATTTGTTTAAATAATTAAAAATTCAAATAATTTATTTTTGTTTTTTCTTAAAATCTTGATCTAAAAGAAGAAACATTTAAAAAAGGAACCAATTTTTAATTGAAACTTTAAACATCTTAAACCATATGTATCCAAAAAACCCAACAGATTTGAGAAACCAATAAGCAAAAGTATAATTAGGTTAAGAAACATCAATCCGTACGTACAAATTTAACCTAGTGCGTGATCACCAACAGTGCTTTTAACTGTCCATCAGGTATAACGGTTGAAAGTTCATGAAAAGAAGATTTATTTATACACAAAACGGAAAAAATCAGCTTTTTCTGTGTCCGAAAAAAGAAAAGTCGGGACACGCGATGTGAAAAGCTTGTCCAAGCGCGGATGACCAGTCAGCGGGCCGGACAAAAAGACCCGAGAGTGTTGATTTACGAAAGTGGAACGACAGTTACTCTATAAATTTGTTTTTGTCACTAGTGAGAGATGGTTCATTGAAGACCTCATATTTACAGTAGTTTTGCTATATGTTTGCTGTATTTAGTTTTCCTTGGTCACTGCCAGTCATCCCTTTCCCTTAACTTCCTTTTGGTAGCCTTCGCGTGAGAGAAAGAGGTTGTTTTATCGGTGGTAATTCTTTTTACGAACAAAAGGATGGTGAGAAGGGAAATCATTAATTGGTAATTCAATCGTTACGGTTAATGGTATGCACTGAAGCCTTCCATGTATTGATGCTATATCCTGGTGTCGGTATTGCAACAGCTGCAAATTTGATTCAAGGTGGATATATATTGTTCCTTTTACTATGTGAACAAGAAGAATACCATATCCTAAAACTTTTTGTATTAACTTTTGCTTTCCATTATTTTCCTTCATTCTTTCAATTAAATAATGTCAGTTTATGGGGTAATAGGGGGGGGGGACCGGGAAGTCTTTTTTTTACAATAAAGACTTCCAGGACCTCCCTATTACCCATAAACTGACAGGTTGGGGACTGGACTGGGTTACTCAATACCCAGTTAAATAGTGGATACTTAATGAAGTTAAATAGTAAAATGAGAAAAATTTTGAAAGATATAACTCAATTATTTTTTTGCATTGTTTTCAATGAAATAATAATGGATAATAACGCAAAGACTAAAGTTTTACATTTGTATTATATTTTATATTTTGTTTATGCTTTAACTTGGTGATTGCGCCTTTGAGCTTTAGCCAAATAAGTTTATTTTGTTGATTAAGTTACTAATGAAATCCATAATTTTGAAAATGAGAAGTCTCACAAAAAATTTACACACTCGAATATTTCTTTTTCAAAGGTGCTGGTATTAGGGTGGTTCTTCTTACACACACAAATGAAAACAATGTTGAGGAGGAAAGAAGAGGATGAAAGCTAATTTGATCATAACAATTTGCATTATATTCAATTTAAATTAAGGATATCTTTTAAATTCTTTTAAGCAAAACCAACAAACTGTTGGCATTTTTTAAATGTTTACCAATCAGAAGCCTTAACAAATATTAAAACCAACTTTATCTATCGTATTACTTACTCCCAGGGCTCGATTTATAGAAATATACGCATCGGAAAGGTAAAACTCTACTGGATAAGTAGAGGCATTACGAAATAGAGTAGTTCTATGTGGAAATTCCTAAAGAGGTACTCAACTCATCCCAGTGCGTTCCACCTCAAATAATTGATCCCTGCATATTCCTAAAGTACGTTTCGGGTATATTTTGCCAAAATAAATAAAACTACACTGCTTCAATTTTCCATAAAAATAACTTTCTTTAAAATTCCCTGGATGTTTTTCAAATTTCCAGGCTTTATTTTAATAATATTTATCAAACACTTTTTCAGTTAATTTAATGTTTTTAATGAAACTATACAATCCAATTAAAAAAATAATGACCCACCGAAGCGCGCAATGTCACTCTTGGTCCCAAGAACGCGTCGTTTCGTTTGACCGCCTCTCCATTTGAATACCGTTTCCTTTCCACCGAAAAAGAAATGCACAATCGATACAGAGTAGGACCATTTACCGTTTCGGTTTAGCGCATGCTCAATGGCCGATGTCAGGTCTAACAAAGAAGGTAATTACCCCTAGGAAAACATCAAAGGGACCTCTAGGGGTGAAGACGAACTGCCCATTTGGGCATTGAATGATGCAGGGTGGAGCAAGTCATCAAGACAGTGGAGAGGAATTGAAGTCGATGAAGATCACCTGGGAGTCATTAAGATCTGTATCGTTGTCCGAGTTGTGCTAAAAAAAGCTTTTCTACCATCTAATAATTTTTTTTATTTATTTATTTATTTGTTTGTTTATTTTAGATGTACACAACAGAAGTGAATCCAATAACAGTGTTACATCGATAAAAAGTAAATACAAATACATTAAATGGGGACTAACAATGAATTAAAAGAGAACATTTAGATTTGAATTCATTTAAAGACATATTAAAAATATCCAACTGATCAGACATTTCGTTAAAAATTCTATAAAATTTATAAACACAAATTTTCGATATAATTAAATTTAATAAGAGAAGTTTTTTTTGGGCGGTAAACAAAAAAATTGCTCATTATCAGGTAATAGGTGCTTAAGAAGGAAATAAATTGTTAGAATTTGGTTAAAATTTCTTGGATAAAAGCAAATTTAGCAGTTAATGTTTAATATTTTACAATAGCTTTATTTTAGATAATAGAGAACAAAATAATGGATGATAATGTTAATATTTAGAGAAATTCAAGAAATAAATGATATGGTGAGGGTGCTATAATATTCTCGAGAGGGAAACATCCAAAAAACCACAAAGGTGGTCTGTATTTCTGATGCCTTCTGATAATCACTTTCCAAATCAAATAAAGAGAAGTTACAAAACTAATCCATCTAAATTTTAAATTTTTATCATTAGTACTGAGCATATAAACTTATTCGTAATTTCTTCTATTTATTTGAAAATGATAACCACGATTCCAATTAAAACAGTAATTTAATGAAAGTTTAATTTTATCCAAAACTTTTATAATTTAATCCAGATAAATCTTTTAAGCATTGCACTTAAATTCCAACCAGATTAAAATGCTACATCAATTTGTTTTATTTCCCAAGAGTTGATTTTTTTCTTAAGATTTTACAGTGAAATATGACCCCTAAAAACTTTTTGACTACCTTTCATTGTCAAGTTCTATGTCGGCTAAGTAGGCCAAGCAGCTGTTGATGAATAATGGGAGAAAAAAGTAATAATCGATGCAGCTCGTCACTCATTTCGTATGGAAAATGATTTCCAATATCTTCTTAACAATGTGAAAAAGTGTGTTTTTAGTTTTCTACATGTAATGATGAGGGTAATTTCTATACATTTACATTCTACTTATGCATTCCTTTATTAAATAATGTTAATATCAAAGCCAAGCTTTTATTGCAATTCGTATTTCAATTATTTAGTATTGTTTAGAGGGCCAAGCGAGTAACTCCTCGTTACACCCTAATGGATAATTCCGTACTAGAACAACTAATTTGTTGCGAGAATGATTACTAGGTAGAGCAAATAGGACTAACTTGTCAATCTACTACAACATTAGGACACAGTTTATACGTTAGAAATTGACTTTATTGGATGTAAGGACAATCAGAGTTTATTCTATAGAGTTGAATGAGACTATCACTTGTTTGTGTTTTGAATCTTAAGAGATACAGTTGTACTAGATTACAACATTTTTTGTAAGTGACATCACGGGGGGAGGTGCTCTGAAACGAAGCCACACTTTCTAGCTACCTAATTGGCGAGTCAGATACTCTCGCTCTGTTTTTTTCGCCAATTAGGTAGCTATGTAAGTGTGAGATCTAATCGAATCTCCTCCCTGCAACCCGTGATGTCAATGACAAGAAATTAGTATTATAGTAGTAAAAAGACTACTGTGTTATGTAAGGAGGGGATTGCAAAATTTCAACTACAAGGGCTTAAATTTTTATACGTTTGCACAAAATTCCTAATTTTCCAAAATTTCTAAATGCTGCTTGATTTTATGAATACTATTACTTGTTTACTAAAGAACAATGGGTATAATTTAAATTGCAAGAAAATTTATTCCTTTTTTTTCACAGTAAACTTACTCTAGTGTATGTGTGACGCAAGGCTCGTGGGGGAGTCTTTTAACCAAGAAATTTCACTGAAAGTAAATATAAATATTCAGAAGCATTTGATAAAATGAAGTAATTTTGAACTGAAAATAAACACATTTCTAAACAAATAAGAGACGCAATATCAACTATTTTTCATGGGGCGCAACACGACCTTCCAAAATGGGGCAACCCTATAGTAAACAAACTTAATCCTTCAATAAAATACTCTTTTTCTCCCCAAAGTCCTTGGCAATAGAACAACCATCCCAAAATGATTCTCTAAATCTCTTCAGGATTCTGCCTGCACCCACGAGTCAGAGCATCGTAACGCCCTTAATTTCAACTTCTTCCAAGACAAGCTCCTCAATTCAGTCGCACCTGATACAGAGCGATCGGCACAATTTGGCGATGCGATAAAGTCGCCAAGCACCCAATTGTCCGTCCTTGCGCGCCTCGGGATGCGACTAATCAATTATTGTGAAGGCGGCAAGGGCAAGGGTCCCAGAGCCATTTCCGCGCCAACCTCATTTCCTATTTCCCGATTATGCCACCCGTCCTTCGCTTCTTTAATCAAGACAAGACGGTGTTCAAAAGAGCTCGATAGCTCCGAAAGGGGTAATTTCAATTAGAGATTCGGGCCGAGGAGGGATCAGTGAGTCACCATCCGATGAAGGATAACCGTCCGACAATGGAACGTTCGCTCTCCGTTTTCGGACAACCACATAGTTTATAATGTATTCTTCTTTTTGAATGTCTGAGGTATATTAGCACAACTCTCTTACAGTGGCGGCTAGTGGATAATTCAAATGGTGATTCGAAGTTATAATTTAAAAATCACGATAATAAAATTTACCTGAACGAGACAATTCACCCAAAGGGATGTACCATTTAATGTTACTAACTGAAGACAAGGGAAACAAAAACCTTATAAAAATAATGCCACAAAATATATATGCTGTAAAAATCTAGTTCAATAGCCTTTTGAAATCTCTGGTTTTCCATTTTGTCGTTTAAGAAATTTTTTAGTCCAAATGATAATTTTTTTTCTAACTAAATGAGAAATGCCACTTACAAAAACGAAAATAAGAGGATTAAGAATTTATTCATCCGATACATTTTTACAGAAGAATTAACATTAACAGAAACAAACAAAAGAAAAAAATAATATATTGCCTTAACCCTTCCAAATGAACCAAAATTACACTTAAATGAATACATAAGAAAAGAAATAAAAGAAAAATAACTAGAAAAAAATTAGAAAAATTAGAATATTACAAAAATTATCATTATTTAAAAAAAATTATTTAATTTTAAATTTTAATATTAATTTATTATTTTTAAAATATTTTAAAAAATTCACCAAAAATATGGAAATTTAATACGAGAAATGTAACATATCCACTATATGTTTCATTTATTAGTTGAGGTACAAAAGCACTAAGCATAATATAATTATACCTAGAGCATAATTTAATCTTCCTCTCATCTCTTTTTCCTCCATAACCTAAAATTAGGATCGACCGAAAAGAAAAACCGCCCAGGATTCATTTCAATTTGTACCACCGCAATAACAGTTAACGGCAATAGAGATAAATCATCTTCTAAAAGGATTGGATAAGTGGCGTGTTCGAGGAGATCAAGAACTTGAAGAGAAATGAAGATTTAGATCTTTCTTATACCAATTTGGGAGAGTTTCAAGAACAAATCCCCCACTGGGAAATAGATTGGTGTTGGTGGTTATTAACGGTGGAAAACAATGTGTTCTAAGGAAACATTAACAGTAGAATTGCTTTAAGTGTTTTATGTGACACGCCAACGACCTCATCAAATGCAATTGGGTGAAAAGAGCTTGTATTCTTCTATGTGTCAGATACAAAACCTGAGTGTCTTTTAGAATCTGAGAGTCATTTTTAAAAACATTTATCATTACTTTAAAATCTCTTCCTAACTTATTAAAAAGGAATTAAAGTTTTCAGTGATGTGTTATAAGTAGATTTAAAAAGTTACCCTAAAAAAGTCCTTAAAAACAATGATATTATAAAAGTTTCTGAAGTTATGACTTTAATTTATTCAAATGATGTAATTCTTATTTCTTTCGAGCTTTGTCAAAAAAGATTATTTAAAGGTCTAAAAAAATTTACAAGCAAAAACAAGTTCCAGGAAAAATTAAAACCATATTTATGTTGATGATATTTTTCTTAAATTGTATTAAACAAATTAACATTTTCTAATTAAAATTATTTGGAATTGATACATTAAAATCACCTAATGTATCTCTTTACAGTGTCTTTTAGGACCGGATGAATGACCGATAATCATATTTAACTTCAAACAACAATCATTAATCTATTAGATTCCCCTTTCAATTAAAATAAAAGATCATTAGTTTCAATACAAGTAATAAATAACGATATACATACAATTATTTATTAGTCAGCATTCAAAATATTTTGCCTTACTTCCTAATAACGTACAAATATATTTTACGTGTTATATACAGCTTTGAAGAAATCAAAATTATACTTTAAGTTGTTAAGTTGAGGAAATAAAACAATTCAGAAAATGTAAGAAAATTAATACAGTCGACTCCGTTAATGTTATCACGGTTAATGTTATCAATCTTATAATGTTCTCGAAATTGGCTGGCTCCGATCATTCCTATTAAATTTAATGTAAAAAATATCGTTTAATGTGATTAGTATATAGTTTAATGTTATAAAAATTTGGTGAAATCCGTAAAAAAACTACTTTTCTCCCGTTGGAAAGCCAATTTTTACTACATAAAAACAAACAAAATGAGACATTAATAAGTAGTTGTAGCAAAATATATACTAGAATATCGTTTTAAATGCTTCAATTAAAATTACACGATTTTGATTTTAAAGCTAACACTCGAGTTACACTGTTTCATAAAATCGCTTATTATTAATCGGATATATTGTTATCATTCTGATCTTGGACAACTGTGATCACATTAAGCGGAGTCGACTGTACTTCTATAAACTAAAGTAAGTAGTAAGAATACTTCAATAAACTAAAGTTATGAATTGTTTTAAAGTAACTATAACGTATTGGTTAATGAAATCAGCTTATAAAAATTTTTCAAATAATGTTTTGTATAATCTAACCCAGGGGGGGCTCATCTGGCTCTCCGATTACTTTCAGCCAGGATGACGTAATCGGCTGGAAGGCGTTGAAGTTTTGACAGGAGTGACCAATCAAGGTTACATAGGGAAATCGCGGAGCTTCTTATAGGGATTTTCTTACGTAGAAGGGAGTAATATAAGACGCGGAAGGGAAAATATAGACCTGTGAACTTGCCTAAGCAACAAATCAGATATTTAAATATCAATACTTGTGATCTATATGGGTGCATTCAATTTTTTAACTTCTGATGGGTTAAAACTGATTAAAACTTTTCATTGAATTAAATTATGAGTATCTTGTTTTCCTTCTCATAAGCAACTTGAAGAACAAGTTTATAGCTTACCAAATAGTGGATTAAATACAAACTATGAAATTTAAAACTGATTCCTATGCATAATTACGGAGGTTCATTACTTAAATCAACAGTGATCGATTTGTAACAATATTTTAAAAGTTAAACAAATTCCCACTATCTGTATTTTAGAAAATTCTAACTACAAAGAAAATACCGTTTTTTAAAGTAGTATTTAGTTACAATCCGATACTTTTAGATCACTAAAAAATCCTCAAATTGTGATCTATTTTTGGGTTGTTCTTTTGTAAGTTTTGTATAAAATTGATTACGCTACTAATCGCCTTTATTACTAATTTATTAAAATTCAAAGTTAGTTTATTAGGTACTAATTAATCTGATCTCACTGAATTTATTATTCTAATGTATCTTATATTCTGATTATGATTGTAGTAACACTGATCGATATAAGACATATTGATCAGTGTTAAAACAATCACATAATCAGATGATAATAAATGATCACTTAGATTCTAAGTGATAATTACATAAAGAAAAAATCAAATAATCTGTTGATTTCGAATTCAATTTTGATCAAACATGACAAACATGAAGGAGATAATTTATTGGGTATAAACCTTCACCAACTTGCCGACTCCCACATACGATTGCCGAAAGAAACTCGAACTGAAACGGTTAGTTTTGAAGTTGGATCAGTGTTCCAAAGTTACGATATGATCATTTTATAAGATCTCCAAGGTGAGGTCACATTGATCCTGTTTTAGTGTAAAATTTGAATATTCTTCAAATTTAAAAATGATACATAATAATTAAAAAATATTGCCAAGCTTTAATAATATAATCATTATGTCTATAAATTTCTTTTAGTATTTTATTTCAACTCTTTTCAGTTTCCATGAAGGGAGCTAGAAATATATTGTCCCTCCCAAATCAAAATTGCTTTTAATCTAAAACAAATTAATATGTTCCTAAAACCAATCTATGGATTCCTCTTGCCTTTGGGACGATCTACTTCGGTTTCTTACTTCAAATTAACAATAGATATTCATCAACATGAAGCTATAATATCAATTTAATCTAAAACGAAAACCCTTTTAGATTCATATCTTAAATGCTTCAAAACTGAATTGTTGGATCAAAGTTTAAATTTCCCTCTCTCCTGTCAAAAAAATCCCTATTCTATCTGACCCAATCGAAGGAGAAGCTGGGGTATCACGCGAATTACGTAATCGGCTGGAGAGCAGTACGTCACACGAATTTTCTTTCCTATGTGAAGAGCCAACCTTATCTTATTCTATTAACCTTGAATCTAACCAACATAGAACCAGGAGACTCGAGTGATTTTAAAATTTAAGGATTATTAATGCATTATTAAATTTTAACTCCCTCTTTCGAAACCAACTTAATCCTTTGATAAATTGATCGTATACTAATCATATCAAAACTAAACATTGATTTAAATTACTGTATTTAGATACTATTAGGTTAATGAGATGCTATAACCAACTCATTTCGCAATAATCCATCATGATTTAAAATTGCGAACTCTCATTATATTCTAATCAACATAACATCCAGAGATGCCTAAATAGTATATAAGTCCCCAAACAGTAGGTATTATCTAAAATTTAAACAGAGGTTTATTATTGAAAATGAGTCGTCGCAAGAGATTACTTATAATCTGGAGATTCATGAACTTTCAAAATCAAATTAGATGGGTTTAAAAATATGTGTATCACGATAAATGAAATTATTAAAGTTTTTTAACCAACATTTATCTTACGTTTGAATTGTCCCGAAAATAATATTTTTTAAATTAACAAATACATTCAATTCATGAATTATGAAATTATTCAATTTAACGTTAAAACAACAGAGGTAATATCCATTATCTATATAAAATATCGTTATTAGATTGAACATTCTCAAGCAAAATAATAAAGTTCTAAATACACAATTAAAACTTACATGGTTGCATTAGTTCTTACAAGAACATTTTCAAGAAATAATAATGGCGTATTTTGTGCAACATTTATATCAATACCTGGTTTAGAAATTACGTTTATACTTTTAGAGAAAAAAGCTAATTTTGAAACTTTACAATAAAAGTCTAATATACTAATAGCCTTTATTTAAATGATTAAATTATATCATAATATAAGATTCACACGAAATAAATGATTACATTATTCCATTAAAACAAATAACGTAATAATCAAATATCAGATAGTAAATAGCTTTCTTTTGGGAGATCTTTGAAAATGTTTGATCATTGGAGTTATGAAAGAACGTAACTAAAGTTCTTTGTGTGTTTCCTTTCTATAATAAAAAAAATCTTTACAAAACCACTGCTGTGTATGTACATTATGGACTGCTGATTCCATACTCTTCCGCAACGCTCTGCGAAGTGCACTTTCAGAATGGTTGATTCTTTTCAGATAAAATGCAAAAATGGTTAGAATTTACCGTTTTCACATAATAGTTAACACGCGATAACGAAGGGATGTGAGACTCTCCGTTTTTCAAAAGGCTAATGGAATGCTTGCGACATTGTGGAAATGCCAAAGAAAATATTTCCGGGGGAGATAGCGACCTTTCTTTGTTAGTTGTTGGGTCGCTGGGAGGTTTTACCTTTTTTCCTCCTTTTGGATAAGGAAAGGGATCATTGGTATCTCTAATAAAAGAAGTACTGATCAATTTACAGTGTTCTTAGTACCTTTGTGGTAGATTAGGATAGGTAAAGTAATTCTTATGATTTCTATTCATTAAATCAGGCGCGTTAAAATTATTTTAACAATGGAACATTTAATGTGATCGTAAGAATATACTCGGGCCGCAATACTTACAAATTTTCTTAAAACTTTGTTTTGGAAGTGCAGGTATATAGTAGAATTATTTTATTCAATGGTTTCAGTTTAATAATATGCAATCTATATAGTTTAGTACTAATTCATTTCATTCTTCAATACTTATAATACTGGTTTTTCTGAAATCTACTAGTTTTATTTAAATTAAAGGAAAGCTTTTTTATTTTAAAAGATCCATTAAAAAAACAAAACACGATTGAAACTCGTAGTGAACGCGTTTTCAGTGTTTTGCGGATAAATATCTATAGCAAAAGGGAGTTTATTGTAATACTCTTTTTTGACTAACCATAGTCCGTGGGTCAGTAGCAGAAAATTTCTGTTTTCACTGAAAGGAATAATTTTAATAACAGCTCTTATCACCTCCAATATAATAATAGTGATGAATACTTGAAACACAAAACGTGAGACAGAATTGAATAAATGAAAATCCATCTTTGTTGTTTCTTTTTTTCTGTCTTTCTGAGTTAGAAAAATGAAACGAATGCAAAGTTTTTATGACAAAAAAAAAACTAAGTTGAGATATGGGGGAACGATTTTTACCTATAAGGTGCACCATTTTACACAAGAAGCTAACATTTACGGCTGTATTCACCACTAACTTGACCTAAGGTTAACCTGGAATCTTGCTTTATCTACAACTCTGATTGGCTTAAAATTAGTTTCCCTTTTTCAACTACTAATGAGAAGTTTTGATTCCAGGTTAACCTTAGGTTAGGTTAGTGGTGAATATGGCCGTTAAACAGTACTAACTATTTATTGACAACAGGAACATTTTGAAAAAAAGAGACAGTAATTTGAATTATGATGACTGAAATGTATTAATTAAAGAAAACTTCAAAAGGCAAATTCAAGTGCGACGACTCTGTTTTTCGTAGAATGACACAAGAACAAAAACCAATTTTTTTTAACGCAAGGTTGAATGTTTTCAAAGCATACTTGTGACATCTTAACGATGTAATAGAATCTTAAATGCCTTCGAGTAACGTTTTCATGGGAGAGCAAATTGAATAAGTAGATGTCGTAACTGAGAATGGGGATTCAGTGGGAAAAGCGAGGAGCGTGCGTTTCCTGTAGAATTGTTTTATGGATCAAACCTGTTGTTAGCATTTACTAACAATGATGAACTAAGGTAATAATTATTATTTTACTGTTTTGAGTAACTGCGGGAGAATTCGTGGGCTGTAGAGAGAGTTTTTCCCCTTAGGGCAATTCTTTCGCAAAGAAGTAATTCGAATACTTTTAGTTATGCAGATTGTTTCAACAAGTTCGCTCAAACTTTGCATAGCCAGATTCTTTGCGTGGAATTCTTAAAAATAACTATACCTCTACGACAACTTTTATTTTTCGGAAAATGTGACGTCATATCCGATAAAAACTTAATTATCTCCTTATACAAGCGCAGTGGGTTATTTCAATATCTTACATGCGCAAATACTATACCAAATAATCATGTTCATGTTCAGGAACTTACTTTACGGACAAGCCTCGTATCTCCGTGCTTAACGTTTGGAAGTGAGTGTATTTGTATTGTATTGTACTTACATTATTATAGTTTTTTAAGAAATCCAAAGTTTAAATATATATATATATATATATATATCATCACGACATAATTTAAATTAGTTAAAATGGTACTTAAAAGAGTGTTAATTTTTGAATCAAAATGTTTTCGAGAAAAGCAAATTTTCAAAGAATAATGAATATCAAAGAAATATTTGTGAATACACGTGTGGACAAAAGAAAAAATTAAACCTACAAACCCTGAAATTATATTACTTCAATATTCCATTATTCCATTCACTTTCTATGCCCCTCACCTTAACTACATCCAAATCACAGATAATCCCTCAAAAGCCAGAAAGATAATACGAAATTCTGAAAGAAAGTCGCAATACTAATTTCGTTCCCAATTGTAACAAAGTATATGGATCTATTGTTCTCAGGTTTCTAGTCCACGGTCCCTCTCTTTGTTCGATGAATATTGATTTACCTAGGAACAACGCGAAAAAATAATTTGTAGGGAAAATATCTTAACAATGTACAAAATGGATTTTAGAAAGTGACGATACTGGTGGGTGTTTCCGGAAATGATACCCCACAACGTGTGAAAATTCTGCTGGGGACACATTTTCCAATACTATTGTCAACTTTAGAAATCGATGTTCCTGAATGGGATTTTTCTCTTACACGCACCAATAATATAATCCATAGGAAGATAAAGTCAATTTACGAATCTAATGGCATGAATCTACGCTAGTGATACATCAAATATGAATGAATGGAAAGCTTTCTTCATTGAAGTTTTTTCAGCCCTGTTTCTATTAGGAATAACAGTAATTGTTGTAAATTTAATAAAAGAGAAGATTAAATTTGTCCTAAAATAGCATGGAGAGAGTGTATGGGATTTATTTATTCCTTTTGAATACGTACTAAACATAGAAAGGTTAATAAAATGAAAACTTAAATTTTGCCTCAAAATCCGTTCAAAGTTTGTTGTTCATTGGTTTTTTAAATATTATACGATAGCTATTAGATAGTTTATATTTTAATAAAAACTATTTTATTTTTGTTTGCTATTTTTTAAAAGAATAGTTTAACTATTAAATTTCAAATAACTATGAGAAAATTAGTTTTTAAAGTAAGAACTATTGAGTTCATAATTTTTAAAAATTTCTTTTTAGTTCAGGAATTTTAGGGATATAGAAATAAATATAAATAAATTAATATGTTAACCTACCTATTGAAAACTTCAATCTATACTCAGTTAATTTTTTCACTACAAAAAAAATCTAGTGCTATATACTTTGTTTCTTAAGAGGTAGCTTTAGAAGTAGATGTAGCTTGAGAAAGATTGTGTGTGGTATATTTATATATTCTTTTTATAATACATAACATGCAACTAAATTTCTCTTAAAATATTTATTCATCCTTAAACTAGGTGAATTAAAAGACGTTAATGGTGTGAAGAAGGTCAATTAAGGCTACGGAAAAGATAGCATCATTTATTAAGTACTGATCAATATAACAGGAATAAATGATGATTTAAAAATTATAACATCTGTCATTGGTGAACTTAAAATTTTTTTAGCTTCCATGGAATAAATTTTTTAAAAATAACCATCAAGTATGTACTACCTCAAAACAATGTTTTCTAACTTCCTCTGCGAATTCTTTAACGAAATCTTAGGAGAGTCGACAATCAGGTATCATTAAGCTTTAAAACATATCAGGGAAAGCTAAACATTCTTATAAAAGAAAGTTAAAAAAAAAACTTGTTATATATCATTGACCCAAACCAAATCATTTTTCACATCTCCACCCCACAAACGTAAAATACCCCAAACTTAAACCCCAACTTTAGGATCAATAATCTCTCTAAATGGATCTCAAAATGAAAGATTCTGCCCCACGGGACCCTTTAATGTATGCAAACAAAACCCTCCAAAATGCTCTAATCCCCCTTTTCTTCTTATATACAAGGAGAGATTCTCTCGTAATCCGGCTCGGTCCGTTTCCGTTTCGCCCAAGCGAGTTTATCTCGCTTTGATGAAATTCGCCGATTTGCATCGGTTGACGTCAGGCAAGCAGCAAAAGAACATGTTTGCCTTATGACGAGTCTTCGTGCTGTGGGGTATGTTGGGTGACGAAAGGTTATTGGGTGGGGTTGGAGTCTTATGGAATGCTTTGAACCGGTATACGGTTGTTTATTTTGTGTGGACATTATGAGTCGTTTTAATATGTAGTTATTGGAAGCTACGGTAAAGATAATGAAGTGTTTTTAGCCAAAGCGTAAGCTTAATATCTCGTTACTTTTCAAGCTTAATAATGATTATAACGAGTATTTTGTGGTAAAAAAAACGGAATATCACTTTATGTAAATGAACATTTCGAAAAAAATATCCTCTAATTTCATTTATTATTACAAAGTTAATTATATATCTTTAACCATAACTTTAATGAAAACTAATATTTAAGGTAAGATATATTTTTTGAGCAAGTAAAAGTAAAGTTCGTAAAGTTGTTTTTCTTTTACAAATTTCACGATTATAATCATTATTGCGTAATAATTATTAATGATGAGTATACTATGGTAAGCAAATAATTGTAATTTTTCAAACTATTTGATTTAGCCATTTTAACTATTTGAAATATGCTACTTTCCTTTTACAATCATTCTCTCAAAATTACTGCATTTGCATAGTATATTATTTCTATTACTCATCTTCAGGTAATAAAAATTCTTAAAAGAGAACAAAATGTTGTTTATACTTTTAAGAGCATGTAATTAAAAGTTCAAAAATATGTATCCGCCATTTTTAAAGTTTATACTTAAAAAAAAAACATTTTATCATATCCCTTTTATATTAATAAAACGAATGAAACTTATAAAAGTTTGAATTTTTAAGATCTACGCATAGCTTATTAGTTTTTCACTACTTTGTCAATCCCTCTTTTAAGAGTGTAAATTTCAAGCTGAAATTAATCAACATCCTAAACATATGAAAATTCAACCAAGTATTTCTTATTTCACGGCATCAAAATATTCTAATCTTAAAAAAAAACTCATTTGATATCCCATTACGTTACTATCTCTTGCGTACTTGGTACATTGCAAGTACATTGCGTACTTGGTATCTCTTGCGTACGTGTGGCAATCATTTTACTCTTGGATAAAACTTTCCGATTCAATTCATTAACTGGATAAAAATTTCGCCTCGACGCTGGATAGATCACTCCGTAAAAAAAAAAAACAAAGGGGTGTCACAGAACAAAAGACAATTTCGACCTCTTCGTCGTTATGACGTTCAATTGTCTCGTCCTGTTTCCTCAATCAGCTCCAAGTCACGTGACCACGGGCGATCCAATTAGCAGGCAGCACCTTTGGAGTGGTAATTGATCTATCTCGAATTATGTAAAGTATTTTATGTGATGTAAGAGAGACGGCCGTTTGCAAAAGTTTTAAATCGTAAATATGAAAGTTTGTGCCTTTTTTATAAATCAGATGATATTTTACTCTTTAAATCATTCATGTTATTTAATTTAAAACATTCTTCGTATGGAAGTCCTGATTTCACGAAACCAATAAATGTTAAAAAACAGTGTTAAACGTGAAAATATTATACATTATTCTCTTGTTTTCTAGCAACACTTCTTGTATTAAAAAAATCAGACTATTCAATTGAAGAAAAATACCGACTAAAGCAAATATGATTCCAGAGTATACTTTTCAAGCGTATGACTTATAATTAATCAAATAAGGAACCTTTTTCAAGCCTAACACTGAACCCCTAAAGAACAAAAAATTCAAAAGTGGAGGTATGCAAAATGTCAAAGAAACCCACTAAAGATTAATATAAGGGTAAGGAGTTTTTTAAGGCATTGAACTAACGTGTGAAAATAAATTTAATTTCGAGTTAAATATTACCCTCAATAGTTTCGAAATATCTTTAGTCTCTCACAGTCTCTTACAAACGGACCTTACTTGATGTCTTAAATATTTCAATCATTTTTTTATGTTTAAAATTAGAGTTTGTTTTAGAGGTATCATCGATCATTTGGTGCGCCTAGTTATGTAATGAACACAGAGTTTCAATGATCTAAAACTTAAAGTTGGGTAAGAATTTTGGAAAAAAAAATAATTGTAACTTTATCTTGACCCAAAAACATAATATGGTAGGATGTTCATTTATTTGGATAGTATATAAATACTTTCTTATCACAATACTGTTATAGACAATAAAGTGTAAAATGACAATACACATACATCGAAGGTGATTCCTTCAGTAAAAAGTAAAAGAAAGATTAAAAATTTAAATAAAGACGCAGAATCTGGAAAGCAAAGTATTTAGAATTAATTTTTTTTATAAATTGCAAAAAATACAGAAAAAAACCCATTTATTAGGGTTTTATACGCAGTAAAAGTGGTCAACAACATAAAGCTCCACTAAAAACGAGACACATTTTTTAACTGACACCCCTTTGAGATTTGAGAACTCTGTTTTAATATTTTCCTGCATAAAATCTCTTTGTAAATGGAACTCTACACTGAACTCCAAGCACTTTCTCCAAATATACCATGGGATTGTTTTGAGTGATTTTCACTCAGCTCCTTCCCCTAATGGAAAATCGATCCAAACCTCTTCCCACAAATGATCGAAATTCCAGAGATAGGTATGCATCAACCCTTTGCACGAGGTCTCCGAGAAATTGAATCGAAAACTGTTTGAAGAAAGATAATAAGCTCTGTCAGGATTCATTCACTCATTTTTGTTTATTTTCAGCGCTATTGGTGTATTTTTTGTGTCTGAAAACAAACACTAATCCATTTTGAAGGAAAAATATAAAACTGGCATCGGATCGGAAATCGAGAAACAAAGCCCCAGGTATGGATCGAAAATAAAAACAGGAATTGTAAGAAGGAGGGAAACAGCTTGAGAGCAATAAAATGCTTTTCCAATTCTTCCTAAACAGTTTAAAATCAAGTGGGATTACCTGACAATTACTACTTTTGCTTTGATGTTAAAAATATCTCAATCTTTGAGATTAGTTAAGATATTATAAGATTAAAATAAGATATTATGAGTCAAGTTATAGTATATTATTCTCGTTTATAATTCCGAACTTTTTCCACTACGGATATGGTGCAGAAACCTCTATTATAACTACAAGTAATTTGTGTACAACTCAATAGTTCTTAATCAGACTCACATGTAAATGAAAGTAATAGTTCTAATCATACTCTATTCATCTTTAGAATTCTAATAGCCATATATGGCTATTAGAATGTGGCTGTGAATATATTCACAGCCATCAGCGTCAGTGTTAAATCCTCGGTCAAAGAAGAATTCCACCAATCAGAGTCAACGGAAAGCTACTTTTTATTTCTTTAACCGCTGGTTAACCTCGACGCTGATGGCTATGAATATGACTGTCAGAGTAGCGAAATAAAGTTTTTAAGGTCTAACACAAAGCGTGAACTGTCCCATCTCTTTTTCTCACACCGTAATTTGACGTAATTTGTGGGTAGCCCTTAAATAATTTAATTGTAAATAATTGAGTGAAACTGATATAGTACACTACGTGCAATATTAATTAAAGGTGATTATTTGTATGGTAAGTCAATCCACGGCTTACTAGATACTTATACAGGCTAGCCGAGTTTTAAACAATGAAAACCATTTGACAACTTTTCCCGCTTGGAGCGCAACAAGACCTACCTATATCACCCACCGCCTTCAACACTGTGATGGAATGCTTTGCCAGTTGGTCCAGTATTGCCATCTGGATTTGCAATAATTTCCGTACTCGACTAGCCTGTATAAGTATCTAGTAAGCCGTGGTCAATCCAATTACAATTTATCAAAACACAGCTTAATTTCGTATACTCAATACTACAAGTCAAGTTTAAACTTAATAGACTGTGTGATTCTAAGTTACAGTATAACTCCTTGTTTTATTCCGCGTATAATGATCCGTCTCTCGCTCCATATCCCTAAACACTCTCAAGGACATCACAATACTCGGAGCTGCTCAAAATGAGTATAAATCGCCCCCCCCCGACCCCCTCTGAGCATAACGCTCCTCTTAAGCTCACCAAACAACCAACAATGCTCCGAATTTCGCTCCGAATCCATTAAAACGGAACTCGGAGGGAAGGGCTTCCCTCTGCGAAAGGATTCGGTTGCCATGGAAACGGAGGGGATGAGGGATGGCGATGCTGCTATTTTGGCGATGATGCACAAACGATTGGAAGTGACACTTGGCTTCTTTTTCCCCCCTTTCGGACAGAGATTATGCAGCGGGAATGTCTTTCCTGGGATTTGGCGGTTTCTTTGGGACCGAAAGAGAAAAAGATAGTTTTCCTATTTGGTGGGAATTAAGAGATGCTATGATTAGATGGAAGAGGTTCAAAAGTATTCAGTTTTATCTACCGAGAGATTATTATTGTAAATGGTATGAATTTATCGTCTTTATCAACAAAAAGGGTTTAAATTCTATTGAGGGGTATATGTTTATAATCTGGAAAGAAGCTTTAGAACTAAAAGTAAGAATTTTAGAATTTTAATCAATAGCGTCCCATTTTATTGAATGAAGTATTGTATAGATGTGACTTTTGATATGAATTTTTAGTTATTTAACAGAGAATTCGGTTTAAAAAAAATGTTATCATAGTATAAGGAAATAAATATCCAAACCAAGAAATATGTTAAAATTAAATTTTCAAAAGGTACTTAATATTTTATACAATAAGCACCAACTGATCACGCATCGTAACTTGTATCCCTTGGCTTCTAACCCGTTTAATTAATTATAAACTGTTTACATATGTTTTATTGCCTGTTATAAATTACTCTAAAAAATTTATCCCGAGAGGTAGCTCGTCTCAGGCCTGCCAGGCAGTTTTCCCCTCTAAAAGTTTAGTGAGTTTTAAATTTTATTAAAGAAAGTAAATATGATATAAATCGATCATTTTAAGATCTTTCGCAATAATTTTTAAGAGCGATAATTTTTAAAAGGAATAAATATTTGACTTGCAAGCAATAGTTCAAATTGGACTGTATTTTTCGAGAGTAACTAAAATTTGTAAGAGACATGAAATTTAAGTTATTTTTTAGGAAATTTTGAATGGACTATGTGTAATAGCATAAATATTTATATAGTGCAACCAAATTCATAATCCGGGCAAGGTTAAAAAATTAATATAGATTACAGTATAACCTCTACTATATCTCGAAATGGGAAGGACACAAAAATAAATTCGAGGTATCGAGTTTTCGATATAAAAAGGTAACTTAAAATACAGAATTTCAAGTTAAAACTATATTTTCGAGAAATCAAAATTCGAGATAAAGAGGTTATACTGTATTTTCTCCTAATGGACTATAGAAAAAGTGTCCCCAAGCCTCCCTTCATCTTGGACTGCTGTTTTGTGTTAAATGAGACCCTCTTCATCGCCTCATCCATCAACATGAAAAGCAGTTAATTCCTCCAAAAAACAGTCCCAAAAGCGTCCTGTTACACTTCCGTTATCACCAGCAGATAGCTTTCAATGATTAAGGCCGATTCTGGCAGAGTGGTGTCAAATGCGACAAGACTGACAAAAACATGCCGCCGATGACAGAAGCGGGATCGCGATCCTTGTTATTATAGCGAGATTTTTTTATTCTGTCTATTTTTATCGCTTGTAGAGAGTCATTAGCGGTTTTGGGGTTTAATGCCCATCATATGTATCCAGTGATGATTATGGACACCCAACCCTTAAGTGTGCATTAGAAATTTTAGGTAAAGGGGGATTTTTAAGTTGAGGGACACCTTTAAATTAAAATGAAATTTTAATTCACTTTCTTTAGAAAGGTTTATAATATAATGGAACATATTTCGCAGCGATAACATAAGCGATAGTTATCTTAAAATAAAAGAGGAAAAAATAAATAAGCAGTCAAAACTTTCTCGATATTTCAAACTATTTGTAAATTTCTTAGTAAACGTTTTGCGCAGATACTACTATTTCAAACGAAAAATGATGGTTGAGAAGAAAATAAAATCAATGAAAGAGGTGTTGGAAGAGAAGAAGACAAAAGTGATGATGAAGACAAAAGTGAGAAGTAATGAGATGTGAGATGGATGGCGAGGGAGAGTAAGTGATTGCACAGTACTAAGTGAGAAAGATCTGAAGTGAAAAAGAGTTTTTAAGAAATTTTAAAATACCTATATATTATGAACAGGAAAAAATTTAGCCTCCAGGAATTATATTCACTTTGATAATTCAGACCTCAAATACTTGAGAAATATACTTTATAAATCCTACTCGTAAAAACAGATTTTAGTAACGAAAAAAGTTTATTCAAAAACTATTTTTCTCGTTAATTTTTGAAAATTATAAACGAAGTTTTAGTTTCTAGATCTCAACCAAAGCAAAGTAGAACAAAGAGATAGTAAATAATCACGCACAAAGGGTGTATTTCTGCCACCTGGTCAATTCTTGCTCTTGCATGGCCAAACTTCACAAAACACTACTCCGCTTACTTTCTTTAAGATTATCTACCGCTGACAGTTAGGTTCATAACATGGACAAAGACAATTATGGTAATGCAAGTCCGTAATGGTCATTCAACACATCTACCGCTGCTGCCCATCACAGCCGGCATTCATGCATATCCTCATCGGCACGGTTCACTCACTGCGGGGAAAGCCAACGGTCACTTGTGGTCATTTGCAAGCATTTGGAAGTCAGCGGCTGTCCCTCTGATTTAATCTTAGCAGTTTGTTATCCTGCAGCGGATTGCATGAATCACAAAAGATATCTCACACAACAGTTAAGAAAGTACGAATTCATTCGCAGTTGAACCCACGTATAGTGAACCCGGGATATGGTAACCTACTGGTTATATGAAAACCTTTTAATCTATTCCTTTTTATAGAAACCTACATTTTAATAGGTTTTAATTGTATATCAGCTACAGTGAATTTACGATAATAGTAAACTACTTCTCTGGGGGTTCTGTAAAGGTTCACTATATAACGGGATTCCGTTGAGGTATGTTTTAATCAGGTTTTCAGACAAACAGCTTGCATTTCAAGCTGTTTTACCAAATTATTACAGAAAAGGAAAGCATCCATTTATTATAGCCTTATACAAATTTAGAGTGTTAGTAGTAGGATAATTTACTGGTGCATATTTTTGTCCAATAATGTTAAAATGAAATAGAGCGTTTATGAGTGGATGGTGTTAGCAGGGTAAAAAATACTAAAATTCTCTTGCCTTGAGATAGTACATAAAACATGATTTAAACATTATTTTACATTTCATCATGCATTAAAATTATCTGTAGTTAAGAATCCCAGCAAAATATAATGTCAGAAAGGTAGATAATGCGTAAAACTCTAAAATACGTTAAGACCAATAATTAAGAACTATTTGATTTTGAGAATTTTCTACATCTTTTGTATAGGCCTGTTGAAAAATTCATAGTTCAAACGGACAGAAGTGGCGTCAAACATCAAAAGAACGTAAGAGTCAACCAACACATATTCAGAGATAAAACTTTTCCGAAAATAGACATAAAATATTGGCTTCCACAAGCCAGGCAGTCGGTGATGCAGCTCGGTTGCCAACACTTCTCGCTGAAATACTGAGGACATAAACCACGGTTAACAGTTTGTGACTGGCTTTCGGAAGATGCTCGACAAACTCTTTGGAATGTTAGTTTTATTGGTTTTGAAGGGGAAAAAAAATTGATTTAGCGCCGTGTGGTGTTAAAGTGAAAATCGTGGGAAGTTTTAAATAAACAATCATCGTGATTTACCTTTTTTTGTGGTGGTTTGGAATAGAAACACTGTAAACAGTTATTACATTTGCTTTTGTAAAGATTTTAGTTTTCATTTTAATATAAAGCCTGGATTTAAAATCAATAATAATAGTTAACTATTTGAAAGAAAGAATCATTGACCAGTCAGTTGTGTACATGTATATATGTAATCTATTTAATGAAATATCATTCTCTTTGAAGAAAAAATATTTAGTAGCCCATTCTCCAAGTTCTCGAGCATGCTTCCTAGGGTGTCCCTTTTAAATCTACATATTTTTATAAACTGCAACAATTTTTCCAAGATGCAGAAACTGTGCCCATGTGAAAGTTTAAGGAGTTACGTTTACAACTCATTTCAACAATAATATAATATAAGCCCTTATGTGAGACTCTACAAGATTCAATCTTTTATAAGAATGTACTTTTTTCCCTGTATTTTTCACAATTTATTGCATTTCAGTTATGACTCGATACATATAGTATATTGTTTTTATTTCCTTAATTTTTTTTGAGGGGGGGAGGGAAGTCCATAGTTTACAATTAATTACAATAGGAATTTTTTAGCAGGAGCATTATTTATTATTATTATTATTATTATTATTACTACTACTGCTATCATTTTGAAATGGTATTTTATTCTTGTAAAGTATAGGAGAGGTATTTCCTTTTTAATTAGGAATTATCTTAATTAAAGAGTGTGTTGTAAATAAAGTAAACTTTTAAAGGCAATAAGGTTTTGTATTGACGGTTATTCCCCCAAAAAAACTATGCTTTAGAGAGAACTGGAAAATTAAGCTGAACTTAAAAATTACCATTTTTCAAATAATGAATTTATTCCTCTCCACAAAAAAGACAAAACCTTGATAGCCAGAAAAAAACATGTCATACACTAAAAAGAGAATTTCACAAGAATTCATTATTCTTTACCGAAATTTCTCACGAACTTAAGTTTAAAATATAACTATTTTCCAATGGATAAAATCGCCGGGTCTAGGTAACTACTGACCCAACGCAAAGTGACCAACCAAACCCTTCCACTTCGGAGATTAAGATCTGTCGGTAATAAATAAAGACCCACTTACAATCCTGAATTTTCCGCAAGAGGGGACCCACTAAGCACGTGTTGAGGAGGAGGAGGAAAGCGACAGTTGACGAGTCGGAACAACAACCCAAGGGAACAAGGGAATTATGGAGATGGAAAAACTCCTCTCTCTCGAAGATGGAGAAAAGAAAGTTTCTCCGCTCTTTGCAAAGTTGAGGTAATAAGTCTACCGACAGGAGGAGGTAAATGGCCTTAAATGGCACCTTGAAAAGGAGTTTTGGTGCTATAGGAAAAGGCACGAGGGCGATGAAATGAAGCAAATTATATGGTTGGGAGGTTTTTGGCAAATGTGCCGTGAGGTTTGTCGGACTGGTTTATTAGTTAAATTTTGAAAATTGGTGTGTTGGGCTAACTTTATTTCAGAGTAGATAAATAAGGTCACCATAACGCTTATATGTAGAATAAATGTGTGTTTTCTTAACACACATTAATTTAATAATGTTGAGTTAAGACTGAAACACTTACCTTAAAAATGTTTCGAAATGATTTACCTAAAACAATCATCGCAATTTACGGCCGTATTCACCACTAACTTGACCTAAGGAATCAAGCTTTTTGACAACTCTGATTGGCTTAAAATTTGTTTACATTTTTCAACTACCAATTAGAATTTTTTATTCCAGAATAACCTAAGGTTAAGTTAGTGGTGAATATGGCCGTTATTCACAGTAGGCGAAGCCAGAAAAACTATTTCGAAGGGGAATATTAGAATTTTTTGGGGGGATATGTTGTAAATATTGTCCTTTCTTACGGTCAAAAGAGGGACATTTCCGACTTTCGGTTGATATAACCCTAAGTCTCTGGCTATGCTTCTGATGGTTATTCATTCTAAATTTAATATCTGAATATTAAATTCTACTACCCTAATGGCACAGCTCATACCAAATAGTACGTCAATTTACTTAACTGCAACTAGAAGTAAACGAAATTTGGCCCTACATGACAAAAATTGGACAAATCTTGGACATTTGTGCTATTTAGGGTAACATCATCTTTCAGTTTTCTGAGCTCCCTTAACTACTCCCTGATGAAAACCAGATATTATAGACTTTTATTCATTAGAATTTTCATTATTTATCTATGTAATAATGGGTCATACGTTATCATAAGCTTCGATTTTAAAATAAACCTAGATAGGGGGAAAAAACCCAGCCAATATTGTTCTTTCAGTATTGGCCTAAGTCTAAGAGACCTCCTTAAATATCGGCCAATATCGATCATTTCCCAGTACTAACTTTGCAGGCCGATAATTTTGCAGCTTTCCAACGTTACTTATTATAAAAAAGTTGCGTAAAAATTCAAATAATCAGGTTTTTTAATTTAAAAAAAATAATTTGAAAATAATTTTAACCTTAATTTTTAATAAACAATAAAAATCCTACAAAATGGCCTATAAGTATTGATATTTGCGATATTGGCCAATATCGTTACAATACCAATCGTCTTTCCTGTTCTACCTGGTAGCATTCTAACTTTGAGATATGGGTGACAAAATATCGATAACGCGCCGAATTAAAACTGTAAGATTAAAAATGTATGAAGAAAGTCTGACTTCCCTTTTACTGATTCTATTGGCCGTTTCATTAGACTTTTCATGATTTGTCTAATAACGGGCCATTATGGAAAGGATGGGAAGGAACCGATGTCATTAGAGTAATGAGAGGAACCATAAAACTCGACCTCAGAGGAACAGAAGCAGGAACTGAACTGCTAAGAATCACAACGGCGTAAGTCCCAAATGCTAAAATTTCGGTATCCGTATGCCATTCTTTTTGCTTTTATTAAGTTTTTAACTTTCTTGATCCATCTTGATTAGAGAACCTCCTACAAAGCTTCTATACCTAATCAAAGCTAATTTTTCCTCAAAAATAAAAATGCATTATCCAAGTAGTAAGAGTTTTATTTGTGAAATAGTAGATAATTGTGATTAGTCAGATGTGTAACGCAGTCATATAAAGATGAGAATACTATGAGTTGCATAATATTTTAACTTGCATGTAAGCAATTTTTTCTTTTAGAAAAAAAAAAGCTGGAGGATGTTATTTGAAATATGTTTTCAAAAACTTAAAAATATTAATAGCGTTTTTCATACATTCTTTTAAATACTTGTAATTTTTATGACATTTATAAAAAAATTACAATTATTAAAAAGAATTTTCGCAAAAATATAGGCAATGGAATATTTGAAAATAGATAGTATATAATTTTTAAAATTCATCATATACATATAGTCATACCGCCAGGAGAAAAACTTTGACAAAAAACCCAAAAGTCTGAAAAAAGTGCAAAGCCAAATGATAGCCATGCAGATTTTGCACAAAACTTTTGTTTATCGTTTATGAATTACCGTCACCCCTGAAATTGAGTGGGAAAATCCGTTCCCATAACAACCGCAACAATTCGTAAGACGTCTTAAGTTTTCTCCTGGCTGTATGACTATAGAGGGAACATTATTTTAAAAAATAAAGATATATGCATAATTATATAATGTCAAGTTTATATGAAAAACACTATTAATATTTTTTAAACATCGACAATATTAATATTTTTGAAATGTTTTTAAAAATAACATCTTTGAACATTTGTTCCAAAAAATAAACTGTTCACATAAAAGTTAAAGCATTATGCAACTCAAAATATTCGTATCTTCTTATGACTGTCTTGCTTATCTGACTAATCACAATTATCTATTTCATAAATTGAAACTCTTTTGACTTGGATAATGCAATTTATGTTTTAATAAAAATAGTTTTGATTAGGTATAGGAGATTTTTTGAAGAAGGTTGTCTCCAATCAAGATGGATCAAGAAAGTGTTAAAACCTTAACAAAAGCAAAAAGATTCAACGAATCAATAATCCCTGCTTTGTCCTTAAATGAACCAAATAAATTTGAAAGAAAACAATCACAAGTTACATTCCATTACGTAAAATTTATTTGGCATAACGTCTGGTGGTGAAATATTGTTTCGAAATAGACCAGGCATTTTAATACTTGGTAGAGAAAAATACTAAAAATCTATTCTTCAACTCGACCTTTAATGCACTGAAAATTACAGCATAATAAATGTATTTAAGAACTGTAGGGTTAAAATAGCTACCTCCCCTTAAAACAACAAACAAGCCCGCATTTTAACTTACACCCCACAAAATGTGTTTCTAGTCTTTCAAGAAGGCAATTATCTTGGTACAAGAAACAACAAACACTGCCCAGTGATGAAGTATTTGAAAACACAAAAAGATGCGCATCCTAATATGCTATTTGCCGGTTCGCTTAATAGAAGATCGAAAACACGGGGCTTTTTTTAGTTTTTGAAGGAGAAAGATTTAGAGGAAAAGAGTTGACAAAAATATCTTGGGTCTCGTTGGGAACTTTTCTCCATCATCACGTTTTCAGACTCTGGTCATTTGTTTTGCTTCTAGTTTTAGCTGCTTCAAATATCTTATAATAAGGACTGGAAATCTTAAAAGGTATTTCATGTTTTAGTCATTTTCTTTTCAAACACGGAATTGTATTTTTTGAACGTAATTTTCCCGTTTTTAAAACCTGAAGAGAATTATAGGAAACATCATTTTATTAAAATATTATTTTACTTAAATTGTACCAATATTTTAATTAATATATTAATAGATTAATATATTATATTAATCCATAACCCAAAAATGAAAAGAATGAGCATATTAAACATTTCTTGATACCCCATTTACGTTTTACTCGTATTTTAGCTCAGATAATTTAAGTTAAAAATAATACGTTTTCCTAATTTTTTAATAATTTATTTCCAAAAAATTAAATGTTTTCCATTTTTGTTTTGATTTAGTTTTTTTTCTTTCTAAAAGTGAGTTAGTGAGTTAGATTTATTAAATAAGGCTTAGAAGATAAAAGTATCTCAGGTCTTATTTTTTTAAAATAGAAATACATTAACATAAAATAAACATCATAAAAGTAAAAAACACCTTTAAATGAAGTTCTCGTAACCATTACCCGTAACATGAGAAGAAAAGTTATCTCATAGGTAATTGTTAAATGACAGGTGAGAAAATTTAATTTTCCCCCAAACCTAAGCTATTTAAAGGATGAAAAGAATCGATAAATTATGTTATAAATTGTTTTTTAAACTGTTTAAATATTGAACTCCTCGTATGCATCACAAGAATACTTTCAATTCCAATACAAGAATAACGAATTGTCAAAAGATAAAAACATTTTCATGTGTGTTTTCAAGTACTTATTCCATATTAAAATATAGTAAAACATGAATAACACCAATCAAGGGACATTTTATTCAATTTTAATACTTAATATTTTAACTATAGTTCTTGTACCTCAATTTTCCCCAACGATTGACCCTCTCTATATCTCTTCAAAGTTTATACACCGAATTCATAATTTCATATTGACCAAAAGCATTATTTTTAACTGGGTGGTATATTTAAAAAAATTATATTGGCATACTATATAAGAGATATTAAGACGAAACGAAATCCATTAAATTCAACCGATTATCTTCGCATTTGTATGTAGATTAAAACAGTTTTAACACAATGCATTTATCAATGTTGTAATATTTTAACACGATGTCAGACTTTTACGAGTATTTTGATACATTAAATGCGTAAACATTTTTACAGTAACAGCCATTACAGCCCGTGTGTACCATTTGCCACCAATAAAAAAAAGGAAAAATTGAGAATCCGATATCCCCCCCCCAGAGATGCTTATAGCAACATGACAAAACTTTTATTCTACTCACCCACATGGTGAAGGACAAGAAACACACACTGTGTTTCGCACAGCTCCTCATTACTCCCATGTTTCTTAGCCCACACGAAAAGTTTCTCTAAGAGACTCCGAAAGTAAACAAACAAACAAACGACCAGCGAAATATCACAGCCGCCGCATCTTCACCCTCAGCTGCATCAATCCTTATACAAAAGAAATCGAAATAATAACAATATCCCACACAAAGGCTCAGCTACGGCGGCAGGGCATCAGCCTGCGGTCACTCCGAACAGCTGACGGGATGTGGAGGCCCTTAGCAACTTATCAGCTGCGTGTATCTCGGTGGTGAGCCCAGCTCCAATCGCTGCCGACCGGGGTCGGAGGGTTTGGCGAGATGTCCCGGGTCGCCAAAGGCGCCGGCAGGTGGTTTCCGCTCTCTCTTTCTCTTTGTCATCATGATGGGGAAAGAGGAGTTATTAGTTCTTTTTTTTTTCTTGGAATCACAGCGGTGTGGGTGAAACTTGAAATTTTATGGCACAGATTACACTGGAAAACTTATCCCCAAACAGGAATTTCTGCATGTTTGGGTAATAAAATAAAGACAAGCTATATCCCTTCAAAGGTTTGAGACGCATCACCCAAAATTTAAGTTTTGGGGATTGGGATATTTCTATGATATTTAAAACCATGGAACAGTAATAACTCTGGCAAATTCCCGCATTTTTATTTTATTTTTTAATTTGATAGAGATATCCAATAGAGGAATATACGCGCAAATTTTTTTTAATTGCTTGCCTATTTACTTTTTAACTTAATTTCAAAGTTTGACTTTTTAAAAGGGCGCGATTTGATAAAAGGGGCAATGTTTTGTATTGTGACGTCATTCAATCTTGCACTTATTTCGGAATGAATGTTTTTGTCAGTAAAAATAACCATTGTTTAAAACCTATGTTGTTTCGGATTGAATGACGTCACAATACAAAACATTGCCCCTTTTATCAAATCGCGCCCTTTTAAAAAGTCAAACTTTGAAATTAAGTTAAAAAGTAAATAGGCAAGCAAAGCGATTATGATTTTTATTTTAAAATACTGAATTAACTTAAGTTTTTTGAAACTTTTCGTGTTGATTTTTGAATTTAATCATTTGAATTTGTTCATTATTTTTTTTTCATGAAAAATACGTTTTTTTTTGTTTTCAAAAAATGCGGGAATTGCCTATTGAATGCAGTTGTACGTTTAGAATGTGTAAATGGTAAATTTAATTCATGCTTAAAGAATTCTTACTATATAAAATTAAAATTGAAAAGTGTTTGCTACTTTACCTTTTTCATGATATTTTAGAGGTATCAACTCCTTCAAAATTTGTCTAGTAAGAATCAAAACCATTTTGATTTTTGAAAAAAAAATTTTGTAAGAAGCAGATGGAACATATGGAGTATTTCCCTTTTTAAAAATAATTTTCGAATTAGGTAGAAAGTTTAATTAACAAGATGTAAAATAGAAAAACTATTCTAAGCTACTTTTCCCATTAAATTTTTAATGCTTAATGATTCAAATGTAATCAATAAGCGCATTATTGTGTTTTACATTGTATAATTTCATGTTTTTAAAAAATGTTACTATAATTTCAAATACTATCTAAATCAGGTTTTACTTTTAGCTTTCAAAGCAAATGTATTTACTCATACTCTTTTAAAATTCTAATTAATTCAACTGCTGAATGACTAAATTATATTAAATTTTACGATAAGGTAAAAGTTCAACTGAATCTTTAGGTGGCTGGCTTGACGCTGAAGAACCTTTTCTAGGAAACACATTTTGGACACCGATGGAATTTTTCTCACTCCATTGTTTAACTTGTCATGTGCTTTTGAGGAAATTACAAACTGTGGTATAGGTAATATAATACTATTACTCGTGTAACGAGACCTGTGACTATTTTTATAACTTTTTTCGCTATCGATAAATGTCGGACGTATATTTTGTTGGATTTTTAATCATTAAAAAAAGTTAAAAAATAACAGTCTAAAACAGTCTAAATGATACTATTTGATTGAAATAAACCTGAAAATGAAATTTAATTTTTTGAAACGATATTGAGCACAAAAAACAAATACTTGACAATGTAATTTTTCTTTCACATGTAGAGATTTTTTTTAAAGAAAGTGATAACGATTCTTTAAAGAGAGTACAACTACGAACAAAAAACTAGTTTTCAAGTTTTTAGGTAGTATACCTACAAAAAAGTTTTAGAGTTTTAGTTATCTATAGAGATTTCTAATAGTGCTATAGTTATTATTTGAAACTTTAAAACATTCGTGGCAAATGAAAGAATTTTTTAAAGCACTTTTTTGGGTGCAATGTGATTCGCTAATGGTACCTATATCCCAGCACTACCCATCATCGAAAAAAAAGTCTTTTCGAACCACCCATGCATAGTTACCTATTTCTCTCACAGGTAAAACTAGTTCTCTTTCCACCCCTGAAACCAGACTCTTTCATCTCACCTTCCCCAAGGTCAACCTTTACCCCACTCAAAATAGCCACTTTTCTTTCTTTCGTTATTTTTCGGACACAGCCCCCTTTGGGTCCTTCCCTTCTTTATTCAATTCGACAGCATATATATCACTCTTCCTTTCTTTGGAACCCCTCCACTTCACACTACGTACTGGGGGAAAGCGCATCTGGCCAAATAGAAATATACTTCCTACACTTTTTTTTTAATTGATAAAAGGCTCTTAAATTTTTGTACCAGACGAATAATTTCTTCATAAGTTATTTGCTGTATAGTGCTGTCCTTTAAAAGCAACCCACTGTTTCATATTTTCTTCATTAAAAGCTTAATAAAAAGGATAATTAAATCGAACAAAAAACTGTACTAGCGGCTCATCCTCCCTAACATTTTAGTGCTAAGCATTTTTAATTCCAACTATCCATTACAAATTGGCAGCCAATTAAGTAAGAATTTGAAAAAAAAAACACTTTTTCTGAGCTAAAACTTTAATATTTTATTCTCATAGTAATGGGATAACATAAAAACGCGCGAAAAATGCTCTAAAGTCTTTATACCATACATTTTTACAAAATCTGCAAATCTAAAGCACATTTTTTGTCAAAAATCTACATTTTCTCAGCTTGTTTAAAAAATAAGTAAATAAACCGTTCTTTGACCAGTTTTTACACCCCTGGCACTCTAAAGGGCATAGAAGGACAGGGTATATGCGATGGTAAAATTATTTTAATTATTTAATTAAAAAATCTCAATGGGTTGTTTTTAGGGTACAATTTGGAGTGGGTTGTTTTTAAAGGACAGCACTATATGTTACGGGGAATGTGATAATGTGATCTGGGTATTATTAATAATGCCCGCGTATTTCGGGCAAAGTGATAAATACTCATTCATAAATGCCATTGAATTTATCATATTGCCCGCCTCAACTTCGGGCATTATTAATAATGCCCGGTTTATGACTTTGCCGCCCGTAACAAAATATATTCTTATGATGTCTTAGTTTGTTGAGGTCTTAAATTATTTTTCCTCAAAAGAATACATTAAGCGCTTGTTTTCAATTCAATGATTTATACTAGAGGGGTATAGGTATTCAACAGTTCTAGGTTTAATAGGTTTTTAAAATTATCTAAAAACTTCCAACTAACACAGATATCGAAATTTTTATTTCGTTTTGCCGTACATTTTCATTTTATTGCAACGCAATAGACATGTTGCATATCCGAAAAATCTGTTTTATTCAGTAGTACATGTTTTCCTTTTCATGGGTTTTATATAAATAAAAAAACATAAAGTCTACTGAAAGCTTCCTTCTGAGAAAAACGCGGAATTCTAACGCAACTTTAAAATCCGATATTTTTTATACCTTTATTCGGCATTCTTTTCAAGGTTTTCCAAAGGTTAAAACCTCACATTTCATTTTTTGCTGGAGGTAAATTCTGGGAATAGGTGAAACTGATTCAATGGAAAAGTATCCAGAAGTTGTAAGGCATCACATAAAAGGAGAGATTACAAAACGGAGAGAGGGGGGGGGGGAATGGTGAATCATTTGATCTTACTTCAGCAGAAAAGCTTGTGGAGAAGTGATTCTTTTATTCATAGGTGATTCTGCGGCTTAAACCAAATTCTTAATGGAGAGAAGAATTAAGGTGTCTTTTGAGAAGCCATAGGAATTTCTTTCAATTGTTTGAGAAACGGTATTTTAAATGGTTTTGAAAGGGGGAAAGGTCCTTTAATGGCCTCAGATTTTAGAAAGAAGTGTATAACCCACACTAGTTCCTTTCAGTAAAATTTCTCTCAAAGGACAGTTTTTAAAATAAACGTGTGGGAAAGTTTTTGGATCGGACGCAAATAATATTTTTAAAGCTTTTAACAAGAATATATTTTATTCTATGTCTTTTCAATAGCATTACTTCGACTTTTAAGTGCGTGTAATTTTAATCTCTTCCTTCAGTTATGTTCCTAAAAATAAAATTGTTGACTGCAGAGTACCTAATATTTCCATATGAAAACCAAATTATAAATATCTTAAGAATATCTTTAAAGTTTTTTTACACTATAATATTTTTCAACTGTTCTGTTTATCACTGAATTCTTAAAAATAGGATGATTCTTGTTCCCTGATAGGAGAAAAATATTTTATTAGTATTATTCATTATACTAATAAAATAATTATTAATATGCATATGAAAATATTAAGCAAAACTGTTTATTTTAGCATATACTTTTTTTAAAAATACCTTAACTAATTTATTAAGCTGTTTTCAAATGAATGATATGAGTAGTTTCTTACTTTAATAAGTGTAGAGATAATCTTCAAACTCACTATCACCTTTCCCTTTTCTAGAACAATTTTCCGAAAAATATTCCTTTAAAGTCCAAAAATCCTTTTCAAGGTTTAATTTGTCAAATTTAATTTTATTATGAGAACCCTTGAACCCCCAGGTTTTTTTATGATTCTTTATTTGGTTTGTTTTTGTATCCATTTTGATCTACACGCTACATTTTAATCTATCACAATGTTTCATTGAGTTTTGGTAAAAATGAGTTTTAATTATTATCCCTTCTTTCCCCACGTAGTCTCTAAGATAGTGGATTTTTAAAAATTTGAATCTTTACATATGAGTTCTTACTTTCCTTAACGAGATAATGAGTGAGTATTTGAGTTAGACGAAAAAATATAATAGTTCTAGAAATTGATAGAATTGGGTTTTACTAAATTATGAATTTGACCTTTTGAAGTATTCACAGAAAATTTGGATTTCAATTTTTAAAATTCCTGCTAAGTTGAAGTTCTAGTGGATGATTTACTAAAAGGAACTAATATTGCCCAAGAATTTAAGAAAAAAGAGCAGTTATTTACCTTATGAGTTCCATACTGAAGTTAAAAAAATGCGACCAAAGTTTTTCTTAAAAATTTAGTAATTTCTTCAACGGAGGAGGCGTGAACATTTTCTTCAAAAAGGCTGCTGCTCTTACTTTTCGAAGATGCTCAGACCCGGAGTTGCCAAATGCGATGCTAAAGACGCCTCAGTGGCAACCCGTCAACATTGCTTGAATATCAACAACAACACAAGGCACACGCATGCTCGCAATGCCTCGGAGCAAGTGTTTGAACAGCTGAGAGATCCTACCCGTCACAGGCAGGGGCTCTGCATCATAGGAAGCATGGGTGTCGGAAGCAGTATGCAGAGAAGAGAACTAACTATAATTAAAATAGGAAAGGCAGAGAAGACCACTCAGGAATC
The DNA here is from genome assembly GCA_963680715.1 of Tetragnatha montana. NCBI lineage: Eukaryota > Metazoa > Arthropoda > Arachnida > Araneae > Tetragnathidae > Tetragnatha > Tetragnatha montana. The sequence continues at coordinate 18,029,257 of OY796685.1, forward strand.
TTATTAACTTTGATGCTCGCTAAATTTATTTCGAGGAGCAGAAGAGCTGATTAGAAGTTCTTTTAGTTGATATCGATGCGTATAGTTTGGTATTTTATAGCAATTAATAATTTTACACTAACTTAAACTAAAGCTTTTTCATATGGAAAATTCCTAATCGCGTGCATTTAAACTTGGAAAAATTATTTATTGCTATTAACACTTACCTTTATTCAGGCGCGGATCCAAGGAGGGGGCACTCCGGACATTGCCCCCTTTGGACCCAAGAAGGTTATCAAAATGAGTTAAAACCCTACTTTTATAGGTAAAATTTCCAAATCTTTTCTTGGGAGGAACCCCATACCTCCCATCGGTACCACAAGGGGATTTTGAGTTATACTTTTTAGGAAATCCCCAACATTTTGACATTTTGTGTCAAAAGGTAAAGGTGATGGTCTGGAAAAGTGCCCCCCCCATCCCTTGAAGCCGTGCTGAATCTGCGCCTGCCTTTATTATGGTATTGTCACAGTATATATAATGAACTTTTCTCTTCAATTGTAATCAATTTTCACTCTAGGAGTTCAATGTTAACTAAATAAAATATTTTTCTGGTATAAACAGTATAAGAGTGGCCATTTTCTGATGGTCATTCCTGATAATTTTAAAAATATTAAAGGAATTAATTAGAAATTGAAAACTTTTTATAATATTTGTATTCCCAAACCCATATCTTGAATTTCTTAAGAAACTTCTAAAAAATGAATGAAAATTAAATAAAATTACCTTCACATTGGTAGAAAGTTATTTTTAGTTGATAGTTTGCAATTAGAACTCCATTAAAATTTAAAAGAGATTAATTTAATTTTTTTTTAAATCTGAAGAAAAACAATATTTTCTAAATATTACAAAAGCATATCAAGAAATCATCAGTGCTGGATTTTATTCATTCAATCCAAGATGTCGTGCCTTCGACATAAAAGTTTTTTTTTTACATTACAAGAAAAAGGCAAGAAGTTTTATTCTATTTAACGGAAATCCTTTTAAAAATAATTTCCTTGTTGTTAACTGTTAAAATTAACATTGTGAAATTAACATTACAAGAAAAAGTCTAGAAGATTTTATTCTATTTAACGGAAATCCTTATAAAAATAATTTCCTTGTTGTTAACTGTTAAAATTAACATTGTGAAATTAACATTACAAGAAAAAGGCTAGAAGATTTTATTCTATTTAACGGAAATCCTTATAAAAATAATTTCCTTGTTGTTAACTGTTAAAATTAACATTGTGAAATTAACATTACAAGAAAAAGGCAAGAAGTTTTATTCTATTTAACGGAAATCCTTTTAAAAATAATTTGCTTGCTGTTAATTATAACTGTTAAAATTGAGGACGACATTTTCGAATCTTTTCCTCCCATCCCACATTTTCTCCCTTTTCGCTTTGGGGGCCTCTCGTGAGAAAAGGTCCCAAGAGATAAGAAAGGGTAGATAACCCCCTCTTTAACAGACACAGTTTATTCTGAAACATAAGCACGTCTTCCGTTTCAGTGAACCATGCTGAGTATTTAGCTTTTCTGAGGGTTTTCTTCGGGAGAGGGAGCTATAGGGACTGACGAGCCATGTATAAGGATTTAGACTGGCTCTGTAATAAAATTTCAACTGATGGTATTGGAAAGATAGCATTTAAATTTAAACAAGACCTTTTCTCTACACATAGACCCTTACAACTAAATTTTTGGGACGACAAAATCTCATCACTTCTTTCCCAGCTAGAAAATGTGTGCAAAAAAAGTGTAAAAAAATTGTGCTCAAAAAGAGTATCATTTTGGCCCATCTGTTTTTGCATAAAAAGTGTAAACTAAAGTATGCAAAATATATGCACAATTCATTTTACACTTTTTATGCAAAAACGGATGGGCCAAAATGATACTCTTTTTGTGCACAACTTATTTACACTTTTTATGCAAAAACAGATGGGCTGAAATGATTCTCTTTTTGTGCACAATTTTTTTACACTTTTTCTAGCTGAGTTTTACCAAACCTGACAAAAATAAGAACAAAATAAATTTGATCTTGTTTTACACACTTTATCACAATTTGTTCTTAAATAAGAAAAGTATTAAAATCAGTTTTAGTAAATTCTTTTTTAATTAAGTTCTTTTTATTTATAATTTTAATAAGATTATTCTGTTACTCCGCGTCCACACATGCGCGCGAATGCGAGCACGAACATTCGCCGAGTATTTTAATTGGATTTCTTTTGTTTTTTAGAACTGCGAATGTCCGCTTACACATTCGCGATTCCACGAGCATTCGGTCAAAATGGAAGATGCTTGCTCTTTACCGTCTTTACTAACGAGTACAATTATTTAGAACAGTGAATCCCTACGTGAGGCGCACGCCCCACTGGGGGGCAATATGAACTTCTAAAGGGCAATTTGAAAATTTTTAACCAAATTGTCCCCCAGGTGGGGCATGGACCACCATGTTTTATTTACTTTTCAAGAAGGATTTTCGAAAAAAAAAAAATAAACGACATGGGGCATGGAAAATTTAGAAAGGCTTTGGGAAATGGACCGAAAAAGGTTGGAAAACACTGATTTAGAACTTTTAAAATACGAAGAAAATAAGCAAAAGCTAAAACAAAAAAGATACTGGGCAAGATCGTGTCATCTGAAAAAAAAAAGAGGATTCCGTAATAGGCCATTGCAAAAGTCTATGGGAATATTTTTTGGGGGAATTTCCCCAGGTGCACCCTCTCATGTTTTTACAAATACGAAACATTACCCGCAAAATTTCAGGTCACTAGGCCAATGTTTGACCCCTGCGCACCTCAAAAGTAGTTTTTGTAGGGAAAATATTGAAAATATCTTCAACTTTTTATTGTTTTTAATTTAATAAGCCTGAACGCTGTAAATATTACGTTAAAACTTATATATCACCTTCAGGATATCATTGTCCCAAGATCCTATTGGAAAAAATTCAATGGTACTTACTGGGGGGAAGTTCCCTGTTGTGTTTCAGTAATTGTAATAACATAGAGGGGTGCACCTGGGAAATTCAAAAAAAAAAAAAAAAAAATTGCAATGGCCTACACCGTAAATAATTATTTCCTTTTCAGTTTTTGATTCCAGGCGCGTGCTCTAAACTTGAATAACTATTTTAAATTTATACAAAATTCATGCCAAAGATGGTATCCTCTAATACCCTTTATCTAGCAACAAATAATTTTCAATTCGAATAGGGTTTATGCAAATTTTATAATTCCCAAAAGTACGTCTCAAACATTAAGATGTAATTGGGGACACTAACGATTTCATTTCTCAATCAGAAAAATTGTACTTTGACAAATAAGGTTGATAAATTTTACCTCCAAGAAATTCTATTAAGGCTGTAAGATCAAAATTTTTTAATAAGTTGACTTTTAAAATTGTATAATTTATGTTCGGGACATAAAATATTAAGCTACTAAGTTGAAGTTTTTAAATACTTATTATATTTAAAACTAAATTAACTGAACTGTTATGAATGAATAGAAAAAGTATGAAAGATTAATGATAAAAGTTAATCGAAACAACGAATGTGTAAATGGGGTAGTTCGTGTTCGCTTCTGATCCTTTGACTCGTGCTCAAAAAACCGCCTCTTGCGCGAATGTAGGCGAGTGACTCGCAAAGCCAGGTGCAAACGTTCGTCCGAACGCGAGTGGTCCGCTTACACATGCTTTGTTGTTATTCGGATTCGCGTTCGCGCGAATGTGTGGATGCGGCATACACTTTTTATAACCCGACCATAAATTCAAGACCTAATTTATATCTCCAATATGGAACTCCGATATGGTACAGAATTTAATTAAAAAAACTTGTAGATAAAATATAAATCTAATATTACTAGTAAACAAATTTTTAGAATTAGAAAATTTTTTTTAAAGGAAATAAATTGATGAAGGTTTAAATATTTCTTAAAATAAATGTTTTTTGAATGTAAAAATTTTTTATTGTTTTTTTTCTTTCAATCTCACATATTCTGCTTTATGATGAATATATATAATACTCTATCTATACAAGTATAGAAAATAATGCTTAGGCTTTTATTTTAATTCTTAAAGTCACAAAATTTGGAATTTGCATGCAGGCACAATTAATTAACCAAATATCTGGTAAAAATGAAGTTTGCTTTTGAAAATGTAATCTACATTTCAGTACAAAAAAATGTAAAAATTTTACAAACAAATAAAATGGTTAATTATGTATGCAAATTTTTTGCAAAGTGTTTTGCACAAAAAGTACAAATAATCTGCAGCAAAAGTGTATACATTTTTAGGTATTCATAAAATATTAACTTTTTATGCACAAATTGTGCACAGCAAAAGTGAATACTTGTTAAGTATTCAAAAATTATCCACTTTTTATGCACAAATTGTGCACAAAGAGCATTTTTTTGCATAAAAAGTGCACACATTTTCTAGCTGGGTTGACGTCACAAACTTATGACGCCACGATTTTCACTTTTAGAATTTTTAACATTAAATATTATTTCACTATTTAAATTCTTTTAATAAGAAACGGAGATGGGCACCGCCTGATGGTCCACTAGGCCCGGGCAGAATTTGATTGATTTTTGAATGGATCTAAGAAATTAATTTAATTAATTAAATAAACTATCATTGAAATATTCGATTATTTTAGTATTTAGAGGGTCATTCTCATAATTTTCATCTTACTAGTGATATTTTTAAAGAAACCTTCCAATTGAAAACTCCTGCTTGGCATTCATTATTTGCCAAAAAAATCTAGCCGTGTTAGCTATAAAAATTAAACAAAAATATAAGAACATTGCACAAAATTGGTGAAATTTCTAAAACATTTTTATCAGCCTTGTGAAGAGATATTTAACCCGAGGTACATAAAAGAGATATACAATAGATATAACAATACATTTTTCTCCGTACGTATGACCTCAAAAGTCGAGTTACAAGTTCATTATGTAGAGGGCCATGATAGGATCCCAGGTATTTTTAAGTAGAATTCGCATAGAATGAAGACCAAAATTAATATTATTATTATTGAATATAATAATTATTGAATCACACTGTATGTTTTATTTTTCCACTAGAGTAAAACCACAGACTTAAATAAAAAAAAGGAAGCCTCGAAAATAATATTTTCAGGAGTATCTTATATTGATAGTGTCTTTATATTTCATTTTTTCCAACAGAGAATATGTAACTATGTAAATTCAGTATTTATCTCATTTGGTTCATTTCTGTAATAAAATAAGGATGCAGGTTTTAGTTTAAATCTAAAATGTCATACATTTGAGAATTTTAAAACCATTTTTATTTATTTTTTTTGTAATTCATTCCATTTAATATCATCTTTAGAACTACTACCAACTCCAAAACAAAGACGACTCCGAACCAAATCATGAGTTAAGAAGAACGTGAGGTGAACGTGAAATATACAACCTCAACATTTTAAACTCAAGAATCGTAAAAGTTTACCCGATAGAAACACTATCTACTAATTCAGTCCGTTAGTATTTTGTTCGTGTCCCTTTTTATTCTTTTTTACTTTCAAAAGACTTGGTTTTACGATTTAAAAGAGAGAGAACCAAGAGTTTTAAGATCCTCTCTCTCTCTCTCTCTTTCTGACACAAAAAGGAAGAAGTTGTCATTCACTGTTTTGGGAATTATTCTTTATCAAGAAGTGTCTATTCAGTTCACTTCTAAAGTTTTGAACTAAAATGGAAAACACAAACGTATCGTATACAACAGTTGAGCTGAGGACAGGCTAAGTCCAAAAATACCCATATCTTAGCTTTACGAAAAATTAACTACTTGAAAAGTTAAGTAAATATAAGTTTATTACACGTTGATAGAAAATTCTAGAAGGAATTCTTTAGGAAATATATATATTTCCTAAAATTGATTAAAAAGGCAATTTTATAATGTATTTTATAAGTATGGTACGATTTGATAGAATTTTCTATCAACGTGTAATAAACTTTCATTTGCTTAACTTTTTAAAAATATTGTGGTTTAAATGGAAAAAAAAACCTCTGGTGGAAACTGCATATTTTTAAAAGAAGTGGAAGGAGGTATTTTTAAAATTTGTGTTTCATTGTTTTGCTCATTAATATATTGTAACTCATTGAATGTTATTAAATTATACCCTTCTGTTTTGCAAAGAGCATGGAAAAGATAGGATTTCGAAAACATTTGTATTATGAAGTCCTGAAATTAGATTTATCTTGTCACAAGAAAATATTTAGAAAAAACTATTTAATCTTTAAACTTACTTAAAAACTTGCCTTAGTAAGATCTAAAAATGCTAATAAGTGATGAGGCTGCTTAAAAAATTATGAAAACCTGTAAAAGTTAAAAATACAGAAACTTCCTTGAAATTATACTGCACACACTTGCAGTATGCGTTGAATATAAAAAGTGAGGGGGATAATATTTCTTTATTATTCAATTACTTACTATACAACGGTTTTATCCATTGTTATTGACACCACTATTGACAGCTCACATTCCACGACTTCCAATTCACCGCAAAATCATCTTAACACATCCTTGCAATATGACACATTACATCAACCACCGACTGATTCTTTGTGTAAATCGCCCATTAGGACCCTGAGCACGGACCGCTTGACCGGCCCAAAGACAAAGGATCGCCGCTCACAATGGGCTCGGACATCCGAAGGGTCAACTTCCCTTGTTCGCCACTGGTGTGGTTAATTGGGATCGTAACGGTTTGGTATGTGGGAGAGGAAGGATTCGTTTTTCAAAAGGATTTAAATGGATTATTTTTGCAGAGGGGTTCGCCATCCTTTTTAAGTTTTAAAAAGGAAATGATGAACATGTCATTTGTATTAAGGAAAATCCTTCTTTTGCATCCTCCTGTGTAAATCTTGGTATAGGGAAAATTTGAATTTTTATTGTGTTTTGTATTTGAATTTTTATTGTGTTTTGGATTGTGTAAAACAATAATATTTGTAAATTGGTAAGACTAATTTAATTGAAAAACATAACACCCATTACAGTTACAGTAAAATATTTATTGAAGACTAGCTGATATGCCCGCCGTTGGTCGGGGGATAAAAGGCTTATCAAACTGTGTGTTAAAATAAATAAGAATTATCGTTTATATGCAATAGAGTCAACAGTCTTCCCGCTAGGATTCTTTTTTGATGCCATACCACTTCGTTAAGATGTAAAAAAAAACCTTTAAAAATACCACCTGTTTAGATTTAATGTGTGAAATCCCCATCCCCGTTTTTAAAGAGTAATTTTTCAAAATAGAAAAAAAGTAAGGGGACCTTCTGAACCCCGTTATTTTTTTCTCTTTTGTCCTTTTCTCCCTCCATCCATTCCTGCAATTGGTATAAATGTATATTTGAGGCAAATTTCTCCGCCTTCAATTCACGATAAAGATATATTATTGAACAGCAATGTCTATAGATAAAACTTATTTCCCCTTCATCCCGCTAAATTTTTATAAAATACAAAACAATTAAATATACTACATACTTTTATACTTTTTTTTAATATGTTAGACAAATCTTAAAGGGTTAGTGTTTATAACCATTTTTTAATAGTGATAATTTTTTTTAAAAAATCAGGGGGAGACCCCCTGAACCCCCCTTTGCTGATTTATCACCAACTCATTTATTGAAAGGAATTTCAAACATGAAATAAAAAAAAACATCATTTGCATCGACACTGAAAATGCCTGTGATGAAATATTGTTTAATTTGAACTTTACTGGAAATACTTAAATTTGATTAAATAGAAAAAAGAATAAAATTTTTCAGTGGAACGATTTCTGGTTATCATAAAAAAAATTATTTAATAATTAAAAATTGCTTCTTTATCATATTTTTTAAAAATTCACCTGTTATAAAACATTTCAAAATAAATATTTCCTACAATAGAGGTTTTGCGTGTCCTGGAAAGAGCAATAACCGCAATAAATTTAACATTGAAGGCTAAGCATAAGAATTTAGAATAGGGACAAAAAAGGCTCCTTGGAATGCTTTGATTCAGAAAATTCTTCTTAGCAAACCTTCCTGGTTGTGTGAGGAACAACACGCTAAAATTTCATAACAATCACATTAATAATGTGGGTGCTAGGATCCAAAAACTAAAAACGGGAGTGAATATTCAATCCCCCGTGCACCCCCTCCAGAATGGAATATCGAAAAATCCAGAAATTACTTTCTTTGAAATTCTCTCAAGAAGGTATTACCAACAGTTCAATTCGTAATATCGATTTCTTGGTATTGTTTTCTTCGAAAATATAAAATTTGGTTTATGCTCAGCAAAAACGGGTTTTTGGAATATTCAGACCTCTTAAAATTCGAATATCTAAAATCTGAAAAATGCCTTTCTAGAAATTGTTGCTAGGTACCTTCCTGCGAAATAACAAAGATCTGGGGTCATTTGGGACGCCGCTGGGCTCAAAAACGCCAAAAACGCTCCACACCCCCCTGTGGGTCAGAAAAAAGATATTTCGAAAAATCCCTTCTTAGTGCGCGTATACACCGTAAGGTCTTCGACCCTACCAAGTTTCGAGTCTTTAGCCCCGGTAGATTATGCTGTGCGTTGATGAGTGAGTGAGTGAGTGAGTGGTAAAGCTCTTTTATTATTATAGATTAACGTAAAATATTTTAAACAAAAATATTTTAAATTTTTATATATTTAAAAAAAAAGAAACAAAAAGCATGTCATGAGCATGTTTTTGAGGCTGTTACAATTTTCTCTTAATGTTATATGAATTGTATTGGATTACTTAAATTTAAAAAAAAAATTATGCTGATGGATGTAATGTTAAAAGGTAATGCTATTATCAGGATGGATACGGTTCAAAATTTTCAAATTTATGTAAAATACTCCATGTTTTGGAATGTTCATACATGCAACACATGAAATAATGACTGTGTGAAATGCTCCATAAACTAAATTTCTCTCTCAATTAAAAAAGTGGGAGAAAAAAATAGGTTGGCGATCTAAGGAAGTTCTGAGAGAAGTGTTCATTTTTTTTTCATCCAACTTAAAGACCGTGTGTTGTAAAAAAAGGGATAAACACAAACAGTAAAACGCAAATTAGCTAAGTTTCAGTTTGTTTCAGAGTAGAGAGCAATAGGAATCCATTACCAACGAGGCCATTTGTGCATTTGTCCACTGCTAATCCGAGCGTGCATTGACTCACCTTACATCACGGGACATTAACCATTCGTTTTCGGAGAAGAGGCTGTGTTAGACAATAAAAAGCCTTGTTTTGTGTTGGATATTTGTCACTCTGTTAAGTGGCTGATAATGTTTCGTTTGCCATTTTGTCTGGTAGAAGTTAATAAATAATTGGGGAAAACCTGGTTAGTATTTTCCAATGAACAGAATTTGATTTTTATGATTACACACGAATGCGTTTTAAATAGCGCTTGTCCATTGTTTAAAATTCATTCACTTTTTTATATCCATTATTCAAAAATTTCTTCGTAAAGTATTTTCCAAAAATTAAAAAGAATTTGTAGGCTCCAGGAAAGATTTATAAAATTGATATCAACACAAGCACCTTCCGTTAACAGCTTCAAAACTAACTATTGAATATCTTACCTATTCGCTACCTCTTTTTCTTTAAAACAAGTCTATCTTTACTTAAATTCAGAAATATGCAAAAGGCGTAACGTAATTAACCCTCGAAGACCCAATATAGTTTATGATATACCTAAACCTGAAAAAACTATTTTTTGTAAACATTTCCTTTATTTAGCTCCTAAGTTCTTTAATTTACTACCTTTAGAAATTCAAAATAGTTCATCCAAACATGTATTTAAAAAGAAATTAAAAAAATTTTTGTTTTCTATTGAAAATATTGAAATTTTCCTTGCTTAAATTTTGTATATTATTGTATATTATCAACTATCCTCATTTTTTATACACCACCCCCTTATGACAGATATTAAACCCGTAATTTAAGACACCCTGTTTGCCACCGCTCTTTATACATTTATATTTATATTGTTCCGATATTATTTTTATGTATTGTTCACTTTAGTTTATAACTTCTTCACGTTTTAGTTTTTGTAATTATATCTATGCATGTTTCGTTCACCTACATGGATCGTTGCAATCCCAGGTGAAATGGATATTTTTCTTGTTCTATTTGTTTTGATTGTAAATTGAATGATTTAATTGACTGATTGTAAATTGACTGATATTTGATTGTAATTTGATTAATTGACTGATTGTAAAATTGTAAATAAATAAGGGGGGACGGATGGCTTGTTGGGTTTGCTCACCTGCCTTTCACGCCAACGGTCTGCGCACTGCTCCGTTGTCAGTTCGATTCTGACCTCGCCCCTGGGTGTATTTTCCTTCTTTGTGTCAGTAAAAATTCTGTTGTGTCTGTCTTACTTGACGAAGGTGTATAAGCGGATCCTTGAGATCAAGCACACATACCGGAAAATATATGTAACCACAACCCAACCCCCAACCCCTAAATAAATAAGATAATAAAGTATTTGATTAAAGTAAAGTATAGTTGTGAAGAGAGTTAATTTACAAAAGAGAGATGATTGAGGAAGGCCTTTTAAAAAATAATATAACTACAAATTATTTAATGTAACGACTTTCTTATCCCTTGAGTTGTCTATTGAATGCCATTGAAATTTTACATAACTTATGAATTATATTTACTATCCTAAAAATTTTGATTTAAAATATCTTTCTTCCCAAAACTGTTTACTACACTGTTTATCTTTAAGGGTATTTAACTGTGTGTGTTTTAACATACTTCCCCAGAAACATTGTAAATACATATTTCATTTTGCCCCCAAAAAATATATTTTGTTAATTTATCAATCCAATCTTCCTGCTATATTATGAACACAATATGATAGAATAAATCGCATTTTTTAAAATTTTAAAAAGTATTTATGAAGAATGTTTGTTAAACAGAAATAAAATTTATAAGTATTATTTAGGCATATTTGCTTTTAAGAATACTTTTAAATTCAAATTCCAGGGTATTTTCAGTAACCGCCAAAACAGAATGTATTCCCTTGATGGGATTCAAATATATTTTTAAATAGTACCTATCCATCTTTAAAAAAAAAGATGTTTAAAGAACACTGATGTTGTTAATAAATGTGTCTTACATGGTTAAAAAATCCGTTTAAGCAGTAAAACATCACTCACCGAAAATATTGCTAATTATTGTACTTATTGCTTATTGTATTGTTAAAAATGCTAAACCAACGAGTATAAATCACAAAATAAATAGTTAAAACTGTGCTAACTGTTTATTTTCATATACACATTGATTTTAGCATTTTTGTCTCTTGAAATCAGCACAAGGTTATTTGGGTAAAGAACACATTTTTACTACTGATGATGTGCTTCACTGGTAAAAAGTTACCCTTTGAGTAAAAACTATGAGAGAATATAAATGTACAACGTAGTTAAAATTTCTGTATTAAATAGCTATAAAAATCTGAAGTGCTCTCTTAAATCCTACATCAATGTGATAAATGCGATCACATTTTTAAAATTTAAGAGTTATTAAGGTATGGTTACAAGTACAATAAATAATACTTTTGATTTTAGTAGTTCCACTCAAGATAAAATTCTTCAAAAATACCTTTACACTTCAAATGTGTGACAAAAAGTATTTTGACTAAATTGCAATTGTGTTGTGTGAGAGAACGAAAGTTTTGTAGAAGTGTTACTAAAAATTTCCGAGGCAGAAAATGTGCCGAGGCATAAATGTGAACACATTTAAGAACACTTTTTGTCCTCAAATTAACAACACTTTTGTTGTGTTTAAAAAGTGTTAGAAATGTGTTTTATTTATAAATGTGTTCTAAAAATAGTGTTGTAAATGTTTTTAAAATCCGAAAGTGTTTTTAAATTTGGATCGAAATACTATAAGAACACATTTTCTGAAAGTTTTTAATAGCACTTTTATGCCACTATCTTTTTCTCAAGCTACACAATCAAAACACTTCTGATTCGAAGTGTTCATTATAGTGTTTTACTTAGCGTTCCAAAAAAGTTTCACGCATTTGTAGTGTATAGTATTAAAACAGAGGGAATTTTCACAAATCCCCTTATGAAAAATTAATCAAATTTAGAAGTTGCTAGAACAAAATAAAAATGTGAAGTAAGGAGGATCAAGGCGCTTGTTCTCTTAATATCTCAGACTTTGAAGAAACCGTCTGTTCCTAGAACTGATTATCACTCTTTTGTTGCTAGCTCAGGAAGTTACATTACTCAGGAAGTTGTTATGCTGTAAAGGCTAATGAATCCAACCGAGATTTTTAATGAGATCTCTAATGACTCGTAAAGGTTCATATTTTAACTATTAGAAAGTGTAGAGTTTAACGCAAAATGTATACACCAATTTGGTAATTTAGTATTATCTATTTCTTATGTTTAATATATTTTGCGTGTTAAGTTTTCAAAAGTTCTATAAAGGAAAAATATTATTATTATTATTATTATTATTATTATTATTATTATTATTGTTGTTGTTGTAAAGAATAAGTGCTATAAGTGGTAAATTGTTAACATTCCAAATTTTTATAATACTACAAAAGATATAAAAAAACATCCCCGCCCATTTGCTGTAAAAAATTAAATAAATAAATAAACTCCCTCTTTAAACTCTCCAAACAATCCAAAATTTCCCTTCAAAAACAGCCTCACCTCCCTTGGGAATAATATAGCCTTACTTTGGGAATTTCTGATGTAGAAGGAAGATAATACATAGTTAATGGAATATAGAAGAAAGGAAAATCCTTATCTCAGTCATCATTTACTATATAATGTTTTAAAAATGATTTCAAACTAGTTTCTTTAAAAGATGAAGGGGTGAGTGGAGAGGTATGCTACAAATACAAAAAGCTGCGTTTCGAGATCCTTTAAGTTTTTTTTTTGTTCGTTTGTTTTGTGACTGAATATCTCCTTCAAGACACATATATCAATAATAATGATCCTAGAGATAAACACTGTGCACTAAAAACTAAACTAAAAACTTAAGTCTGCACTGCACTAAAATGTAGGTCTAAACGTACCCTATGCATCCATTACAACAATATTTTTTTTTTGTGAAAATGCTACATACCTCCTTCTTCTATTGAACTTTTCAATTATTTATTTTATTATGGTTTAATTTAATTGATTTGACAAAAATGAAATATAATATTAACGATTTCTTCAGCGATAATATTTATTTCTAGTCAAAGATGGCAGCACGAAAGCCATAAATCTTTTGGAAAGTGACATTATATCTCAGTTTTTCTCAATTTTTTTTATTTATACAATTCCAATTCCAAAAGTTTTGTTTAGTCGTTTAGGGGAGAGAATTTTTTTCCTACTTTTAGTTCTCTGTAGGTAGTTCATTAGATTTGAATGAGATTGCTCATTTAAATATTTGTTTCTAATTTTTATGTATTAAAAAAATTAAAAATTAATTAAAAAAAGAAAGTTTTTTCTTGTATTAAACTGGAACAAAGGATATAATCAAAATGCAATTTTTGATACAAACGTATACAGGGGGTAGCCCTTGCTCCTAAGAAAGTAAAGATGCACTGATGCACATTATAAAATAACTTCCGAAAAAATTTCTTCATCCATGTGTAATTTCATAACTTACTTTAACTGCGCCAGGCTTTGAAACGTGAAAGCCGTTTAAGCTCACCTTGGAGATTCAGAGAAAGAAAATTTAGCCAAAACAACGAGATAATTTTGCATTTTCATTTAGATTTTAACTGTTGTCAAGTTTTAATCCTCTGGCTGCCCAGTTAATGAACAATTGCTGTTGAGGCTCGCACAAAAATTCAGTAGTTGCAGGAAAACCTTATATGCCGCATCCACACATTCGCGCGAACGCGAATCCGAATAACAACAAAGCATGTGTAAGCGGACCACTCGCGTTCGGACGAACGTTTGCACCTGGCTTTGCGAGTCACTCGCCTACATTCGCGCAAGAGGCGGTTTTTTGAGCACGAGTCAAAGGATCAGAAGCGAACACGAACTACCCCATTTACACATTCGTTGTTTCGATTAACTTTTATCATTAATCTTTCATACTTTTTCTATTCATTCATAACAGTTCAGTTAATTTAGTTTTAAATATAATAAGTATTTAAAAACTTCAACTTAGTAGCTTAATATTTTATGTCCCGAACATAAATTATACAATTTTAAAAGTCAACTTATTAAAAAATTTTGATCTTACAGCCTTAATAGAATTTCTTGGAGGTAAAATTTATCAACCTTATTTGTCAAAGTACAATTTTTCTGATTGAGAAATGAAATCGTTAGTGTCCCCAATTACATCTTAATGTTTGAGACGTACTTTTGGGAATTATAAAATTTGCATAAACCCTATTCGAATTGAAAATTATTTGTTGCTAGATAAAGGGTATTAGAGGATACCATCTTTGGCATGAATTTTGTATAAATTTAAAATAGTTATTCAAGTTTAGAGCACGCGCCTGGAATCAAAAACTGAAAAGGAAATAATTATTTACGGTGTAGGCCATTGCAATTTTTTTTTTTTTTTTTTTGAATTTCCCAGGTGCACCCCTCTATGTTATTACAATTACTGAAACACAACAGGGAACTTCCCCCCAGTAAGTACCATTGAATTTTTTCCAATAGGATCTTGGGACAATGATATCCTGAAGGTGATATATAAGTTTTAACGTAATATTTACAGCGTTCAGGCTTATTAAATTAAAAACAATAAAAAGTTGAAGATATTTTCAATATTTTCCCTACAAAAACTACTTTTGAGGTGCGCAGGGGTCAAACATTGGCCTAGTGACCTGAAATTTTGCGGGTAATGTTTCGTATTTGTAAAAACATGAGAGGGTGCACCTGGGGAAATTCCCCCAAAAAATATTCCCATAGACTTTTGCAATGGCCTATTACGGAATCCTCTTTTTTTTTTCAGATGACACGATCTTGCCCAGTATCTTTTTTGTTTTAGCTTTTGCTTATTTTCTTCGTATTTTAAAAGTTCTAAATCAGTGTTTTCCAACCTTTTTCGGTCCATTTCCCAAAGCCTTTCTAAATTTTCCATGCCCCATGTCGTTTATTTTTTTTTTTTCGAAAATCCTTCTTGAAAAGTAAATAAAACATGGTGGTCCATGCCCCACCTGGGGGACAATTTGGTTAAAAATTTTCAAATTGCCCTTTAGAAGTTCATATTGCCCCCCAGTGGGGCGTGCGCCTCACGTAGGGATTCACTGTTCTAAATAATTGTACTCGTTAGTAAAGACGGTAAAGAGCAAGCATCTTCCATTTTGACCGAATGCTCGTGGAATCGCGAATGTGTAAGCGGACATTCGCAGTTCTAAAAAACAAAAGAAATCCAATTAAAATACTCGGCGAATGTTCGTGCTCGCATTCGCGCGCATGTGTGGACGCGGAGATAAATGTGGAGCAATCGTTCATTCAAGCATAATCTTAAAATTTTAAAAGTATAATTTTTTTCAATTAAAACACAGCTGCATGTGAACAAAAACTATACCTGCAGGTATCTACTTCTGGAAATTATTATGAATTGGCATGATTCAGTCATGTTTTTTTTACTGTTTAATTTCTAATAATTGAGCTGCTCAGGATAAAAGTTGTGGAAGTCCAAAAATACAAAATTTGAGATAAGTATGGATTTGGATTTCTTTTAAGGTCCTTTTCCTTATGTGGTAGTCCCCTTAGCCGAAAGCTCAATGATTGGCCCGTAAGAGCTGCCTGAAAAGTGCCATCTCCGTAGAAACAACACAGGTGCCGTTAGAGAAAACCTTCAATTACTCAAAACTACGTTCAGTGGACTTACACCTCTTTCATTCTAACCAGCTCATGTGTTTCCTTCTACAAATAATATAGGAAATAGATTAACAAGGAAGAATTAAGTTAAATTAAATTAAGTTATGAAAATCAACATTAAATTATTTGTGTTACTTTATCAAATAATAACGTAGAATGCTACATTTTTTTTTGGGGGGGGGGGTATAAGGGGGTGTTCCATGGGGTCTTCACTTACTTGAACGGTAAACTGAAGTTTTCCAGTGGAGCGGCCTCTCATTCAGTTGGAAAAAAGCCTGCCTCGTGAATCCTCGCGATTTAAAGCTTATTTGTTTTATAATGACGTAAACTAAGCTAGGTGTAATGCCCAAGGTTTAGAATTGTATCTATCCAGTAAATGAAAGGGACATGTTATTTTAAGAATATAAGTATTTTTAGGTAGGGGAGATTCATGTACCTAGACCTAGAGTCTACATGTTCCTACCTAGGGCCACCCCTTTATTTGAATAATATTTAGTTCTAAGTTTTGTTACTTGACTGGGTGAGAGGCAACATCAATATCCATGTTAGCAACTACTTTCAAACCATAAGTCAGGAGAATCATGTGGCTAGTTATTGGTTAAAATAGTTTATCTTAGGTCTAAAGTTACATGTTGAAGTTGGCTCTTTCATTATTTCACAAAAATCTGTCTAATACGTTTCTTTATATTTTAGTCATAGTTTTGTTTCTTAGGTTAGGAACTAAATGATACATTAAGTTTTCCATGTGGTTTTATCAAATTAAGACATTTTATATGAAATTGCTTACTTTGTACCTAGGGCCAGTACTAAGTACAAGTAAACCATAGTTGTTTCTATACTAGTATGTTTCTATATGATAAGCAAAAGGACTGTTGAGTAAGAGAAAAAGAAAATATAATTTAAAAATCACCAAAACTTAAATGTGTTCGAGTTTCTGAACATTTATCCAGAATTTAGCTTTTCTCGACAATGTAGGAAATATACCAAAATTTTGCGAATTTTTTTTATTAAAAGTACTTTAAAAACTTATTGCATTTTAAAATTGAAGTGCCACTTTTTTTGCTATTAATTTTAGAGTAAATTTAAATTTTAATGCCGTGACCTTAGGCACAATTACAAATTGTATCTAGGGGCCATTTCCGGATTAAAAAAACCCTTCCAATTCGATTAATATTCTTATTAATGTATTTTTAATAATCAAAAAAGTAAGTAATTAGTGCATAATCAGTAATATGTGCATAATCAGTTTCACAGTATAAAACACGTTTTTGGCTTAGTTATTGGGGATTGAAAAAAGGCGGCCCTGGGTAAATAAATCTCTCCAATATACTAATAGATCTTATACAGATTAGGATAGGTACACATAAGATTAGCCGAAATTATACATTTAAATCTCAGTAAACAAAAAACCTTATTATTTCCAAATATTTTTCTTTTATCTAACATAAAAACGGGATAATAGAGGTTTCTAAGGCGGGTAAATAAACTGGTAAAATAACTGGCGGGTAATAAAGTCCTCCGGTTACTATGTTCTCTAATAATGTGAGGAATGTTTATATATGATTGAAGCCTTACGGTCTAGCTTGAAGTTGATAAATGATTAAACCTAAGTAGTAATGTGATATAACAAGAACACGAGGCTTAAGAGTTGTAAAGTATGTTTATTTTGCAAAAAGAAGGGAGAAAATAAACAGGAAGCAGCCATGTATCTTCGGCCAAAACGACGAAACACAGTAGAAAGGATGAAAAATGTTACTATATAAACATCACATACATTCACTCAAACGCACTTGTTCGTTACAAATGTCTATTATTTTTTCGTCTTTTTCTTGTTTTTTTTACTTAAATGTTCGGTATATTATTTCAGTATACATCGACATGTATATTATATGCTTGAAAAAATGACAATTATAAAAACAACACAGAAACACATGTAATTACACTGAAGTGGGCTGGGCCCAACACTTAGGCCCAACCTGACTAGTGGGCGATGGGCGGGGCTTCCTGGTCATCACAGGTCGTGTTGCCATCGCTACAAAGTGATTTTATTTTTAGCTACACAATCGTTTTCAGTCTTGGAGGGTTCCGAAATACACCATGGCAATGCTCATTTACGAACAATTTGGTGTTAATTAGTTTTGGGGAGATCGTAAGAAAAAGTTGAATATTTTAAAAGAATCAACATGGTGTTACTCTTAGTAAAGTATGCAACATAAAATAAAACATGTGATTTTTTTTCTTGTAAATTTGTTCACCCACCAAACTAATAAAATTAAAAGGTCTGAATCATTCCATTTAAAAATGAAAGTCAAGCATTTATTTAATTAGAAATTTAAAAACTTAAACGAACATCGAAAGAACTTATTTTGTATATTTTTCAATGTATAGTTATTACTACTAAATGAAGAAAGATTAAATTTTTATGGTTAAGGTTTCTAACACACTATTTTCTAACTGTTTAAATGTAGTTTTTAATGCAGCAAAAATAATATCTGAGAATACCCACCCAAATCTAATAAATAAGATCCTGTTGAAGTTGAAGATCTTATTAGTTAAAGAACGGTTTTAGTGAAACGTTTTGTATCACCTTCTAAAGTAGTGATTACTTTTTTTAAGTATTCTTAATTGTTAAAAATACGTTTGTTACCTTTAAAAATTTAATTTCTGCTTCTAAGAATTATTTGGAACACCCTACCAAAGGCAAATGAATTAATAGCTTTTAATTCTATGAAATTATCTGGTAGCTTTGGAACAAAGTTTTGTGATGGTGATGGAAAGAATAACTGTATAAAATACATGTATGGTAAGAAAGATAATTAACAAATTGAAGCAATCAATATGCAAAATTTAATGATATCTTACAGTAGGGAAGTTCTGGTACTTGAAACATCTTAAAACAGAAATTCAAAGTTTCAGGATGCAACTATTCATCACAAAACAAAATATTTAGTCATATTTTTTATATTGTGTTAAAATAAAACTGTTAAGTTCTCTAAAATATTAAAATAATAGAAAGCATCAGTATAAAAGTAATCCAATAAAAAAGATTCTAAGGCAGACAGACATTGTTATAAAATCAATATAAAAATACAATCCATACAAGTGATCTCATATAACAAATAACTCTTCAACTTTTCTTTAACTTACCATATCCCACAAAACTCATAAAATTTAGAAAGAACAAAATATCTTAAAATTTTTATGTAAATTAACATATATTTCTACAAAAAAAGAAGATTTAAGCCTTTACACTGCTTCAAGTTTTCCCTCATAATACATAACATACTAAGCAGAAAAAACTAATCAATTCTATAAAACATGAGGTTATATTTAAAATTTGCTAAAGTAACTAAATGAAATTTTTTCAGAACAATATACTGAATAAAATAGATAAATAAAGAAAACAAACATTTTTATTTTATAATATGTATATACAATTTTTAATTCCATTCCAACTCTGTGCAAATTTAAAAAGTTCAATCTAAAAATGTACATTAATGAATAATTTATAAAGAATGAAAAAAAAATGTGTGATAAAAATGATTAATGTACAATAACAGATGCCACAAATTGTTTTATATCTTTATAGTATTGAAACAATAAATCAATGTATTCCTTCAATGAATTGAAAATAATCATTATAATTTGAAAAGAAGTAACCTCTTATTAGTTAAATTCATAAAACACTTTTAAAACTTAAATCATCCAGAAAACACTACATTATGAAACTAAAATAAGTGTTGTGTATAGTATATGAAATGAGTAAGTATTTAAAAATGTAAAAAGCGAATTTCTTTTCAAAGTGGTTGAAGTAGGTTAATTTAATGAAACATCTTTGCGATGAAATTAAACAGAGAAATTAAATGCTTGGAATATATTTCCCACAATATGTTAACTATAAAATGATTGAATCAGCCTTTGATATAGTTTTAATACAAACATCACACAGTGAGTAATAAAGTACAAAATATTTTAGTGATATGGATAAAAAGTATTCAAAAAATGGTTGTTTTGTATAAAACTTGATGGAGAGAAGGCGAAATTATTGCAATATAAAATTAAATCAAACTGTAACTGCTAAAAATAAAAATATACCTAAAAAGAAAACACTTGTTTTTAACTTTTTTTTTGTTTAAACAAATCTTTAAATTTATATATAAAAACTAAAAATGCATCGTTAGAATGTTTAAATATTTTACTGAGTGTAACATTTCAAGAATCACCACCAAATGTTTCTGCAGGATTCAAATTTCAAAAATTTTATGATTAATGGCTCAAATTATCTTTTTCGATGATAAGCTTGGATGTTGATAACTTGCTAAATCCAAAGAGAAGTCTCCCTGTTCCAAAACTCAATCACTCATTGCTTTGTGAGACAAGGCCATTGCATGCCAATGAAAAATCAAGTAATTAATTGTTACTTTGTTAAATTTTGGTTTTGACAACGATGGTTACTGAAAATATAGGATTAATTAATACGTCTGTTAGGACTAGGAGTTGCAGTAAAATTCAATATCAAATCTTTTTTAGTCAGTGTTACACATCTTAAGCTTGTAAAAAGTGAGTTCCATTCACTTTTTTAAACATATGTATTACAAAGCAAGAAAGAAAAAGTAATATTTTCTATTGCAAAAAATTTAAAATTTTTTCAAGATCTTTGGGAAGTATCTCATTTTTTATAATTAAACAACTTAACGAATTCATTCCATTTATCAAAGGGGATTTTGCATAACATGAGACAACACAAAAAGGCCTTGTCTCCCAAGAATCAGCTTTAGAATATGTTCAATATTAATTATACAACATGTCACATTCCAGGCTCATTCAATCAATTCAATCACTCCATAAATGCTTAATAAGTGATCTAACCTTAACTCTCTCAACATTGTTTTCCTTAAATTACATACATTAATAACCGGGTTTTATCATGCTTCTTAGCAGCAAGGCATTTCTTACAAATAGCCCTAAGAGAACATTCTTATATGCTTTCTCTCTAGCAAGAAATTATTTCTTCTAAATTCAAGTGAGCTAAATATTATCCCTTTCTTTTTATTCAGGAAAAGAAAAAGTTTTCGTGCAGGCCACACAGTAGAGATGGGCGTCACAGCATCGACCCACAATGGATCGATGTTAGAAAGTCCCAATCACCGAAATTCTGGACCGATTTACGTTGTTGGTCGATGCTTATAATAATCGATCTTGTCGCGATCTAAAATTGAATATTCGGACTGATCCGAAAACACCGAATCGATATGTTCCACTTATTATTATTACCATTGCACATAGTACCGACCACAGAGATTACGATACGTTTTTATGTCAACGTACCCTCGCGAAAACCGGTCCGAAATATTCGGTATTCGTCTTAAATGAAATGCCCATCTCCACGACACAACACCAATTGCAATCAACAAAATGTCTCTATACAATAACAAACTCTCTTTTAAGAAGAAAACATCCTCTTCAGAGAAGCTAGTCCGTAACATCCCAACCACGCTTCTCTCAACAAACATTTAAAGCAATTCTGCATCGAATAACTTATATAGCCTCACACCAGGTCCTTTTGTGGCCTCTTATGTACCCACGTCTTCAGTTCAGTCCCTTCGTATACCGTGTCAGTCTCGTTTCAATGGCAGTGAAAGAGCTATTTGAAAATAAGTCTTCTGCAGTCCACCTCTCGGGAGTTAAGTCACTGTTGAACACACTTCGGTTTTCTTTTGATTTGCTTCCCCTCGAATCACGTGCTTGGAGTCTCGCTTCGCCCATCAACTCATCACTATGCAGATGCGAACACCTTGGAAGTTGGATATAATTGGTGCCGGAACACGCAAGTGCCACCACTAGTCCTTCCTGATAACTCCCTAGTATACTTAAATTTAGACGAAAGGAGTAAGTTTTTATTTTTAATAAACGCAATATTTGAAATTTTATCGTTCAACTAACGGTAATAGCAGTTATTCACTACAAGAAAAAAATAGAAAAGAACGGAGTATGAAAATTTCATTACAACTTTTAGGTGAGTTCTAATATTTTGGCTATTCCATATGATATCTTAGCCATAGCAGATGATGATTGAAAACCTCTAAATGATTTATTCTATTCACATAATGATGTTGGGTGTGCGTTACTTAAACCCATCAAAACCTCACTGAGAAAAAAAAAACATTTTTAAATTTGAATTAAAGTTGCATCAATTCATTCATCTCACTTAAATGTTTATAAAAGGCACCGATTCTTCCCAGTTAAAATCTCCTTTCAGTTATCACATCATTGATTGGAGAGGTAATATTTAACAAACTTTACCATCTAACATCCTCAGAATTATGGATTTTGGTAACCCCAGCATACACTGTCATAATTTCCGCTTCATTTTAACTAGTGTAAGCCAAATCTTCCCCGTACGAAAGCTGCCCAATTCACCATCAATGGATCAAAACTTTTAAGACTCTTCAGGCCTCTTTAACACTCACATAAGATTCCCTTTCTCATAGATGTTCGAAATATATCGTTAATTAATTTTTAACGTCTTATACAAGCTGCTCTTTATATGAATAAGAAAGACAAGGCGTTAAATCCCTTTACTCTCCTATCTTTTAAATTTTAGACCTTCACAAGTCAATATCAGCTGCTCTATTCAGGTCAGTATCTACCTCACCAGGGTAACCATCCCAGTATACCTCTTTTTCTTTTCATATAAAACCATCTAAATACTCACATTAGATAAAAAATACTCAGTCTCACAAGGAATTTTATCTCAATCTCATCTTAGAATTCTTTCCGTTCTAACAAGTTTTTGACCTTTTAACTCGATGTTTCCCCAGACCTCAATATTAGAAATCTTTCTCGTTCTTTACCTTCGCTTATCTCCGAAGTCAGGCCTGCACAACTATGGTAGAAATATAACGAATAATAATCGAAATCCGCTACTGTTTACTCATCACGATGAGACAATTTTTAAAATACTTATTGAATTACAGAGAAAAGGGAATTTAGTATGTATGTTCCAAATATACTGTAAGTTCAATGAAATTCCTATTTTTTTTGACGCGATTAAAGGTTTTACAAAACTTTTCTAAACTTCCGTTCGAATTAATCAGCGAACTAAACACTTAAACGCGTTTCCATCGAGGAATTCTTCAGCGAATCCATAAAGATTTACAAACCAAATACGTATTTCTAATTAAAAGTGTCCTTAATCCCTAACTTTTTAGAATGTGTAGGCCTGTCTCGAGCCCTCAAGAGCCACAGTGATTGAGCAGGCAGCACCTTTATCGCCCCCCGATCCCTGCTTAAAGATCTTCACGGGGGGCACAAGGGGGGAAGAAAGAGCGTGTTCCGGCATAGTACCGTGTGGCGTACTGTTCTGTTAAGGCTCCAGACTGGTGTTGAGGAAGAGAGGCACGTAGAACATCTTGGAGTGGACGACGAGGGCGGCGGCGGCGCGCACCTCGGGGATGCACGCCAGCAGTTCCTGGAAGCGGCCCGTCTGCCCCGGGCTCGAGTGGGCCACGAACGCCTGCAGCGCCCTCACGTAACGCTCGTGGATGGCCTCCAACTCCTTGTGCTCCTTCAACTCGTCTGCAAGCACAAGCGACAGTGAGCGAAACGCATGTTTCAAGAAACACAAGTGAACTGGTGTTAGGTACTGTCTGTCTACCACAAGTTGAGCTCTCGCCTAGTTGTCCGGCTGTGGCGGTTGCTATAGGAACAAGACCGGTTCATTTTAAATAGGGATAAACCGTATTAAGATTCGACGGGGATTAAAGCCGACGGAGGATTATTGGAGGAATTTTTGGCCGCACATCACAAGCACTGTCTTCTTCTCGGAATAGATGCAGTTGCACGCATATGTTAGAGGCTGGGGTTAGTGAACTGTTAAAATAATAAACAAAGAAGACTAGTGATTCAATGCAACAATTTCCCCCGTTGAAAATCAGGAGAGTTCTGTTGCCTTGGCAACAGAAATGTAAACGAGAGCTCAACTTGTGATAGGCAGGTAGTAGAAGGCTCTCTGCTAACTTTTGAGAGCTTAAGACAATGAAATATCTAACACTTTAGTAACAGATTAGATATTATTGCAGACAGCCTACTTTAACCTTAATAACCTCGACGAGAATTTGAGAATTTACCAGAGTAGTCAAAACAGATGTCAGTCATAGTGTCCGGAGTCTAGTCTACATCTCCAGATTCCATGGAAAAAGTTTCTGAACATGTTTGGAGCACATGCTCAGAAACTTTTTCACTGGGTTTAAGTGATCCGGAGTTGTAGATTGGCCTTCATCATCAACTTCATTTCAAGGACTTGTGTTCTCAGATCATTTAAAAAATATAAGTGGAAGTGGTTTAAACCACTTAGATCTAAATGGCTGGAGTACATTGTTACTGAAAGTATGTAGCTAGAGGCCCAATCTACAACTTAAACCCAGAGAAAACGTTTCTGCGTATGTGCTCGAAAATAGAAAGAAGATTGAAGTCATCAGGAGTTGTTGACTAGTCTCCAGACGTCATCACTGACGTTTGGCTGCTCTGGTCATACTCTCCAAAATTATGGTTCAACAGTCATCTATTTGTCTGTGCAATGATATGCATACTCACCCGCGGACTGCATGATGATGACCTTGAGGCAGACGTACTCCTCCATGCAGAGCGCCATCCTGCGGAAGTTGTCGGCCAGCCTGGCCAGCCGCTCGACCAGCGGTCCCGCCTCGTCCAGCTCTTCCAGGCCCACGGGCTCGCCCACCATCACTGTCAGGCACTCCTTGAGCGATCCCAGCGCCGACGCCACCGTCTGCGCCACACTCCCTGGGCCACCCCTGATCGCCAAGAAGGCGCACGTCGTCAGCACTAGCAGCTCGTGCCACTTGTGGGTCAGCAGCTGCAACAAGTGGTCACGTATTATGAACACCGTGAAGACCACAGACACCAGTTAAATACAGTAGAGGCTCTTATAAAAACCAGATGTCCCACCTCTACAAAGAGTTTGCTTTGGAAAAACCAACTCCTTCAAAAGTGTATGTATGTAAATTTAGGGCCATATTCAGAAACTCGAACACGTAGAAGAAACGAAATGGAAACGATACGGAAACGACTAATTTGAAATGATAGGTCTATAGTTGCCGTTTTTCCTCTCGTTTGCTCATGGTGCCTCCTGTCAAACAACCTTACTAGTAATTTTACACTGATAATACAAATTCATGCAAACACTAGATATCCATTACTTTCATAATACATTAATGTCTGAGTACTGTTTTTGGTAATTAATAGCTGTTCTAGATGTTTTGGAACTATTTGACGAACCACAAAAATTTAAAAGCAATCCGCATAAATTCGAATCTCGGAACAATATGGCGGACGAGAACTCCGGAGTTACCACTCACGTTTCTTCTAACGTGTTTGTCTTTCTGAATATGGCCCTAAGTGGGTAATATCTCTCCTAAATAATCCATTAACAAATAGAAGGGAGGTGTTTACCTGCGTGTGTAGCGCGACGGGCAGCTCGTCGTAGAAGGGCAGCCGCTTGGTCCACTGCACCAGCTTGTAGACGATGTTGTCTCCGATGTGGCAGAGCTTGTCGTTCAGCTCCAGCTTGCACTGCAGCAGCTCTCGCGCGTTCTTGAGCCGCGCCACCTCCTCGAAGGCGTCGCACTCCACCAGCATACGGATCATAGCGATCGCCTGCTCCGCGCTCATCAACCCGCTGACCCCGCTTGAACCCCTAGGAAAAAGATATTTTCAAAAAATCAAAACCTGTGTCTGTTCTGTCGTGAATTACCAACAATGTGGCCTCAAAAAGCCGATTTGACGCTAACCCCGCGAGCCGTCGTTCGGTTGAAGGGCCTTTTCCCACCATAAAGAGCAAGCCCCGGTCAGTTTATGGCTTCTTTATGGGCACTTTTAGGGGTGCTCCTTTGAAATGCGATTGCTGTATTGAAATGCTACGATAAACACGCAACGATGCAAAAGAAAAACCCATTTCGTCTGCCTGTAATAAATTAATGAGTGCTGACCACCGCCGAAAGGAGATTTGAAAAGATTTCCCGTGATAGTAGGGTATAAGACTACCCCCCCCCCAGTGGAAACATACGGTGGAAACATACGGTAGTTTAGGGGTCTCTTTATAAAAAGTAAGCCAAAATAACAGCTCATTCACGAAAGAAAATTGGAGATGATTCCAAATTAGTACCTTCCTCAAGCCCTCAAGGTTGAAGACAGTGCTGACTTCGATCGCTAACCTTTCCTCGAATAACCTTTTCATGAAGCATTTTCTGTGATTTTGATATGATATTGAACACAATTTTCTTTTTGAATTTTTTGCTCCTTTCTCCTTTCAGTATTTCCTTTAATTTTTTAAGTTTCTTATTCCGCCACTAGGAGCGCTGTAAGCCGTCTCAATAGATTCATCATTGTCACTACACTATACTTTCATGACAAGCCTTTAAAAAGTAAAAACTGAAGTCAGCCTTACCTTCCTGCCGTGACAGCAGAGTCCGTCCTGTGCGGCCTGAGATGTACGACGTCTGCAGGGCTAGTGAGGGCCGCCTTCAGAATCTGCCCATTGGCCCAGTCGGAGGAAGAGGATGAGAAGCGCTGCTGGGCAGTCGGCTGGTGCTGGGTGGGTAGCTGGGGAGTCTGGCTGGGTTGTTGCTGCTGCTGTTGCTCTTGCGGCGTCATGTGACCGTTCTTTTGACCCCGCCGGTGCTTCTTGTATTTCACCTGAAGGAAAGCGGGTTTTACTACACAAAGGGGAAAGGTCTTTTTAGGTATCGCAGCTTTACCTCCGTGAGGATCTCAAACGTCCAGTGATGATGTCTTGATGTCAACTGCGGCTCGAAACCGCTCAAATCCATTGGAAAATGTTTCCGAGCGTGTGCTAAACTTTGACTAACTAATAAGCTAAACGACTTGGTGTCGCAGAATTCTTGTCTCCTGATCACTTTCAATTGCTGTGAAAGTGTTTATAGTGCGCATGTCCCGGAACTTCAAGCTGGAAGTAAATACCATTGAAAGTGTTCACAGCTTGAAGTTCTTCCATAGCAATTGAAAGTGGTGTCAGGAGACACGTTGTCGCAGAATGACCCACAGCCACGTCTTTTCTGTAACACCAGCCATTTAGATCTAGGTGGTCGTGATTTCAAAGGAACTTGGATATCTTGAACGTCTCCAATTCGAAGATTTCTCTTGGACCTTTAAATATTATCTAATAAAAATTAATTTTACCTTCTTTTTTTAAAGAAGATTTTGTATAATTAGAATTTTTTGGAGGTCCTTCTAGTTTGAATTATCCTATAGTTTCATTAAATACCTTTTCGTAAACAAATCGTACAAATACCACAGCTAGATGAAAGTCCTTCTCACATTTGATTTTTTTTCTCAAAATATTTAAGGATGATAATTTTGACCGTAAAACTGTTAATCGAAGAATTTTACAGATTTAAAAATATCATTTATTAAGAAGTCCTTTTTTTGGTGAATGCTTTTCCTAACTTACCTTGTATAAATTGTACACAGCTCCTGAATTTCGACCTCCTGGCATTCGATCTTCCCGCACAGCTGAAAAAGAGCATATGTAAACAAATGACTATAGATATAAAAATACAATTTTAATAAGTAACGAAAAAAAGGTTTTCCTCTTTAAAAATTTCTTGCAGAAATACTCTTGAAAGGACTCATTGTTTAATTGAATTTCATTACCTTTCGAACGTAATAATTTTCTTTTTCATGTAATGGAGAAATCAGTTCTCTCAGTTGAATTTGAAAAATTTAAGTGAGTTACGATATAGTTATTTTTTCACGATTTTTTACGATATAGCAACTATTTTTTAGTACTTCACTTACCGTTGTCATTGTTAAGAAATGGTATTTCAATTACAGATGGCAGCACTACTTTTAAGTGCGATCTTGCGTACATTGACAATTTTCAAAAGCTGTTCTTAAGATTGCATTTTTGCTTGTAAAATAAAGCAAAAAATTTAATACAAATACTTGAATTAATTTCAAGTTAATTTAACCTTTTTTTTTAAATTGAACAGACAATAATAAAAAATTTCCAAATATATTTTATAAGATTAAGTACAATATTGATATTAGCAAATGTCTAAAGATGGCAGCACCACAAATTGGTTAGGACTTATCGAACTGAAATAACATATGTTTAAGTAACTTGTTAACATATGTTAACAAACTTCAAACATATCACCTTAGTTAGTAATGCTTACAACAGTAACTTCAGTCCTAGGTAACTATAAGTATGCGATTATTATGAAAAGATTAGATATTTCTTTTTCCAGTTTAAAGTTTTTTATTCATTTCTCATTTGAGTTAATGATGATTTCTTTACTCTTTTCCCACAAACTTTCAATATTATTTTAAGGATTCTAAAAATTCATCAATTACACTCGCATGCATGCAACATTGGGATCACGGCAATTTCCAGAAGAATAATTTGTAAAGTGACAGAAATTTCTTACCTGCAAGTACCATGCCCTGCCTGACGCATTTCTGAAACCTGCAGTACTGACAGCGGTTCCTCTGTGCCTTGGTAACTTCACAGTTGCCGTCTGATACGCACGTGTACACCCTCTTGTTTTGGACGGTCCTTTTGAAGAACCCTTTGCACCTAATCAACATAAATTTATAAAATATTTTTAGGAACATATTAGATTATTGCATGAGATCAAATGATAACTTTTAGCACACTAACTTTCGATGGTTTTATGAAATAAGGATTGGGTTGCAAGAGGGGATCAAGAGGTATCAATTTGGGGATATATCCGCCCTAAAATCAGAAATTTTCCTTTTTTTTATTTTTATCATAGAAAAGGACTAAATTTACCCCATATCCCCCTTCGAAATTTTTTTTGGCTACCCCACTGAGGGTAGCCAAAGAAGAAGATATTTTCGAGTAGCCAAGCTGAGGGACCTAGTTAAGTTCAAATCATCCCCTACCTTATTTTCTCTAATCATCCCCTACCTTATTTTCCCTAATCATCCCCTACCTTATGCCTTGTTCTGTCGCAATTTTCTTGAAAACTATGGGACGTAGAGGGACCTGGACAAATTTTATTTACTCTTCGCATGGAATCTGGGTTGTGCGGAGTTGGGGGACTTGTTGAAACATCATGTACTAAAAGTCGTCACCATAATATCAAACAATGCTGGCAAACTTCGGGAATGCCGATCCTTGGCGATCGGATCGTTGGAGAATCTCATTTGATTGGTTTTGTTCTTTCCACAGCAGCTCGATGATGTCAGCGCTAACGAACCAATCAAATGAGCTTCTCCAACGATCCGATCTCACCCAGGATCGGGATTCCCGAAGTTTGCCGAACGGAGATAGTAGTGTTTGATATTAAGGTGACTGTGATCATCATTCAATTAGATGAATCGATTCTCACCCTTCGCAGGTGATGATGCCGTAGTGCAGGCCGGTAGCCCTGTCCTCGCAGATCATGCAGACCATGGGTTGTCCGTCCTCCTCCTTGGGCAGATCCTTGGAGGTGGAGGCGACGCACAGGTTCAGGGCCCCCGAGGTGTCGGGCCAGGCGGGGGTGGACGACTCCTCGTCCGTCGTCCCGCTCTCAGAACGGAAGGACGAGGACGACGCGGGCTGCTGTTGCGGCCGGTACATGGACAGCAGGGCTTGTGCGGGCTGCAATAAAGAGAGACGTCAGTGGATGTGAAGGACCTTTTCCATTGATGCGTTAGGCTGCGGTACGACAATCCGAAATGAATTATCCAAGGAGCACAAAAATGACGTCATTTCATCTTTGTCTCTATCATTTTGTCTGTAGCTGCCTTTCGTCTAACTGCCTATATGCCCATCTACGCCAACTTAGTGGATAGCCCTTCCTGCCCCCTCTGCCGCAGCGGTGCGCCGATGGATGCTGAGCATCTCCCCGTCTGTTCTGCCCTTACGCAGAGCTGTATTTACTCCCGATACTAGGAAGCCAGAGACCTTTTGAACAATTTAACATTTTAGTTTTTCCTCCAGTTCTTTATTCCAGCGTTTTGTTTGTGGCACTGTCTATTTGCCAGGCAGATATACTCTCTAACTATAGTCCTGTATTCCCGGCACTTGCCCGACGGCGCATGCGCCAACTGCCGGTTTTACCGTCCAAATAGACACTTCGTTTGTTTGTACTTACTTTGTGTTTAACGTTCCTTCTTTTACAGTCTATGTATCCATGTATTTTATTGAAGTTGTTTATGTTTCGATCCCTGTATTGCGTAAGGATAATGTCCGTTACAGCCAGCTGCATTGGAAATAAAAAATATTTTAGCGATCAGATGAACACAACAAAAAATATGGCTTCCGAAAAGAGTGCAGCTACAGAGAAAATTTGCATTTACTTTAAATAAAATGTAGATTTTCCCTACAAGACTGTTATTTCTGTTACAGGACTGCTATTTTTATCAAAAAATGTCCGTGAAAATAACAGTTTTTTCATATTGGTGCTGGATTACAGATAAAATTAGTATTTTACATAAAAATGGAGGTATGCTGTTAAAACTATTGTTGGATATCCGTTAAAACAACAGTTGTATAGAAGTATGTGTAATAATGGACTCACCTCTAGTTGTGGCGACGTGGGTGAATGTCTCTTAGGCGAAGGCGTGACCGTAGGAGACGTGATGGTGGAAGAGGGCGGAGCTCTGGGGTGGGCGGGACCTCGCGTCCATACCATAGTTTTTCCCCGCCCTAAAACGTCCCCCATGAGCAGAGGGGGCGGCGGAGGCTCCTCCTCTTCATGACCGAAATGTCTGTTATAGGCCAGTGTGTTGGAAGGCGGCCAAAGTTGAGGGGAGAGGTGTGGCAAGCCTCCGCCGCCGTCGAATACACTGTTTTGACGTTCTAGGTGAGGCATGGCCGAGGCGTCCGATTCGTCCACACACTCTAGAAGGGGCGGGTCCCGTTCACTGCTTCGCTCTTCCTCTTGGCCTTCTTTCAAGTCGGCCTCGAACTCTAAAGAAGAAAAAAAAAACATATTTTTGGTCTATAAACTAACTATCCGTGCATGTTTACCAAATATGCTTCCCATTTCCAAACTGACGTATATTTATTAGGAGGAGTTTTTTTATTTGATAAAAAGACATGCTTGAGCAGTATGGAATAGAATAATAGGAGAAACATAAATAGTAGATAATTTATTGCGGGATTCATCATCCATAATGAGAAACAATGCTTGAAAAGTGTCCAGCTTAAAAATGTCGACTCTTTAAATGAACTACATTCATCAAAAATTTGCAATTAAACGTTCTATGGTGGGCATCAGAACAAGTTGTTTCTTATGCTTTTCATAACTTTGAACTGGATTGTTAACCCTTTATGCTAAAATACCCCAAAAATTATTTATATGGAATCAAGAAGCTACAAAATCTATAACACGTAAAAGGCAATACTTTCTGCTTGAAACTCAGTTCAGCTAATCAAAATAGATACTTTGATAAAAAAATAATGCTAACTTCTTATCTCTATCTTTACTGATTAAAATTATTAAATACTATTACAAGAAGTTTTTTTCCATGAAAAAAAAAACTAGAGTAAAAATGGTTACCTTAAAACTTGAAGCATCCATATTTTGATTGAGCAGGGATTTCAGGAGTCACATAACCGTTAAAGGCAACCGACACAAAATAAGTTTGGGTTCACAAAATCCCCACAAAAATCTCAGAAATATTAGGTGACCTTAGAACGAGTGGTATGACAAGTGTGGGTCATGGCCAACAAGTAGCTCATTTTACCCTGCAAGAACAATGCAATACCATTCCTTCGTGAGGTTGGTGTACTACTCATTCTACATAACTTTTCCGAATTCCTGTTGGAGCCGTTCCCAACTAGGGCCCCACTTAAAATATCATGGCAGTCAGTTCTGGGCCTCTAATATATGGTTACAAGGTGAATGTTACGATTATTCCCGTTCACATAACTCACGTAACGTTCGGTAGAAGTGATATCGCCATTGTTTTCAGAACGGATACGGTCGTAAATTTGCAATCCGACCGTAGATTACTGTGGATAAGACGGATAATGCATTCTTCCTGTTAGGCTTCCGGACCCAAGAAGACTTGAAAATTCGGAGCATAAGTAGGTCATGCTCTTTTGTTGAAACTAGAGCAATGCTTGGTGTGGGGAGGGATGAATTTAGGCTTATACGAGGAGTTGAATGCACCCAGAATTTTTTTTATCTGGTTATAATAAAATTAAAAGAATTTCCTGTGAATATGCAGAGATAAGTTTTAAATCATATCCCTCCAATAATAGCTTAAAAAAACACGTTTGAACAGAAAAACCCCCAAAACTTATTCCTGTTATTAATGCTTATTTATGCACAGCACTATTATCGAGGTCTTCATCAAATCAATTCTAATCCAATGTTTGGTTCAGGCTATTTCGTATGTAAGAATATCGTAATACGTCTAACTTGATACCCCCTAAAAACTAATTCAGAATTTCCCTTGTTTAATGGTTTATGGGGGGGGGTTCTGTAAAATATTTTCTTAACTCACTCATCATTCCCAAAAGAAACGATTTTGGAATTTCTTTTGATGGTCTCCTATTATACATTTTAATTGGAAATTCATAAATCTTAAAATCGTTTAATCATCTATCCATCACTCAAGTGTTTTATTCAGAATAGCTAAGCTTATACGTCAATACTGGCGAATTTGGTACCTTGCAATACTATATACAACAATGGTTCTTAAACTATTGTTTGGCCCACGTCCCCCTTTTGGAAAAATTGCTTTATAACTGTGCCCTTCTGGCAAAGAAAAATAATCTGATTTAAAAATGTTAAAAAATGAGGGTCATTTAATTTATGTATCCATGATGAAAATGGAATTTAAAACTACAAGGCAACTGTTAAAAACAATATCACTAAAGAAGTACAAAAGTATAGATAGGGGGTTCGAGGAATATTTTCCCCAGATTATTTTTGAAAATCCAACTATGAAAATGGAGTTTTGTTACGCTTTATAGCTTAGCTAAATTATATTTTAAACATCACAGTAAAGAAATCAAATCGCTGTTTTACAAAATGATTTCGCTATGTTTTATTGTGGTGACCTAATAAGAGCATTACTATTTGTGCATGGGGAGCTCACCTGAGTTGTCTGTGTCGTTGTTTCCGTTGCCCAGCGCCTTCTTGCGAGAGGGGTTGTTGAGGGGGGACATGGGGTGGTCGGCGCTGTTCATCCGGGGACGCTTCAGCTTCAGGTGGTGGAACAAGGTCATCCTCGCCTCACACCACTCCACGATCATGGCTCCTGGAATGAAAATGAGTTTCCCTTTAAAACACAATTCAGTGATTTTTTTTTGTGTGTTTTTGACTGCACCAGGTATCACAAACAATGAAAAAAAAATAAAACATTGTTAAAAAAACACAAGACCTTAATACATAATAGAAGAACATAAATAAATACGGAACATTTTACTAAATATGATATGAAATTTCACACCTTCCATTTTATAAATAAAAGTGTATTTTTATTTGGAGTAGTCTTAAATATGTTTCTACAAAATTATAACTTAATATTAAGTGTGTTAAGATTTTAACTTATAAAAACGCCTACTGCAAAATGATCTTTGAAAAAAAATGAGGGTAAAATGTATTAAAGGATAAAAACATACACTTAAAAACTCCCTTCAGCGCGAGATAGAAACTAAAGGTGCCCATACAAAAGTATAAACCCTTATTGAAAGCAAAAATTATATAAAACGCAGCGATAATTTCTCGGAAGACAGCTTACCACCACTTGAAGTAAGGCTAATACTAAGATTGGCTTTGCTGCCTAACACTCAAGGGCAGAAGGAAACCATTATACGAGGTTGTTTTCTTAACCGACATAAGAGCATTGCAGATAAAACGGCTTTACAGATTACTTATCGATTGGTGCGCGTAATCATAAAAGCTACGCGGTAAAATATGAATTTGTTTACCACTTTAGTATTCGTGGACATTTTTTACGACTGAATTTAGTAAATATTTTCGTACTAAAATAAATGATGCATTAGTTTTTCTAAAGAGAAAAGTTTCCTTTTTTGAACACTTCATTAAAAAGAATTAAGCACTATAAAAAGAGACTATTAAAAAAGACTATTAGAAAAGCTTAACTTTTCTAAGAAAATCTATTTTGAACAAAAATTTTATGAAAATGAAAGCATAATAGTAATTACTTTTAACAGTTTAGAAAATTACAACTCAAAATGGGAAATGATTTTTGTTAAAGCCTAGGTAATTTTTAAAAATGAAATTAATATCAAAATAAAATTAATAATTTAAAAACATTTAGTTATTAGGAAAATGTTAAATTTTATGAAATCATAATTTTTTTAATTTTAGAGTTATCTAATGATAAAAAGATATATTTTACTTCTCTTATTTTAATTACAAAAATATATTTAAATCCACATTCAAAATAAATAGAGTATTATGTTACATACATGTATGACTTTATAAATACGTAGTTCACATAAACTTTTATTCGAACCAAATAATTTTCGAAGCCATTATTATTTAATGACTATTCTACACACAAAACACATTTCACCATTAACTACGCAACAATAAACTTCGGCCAATACTCTCGCCAAGAAGAAAAAACGAAGTTAATGGACCTCTTATCAGAACAAAACGACGTCGAATTCAAAACCATTAAGGCTTATCGTTAGCCACAGGGCATTGCCACCTGCGAGACCATAGAAATAAATTCCCAAAACAAAAGCCCCACAACTTTCAATTCCCACCACCCAACAATTTGGGATTCTCTCTGGGATAACGCGTTATCCCGAAATAGCCAGAGTTGATTGATGGAAGCAGTCCGTATAATCCAACCTTCCTCCCCCTTCGCGATCCGTGCATGAACTCGCCCACGCGCGAGGGCATTGACCTCTTCAGTGGAACGTCTCGTGTGCCACTTCGGGGTGTCTCACAGCACAGCGCAGACGATCAGAAACGGTGACCTTAACGACACCCTTTCGAAGCGACTTTCTTCTTTTCACAGAGCTTGACATGAATAATTTTAGGATATCAGTTTCTTCGAACGGGGAAGTTAGCGCCATTGAGTTGTTCTCTTATGCAATTCACGGTGTATCAGGTTCTGAAGAGATGGAATGAATAGTTTTTCTCATTCCAAATTGGATACACGTAACACATAAGGGGATAAAATACTTAATGATATCCTTTCCCTTTTATAATGATATTAAACACAGGTATACACACCAAAGGTATTCAATATTATTCGTAAATCAATTAAGTGGGGTAGTAATAACAGATTGAACTACTTAAAAGGATATTGGATTAATTATTCATATTTTCAATGTTATTTACGACTGTCTAATATATATTTTAAGAGAATTTAACTTTAACTTAATAGTATTCCAAAGAAACGTTTACGGAGAAAATTTATCTTTTTATTATAAATTTAAATTTAATGGGTATGCAGTAGGTACATGTGGAATAAAAACAATGATTATAAATTTCGATCAAATAGAAAGCATTCTTCTATATAAATTATTTGGAAACCGTGTTTTTAATATCCTTGTTTACTTTTTGAAACTTCCTACCGTAAAGATTTTGCTAAAAAAATATTTTTCAGAAATATATATTAAAACATACTAGAAACTTGTCTTTGAAAAAAAGACAGGCAAAACGCTTATTGTGATTTGATGCCAGAAATGAGAATCAAGTAGAAAAAAAATTTCAATTTAGACGCATGTTTTTCCTTCCATTGGTAATTGCTTACCAAAATATCCTCGTTTTTTTGTTTCAGAAAATTACACACTTTGAAATATTTTCATTCCGTTTTTTGTCCAGGTTCCTCCTTTCAAAAGATTCCAACCAAGGACATACATCACTGAAAAAACACCTTTCTCTTCTGGCACCGAGGCAGGGTTTTTTTTCTCAATTTAATTCTTATTGCATTTTTTCTTTCTATTTTCCCGAAGAGATGTTTTACAGAGACTACTGGTATTCGTAAATGAGATTTTTTTTTTGCAAACACAAAAAGCAATTGGGCCAATCGCATAAAAATGATATAAATAGAAAATACATAAATACCTACATAAAAGTTCCATAGATGTAAATAATAATAATAAATATAATAACATTTCAATCAATTATGGGTAAAATTTATGATAAACATTTTTTAAGTAGTAGAAAGATTTCAGAAAAGAACTTATCAGTAGAAATACTATCTGTTTTAGTAATTAAGGCAAGGGTGTTCTTAACTGAAATAAAATCTTAAACCTTGGTATTAAAGAAATTAAAAATAACTTTTCTGAAAAATTTAAATGAAACACTGCATTTTTAGATCTTATGAAGACTGGATTCTTTTAGGTTCTACATCAAATACTGCAGAATACATTAGCACTTTTATTATTTTAAAATAGTTGGGATCTAATACAATGAAATTAATTCTAAATTTTAAATTTTAATTTGCTATTGCGCAAACCGAAATAACCGAAAACCGAGGGATTGTTTTAATTACAAGACCACCATAGCAAAGGTATTGATAAATTGTGAAAGATTATATCCAGTTTCTTCGCAGACTAAAAAAAAAAATCTTTAATTCAACTCGATCCCGTTATTCCTGGTTACGTAATAAAGGGAGGCTATAAATTCTTCTCGCGTTTCTTCGTTCCAATGAACTCTGAGAGGAATGAATTAAGTAAAAAGTGAAATGATGGCCCAGTAACACAGTCCCGCCGAAACCCGTTTTTAAAATGATCATCAAAAGAAAACCGGTCGTTGCTGTGAAGCCCGTTAACTGGTTTGTTTACTATCCAAAATCTTCCTTTTCAACTTTAGTTACTGCCATCTGGAGGCGTAAGCAGAAAACAAAAACTGATGGGAGAAGTTCCTTGAGCGGTTCCTGGTTGGAAAGTTTATCAGGGATTATTTATTAGTGATTGAATTCCAGTTATGAATCCTAAAATTTAGCTTGTTCGAAGAACCTTTTAGAAGACAGAAAAAACTGCAAATTCTGAAGTCAAATAAAGAATATAATTTTAAAAGATAAATCATTGAAATAATATTTTAAGATTGTAAAATTTAAAGGATTTTTGAAAAGTTAATAAGCTTTATGAAAGAATATTTTTGAGACAAAAGGTTGAAAATAAAATTTAAAACATGAAATATTAGATTATAAATATTAAAAATTAAATTTCATCATAAGTTAGTAGAACATACGAAATATGCCATGTATTTCAGTAAATTATGCATGAAAAAGGTTTTTATAATTCTAAACTAAAAACCTCATTTTAAAGCTTTTAGATCAACGAACATATTTACGTAGAACCTAAATTTTCTTTCTTGCTTAATTAAAAATATTTCTGTTAAATGGTAAAATTTTATAATCCGTGAAAAATATTTGAAAGATTACTCTGAAAACCTAAATCTCTATGTATAATAAATAAATGTATTTAATATTTGTTTATTTTAGAAGAAGCTTTTATGTGATACTTGAAAATTGGTAAATTGAGGAATAAAAATAAATTTATCTTAATCTTCTGAAAGAATTCCAGATAAAAAAATTCGAGATTTCGTTCGCAACTTCAAGAGTTCAACAACTCCTCTCTACTTGCACTTTCATCTTCTATCTATCTGCTCAGACTTTTCAATAAAAATAGACAAGAATGGCAACACTAATGACGAAACACGATAAAAAAAATGTGACGTAAGTCCGACGTCACGTATTATCCGGTGCCAATTCGCCAAAAAATCCTAACGGCACTTGTTCCAAGCAGCACAGTGCGGCTCTATATCGCTGGAATACAGAAGAGGAAAGGAAACGTAGAATATCGACCTTGTTTGTAGGGTTCATTGAACCTTGCCGGCAGAGGCAAAAAAGGGAACGGAGGGGGGTGTCACAAAAAGGGGAGGGGCGAATCAATATCATCACAGATGTTGAAGTGAAGTGAGGGCCAAGGTCAATTACTCGAGTGAGCCTCTCGTTCGGGTTCGATATCCTGTCTTTTTGGAATGGAGAGTCAGTGTTCTAATCGGAGTTGAATATCGCATGCTGGCGACATTAATTCACGAAGAGGAAGAAGAATAGAGTTTGTTGACTGTGAGCATTGTGAGAGGGGTGTCATGACTTGTGTTTGGAATCTATTTTAGACCTGGCTATTTTAAACTGTTCATGGACTTGACTTGAGACTGATTTAGGAACTTTGCTAGAGGCGTTTTAGCAAAACACCTTTCCGTTTTCAATGGAAGAGAAATAAGAAACTAGTGTAGGCTGGGGGTGGGGTTAACGAACAAAAGTATGAAGGTTTTCGTTTTTTCGCATTTGACTAACAAAAGAACACGTCTAATTATTTCACGAAACCTTATTAGAAAATGAATATACGACCAAACTTATCAAAATAGTATGAAAGGCATGATTAGAAGACTTTTTAAAAATTGAAAAATAAAACCAACATATCAACTGGTTATAAACAAAACAGTTCTAAAAGTACGATAAATTTTATTCAATTAACTTGTAATTTATATTTTTTCTCATATACCTCTTCCGAATTCACAAAAGAGTTAAAGGTTCAAAACAGGAAGGGATGGGATGAGATGATACTAAACTTTATCAAATATTATACGTATAATACTATCAATTAAATACTTAGGACTCCAGTTTGATAGCAATTTAAAATGGAAGACTCATATAAATTCTTTGTTAAACAAGCTAAGGTTTATTAATTTGAAATTTTTTAGGCTGAAACGTATTATTGATCATAAATTTCTAACTTCTCTATATTTTGCCTGGGTTCAATCTTCAATAAACTATGGAATAACTTGCTATGCTTCTGATTATTATAACAACATAAAACCTCTAAACCTCCTTCAAAATAAAATCTTATCTCACATAAAAGGTAATTCTTTAACAAAACCTATTTTGACTGTAAGAGAACTCTATATTTTCGACTATTACTTTTCATTTTCAATAATAGGTCCATCTATCAATTAAAAACAAGTAACTATTCTCTTAGAAACATTCAAGGAAATTATTTTATTCCAAAGTCTAGCAAAGAAATTTTTCATAAGTCTCATGTCTTTCTAGGCCCCTTTCTATTTAATAAATTAAACGTAACTCTTAAATCATCTAATAATAGAACTGAATTTAAAAATGGTCTTTATGATTTTATAGCAAGACATAACAACATCGAGAAATTATTTAATTTAATCAAATAGTCAGCGCAGTTTCGTTGCCAAGGCAAATAAATTATAAGTGTAGTACCATGGACGAGCTATGAGCTCTTTTGGTACTCATAACTATATTTTTTTTTGTATGTATGTCTGTGTTTGTCTCCCCATTTTTGTCTTTTGTTCTTTATGTATCTTTGTGTTAATAAATTCTGATTCTGATTCTGATTCTGATTCTGATAATACTATCACTTATTTATTATATCTTTATCACTTTTACTTATTATAATATTTTTATCATATTATCACATATTTACTATCACTTATTCTTTTATCGGGTTCTAAAAACTATATACTTAGTAATAAGACAATTTGGATAACATTTCATTCTTAACTGAACACAGTTGCTTATATTATCCCCCAAATTATATAGGCAAAAATATTTTAATTGCACAATAAATTACATTCCTGTTTCGTTATTTTAACTCATAAAACCACAAATCTATCACATTGATTTAAATGAACACCCAAATACAATTATTAAATTTCAAAAAAACTAATAAAACGTCTTCTTAATTTTACACATGCCGCTGCACCGGTGACATCCGGGTAACGAAAAAGGATAGGACAATATTTAAACTTTATCAAATATAGATATCACTAAAATAATAGAAATTAAGGTTCTCATCCAAGGATCTAATAATAATATTACAACTCATCCTTTAACATTCAATATACGAAACTTCCTCACAGGAAGGTTAGTGACTCTGATCCACGATTTATCAATTATCGATTTTTAGACAAAACGTTCTCGACTTTCAAACGACGATTTCAAAACGACTTATTTTGTGACTTATCCTCTTCTGAAAACTGACAATTCAAGTGATATTATATTCATTCATTCAATTATATTTTTTGTTAATTCGTAATATCCGAATCTACAACACAGTAAAAAAGAGTAGGTAGTAGGTACTAATAAAAATAGAATTTAAAACCTAATCCCAATTTGTGTTCGAGAAACATTTTTTCAGAGACGACTTAAATTAGTGAAATACAAATCACTGCATTATAAACTATACTCTGCATTGGCAATAGATTAAAATTCGAAATAATTTTAAAAAAACATTGTTTTTTTAAGTTTCGAACATAGTTTTCATACATATAAAAACGTACGATGGATTTTTGATACATTCATGAAAATTACTCTAATAATAATTGAATTATAGTTTTAGAACAATAATGGGAAGAAACTTAGGCATATTACTAAATGATATGTATATAGTATAGGTACTATTTTTATTATAGTCTACGCGCTTGTTTTAGAAAACTCGTAGGGAATATTCAAACAGTATTAAAATCAAAGTTTCGTAACTGAAAAACTTTCAAAAAGTGGTATAAGTATGTAAAATTTTGAGTCTGTTTATACCAAACTTACTCCATATGCAAAATAATAGTTGATTTTTTTTTAAGATTATAAAACATGTAAAGAAATAAAGTACCATATTTTCATTACATGTACTCCACTTACACTGAATAAAATGATATCAGAGATATTTTTTTTTGCCAAAATTACACTTCCCTATTTATACATTCAATACTATTTGAATATAAATCACTAATATTAATTGGGATTATTCTTTAAACTTCTGTTCAAAAGATGTCACAATTCAGGAATTGCCCAGCAAATGCTAAAACTTAAAAAACTTATAATTGAGGTTCAACTATGTTATTAATCAATCCGATCACAACTGATTATTTATATTTTGATAAATCTTCTCCTACTGAAATAATGGTACTTCAGAGAGAAAAATTTCATTGCATCAGCAGCACCCCATCCCCATGTTTTTTTTCCCTCGCAGTATTACTACATACTACCCAATACCCAACGAATGATTCCGTCATGGTATTTTTTCGTTTGCTCTGCGCTGTATCAAGTGCTCGCACGTGTCCGCTGTGACCTCTCCGGGCCTGTTTGTTTTCTGTCAGATGGCAACAGGGCCTCTTTTGGGGTGCGAGCGCTGCGGTGGGCGGAATGAAAACTGATGGTTTGGTGCGAGTTGAGAGGAAACTGATGGGCTTGTACATCCACCAAAAAAACCTGTGCAGATAGTTTTCTTTCGTAAACCTATAGTTTTTTTTAGGTAATAATTTACTATTCCACACCTTAAAAGCTTTTTTAAAAGATTATAAATTTCCACTACACCACACCCATTGCATTTTCATTGAGTTTCAAGCATAAAAAATAATTATAAATCGCGTTTTATAAGGTGATAAATATTCTATTTTTTAAAAGACATGTTTTGGGTGTGTTTTAATTCAGATTTTTGTGATGAAAGTGTCAGTGATGTCGTAAGACTAATCCATTGGGTTTCGAGAACAACATATTTCCTCAAAAGAGTTTCAAGAGATAGAGATTCGGACGAACTGAATTATTTCATTCATTTACTCAGTATTTTTTTGTACTTCACAGGTTTATCTTTCAAAGTTTCTTAGAAGGATCAAGCTTAGATATTACCAGTAGTGTTCGGCAACTAGTGGTAAAAAAATAGTTAACTACCAACTACTAACTAGTCTGGGAAAATCTAGTTGCAACTAGTAGTTAACTATTTTTTCTTGGGACTAGTTACAACTAGTAGTTAACTGTTTCCCAAAGTAGTTAACTACTAGTTAACTAGTCTATTTAATTTCATAACCTATTTTTTGCCCAAATTCTAATACATCTTTCTTATCTATATCACCAAATACCTCGCAAAAAGGGCCTTTAATTCTGGTTATGGTATTTTGAGTACTCTACCATCTTAATTAAATTTGTTACAGTACAACTTTTTCTATATTTTGATAAAAATTTCAATAAGAATTTTTTTGAAAGTAGTTAAAATTTTGAAAGTAGTTTCAACTAGTAGTTATTAAAAAAAGTAGTTCAACTAATAGTTGAACTAGTTTAAACCAAAAGTAGTTAAACTACTAGTTAACTACTAGTTGATCAGTAGTTAACTACTAGTTGCAACTAGTTCTAGTTAACTAGTGCCGAACATTAATTACCAGATATTATTCAGTAAGAGATATAAAAGAGGGGGTAGAAAAGATGAATATTTTATTGATCAATAATTTGTTCTTTTTTATTCTTCCTATTAAAGATTTTAAGATGAGGGATGGAAAGGAACGGAAAAGAGGATGCAGGAGATAAGGAGGGAATAAAGATGAATAAGAGACGATAAAAGAAGAGATTATGAGAAGTTGAGAGAAGGAGAAAGGATCCGAATTTAATTTCAGAGTGGTTTCTTATCCAACAAAATTTCTGATAATATTACAAATATGTATATACCTTTTAAACCCTTTTGTGAGTAAAG
The DNA here is from genome assembly GCA_963680715.1 of Tetragnatha montana. Taxonomy (NCBI): domain Eukaryota; kingdom Metazoa; phylum Arthropoda; class Arachnida; order Araneae; family Tetragnathidae; genus Tetragnatha; species Tetragnatha montana. The sequence continues at coordinate 18,071,564 of OY796685.1, forward strand.
ATTCTGACAGTACTTCTCTTTAACTTTAGCATGATTGACCCGAATCCAATTGTGGAGAACATCGCACTTCCTTTAAAACTAAAATAACACCCGTTGATCAAGTCTAAAAATAATTCCCTAACAAAAATGAATTCCGACTAAAAGAGCGACTCCCATTATCCATCCAATCTAACCCAAACAAACCGCCAGGTACGATCGCAGGTAGGTGGGGTGAACGACACCCATGAGGGAGGGGGTCGTTCGTTGCTCCCCTGCAGTAGTGGAACAAGGTCGACTCTTTCGATGACCTTGATTAGAGAGCGGCTTTCCCGTTATACGCCGGTGAATGCACCGGGTTCCCATTGTAGTTCGTGAGAGGCCTCTATGAGGTGCGGAGGATGCCCCAATTTACTAGTATGTAGTTGAGAATAAAAACGCTTTTATTGTCCCGATTGGATCGAACCACAAATCGTAAAAAGCAAATTCGGTTGGGTAGGGTTATTTGAGAATATTATGTCACACAGTTAGTTTAGTTAGTTGCATTTAATTTAATTAAAGAAGTTGTAAATGTTCCTTTGATGATAACAAATGTTTAGAGAACATAGGATTCATTACTTGTCCTAATAGGGACCTTGTGCCATAAAATCCCGAACAACCAACCAGTTTATTTTAACAGGTAAACTCAACAAGTTTTAAAGATGATAAAATAAATTAAAATATTTTTCCTTGATAACAAAGTGGGTACAATTCTGTTAAAAATACCCAAGCTTTTTTAAATATCGATTATTTAAATTATCGATTGTTGTCTGGGGATTTTTAGTGGGATGAAAAGTACCAAATTATGCATTGACCCTCATCAAAATTTGAGCAAAATTGCAACTTAGAATTATTAAAATTGGAAAAAGTAAAAAAAAAAAGTGGAAAAGTGTTTTTGATATAGAATAGAACATAAAAGTTGAGTAGTAAATAAGTATTAATTAGTGCTAAACTTTTGTTTTTACAAAAGTTTCTGTAGTCTCTGAGCCCTTCCTCATCTCTACCCCGTGATTAGTTGAAGTTCTCAATTATAAAGAAAAGCACCATCAAAAAATTCCGTTTGACAAATGAGAAGAGAGATGAGCATTGGCTCGACGAGGACTTAAGATTCTTGTATATTACCGTGTATTTTACCATCCAAACATTTTCCCCCGTGATATAACCAAAATTTTGTGAGCATATCTGCATATGGTTGAATAATTTAGTACCAGTCCCAGTTATCTTCAAGAGAAATTTGAATTCCTAATGTCGGCAAAAGACTAAAAACGGTATTTATAAGCGCTCTCTTCCTCTCTGTTGCAACAGCACTTGACCCAAGTAACGGACCATGCGATACCAAATTCTATAGAAATGACGACTTCTCCTAATCTTTCCCAGAGCTTCCCAAATGCTAATGACCGAGACAAAGGAACGAATAATGAATGAGAGAAAAAAAAAATGGCGGCAGGGTCGGGCTTCCGCCGCGAAAAGGGAGCAACCAACTCGGGAACATCTGCCGACGAGAATAAAACTGCGAATGGGGGAAAATTAGCATGGCTTTTAATGGCAACACCGGGTCATTAAAAGGCAGCGAAGTGAAGGCAGGCAGCTGCTCGGAGAAGGAAGCTTCGGTGTTTATTAAAACGTTTGCTGTCGTGCTGAAAGATGCGATCACGACACCATGGGAAGACAAAGAGCGAGGCCTGTACGCAAAAAAATCGCATCCCGTAGTTGACACAGTTAGCTCGGTGTGTTAAACTACAGGGGTCCCCTAACCGAATCTGGCCATGAAAAGTGTTTCGTGGAACCCCGCGGATTTCCACTTTACATGATTTTGGAGAATATTAGAGTGCTCCAGATGTTCGATCGTTGCCAACATTGATGGTGCTTGGAATGGCGGAGTCCTAAATTACAAAATTTGAAATTAAGTATGGATTCGGGTTTCTGATTACATCCTTTTCTTAAAGGGGAGAGTCGTCTAGGACGAAAATTCAATAAATTATTCGGTAAGAGCAACCCCAAAAATGCCTTCTTCATTGAAACACCTCAGGCCTCCACAATGTTAGAGATATTTGATCAAAAGTGCTCTCTTTTTCTTATATGTGATTATTTTTTTTTTCAAACTTCCAAGAGAATTCGTAGACTCTTCGAATTTTTGAACCCATTTTCATCTGTCTGACCCACCATGGGTAAAAAAGTATTAAGAGGGACCTCTGTCCTTAAGGACGAAATCAGATCGTGCAGGTAAACGTAGAAAGTGAAGTAGTAGTAGTGTAGTGTGAAGGGTATAACGTAGGGTGAAACGTAGTAGTGTGAAGGGTACTCCTTGAGAGGTATAGAAGAAAACGATGTGTGTGTGGTATGACAAGGCCATATTAGTTTATCTTTAATAAAAAAAACCCCAAAAATATAATTGCTGCAAAAATATAACTGTTAATCCCTTCCTATTCATATTCATTCACTACGACGGCGACGGCAGGTCCCCTTGCGAGAGAAAAGTGCGGTTTTGCGGTGAACCACAAATCCAAAATTAAACTCCTGACTTGATCTGATGATTCATCTCTATGTAGGAGAGGGATGGAACAGAACATAGTAAGTCTTGGCTTCCTATTTATTCCTCTGCAGTTATTTTGTCGAAAAATACGACCATATAAGTAATCCAAACCCAAAGGACCATCAACCTTATGGGAGGATTCTTCTTCTTCACTGACTCGACAGCCCAGGATGGGCCTTGGCCTTCTCTAGTAGTTTTCTCCAAGCTGTCCTTCCTTTGGCCATGGATTTTTTTATTTTTAATGTAGAGAGATCTTTCTCCATGGTACCTAGCCATCTGAGATACGGGGGGATTAAGAAGAGAAAAAATGAGCAATATTTTGTAAAAAAAGTTGAATAATTAAATTTGGAAAAAAGTTAAGACACTATCACTTTTAACCGCCATTCTGAGAAGTCAGGGGATAAAGTACACTAGATTAAATTCCAAATTTGACAACAATAAAACCTGTTACACGTAAATAGAGCATTCGCACATGACGTCACTTGGAGGACAAAATCAACGTTGCTAAGGCTGTTGTTAGGGGCGGGACATAGAAGTATCCAATAGCAGCATTCGCACATGACGTCACTTGGCGAATAAACAACGTTGCTAAGGCCGTTGTTAGGCAGAGTCATGTGATTGAAAATACTCTATGGGAAAGCAGATAGGCGTGTTTAGTTAGCATACAATAAAATATTTTTTAAAAGTTAATAATAGCCTTTTTCATTAGTTTGTAACGAAAAGAGTTAAAATCTTTTATAAAAGGTAAATTTCTTTGAAAAGTATAAATAAAGAATTCAATACATGCACCGATTCAGATACACATTTAATCATGAAGATACCACATTTTTAAGCCGACACAAATCGTTCGTTGTTCTGTTGGTTACAAATTACTTAACTGTGCGTGAGGGAACATAATTGTATCCTTTCACGAGCCCACATGTTTATCTATACAATTTGTGAAAAAATAAAACAGGAGAATCATGAAATGGGACAAAAATTAAAACGGTTTTTTATGAAACACTCCAATTAAAACTTTCTAAGTTGTTGGTAGAACTATGAAATAGAAACAACCCACAACAAACCCTCCACCAAAAAAAATCAATACCTGCTCCTTGAAAGCTTCTGCAAGTTACCACCAAGGAGATGACGCAAGAAGCGGACCATTCTATAGGACGTTTCCTCAGTTTGATTACCACAGACACATGAGAAGGCTAAATTAAGAAACATGGCGACAAAGAAACAACAGGGATGGGAGACTGCAACCTCATCAGGAGTCATAACCTCCGCGGCTTCTCTACCTGACTGAATGTCGAGAAAGAATGTTCGGAAGGAGAAAGAAATATTTCGAAAAAGAACAAACAAAATGTTCGGATGGAAGTAAACAAGTCAGAATGCGCAAGCGCACGGCTATTACGTAGTTGATAAGGAGGCAGCAATGATCTGATCCCTGTGACAGCCGATGTTGCAAAACCCACTGCTTCGAACACGATGAGGGCAGGGATAAACATCCTTCCTCTGCTACATTGCAAAAGATGGAGGAGTTACGAACAAATGTGTTGATTGGGAAGGAGAGCCAAAGAGAAATAAATGCAAACATGGCGGGTATTGGCTGAGAGAGCGATCTTCTCAGCAAAATCAGTTGTTTATTGGTTTGGAGACCAGACAGTTCGAAAGAGAAAAGGTAGTTGTATCGTTTCAATGAAACTAAGTTCAATACAATGAAAACGGGCAGGTCTGTGTAAAGTATCATTTGAAAAAATTTTAGAACAACTATCTTACATGTGTTTCTCTTCTATTTCCTGTGTTTAAAAATATTGTTATGAGCACCACGAAAGATTATCACACATTTCAAAATGTTCCGTGGCCAAAAATGTTGAGTTATTGCGAAGGGTGTCATTAATTTTCAAAACGACAAATTAACAATACCAGGATTAATGATGAAACAGTTAATATGTGCACTTCTTAAGTAACACATATAAAACAACTGAACATGAAAATATCCATTGAAAGCAATTGATAACTCAAGCATGAGTTTTTTGGTATGTGATACATTTTATCATAAGAGAAATCAGTTAAGATTAAGGTAACACAACAAAGATAAATTAAGAATCGTAATAAGCTTAAAAGTTTGATTTAAGGTATGTCAAATATCATGAAATTTCAAATATATCCCAACTGCAAAAAACGCACAAATTATAATATTTGAATTAGAAGTTTCTTGAGGATTTTCTTTCACAATCTGGGTGTTTTCCCTACCTTTCGTCAGAATAATCTAATTTCAAGAAGTAATAAATTGATTTGAGATTTTTTTTTAAGTTGATATATCTGACGATTAACTCTTTTATCTCCCTGTTTTATTTTATCAATTTTAAACAGGATGACTGGTGATTACATGAAGCAAAGTTATCTATCGAACTCATGATAATTAGAATTATAATGATGCAGAAAACGTAAAATGGAAATAACGTTAGTATTTTTTGGAGAAGTAAAGAATAAAATGCTCAAATTTTACTCACTAAACTGAAAAATAAGAATTATTATAGAAAGACCAAGTAATTCTGTAAGATGTAATTATAAGATTCTTATTCTGACTCGTGCAATAATCTACGTATATCATTTTTTGATGCTGCTTTAAGTCACTTCAACAATATGGAATTTTTATCAATAGTTATATGAAGTAGCTATCAGTACACGTCGGAACCTTTCTCTTAACAAAAAATCTGAGGGAAAAAACCTAACGGGCTATAAGCACTTAGTCAAGCCCTCGACGCAAAAGAAGAAGCCCTAACAGGTAACAGACTCAGTGACAAAGTGCAACAAACCTGCCCAACTCTTTTGCATGGAAGCCCGAAAGGTGTTAAGTCTCAAAAAGGGAGGCTCTACGAAAGGGAACGCTATGGAGCGGTGTCCCCCCAACGAGGGTCGTTGAACCCTGGGTTTCCTGCCTTCTCAACCCTCTTTTTTTCTATTTTCTGTTCCATTCGAAAGGGGTGCCACGGCGGTACTTCCAAAAGGAACGAGTCAAGACTCTTGAAGAAGAATTGGGAATTGTAGCGAGTACAAAGTGGTGGACAATGGTGCCATGGGGTGTGACGAGGGGGTTTCGCGTGCTCTGAAAACCTCCGTTTGAGATTGGCATTGGTGAAAGTTTATGAATGGAAAGTGTTCATTTGCGTGAGCCAGAACCGAGAACCTTTTGAGTACGCTCTTTTTATCGATCCTTCCATGCCAGAAGTTTTTAGCCCAGTATTCCACCTTGGAGATCCCTGTTCTATGCAATTTAAACCAATTCACATAAATATATATCAAGGTAATTGATATAAAGGGCCAGCAATTTCTTAGCTCATGCAGCATAAATAGCTAGAATTGTCGACGCTCTTTTTTTACAAACTCCTAGTGAACGCTCAAATAGTTTGCGCAATCTAGAAACATCTTAAGATAATATAAATTTTGCGACTTCTTTATCAAATAGTTTTTTCCTTATAGGTGAATCAGCATTTAAAGTTTATACATTTTTAAATAGTTTATCATGTGAAAGAGAATTTTAAAAAGAGATTCTGCGCGATGTCTGACATTAACGGTAAGAAATGAGTTCGCAAAAAGTTTTTTAAAATTTTGGTTCATAAAAGGGAATTAAAATTTTCCTCAAGTTTAGAAAATTGCGTTTGGAACCATTTCAGTTTCGACTGCTTAATGTTTAGAACTTCATATATAATGATTTTAAAATCTTCAAATAACACAGTTTGTGATTGATTACAGCTAGTAGAGGAAAAGTTGGGTTAATCCTACGTGGAGAGAATCCTACCCAATTGTCTCTGAGACGATTAACCAAACTATGTAATAAGAATGGGATTGAAATGTACTCGAGAGGTTCAAGATTTCTGGCTTGTAATCAAGTCTAGGTTTTAAACTGTCTACTCATCCGTCTGAGACTCTGAATAGAGACAAGTAGCTGAAAACAATGGGATACAAATTAGCCTGAAGAGGAGGAAGGAATTTTTTGATAATTAATACTTCCAACCTTTACGGAAGTTCTCGATCTGTGTTAAGGCATGTGATATTTAATATTGGAGGTAGTGTCAGGTTGAGCTCAGTTTCTGCGTTGGTATCTATCTCCATGTGGCATCTCAAGAAAGGGTTATCCTTCTACAAAAGAGAATTAAAGTTTTCTTCACGGCTTGGATACAATAGAGAGAGGCAGAGAGGGGTCTTGCTCCTCTTTTCCCCTCTAGTACCTCTCTTGAGGTTCTTCCTTTGTGGAAGGTGCTGTGATAGATATTGAGGCAGAAGCTGAGCTCAAATGACTACAATTCATAAATTATATCATTAAAACTGTGCCAGAAATTCTCAATTGCGCCTTGACAAATCTTATATTAACCTAACTATGTGGAGATTATACAAACTTGAAAAACTTTTGAACGCTTCTCTCCTTTTAGTTGAGTTTTATTTAGAACACTGATGAATGTGTTTTAAAACTTAGTTAGGTCAATTGTAGAAGAATAAATGGAAATGGAAAAGTAGACAGGAAAAAGAAATTATGAGGTCCTCAGAAAACAAATGGAATAAGGGGCTTCAACAATAGAATTGAGCGACTTCTCAGAAGTGCAAGGTGTTGCTCAGATCCCAGATGTGCACAAATCGTCCATTTGTCTTCGCCGTTTCCTCTGCGAAGAACACGTTCTTTTTAATCTTCGACGTCAGGGCCCGAAAAAAAAAAACACCCTCTTTTTTCGCTCGGGTTCTTCCCCTTGCTTGCCCTAAAAAACCTCAGTTTTTTATAGCCCCACTTCATCAAGAGCTGCAAGTGCAACGGTTTTTTCCTGCCGACTCTGGAAGGAAGGTCTTGGCAAAAACAAAGGAGCTCTCCCGAAATAATGCGTTGGGGTTGCGGCGGCGCGGTCCTTTTAATTTCTCTGGCTCGTTTGGCAACACTTTTTTAAAGAGTGCGTTGGGGATGCAACTGCTGCTGTTGCCGCCCTAAATCCGTTTGGAGTGGAGTCAACAATGAGATGAATTGAGGAAGGCCTGAGGGACAGCGAGAGCTGCGTTGACGTCTGAACTTTGTCTGGAGGCCATGTTGGTTCTAGAACCTTTCATGTTTTGATAGACCGTTCCGTATCGCAGCAATTGCGTTTCTAAATTTACGCCTTGTGTGGTAACTTGAAAAAACTCGCACATGCGGAGCGATTTAGGGGGGGGGGCTGAATTTGCAGGAGGAGAGGATGATAAAATGTCTTTAGTTATTTCAGTCAAAAATGCGTTACAGTTCTTAGAATTATTTTGATGTACAGCGAAATACAATATGGATTTGTGAAACAACTGTAGCGAGTTTTCATCTCCAAGAACCCATTTCGGAGGTAGGAAAATTTATCAACTAGTGGAATAGTCAACTAGTGGAATAGTATTGACCAGTCGTATTAAACATTGTAATATTCTGTCTTAAATGCATGTAGTTAGTCAGATGGACACAAAACTTGTAATATAGGAACACTAAACATCAAATTTAATTTAAAAAAAAAACTCCGTTCTACTCATTTCTAACAATAATTATTTTCCTAAAGAAAGACTTATAAATCCATATCAAAGAACAAGAAATCGATTAAATTTAAAAAAGAGTGTCAAGATAGAATTATTAGATAAACAAATAAATCGAAGTTTGATTAGGATAATTATAAATTTTTTATAAAAGTTTTCCTTTTTTTACAAATGTCATAAAATGTAGAAAAAATGACTTTAAAACAATCAGAAGTCATGAAGTGATATTGAATTGAAAACTATCGAAATAAGTTTGGTTATTGACCTTAATAGAGTACCTCCCAGTTTAAAAAACACCCTCGAAATTACCTAAAAATGTTTTTTATTGAATATCAATTAGAGTGTGAGCAATTAAAAATGGCATGCGCAGGTATTTGAATGAATGGTTCGTGATGAGTTATTTTGAGGGTAAACAACGTCGTCAACGCTACTCCTCTCAAAATAGAAAATATCCAAAACTTCCCGAATCAAATTAAAGGAACGACTCATGCTACCCACAGATCCTCGCGTTCAATCTGCTCCACCGACTAAGCACAAAACTTCCGACCGAGTTTGCCACCAATGGAATCCTCATCATTAGAAAAAAGAAAGGAGGAAAACAGCATCATCCAGCAAGAAGAGAAACTTTCCCTGATGCAGAAGCCCAGATTACCGCGGAGAGATACAACATTATCTGGTTGTCAAGGCTCCTGATAGATATCGCCGAGGAAGAATTTGACCTCACCTTCTTCTTTTGGGGCTGCTGACATTGGTGGAAGGTGCAATACTCGCTGGCCAAGATCCAACAATTTCGGAGAGCCTGGATCTTTCTTGGCTCAATCGATGGCTGGGCGCCTTCGAGGTCGCTGATTCACTCCGAGAGTGCAATCACCAATGTTGTTTTGATCGCAGAGGTTTGACCTCCGGAAATCAACAACAGTTGTTGGATGCACTGCGAGTTCAAAATGGAAGGACTCAACCGCTACGCAAGACAAGAGAATGTGTCCCTTTCAATAAATTAGAGGGATAGTATCCATGCAGAATGGCAACTCCTAGCGTTTACTGAAAACTAATGCTAAAACCGTAAAGGGTTGTTAAGAGTTAAAATAGTGTAAGAAGTAATATTAAACATCTTCCAGTTCCAAAAAATAATAAAATTTCAATACAGTAAAAGGGGCCGTTCAAACATTATGTAAGCATCTAAGGGGGTAAGGGGGTTTGCTCTTTGCTCATTTTTCCCTAAAAGGAGGAAGGAGGTATGAATGATGCTTACGTGTTACAAACACTGCATTTTCAAAAATATCTTACTTCTTAAATAAATAATTTCGAAATTCAACCAAAAAAATTACAAACAAACTTGAACTTGATTTTTTTCTCGGGAGGGGGAAGGGTCAAGCAGTTTTCTTACGTAATTATAATGGGAGGATTTGCAGTTTGCTTATCTTTGCTGATAAGGAAGAAGGGGGTCAAAAATGACCAAAACCATGGTTACGTAGTCTGCCGTTCCTATCAGTATTACTACTTATATAATTGAAAATAATGAAACATATTGAAAATAGTATTGTTTATGCAATAAAAACATACACAAAGAAAAAAGAGACCTAATAGTACTTTCACCAGAAAACTGTCCGCGCAATACAGAATTTCAAAAACCATCGTTTTCAGCCATTTGATACAATTACAGTAAACAATAAACGAGACTTATAACATAAAAAATAAGTAGGTTAAACTTGAAAATATCAATTTCTAGCAGTCCCGATCTTTTATGAAAATCTGGGGCTAAGAAATATACACAAAATTAGTTACCTCTGGTTGGAGCTCTCTCTCTACAGCTACGCATTTGATCTGCTATGCGGGCGGCCATATCCAAGAGGAAAAAGAGAGAGAGTTCACTTTCGAACTACACAAAGTTTGAAGTGACCTCCTTTTTCCCAAAACCAGTTTGCTCTTCAACGCACACAGGAAAAGTTTTTTTTTAGGATAAACTTATATCATCCTGTGCACGAGAATTAACATTCACTTCATAACGAACGGAGCAGCTCGCTCGCGGCGGCCGCATTGCAATCGTCGCTTTCCATCTCTGCGGAAAGTGGGAGGAGAGAGCGAGTCCCAGATACGGATGCAAACTAGGAAACTATTCCTTCGGGTCAACGCTCTCTCTCCCTCTACCTGAGGAAGAGAAAGAGTGAAACCGGTAGGTCGGTCCGGTTTCTCGCTGACCTATTGAAGGCATCCTCCGCTACTCGACCGCGAAGCTTTGCCTCTACCAGTGACACCATGACCGAAATGAAGGAAAAGTGATCCGTTGGAACCTTGAAAGGAGCGCTTGTTCACCAAGACTGTAACGAACTGGGTTGAATCACACAGGCTTATCTCTCTCGCCATTGTCATGAAGTTTCTGAAGGTATTCTATTCAGATCGATTACAGTTTCCCTTTTTGAAAGAGAAGAGATCCAAACAGCCATTGGTCTACTGAGAGGGCAATGCTCCCTTAAAAAAAGACACCTCAGCATCATACAGGTCAGGCGCGTAACAATACTTTTGTTTCGGGAGGGGGAGTGTTGGGCTCAACATTATTTCAAGGTACTTTATGTGGTACTTTAGAATATTTATAAGCAGTATTTGAATTTTGTGTGCTACATAGAAAGCATAAAGATTCTCAGGTAAAGGTGGGGAGTCAGTGGGTCCTCACACATTTTTTTAGATGTGTGGCGAGCGCGGCATTACCGAGCTTAACCCCAGAGCAACAATACCCAGAGTTAACATTTGCAATAATGCGCACGCTGGAAAAAACACGCAATGTTGACTCGGTAAAAATATTTCAATTGGATTCAAATCATCTGTAACCAAATTCACCTCGATCAATATCATATTCAATATCTATTTATTTATATATTACAATAAAGTTTTATTTAGTTTTAATTGGTAAAGTTATTTATTGTGGATTAACCTCAATCCACAGATGTATGAGTAATTGAGTGTATTATTTTAACTCATTTTGGGCTTTTCTAAAATTAAAAAGTTAGGGACAGTTTGGGATCCCACCTGCTTAACCTGATCTCACAAAGGTAATGCCATTTTAAACGAACAGTTTTCAATGATTTAAATGTCGGTAGAGCTATGGGCATCATTGCCTAAGCTCTTTTCTTTCTACCCCGAGGAAGAAGGAAGCGCCTCCATGATGATGATGATGAACTCCATTTCGAGGGGCCCCTGGATAGGTAATCAGAATTGTAGCGGTTATTGCGAAGAGCTAGAGGAATGTTCTGTGTGTTCATGTTCACACACATTCTCTGCATTGTACCATTGCATTGTTCCTTGCAAGCGCGGATCCAGCAGAGCTCCAAGAGGAGAACACGTTTTGAAAATTACTTCAACCTTTGGGCGCAGATAGACTAAATTTTACTTTTTTTAATGTAGATCCTCTCAATGAATTTTATTTTTGCAATAATCTAAATAATGTTTCTGAACCTGTGATTGCAGTCTGTACCTTGCAATTGGTCCTTTAAGAAATGAAATTTTTTAGACGATGATAAGAGAGTCTGTAGAAAAATGTAGGATTTTGACCCTGAATAACTCATTTTTGATCAGCACAGGAGCTTGATGAACGAAAAAAAATTGAACAATATGGGGAAAGTGAGCCCTTGGGTAAAAAGGTAAAGGAAAAAAGGGTAAAAGGAAGAACATTTCCCATTTTTTAAATGACTAAAAATTTTTTGGGTGTTTCAAAATCTACTTTCTTGTTTCTCTTTTTTACGCCTTTCTCTCTTTTTCCCATATTTCCCTTTCTTTTTCAACCCAAGGAGGGGGCTCTCTCCGAAGTGCCCCCCTTCAATCCGTGCCTGTATCCTTGGGGCTTTCAATCATACCACTGCTCCCATTCATATCTGCTATCGGGCTCTTATAGAGCTTGTAAGGGGGCAGTATAATAGACCATTGGTTGCGGGGCTAGAGCTCTCTCCTATACTTCATTCATTCATATTGAGATTGAAATTGTAGCCAAGGGAGAGGATTTCGAGATAGGAACGAATGCTCCAGGGGTCACATTTTTTGGGTTTAGAAATTTTTTTTAACGACGTTTCAACTAAAATATTAAATCACGTTTATTTGATTGATCCACATTTTAACTAGCTTTTCTGAAGCTGCATTCGGTTCTTAATTGAAGGGAGAGAAAACTGAAGGAGGGGGGAAAATATCTCGAAAGTCAAAATTAAAATCGCAAAAGCAGCTGAAAAGTAATCCCTTCCTTTCAGATGGAGAACAAAGCGAGCAAACTGAACCAAAACACAGGACGACGACATAAGCACCAGGGCGCATCCCATTGGCGTCATCTTGGCGTCTGTCATCTACCGCCAAATCCGGCGGCCTGGTGGGAAAATCCCTCCGAGCCTTCATCCCGGAAGAGCAGCGAAAAATCGATTTTGGATGAAAATAAGCTACAACCTAACTCGTCTGCGATGGAAGAGAGAGAGAGAGAGAGAGAGAGAAATACTACGAGAGCGGGGGAGGAGCGTTGGGGAGACACGACGATACAGTTTTGGTTAAAGTTTAGCAGTTAGTTAAGGGCGCTGAGAATGTGAATGAAAGGCGCCTACGCTTTTGATAGCGTAGGAGATTTATTTACGTTTGTAAGGTCACAAAGTGGGTAGATTTGAAATGAGATTTTAATAATTAATTTAGTTTTTTTTTCTGTTGAAACAAAAAATCTTGAAAGTGTTATTTTATATTGATATAAACAATTTTAAAGGTAATTAATTTTTAAGCAATAAAACATACTGCGTAGGGGATATGGTGGATTCTATTTCATTAGGAAATTTTATATGGTTATTTCCAGTTAGAAACAAAATTCATTCTAATGTGGAAGAGGTTTGATATCTTACAATATACGGTTTAGAACCAGTTTGTCCTGCTTCAACATAAAATTAATATTTAAAATTCTAGATACTAATTAAATGGAAAAATTCTTCAGTTGGTTTACTTACATAGAACTGTATTTATGACTAATAAGTAAGTCAAAAAGGTTATTAATTTTTTCTTTAATATAATAAGTACCATAACGAATTTTCGGATTCACATTTTAAAACGATTTGGTTAGAGAAGCAGTTAAATATTCGATTTGGCTAACTTGAAAAATCTTTTCTACGTGAAATAATTAGAAAGGAATATAAAAACAAACTCTTTAAATTAGAGTAAGATGCTACATTATTAGTAAACTTCCATTGAAATGCCCATTGAATTTTCATCATTAAAATGAAACAAAACGTTGCAACATAAAATGTTAAAAAAAAATCAATCTGATAGAAATGTCATTCACGGTTAAAATACATTAATGAAATACGAATTTGGTACGTAATCAGTCGTTTCAATAAAATTAGAAAGTAAAACTCTACATTTCTTATCGTAAATAATTATAAACCACAAAGTTGAGAAAAATTCATTCAAAACAAACCAATCAAAAGCATTTTTCACTGACATACAAACATTAAACAACTCTATACTTAATTGATAGATTCAACATCCCTCTCAACTAGTGTTCGGCAACTAGTGGTCAAAAAGTAGTTAACTACCAACTACTAACTAGTCTGGGAAAATCTAGTTACAACTAGTAGTTAACTATTTTTTCCTGGGACTAGTTGCAACTAGTAGTTAACTATTTCCCAAAGTAGTTAACTACTAGTTAACTAGTGTATTTAATTTAATAACCTATTTTTTGCCCAAATTCCAAACATCTTTCTTACCTATATCTCAAAAAACTTTATGCTTCGCTCAAAACGGTGCTTTATTTCTGGTTATGGTATTTGAGAACTCTACCATGATACTGTAGTTATAAATAGCAGTGTAATTTTTTGTATATTTTGATAACATTTTTTAATAATTTTGAAATTTTAAACAAAATTTTTTTAAAAAGTAGTTGAAAATTTGAAAGTAGTTTCAACTAGTAGTTATTAAAAAAAGTAGTTCAACTACTAGTTAAACTAGTTTAAACCAAAAGTAGTTAAACTACTAGTTAACTACTAGTTGATCGGTAGTTAACTACTAGTTGCAACTAGTTCTAGTTAACTAGTGCCGAACACTACTCTCAACTAATATTTGTTAGATAAAAGAAGAGAAATCCTTAAAGAATGATGTTGTTTTCCCCTTGGTGCACTTTCTGGGAATCGGCCATTTTTGTTTCATCATGGCGCCGAGCGACAGGAGTTCAATCTTGATTCACTTGTTTGGAGGTTTTAAGATGTTATGAAACCAATGTAATCAGTCAAATCAAACGAACAGCCGAAACTCAAATCAAATCGATGTCTTCTAGAAAACTATTCTACAATTCTACAACTTGGTTACTATTTAAGTTTAACTCAATAGTTGTTTCAAAATTTCATTATTAATTTTTGTGGCTTTTTGTTAATATTTGTGTAGGATAATCAGTAAATTAAAAGACAATTCTTATGGATAATCGTATTAAAAGTATAAATTTTTATTTTAAAATCAAGTTATCTTGATTTAGTTAAGAAAAATATGATATCAGCATTTCAATTTATCCCGCACCCACCTTTTTAACCACCATATTAATTCTAGAAAAAAAAAAGTTATAAAAAAATATTATATTTTCCACTCAAATGTGCTCTTACTATTTAAATTATACCAAACCAGGATTTTCCCATCGGGTCAATGACCAATCCCGTTTTAACGATCCACACGAAAATTTTCGGGAAAAAAAAGGTGAAATTCGCTGAATTTCTGGCACAATTCGGCAATCAATAAGGGAATGTTTCCCCACAGCGAATCCCTCCACAGCCAGAGAATCGATGGAAGGCAGGAGGAAGGAGCACCCCCTGTTCATCGACCCTCCCAGACACAGCCCGACCCCTGATCATGCGGAGGCCATCTTGGAGAGCGTTGAACTCGTCTGCCGCGCGCGCGCTTTGTTGCCAAACACGGAATAGCAAATACCACGGTTTTTGGCAAACGATGGTCACATTATTTATGGAGAATGCATTTGCGAGAGACAGGGAATGAAGAAAAAAACAATAAAATCGATATGAAAGTGGAAATTTAAAGGGAACTGATAGAGAATAAATCCAAGGTAATACCACGAAATTTAGAAATGTACATTCAATGCCGCAGTTACATTGAACATTACAATATATTACCCATTCTTATTATGTAAGAATACAAGAGCAAAATACCACTAACAAATAAAAAAAATATAATTTAAGTTTTCTTCACAACTCAACTAACAAGTAACATTTTAAAGAATAGCACAGATAAAAATTCTTAAAAAATTAAATTTGTGATTGAGAGTCGAAATTACTGTAGATTTTTTCTACTAACATGCAATTTTGTCTGCTTTCCTTGAAGAATAAAAAGTACGCCTTGATTAAAAAAACTCCTTTTTAATATTCTACCAATTTCAAATCTACAAAACCCTAATATCAGAAAATCTAAAAACACGACTATTTTTAAAACCAAAGCATTTGAAATATTTTCAATACGAACAGCAATGCCAAATAAAACCACAGCTCACTATTACAAATTCTAATCCCAAATATTAAAGTATTGCTACCATTTTAAAATCGTTACTGTAGAAAACAAAAGAAAAGCCAAATTGCAGATCCCGATCACAGAATAATCCACTAGCCATGGTACAACACGCCTTTTGAGTGATTAAATTATATTCCTCTAACAACCATATTCACAGCCATAAGAGTCAGTGTTAACCAACATTTAAAGAAAGGAAAATTAGCTTTTCGCTGACTCTGATTGGTGGAATCCTTCTTTGATCTAGGATTTAACACTGACGCTGATGGCTATGAATATGGCCGTTAATATATTACCATGACATTCCCTTTCATTCTCACTTCTCAATTTGAGCGGAGGAATTCCACATCCTCCAAGCATTCAAACTAGCTGATACAGAAGAAAAATCCATCCCGACTCCCTCCCTGATCTACTGGCTGCATTCCAATTCGTCAGCGGAGCAAAGACATGATGACCACTAAATCTATTACTATTTCTTCGGCATTGAAAAAAAAACAGGCGTTGTTATTTCCCCCCTTATAAAGAGAGAAGAGAGAGAAATTAAAGATATCCATCTCTACGAACTCCGATAATCCTCCACTACCGAGAAAGCACACCAAGAGGAGAACTACTCCCCCCATTCCCGATACAAATTGCACATAAAAACGCACACATAAGAGGTTAGACGGCTTTTCCCTCCACTGCAGACCCACAAGTCTACTGACCTGGGAGAAAGAGGCATTCCTAGTGACCACTGCTGGGGGACGGCGGCACACGACGACACCGTCCTCGACCGGCGGCGACGGCACCACATAATAATCCAAATAAAAGAGAAGAGCGACCACACAGGGTCCACTGCGCAACCACTGGTTCGGAGGTAACGGCGAGTTGTCGGGGCTGCTCCTCACATGGGTACGGCTTCACCGAGCGCCGCGCAGAGTGGAGTTCACTGTACGGCCAGACGCGTCCTCAAAAAACGTGAAATGAAAATCTTTTGCTGCTGCCGTGTTGGGAAGCGGGGTTGCTGGCGGGGTTTGGCGAGGCTGGAGTCGCGCCAAGGGGATCCTCTCTTCCCTCTTTGGGTGATTCACGAGTGGGGCTGACGCTTATCTGGCAATCGATGCTGCTGAGAGTATCCCAGAGCGACCTTTTGCACGACATGCGAATAAGCCATACATATTAATGTTTCTTATTCGCTGAGCACGCAAGATAATTAAAGCCAACCTCCAAACAACTGATTTCACTTTATTCTCCCCTTCCTGCATTTTATCTTACAACTATTTTTATAGGATTTACTCCCCGAGATGCGAAGCTCCTCTAAAGTTCATTACACTTCAACCAACAAAAATTTTAAATTTAAATCTCTAGAAATATTACTTTACTCTTAATTATTATACCCAACCCCACAGTTTTCCTCTAGTCATAAACGGATTTAGGAGGAGAATCCTGGTGTGCATAATGTATCTTATTGCATTTAAAACATCCTTCACCGTTAACAAAATACTAGAATATTCTAAAAAGTTTGAGAGAGCATTGCTTCCTAATGCCCCCCTCATAAATCCTCCCATGCCTTCCCTATGTATAATTTTTTTATTCCTATTTATTTTATCGAAATTTTATACAGGAAATCCTGATGAAAAAATGTTAACAACCAGGTTTAACTATTTTATGACAGTAATCTTAAACCCACTAACGTTTCAAGTAAATGATTCTGGTTTTCATATGGGATAATAAATTAAAAAAGTCTAACTCAGTGTTTCCCAACCTTTTTCGGTCCATGCCCCCCCCCCACTAAAGCCTTTTTAAATTTTCCATGCCCCCTATTTCCTTTATTTTTTCGAAAATCCTTCTTGAAAAGTAAATAAAACCTGGTGGTCCATGCCCCACCTGGGGGGGGGCAATTTGGTTGAAAATTTTCAAATTCCCCCCCCCCTAGAAATTCTTATTGCCCCCCGGCGGGGCGTGTGCCCCACGTTGGGAAACACTGGTCTAACTGTTTCGTTTCTATAACTATGAGAAAATATCTACAAAGATAATGAGATCCAATGGTGTAGAATCAAACAAGAATTTAAGAAAATAGCGTTCTTAACACCGCATTGCATTAGCACCATATTAGTTAAAAAAAACTTTTCTTAAGCTTCTCCATCCAAGCTTTTGCTTCAAACTTTATATTTTTTCATTCATATACTTCATTGATCTCTGAAATCTCTTACAATATTCAATTAACTTATTTATAGAATACTGTACACAGAGAAAACTAATTTTAAGGGGGGAAAACCCTAATTATTGTGTCCATCATAAAATATGTAGGTACATTTTAAAAATGGATGTAACTGATATAAAAGTCTTGTATACTGAATTAAAATGCATGGTAACAAACATATAATGATAAGATCTTCAAAGTTTGTAATTTTAAACAGTTATTTTGCTATCAAATTTACAAAATTTAAGTTCATAAATGTTTTAGTGAAATCGGAATGAATTTAATTTGTTTAAGGAGAAAAAAAAGAGAGTTAAAAAAAGAAAAAATCCTATAATTATTGTTATTTTTATTTACTTTACTATTTTATTAACAGAAAAATATAAAGCAATTAAAAAAATCTTCATTATAAATTGAAAAATATCTTGAAATTATGCTTGCAGATATATTGATGAAAAATGAGAGTGGTCAAGTATTCTCAATAAAAATTATTCTATTCTTTGCTCTAAAAACAAAAGTAGAAATACATTTGAGCACGTATTAATAATCGTGCAATTCTAGGAAAAAAAACATTAAAGATACTACTTGAAACAGAGGAAATTTATCATAAGGTTCATTGAACCGACACCTTATCAAGGCAAAAATGATCCTGAACGATTGCCACTTTTAGATTGTAATCTTTTCTTTACATAACCGTAACTCCATCCGATTTCAAACGATTTTCCGCCAAAATAGTATCTTGCTCTTTGCAATTATTTTTTTGAAAAAGAAAGAAAAAAGTCACAAATCATGAAAATATTAATGTTTTTGAAATTAAATAAACATCGATAATCATCGAGTTCAATAATTAGTAATTACGATAACTAATCAAGTTTAAATAAGTGAAATAAAGTAAAAATTATTCAGGGTTTTCGAAAATAAATATATTTTTAAACATGATTTTGAGATAAGGCATTTCTACAACTTTTCAGTTCAGTCTTAGAGCTCTTTTAAAACTTATGTTTTAAAAAATTTAGTTAATGTAATTTTTTTTAAAATTTCTAAAATTTAGTCGTTCATTTTATAAATTTAAACTATTTGAAACTTATTTTTTAAAATGAGAACACGCATTTATCAATAAAATAACTCAGATTAAGAACCCTTAAAACTAGAAAAGAAAAATTACTAAATCTAAATGTTGTAACGCATTTAAAACAAATATTTCCCCATAGTAATTAGTAAAAATTTAAAAAACAATCCAGGGGAAAATCAAATTATGATTTCTTTTTGACCAAACAATTAAGAATTTTAAGAGTGATAAAGTGTTAAGAATATATTCCATTCAATTTATATCTTGGGGCATCAAATATTTGGGGTGGAGGTACCCGAATGGTTATATCTATATATGTGAATTTATTTTCCAATAAAATATTTTATAACCAAAAAATCTGTTAAATTCATGAGCGTGTTTCTGAAATATCGGGAAATGAAGATTTGATGTAACCATAATTTTTATTTTCAATAATGTTCAAAAAAGAGGAAGTTACATAAAATCCTTCTCGAATTACGAGTCGAAACTCCCTAGTCATGAACGTAACATTTCCAGATAAAAATTCCGCAATACACAATTCGAGGTCAAAAACCCACAACCGAAAACTTTTCCCGCTCAAACACAAACACTCGCCAAAAGCGCGCTCCAGCCTCCAACCCAGACAACTCGACGAACATGGCGGTTGTTGACCTCCGCGGCAGAGCCTCGCTACGAATCCGCCGAGCGGCGCTGCGAGCGTTTACGGTGAAGATGATGAGGAGAAGAGTGAAAGAGAAAGGAGAAAATTTTTCGCTCGCACCAGACACTTCCTGAAAGGAGCGGATCAACAACCGTTAGGTTCCGATTGCAATTAAGCCGAGCGATGCTAACCAACTTTTGGATAAGAGTAGTTCAGTTGTTGTGGGAGTCACGGTTGGACGCCAGTGACAACAAACATGGCATCGCTCGCTCATTCATGCAAATGTGGAGCGAGGAAGGAGAAAGCTTCCGTGAGAACGAGTTTGGTTGGATGGAGGCAAAAAGAAAAGCCGGGTTGACCTACTGAAAACGAACGGTGATTCCGTTCACGTTTTGAAACGTTTGAATTTCACACAATTCAGCTTTTACACTTATAATCACAAGTGCTCGCTGGGTAACACAAAGTGGGTACTATTTCAGACTTGACATAAGTATCCGTCATTGCGGCAATATAAGTTATATCAACAATAGTTTAATTTAGTATTGCAAATAAATTGCATACTCCAAAAAACGCGATGGTTTTATTACAGTTTCGAAAACTTTTAAGAGAAATATATTAGTTTTTAAAATTTTATTAATATATTTAATTCTTATATTCAAAGGACTAATTGTGCATGAAGAGAGATTTTGAAATTCAGATATTCAAAATTCAGGTTTATTTCAAACTTAAATAAATTATTTAAACATTTGGTTCGGGAAATATTTGACATTAGTTATATCAAAAGAAAACACTCATAAAAGCCAAATTAACAAAAAGAGCATATACTTACCTCTACTAGCGAATAATGTATTAAAAGGATTTTTTTATTTCATTTTCGAATAAAATATGTGACTTTCGACATTAAAATACATTTTGTAGTACGAAAATTTCAAAAAAATACTTGTAAAACACGTCAAAATAAGAACGGAAAATGAGTTTAAAACTTAAAAAAGCATTTCACAAATCGGATGACTAAACTGCAATGCAAGAGAAAGTGTTCATTTAATTTTCTACTTCCTAGTTCGGGATATTGAAACATAACACAAACTGATGCAAGTTGCTATGGGAACCAGCGAAACATTTTTGCTAATGGTTTATGTTCTCGAATAAGCTATCATGACAAGAAACAGTTTAACTATTTCCCGTTTATGTCCTTTAGTTCTAGAGTTCAATAACATTTATCAAAGAGTAAATATCCGAATCAACGGTTTTTGTACTTTAAATTTTTAATGCATTAAAGGGCTATCCCTATTACTAGTTGATTTGTTTATATCAATCTCATGTTGTAATTCATCATGTAAAATGAACATAGCTCCGGTAAAATGAATAAAGAAGAATTCTCAAGTTGAAATTATAATTAAATAAATTTACATAATTTTGAAATTTCATAATTTGGTTCCACGTTGTCTTATTTTATTTGTTTATTCATTAATATTTCTTGAATTCCCGATACTTTTGTAATGGGCATGTTTTTAAATATCAAGGGAGTTTGGTTTTATCGAACTGATTTATCACTGATTCTTGTTATTTATCTTGCAATCACGTTGTTCCAGCATGATATATTTTCGAAGGTACAGAATACAACGCCAAGCTATTTTTGAGCTTTTTTGTTCTTCTAAAAAACATAAAGAGGACAATATTTTCATTAAAAAAAAGACAAACCCCACAGATCATAATTCCTCCCTTGAATTGAAATATTTCCTCTTTTGATTCTCTACTCTTCTATTTAAGGCAGAACCAGTTCCCTCTCACAGTGACCCTTTCATTGGGGCAGTGAACGGACTAACTCAGTGAGTATTTGGGTCGGAGATGTTTTGTAAAGAATAATGCAGACAAATTCCTTCTATTACTTTCTTTAGAACTTTTCTTTTCTTTAGAAGTAAGATGACGAGACCCTCAACTTGAAATGTCTTTAATTTAAGCCAATAAAAATTTATGTACTCTCTCAAAGAATGATACATTACAGCTTTTAACGTGTTAGTTTTTTTAGACAGGAGTATGATGTATAACCATGTTTTAAAGAAATTTAAAACCTTTTTTATTATTTCTTTTCTTCTCTCTTCTATTTTCTAAATTTAAACTTCGAGTTTATCTATACTTCGTATAAAATTTTTAGGTTTCAATTTCTTTAGAGTTGCAAAATCAAATATTAAAATACACATAGACCGTGAGATTAATCTAATATTATTATATTTAAATTATTTTTAACATTTCTTTAAAAATTAATGACAGCTTTTTCAACATATAGTAAAGGAAGTGTTGAAGTTTTTTTTCCCTTGATGAAATATATATCTCTATTGCTCAAAATGTGTTTGCGTAGCAAAGGTAGATACAGGGTTTTCTTCTTTTTAAAAAAATGTTATAATTTTAAAATGAATAACGAAAGAAAGATCCATGAGTAAATGTGTATGTTAATATAAAAAAATAATTTAAGCCTTAGATTTAATAAAATCATTTTTCAAGACCAAATAAGTTAACCATAGATTTGAAGGTGGTTTGCAATAAAAATGCATATCCCCATATCAAATTAATAAATTTAGATTTCATCTTTTATAAACCCATAAGAAATCAGGAAAAAATTAGGATGGTGTCAGGTTGCAAAATAAATTAAATTAAGGAGGCTATCAGGACTGTCAATGCCTTACATTTTTAGAGTGAAATAATAAAAAATTGAAGAAAATTATATGATAGTGTTTACTTAATTATATGATTTAGTATAGGTAGTTAATGTCAGAATTTGCAAAAAAAATATTGAAATAAGAAAAAAGGAATATCCTAATATTATTTTAACCACTTTAACAAGAAAGCAATTAAAATCTTACCCTGATTTATAGTCACAGGCATCTTACAAGTAAGTTGATGTAAAGTCAAAACACTTACCTAGAAAAAGAAAACATCGCATTAATTTGGTATATGGGTTATTAAGAGAAATATTTTTCAACCAATTATTTTTATTTTCAAAAATTCTTACTTAGAATGCAACATTTATTAATTCCTCATTACACAAACATGTAATATTTTTTCTGTGATTTAAAAATAGCCTAAAAATATAATAGGAGGGGCAGTTAATTAAAAGTGAAACCACATTATTTTCTTCAGAAATATTTTAATCTTTCTGTTATTTTTAAATACTATGTATATTGCTGGAAATTTAGTTTTGAAAGCATATACTACCTGATTATTCATTCAGGTGCAACATACTAAATACAAACATTTCTTAGTAGGAAACTTCACAATTAAAACTGAATAGGTTTCTCTTCATGAATTTGTTATTCAACACTTACGAATACAAGTATTAAAATGAAATAAAAATTAATTGAATAACAATGTTAGAAATTTCGTTCAGTAAATCTATATTGTCAATAATGTCTGCGTTTGAAGTTATTGGTTATTGTGGAAATATAGTTCCTTACAATGATTCCAACACGGATATTTTAAAAATAAGATATTCTCAAAGAAATAGAAAGTATTAAACTGTTAGGTTTAAGAATAACCACTATTAAGGAGTTATCCGAATATATTATTAAGCTGTGCCTATCATTACTTTAATGTGTAAAAAAAAGCTTTAATATAAAATATGTTTTTATTATGCATTGAATTACAAAACGACTATAGTTTTTTTGGGGTATCATAATAAAAAATGTCTTTCATAATTATGTGAAACAAAGTTTTCCGAAAAATCACGAGTTACAAAACGGCAACCCATGTCCAGGTAAGAGTTCATTCCCCGATTCCCATCATTCCACGACAATCAAGAGTGCAGCTGGATTTTCCCAAAATGTCACCGAAGTTATCAGTTGTGTTTGACACACAGGAGCATTGACCCTGATGAGGAGTTATCAAGACGAGAAACAATGTCGCGAAACCTTGCGCTGTTTTATCTTTCACGTGGCCCGAGAGAGCAGCAAAAAATGTCGTATAATTTATGTGATCTTCAAACAACAAACTATTTCCGGATTTTTTATAAAATAAGTTTTAATATATGAAAGATAATTTTTATGAGTTTAAAGATGAAATAAGTTCATTTTTAAAAACATGCATTGGCTATAATTTTTGGCATTTATGGTTATACCTATACCATGATTATTTTCATTATTTAATATTATCTTTTAGCTACATTTTATTATTGATGTTTTTTAAATCAAAGTTAATTTGTTTTTTTATTTAAATTGAGAGGGTTTTTTAAGAGTAAAAATGAACACTTATGGTATCCATAAAAAAAAATCTTATTGTAATTCTATACGAAAAAAAATTCTTAATATTAAATTGATGGTATTCGAACTGGTGTGAAAAGTTTCATCGGCATATTTTGGATAAAACTGAAATGAAACTTTTGATAACTGAATTTTAGAGTAAAATTTGTGTATGTGGTAGATTATCCTAATATACTTTAAAACAGTAGAAATATCTTTTCTGATACAAAATTTGATTCCAAGAACATATGTTTCATAAAACTTTTAAATTTATAAATTTTAGCGAGAAGAATATTGTTAAAATTAAAATAAATTTAATGTTATGCTACATTAAAAATAATGATACATTGAATGCAAATAAACATAATTTTAAGAAGTGGAAAAATGTATGAAAGTTGTCCAAAAATCAATCATGCACGAATTGCATATTTGAATAAAATAATTGAAATAATATATTTATTTTAAAGTCTAAGTTTAGATCCCAAGTCTGGTATCACTAAAAAAAGATTTTGATTCATCTCCCTTACGTTCAAGAAGTTGTTTAATTTAGAAGTCATTTCACAAAACAGTTTTATGACTGTTAAGTATTTTTATAATAAACCTAATAAATTCGTTTTATAGTACATGATTTTCTGAAAGTTTTTTAAACTATATATTAATAAAGAACAGTTCCCAAACTTTTTTTCTCCCCACCCGCCTCCTTTTTAAAACTTGAAGTAAGTTATTTTTCTTCTTATGTAGTTATATGTAGTTTTTCAAATGATTAATCAATGCCCTAAATATAAGTATGAATACATTTTAAGTACTTCTCTATTTTTTAGTGATTTAAAATTTCAGCATTACAATTACAATAATTTTGTAAACCTCTTTCTTTAAAACACCTCGTAAAACGCAATCCCTCGGTTGTAAACCAATGGTAAAAAACAAAACCAAATTAACATTTTTCTTTTGAAGAATCAAAAAACTTTTCTTGGCGCAATATCATCTTGATTTTTGCGCCATAAAACAATAACCAAACCAATCAAAATTATAACTTCTGGAAATGTTGATGGTTTTCTTTAAGGGACCCCAAAACTTAAGAAAATTTAAATGTTTGTTAAAATAAAAAATGCCATTGAATTTATCAAATTAAGTTTAATAATGCCCCTTGATATTAAAACAAAATTATTCTTATAACCATCTAAAGGTTCCTTTAGTTCAAATTTGCCCGTCAAAATTTTCTGTATGAAAAGAAAAGGTTAGAAACTATAAATAGAACCACACAAAAGTACTTCCACAGATGTCAGTTTAGCTTTCATTGAGAGGAACGTCAAATCATTGAAAATGCCAGCCAGTGAATGGAATAGAAAAATACAAGCCACTTATTTTCATTGTAGAGAACAGTTTGAAGAAGAAATATCAAGGATAAGAAGGATTGACAATTGGGTATTAACCCAATCTTCCCGTTATTTATATTTATAGCTACCTACTATTATCTCTAAAAAGTACTTTCTCCTACTCCTCTTTTTTTCTTTTTTTGAACTCGAAATGTTAAATTAATGAAAACTTGAAATTGATTAAAATAGTAGTTCAATCTTATTTCAAAGATATATTTTAAAATAAGAGTAATTTTATATTAATAAACTTATAACTTGGTAAATAGAAACGCAGAAACTTGTAAAAAGGTTGAAATTGGATTTTGAATTTACGTTTCAAAAGAGATCTAGAAAATATATCCATCACATAAACTTTTCCAATTCCTTCGATGATTTATTTGCTATCCTGAAAATTTTAAATCTAGCAAAAACATTGTTTTCATAAAAAAGAAATTAAAAAATAATGAATTCTTAATTTATTTCTAAAGATTGAAAATTCTCCCATTACAAACATAAAACCTCAATAGGTAGAAAGAAAAACTGAATCAAAATATGAAAGGAATTTTTGTTTTGTTTTAATGGCAGGTAATTTGAACAGCCAAGTTCAATGACCCATGTCATGTCGAAATCAGTACTTTCTTCCCGTTACCCAGTGGGCCTGTGGACTGATATGAAAGGAATTAAATAATATCAAATTGATCTCTGTAGTTTAATAAATCTAAAAATAAGGAGATAAGTTAATGATAAAGTTAAATTTATTTAAGAAAATTGATAGTAGAAGGTTCGAAATGGCTTGTAAGTTAGCGAACAAGCTAGGTTAAAAAATCAATTAGGAATAAAATCAATATTGCGTTTGTGGGTTTGTGTTTTCTCAACAAGTTGGCGAAAGGAAATAAACAGAGACATTCTCTATGCGAACTCAATCCATCAATTCACGTGTAGCTGTTAGTTGAGTCACAAGCGATTCTATAAAAATATTTAAAATAAAGTGGGATACTATTTGATGCGTAGCAAAGCTTGCAGTACAGATAGATCGTTGGATAAAATTCAGCTGACTCTCAAAAAAAAAATGTACTATGATACATTTTGCAACTCTTCTCTAGTAGTAAGGGAATCCCGCTGTGATTCAATGAACGGTATTGATCCGTTGTGGGAATTAGATTACAGCGTTGACGAGTAAGAGCGTTTGGGTGGGGAATAACCGCCGGCCATCACCACCCTTGCAACCACATTCCACTGTATGTTAAAGGTCAAGAACACTTCATCAGAATTCTTCGAAATGTTGATAGATATAGTATTTATTGTGCGAATGGTATGATTTACTTCTTTATTGATCTAATTGTGCAATATTGAAGCTGCTTCGAATGAAAGTAGCGTAAGTCTTCTGACTTTAGTTTTGATTATTTGAAAGTCTTCTGGTAACGGTGCTTGTGTTGTTGCTAAGCAGAAGGCCTTTTGGAGTCACCCTTACAGGCCAACTATTGAGCCTTAGACCACTACATGAGATAACGAATCTCAAAGAACACTAAATCCTTTGTAATATTTGGGCCTACGCCACTGTGTCATTCTAAGCAACTAATATTTCATAACCTAAATTATATTATTTTATGTATCAGCACTTTTTAATGATTGTTTGGTTGTTACTTTAATAAAGTAATAATGATGAAATTTAATAAATAAATGATGTCAACTCTAAAATATATTTGTTACAGTATGATGCGTACTTAAAAATGTATTCGTAGAATAATGTTGATAAAATAAATTTGCAGTTTGTTTTTTTTTGTCTCTTATTGTATCACATTTTCTTTCTCGAATTTCTTACATTTAAGTTAAAAACACAAAGTGGGAATACTGTTTGTCTTTTTTTAATCCAGACGTACTCCTTTGACATTCATCAAAATGACTTACTAAGTTTAATTCTATTTGATACTTTAAATTTTGTTATCTTTCTAGAATTCACAATTGGAATGAACATTAAACAGAAAGATAATTTATTTTAAGTTTTTATCCAGTGAATGATAGAACTAATTGGCATATTTTAAAATTTGTTTCAATTCAATTAATTTATTCTAGTCAGTCAATCAGTCACTTTTGTATTTAGAAGGGTTTTTTGCCGTTTTTATTTAGATGAAACCTTATAATTTTAAGAAGGAAATAAATTGAACAGCATTCTTTTGGAGTGACTGTTTCGGACTATGAAGATGATTTTGAAGTTTAGGTTAAGATTTAGTGGTCTTAGAAAAAAAATTATACTACTCATTCTTTAATTTATACAGTTTGTTTTCGATTTTCTCAAAACTTGTTTTTTTGACTCATCCCCTTCTTAAAACTGACGTTTCAATAAATTTCTGTTTTTTTTTTTTAATTCAACCCCTAAACATGAATGAAATCCCCCATACTTTAAAAAAGCATGTCAATATGGTGAAAAAAGCAGATACGTAAAACTCCCTATCTTTTTTCCAGAATGAATGCTACCAATTAGGGGTTCGTGATCAACCATAAGCTTCTACAGGATCCTTCGACCAATGGCGTTGCTTCTTTACCATTAAGCGTGTTCTAAGAAAACTAATAAGAGAAACTGTAGCACTCGTATGGTTCAATTATGCACTTCATTATATGGTTGCCAACTTCCTGAATAGGCTTCATTAAATCCATTTATAAATCCACGCCAGAGTTTTTCATTAGGGAATGAGAGGGATTCGTAGGTCTAATTTGAGATATTTAGGTTTTCGAGTACCCAAAAAGGGGGGGGCTTCTAGGATTTTGAATGTGACATTTCAGTGGATGTATTTAAAATTTAGGAAAGAAATAAAAAGTAGATAATTTGTTCCCTGTTTTTTGTATGATGTAGCCCAAGAAGTAGGTACTCAAATAAATATTTTACATCTTAAAATGGATAACAAATTATCTGAATTTAAAGGAACTCTTAATGTATTTTCCTAACTATTATAATTATTGAGAATTATGTGCAATTTGGGACGAATTATGGATTAAACAATCCTTTTTATTTAATTTAGGTTTGATAATTTTGTTTTTGATGATAATTTTGGATGAGATATAAAAAAGGACATATATTTATTCATGTTTAATTTATATGCGATATTTCATTTTCAAATTATTATAAATCGTAATAATATTATTTAGATAGGAGGGAGAAAAATTATAAATCCCACAACTGAAAAATGCTTTAAATTTTATATTATTTCAGTTAAAAAAAAACAAATTTATGATCTAAATTCCATAGTTTTATAAACCTATCACCGTAGTGGATGATTTTTTACTTATTTTCGATTTTCTGATTCCGATAATTTAGAACAAGTTTAATTCAAAATAAAAAATCTGGGTCTTCCGCAATTGTGGGAAAATTGAATGTATACTACGTATTAATATTTATCTATCCAATACACAAATTTAGAACACCAGTAAAGTTACATCAACAAAAGACAAATCCATTGTGTTATGAACAAATACTTGAATTGAAACTTTCACATGATAAGACAAAGCTAGAGTATAATGAAGTTCATTTCCCCAAGAGTTTACGGATGACTGATTGAGCAACTTTCTCTAGATCCAACTACTCTATAAATAAGAAAGCAGAAACCTACATTCCCACAGCTTTCTCTGCTTCAGTTTTGAAGATATCTCGGCACAGTTCACGTGCGCAGTTTCGACAACTTTCTTAGCTGGGAGTTTTATTTTTGATACCTTTGCGTAATCCTGCCTGGCACCTAATTCTTCTGAGATGTATTAAATTCTTACAGGGTTTTCTAC
This sequence comes from Tetragnatha montana, assembly GCA_963680715.1. Lineage (NCBI taxonomy): Eukaryota > Metazoa > Arthropoda > Arachnida > Araneae > Tetragnathidae > Tetragnatha > Tetragnatha montana. The sequence goes on from OY796685.1 coordinate 18,100,387, forward strand.
CCAGTAATTCTGATTAATGTCTATCCCTAGATTTTGTTTGATGCCCAACCCCTTCAGTCGGAATTTTGAAATTTTAGTGTGAAAATATTTTCTTTTGGTACATAGTATGCTATGATGATAAATATCTCTGTCACAAATTTTGAAGTGTCTGGTATAATATTTAAAGAAATTACAGACAGAAAAAAGTAGCATTTAAAATATTAAAAATCACTTAAATAAAATATTTTTTAAATATAATAAAGCAATAAAATGAGAAAACTTGCATGAATACCGGTGTAAATAAGCTTAAAACATGTTTCGTCCATGTAAAACAAACTACACGATCACGAGTAGCTTTTACTTACGTTCAGTACGATGTCCGGTATAGCGGACATCCATTTTAAAAAAACATTCAGCGCCTTAAAAAGAACTTATTCGTACTCAAATTTTATGTTTAAATAAACCTTGAACACCTTGAACCTTGTACAGATGTAGAGCATCAACTACAACAAAATCGGTGTCATTCTAAAATATTTTAATGAAGTTAGTAGAGTTTAAAGTTGATGTCCGGTATACCGCACACCAGGTCCGAAGGGGTTAAGAATTAAATTTCTTCTCAACAGTGATGTTCAAGTTCAGAACTGAAGAATTTTGATGTATTTAAGTAAATTTCGAAATTGTTTTACACAAATTTATGAAAGAAAATTTTTAAATAAATTATAGTATAACTTCTAAACCGGAAAAAATAATTAGCTTGTATGAAGTCAATAAAAATTTAAGAAGATAATGTCTGGACTTCATTAGGTCCTGAACTATTATTCATACACTAGTACTAAAGGAAATTTGCTTGAAATATTAATACAATTAAACTACTGCAGATTCTGAAGACTTATTCATAGATTAATAACAAAGAAAATTAGAACTGGATTCCTTATGTAAGATAAATAATTTTACTTAATTTTTCACACCGTTTTTAATGAATACAAAAAAGATAACTAAACTCTTTTCCATCACTTAGCTGTACGTACACAGTTATCTTGGCACTAAACACTACCACATCTTTATAAATTTACAAAATTTTAATTCATACTTTTTATTGGACACGCTACACTCTAAAAATAAAATATTATATTTTTTGGAATCGTATTGTATGGAGTTTCCCCCACTACAAATTTCTGAGGTAACTTTACAGGTACAGCAGCTAAGAAGAGTAGTCCTTGAATTTCATCACACAAGAACGCACAAACTGAACTTTTAAAAAAAGCATACATTTCTTCCCTCCTATGAAAAACCAGCATGACTCGCATCTTTGCTATGTGCGTCTCAGTGACAAGCATTGTTCCCGTTAAAGGGGCCGAGGAGCCACCTCATCAGTCACGAGCGCAGTGGACAATGAGGGGGATCATCGTCACGAGTGGCTCTTTTAGGGGGATATGCCACACTATGAAAAAAAATCTTGGAGAAAAGAACAAACGAAAAGGTTCTGAGAGGAGGGATAAGAGGTTGACGATTTTGGATTTAAAAAATCTGTGTATAAGATTAGAAGATTCTATATTTACATTATATATTTGCTTAGCTTATCAAGTATAAAAGTTTGTTGAAAGGTATGCAGATTTTCACGATAGGGATATATAGTGCTTTTAAACTCAAATGGAGAATAGTAGATTCAATTTAACTTTAGCTTTTAAAAAAATCTTACTTTTAATCTTACCTTTCAGGCATATGGCTTAAATTTAAATAAATGTAGTCAAACTTCTAAAAATCAATTAATCAATAGCAGTTCTATAACAATTTAAATTTTCATTTAATATATAAAATGAAGTATTTTTGATTAATATGATTTAATATGATTTTGATTAATAATTAATTAAGTAATGATTAAATAACTGGATAAATTGATTAATGATTAATAATCATTAAATTTTATACATATGTTGAAAATTCAGAGTAACACACTTGGTTCTTTGAAATTACTCATAATTATTTCCTTAATGGGTTTTATAAGTACTTTCACTACTTCTAAATTTTTAGTATGTACTATATTTAAATTTAACAATAAATAAATTTGACGATAATTAAAAAAAAAACTTTTTCTACACACTTCTCCCTAAAATGCATACAAGTTTTATATTTCATACAAATATAAATCGTGTATGCATACTTACAATTTAGTGTTTAATTTTTATAATTATAAGTGTCATATTCATAAATATAAACTTTTACCTACGTATCTATGCCTAAAACCTACGTATCTATGCTTTACCCAACCCCCATACAAATTTACAATCTTTACGATACCTACAATTTCATGTTCAATGGTAAGAGAAAATCAATGCGGATACCTTTCTCAAATCATCAATCTCCCGGTGTCATCCTTTAACCCCATCAATAAGATTTTGCTCCAATTTCAGGTTATTCTTTCGAACAGGGAGTGACGAGAGGGTTAAGGTCGGGACCCACAGAAAGGGTGACGATCTTTCCCAGGTTATTTCACTCCCACCACCCCACCAGGGGCAGGACCTAGATTTAAACTGGAGTTTGAACTTTGGTATTCGGAAACAGCTGTTTTATACACCAAGTCGGGGGAAAACTGTTATTGACCTCCTTTTAGGAGGCAGGGGTGTCACAGTTACGGGGATTGAAGTGGTGAGTCATTGTCAATATGTGGGGCACCTAGACCTACCCTGCAATAGATAGGATTTCAAAAATTTTTTTAGTTCACGTTTGATTCCAATTTATTGAAATCCTCTAAATTATATTAAAGGATTTTGGTTCTTCAATGGCAAAAATTCGATATGAAACCAGTGTAAATAAGTATCCATATTTCACTGTATTTGTGCCATTTTGGTAAAGTCTGTAACATGTAATTTTTGTAAAACGAGGAAGGCGGTAAATTTGTGTCTGTCTCTCTCTTAATATTACATATCGAAGTATTACATTATGGTTTTAGGCTTGTATTAATTAATTAGACTTGTTTATAAACGTTTTAAAAACTTTAGCAAAAAGAGAAAAAACTACATGTTGCAGACACTACCAAAGTGTCACAAATACCGTGAAATGCCCCTTCTATTATTTAAAAAAAATATCTAAAATTGTTCGGGGTGTTAAGACATAACTAACTTTATAATACTAAGAAACCCTTCTATAGTCTTTTAAGTATAAGAAATCCGCAATCAGCTTTTAGCATTTTACGCAACAATTGGTAGTCGAAGAGAGTAAATTAACAAAACTGAACATTCTGTTTTGACGAATTCCATGCACTTCAGATTAGTAAGTTACTGGGGGGAAATCCGGGTTCACTTTAAGCCGAGAGAATCATTAAAACTTCACCGTTGATGAGGAGTGACAAGTCATCCCGCACCTGTCTCATCCAAGATCCCTTCTAAGAAGTGAAAAAAAAGGAGCTGCACAGTTTTCCCGAGAATTAAATACGATCCTCTGTGAGTAATCCCGAGAGTGAGAGATTTGAGCATCACTCCTTTTTCCGTTTCACTTTTTTTCAGAGTACAAACAACTCTATGGTAACGCTCATACCGTACAAAAAAACCTGAGAAACCGTCATTCGAAGGGATAGGGTTAAGGCCGTTTGGGTTCACCCCCTCCCAGGGAAGGGGTTGCCCGTTCCCACTGCCGGGCGGGGTCAGTCACCCCTCCGGTCGTTTGCCCCTCGCCCCACTTGGCAACGCGCCAACCCCGTGGTTTGTTTACGGGCGCGCACAGGTGCGAATCACGGATGTGGGGGTGGAGAGGACACTTTTCCCGTTTCCTGCATTTTATTTTCTCTTCGCATATTTTTTAAAAATAGAATCACGATTAGTAAATTGGTGTCTAAAATGAAGAGATTTCAATGTAGAGAACTTAAATTATTTTTTTGTATAGTGACAGAATTTCGAATTGTTTTTTTATGATTTCACTTATGTGTCTCAGATATAAAAATGTCATCAATAAATGAGTTATTTAAAACATTTTTTCCACAGAATTAATAATTATGCTTTTCTTTCACTTTTATGAAATGTTTACTATGCTGTACTTTTTTAACTTTTTTTGAAAGTAATGTTTTTTCTCTAAATAATTAGAGTTTTCCTTAACAATTATAGTTCACTATATTAAAATAGTTGGGTTGCTATCAAAATTTTTTCCAAATGTTTTAAAAATTAAAGAATGAAATCATGATAAAAATTTAATACTATTATAGCTGAAAATAATTTTAAATAATCTGTAGGTACAAGAGAGTAAAATAATTTTCATAAACGTTTGAATTAATTTTGATTATGAAGTTTTATTAAGCAATTAGTAAGAATATTTGATTTAGTACTTTCCTTAATTAAATTTCCTTTCTTATTAAAGCTTATTCATACTTTTTCACGCGGATAAAAAGCTTTTTAATTTAGTATTATTAAGATATATAATATACTTAAGTAAGCTCTCGAAAATATTCAAATATTCATGAATGAGTACTCTCGTATTCCAATTTTTTAAAATGTAAAGTAATGAAACTGCTGTTTGAATACGATACTGTTATTTTTCCTCTATAGGATATTTCATTAAATATCACATATAAAATGGGCAAAACCTCTAACTAATTCAATTGTAAAGTATTGCGTAGTATTTATTGTGTGATACAAGATGTGATGAAATTGTTTTTTTTTTTTACACAACACGTTGCGTTGGTGAGATGTATTGTATTAAAATTGTTACGAAATTACTTTTTAAAGTATCATAAAAATAGTGTTTTTTTTACATGATGTCTTTGATAAATCTATCGATTATGAGAAGTAAAAAAAACAGTACAAACATACAGCTAGACTAAAAATGATATGATGTATTGTTTTGTTATTTAGCTGCTCAGGTCAATAGCTCTCTCAAGTTTGTTCAGCTCAAGAAAAGTGAAAAAGTCTGCTGATCAAACCCCTTGCATTACAGCTCTGAAGCTTTGACTTATTATTGAGCTTGAGTTAAGTGCAGCACATAAAAGACGGTTAGTTTACCGATAACAAAAGGCGCCCATGAGAGTGGAAGAGGGAATCATGGTCTATAAATCATGAACCAATTACTTCACTGGCTATCAGAGTAAACACTATGGCCAGCTGAGAACAATAGTGACGCAATAGAAAATAATCCAGATCTATATGGAAGCTAAGAACATCCTAAAATCCTATTTTCCCTTTTTAATCCTATTATGCATTGTGAATGAAAAAGGAATAAAGTTTAAAATGAACTGCTTATTTTAAACAACATTGTTTTATACATAGTATATACTTTTAAGTTTTGCACGAAGTAGAATTAGTATCGCTAAATATAACAAATATAACTGTTTTAAAAATACTATTTTTTGCGAAGCTGCAAAAATATTCGACAATGGTTCTATTCAACTATAAGTGTCTGAAATGGTTTTTGCTAGATAGATGTTTTACCTTAATGGATAAAGGAAAAACACCGTTTTTTATATTGTAAAAGGTTCAAATGTATGTTTAAATTATGTAAGAGTAAATTTAAAAAGTTACAATAAATTTCCTTTAAAATAAAGTTCAGTGTTCATGTAGTCGATAATACGAATATAGAGCTGAATAAAATAAGTTAACCCATTCTAGATTTATGAATTTAAGAAATTGGTTTCTTTTTTCATTCAAATCGTTTTCATAATGATAAACTAAACATTAATTATTGAAAGTATCCATACGCAGTTTGATCAGTTATCAGTTCAAAATAATATTCTTTCAGTTCATCCAAGTGTTTCAGAATCAGAATGATTAATTTAAAATATATTTTACAAAATCTCAACTAATTATTATGATGTTGATATTTACAGTTCAATAATAAAAATAATTAAAAATAAATGTAAATTAGTTAGATTTGACACATTGTACGTTTGCTACAAAAACAATCAAATTACAAAACACTGTGAATCACAGGTTTTGAAAAGGTAACATTGAAAAAGATTGATTACATCAATTATCCATTTTTTTCTCCAGGTTTTCTCCCAGTTCCCACTAAAAACATCAGACATAAACCATTACTATTCCAAATGGAGAAACCCTGAACAACAATGAACCATGGACTTCAATTAGGGTCCTTGATCGAAGGAAAATCTAATGTGTCCACATGGATCTCTAGCTGATACAGCTGAATCAACAGAAGCATTCACAGCGGTATCAATTTGCGAACACTCTAAGATGTGAGTCACCGAAGGAAAAAAATTGATCAATAATAGTCCGAGCAATACCATAGGATGTGTTTTGCCAGGAGGAAAATAAACACCAAATATATTCAATGACTCAAAGTTGGGCTGCTGTAGCCTTCTAAGTATAAATGAAAACACAGGATAAGTGTTGTGATGATAAATCCCAAAAATAAATTATAATAAATCACTCAACAGAAACTTAACTTATGACGTACTCTTACCATATCTAGTTTGTAAGTCGTGGTACCTGGCAGTATTTAGAACAATTAAAGCTCAAATATTTATTATTTAAATTTTAACCAATCGCCAATTTGTCTACAAGAAAAAAAAAATACCCATTCATTTGGGAGTAAAGTTGGCTTTCTTGCAACATATCTCATCTAGATGGAAAAATAGTTCTACAGGTTGTGTCCATCCAATGGTGTTTAAGTTTATATTGGGTATATTTATTACTTGTAATTTTAATGATTGGATGAAACATCTCCTTCATAACATTATTTGAAAAAGAAGAAACTGTGGAAGAAATTATACAGGCTGTTTCTAAAGTACGTTTCACGGCTTTTGTTTGGAATCAACGTTTCTTAGGGTCATTGAAGTAAGGTGTACCCTAGGTAAGTGACCATGTTGTACCCGTTCAGAGGGCTTACAGCACCTGCAGCGGCGAAGTAAGAAAGTTAAAAAAATTTAAAAACTAAAAGTGGTGGAACGAAAGCTTCGATGAAACATTTTTTACAATACTATCATGAGAAACACACTGAAAAACGTGTAATACATCTTAAATATTCGAGGGGATAACAACATGTGAAAATAGCACTTCTTTAAGCATAAAAAAAGAAAAGGTTTGCAAATTTGTAAGTTTTTTCAGTATTATCATGTTTACGTTTGTTTTGTAAATATAAAGAAAAACCTTTTTATAGTTGTATTTCATTTTACTAAACAAGAAAATAGTCCTGATCTACGAAGCATTAGTTATGGATATGGTCTGCGATCAAAAAATTTATATTTAGTTCCAAAACCAAAAAAAAGAAATTCTACATAAAAATTACTATTACTTATTTCCCAAGTTTTATAATACCTTACCATAACATCTATAATCCGAGAAATATCCTTCGAAATTTAAAAAATCTTTAAAAAATTACATATTAAAAATGGAAAATATTTTTGTTTTATAATGAGATGTTTTATTAAAAATTATCGAGAAATGCTCATTTATATTTTGATATAAATATGTATGTACTATAATTTATTTCATTTGAATTGTATTATTTTTTATCTGAAAATGTTTTTTCGGTTACCCATATGGGTCTATGACCCCTGGGTAACTCACATGTCACTTTCATTTTTGTGGGTTCCCCCCTCTCCTTTTGTATTTAATATGTTACAGATTGTGTGCAAATAAATTATTATTATAATTATTGTTATTATTATTATCAAAGATAAATATAAAATAAAAAAATCAAAGAAACTTTCAAATTTGCGAACTTAAACATTCATTAACTCTTAATAAACCGTGGTTGTTGGTAATTGGGTATTAATCTTTTATTGGAAAGGGTTTTCTCTTTTTGAATATAATTACTGAATGTAATTGAAAATCAAATATATAAATTTATTCAGATTTGAAATAAAATATGCTCGCTTGTAAGACGAGTTCATCCGGAACATTTTATTTTGACCGGAAGTTGACCACCGCCCGTTGCATATTCCATAACATTAGAAGATAAATCGTATCTCCGTTTCGAAATAAACAGACGGAAGTCTTCCACCGCTTTTTGACGTCACACAGTTGAACTCACTTATACCTCATTTAGGTTGCAAGTTAACCATGTAAAAGTATGATTTATAAACTCCGTTTTGCAGTATATGTTAACAAAAGCTATATTTACTAGTATTCTAAACTTAAAAAAAAATAAAGTAAAATGTTTCGCATTAATGTAAAATATAATCGCCCTAATTGTTTCTCCAATTAAATAGCACTTAAAGAAACTGAATCCACCTCTAATTCAAATAAGAGTGAAACTCAACTTTCTCCAAGTTCATCCGAATTCATGTCACAAGGAAAAAAAGGAGAGATTTAACGAACATAAGATGCTAATAGCAAACAAAGCCCAGCCATTCAAATCGGAGGTAGTAAACACCGAATTGGTGGTGGTTTTGAGAAAGTAGAGGTCGCACACTGCTTTTTGGCCAAGAACCTGGCAGAAGCGGTGACCCGGAGTCTCCAATCGAAGTGCACGTGCCGGGCCTCAAACTGGGTCACTCGGTGAAGGGGACGAACACAAATTGAGGCTCCTTCCCTCACATTGCGCAAAAGGAAAAAGTGCGTCCGGGAGCATTTGATTAAAAAAAACGTTCGGGTTTATTCACGAGTGTGCTTTTAATTTGGTCCATTATTTCGGTACTTTATGATTAGCCAGGCGCAAATATCTCCAATAGGACTAATTATTGTTTATACATAGAAATATAAGAAATATAAGTCCTAAGGCACTAATAGCAGTCCTAAGGCACTGATAGTTGAAGTATTTTAATGGCGTTATGTTTTGATATTTGATTATTTGACAGTTTAGCATAAAACAAGATGCTTGCGCCCGGATAATTCTAATAAGTACCATTATTTCCACCTGATAGAATATTACATGGTAAATTAATATTTCAACAAATGGATTTTACCCTTTTCTGTTTTTGGAACTAAATATATTTTTATTAAAACAGCAACATGTATATCACTCGTAACGATTACACATATTACCGACACATATCACGATTACATTCATAAGCATTTATGGTTTTTATAAAAAGAACGAAATTAAAAGATGAAACAAATGCCAAAGAGAAGTTGAATTAAATCTAAAAAGTTAATTTAAAATAAAGTTAGATAGATTTTTATTGAGTAATAACAAAATGAGATCAATATAATTTTAGAACACTAAAATTTAACTACGACATTTGAAACATTTTATCTAAGATGAAGGCATTTCTTTCCAGAACAAATATCAATAATAACTGAGTAATGCGATCTTCATTAGGAACTACTATTTAGCCTTGCTACATAATGACTGTACGTAGTATAAATCAAGACTAACAATTCCAATTCCTATATCTCCATATGTGTGTTGTCAATATATGTTTCTATTGTTTAAATTGACAGCGAAAACTAAGGTCATGCATCGTCGTTATTTTACACTATACACGCCCCTTTATTTCTTGTTTTGTCATGTTCAATTGTAAATTTAATTGTTTCTTTCTCTTATGTCAGAGCTGTTTTATCATAAGATGACTGAAAGAGTAAGCTATTTTCGTAAAATTTGAAACAATGAAGTGTCAGTTGGCAATAAAAGTTGTTCGGAAACAATTAAGCTAGTCCTGGACTTGATAAAAGGCCATTGTTTATTTTCTAGATCATTTGCGGTTGAGGAAAAGGTTCTATTTCATCAAATAACACCCTCTCTGTCACTGTCTTTTTGTACTATTAAAACAGTCAATTAGGGGTTGTGTTTGTCTTTCTTTTATTCAAATCATACAGTTCTATTTCAATTTGCTCCGAATTTTTCAAAGAACACAATAAGATATTTTATGGATTGCTTCATTCAAAAGATATTAATTGCAATAATTGCATTGTTTCCTAGAAATTTTATGTTATTTTTTTTAAGTTACGCTCGCACTTTGTTGTAGTAACTTTAAATACGTATGTATGACACTAACATCCAAAAAATTTTATTTGTAAGTTATAAATGAGGGAAAAAAATGAGTTCTTTAGAGAAAAATTTCCAAAAAATATATATTCAACATAGCACAAGTCCGAGAAAAAAAAATAACACACTTCTAAGACAACTAAAATGTTCTGATCGTATGGTTTTGGATAAAATTACAAGGAATTCTGAATATATGATTCCTGGTCTCATGACCCAATAACGATATTTATCACTTCATAATTCCACTCATTTCCATCACATCAATTACGAATAAAATATACCGATAAAATGTATCATTCCGGTCAAGCACGTGTGCTTACTAATTGCATCATTATCACTAATAAGATGATGATAAACATCTAGATCACTTGAAACTTCTATGGCTACCATCACTTGAAACATGAAACGAATAAAATCGGACGTATATTACCATTGTCATAACTTGAACTTTATGTGGTCAACTGTGGCAAAGCGCGGCGTTTACAGAGATAGAATCAATCAGTAAACATATCTGTTCAAACCCAAGATCTGACAAGAACAAGGGTGTGTTTACAAATCATATGAATTTCCGAGTTGACCAATACGGGAATGGTGGCTGATAGGAACATAGAGTTAGGCAGTCATTGGACAGAACGGCCGAGAATATTTACATTTCAAGAACTGCGAATAATATTCATTGTAAAAGAAATGGAGCCGATAAGAAATATAAACAATTTGATTTAACACTTATGTGGGAATGACGTCAAGATACGACTTAAGATTTTTGATTTTTTTGTGTTTTTGAGGTTTAAGGGGAGAATTAATATTTCTACGCGATTTTTGGTGTGATAATAAGAGCTAATTTTATAAATACTTTTTACAAGCCTTACCAAGAAAGGAAATTTTACTCATCAGTTACAGAGCATTTATTTCAACGTGATGTTTTTGAACTATCAAGGTGAATCAATGATTAAAAGCTTTCATAACTAAAAATATGGAAGTCTTAAATACAGCTAGTTATATAAATGAGTGTTTTTATTAGTAATAAAAATTAGTTTCGTTATTTTGCGGTACTTGAAGCAAAACAGTATTCCAAATCTAATCCCTCCTCTATTTACATTCACAAGCTAAAATTCAGTTGTGAGTTAATAAACAAATTATCATTATTTTTCTATGCATATCAATACTGATTATCGCTTTATCAACAAACCAACTAGTGGAACCTGGAATTATTAGACACTTTCATTTTCTAACCTAATTGTAGTAGGTGAGATATCCAATTACTCAAGAAATATTTAGGTATTTACAAATCAGAAAGTTTTTGAGCTAACAAGAAAAAAATAATCATCTTACAGAGATTCATAAAGATTCCATTCTTACTATAAAATTAAAATACATTCTAGCACAAATACGAATAATTTTAGAGTAATGCATAAATACTATCGTTTTTCGCGAAATTGCATTGATTCCTCTAGAACAGTGGTTCCCAAACTATTTTGCTCGTGAAACCCCCCAATTTGTTGCCAATGATCGCGGAACCCTGAATATTTTTTAATCAACTACTTTTCAAAATTTAATACCTGATATTAAATGAAACAAGCCAACTTAATGTTAAAAAAAAAGTTTTGATTAAGCGAGTTCCAAGAACCATCAGGGGGGTCTGGGGGTCCCCCTCCAGAAAATGTTTGGAAATTTGACTATAAAAAGAGGGGTTTAACTTGTTTTGGTACACCTAATCCGAATTTCGGACATACATTTTTAAGAATTTATCAATCAATCAATCAATTTTTCTAGGATTTTAATTACTTAATATAAAAAAAAACACCACTCTTATTTTCTTTAAGGAAATAAAATTTGTCACGCGGAACTCCTAAATTTTTTCATGGAACCCCAGGGTTTCACGGAACTCACTTTGGGAACCACTGCTCTAGAAACTTCATTTGTAAAAAAGACGACAGAAAATTATCATTTGAAAACGAATAAATAAATAAATAGAGCATTGTCAATCACATGACTCTGACTTAACAACGGCCTTAGCAACAGAAGTTGTTACAGTTTTTTGCCCTACAGAGGTTAACAGTTACAGAAAATGACTAGCCGTGGAATTTTTCTATTGGAGCATTTGCAATCACGTGACCCCATACCTAAAAACCGTCTTAGCAACAGATAAACAAAGGCCTTAGCAACAGTTAAAAGCCCTACAGTAGATACACAGTTAAAAGAAAATAACCGGTTGTGACGTCACCTGAAAACACTCTATAAAAGTATAGTGCGTATGCAGGGTGTTTCAAAAAGTTCTCTCAAACCCTGCACAACCAGAATCCGGAGTAGATAAAAATTGCCCCACGGAACAACTATTCTACATCTACAACCCCTAGTTTTTGAGAAAATTGGATCAGGAAAAGATATGACGTCACATCCGTTTAAGCTAAAAAAATTTTATGGGAAACGTGAATGGTTATTTCGATATGTTTGCAAACTAAGATGTTGAAAATATCCATTCCGCATGCACGCGCACATTGTGAAATAAAATATTTATTTTTTTAATAAAAGACGACACATTTTTAAAAAATGAAAATTGTCGCAGAGGCATGGTTTTTCTGGTCAAATTGTATCTACACCACACAAGGAGTGTAGTGTAGAGTTTGGGCGGACTTGTTGAAACATCCTGCATTATAATATATTTGTAAGCTACCAAAGTATACCTCAATATGTTTCAATTACAATGCTTCCATATCGGATTCTCTTGGACTGTCGGGATCGGTTTCCTTGATCTCGATCTATTTATACCGACCATTCATGAATGAAACCTCAGATAACCCCTCTGCAGGTCAGCTAGCACTTTCTATCTATCTTTGGGGATATGAATGTCGCGTTGAAAGGTCTGGTTCGTATTTCACTAGATCTTTACTCCATCAATCCTGGAGAAAAATGTTGGAGATGATGGAAAGATTTCGCTGGAGCCTGGACAAATTCCTTATTAAAAAGATGTTCCAGTGATTGTTTTCGCAACAAATTGAAAATTGAAGTATTCAATGAATACTTTTTTTGAGTTACGAAATAAGGGACATGAAATAGCTTATTTTTATTATTTTATGAACGAATTTCGCCCGACTGACTTATTCTGGTCCCATTTGGACAAGCGAAAAGGATTTTTTTATGTTGAATTACATTAATGATGCTTTTAAAATAAGCTTAAGCAAAATATATTACCGAATTTTCAATTTTAGACCATCTTAAAATAATTATTTTTGACTCATCTGTGCTATAACACGTGTTTTAAATCTTACTTATGAATAAAAAAAAGCTACATTGCAACATAAACACATTGCCTGGACCCTACACTTTAAAATAAACTTTTCGAAGGCATGGGAGAGATATAAGCACTATTTATATTAAATTCTCGAACACATATGCAAAAAACGAAATATTATTTATATTTTAATCCTGTAAGAAACGCAATGCCGATTGATATGCTATATCGATTTCACGTGTAAAACAAATGAATGGCAAATACAAGTGTGCATTTGTTTAATCGGATTTTACGCATGTGTACCCAAAACTGATTTTCTCAATTAGTTCTATTTTAGGTATTCTATGAAAGAATATTCAAGAAGAGAGCACTGGGTAAGAGAATAAAATGATCCTACAGAGATCAGCAGAAAGGTCGGCTTCAGAAGATTGGTTGGAGGGGGGGGGGTTACTGGATTCTGCTTTAGACAGAGCGGCTTCAGAAGTTTAATGAAATTGCTGAATAACAAAATCAGTGGAGATAAGACCCAGTACCCTATAATTATATTCTTTTCCTTTTCTATGTTTTCCCCATATGATATTCCAATATTTTAACACCTTCACGGCCATGAACATCACCAGTGGGTCTCAAAAATTTAAAAAAAAAAAAAATATTTTTATGCTGCAAACATCACCCATGGGTCACTAGTATCTCAGCACCTAAATGAATTTTTTTGGCTTTATGAGCAATGAATTTAAGTTAGTAAATTACATTCTACGATAAACAGAGGTTGAAAAAAATCATGTTGCAGCAGTCGCCGCCAACTATTTTCGACTCAATAAGGTATATTTTTATATTTTTAAATGTTTTATTGTGTTTCTATTGCGTTCAGCATGCAAGGGAGCACAATTTACTTCCTATGGTGCGTGTTAAATCAGATTTGCACTGTGCTTGTCACCTCTAGAAACATCATCATCTCTAGAAACAATATTTGAGCACCGGAATTCATATATACGCCACTGCCGTTGGGTCCTCCATACATCAATGTGCGGCATTCCATTATTTTTTTTAAAATTCAATTCGACTCAGTGTTCATCAGTCGTGATCAGAGACAACAAACAAAGGTCATCGTCCACTGTGTTGGGGGAAGTCCTGTCGTAACCACACGGAAACAACTCTCCTCTCATCCCAAAGGTCGAGAGCAGGAGATGAGGAGAGGAACAAAGGCACGCATTGTCTCTCTCTTCCTCCTCTCCACGTGCCTACTCCACTTTTCCGACGAAAGGGAAGAAAGGTCAACGGACCCGAAAGTGGGTCACTTGACCACGTGACGGAACAGGTGGAGAGAAAGCCACTCTCGCTGCTCACTCATTAAAATTCACTCGAGGGGTTTTTGAAATCCATCGTCGTCGCAGTAGGTTCCGAGAAAGGATTTAGACTCATATAGAGCGAGTGCTGGTCACTTAATCGTCTTTGAAGAATCTTGGGTTTAGTGGAGTTATTCACTATGCTCAAGGCCAGAAAGTGAGAAAAACTCCTCAATATCTCTCTATATTAAAAAAAAGTAACAGTGACCGCCGCCGCCGCGGCCGCCGCTGCTTTTGAAAATTTTATTTTTGAACACTTTGAACTCTCACTACGCAAAAACTATTCCACGGAAATTTGTGAAATTTTAAACATTGCTAGACAAATGTATGAGGATCGTTTTAGTTCTAAAGGCTAATAGATGAGATAATTAGTTCTAGAGTTATTTAATGTCAAAGTCGAAAATTATTTTTTTCTGCTGCGAGTTCGCCCCCAGCAAAATCTATTAGCAGCAGAAATATGACTTTTTGCAGACACATACTCTTAGATGTGCAGTTTTGCCCCACGTCGCCCTTTTTTCGAATTTCGAATTAGTTTTGGAGTAATTAAGTTTTAAAGTTTCGAAAATTTTGACGATTTTTCTGGTTTTTCGTTATAAAAGCAAAACTAATCATTGTAGAACTATGATATTTTAAAGACACATACAAATATTTTTTATAAAAAGATTGGGTTTTTGTTTTTTCAAGAATTCTAATTAGTTTTGGAATTATTAAGATTCAAAGTTTTAATTTTTTCTTCTCTTTCTTGCCATTCACTAGAGAAACAGACGAGTTTTAAGCGTGTTTTATTATGATGAGTCTGATTTATTTTATTTTCAACAATGCTTTTTTCTTCAAACTGGTTGATAATTATTAGTAGACTTGCTGGATATTTTTTTAACCATTTCGATTAAATTATTCATAAGCTAGAAAAGAATATATTTCAACAACATTTTTTTCTGTTAACTTGGAGGAATGATCCGAATTAAATTATTTATGCAAGAGAGAGGTATTTTCGGTATTAATTAAGCTTAATTAATTAATTAGGATTAATTAAGCCAAGAGTGTGGTGCTGGATTGTTGAGATAAACAAGCGAGCTCTGCTCGCTAAGATCGCGTAGCGATCTGAAAAGAACTGCGAAGCAGTTACGGGGGTTGGTGAGCGATAGTATAGTGACTAGAATAAGGTAGTGTGTTTACCGGATTTAAAAAGTGTACCCAAAAAAGGCGAAAAATCCAGGTGGCGAACGATCGCTAGTTTCCACTCTCTATGAATACTATTATCTCTTTTTAACGAGATCCGCGCTTACGGTAATCACACGGATCAATTGTGTTGTTGATCGTTGATGTTTACGTTTACAAATCCAAACGAAACACATTCAGAAAGCTAAGCTTCTTCAATTTCTTTAAGAAATTTAGGAATGGCTCGAAGTTTTGTATGACATACCGATCTTTAAAATGAATTTTTTAATGAAAAATCCGAGTCTGAACCAATATACCCAACTATATATGGAATATAGCTGATGAAAAAAGGTCATTATGGTTCCTTGGGTATAAATTTCTAAAAAAAACCCCAAAAAATAAAACTTCTTGGTACATCAAGAGGAGCTTAATAGTTTGTTAGATATTTCGGTTTGGTATTAGATTCCCCGCTAAATATCGCCAATATCCTAATCACTAAATATATATCTAAATATCCACAAATGTTTCTGACTTATATTTATATACTCAACAGTTATTGATCTAATCCAACATTTTAATTCAGGAGTTTGAAATTATTTATGAATGTTTCTACTTTTTGTAGTTTAAAATAACCGGGTGACATTTAGAGGGGACTCTAACGGAATTGAACCGATATTTCCATTTGAAGTGTATAAGAAGGCAGGGTAGAATGAAATAAAATTTTGTTTTCATAGTTTTGTTCTATATTCTGATGAGTACTTTAGTGAGAGTGAGTTTACTTTAACAATAACAAATGTAAAAAAATAAGGTCACAATTTGTTCAATTGTATAATCTTTTTTATTTATGTAAAAAATCTAAAAGGCCATCTAGTTGCCAGCATTTTAAAATTTGTAATCATTTTAACAGAATTCAGAACTTTGCTTAAATTTAAAATTGCCATTTGATTCTGTGTTTGAAGAGGATTAGGAGTTGACAGCGGGGGGAAATGTTTCAGAACATAACACAAAGAAGAATTTATTTTATCGAGTGGAATTAAAATTCTTTTATTTTCACCTTTTCTAAGAAACAGTGTTCGCATTTTGTGAAGAAGGAACTTAGTTAACAAAATTGGAATGTTTGAGCAGATAAAAATGGAAAATTGCACGATCTTTATAAAATTTTGAAAAAAAATTAAAATTTTCAAACTGCGTAACTCCGAATTCGCGTAAGTCGAGGTATTACTGTAGCAATACATATATTTTTCTTATAAGTTATACATTCTCTTTCATTTTTTTAACTATATTCAGTGTCATTCATTCTGTATGTAACATTATTCACTGTGTACACATTATTCTGTATTGTGACTTTGTCACTGGGGGGATACTCTGTAGTAGTCTGCACTCATTCACATACCTGCCAACATTGGGATTATAAAAAAAAAGAAGATTTTAAAACTCAAGATACCCACGACATTTTTTACACTAATAAGTCAACAGGTAGCATAAATGGACATCTTTCAGTAAAAAAATCTAAGAAAAACATACATTTTTAACAAAATATACTGCAAGGGCATTTTTTAGTCCTTGCACATTCCTAACTCTTGGCAATTTTGGAGTCTGGAAACATTTTTTGAAATAATTGTCCAGCATGATCAGGCCAGCTGAGTAGTAAATGCTGATCAATTATGAAAGCATTCAATAAACATTCTGCATTAGTAAGTAACCGCTTTCTCATGCAATTCACTATTTTTTACAAAGAAATCTAGCTATTCATCATTTCCAACAGCAGAACAACTGCTTTTAGCTTTAATCAAGTCGGATCAATAACTGTTGAGACATTTTTTTTTAATTGAGCAGAAAACGGATGACGGAAGATTCTCTAAAGAAACTGAAATCTTCCGGCTAAAACGGAAGAGTTGGCAGCTATGCAATCAGTAGCAAGTCTACACAACATTTTAGAATTTATCTTCCAGTTTTGGTTAACTTTTCAAGTACTTGAAAATAGCTTAACCATGTTAAAAATTCAAATAGATACTTAAGTCTAAGACAGTCGTGCTGCCATCTATCGCCAACGTGTACCCATCAACTAGGATTCACCCGAATTGAACAATGAAATACCAACTAGATTCTCTTCAATAATATATATATTTTTAATTGGAATTCTAGGTTCTTTTACAGTATGAACTTCTATTAGATTCTCGTAAAAATACATTTGAACAATTTGAGGTAGAACATGTATCACTATTACTTGTATATTTAATTAATTAATATTTCATCAAAGATGGCGGCGATTCAACTCAAAAACGCTTTGACACGTTACACTTCATTCCTACGCCTTGAAAAGATAGTTCTGACATAAAATAAAGATTATTGTTTCATTTAGGTGTTGAAAATGCATTTTCAAGAATGTTTATTGCAGAACAAGGGCCAATTTTAAAGTTGAAGCCTCTGTTTGAGGCAAAAACGATGTAAAAAAAATTATTGTATACAGGTGAGAAGTTTTTGCCTGCTGCAGACATGGCGAGTAAATTAGGTGACAAACTCTGGATCAGCTAGAATAAGAGTCCTCCATTTGGCGATCGCCAACTGTACACTATAACTAATTGTACCGCTAACTTGGCGATTGCAATGCGAGTCGCCAAATGGAGGACTCTTATTTCAGCTGTGCCCAAGCTCTCACTGGGAGATCTTCTCATGGACTTGGTGCTGGGTTTTTTTGGCAACTTTAGCAAAATGTGATGTCATGAGAGTGAGAAGTATCATTAGTCGCTAGCGACTACTAAACCGCAGAACTTGGTGATAGTGTCCCTGGAATGATTACTTAATCTTTAAAAAATTTTTTTGGTATATTGAAATAACAATAAGAAATGGGCAAATATGCATGACCTAAAATAAGAACAGTCTATTGCTGATTCCAAGTGGGATCAATAATTATCACTGTTATGAATAAAAAAAAGTATTTGTAACTTAAAGATTAATTGTACTTATCATCTTACTTATTCAATATTAGTAAATAAACAACACAAAAAGAATGAACAACTAAACATTTATTTTGGCTAAAATGAATTAAAAGAAAAATATGTGAATGAGAAATATACAAAGAAAGAAAGAATAGAAACACAGGTGAAGATTATAAAGTATGCATAGAAAAAAGAAGAGAAATTTAAACATAGGAAGGATACATAGAAAATTAAAAGCGCAGATGGAATTGAGAATGAGAAATTGAACATATAAGGGGACGTCCATAAATTACATGAGGTGTTTTTTCCAAATTTTGGCCCCCTCCCTCTCCCTTGGTGAGATCTTAAAGGACCCCCCCCCCTCCCCTACAAATTCTCACGTGAGATTTTCTCCAAAACTTTAAAATAAATTAATCTCTAATATGTTTGAGCCACGTTTGTTTCGTCTTATTGGCATGACACTAACATACACACGGCAATAGTTTTGATACAAATCCATGTTAAAATCTATATTTGGTCTTAACTAGTAATTATCAGGTCGCTGTTTTGACTAATCTGCGCATTTTTCCTAACTTTATGTTGGAAAGATAAAAAAAACTAATGTATGAAAAATCTTAAAAATAAACAAATATTTTCTAAACCTAAAGTTGATGTGAGATTTTAATCGACTCCCCCCTGGTAAAATTTTCCTGAACCTCCCTCCCCCCTTTTGACCTCCCGTAATTTATAAATGTCCCCTAACAGATACAAAAAAGAAATATAGGTAGGTACAGCAGAGTTAAATTAGCCACACTAGGAATACATAACAGATAATAGATTGAAAGTACCCATATAGTAACAAAACAAAGAATAGAAGTACAAATAGAATGTGTAGCAATAAAGAAACAGGTAGAATCACAACGAAAAAGAAATTAAAGGCTTGTTCTTAAAACAATAATAATACTCTTGTGGCAGTAAAGCTACCTAGACGACTAATATATAAATGCAGACTTAATATGTATATAGCACATTTGCAACAAAATATTTTAAGATAAGCCAAATAAAAGTTAAAAATAATGGTTTAATAAAGTTGAGTTTAAGAACAGTTAGCTTGGTTAAACGTGAAAACCAATATATTACCCATGTTTTGTGAGGTGGATTAAAGTTCCTTCTAACTGAAAAGAGTTTATAATTGATGCCAATAATAAATAAGCATTCAAAAATAAACCCCATTCAGTACAATAATCTAGATGGTATTCGACAAGCATTTAATTCAATCCTCTTAAAACGTAATAAACGAAAAATCACATCAGAGATCGCGGAAAATGAACAAAGGAATGTAAACAAACAAGGATAACGATAACACACGGCACCGCACAGATCAGAGATAATAGCATTCATAGAGAGTGGAAACTAGCGATCGTTCGCCACCTGGATTTTTCGCCTTTTTTGGGCACACTTTTTTATAATGGTATCTATGGGCGGTAAACACACTACCTTATCTAGTCACTATAGCGATAGCGAGCAGGGGGCAGGCCCCCTAGTGATATTAAATTTTTTGAATTTTGTATTCAATTTTCGTCCATCCTTTTTCCCTCTCCTTACGCCACATGTTTTGCTCTTTTGCAGAAAACTCGGACCCCATATTTTTATTGAAGATTAAGTTTATCCCAAATTTTTTTTTACCTTATACCTCTGTTGCGAATTCTGATAAAATTATTTTCTTCTGTTGCGAATTCTGATAAAATTATTTTCTTCTGTTGCGAATTCTGATAAAATTATTTTCTTCTGTTGCGAATTCTGATAAAATTATTTTCTTCTGTTGCGAATTCTGATAAAATTATTTTCTTCTGTTGCGAATTCTGATAAAATTATTTTCTTCTGTTGCGAATTCTGATAAAATTATTGGTTGAAGCACGGCTTACAAGATACAGGCTAGCCGAGTACGGAAATCATTAAAAATCCAGATGGCAATACTGGACAAACTGGCAAAGCATATCCACTGTGTTAAAGGCGGTGGATGATATAGGTAGGACTTGTGGCGATCCAAGCGGGAAAAGTTGTCAAATGGTTTTCATTGTTGAAAACTCGGTTAGCCTGTATAGTATCCAGTGGCGGATTTCAAAATGTGCCGCCTATAGGCTGAACCAAAAATTGCCGCCTATTCACTGTATAAAATTCCCGTAAAATTTACGGTTTTAAACTGGCAGCTGGGTTGGTTGGGGAAAACCGTAAAAATTACGAAGTAAATCCATAAAAACAATGGTGTTTTACCATTTTAATCCATGTTTTTTGTTTTACAAGGTAAAATACTGTTGTTTTTATGGTTTTACTTCGTAATTTTTACGGTTTTCCACAACCAACCCAGCTGCCAGTTAAAAATCGTAAATTTTACGGGATTTTTTTACAGTGTGCACATAATGTCAAAATTTTACTATTTTAGCTGCAAGTAAAAATGGGAGTCTGCGGGTCAGCTCCAGATTTTTTTTTTAAATTGGCCTATAAAAGTAGTGATTTAGTTGATTTTGAGACCCTTTGGATAACATTTGAAGAGAACAGTTCCTTGTAAACCGCACAATTTTCAAGGTAAAAAAATTATAAATAGACGTCAAAATTTCAAGGGGCTCAATTTCAAGCTATTTTGCAGAAAACTCGGACCCCATATTTTTTATTGATGATTTAAGTCTATCACAACTTTTTTTACTTTACCTCTGTTGCGAATTCTGATAAAATTATTGGTTGAAGTCATCGAATCAAAATATTCTATTGAAAGGATTCATTTACCCCGTTTTAAATATTAATAAGGAATACCAAAGTACTAATGGTTAATGAGGCAAAGGGGAAAATCCTCCTAAAAAATTCAAATATTTATCTGTTTTGGCACCATAAAAAATGTCTTTATCTCTTCCCTTCAGTTATTCTGTTTACTTACAAACTGGTTTCCTTGAAAAGTGTACTGTTTTTTTGTAAACAGAAAATTAAAATATAAAATACACTTTCTCCCCTTAAATAAATTCTATGAAAACTTTATATTAAAGTGCACTTTATTTAAAAAACTGATACAATGAGTTTGGACTATAAATTATGTAACATAATGTTTAAAAAGAAGATTCATTACATATTTGAATAAAGGAAGAAGAATGAACACCAAACCCAATCTTGCGGTTTTAAATAAGTTAGTAAAAAAGTGCGACTTGGAAGCTTTTCTCCTTTGAAAAGTTTCAGGAAGTAGGTGAAATGGGCGGCCTTGGTGAACATCTGCTGCCACCAGTTACAAACTAACTGTGGAAGGGAGGTACCCTGGGATAATCATCTCACCCTTTCGTGACTAATGCCCTCTACCTTTTTTTTTTGCACGTGATTTTTTCTTCCTCGATAATCCTGGAAATTATGAGGTCGTGGCCTCGTTTCTGGAGGAGCAACTCTATTATATACCATTTTTTCCAATTCGTTTTATAGAAATAAAGTTGTAGGGTCACTTGGGGTAAGTGGGACCCCTTTTTGGAACAGTACATTTTTGAAGGTTCATAAAAATGTTTTGAAGAGGTTCAATTTGAACTTGATGACATATTCTATTTAAGACACTATTAATAAACAAAAATTTATAATTAGGTTCTAAAATAATGTTCTACATTTTTCTTAACTAGTCTTTTTGTAAAAAATGAGACGGGGGTCCCACTTACCCCATAGGAAGGGGTAAGTGGGTCACCCCCTGTTTATTTTGATTGAAAGCAAGCAAAACTTAAGAGGGAGTAAGTGGGTCTTACTTGATAAAGTATAGAAGTTTTAGGTACAAAATATTTTATTGTAACTTAATCCATGTACGAGATATCTACTCACATTTAAATTATTAGGGTTGGTTGGGGTAAGTGGGACCCCTTTTTGGAACACTACAATTACAGAATGTTTTCTTCAGGTTCGAATGGTTCGGGAGACTTATAAAGAAACCCTCGAAACTATTCCCCCACCCCACTGTGTGTTTTAATTAATTTCTCGGCAACGTGAATAAAAAAACCCTAACTTAATAGTTTTCTTTACTTACCACAGCTTATATTAAAACGCAAAATTAATATAAAATTTCAATAAATTACTTATAAATGTTTCAATAAACATTAAAATGGTGTGAGTCTAGGGTGTCCCACTTACCCCATAATGAGGGGACCCACTTACCCCTACTTTGCTTAAATTACGGGGTAAGTGGGACCCCCCTCTTAAAAATTTTTAAATAAGAGATTTTGTGAAAATTCAAATTGAAGTATGTATTTTAAATCAAAAACCTGGCACAACAGTTGAAAAAACATTTAAATATAGTGAAAACTTTCCTGGAAACACTTTTTGGAAAAATGCATCTTGAACTCTCCAAAAAAAAAAATTATGGAAATTTTTTTACAATAGTTCTATAATCTTAAAAAGAAATGACACAAAACTCTAATATATGCAAAACCCATCAGTGTGACAAAATGTAACATGATCAATGTGAATAAGTGTGAAATGTCCTTTACATAGTTTAGTTTGAGGGGGGTGACCCACTTACCCCAGGGACCCACTTACCCCAAGTGACCCTATAGTTTTTCTTTTTCTCATCTTGGAGGAAAATGTCTTTGAATTACGTGTATACCCCAGGAACAACTTGAAATAGTTGAATTTGAAAAAAATTCCAAGTACCTGGGTGATGTAACATCTTAAGAAAACAGAGATTTAATATTTTGATTCCTAGACAACATAATATTAAAAGCACACATAACATACTTATATTTCTTAGGAATTTAGCTCAAAATATCGAAATTCCCAGACAGGAAGTTGCATTCTTTCACAAGTAATTTATATTCTAAGCACCAAACTACAGAGAGAGAGGAAAAATCTGTCTTCAAGTATTTTCATAAAATTTTCTCGTAAGTAGAACAAAGTAGAATATTTCTTTTTTCGTATCTATCTAGCGAATCTATCTAGCGTAGCGAATTATCTACTATCGTATACAGAAAGTTGTTGGAAATTGTCAAACTAATTAAACTACTTTCCATTCTTTTAAGCGTAGTTATAGCTTTTACTTCTCATCTCCACGAATGTTAATAAAAAGAAGAAAAAAAGGATCGACTTTCACAGGAACTCTTCCGGAAGATTTAGCGTAATTACGACAGGAAAACAGAATAAACACCATTAAAACCCATTCTCTTCACCCCATGGACATCAACTACCAACACAACCTAATCACCACTAAACGCGCCTCGGAGCCAATAACGTGCACTTCATCAAATGGAATAAATTTACCAATCAACCCCTTTGGGATTGTTGATGAAGGGACCAGGGGTCGACGACCCCGCACAGGTTCAATACCCCGAAAAATCGGACACTTTTCCGCCCAAGCACTGACCTTTCCCTCCCCCCTCTTCCAGCAGACGTCTGCTAACCTATATTCGGTGTCTGAGTTAACGCGACGGGAAGAGTTGGTTGGTTTGGCACAAACAAAAAGGTTGACTGACTAACTGATTTCTTGGGAGAAAGAAGGATTGAAATAGATTGATTGTTGGCTGATTTGGGTTGTGGGCCACCAGGCCCAAATATGGACAGATTTCGTGAGACATTTCTCTGAATTTGAGGGGAATATTAATGTCGTATGCATTTACTAATTTTCCCTATTATTAGAGGAATATTCGTCTACTCTTAACTGAGCGTTTTTAGTTTGGAGAAGAAATCAATGACGGCATTTAAAAAAAATCTCTAGGTGTATTTATGAAATCCGCAATAGAAGCAACCATGCATTTGAGAAGACAAGAAAGAAAGGATGTGATTCATCAGAATTATCACCCTTGACATCCTTAATAGTAGACTTATTTCATATTTAGCACACGTTCAAAAGCTGGTGAAAAATGGATAAAAATTTTTTCATGATTTTGATTATTTTGCTTTTAAAATAAAAAGAAAATAATAATTAATATTTATATTTTGCTTGAAAATGTCAAATTCTATAGGCAAATTTAAATACAGTCCAAAAATCTTATAGTACCTTTTTTTGTACTCTTATTTTAAATGCATTAAAATTTTTATAGACAACTTAAATATAGAAGTTATAAAACTTCCTTGTTAAATTAGTTTTCAGTAAAAGTCTAACTTCTAAATTACAAAACTAATTGAAGCATCAATTCACAAATATCCAATAGACATTTAAAGATTGGAACATATTGTAAATAAATTGGTAATTTTATAGCCGTAAACCACCCCCTCTTATAGTTTACATACGTATAATAATCTGTAGGTATTTCATAAATAATTATACTGATTTATTTAAAAAAGGCGCGTACAGCAGCTGGCTTCAAAAGGTTTACATTGAAGTTAGCTCGTTGTGGCTGCAAGGGCCTCAATTTTGTAGCACATTAGTAACAGCAGTTGATTCCGACCGACCTAACCAGCAAAAAAAAAACCACATCGCAATGCATTTTGCCTACGTGCCATCTTTCACGAAGGGATGGGTATAGTAGTCCATCTTAGGCCAAGGAGGTCAGAGTCTCCTTCATAGGAGTAGATACACATCAGATTTATGAAAAGGAAGAAATCAACTTGCCTTTTAATGTTTTAGGGGTTTTTTTTTGCTTCAAGCTAAAAAACCTTTATGGCGGTTCGCTTTGTATTTTTTAAGTTGCATTCATTTTTATGAAATTAAAGAGTAATCAAGGTTTGGTTACATGAGAAATTCATAAAAATAGGGAGGTTTATGGATATCAAAATATATTTTACTTATTTGATTGGACATGGATTTTTTTCATCCTCTGAAATACATCCCCTGAATCTAAATTCCCATAAAAAATAAAGCATAACAATTTTACTTGCATTTCGTATATAAATTGCAATATGCTTGTGAATTATGTTTTAAAGAAAGAAATCAAAGTAAGTTATGCCTCACTCAATTTCATTCCTAAACATTTTGGATTATTTACTATTGAAACCAGTTATATCCATAAATTTCCTTCACTTCTATTTTATCTATTAAAATCAATATCACAACGAACATTTATATGTTAAGTGAAAATTTAGTCAAATTATGCTTGATTACTCTAGCTCCATGGCTCTTTTGTTTAGTATTTGTTTTATAAACTGAAAACGAGTAGTGAGACATACAAAAGTAATCAGGGACCAGTAAAACTTCAACCAATCCGTTTTTGACTTAAAGTTACGGTATGTTCCTACCCTGGCAAATCAATGAGAATATTTTAAATTTTGGATTTTTTTTTTTTGGAAAAGCAATAATTTTGTTTATTTACATAGATCTATCCGCCTTTCCACCTACAAGTGTAAAAGTCTTCGCAGAAAACATAAGAAGTGGAGGCTATACCAAAATAGAATCTTCATTGCTTCATGCCAGGCCTGCACAAAAGGTGGTTTAAACTGCTACACAAGTACACAGGCAAAGTTTTGCATCTTAACTTGCCCGTAAGCCAAAATATCAATCACATTTTCGATTGCTTGTTCATGACATTGAGGAAAATCATCGCAAACAGTTAAATAAAAAGGAAAGGGGATTACGTATAAGTGTGTTCAAAACATACTTCAAGGAACTAACTTTTAATATAAATTAAATTTCTATATTTGATAATTACTGTTTTTTATTAAACTTTCACTATTTTCCTTTGACGAATTCTTTGTAAAATCTAATTAGAAATTAATATTTTTTTATACTAAATGTTTCTTAAAACTGTTCAAATTTACGAACCAGGCCTGAATAACGTATGGCCGCGGGCCGTATGTAGTGCAGGACAGCTTCATACAATTGCAAATCATCCCGAAAGCCATCCAGCGAAAGTGACCTTACAGGCACGAGAGGAGAAACTAGCCAAACCAGAGGGAAAGCCAGCTTCGCGAACCACTTTCTTTAACCACTTTCTTCGCTATTTTTTAACTAGTAGTAGCTGAGGTATTGAGGTCAGATGAGCCCACTGGGCTGAGTCGTGACTAACTAGTAGGTCTGCAACAACTAACCCGATCTTAACTATTTCAGAGGAAAGGGAAAACTTGTTCTGGAAGGAAAGTCTTGCGTTGGTTGAGGATTGATAGTTAAGAAGGTCATTCCATTCTGTAACGTTACGCCTCGTACTGAACAAAAGACCTGTGGCTTTGAACCTAGCATGATGAGATATATCGTCCAGTGAAATTGGGTCATTTTTGATATTAAATGCGTCTGATTTTAAAGTCTCGCAGGCATACTCTAAGTAAAGTGTATACACCTTAAACCGCATATAAAAAGTACAAAATATTTCAGCATGGAACAATTGTATCGATTGAGTAAGTAATGTTAGTTGAAGAATTTTCCTTTTTGGTAGACAGCGGTGCTTAGGAAGGACTGGTATTTCTTGTTAAATTTTACAACTTTGTGCAGTTTTTAAAAAATACCTGTAAATTTATAATTGAATTTTTTGCATATGTATGCCATAGGAATCTACATTTATCTTTTTTTTATACGTTTGGGCGGAGGGTAAAATGAAAAAGTGACAATACAAACTAAAAAGGAAAATTTAATTGAAATATTTTAAAAAGTATAAAGGGTTCCATATATTAAACTTACAATAAGTAATTTTTGCATGCTATCTTCAAATTAAGCACTGTTATAAGGATAAAGATTTTAAGATTTTGACTTCATTGTTCAGTTAAATTTAAACTAAAATAAAAAACTAAGTTCATAACACTAAAAATTGTTGTAATAAATCAATTAAAATAGGATGCGATTTACTACTTCAAAAATTAAATTCTTCGATTCTAATTCTTTAACTGAACAGAACGGGTTTAAGTTCCATTCCCTTAATTCCTTTCTTGAGTGTGAATATTTCTTCAATTTCAATTAGACGCAAACAAAACTCTGTGTTTAAATTAAAAGATTTAATTGAATATTTTGTAAGTATATTCAAACATAGCAAATTACTTTTAGAGAATTTCCCAAAATATTTCTTGATAGGTGCAATTGAAAGTGTAAGAAATGAAGTAGGCATAAATAAAAAATAAAAATTCCCCAAACTCCACTAACGTGACACCAATTATAATAAAACAAAAATAGAATTTGAGAACAAGTCAGTGTCAAGGTTTTTAGTGACCAATTAGAAAATTATATCAAATATCGAAATTGCTCTACTCAAAAAATAATTTATCTTATAATACGTTTCGTTGAACAAATTGTCCTTAATAATTCCCCCTTTGAACTAAATCCAGGCTTCGCCACGCGATGAACTTTGATCTGTTAGTAATAACCAGAAAACTCCTAAAGAAAGATTCTGTCTCAAATTTCATCGATTCACTTTCCTTGATCCAGTTTTTTTGTGTGAAAATACATAAAATCGGCGGAATGTCAACCAAAATCATCCAAACAATCAATCGAAAGTTATCCAATGCATTCGGCCCTCGTTTCAAAGAGAAAAAAATCTAGAATTTTGACCCAAAATGGGCACTTAACAGCTGCATCGTCGAAAATAATCAGTTTAACCTAATAAGATAAACAAAGGTCAGGTAAACAAGTTGGTAAACAACCCTTGTGTACCAGTTATTTAGAAGAAAACAAGTGAGTTTTTTTTATTCCCTTAAGTGGGTTTATCGCAGATTCCTCACGTTCGATTCAGACGCATCAATCAGACTTTTAGCAGCTGCTTCGGCTGATTTATTACTGATTGACTCAAATTAATTGGTCAACGTTCCACTTTTGAGAACTTTACCTTTCTAAAGGCGATTTGTAAATGACTTAATAGGAGATGATAATGATGAAAAAAGTTTCTAAGCCAGAAATTAATTACTCTAAATTAGAAAAGGAGTATGAAATTAATGTTTTATTTATAAATTAACGAATAATTTATGTGCGATGAAAGCACTTTTCTTTTTAATAAAAACATGTTTATATTTAATATAACGTATTATATTTTCCCCAGGCAGTTAGAAAGTACTTAGGCTATTTTTATCTTCAATATATACAAAAAGCCACATAATAAGCATACGCGATTAAACTTACAAGAACATTTAAGTTATACATGAGTTATGTGAATGTTTAAAATTTACAAAAACTATTTACTTTGAAGATACATTATTCTTTGGTTAAAGAGGAGCCTGGTATGAATGCCTGAGAAATTCTTATTAAATACGTTTTACAAGGAAAATTACGCAGAATTATTTAACATTTATTTACTGATTTTTTTTTATCAATTATTGATGTTAAGTATATATAAATAAAAGGCAAAATGTAATACTTAATCCTACGTGCTTTAACCGAGAGTCAGTGAAAAATCCAGAGAAAGTGTTGAGGAATTGGAAAAACATAAACTTGATTAAAACATAACATCACCTCTTTGTTTCAAAACAAGTTTCTCTTTTAAGAAACGTAGCTATAAAGAGTTCAGAATGACGGATAAAAACGAAAAATAATCTTATCACTCACATTCGTTCTAATTGGTTTTATAACATCACGTGGATTTCTTGGCTTTATAAATGACAAAAGCATTGCTCACTAGGGAAATTTAACAATTTGGAAACGTGTTGATAAAGAAGGAAATTCAAAACAACTCAGTAATGAATTCATTGAATTGATTTTTGAATTGTATACACTTATGCTGAAACACAGTAACCCAAAAGAAAATTATGCTTCTATGGGATGTGAATTAATAAAATACGAAACATGAAAGAAAGAGTAAAAAATATCGCATTGAAGATCAAAGGATAGAGGAGAGAAAAAAAACTTTGGCATAAAATGCAAAAAAAATATTACCTGATTTAAAACGTCTTCAATAGTATATACTTCCTTGCGAAAAAAATTAAAACCTTTTATATTTAAAAAACACATCTTTAATAAACTTAAACTGATTTTTGCTTGAAACAGAATTACTATAAATTCGGCGTGTTCCTTAATATTTTTAAAATTATGTAACACATTGTAATTGCTAATCTGAACACGGTTCTACCTTTGTTTATTTACCGAATGTTACGAAGTCTGAACGAAAAAAAGAAACACAAATAAATGAACTATTGTTATACGTGTTAAGTGTTTTTCAATTCTCACAAAACCTTGCACGTCGCCCACACCATTCCCAGTTTATTTAACCCGTTTCACAGCTGGAGGTGCAATTTGCCATTCAAATACACCCAAATGCGAGATTCAAACGCCGTTAAATGCATAACGTTATCGTAATAAAGGTGCACAAATAGGCGTTTCATCCTTAGGATGCTGAATAATGTTTTCCAGTGACTCACTGCTCGCCTAATTGGGAGTGCTTTTTTAAAATCACATCATAGAGAGTAACACGTAGAGTACTTAATAGGAAGAGGATAAATACATTGGTTGAAATGATATCTACTTGAAATAAATAAAATTGCTTGTTTTATAGTTTAGCAACAAGCATACCAATAACTTTTAATTACATAACCAACATCTATACCATTGCCAAAAATTAACAATCATTCCTTTTGATACAACTATATTTTCTTCAAAACTTCAAAATTTTTAGATATACGTATTTAGGAAAGATTCCATTTCAAGATTTTTAATCTCTTAAAATCATTACATAAGTTACTGGTAATAAAACCATGTATTACATTTTTCTGGCCTACAAGAAGAGTTAAGAGAGAGATGATCGATAGTGTGCCGGAAATATCTGCCAAGGTTTCATCGCTTTTACCCTCATATTAGCATTTAGTATAATCATTACTCATGCGAAGGTGGAAAGTCCGGTGTTTCTACACAACTTTGCAACTATCCGTAGTGACCACTGAGTTGCCATGGAAACTGTTCAATGAGTACGTCATCAGCTCATTTAGAGTTACGTCATAAATGAATGAATGAATGAACTTGGAGGGCTGACTTCTTGGTAAACAGGAAGGCGTGGGTTGTGTAGGTATACTGAAGTTAGTACAGTTTTTAGAAATGATAATAGAGTACGTGATTCATGAACAGGACATTGATTAAGTCATTAGTTTCTATTATATTCGCATGTGCCCAATATCCACCCAATAATTCAGTTCAAATTGCTTTAAAATGGCTTTCACAAATTTTTCTTAGCATCACCTCATCTAAAAAACCTAAAATCGTCAATAGTACAGACGTATCATTAAAATTACGATGTAAAAGAATATACATTAGAAAGTGAACCTCTTTTATTTGTTTCACTGTTTATATTAGTTACTTTCATGTCATTTGACCTGTGAAAAACTAACCAAATTGATTTTTTGGCCCGCGGTATGTTAAGGTGTCACAATTTGGCCCGCAGCACTGGTGAAGATGTGCTGGCTCGGTCTAAACTAAATGTAAATGGAACCTTTACTAATATTTGTAGTTGCATCGACTCAAACAACCTCCACGGCCAAATTTTCTTTAAAGTCAGTTGGAAAGATAGGTCTAAGAAATTTATAGTTAGAAAATTGTACGCCTGGACCTGGAATACATATAACAGTAATAAAGGTGTTTCATTTTTCATCCCGATTTATTCCTAGTAAGAAGGAAGAAGTGGGAGTTGCAGTGGAAAACAATTTTGGGGTTGACCCACTGTTCTTTTTGAAGTTCCTCATTCTTGTGAAATTGCAAGCGAACGAAATTGGCGAGAAGGTGGTTGTTGAGAGTTTTTATTTTGCGGTTCTCAGTAGTTGACCTCGGTCGATGTTTCGTGTATAATTTTAGGCTTAGAAGGAGATTTATTTCCTGTTCAGGGCTTCAGTTTTTTTTTAAAGAAAGGTCCTCTGTGATACTTGGAATACCTAAATGTCACAGAGTTGGATTGTTTGAATTGCATGCTTTGAGAGAACTCAACAAGTGGGTTAGGATAGGATACAGTAGTTTCTGAGAAATACTTTCCAACCATATTGTTTGTTTAAAATTAGATTTTTTTTCCATAACCCGACCTACATTATGTTGTTTAACAGATCGTTAGGCTTCTGTTAAAACACAGTGAATTTAATTTGATAAGATTCTAGCGACTTTTCAGAAAAAACAAACTTTAAAACAGCTATTCTTCTCATTTTAAACCTTTTAATAAGTTACATGAATAATGCCTCACATGCACACAGGTGCATGCATATTTATCATCTCCCGTTAATTGAAATGTAATCAATTTGTAATTTTAGTTTTGTGTAATTATGAGTTTTGGTGCTTACTACTATTTAAATTGACTAGTTTATCCAAAAAAAATCCTATTTAGGTCAAATACAAGTGGTTTCATAAAAATTTATTACTAATTTTAATATTTATGAGCGCAAAACATTTATCATAATGATTGCTATCCCAACACCCCAAAAGACAGTTTTATGCTTTTTTTTTAAATAATTTTCTAAATGTGTGTCACGACCATCTATGTTATACATAGGACGGTAGGGGTTGTTACTCCCATAGAATGTCAGACATAATTTCTGAATAACCCCTCATTTCCGGCAACATTTTTGGATTTTCTAACCTCAACCTTCCCCTGCCTAACCTACTTGTTTTTTTATATCCAATCGCATCCTTAAAGGATCCAAATCACGTTCATCCATCCCTAAAAAAAATCATCCCATAAAAAATCTAGTTCACACCATTCAACTCGAAACAGCCTACAAGATCACGTGTGACCCTAGGATCAAGAACAGCACCAGGGCTTGGATAATAGGAAGTGTGTCAACCGGAGAGGATTCACCGATCGAAACGGGTCAAGGGCGCCTTTCTAGATGGGGCCCCTTTTTTGGGCCCCAGACTCAACCTTCCTGCTTCAAAGGGTTTCTGGCAGGGGGGATGGAAGATGTACATAAACAATGATAGTGTTGACGACCCCAAGTGAAAGTTACTCAATTACGAAAGAGTTTTATCTTCCTCTCACATCAGTAGCAGCGACTTCCTCTATAAATTAGTGGAGGAAAAAGCGAGAGCGCTGGTATTTAGCGCAAGAATTACTGGGATGTTATGAGGCGGAATTAGGGAGCTATTTTTGGTGTATGGAAGGACATTGTGAGAGGGGCATTATTAGGGTTTTAGTGGTGTTATAAATATTCTTGAGTTATAATTTCATACTTATTTTTAATTGATGTACAGAACCATAAAATGTATAGTGCCTCAAGATAAAAACTCTTTCATCTTAGAGCGTTTCAGTAAAATACTAACACATGAAAGTCTTGCAAGAAAAGTTAGTTACATTTATTTGTGAGGTTTAACAGATTTTTAAAATTCTCCATTTTTTCTTTGGGTATATAAGTCAACTACATCAGGTTAAAAAAATAAAAATGGGTTTGTAATAAATTTTAGTTGGTGGAATTTTTATAATTTGAGAGTGAGACAGGCCGAATATTTATAAAAAGGAGTTATTTTAATATAATTTAAAAAGAAAATTATGTTTAAATCAACGGGGAAATATTTTGAAGTTGAAATGTAAAAATTAAAAAAAAAAGTGAATTGCCGGTGCTTTTGATGAACTAAATTCATTTCATGGACAAAATAGGGAATTAATAGGAAAAGACCCAGAACAAATAAATAATGTAAAAAAAGTTTGCCTTCATTTCTTCACTCAATTGTCATACCATATTAAAAATAAAATTTTTAATTAAAACCTTCAAAATATAGTTACGAAAAATATGCTGAATAAGAGATGCGACAACATTTTTGTGACAATACAATCAAGTACCATTTGTTCATTAAAAGGTATATACAGAATTGTTATATACTCTATTAGCAAAAAATATCCTAAATATAAAATAATTGCAGTAATTTCTAAAAATAAGGTTCAATAACAATGAAAAATGTACCAATTCCAAAATCCCTCTATCATTAATAATAATAAAAACAACTGTAAATCATTTTATAACAATACATATTCCCTTTGAATAAATATTAAGATTACAGTCCCCCCCCCTAAATTTAATTTGCAAACACAAATTGAGGAGCTGGCGACAATAATGAACTAACTCCAATGCAAAGCTATTGGAATTAACACTTTGATGCTGAAAGACCTTAATTGTGTATCATGAGGCAATTTTACAAAATTACGTAATGCTTTAGATTTAGACTTTAATGAACAAATGAAACAAATTTCAAATAGGAAAGTTTATGTAATTTATAAGTACAAATTTTCAAATTAGCCTTTATTAACATCCATAATTTTTTAATCTTTTCTTTTTCTTTTATGCTGAGTCCTTACAAAGCACCCAAGTTCAAAACAAAACCTTTCGCTCATTTACCTACTACAACGCAAAACATGCGCAGTTATGCAAATTACGCAACAACAACCTTCTTTTGTCCACTCCCCTGTCCTTAAAAATACAATCAGCCCCCCCTAAACAAAACCAAGAGCGACAATACCCCCCCGAAACCCAAGCTCCCCCCCACGAAAAACGTTTATTCTGAAAGGGACTCACCGTGTCCGCGGCATCATGGTGGCAGCTCGCGAATCGCATTTTCGCAGAGCGGAGCGCCGCTCACGAGAGGAGTCCGAACTAGGCCACGCCGGTCACGGCCAATGAGAACAGTTTTCACTGCAGGTCACTGACCGCCTGCCCCACATACGACTCTCTCTACTCTCTCACTCGGATTTCGATAGCCACCACTTTTTTATTCCTGTCATTATTATCGGTGGTAGTATTCAGCCACCGCTTTTTTTTTCTTCATTTCTTTCTTGGGAGATCTTATCCGCTTTTCCGTGAAAGGGGTAATCTGAATATTTATGGTGAAGCCCTACAGAGCAGATCCGCTTACGGAGCAGTGGAGGCTTTTTTTTTTAGTGTGAATTTTTTGAGTTTTGAGAAATTGTGAATTTAAGTGAATTTCTTTGTGACCTAGTTGGGGTGTGGGGTGTTCAGCAGGTGGGAAGAATGGGAGCATTGTTTTTCTTGTTACGTTTATTTTGAATTCGTTTTGATAATGATAAAAATAGCAAAACGTTTCTTACGTAATTATTATTCAAAGATCTTATATGCATTTAAAAATAACCGGTGCATTATATTTTTATGCATGTGTTATGTTGGTGTAATAAGCGACTCAACATGGTAAAAT
The DNA here is from genome assembly GCA_963680715.1 of Tetragnatha montana. Classification (NCBI taxonomy): domain Eukaryota; kingdom Metazoa; phylum Arthropoda; class Arachnida; order Araneae; family Tetragnathidae; genus Tetragnatha; species Tetragnatha montana. Next base: position 18,134,851 of record OY796685.1, read on the forward strand.
TTATTTTCTTATAAAAACTCTCTAGTTATGGTAAGGAATACTAAATTATGTAAGTTAATTTTAAGTTCCATTTATTTATCTTATGATTGAAATTTAAGCTTGTTTAAAAATTTGAACACTACCTCTCTTGCATCCTGTAACTCATTTTAACAGCTTAATTTACATCCAGTACCTACTTTCACAAGGGAAAACTTTCATTGTTTCGAAATAGAATAGCCAAAATTATTTGAGAAAAAGATTTTACAAAATGAAAAATTTAGCATTTATACAATTTTAGTACTCATATATTTTTTAATTACAATATGCTATGCAGAATATCATTTGTATTACGTTAGTGAGTCATCGATGATACCGAATTTTCGCATGATTGTTCTCCAGAATTTTCTCCAGATGTTGAGTTTTCAGATTACTATACAAAAATCTTAAAATCTTTTTGATATCTTTAGCACATTTTATAAGTTTTAACGAGATTTAAAATACAAAAAAATATTTACAAAACATATTACAAAATTTGATGTACTCCGAAAGCAATTTGTAAGAAGAATAATTAGTACGATTTTAAGACATACAGGTTCGAAAACTTGGTTGTTTCTGTTAATTGCTTTCATTTTAGCTGTTAAAATGTCATTTGGGCGAAGGAATTCGCATCAATTTAATTCTACAGAAAACAATTTACAAAAGTTCTTGAAGATATTAGTAGCTATAAGTAAATGAGTTAAAAGCATAAATATAAAAAAAGCTTAGATAATTACACTGACTTACTCAAGAGCATATGCCCAAAAGCAGAGCAATCTAAATTGCCATTTCCCACCTCGGGTTCAAAGTGACGAACGGCTGAGACAAAGACATCACGAAATACTCGTTAACCGAAATTCATTCGGGTCAAAATAATTTATTAGTAGTCAGTCCCTTGTTTACAGTTAGGAAACATATTGTTTCGAATATTGAAACATCAAAGAATGCACACAATGACTGTATCTATCTCGCGCCACAATATATCCAAGTCTTAGAAAAAATATATTTATGGACAATATTTTAAGAAATATAATCAAAATTATGATGCAAGTTAGAACAATGGGCAGGAATTTGTATTGCCTACTAGAGGGATGTACTAAAAATACGCACTCAATAACTTGTTTTCTACATGTATTGGTACTTTGGTTTTAAAGATTAAATAAAATTCTTCACAAATGAAGAATTAAGTTATTGTATGATGCAAATATAAATATTTTAAAATTAGTCTGGCCTCATAATTTCAACACTAATATTCATTCTATATTTATGAATTTATATTCGTCAATATTTTCATGAGCAGATACCTAATGAAAATTCAAATATTTCAAACAAAACCTCGATTTCTTGATGTAGAGAATGGATTAATTTCATGAGAAAAAATATAATGAAACAGTACCTATAATTTATTGATATTGATATAATGCTGTGCAAAAAGTACAATGAAAGGTTAAAAACAGCGTTTTTTATTTTGCACATCACTAATGATTAAATAAGACTTAAGTTTCGGGGATATTTCACCGACGAAGGGGATCCACGTATCCCCGAAACTTAAGTCTGATTTTAATCTTTATTTATGTTCAAAATAAAAAACTTTGTTTTTAACCTTTCATAGTGTAATTTATTGCTCTGATTTTATATGTTGCCCAGAAACTGAATTATCTTGGACATTGTATTTGAACCGTAAATACTCTAAATATAAATTCAATAATGTGTTAACTAACTAACTAATAACTTAATAATAACTAATAGCTAATAACTTATTCAAAATAGTAGCGATTTTATAATGTTAAATTTAAATTTTATGTAAGGAAATTATCTTTAAAAACTGCACTTATCCATTTCCACATTTACAAATTAAATTTATAAAAAAATTAACAATTATTTTATTGCAGTTTGTTTAATGCAATAATTTTGAATGAAAATTCGTTGATTCAATTGAACTTTAAAAATTTGCAACAGACACAAAAAACTCGGAGTAGGTTGAATTCTTTCAGTTTTTCTACCTATTTAAGAAACACTAATTACTTTTAAAATTTAATTTTGAACCAAAGTGACGGAGAACTTCTTTAAAAGTTCAATTTGAGAAGAAAATATTAGGTTTTTATCAGTTTTTATCATTCAATCCGTAGGGGGGTAATTAATTGCCTTTCATCTGAAAGCTCGCTATGCAGAATGACGAATTGAAAATGGGAACACCAAACAAAGAACAAAAACTACTTAATAATCATGATAGTGCGAGATCCCCATCTATCTTACAGAACTTATCACCGCTTGTATTAACGCCTTTCGTTTAATAGTAAAACATAAATTATAGCTTTGATTAAATTCCTTAAACTGATACATAAAATCAAATTCGCCTGTCTTCACAATTTATTTGAGGTCAATGGTTACGTGTTAGTTTTTATAGTCATCGGCCTTTTTATAATATTCTTTTCTGCTATGGTCAGACGCCATCTGCAAAACAGGTTAAGGCTCCGTTATTGTCTGGACTTGACAGAAACGAAATCAGATTTGTTGCGCAGTTTTCAATTTAAGAATGCTGATAAAAGTAATGAATTACTACGTGATTGATAATGAAACTGAATACCCGTATGTGCCACTGCATATTGATGAGTTTGGTATAAAGTGTCGTATAACTGACTGGACACTGGGCAATCTAAGTAGACCTTTTACATCGTAAATAACCAAGTAATTTTCGGTATGGACAATTGAGGTAATGCGTTTAAAAGAATTCAGAGCATTTCCTGATGGTGTTAATTACAAGTACCTTGAGATTTTATTCAAATCTTGCACGAAACAATTACTTACTTAAGAATTTGTTTTTATTCTCTGTAAGGGGAAATAAATAATTTTTCTAGCCTGCTCATTAAGTTGAATACGTAATACGTAGTTTTGGTTTTCAATGACTGATGGGAAAATAATGATGTAATTATAAATATTACTGTTCTTAATCAATCAGTCTATTATATTCATTACGTATTACAACTTAAATATTTGTTACGAGATTTATTAGAAACACCCAATTTTATTTTCTTAAAAATATCATTTCATCCATATTTTGTTTAGTTCTTTTATCACTGTTGTACGAAAAGAAGTATTGACTGCCCTTAAAGAAACATAATAATTAGTTCGGAGAAGTAACAATCTTTAAAGCTGTATTTCTAAATTTGCTCCTAAGTAGCTGTTTCCAATTAAATTTGGTGGCTATTTATGTACTAAATATAGTAATAAAAAGAGTCTCCTAAGCAAACATTGTGAATCTTTCATAGCGTTAAAGGGAAAGTTAAAAATATAAAAGATGAAACGTTTTTAATCATTAGTTTATTCAGGTGAGTCAATGTAAACAGAACTACTACACGTGCACACGTGCCTTATATCTCTTCCCTTTCTTCTGTTCTTAAAATCATTTCCTTAAGTCACGGTTATTAACTTCCTTATAAAGAAAAAGAGATAAACTCTCGATTTGGCATTGATTGTTAAGGCGTAAAACATTCCGAACATTTGGGTTTGTGCGGGAAGCTTTCTCTAAAACAATTAAGTGGATTTATTGGGAACTTATCTTTATCTATTATTAACTGTTATCTATTGTTATTATCTATTGGGAACTTATAGTTTGAAGGAAACCGTTGTGTTAAAGTCACATAAAATTAATTACATGATTCACTTGTTAATTTGTACTAAATCGATGTAGTCAGAAAGAAAATAAAATGAAACGAACAAATTTAATAGATATTCGAAAAAAATCCGAAATGAATTATGAATACTTGCAAATTAAAATGCCAAACAAGTGTTTCAGGAGTCTAAACACAAACTGATTAATAAATTAAAAATTAAACAGATTATTATAAACTAAGTACAATAGAACAATAAAATTAATTTTACATTAAAAGGGGCATTCCTGTCTTTGGGATTTCTAGATGCTTAATAATAGCTGAAAATATTTGGAGAAACAAAGCTAAAATCACGTCTCTTTAATTTAATAGATACTGCTTATAATCCTCAATGCCTTTCTCAGTATCTTAAAGATATGAAAGGGTCTGCAAATTTTTATTATTTATGAAAGGAATCTTTGAGTTATCATATCTGCAATCACGAACTATCGACACTTCATCTAGCTCTCTACCTACAACCCCATTATATTCCAGTTTACCACCCATCGATGTTATTGCCTTCTCGGACTTCCTGACTTTAAAAAAAAAGGCCGGACAGCCATCCTACGCAGATGTTTCTCGAGGCAGCTTGAGGCGGCACGTGCTTGTTTGTGGGCCCGTCGAGGAAAACAGTGTCCCCTGTCGAGAGGAAGTCGCGTGTCCAAATAAAACAGGAGAGTCCAGACACCCCATTTTTCGCTTCCAATCCTGGATACAAAGAAAGTCTAGGGCTTCGCCTTTCAATGGTTGTTGAGCAATGAACCCTACTTCCGAGACTAGACTGTTGTTGTGAAAGATTGGGATTGTGCATAACTTTATTAGTCTGTTTACATATAGCAATGTTAGTTCAACTGGACATGCCGGATTAGAAAATAAATTTAGGTTCTGGGTGTAAATGTGAAGCAATGGAGTAGATGTTAAGAGCTAACTCAATATTATTTGTGTTGAGGAAATTTATAAGTCAAAGAAAGATTTAAGAAAGTTTTGATTGAAAAATATTTGTTTTAAAATAATTGAAATGTTTGCATTGCCCGAGAAATAATAATGAAACTTGAATAGATATTTAAAAGTTATGTTGAAATATTAATTTATGTAAAAGGTAATTATGTGCGGAATGGATTATTTCGGTTGACTAATTTAATTATTCGTAAAGGGGGGAAATGATGGTTATTAGGGGAAAAAACTCAACCTTTTTTGAAACGTCTAAGGGAATCAAATATTCGTCTTGAGACTTCTAGGTAAAAAAAAGGTAGGTAGGTAGATAAAAGGTAAAAGTTTGAATTCCTTTTTTAAATCTCATATAGAAACAAAACTTTTATGTAGAGATAAAGCAAGTACAATTTTGAAGAAAACAAAGATATTAATACAGTGATTTCTCAATCATGCACTATTTTATGCGCATTTTTCTCTTACGAGAGTTTATATAAAAATAATGGAATATTTCTATTCATATATGCTCTGCTCCAAAAATACTTACACACTGAAATAATTTTTATGTTGTGGAAAAAGTAAGTGTAAAAGGTATGCACTTGAAGGATAATTATAATATAAGGGAGAGCAAGTATGATCACATGGACACATGTATATCATAAGCCATCTTAAAAGACTGTCATTGTTATTTTCATTTATTTTATTTATAAGGTAAAATATGGTTTCTTTGAGATAGCATCTAATTTTTGGCAAAGGAATGTTAATTGTTTTATAAATAAATAACTAATGATTGCTTTCAAAGTGAATGCCAATGTGAGGTACACTTCCTTGTGAACAACTTGGAATCGTAAGAATTTATCTGCAGGGAATTTTAGGATTGATTCAAGGACAACTTATATAATTAATACATCGGCATCTAAGAGTACGCACAGATAAGATAATTGACATTTTTGTAGCGAAAATCATACAATTCATCTTACTCTTTACCACATGAGAGTTAAGTGCTACAATAGATGAATAAATACTTAATGATTAACCCCCCCCCCTGAAAATTAGCTTATGTAAAATCCTGGAAAAGGTAACAGTGATTTTTTATGGATTTTTCAAAAAGATTGAATTCTGCTTAAATCACACTTAAAGAGAGGTGACATGAGGGAAGAATCTTCCAATTACGAAAGTAGAGGTGCATTTTTATGCGATTTAATACCACGTTTTCAGGGCGCGTCCTCTTAGCCTTAGGTCCTGCTTATTTTTATCCGCCATGTAGGGTAAAAGTACCCATTAAATTTTTTCTTTTCTTTTTGATTTTTAACATATTGTCCTTAAAGCCACGACTTTCCTTTTTTGAAGATTATTTGTGATTCAATAAACTTTTGTTGTATATAGTAAGTTTTTGAGGATCTAGCTCCTAAATTCTCAATGTTTAGACCAAAATAATTTTCAAGCGTACTCTTGCCCTCCTTTATAGTTCAGAAACCCTTCGTTAGTTATTTTTACATGAGTACTTTGGAAAAACTTCTTTCCGAAAGTATCCCTGTTTGGAAAAACACAAGCGTTTATTTTTAGGTTTACAGAGTATTCACATCATACTTTCACTTGAGAAAACCAACCTTCTATGAAAGCAGAGATGATAAATGAAAAACAAAACCGATTAAATTTCCCAAACAATCAATAAGGAACTAAAAAACATCAATAAATATCACATTTTCCTTAAAACGGGGCTCTTCTTAGAAAGAGGTCACGAAAATTCATTCTGATACTCCGAAAAAAAAAAGAGTGTCAAGCAGGAAACGACAAAAAGCTTAATGAACATAAAATGATAATTTCAGGGTTCATTATAGGTGCGGTTAGAGTTCACGCAATAACGGGTGAAGCGAGCAATTTTTTGACTTACAGTAATAGCAAAGAAAACACATCCAAAAAAGCTTATTTTTTGTTTGTTTGTTGGGTGGAGATGATCACGCAATGATTGGAAGCGTTGATGAAGCATGAGAAGCGGGACGGAGCTATTGGGGGACCTATATTCCCACACACAAAGCGTATCTGGTTATAAACGTGAAAATTATACGGCAGAGAGGTTCATTAGAAAAAAAAAATTGAGGTTCAATGAAATACATGCGAGGGTTTTAGAATTCCCTCATGAGAAAGTCAAAGCAATGTTTTTCGAGCGATACATAAAGGAAAAAGATTGCTTGAGAAATGTTCTATCGCCATAAATAAAATAAAATTGGAAATCTTTAGACAAATACTGATTATATTATTTGCTATAAACTGAATAATACTACACCATTTAAAAGGAATTTGTACTGGCGGCATAATATGTTTGTGGAGACTACGTAAGGGAAAGCGGGGCTATTTGTTCCAAAATCAAAAAACTATATTCATTAGTATTTTTTTTTCCAATGGCCAAGGTTACAAAAAGACCACTACGCCACAAACACTGGATTTTGATACAGGTATATTTTTAAATATAGTATATGATTTTGGTAGTTCTGGTGATAATATTACTTTTCAAAATGGCGGCTAGTAAAAAATACCACAAATGGCAATTTTAGTGTAAAATTTTACACTACCATTTTAAAAACTGAGAAGAATGCATGATTCATGGCTAATAAAAGTTTTGCTACATATGCTGACAATGTCTGCGTTAAGACATCATAGTTTTTAATATGGTTTGATAATAAGTTAAAGATGGGAAATTTTGGCTTTAAAATTCCATATCTGTTAATTCTCCCCCTCCCCCTAAGGTCCAACTAAGCAGCTGGTGTGAAGTAAAATCAAGGCTGATGTTTTTCGAATAATAATATGATATTTTAAAAGTATTTTTGCAAAATATCATTGAATGAATTTATTTCTAATTTCCAGTGTGATTCTTGATAAGCTAAAACGATGGGTGCCTAAATATCGAATATTGCTTTCTGAACCTATATTCAAAGTTAATTTAATTTACTGCATATTTTTAAATCATTATCATCATATACCTATGTCTAGACAGCCCAGGCATGTTTTTAAATACTTGGGGCTATTGGTAAGCCTTCTTATTGGTTTTGGTGCCGTTTTTGTGAAAATTTCTTTCAAATGACTAACAATTACAGAGGTAAGTTTTCTGCTATAGATGTAATGTTTGAGACCTAAGTTTCCCATCTTGAACTCATCAAAACATCTTGAAACTATCATATCTTAATGTAAACGTTATCAGCATATAGAAAAACTTTTATTAGCCATGAATCATGCATTCTTCCTAGTTTTTAAAACGGCAGAGTAAAATGTTACAAAAATCACCATTTGAGGTCTTTTTTTCAAGCCGCCATTTTGAAAAGAAATATTATCACCAGAACTACCAAAATCATACACTATATTTAGAAATATACCTAAATCAAAATCCTCTTTATTTAAAACCTCCACCTATTATCAGTTTTTTCAAAAATTAATTAATTCAATTAATTTTAATTAATTTAATTTAATTAATTAATTTAATTTGATTCAAACTCCGAAACTTTGCAAAAACCAACGGAACCTAACACTAAAGGCGGAATTTGTTTTCTGAAAGTATTTTTTTTACAACATTCAGAATTAAGTAATCCCCGTTTGGCACTAGTCATATCTCGAGATGACCAAAACTTCCCGAAACGGCACTCTAGTACATATCGAGCGAAAGAGCCTGCTAGTGAATGGAGAGGAGAAACGTTCCAGCGTCACACATACGAGGATGTAGAGGAAGAAGGGAAATAGTGAGTTTGTCCTTCGGGTAGTTCATTGCTGCCTCAGTTTCGTCAACAAGGACAAAGATAACTGAAGGCTACGTTTGTTTTTATTCCGTGTTTTTCTCTCTCTCTCTCTGTCCTATACTACATTTTTTTCTCTTCTCTTTTTTTTCATTAAAGAATTTCCTACTATGCTGGCAGATTTCGACAACTATTTTAGGGTGCCAGATTTGATTGGTGTGAAAAACGCGGAGTGTACGTGCGTTTCAAGGACCTACAGAGAGGTTTATCTGTGTTTGCGGTGTTTGAAATCGATTGGTACGACCAGTACAGAAGAAACAGGGAAGTTTATGTTTTGGAAAACTGAATGGAATGTGATGTTTGGAATTTACGGCATTGAAAGGACTGATGAACAGGTTAAGCTTTTTTTTAAAACCTTTTAGGGATACACCAAGATTACATTTGGATTTCGTAAATTTTAAAATTTATGGCATTTTAATAGAAGAGATATTATTTAGTAGGGGAAAGGAGTGCGCAATCGGGACTCGCAGCAGTTATCACCCTGTTGGCAACAGGGATTGGCAATTAAAAGGATGCGATGGTGATCAGCGTGCTCAAATGGACAAATGTATATTAAGCTATCTTAAGAAACTTTCATTATTAATAGTATCCTTTCTGTATTTTATTTACCAGGTTAAATATGGTTAAGTTGTGTTAAGTTGTTAATTCGTTTTGTAAATAAATAACAAATAATTGCTTTAAAATATACCAGTGTGGGGTATGCTTCTTTTTGAACACCGTGGCACCGTTAGAATTTAACTTACTCGAGTTAAACAGCAATTTATGAATGATGTAGACATGTAGAGTATTAATACATCGGCGCGGCGGTTAATAGTACGTATAGACAAGATAGTTGATAGTTTTGTGGAAAGAATAGTTTTACTCATATTACTCTTCCTCACATAAGATTTATATGAACTAAAATGTTTATTTTTCCCTTTGAAACCTCAACACTCATCTAAAACTGAAAACTAGCACATGGGTCAGTCCATGTCCCCCAAATCAACTAAAAACTATCAACTCTCAACCTGACTCTCTCGGATTTTAATGTAACTTTCAGGAATTGTTCTCTCTCCTATGATATAAATGAGAAAATGTTTTTAATTTTCATTAATGATCTATGTGAGTCAGTGACGGATTTGGGGGGGGCACTCTGGAAAGTGCCCCCCCTTGGACCAAAAAAATCACTCATAAGTATACCAAAAATGTCCCAAGAAGTACTCAAAATGAGTTAAAACCCTACTTTTACTCGCCAAATTTAAAATTTTTTTCAGGGGGGACCCTCATAGGGGATCTTTGTTACTAGGATAGGACCAAAAGGGGATCTTTGTTACTTTTTAGAAAATCCCCAAAATTTTCAGATTTTTCTCAAAAGGTAAAGGTGATAATCTGAAAAAGTGCCCCCCCCCTTGGAGCCGTGCTGCATCCGCGCCTGTTCTCTTCACATGAGAAAACCGTGAAGCATCCCTTCCATAAACCTGTGAAATATAAGTTTAGAGCTCTGTTCTTAATCGGTTTGGATTATTTCATTTTAGGCTGGACGCGCACAAGTGACTAAAGTCACGGCGACCAGGATACTAGTATCAAAAATATCGCTAGAAAACAATGGATCTCTATGAAGAAATTCTTGGCAATCGGCCAAGTGTAACGTCGCCTAGTGCGCGCACTCTAACTTGTTTCAATAGCCAAGGCAACAATTTTGTCTTTGTCACCGTGACAAAAGTCGCTCGTGCGCTCTCAGCCTTAGTGCTAGTGGTTTTTAGTCACCGCTTTTTAAATTAAGTGAAAAGTATTTAGTTGAGCATAAATATTTTCTCTGTAACGGGATCTGTCTTGCGTGAGGAGTATTTCTCTTAACATCAAAAAACAGTGAAGCTTATCCTTTCCATAACCTGTGAAATATAAGTTTAGAGTACTGTTCTTAATCGGTTGGGATTATTTCATTTTAGTGGTAGTGGTTTTTAGTCACTGCTTTTTAAATTAAGTGAAAATTATTAAGTTGAGCATAAATATTTTCTCTGTATCCGGATCTATATGTCCTGCGTGAGAAGTGTTTCTCTTAACATGGGAAAACTGTGAAGCATATCCCTTCCATAACCTGTGAAATATAAGTTTAGAGATCTGTTCTTAATCGGTTTGGATTATTTCATTTTAGTGGCAGTGGTTTTTAGTCACCGCTTTTTAAATTAAGTGAAAAGTATTAAGTTGAACATAAATATTTGCTCTGTATCCGGATCTATATGTCCTGCGTGAGAAGTGTTTCTCTTAACATAGGAAAACAGTGAAGCTTATCCTTTCCAAAACCTGTGAAATATAAGTTTAGAGTACTGTTCTTAATCGGTTTGGATTATTTCATTTTAGTGGTAGTGGTTTTTAGTCACTGCTTTTTAAATTAAGTGAAAAGTATTAAGTTGAGCATAAATATTTGCTCTGTATCCGGATCTATGTCCTGCGTGAGAAGTGTTTCTCTTAACATGGGAAAACAGTGAAGCATATCCCTTCCATAACTAGTAAAATATAAGTTTAGAGATCTGTTCTTAATCGGTTTGGATTATTTCATTTTAGTGGTAGTGGTTTTTAGTCACCGCTTTTTAAATTAAGTGAAAAGTATTAAGTTGAACATAAATATTTGCTCTGTATCCGGATCTATGTCCTGCGTGTGAAGTGTTTCTCTTAACATGAGAGAACAGTGAAGCATCCCTTCCATAACCTGTGAAATATAAAGCCCCATTCACACTGTTTCACTTTTATCTTCATTTTCGAGGAATCATCGAAAATGAAAGGTGTAAATTGTTGTTTCTTGTTGAAGTGAACATCAAAAATGAAAGATGAACCTAGAAGAAAACGAACTGAACCATTCATTGATGAACTCATCCACTGTGTTCTTACGCTTAACACAAATCGTAAACTTATCATCATAAGACCCTAGAAGTATTTTTTCATGGTTAAAGTGTAAGTATTACAGAAAAAATAGTTTTACAATTGTATAAAAGTGAATTAACATTTACAATCTTCTTAAATCACATCAATTAAAATCCGCAGAACAGCTGTCTTCTAACGTGTATATCCGCCGAGATAGAAAAACTATTAATAACTAAGATCTTTAAAAAATACAATCTCCATAACGATTTATTTAAATGTTTTGTAAATCCATAAAAACAATTAAGAAAACAGTTTCAGATATTCTTAAAACCTTAAAAGTTATCTGATCTCTTGGCACTATTTTTCCTTCAATTATTTGACAAAGTTTTTATATTAAAACTTTCGTACTATTGTTGAAAGTCTAGCATGGTGGTCAAGCCATGTTCACTGAATGAGTAATTCACAGGAGTGAATCACTGGGATGAACTGTGAAAGTGAAACAGTGTGAATGAGCCTTAAGTTTAGAGTTCTGTTCTTAATCGGTTTGGGTTATTTCATTTTAGTCGTAATGGTTTTTTGTCACCGCTTTTTAAATTTAGTGAAAAGTATTAAGTTGAGCATAAATAATTGCGCTGTATCGGAATCTATGTCCTGCGTGAGAAATGTTTCTTTTAACATCAGAGATGAGAGAACCGTGAAGCATCCCATCCATAACCTGTGAAATATAAGTTTAGAGCTCTGTTCTTAATCGGTTTGGATTATTTCATTTTAGGCTGGACGCGCACGAGTGACTAAAGTCACGGCGACCAGGATACTAGTATCAAAAATATCGCTAGAAAACAATGGATCTCTATGAAGAAATTCTTGGCAATCGGCCAAGTGTAACGTCGCATAGTGCGCGCACTCTAACTTGTTTCAATAGCCAAGGCAACAATTTTGTCTTTGTCACCGTGACAAAAGTCGCTCGTGCGCTCTCAGCCTTAGTGCTAGTGGTTTTTAGTCACCGCTTTTTAAATTAAGTGAAAAGTATTTAGTTGAGCATAAATGTTTCTCTGTAACGGGATCTGTCTTGCGTGAGAAGTATTTCTCTTAACATCAAAAAACAGTGAAGCTTATCCTTTCCATAACCTGTGAAATATAAGTTTAGAGTACTGTTCTTAATCGGTTGGGATTATTTCATTTTAGTGGTAGTGGTTTTTAGTCACTGCTTTTTAAATTAAGTGAAAATTATTAAGTTGAGCATAAATATTTTCTCTGTATCCGGATCTATATGTCCTGCGTGAGAAGTGTTTCTTTTAACATGAGAGATGAGAGAACAGTGAAGCATCCCTTCCATAACCTGTAAAATATAAGTTTAGAGTTCTGTTCTTAGTCGGTTTGGGTTATTTCATTTTAGTCGTAGTGGTTTTTAGTCACCGCTTTTTAAATTAAGTGAAAAGTATTAAGTTGAGCATAAATATATGTTCTGTAACGGAATCTATGTCCTGCGTGAGAAGTGTTTCTTTTAACATGAGAGATGAGAGAACAGTGAAGCATCCCTTCCATATCCTGTGAAATATAAGTTTAGAGCTCTGTTCTTAATCGGTTTGGGTTACTTCATTTTAGTCGTAGTGGTGAAAAGTCGTAGTGGTGAAAGTCGTAGTGGTGAGAATAATGAAGCATCCCTTCCATAACCTGTGAAATATAAGTTTAGAGTTCTGTTCTTAGTCGGTTTGGGTTATTTCATTTTAGTCGTAGTGGTTTTTAGTCACCGCTTTTTAAATTAAGTGAAAAGTATTAAGTTGAGCATAAATATTTATACTGTAACGGAATCTATGTCCTGCGTGAGAAATGTTTCTTTTAACATGAGAGATGAGAGAACCTTGAAGCATCCCTTCCATTACCTGTGAAATATAAGTTTAGAGCTCTGTTCTTAGTCGGTTTGGGTTATTTCATTTTAGTCGTAGTGGTTTTTAGTCACCGCTTTTTAAATTAAGTGAAAAGTATTAAGTTGAGCTTAAATATTTGTTCTGTAACGGAATCTATGTCCTGCGTGAGAAGTGTTTCTTTTAACATGAGAGATGAGAAAACAGTGAAGCATCCCTTCCATAACCTGTGAAATATAAGTTTAGAGCTCTGTTCTTAGTCGGTTTGGGTTATTTCATTTTAGTCGTAGTGGTTTTTAGTCACCGCTTTTTAAATTAAGTGAAAAGTATTAAGTTGAGCTTAAATATTTGTTCTGTAACGGAATCTATGTCCTGCGTGAGAAGTGTTTCTTTTAACATGAGAGATGAGAAAACCGTGAAGCATCCCTTCCATAATCTTTGAAATATAAGTTTAGAGCCCTGTTCTTAATCAGTTTGGATTGTTTCATTTTAGCGGTAGTGGTCTTTAGTCACCGCTTTTTAAATTAAATGAAAATTATTAAGTAGAGCAAAAGTAACGACTCTGTAACGGGATCTATCTGTGTCCTGCGTTTGGAATGGCTCCGTTAATATAAAGTAACAATCCAGGCCTTCTTTCCATAACCTGTGAAATATTAGTTTAGAAGTCATTATGTTCTTAAATGGTCTCGCATTAGTGGATGTGGTTTTTGGTTTTTAGTCACCACTTTTTAAATTATGAAAAAAATATTAAGTAGAGCATCTTCATTAACTCTGACTGAAATTTTGTTACCACTTAATAAATTAGGATAAAAATCCTAAGTTAAATGAAACGCCTGGGTTGGTGGTAGGGGTTTGTGGATGGAAGAATATATTGCTGTTCTCCTCATTCTGAAGACTCTTACATTCTTTCAGTTTCCGTCGTAGGCAAAAGAGTTAAAAGTCTTGAAATGTTACAAAAAAGAGTGTCAGTCATCAAAAATCAATTAATTTTACTGTTACGGTTACAGTTAACAGTTGGAAATTAGAAATAGTAAGACCCTCCGTGAATTAAGCAGGAAAATTTATAAATACCAATCAGTATTTATTTCCGAGTGCTATACCCGCTGAGAAGGCTCAGATCCGATCTGAGGGCCTTTCGGATGGCAGTCTGGTGTTCTAACCACCAAGCCATCCGTTCCTGCAGCCACGACAGTCTTGTAATTAATTTGAAGTTGATACTTCACCATTTATAAAATGATACTTCACCATTTATAAAAAAAAACAGAAGATATTTCCGAGGATTGAACCCGAAACCTTTTTTGAACAACTGTCACCTACCTCAGACGGCAGAGCGTTAACCAACCGTACCTTCCGTTCCTTATACCTCTGGTTTATTTTAATAATTTAAAGTAAAAAGTTTATTAAAATTTGAAAAAGTGGTAGACAGGCTTTGAACCCGGGCCCTTTCGATTTGTAGCATCACGATCTTGACGTCCAGGCCATTCGCTCACATCTCTCCGAGAATTTTAAAGCTACTGGAGATTATTAATTTCGATATTGTAAACAATAAGAAACATGCAGTGTGTGTTATCCAAGTCTTATTTTTCTCAATTATGTTTATAATTTACTTTTTGTATGAATTTTTTATATCATCCTGTGTCAACCTGCAACCTGACCCTCATGTGTGAATTTCACTAACACTTTTAGGGGTTATTCTTTACTGTGAAAGAAACGTGAAAATATATTTATTTGAATTTTTTGGTGATTTTTTTTTTAAATTTGAAAAAAAAAGAAGTTTTATAGCTCTTTTAGGTACTTACGTATTATCCCGTCGACCGTGTCGCTTAATCCGAAAACGTTTTCAAATTCCATTGACTTTACTATTGCTGTGTCGCTGAATTAGACGGCCGCTGAATGGTCGACGGGATAATACGTAAGTACCCTCTTTTATCTTGAATAACTCCAGTTCTGTTAAGCTTAAAAAATGCATCGATCTTAACAGATTATTTTTTAAGTTTGAATTTCATATACATCCTGACTATAGCTTAAAAAATAAAACTTTAATCTAATAAAAAATAATTTTTTTTTTTAATTTTAAAAATATATGTTTGTTGAATTTATTTTCAGTATTCATATTTGTTTGTAAAATTTTCGGTTCGAGGCTTTTTTCTAATTTTATGAATTTGAGTGTGTATGAAGGACAGCCAACCACTCCATAACTTTATTCATGGGTGGGCAAAAAGTCGATACACTTTTGAAAGTTCCATAATAGAAACTATCTGTTATCATAATTTTGAACTAAATTTTTTTATTGCCTTAAAAATCCATAAGACTGAAGGGACTGAAAACCATTTTTATTCCGATTTTTTTTTTTTAATTTTCAAAAGTGTACTGACTTTTTGCCCACCCTGTATTCATTACCATATAAAAAAAAATGTTATTGACATGAAACAAATTATTGACAACAAATTGAGTTCATATAGCTCATTATAGAGATAGGAGTGTTGTGTAATTATCCCTGCAAGAAAAATAATTGATTAGCAGGTAACAAAATGGTATAAGACGGCTTTTTAATATTTCAATACATTTCAACCAGGCGCGGATTCAGTGGGGGCATTTCGTAAAATTCCCCCTCCTTGGGCTGAAAAAGAAAGGGAAAGATGGGAAAAAGAGAGAAAAGGCGTAAAAAAGAAAGTAGATTTTGAAAGACCAAGAATTATTTTTTGTCATTTAAAAAAAGATAATTATATTTTTCTTCTTTTTACCCTTTTTTTCTCTTCCTTTTCCCTTCTTGACTAGCCCAAGGTGTCATTTTCCCCAGATTCTCCAAACTTTTTTCGTTCATGAAGCGCCTGTGCGGATCAAAAATGAATTATTCAGGGTCAAAATCCCTACAATTTTCTATGGGAGGATCCCCAGACCCCCTAAAAAATTTTCGTTTTTAAAAGACAGTTACAAGGTTCAGATCCCGATCATAGGTTCAGAAATAGTTTCGCTTATACAGTTTATCAAACATGTTGGGGTTCAAAAATAAAATTCATTAGGGGGATCTTTATAGAAAAAAGTAAAATTTAGTCTATTTTGCGTGCAAAGGTAGAGGTGATCCTCAAAAAGTGCCCTCCCCTTGGAGACCTGCTGGATCCGCGCCGTAAGTTAAGACTTTTCGGAAAAATTATATCATACGCAGATGACATTGTTTTGGTTTACTCAGCTCAAAATCATATCACATTAGAAAGAAATATAAACTCAGATTTAATAAAATTAAAGGATTGGTTTCAAAGTAATGATATTTCAATATATAGTAATGAAACAAAATATGTAAATTTTAGTTTAATCCATAGGAATAGCCAAGACCTAAATATTAAATATCATAATTGTTTAAATACCTTGATTATTAATTGTCTAAATCTTGAAGGAGTGCAAAATTTTAAATACCTAGAACAAAATTTAAAATTTAACACACATATCCAGTATTTAAGAAATAAATTCCAATGTAACTTATATGTATTTTATCATCTATAAAAATTATATAGACAGATCCTTTTTGAATATTTTATACAGTTCATGGATTCAATCCAAGTTACAATATGGAATTATTTTTTGGGCTGATGATTATACTATAAATAATCTACTTCCACTAATGAATTTACAAAAACGAATATTCAAATATATTTTTTTTTGATAAATGATAAACGTGATAAATGCGTAAATAAATGATATCATTAATGAAAATGATAAACAGCATAATAATTTTCTATCTTTAAAAAACCTGCATTGCTTTAGATTATAAATTTTTATTCACGACAATATCAATTCATATGAAAGTAAGATTACTTAAAAAACACCTTTATTTAAAATTCCGAAACCATACCTAAAGAAATAATGCATAAAAGTTTTTGTATCAAAGTCCACTGCTATATAATAAACTCCCAAGATATTTAACTTCAAATACAAACAAGATATCTTTTAAGAAGGATTTGTTTTTATTTCTATCATATAGTCCTGATTTTCCACCTATTTGTTTATTTTTTGTTTGTAATGAATAAAAAAACATTGGTCTGTTAAGTTATACAGAGCAAAAAAAATTTTTAAATTTATATTTATGCTCTGTCTTTTGCCAGTTAACTTTATTATTTATCTTGAAAATGTATATTTATGTATTTTTGTTGTAGTTTGATTTTTAATTCAGTGTATAAATTGTGTTACATTGTATTTACTATTGTTTTTTTTTCTTTTTGTTTTTGCATAGATGTATTTAATATGCTCAATGTTTTCACTTGGAAGGGCCCTTGGCCCCTGAGTGGACAATATGTGAAAATATGTTTTTCTCTCTATTTTCTTTTGTGTGTTGTTGTTGTTAATAAATTCTTAAATTTTCTTTGTATTTTTTTATTTATTTATTTTTTTTTTTTTTGAAAATTCAAAGAAAATCTAATTCCAATTTTTGGATCTTTAATCTTACATAACTCTAGTTCTGGTTACCCAAGAAAAATCTATCACCCCTTGTTTTAAAGATAATTTTACAAAGTTTAATTTAGTATAAAGTTTGCCTTAAAAAACTTATTTTCATGATATTTTATAAAAAAATTAAAAACAAAACCAATGTAGGTGTCCTTGAATTTTTTAAAATATTATATATATATATATATATATATATATATATATATATATATATTAGTCCAGGCAACGAATGCTCAAAAAAAGGTATAGAGGGAAATTCTTGGAGCACAATTTTTGACTTTGGAACTTTGTTTAGACTAGTTAGGAGGTGAACATATCAAAAGTCCCCGCCCGTACCCCTGCCGCCAAAGTGAGGGGGGTGTTTGAAAGTCTCCTTTTTCCGTTTTTGGCTAATTACTCTTACAAAATGCATCCCCATGAAAAAGTGTCAATTATCTCTTTTAAAGTAGATAAAATTTGCAACAATTTAAGACCATTCCCAGGTTTATACGTCCAATTGACCCCGAGTTACATCTCTTCAAAATTGAGAAATTTTTCCCAAAATTCAAAAATTTGAGAAAATGTCGTATTTAAAGCAATTTATTGGCTATACTACCCATATAAAAGAAATTTAAAGGCTAAAACCTTATAAGGCACTTATTTAGATTTAATTTAAGCCCTGAATCAAGTTTGTGAGATCAATAGTTCTCACGGTATCTTAAAAAAACAATTAAATTGGGAAAATGGGATTTTCCCAGTAGTGCAGCCTACAGGTTTGTAGGTACAGTAAAAGAGAAGAAAAGTCGTAAAACATGAAAGACAAGACCACTCTAAACAAAATGAAAGCTGATTAAATTTGCTACAAGAAAGTCCCCGCCCGTAGTCCTTAGGCCGGAGGGAGGGAGGGTGTTTGAAAGTCTCATTTTTCAGTTTTCGGCTTATTACTCTTACAAAATGCATCCCCACGAAAATGTTTTAGTTATCTCTTTTAAAGTAGATAAAATTTGCAACAATTTAAGACCATTCCTATGTTTATACGTCCTATTGATCCCAAGTTACATCTCTTCAAAAATGGGAAATTTTTCCCAAAATTCGAAAATTTGAGAAAAAGTCGTTTTTAAAGCAATTTATTGGCTATATTACCCATATAAAAGGAAATTAAAGGCTATAACCTTATAGGGCACTTATTTAGCTTTAATTTAAGCCCTGAACCAAGTTTGTGAGATCAATAGTTCTCACGCTATCATAAAAAAACAAATTGGGAAAATTGGATTTTCCCAGTGTGCAGCCTACAGGTTTGAAATAATATAAGACTTCACTAGAATAATATAAGAACTCAAGAATAACAAGAATAATATAAAGAACTGACTGAAAATTTCAGAATAAGCTCTCTATGATGTCTATAATCAACCCTGAAAAGTCCCCTGAAATCCCCATCGGGCTTCATTCCAAAATGGCGGATCAAAGATGGCCGCCAAGCAATCAAGTTTTTTTGCCATATCTCAGTCAAAAAAAAAATATTTTTTAATTCTGTAAAAGGCAATATACTTAGCAATAGAACCTCTTGGAGTTTCGCTCACTTTTCCCAGTGAAAAAATCGTTTAAATAGGGTTTAAGAGGGTGTAATCGACGCCAAATGGATTTTTTTTTGTTTCTTTTCACCTAATTTGCCCCCTACCTTCACCCACATAAAAATCCCCAAAAGCAATCGATATAAATTCATAAGTACTATAAATAAGAATTATTTCAAAACAAAATTTTTGAAAATCCGCTTATAATTATTGCTTGCTTGCTTGAAAACTTGATTGCTTGGCGGCCATCTTTGATCCGCAATTTTGGAATGAAGCCCACTGGGGATTTCAGGGGACTTTTCAGGGTAGATTATAGACATCATAGAGAGCTTATTCTGAAATTTTCAGTCAGTTCTTATATTATTCTTGTTATTCTTGAGTTCTTATATTATTCTAGTGAAGTCTTAAAATTTTTTGAAATTTTCGAATTTTGGGAAAAATTTCTCAATTTTGAAGAGATGTAACTCGGGATCAATTGGACGTATAAACCTGGAAATGGTCTTAAATTGTTGAAAATTTTATCTTCTTTAAAAGAGATAATTGAAACTTTTTCATGGGGATGCATTTTGTAAGAGTAATTAGCCAAAAACGGAAAAATGAGACTTTCAAACACCCCCCCTCACTTTGGCGGCAGGGCTACGGGAGGGGACTTTTGATATGTTCACCTCCTAACTAGTCCAAACAAAGTTCCGAAGTCAAAAATTGTGCTCCACTCTATACCTTTTCGTTGCCTGGGCTAATATATATATTTTGTAACATAAAAGGTAAGGAATCTGAATATTATAGAATGGGATAGCCAGGGAACAGTTATATCAAAAAGAGTGTTTTAAAAATACCTCTTCGTTGGTTAAAGCACGGCTTACTAGATACTTAGATACTTATACAGACTAGCCGAGTTTTAAACAATGAAAAACATTTGACAACTTTTCCCGCTTGGAGCGCTACAAGACCTACCTATATCACCCACCGCCTTCAACACTGTGGATATGCTTTGCCAGTTGGTCCAGTATTGCCATCTGGATTTGCAATGATTTCCGTACTCGGCTAGCCTGTATAAGTATCTAGTAAGCCGTGGTTAAATAAGTGACCAAATATAGAGTCACCAACATTGTTTTTATAAATCATGGAACTGAATACATGGGTATATACCCCAATCCCTTTTAAAGCCCCTTTCCCTCAATACTAGCGCGGATAGAGACTTTTATGGACACCTATGGAGACAACACTCCTTTGTGATTTTCTCAGCCCATTCATTGACTTCAAAGAAAACTGTATTTTTATACAATTAATCCTGATACTATGTGTAATAACCGAAATAAATTTGGCTTTGATATTTTTTTCCCTTATTCTTGGGGTACCATTTTGGTTGACCAGTAGTGCATATTAGAGGAGCCTCATGATTTTATCAAATAAAATGAAAACTATTCCAGCATAAAAAATGAACATTGTTTGATTGAGATAGTTTTTTTTGTATTTTTTTGCCAGACAGAGGTATTTGTCCTTTATTGAGACCTATATATACATAAAATGTTCTGCTTATTTGTCTCTTGGGAGGTAAGAGAGTGGTCTCTCCTAGTTGAGATAGATTTTGATATTATATTCTGTTATTCCAACCTTAATTAATGTTTAGATATACTTGTAAAAAAGACACGGGTAGAGATAATGGAGCTGAGAGAGGAAAGTGATCTTACTCATGTAAGACAATTTAAGAGAAATTGATGTTTTGTAATTAGATCATCTAACTTAACTAATAGTTTACACCTAGTTTGGTTCTGTTTCTCTAGTATTATTATTAGAAGTAAAGTAGAGGTAAAATCATTTCCTCTTTGGTTAAGAACGACCTAAGAGGACCCTCAAAAATGGTCACTTACAAAATTAGAAAATTTTAAGTTAGATAATTTCTCTTCGCATCAGCTCAATTGCTGAGGAAAATTTAGTAATCACTTCTACAGGAAATGTTATAAAAATTCAATTGATATGAATACGAAATTAATGGAATTTTAATGTGTCAGATAGATATTAAAATATAGAAAAGACGCAGTGTCGTTTGTGTGAAATCAATCAGTTTGACCATCGATTTCTACCCGATGCGTTTCAAGAAACTTCTCGATGCATTCACCATCCTCGAAAGCTCTCTTCTCTGGACCAACCAACGAGGAAAGAAGGCGAGAAGAAAGAGTTAAGATTTGCGTGACGCAAGATGTGCATTCGGTTGCGTATTGCAATGCAAAACCGCGATTGTGCAAAGTGGGACGCGGTCACTGAGGTAAACAAGTTCGATGTCATTCGCGATCGCTTTCGGTACCACTCTCGATGTTTTCGGAATGCGAGTTTGGGGGTCACGCAGCTTCTGGTCAGAAGAGATTTGCGATTAAGTGATGAAAGGAATAGCGATGATGCAAAGCTAACAGTTAATAACACAAGCACGAATAAATGCATCCAATTCATAGGATCCAGCTGTAGCTGACCGCAGCCCCTTCCTCGATCTAATATAACCAAAATGATTTCACTTTTCTTAATTCCTTTAAAAATACCTTGTTCAAGGTGAATATAAGTCATAAATAAATAGCAATATCGTTTATATAAGTGCAATTTATAGAAGGTCAGTGGAGTATTAATTTTTCATAACCGCAACTCCACCCTTAACAAAATCTTCGGTTACCAGTGAGGGAAACTAATTATACTACTTATTTAATGAAAGGAATCATAAATTAAAAATTTATTTGCATAATTATTTTGAAAAAAACATAACTATTTCCTACGTTTTACTTTTACTTTTTTATATTTTAAAAATCTATGTTATTTTCTTTCATTCCAATTAGGGTCATGGGATAGAAAACGCCTCTTTAAATAAACTAACTGGCTGAGGCCTTCTAAATTATGTAGTATAGTTATTTAATATTAAAATAATAACTTATTGGTTATTTAAGTAACATTATTTTATTAAATTCTAAAAAAAAATAGTTACGGAATATGTCTCAAATAGTAGGTTCAAAGAAACATTTTTCTCCAAAGGTATTGCTTTTAGAAAGAAATTACTTTACCATTTAGGTTTTGGTATACAAACCAACTGTTATGATTCTAGAGGTGTAGGCAAAAGAGGGATTTCAAGATTTGTCCTAACTTGAAAGTATAGATTGTTTTTCCTTTTTTCGACTATATGAAATGACTTTGAGTTACCCCATATCCCATCTCAAAAATTCCAATAGCCCTTCTTAAATTTTATTAGCTAAGCCACGGTTAAGACATAAACGTAACTCTATTACTCCACGCATCTCTTATCACAAATCGTATTTTAAGATAACAATTTTTAAAATTTATTTAATAGAATGTTAACAATGTTAAAAAACTGTGATATTCCATTGTAAAAACTGTTTAAAATAATAATAATAATAATAATAATAATAATAATAATAATAATAATAATAATAATAATAATAATAATAATAATAATAATAATAATAATAATAATAATAATAATAATAATAATAACTCACCATAGCTGTTAGGAAAAGTTCTAACTTTAAGACTACAAAATTTTAAACGCTGTACTTGCAAAAAAAAAAACTACTTCCCAATGGTAATAAAAAATATGAAAACTATCTTCCCTTTGAGTGGCTTCCCTGCATACCCCAACGCATGATTTTAATCCCATTCAGTAACTGAAGTTTAAAGCAGATGGCAGCACGAACTAAAAATGGTTCTAAATTAGTTGGAATAAAAGTATAAAGATTAAAAATAGGAACAAAAATTTATATTTAAATCTGAAATACTAAAATATAGAATGAATGATTCATAATATTGTTCTCTAAGATTTTAAAAACTCACCCTGTTCATCTGGATATTAAAATACAAAAATAGCTTATTAAAATTTAAAACAATCTTTGGGAAAAAAAATCATCCTGGGAGAGAAAATTCAGCAAAATGAAGAAATGGGCCCTAAGGAAGGTGGATCCCTACGAAAATTAGAGGGAGTTCCCATAGTGTTTTAAAACTAAAAAAATAGTAAATTTCCATTCCATCAGCTGCAATTTCATTTCACCTTTTCCAGAACAATCTTTTAAAAAAAATCCCCTTTCTGCGTAAACAATAAACATTTGCATATTTAGCAAAATAACTGTCTGCCACATGCATGGCCATATCATCTGTCTCGCCGATATGCATGTGATATCAATGTCAAAGTTCTTTATCTTCTCGTTCGAAAGCATCAGAGAAAGTGAAATAGGACGGAAGGTTAGGTCATTGACTGATTGGCAACGTGAACGTGCCAGAAAAGGACTTGAGACTTCGTACTTCCTTTATTTGTCAGTTCAGTATCCCCTAGCAACAAGTTCGCCAGAGTAAAAATAATGCACTTGTTGCCCGTAGAAACAACGCTTCACGAAAATTATTTCCTAAATTAAAGTATTTTCTAGTGATAAAATTATCAAAAACAAATAGTTGGAAGTTTTGGGAATGTAAGATTTTGTTCACATATACCGAAATTTATTCTGTTGCTCAATGAGCACGAGGTGTGTAAATACATTAGTTACACTTCCCTGTTTGATACTTTTATGCCTGAGCGTTGCAGAGAAGCTTTTGTTTGAAACTGCAGCTCTAAGTATTTTAAATTTTTTTTTACATAAATAGTAATTGCATAGTAAAATAAATTTCTCTGATTTATAAAAATCAAATTTTGAAAAGTGAAAAACGTGTTACTGATTAGATATTCAACTTCATAGGGGGCAAATAACATACGATAAAAATGATTTTTCAAGACGCTACACCATTATTGGGTTTCCTTTAAAATAAAACAAACCATGTTCTTTCAAAACATCCTAATATTTTACAGCCATTATATTTTTATGGTACTTAAAATTGTAAAAATTCAAGTAATACAACCAAACTATGCATTCAATTGGCGATTTGAAAAGAATTCCCTAATGGAAAAATTTTCCCAGTGTTCCATAAACCAGTATCAAATCATACTGGATCCAGTATCATTTATACTGGTTCCAGTATCATCTATACTGGATCCAGTATCACTTATACTGGATCCAGTATAATTTGATGCTGGTTTATGGAACACTGGGAAAATTTTTCCAATAGGGTTCTAGAAGGTTAAAAAAGGAAATTGTATAAAAAAGAAATAAAATTATTGATTTTAATAAACATAATTTAATTTATAATAATGTAACAAACATAATTAATTTTATTTAATCTTTAGTTGAAATTGTGCAGAAAATTATCAAATTATCAAATAACTACAAAATAAGACATCTAATAAAAAGAAAGTGATGAAACATAAAAATTTATATACCTACTATCGATTATGAAAGTTCATTGCAAAAATCATTAACAAAATGAGAGGATTGTACATTTGACTTATACTCTTTTCAATAATTATAACACAACTGAAAATCCAAAACATCAAAGCTTTAGTTAAAATAAAGTTACAATCTGGAAAATATTTTTTAAAAAAATTCTGCTTTGATATACTACAAGTTATACACAACTTTTGCCACAAAGTGTTTTTTAGTGGTCTGAAGACGCTTACTTTTGCGCAGAACTGATAATAAGATTGCATTATGACCTCGCAATGAGTAGGTAAGTCTAAAAATAATCAGGTGATCTACGCAGTTCAACCTACTTTCTCTCTTTTCTTTATGCAAATAACACCCATTAGTTAACTTTTAACTATAAGCAATTCAACATGGAGTTGACTCAGACTTTTCATTAGTTACTATTCTGTATAAGTTGTTTCAAGTCAATTGAAGAAAGATATTTATAGTAATGACACTTTCAGACAAGAAACAACAATAGCTCAACTTTAAAAAATGCATCTGGATTTTTAGCTGAGGAAAAATACGGTTCTACTTTTCTTTAAAGTATGGGATATTTCATTAGTGCTACATACTTGGCTTATTTCATCAAGCGTTTAAAAAAATACGTAACCTTTCAAGATTTATGACTGAAAAACGTGAAAATCATTAAAAAAAAGAAGTGTAGTTTTACAGGAATAATGACACCCCCCATTCTCCTGAGGGGGTTTCAAGAACTGGTAAAGAATAAAATAACATAAATTCGTAAATTTGTGTGCATATAAGTCATGGTTATCGGATCGTTTTATTTTATTCATGGAAAATATAAAATTGAATAAGTAATATATTAAAATGGTAAATTTGTGTGCATATAAGTCATGGTTATCGGATCGTTTTATTTTATTCATGGAAAATATAAAATTGAATAAGTAATATATTAAAATGAAATAAAATTAGAGAGCTTATAGTATTTCTTTCTAAGATTAAGAGATAACAATTTTCATTTACGGTTATGATTACATTTAAAAAATTTTAGCGAATAATAATTAGAACACAGAAAAATCTTATTTTAGTTTTAAAAAATGATGCGCTGACTTCACTCCTATGAATAGACGCCTAAATATTTAGAATTTTTTAAGCTTTAAACTTTATGTAAAGAAATTATTTCAGTTAATCTTAATCGAAATTATGCATAATCAACATCAATTTTTTCATGAATTAAGATGAATAACTAAATGACTAAATTTTGATGCGGATTTTTCAAATCTTCATGGATATCCCCGTCCTTTGGAATACATATACTTGAATACTTTAGCTGATGGAATTTATATTACCAATTAGCTTACGCTTCACTGATAGTCCACTTACTTACTTTACAACTTTTTCAATTTTTTTATTTATTTTTTTTAAAAAACAAACTCCAAGTTTATCATTGCTTTATAACTATAAATCCTGATCGAATCAAAAGTTAGCAAAACACTGAGGTGAAGAAATGTTTTTTGGAAATAAAATAATGCATAAATTAATTGGAGTAGGATAGGAGATTCCTTAAAAACATATGGATACCAAGAATTACTAATACTCTTAGAAAGTGATTCTACAATTAACTGTACATGTATGGAATTAAAAAGTTATCAACATTCCCCAATTATGTGAATACTAAGAACACCTATAATAGGGTTTCAGACGTCTCTAATACTCTTAGTACTTAAAGTGTGGTATAAAAATTTCTATAGTAGGTACATGTATGAAATGAAAAGGTTATCAACATTCAAAATAATTTAACCATCAACTTAAAAAAGTTTAATGAGTCAAGCTGTTCACAAACAGGGCAAATCCCACACGTCTTCGACTAAAGAGAAAACAAACGCTCATTATAATGCAAGATTTTTACCCTCTGCGAAAACAACGGTCTAACAAAATGCAAAACGCACGGAAAACAAGACTAAATTTATGTCCGCGCAGGGCTCGCGGGTGTTTACTTGAGAGTGCCGTTATCCGACCTTCAGACGCAGCACGTGACGTGTGACGTCAAGTCTGTCGTGTTATTTTGAAATAAAATAATGTACCAGCGAAATGGCAACAACGTAGCAATCAATGTGTAACCTACGCAAAATCAAAAACGAGAAAAATCTGGTTTTTGTAGTCAGGGTTCGGTTAAACAGTTGAGTGGGGTAACCAGAATGGTTTTCGTTTTGGGTTCGGAGGAGTTAAAAAAACATTGATATTTAATTAAGGTTACCAATATATCCAATTTGGAAGTGTATTCATTACATTCTAATCACGTTTTGAACATTAAATTTGAATTTATGAGTCATTTTAAAAAGTAAGTCTATAATTTCATGTCAATTTCGAGTACATTCCATAAAAGGGAAAACAGTCTTGATTGGAAAAGTGATTGTTTTAGTTTATCAATATGTAAAATTTGAAAAAAGTGGTTCATAATTTGAGAGTATAGAACTTTATAAAACTTTATTTTTTATACTCTGCTAATTTAAAACCACTTAATTGGTATGCCAGATAATTTTTTTCTTTAGATATCAACTTTGATAAATCTCTCTCAACGATGATTTTTTAATACCACGCCAAAAGTAATACAGCTATTCAATTTAAAATAAATAAGAAGTTTAATATGAAAAGATTTTTCAAAGAAAATTCATATTACGTAGTTTTAAATTTTCTGATTTTAACGAAAGTTTTAAGAGCCTTAAAATAAAATTTTTAATAGAGTTTTTAAAACTTCTAATCTACCATCAAAATAAACTTCTGGAATTAAAAATTTGTATTTAACAATAACGAAGAAAATTATGCCTATTTAAAAAAAACCTCTTAGGAATGCGACAAATTGATGGAATGTTCTATAAATTCCTTTTTGGAACTTTTCTTTGAGTTATAGTGACTCTGCTGATGTGATATTAATATTGGGAAACATTTCTAGTCTTATCAGTGGCTGCTCGTGGACAATTCAGATGGGGGTTCACACCTATGTTTAGAACCAACAATTAACTTACAACCTTACAGTTGAATAACATTATTATTATTTATAATTATGGTTAAGAAATTAAATTTCAAAAATATTAGATAGCTCATTCAACAAGAAATACCATTTCATTTCGCTAACTTGAGACCAAAGGGAAGAGTTCGTAGTTTATTCGCATACACAAGTATAACAATTTGCCTAGTTCAAATATCCTTTTGTAATCTCTTTATAAAAATTTTTCTCTTGCAATCACTTAAAACATACACAACTGAGATTTTTAAAAAATAGCTATCTTAAATTGCAAGTCTTAGCCAACCTTCGTCAGGAATATGTATTGAAAAAATGACGAGCACATGAAAAGTTAAAATTTAATATTCAGTAGAAGTTCTTGTAAAAACCAGCTGTCTCACCTTTTGAAAGAGTTGACTTTGGGGAAAGTCCTTATTAACGGTAGCTTAGTTGGCACTATTTTAGACCCGATATGTTGTTTAAACAAAGCAAATCTCAAATACTCATTCATTGGTATAATACTAATTGGTATTGGTATACTAATTGGTAAACAATGCCAAATTGGCGACCCCTAGGGACCTTCGCCAAAGCGAACTCTTTTAAAAGGTGTGACAGCTTGTTTTTATAAGATCTTCTACTG
The DNA here is from genome assembly GCA_963680715.1 of Tetragnatha montana. NCBI lineage: Eukaryota > Metazoa > Arthropoda > Arachnida > Araneae > Tetragnathidae > Tetragnatha > Tetragnatha montana. The sequence goes on from OY796685.1 coordinate 18,162,856, forward strand.
TACAGCTATGTTCTTTTAAAATTGTGTTCAATAAAGACATTTTCTTCAACAAAATTGCGAGAAAATTAACACAAAATAGACACATTAGTTTTTATTGGAAATGAGTTCCAAATTTTTTAATTTAGATATTGGAGTTACATTGGAATTAATTCATTCTTTCTGTGGGAACCTTAATTATATGAGAAGGTTATGTGATTTGCTTATTTTTTCTTGCAAGGAGGAGTGGGAGGGGGTCCAAATTTACTTACGTGATATTTGAACAGCACCTTAAATACTATTATGAATCGAATTTTACAAAATATCGAATCATATAGTTTACACTGATTAGTGAATATGTAAATATTGAATTCCTTCACCCACACTTAAATATTTTAAATTTTAGCATATTTATATGTTTTCCCATACTTAAGTATTTACATTTTACCATATTTATGATGATCATCAACTTGTTTGGGATGTTAATACGCAAGAGCATCAGACGGTGTAGGAAATTCCCTGACGTAAGACACATTTTCTCCCAAATCTAATTATTAGTTATGTGGAGGGGCTATGCCTAATTATGACGAATTCTCAAGCAAGAACGTCCATTCGTCAGACAGGCACCACCCCTTCTCATTACCCAATCACCGCCATCACCGATTGAAAAGGAGAAGCGAGACTCACCCTATAGTCGCCACTCGCAGAAAAAGTATCCAAACGTAAAAGCATTGCGAAAAGCAACAAGGAACCACGGTGATGATCCCATCCCACTTGCATAATAGCTCCATCGCGGCGATATAAACATGTAAGTTATCGGGTTCGACCACACTGGATTCCCGGTGAAACTTTCGGGATCTCTAAACCGGAAACATGTTTTTTCCTCCAGTCCGTTACGCGATGTCGTTTTCCCTTGTTTTTGCGGTGTTTTGCATGACAGTTGCGCAGTGGATCGGGCCCTTCTCTCTCTCTCTTCGGCTTTAACCCTGACCTGGATAATTATTTTGGTTCGCGATCTTGTTTACTGGAAGATGGCGGGACGAGGTATCAGAGTGCGGATGAGACTGCTCCGATGTAAACACGGCAAGATTTCGTGACAGAGTTTTGCGTTTAACCACGGCTTACTAGATACTATACAGGCTAGCCGAGTACGGAAATCATTAAAAATCCAGATGGCAATACTGGACAAACTGGCAAAGCATATCCACATTGTTGAAGGCGATGGGTGATATAGGTGGGACTTGTGGCGATCCAAGCGGGAAAAGTTGTCAAATGGTTTTCATTGTTCACTAGAATTGAACACTATTGTTCGGCTAGCCTGTATAGTATCTAGTAAGCCGTGGTTTAACTATCATTATTAAGGGGTATTTACTATACTTTATGCGAAAAAATATATCCTGCAGTACTTCAGTTTTCAACAAATATGAGTGGAACAATGCATCTAGACCACACTCTGTCAGTTATCCAGAGATTTGAACTCCGTCATAGGCATTGCAATAAAAGAAAATAGCTGAATTTATTCATGGACGGATTCAAGAAGCTTTAATAATATAAAACGAAGAAAGCTTACCCGGCCGGGGTCAGTGATTAACGTAGTCAAATTTTGCCTGACGGTAAAATTTTTGATATGGTTTGGGGGAATTATTCTCTTACTTCTCCCGTACTTATTCGAAGAACGAAATGAAAATTGGACGGCTACCCTTGAAAAACATTAAAGTGTAAGTAATAAGATGACGATTAGCCACTGATGAGCTGCTCAGGATGAAATTGCTATAAGTCAAAAAATACAAAATTTGAGATAAGTGTGGATTTGGATTTTTTAAGGTCTTTTACCTAGTGTGGTAGTCGACTATGTCAAAAGTTCAATAAGCGAAACGTAAGAGCCGCCTAAAAAATGCCTTCTCCAAAGGATCAACTTCAACACAGGCGCCGTTAGAGAAAACCTTCAGTTACTCAAAACTACGTTCAGTGGACTTATACCACTTTCATTCAAACCAGCTCAAATAGTTTACCTAGTTGTAAGTTTGCATGAAATCATGGTAGTTGGTACTATTTATCACTTGCTCACAGTAAGACATTTTCTATTTCTCGAGAGTCGAGGTATCATTTTCCACTATATAACTCAGTGGTTCCAAACCGATAATATTCGGACCATAGTTGATCCGTGAGAGCCTTGAAAATGGTCCGTGAAGAAGCCCGAAATCGGACAAAAAATTTCTAGCAAATGAAAATTCGAGTGATTTGAACAAGAAAGGATTGAATTTTTATGAGTTTCGAAAGTTGTAGTATCACAACAAAAATTTATATATCGCTCGTGATATAAAAAAGAACTGTTCTTAAAAAAGAAAAGTTCTTAAAAAAGAGTTATAGTTCAGAGCATCATATAAATGTTCATGCTTAATTAGAAGAAATTAACTTTCATTTTGTAGTTTTGTAAGGGGTGAAGGATTTAAAGTTATAAAGGTTGGTTCGGTTCCAATTTTATTTTTAGCCGGTCCGCGAACTTCTACAAGTTGGGCTTACCTAACTTGTAAATTACTATAATCTCAGATGTAGCTATCGCAAATGATCAAAGAACATTCATGAATGTACAAAATCACCGACAGATTGAAATGGCACAGTTGAATTTATAAAATTTAAAACCCTATAAAGAAAACTTTAAAGATAATGATGTACATTGTATGTCTATGAACAATATAATTTCAAGGATATATTTATTCCTTTTTTACATTAACTTTTTATCTTTATACTTTACTTTTTTCCTTTCTCTACTTACTCTTCTTTATTAAGTACTTAATTGGGGAAGTTTAAGTTTCGGTATGGAAGTTTTTCTTTCCTAAAAGTATATTATAAATTTTTATTTTTCTAAAACAAAATTGGGTTCACTCTTTTTTAAACCCTCAAATCATTGAACTAGTTCTTAAAGGCCACGGAAATTGTGTTTTTACATTCTTAATTGTCTAACCTTCAAAGAAAAACAACTGTTTTCAAAGAATTCTGCGGTTTATTGGGGGGAATTTCCAGAAAGTGTGCTGTTGAACTAAAATATTTTTGTTACACTTTTTCTGCTTTTATAAAGGTTAAGGTTTTATAACGGAATCCATAGACCCAGTTGCGGAACAGTTTGAAACTAATATTGTGGTGAATGAAGGACATCTAGTTCACGGCGGGAAAAAATACAGTACAGTCGACTATTTTTATAGTGAACCTTCAGGCTACTTTAAAAGGTTTTTGCAATTTGAGGTTGTTTGTTAAATATAAATTGCTAAAATTACTGACATTTTATAGAATTGTGAAGGTAGTCTTAATACGGTATTTGAGATAGAAAGCTTATAAAAATCAAGTATTTAAATAAAAATTTTGCTATTATTAAACTATACTACTAATCCTCATAATCTAACTAATCCTAATAAGCTAACTGAACTGGTAATTCCGCATGCTGCAAGAATACCAAAATTTTTATAATGATTAACTGAAGAAAATGTTTTACATAATTATGATCTACGTTGATTCCATCGACTCCTTTTATTATACTCTATCCTGGATGAAAAATTTTTTTTACCATTAAAAAACACCATCTTTACTATTTTTGTATTTAAAATAATCTATAATTTCTGATAAAAACGGAATAGAATTAGTTCTAATAATAATATTAGCATACAAGTTACAAAAATATTTTATTTTTAATGGTGCTATGAGTTTTTTCTTTTAAGCAATAACATGGTAAATAATTTTACCGGACATTGAAAATATGATACAGTATTAATTTCTTACGAGGATTTATTGTATTTATGTAAAAACGAATGGAAATTTGGAAATGTGTGTAATACCTAGATAAATTAATTATTATTAATTTGTACTTAACCTAGATATTCTACATATTAACAAATTTCGTACATTTTGATAAAAACAAATTTGAACTAAAATTTCACACATTTTGTTTGAAACTTATTATTTTTAGTCTGATAATTGAAATTAATTTTAAACATTGAGTGTCATGTAGGTTTCGTAACTTATTATTTTCAATATTTTATGATGATCCAAATTCATTTCACGTTTAAACATGTACTACTCTACACTCTACAGTACTTTCCAAATCAAATACCTTTCAAAGACCGATAAAAATGTTATAGAAACTTGCAGATATGCTTGCTATTCCATACTAAAATTTCACACATTTTGTCTGAAACTTATAATTTTTAGTCTGATAATCGAAATTAATTGTAAACATTGAGTGTCATGTAGGTTTTGTCTCTTAGTTTTTTCAATGGATTGTTTCATGGTTTGTTTCAATGGCAATCAAAAAGGTATTGTTTAAAAGTCTGGGTTTAAACAAAAATATGAATGATAAAAACATTAAGTATACTAACGAGTTATTAGGCGGTACAATATTGAACTTAAAAGATTTATTGATATACGTATTTTTATCCAGAATGTTGATAAACAATAGTTATTTAAAACGTGCTGGATATTTTTTAAGGAAAACATTTTGATTAAATTTACATATAAGATAGATTTTTATAAATATTCAAACTTTTAGTGTTATTTATGGAGATGACGTATGTTTGGAAAGTTGATTGACGTTTCTTCAGCTAATTGTTTTTATTGTTTTATAAAGTCAGTTAAGTGTTAAGTTCAGTGAGCTGTATTTTGTGAGGAAGAAATCCAAAAGGTCCTGCGTAAGCAGTTTACAGGAGTTGTTATGCGCTCGCGAGCGCGGGGCGGTAGCTTCCTTCAATATATAAAAGAAAATTGTGCGTTAGGCTGGCAAAAATATCTTTTATAAAATATCTTTCATATTTTTTAAATCCAAAATATTAAAAAAAATAATTACATTTGATTTACCTGACCAGTTTGAGAAATGAAATAAAGACCCAAAAATGGCCAAACGACTTTTTTGCACAAAGAAATCTCCAAGCTTTGCTCTACACATGAATGGGAAAAGGGAAAAAATAAGAAATAACTACCCCTATAGGCAGATATAACCCCTTGAATTTGAGGAAATATAGAGTAAATGTGCATTTTTTAAAATTTAATTTGAAATTTAGTATTTTGTAATATTTTAATATTTAGTGTTTTTAACTTTTTTATCCGCATTGAATGTTTAACTCTATTGATATTCATTAAACTGCCTTTAATGACTCAGTTTTATAATACTTTTTAATTTCATTTGTCTTAGTTTTTCTATTTTTTACTTTTGTGCTGTGAACTAATCAGAAATATAATTTAATTGTCAATTTAGATAGTTTTTAATTATTTTTTAGCTGCAATTCTAATTTCACGGCCACAACTAATTTGAATTTCATAAGTTTGAAAAAGTGAATAGTTCAATGAAATTTTTTCAACTATACAATATTTTTAAATGCATACTTATAATGTAGATGATTGTTTGGTGTTCTCAATAGGGTCCTGAATTTCCAGGTTGAATTTGGGGTCGTTATACAATGAAAACTGATTCCATTACTTATACAGTTTTTTTTTATTTTCTCAAAACTTGGGTTTTTGTTCAATTTATTCTGTTTGAATTTTACATTGAAATTTATTAAAAAGACGGAGTCTGACTCCTGACATTTATGGGCCTCACTTTCTCAGGAGCCGCACCCCCTTTGCCTTGAATCCTTATGAAGCTTGGGTATTTCAAGTGGCACACGACAACAACAGCATTAAAAAAATGAATAGAAAGATACTGGAAATGTTTTTTGAATATTTTTAATAGTCGGTAATTATAATATTTTGAATATTTTTATAAGGGGTAGCTACAAAGTATACATTTTTCTGGAAATAATATGGAAAGTTAGAACTTCCCGCGGCCAAAGAATACTGTTTGGAAAGTTAAGTAAAAAATTTTCTATGAAAGTTTATTAGTGATTTTACTGTGGTTAAATAATCTCCACCCCAAATCACTACTCCATACTCTACTCGTAATTTAACCCAAGAGAAATATAGTTTTAGAAGTGTCAGTGAAAAGTTACGTACTTTTTAAAAAAGTGATAAAACTTAGATTTATTTTATTTCAGTTTGCTACAGATAGAATTTACATGATATAAATTCCCAATTTTGATTAAAAAATAAAATTTTTATTAAATAGATGATAAACATATAAAATATTGAGGAATATTTCACTAAAAACATTTTTTATGTTGTACATGACGTCAACATGTTAGTAGGTATCTATATTTTTTTGTTCAAATTCAGTAGACAAAATTCTCCTTCTATCTGTAAATGAGAGATGGCTTGAACTAGTCCTGAAAGCGATAGAAATAGCGTCATACAGCGGCGATGACTCTAAAAAGCGCTTCAGAGCAACTGCGAATCGCAGTCTGCGGAAGATAGCGTCAGCAAACAAAAGCAAATTGCAAAAGGGCAACGATACGAGTTTAATTTTAGGTGGGGATGACGTAACAAAGGAAATGTGTCTGAGGGTTCTGTTCATCCTATATCGCTAGAACGCATACCCAATGCAATTCTAAACTTATGTAATGCTTCTTATAAAAGATCATTAACTATTTGAACGTAACTTTTGTTTAATGGTATAGTAACTCTATTCCATCGCATGCCCTTTAAAGTTAAGAAATTTCATCCTCCTCCTGATTTTAAATAAAGTTTAACTTCTTCTTAATTCATAATTTTACTTTTTAAAACTGTAGAAACTGTTCAATTTTTTATCAAAGTAAATTGTTGTAAAAAACGTTTTAATGGAAAAAGGCTTATGAAATTCTTTATTTAAAAATGAAAAAAAAAAATATTTAACAAGATTAAAAGAAGACTTTGTATTTTTGATATAGAAATAATTAGAACTAAAATATGAATAGAGTCCCAGTGAAATGAACCTTCCTGGGACCTATAGGTAATACACTATAGTATTAGAGTTTCACTTATACACCGAATTTCATACTTATAAGTAATTTTTATTAAGAGATTGCGAGAAAAATCTAATGTAACCTAGGTACAACTAAAAATGGATCCAGTAGGGGCGGGGACATGGGGGAATGTGTCAAATCTCGTAAATTCAAATATAAAACAAAAATATAACTTGAACTATAAAAAAATACAGCCAAATATTTTCAGTATCTAATTTATTTTACATTTTTTACATACCATAAATGTCTTTTCAGTGTCCCGTGTACTTTTTTTAAGTAAATTCTTAGGAGTAGGGGAGTTGAAAATTGAGAACTGATGCGTTAAGGAAAAATGTAGAGTCTTGTTGGGCTACAAGCCTGTTTTTGATCATAACTATTTGTATAAAAAGTAATCCCTGTCAGTTTATTTCTATATAATTAAGTACAGCATATGCGCAACCAACAAAGACATTTGGATTCGAATTAAAATCTTTCTTGATAATTGAAATGTTAATGTTTGAAAAATAAAAACCATTTTCTGTTACTCTATTTCAATGACAAAGAAAATTTTTCTTCTTTTCTACATGCGAGGATATTCTAGATCTAGAACATTTAAAATGTAACTTAGTTTAAAAAAATGCTTTAGATAATAATTATTGCTACTCTAAAAAATATTGATAGATGAAAAATTGAATCATTTTACATTTTAGGGGTTTTAACGGGTATAATTTTTTTCATTGATTAAATTCCATTTCGCAGTAATAAAGTTTACCTTTCCACTAATAATCAAAAGATAATAATTATGTTACCTTAAAATATTATCTATTTACTTAAAAGATAAACATGGAACAGTGCAATACTTTTAAGAAGATACGCGTATGAGTGAAATAGAATGAATACATTGAAACAATAATATTAGTTTCACGTGCCTGCCTTTAAAAATAAAAAAAAAAAGAAAAGAAATTGTAAACAGGGAGATAAGACACCTCGTACCTTAAACTCTTATCAATCATAAAAGGGCATTGTTTTTTTCACCCAACAATTTTATAATATCGAAGTAGAAAAAGTATTGGGAAGAAGGTGGAAATATTTTCGGATCGGTAATCAGAAAAATATTGTTGGATTTTACTTTCGTTCACCAAATATTATCTGAAAAGTACTAGAACAATACTTTGCCTTGAAAAAATGTCCACAAATGTAAGTAAAAGATTTATACACAGGGTGTTTCAACAAGTTTGTTCGAATTGTAGCTCTAAATCTAAATTGTAGCTCTTGTAGAAAACTATGGGTTGTATATCGCGCATATTTAATGAACACGCAAGGTAGGATTTAGGTGGACTTTTTGAAATACCCTGTATTAGCAAGGGAGGTTTTTTTAGTTGGTAAGTAAATCAGGTGTTATAGAATACATGCCGAAAAATTGAATGTATTTTTTTCCATAACCAAAACATTTCATCAGCTAAATTAACTCTTTGAATCGAACAATATTAATAAAACATTTCGGAAACATTAATGAAAACTTCAGAAGCTAAGCATGAAAATCAATACCTTTGAAAGTATGTAAAAAAATTATAAGAATAACAAAAACATTTACCTGTTTTACTTTTGAAAATTTATACTTGACACATTTTATAAATTCAAAGAACGATTTAACAAAATTATTAACGTTATTAACTTTATTTCAATTCTCAGGTGATTTTGCTTTTACAATGTTTAAGTTCTTTTTGAATTTTCTATTAAGTAATACTAAATAATTAAATACTATTTTTTATCTTAATTTTACGCATTCCAAATGAATAAATAAATAATCTGTATTTAAGAAAATACGGTTGGTACATGAAGAGACAATTAATTTTTTTCCCAAGTATTTAAACAATAATAGATATTTTCTTTTTCAAGGTAGACAATATTTGGATAGGAAGCAAATATAAACGATTGAAATAAATCAAATTAAACATCTATCTACACTAAAAAAAACTATCGGTTGTATCATTCACTAAGATACTTTATCAAATACTTTTAAAAATGCTAGACATTTTTCTGGTTTGAAACGAAACCTTTTAGTGGGAAGTAAATACACAAGCGATTTATTTGGGAAAAATATCTACAGTAAAAGACTACAATAAATATCAGAAATGCTAGTGCGCAATTGCTTCTTACAGAAGAAAAGTAAACATTTTGTCAGTTAATGCGTAGTTAAAATTTATTCCCAAATTAAGATGTTTGTCATAGAAAAAAGTAAAATTTTGTATCCCCAAAACAATGTGACAAAGCTTTGAAAAATAGAAATAAGCTTCATATCTCGTTTAATGTTTTACGATTGTGATGTCATTGCCACAAGGAAGAGAAAAACACATGAACCTCTCGTCTAAATAATAAATTATTAAATAAAGACTTTTATTACACAATTAAAGTGATAATTTATATTTTAGAAGTGCCGTAAAAATAAAGTATCTCGATAATCACTGCTAATTTACATACGACGCACTTTGGAACACTGGCCTAAATAACAAAGAAAAAAACACACGGTTCGTCGAAGCGATTTTTTTTCCCGCCAAAACCCGGGAATAGAATAAAAGAACGAACAAGTTAAAGATACGGTACTCACCCCACGCAGGAATTTATCCATCGCCTGGTTGTATACTTCCGGGAAAGCATTTCGAAAATAAATAGCATCTTCTCTTAACATTCGGGCAATGACTTCTTTGTTTCATCAGACTGGCAAGAGAGGGCGCTGCCAATAGAAGGATGTCACAATTTTTCTCTTTAATCGGAAGAAAAGAGAGAGTAGGAAGTGTCTAGTGGAGTTTGTTGACGTCTAGCTCTAGGACGGAGAGGAAAAAAATCCAATGCACGTGTCGATTTGAAATTCAGTTGGAAACTTAGAAATGAATTTAAAATCAGTGACGCACTATCAGTAATCCTTAATGACATCACTTTGAATTAACTTAAAAATTTTCGAAATAGATAAATCACTTTAAGGGCAAAGATTACATTGATCAACTGGTTAAAAAAACCGGCAGAAATTCTGATATCTATCTGGTATTCTATGACAAGTAAAACATGTTTGTTTTTAAGTATGCAATTTGTTTTATGCAAGTTGTAATTTGTTTCGATCATCCCAAGTTTTTTAAGTATCCACCATGAACCGTCTTATAAAAATCTGTAATCTAATTGTGCCAGTATAAGTTTAAATAATTATTATATAATAGCATCCAGGTTGTCCTATTTAAGTCAGCTTTCTCAATTTCTTTTATTTTTAAAAAATGTCGTTATCTAAAAAATAATGTTTTTAAATCTCTACCGGCAACAACTTTAAAAAAAAACCATACTCAATTATCAGCAATTAAAAATCAAATACCTCTCACTCCGGAGAAGGTTAACGTTCCAACAAGGTTAAGAATTTTTGATATAATGTCTTGGAGGCTCAGCCCCCTACCATCTATCGATCACCGGAACTTCGTGGTACTTTTCCTTCGCGATCTTAGTGAGCGAAGCTTACAGTTTCATTTCATTAATTCAGCATAACCCGCTCGTTGGCTTAATTAATGCTCCTTTAATACCAAAACTATTTATATCTCTTGCTTATAAATAATTTAATCCGGATCATTCCCCCTAAATAACAAAATAAAACTGTTGATGTAATATTTTTTTCTAGCTTATGAATAATTTAATCAAAATGTTTCCCCAAAAAAATACACAGCAAGTCTACTAACAACTGAATCGTCAGTTAGAAGAAGGGAATAAGTCCAAAAAATGGCAAATTGACTTTTTGTGCGCAAAAGAATCTCCAAGCTTCGCCCTACACATGACTGTAAAGAGGAAAAAAATAACTACCCCCTATCGGCAGATATAGCCCCTTGAATTTGCGAAATCGATTTCCATTCATTGTATTTTTTATAAAATTTGAAATTTAACTTAATTTGTCTTTCTTTTCGATTTGGCCTGTAAACTTAGCCAATACAAAATTTGATTTGAATTTAGAAGCGTTTTTTCTTTTTTCTAACCAATGAATGTTTGACTCCATTGATATTCACTTGTTACATTGATAGAGCCTTAATGACGCAGCTTCATAATAATTTTTAATTTTATTCGTCTTATTCTCTCTATCTTTCACTTTTGTACGGTGAACTAAGCAGAAATATAATTTAATTGTCAATTTAAGTGGTTTTTAAGATTTTTGTCCAGTTGAAATTTCATAAAGTTGAAGAAGGGAATAAGTCCATCCTCTTTTTTTTAACTGTAAAACATTTTTAAACAGACATATAATTTTTTCGATGATTGTTCTGTATTCTTAACAGTGTCATGAATTTTCTGTAAAAAATTGGTGGCTATAGGGTAAAAATTCCATTACTTATACAGTTTTTTTCGATTTTCTCAAAACTTCGATTTTGGACTTATTCCCTCCTTCTAACTGACGATTCAACTATAGTCAACCAACTTAGAGAAAAAACATGCACTCAAAGAAAATCATTCACTTAAAATGAACATTACATTTACATGTAAAACATCTAGAAAGATAAGAAAAATTGGGTATAATCCTAGTATCCGTAACACGCTTGGTGTGATTTTGAAAAATGGTGCCAATCACACCGTGAATTTCAAAATGCAAATGCAAAATTGGTAAAAGACAATCACAATTTACCTATAATTAATAAAAATGATAGATAAAAGCAATAAACCCTCTCAAATGTGTCGCCAAACTAATCGTTTTACGTATAGGATTAAGCCAAAAAATTGAAACTTTGAATCTTAATGATTCTAAAACTAATTCGAATAAACAAAACGCCAATCTTTTTATAAAAAATTATTTTTTAAATATAGTACTAATTAATTTTCGAAAAGTTTTTGGCAGGTTTGTTTAGTGATCGCGTAACGCGTAATATTTAATAGTGCCACAACAATGAAAGTCGAATGAAAGTATAACAATAATTAAAACTACTTAGGTAAATGCTTTAAAAGCTTTCTTTTTAAAAATAAATTTAAAAATTAACACGAAAATAGTACTCTTATTTTTTCTAACTTAAATGAAGTATATGCACTTGCATAACAAGTGCTTGTCGTTAACATTTTTCAGTTTTAATTAATGATGCCATCATGGTTTCTCCACTTTATCCCGATGTTGCCAATATTGCGAGGAAGCATTACACATTAACTTCCCCTATATGATGTCAAAGTGACTGCTAATATTTCAAAATGACACCACGAAGGGGAGAGACAGATATCAGATTTCATCCAAATATGTTATATTTATTCCCATTGTTGGTTATAAGCATATCAGAGCAGCAAATTATAGTAGATAGATAATAGTTTTGGAATTTTCCAAAAGATAGCAGCACGGAACGCCTCACGGTGTAAGATCCCAAAATGGTGACTGTTCTGTTTTCAAAGTAATTAAATAAAAATCAATATCTCTTTTTATAAATTAATGACATCGTAATTTCCATGAAATTTTCCAGTTATATTTTAGATCAGATATTCTCTAACTGAGGGTCGCGAGTTAAATTTTGGTGGGTCGCAGGGCAGGGTCTCTTATAAACAATATTAATTAAACAATACCATAGATTGTCCAAAGTTATTGTGGGAATTTCATTTTAATATTCCGCAATATAGGTACTAGAAATAAAATTGTTTTTGAAATTCCTTTGAATGTAAGAAAAAAAACATCTGGCAGATCAACCAATTTTCAGTTTTTAGAAAGGTGAATGGTATGTCTGTTTCAAGTGATTTGTTTTTATTATTCTTTTTTAAATTAAGAAATTATTTTATATGTAGTGTGATTTTTTGACTTTTTTTCTTTTTGTTGTAGTGCCTTTTTGCTGCAAATTGCTTTTTTATCTACTCTTTTCTTGTATCTCTGCCATGTAGTAATTGGAACTCTTCGGTTTGGCAGAAGTAAATAAATAAATAAGATTTTGAATTTATGTCAAAATATATCTTGTCATGATTTTTACGAACGTAATGTTAGCTTTAATAATCGTAAAAAAATAAATATAGATAATAGCTATACGGAAAACAAAAGGTAAGTTTAGAAAAACCTGTTACTTTATTATGTTGGTGATGCAAAGTATGCATTCGAACAATAAAGAAATGCAAAAAATTTCTTTAAATCAAAGAGTTTTTCCAAACTTTGGGGGCACTCCCCAACGAGGGCAAAATACAAAAATTTCGGTAGTTTTCTTGTGAAATTTTGTAGATGCAAATTACTCCAAGATTACTAAAAACGAGTTGAAACGCGCTGTTTTTAAGAGTCATATTTCAAAATCTTTTTGAGATTGAGAACCCAAAGCTAAGATTGAGATGGTTTTAAGAACCCAAAACCATCTTTTATAACGTGAGATTCAGTGCTGCTTACAATTTAAAACTTTGATGCGCTGTGGTTCAAATCCCATCTCATACCTCTTAATTTTCTTTAAAAAAATATAATTAACCTTTAATGCTCGCATGTAGAAGAAAGAAAACAAATTGAGACATGAAAAAAGTCGTTATGCATTGAAGGCTCTTAAAATTTTTGTAATTTTTTTTTTCTTTTCGAAGGGAAGTTCATTCTGAATAGTACAAAGTTTGATTGTTGTTGTACTTTTTCATTCATTTTATAGGATTGGAATTATTTTATTTTTGCTAGGGGTTCATGTGCTCTTATAGACGAGCCACCACAGTACAACATACCTTAATCTGATATTATTTTATTTTTTTCCGAAAATTAAAACTTTGAAATTAGAAGAGTGTGTTTCGGGCAAATCTAAATATATTTAAGGGAATAACCATAGTTAGGACAGTATTTTAAATCCAATTTTAGTAAAGCTTTTGTTTGTTTAAGTACACCTTGCGTTGCAACGAAAATATCCTCTATTTAAGATACCTATACTACAGAGGATATTTCGTTTTCACAGGAGCTTTACAAGGGTCTTTCCGTTGACACTTACCTCTTTCTGTAACATCGTTAAAGTTGGCTTCTCTTCATATGAAGGCCTAGAAAGGAAAAACCTGTTTTACAGAGTCTGTTCAAGTAATGCGGAAAAAGAAAGTGTACAGAGGGATAAATGAGTAAAGGCCGGTACATGTTTGTCCCTTAAAAACTAATTCTGAAAAAGACGAATTAAATGGTTTTGGAACTTTATGAAGCAATGATATGATATCTTTAAGTGTAACGATTTTCGGGGTGATTCAGTATTCTCTGAAAATGATTTGGCACTGCCTAGTAATCCTTAAAATGTAACAGATGTTGTTTTGGTTTAGTTTACAGTACAAAAAATAAGAAAGGAAGACAAATCAACTTAAATTTCAAATTAAATACAAAAAAAAAATGGATGGACACGTGTATTTTAAATATTCAAGGGGTTTAATTTACCTACAGAAGGTAGTTATTTTTCCCCTAGGAGGATTGTTTAGAGCACAAAAAGTCAATTTGCCCCTTTTTTTGGACTTATTCCCTTTTTCAAACTGACGATTCAATTCATGGAAGCTCATTTAGTGAATAATTCCGCAAGTACGAGTTGTGAATTCATGGAAGCTCATTTAGTGAATAAATTCCACAAGTACGAGTTGTGATTTCTAGACGATCATTTTTTTAACTATGAGTCTCACTCGTATGAGATGATAAACTAGTAAAAAAACTAAAGAAGAACCTAATTTTTATGCGATGCTTTTTCTTACTTCGAAATACTTATTTGGGTGGTTTAGGGAAAATGCCCATAAAATGTAATATGGATATCACAAATGAATTAATTATTTTTAAGGCAAAATGATTTAGCAGTTTAAAAGTATAGTCAAACCTTAATAAGTGGAATCGCGCTCGGGAACGACTTTTTATCCAGGTATTCCAGTTATCCAGGTATTTTACTTAGACACCTGTAGGGGTCTAAGTCGTTCCACTTACCCAAATTTACTTATCCAGTATAACAATGAAGGTTTTCACGGCCGAAGTGTTAAGATAATAATAAAAGTTCTTTTCCGGGCAAGTGGGCCGTGGTCGAATGGACCACGGCCCACTTGCCCGGAAAAGAACTTTAACTATTGAAATATCGAATGAACCAAACAGGACACCATAAATAATGTTTCTGCACAGTATAATAACAGTGCAACGTACTTTATTCCTGAAGTACCAGGCAATTACAAAACTGCAACTGAAGCATTTTCTTAAAACTTTTCATATTCAAAACATACTAACATCAAGTAAAATACATTTGATACTGCTGATGATTGAAATGAATAACATTCTCACCGTGCTCATAAGACCTACAGCACAATTAAGGCAACCACATTTTAAATACCACAAAACGAAACGAGATTCCTAAGACCCGGATATTCCGAATCGATTCTCAAAAAAGTGGATCGATACCCTGATTGATTCTCATAGCAGAGTGTGAAAACAAAAGTAGGGTTTAAAAAAGTGCCATGTTATGACAAAGAGAATCGATCCAGTATAGCGAGAAATTTATAATAAAAGAAAGAAGAGAGCTATTTCTTAAGATACCGACTAAGTCCAGGATATTCTGAATCGATTCAAAAGGGATTAGATGGTAAAAAATTGACTAAATCGATTTGTTTTCGCATTGAGTATCAATTCAAGATATCGGCATAAAAATGCTCTTAAAAGAACTCAGATCACAAAAAGTCTGGGGTACTTTTGGCACCTTTTCAATCCTGCATTGAACAATAAAAGGGGTATAAAAGGCTCAAAGCAGTAACTATAAAAATGTCGTCGCAATTGGTAGCATTGCAGGGTTAGATTCAATAAGCGAAAATCATAAAGTATATCCAACAAAAGCGGCAACCGAAACCGAAGTTAAGCGTTTTTCTTGCGCAGTGTTTACTGTTGGGAAACATCGAAAACTGATTTAAAAAAGAGCACATCATCAGGTATCAAAATGGCGATGATTGTTCAGTAACCCTGCAAGCTTTTCTTTTTGCTCAGACTGAATAACGCGTGCGTGTGTTCTTTTCATAATTGAACAGGTTAAAAACACACAGGGAAAATTAAACACTAGGAACTTTTCGTTAACATTTACAAAAGAAACTTCAAAATTAAAAGTAACTTTTCTCTAAGGAAACTAGCTCAAACTGATGGGCACAATGGAGTACATGGTTTACTGTAATTTTCCTTGATCATTCATCAACATGGCGAGACAAGATATTATGGCTGTAGATGAATAAATAATCAACAACAACATAAAAACTTCAGGTTTAAACAATCAAGTAAAGCACATTTTTATCAAATCAATGCATCTCTACTTCTTGTGAATTTAAACTATGTAATGAATTACTAATGTGGAAAACAGAATTGCATTAACTGGATTTGGTTTGATGGTGACTAATTAATAAATTTAACATTCAGAGCCATCATGTGAATAATGTTTTACAACTATTAAATATCACTGCAAACAGTTAAAAATATTCAACCTAAAATATTTTAGGAACAATTGCAACCAAGTTTTTGGAAAGAAGTTCACACTATCATCAGGTTATGCAAACATACAATAGACATGTAAGTTTTTCTTAGATCTCAGGCCTAAATTCACACAAAAAAAATGCTTCTTACCGTGTTTTAAAACACGTTGTCAAACGGTTAAGATGACCTTTTCTTCTAAATATTTAGAATTAAGTTTAAAGTTTTTTTCTCCCTCAAACTATCGTAACCTGATGATAGAATAAAAGATAGGAACTACAAAACAGACAAACGCATCAGCAAATCACACTCACTCTTTCTAATGCAGTCTAAATGACATCGGAACCAAAGGCTTCAGGATGAATGAATGATGCAGTAAATTCCCAACAGTAAAATTCGCACAGATCGATCGCTCCTCTTCAAAATTATTCGGTTGCCACGCCGTTAAATAATAATAAACATATTTTCTCTGGAGCCTTTGGTTCGATTCATTTTTCCACATATTTTATTTCAAAAACAAATTTTAACTACCAGGACTAAAACAACTAAATATAAAAGTAGCGTTAATTACAAATAATGAACCTTCAACACCTTACTGAATTTTAAGATTTTCAACTAGTGGTACAGTATTGTTTTGGTGTAAAGAAAAGAATTATATCTTAAAAATTACATTTGAAAAAGGTTTTTTGCAATTAGAAAGTTTAGAATCTAAATTAACGAAATTAAAGTTAAATATGCACGAGCGTACAAATTTAAAGGACATATTTTTACAGCTGTTGCCATTCAAACAGTATGCAACAATTATGTAATTAATAACAAACGTTTTAAACTATATAATTTTTCATATATATTAATTTTACAAGGTAAAAATCTCTTTAAAATTTTCATTGCTGATTTTGACAGATGTATTAGTAGATATTATACATCAAACGTGTAAAAGCACAATTTTTCAATCAAAGAATTTCTTCAAAAGCATTCGCTCATAATTTAAAATGTACCACCAGATCATACAAGCACAACACTGTTGATTTCTCGACTATATATGTATAATATTTATATACAACACAGTTCATTTTTGAATTGTACAGATAACTGCAAATCCTACTATGACAATATTTGGTTTCACTAGAAATGTAAAAACACACCAACGATGGTCAATCATACTTATGGAATGAAATACAACATAAGAATGCAAATGAAAAATGATTAGACTTTATATTTCACAAAAATCTGTGAAATGTTACCGGCGTAACATGGCACCATCTTGAAAAAGTTCTAATTTGTTTAACCATTTGCAAAAAAAAAAATTCAATTCAAAATTCAGAAATATACCAACGGGACAAACCACATGAAAAGGATTGTTTATAATACAGATGTTAAGGTTTCACAAGGCCTGTCAGTTATATTAACATGATAAATATATAATTTTATTAACCACATCTGATTTCATATCTAAATCACGGTCCTATTGAACATGAAGCCTTGGGGTAAGAATGCGTAAACTATGTTTTTAGTTTTTTTCCACAAAAGCACCAGCAGGTAATGCTGACATATAAACCGATAAGGATGAACATGCTCAATAAGCTGACCATAGAGCGAATAACAGGACATGCTGCAAAACAGAGCAAAAGACAACATTGAGTTTAGTGCAATTGAATGTACAGACTGACTCTCCTCATCGCCTTATAAGAACATTATCAACCCTCTATTTGATTTCGACTCAAGTTTAGAGTAGTCAGATGTTGATAGATCAGTTTCAAAGTATCTTACAACCACGATCTAGTAAGACTACCTCATTATATAACCAATGTTTCATGTCCTATTTTTATCTTTAGAAAATTAACAGTTTTACTTCGTATAGAAAAACACAAAAGAAACGAATGCTTCTAAAAACGAAACTAATAATTATTTTACCAACTAGATTTACATGTTTGTGTTAAGATAAGAGTTTTTGATAGTTGTAAACATTCACAGTGCTGACTGGAGCACTCATTTTTTTAACCCTCAGATTATCAGACCTATCAGCTTTAAAAGAACCAACCCAATTCCAAGACGTTTACCATCCACTATCAATAGTGAAACCATTTATAGAATCAAACACGGACTTTTACCAAAGCTTTGAGATGAAAATTTCCAACAAATATCCATCCCATAGAATCAAACCAATGAAATGTACAGACTTGCATCCTTTTTTTTTCCACCTAGACTCAGAGAACAGAAGCACTCCGGATGAATGTCAAGCCTCACAAGATGTCCGTCTCGTAGATTTTGTTCTTATGCACCTGCGTGGCGGGCTTGGCGGGCACCGCTGGAGCCTTGTTGGCCTTTGGCTGAGGGGGGTCGGCGGGGGCTGCCTTGTTGAAGCTGCCGGCCAGGTGCGTCAGGGAGCCGGACGAGGCGGTGACGGACAGGCCGGACTTGGACAGGATGTTGCTCTCGCTGCCCGTCTTCTTGAGGTCGTTCATGAGCACCGGCGAGGGCGAGAAGCGCTGCAGGATCTGCGAGCTCTGCAGCTGCTGCAGCCGCGTGTACTGGTCCTGCAGCAGCTTCTGCTTGCGCAGCAGCTCCTGGTGCCGCTGCTCCAGCGCGTCCACGCGCGTCCTGGGGGGCGTGGCCGGCTTCTTGGAAGGGGAGGAGCCCTTGACGCTCAGCCCCTCCTGCGAGTTGACGCTCTCGCTGGAGCTGCTGTTGCTGCTGAGCGTCTCGCGCCGCTCGCCCGTGGCGTCGGTGCGCAGCGGGTCGCTCTCGTCGCTCGACGCCGAGCGCGCCAGCGCTCCTCGCGTCTGCGCCTTGGGCGCCGCTTCGGGCGCCGAGTTGCTGCGCAGGCTGCCGAAGGACACCTCGCGGGGGCTGCCCGGCTCCGCCGCGGGGGACGTCAGCGGGGAGCGGCTGGTCGTGCGCGGGGGCGGAGGGGGCGGGGCCTTCTTGTGCCCCGCCCCTGCTGCTGCTGGAGGGGGGTTGGTGACCGTGCCTTCGACGCCGTCGATCACCGTCTGCTTGGCGTTGCCGGTGTTGACGCCCACCCGGGCGATCACCTCCTTCTTCTCCCCGGGGACGGGGGAGTGCGAGGGGGACAGGACGGTGCGCTGTCCGTCGCTCACCTGCAGCTTGCTGGTGATGGTGGCTGGTGCGCGGAAGGCGCTGTCCGGCTGCTGCCCTGGCACGGAGGGGGCGTAGTGCTGCGCCGGGCTGCGCACCGGGCTCTCGGAGCTGGGGTAGGAGGGGAGCCGCTTCTGCGGCCCCAGAAGGCCAGGGATGTTGTCCCGTGGCTGCTCCAAGGGCTTGGTGAAGGTCTGCAGTTCGTCCAGTAGGGCGTCGAGGGCGTTCTCCGACCCGCGTTGTTGGTGACCGGGTGGAACGTGTATCACAGTGTGGGGATCAGAAGAGATAGTCTGGAAGAGATAAATGTAAAACCTATTAGTGCAATAGTAAAAAAGTTAATTCGACGATAGCCAACTACAGTGCAAGCAATTGGCATTCAACGTTGAGGCTCATAAACGGTTTGGCAGTGTAATATTACAATGGTTAATTTAACCCAAAACTGATTGGTTTTCAATTCCTTTATGCTCCCTGTATAATTTAATTATTAATATACAATATCAATTAACATGATGCACCATTATACTTCTTGTCTTTAGAATAGGTGTATAAAGGTCTGTTCATCGTAAATCTATTCTAAGCCTGGATGTATGGAATTTTTTTTTTGGAAAATTCAGGAACTTATACAAATGAAAAAAGATACATTTCCAAGAAAAAAATGCTGCAGGATTAAGTATAAATGATAATTAAAAATCACCAAATATTGGAAGGTCATCAAACTCCTAATCCCAAAATTTCATTTCTCAAAACCTAGTAACTGTTCTAAAAATTAATTGGTATCATAGAAATGAGCTAACTAAATGAATTCCAGTGTCATTGGGAAACAATGGTTTCGCTATTTATGTAACAACAGGCAAGAATCCCAGAGTTACGATAAAGCAAATTGAAGAAACTATCTTTATTTAACCTTACTGAATTTCAAAGGAGAGAAATATTTTAAACAATTTTAAGAAAAGAAGAAATACAATTTCAAGTTCTACAAACCATTATTTTTTTTATAAAATAAGTAACATTCATTAAAAACAATAAGATAATAATCTATTTTATGAAAGACATTAACATTTCAGGAAAAAGAGAGTTTTAGCTTTAAATAAAGAACATTATCTGGTGAAAAATTACCTGAACACATTTCCTTGCCCTTACCATTATTGCATTTTAACCTCATAACAAGATGGAGGCATTTAGTAGTTTCCAGTGTCATACAGTTTACCAAAATAAATCATATTCATCATTTTAATTTTAGAGTAAGTTTATCGAATATGATTTGTTGACCAAAATTTATCGGCCTGATTCGGATCTATTCAAGCAACTTTAAATTTATGAAACAAAACTAAAATTCCGGATTTCTAAATTAGGGAAAGGGTAATCGGAAATTACAAAAGGGAGTCTGATTAACTAAGTTAAGAAAAATTAGAAGGTGTAACGTTGAGAGCAAATATGTAATTGGAATAGGTATATAAGCTTCAGTTTGTTTTGTTTGATTCAAGCACTAGCTATCTCTATTATAGGTTTTCTCTAAACTGGAAGGTGAAAAAAAGGGTAAAGTAACGTTGGTGACAAACCTGCTCATCAATTTCCTCAACTGGTGCACCCTTCCATAGGCTGCATCAAAAAGAAAAACAAGAAACCTCAAGTTTCAAACTTGAGCAAAAACATCTTGTGTAAAAAATAATTCTGAAAAATATCCAAACAAGCAGCCAAAAATCTTTAGAACTGTGCCACATTTGTTTTCGCACACCCCAAAAGTAGGAAAGGTTTTGAAATCACTCCCAGAGTAGAATCGGTAAAAATTTTACAAAGTTCATTCAGCTCAGTAAAAAATTTGTATGAATCAAATGAATTAAGCAGTGAATTTAAAATATGATTAAATGTGTATATTCATTTTAAATCAACTGCAGAAAATGTTTTGAATGAAATTTGTTTAGAAATTTGATAGAAACAGAAATAGCATTGAAGTTCGGAGATTAAAAAAATAACTGAACCTAATGAGGTTTTAATAAAAAAAAAAATTCAATAATACTGATAAGCTCATAAAAATTACGCTATATGATTTAGCAATCAATAGAATTCAACTACCTAATGGAAAAAGTAAATTAGTGAATATTTTCCGATTTCATATCTGCTGTAATTTTTTCTCTATCACGTCTTATTTTGGTGATGAAATAAGAGGGAAATAAATTTTACAGTGCCAGCGCATATCAGGAGGATGCAAAAACATCAATCTCTTCAGTTGAATCCAAAATCCAATTAAAAGTAATTAACTTGGGAATTTCTAGAGAAATTTTTAAATTGCATTTGGCAGGGTTCAGTTCTAGTAGAGAAAATAATATTTGGTTACATATCATCCCTATCAGTTTTAAAAAAAGAGGATTGCGAAAGTTCCATTCCCTATGCAGAAAATGCAAATCGGAAGAAATTAAAAGAAGAATTTAAAATCGGAAGAATATATTTGAAACATCAAAAAAGTTTATTAATAGCAATAAGATTATAAGTGTGAGATTTTTTTTTGGTTATTAATAAGAGCCTTTGTAAAAATGAAGAGAATTCTTAAAAAATAACAATTGCTTTAAAATGAACTTTTTTGTCTCTCTGAGTGGTTTTCAATCAGAAAAAGGATGCAGTAAACTTCCTCAATCAGTTAGGATTTACAAAAAAATATTGAGTTTTTATGACTAGACTCAAAAGTTTATAGAATAATGATAATGAAATATTGTACTGAATTATATTCCAAGAAATATGAGGTAGACAGTATAAGAGTGTAAAAAATAAACAAAGAAATTTTTCCAATTTACAACAATTTACCCAAAATACTATTAAGTTATAAAAATGTCTGCGTTTATCATGGAATCTAACACCTCTTTTAAATCAAAACCATAATATGATACAGAAAAATAACAGATATGAAATCAGTATGAAGAAATTGACTTAAAAAAGTTGTAGAACATCGTAATTGAAGTAGAAAAAAAGTGTTATGTTTGCATGTGCTTTTTAGAGGTATGCGGAACCAAAATCTTTAAGTTCCAGTATATAAGTGAATCCAGAAAATAAGTTTCTAAAAATCAGCACGAAAAAAGCACTAAAAATACTTTCAATTTCAAAAAGGTTATCATGTAGCACAGTTCTCTTCTTCAAAAACTTTGGTGAACAATAAAGTCACCCAAAAAGTGCAAAAATGTCTGACAAAAGGCATGCAAAATCAAACTAGGATAGTACAAGGGTACACTCAGTGCATGAGAAAAATGAATGTGCCGAATATCATGCACCATGGTTCTCAGACTATGGGAAGGGACCATGCAACTCTCGCTTACATTTGACAGATGCATCTTGATTATCTGTATCAAATGCAATATTCAATTCCCTCAATCTATAAGGTTGTAATTTAAGCGATGTGGGTACGAAAATGAATAATGCCGCGGTGTTAAACTGTTCAAAAAGTTAATGTCGCCGGAAAAATATTCTTATGTTCTCTATTTTAGGTCAGAGAGGAAAAAGAAGAATCATTATTAGAATTTAAATGTAGTGAGATATTATTCTAGATAGCATATAACCTTATGGTTATCCTTCTATTTTCATTGTCATTGGGCTTCCCAAAACAAGGTTTGCCGAAAAACCTCACGGCAAAACTATATTAGAGTTTGCATATAACAATAAGATGGCAGAAAAAATTAAAGAAAATCCTTATCAAAACCTGACACCTCAGTTTCTAACCTTGTTTAAAGGTTTTAAGAAAGGTTAATTGCTACCTTTATCGGCTTCAAGTACCGCAGGTTGTATTGACCTTCTCACAAGGTTACAGGCTATCAATGGCAACCTTACCTTAAATGTGTTACGCCTTAAGGATACTACAAGGTTTATAATCTTACTTTGCTCTATCTGGATTGTATTCTCTAAATAAGAGCTTTATAAATTTTAAATAAGTTAGAATCAAGGGGGATGAAAAAAATCCATTTTATCAACTTTTCGGGGAAACTACCTTCTTATCTTCGAAAGTGTGCCGTTTGTTAAAACGCTGCTTATATGTTAAAAATATAATTTATTTAAAGAAAAGCACTGTATTAAACAAAAAACCCAAATATTGGTAAAATCGGGTATTATCGGGTAAATTAAAGTACGTACAGTAAATTAAGCAGGGACCAATCCAGAATTTTTAACTTAATCCCCATTTTTGTGAAAAATTTTCATAGCATTTTAATTTTTTGAAGTTTTTGGATTTTTAATGAAAACTATAAAGTTAATGGAAGCAACATTATAGTACTTTTTTCTTCAGTTTTATAGCAATTTAAATACTTTACGCAGCAATATATTCTTAAGCGGATAAATTTTAGTAAACATATATTTTTTATTGAAGAAATTATTGCGGAACTGCCGATTTTTGGCTATGTTATTGTGAAAATGTCGATTTTTCAGAAGAAATTTTGTTAAGGTGCCGTTTTTGTTAGAAAATTTTTTGTGAAGGTGCCGATAAACGGTACCAAAATCAACTTGTATTGGTCCCTGAAGGTTAACAAATGGATATTTAATTACTGCTTTAACAAGGGTAGTACAAAAGCTTTTCAAGATCAACGCTGACAGTTATGAAAGAATAGAGAAGATACGTAAGTTACAAAATTTCATCAATATCCAATAGGAATCGACTGAATGAATAGGGAATATATATCACATTAGGGTGGTCCTAAGTATAATGGTAAAATTTTTTTTTTCGGAATTTCTTAGGTCGCACCCCCTAACTTTTTTCCTTATGGGGTAGTAAATAACTGGTAAAAATTTTATCCGAATCCATACATATTAACACGTGCCGCAAAAAGGGTGAAAATCTGAAAAAAACATCAAAATTCTCAAAACTTTGAAAAATCACAAAATTTATTTAAAAAATATTATTAAATATACTTCAATACTTTTTTGACAGAGAATGCTTCGAACATGAAGAATATTGACCGTTATAATCTTTGACGGTTTTTAAAAGGTATTTTTTTTTGCTCCTCATTATGCGTTAAAATACTGTTTATTCTTCAATGATCTTGATTCCGCTTTCTGCAGCATCATTTACAACAGACAAGTTATTAACGACTTAAAACCTTCCTGATAATCTTCACACGGGTTACACCGTTAAAGGATCCCTTTAATAAATAAATAAATAACTTTTGAAAAAATTTGACAAAAAATCGGCTAGATTTTTCTTTGAGAGTTCTACCCAGTTCTTCAAAACTAATTTGCAACCGCTTTGATACATTGGTGGATTCTTTCTCTTTAAAATCTTTGGCCATTAAACTCTTTGATGTGTGGGGACAGTCTCATCAAAAAAGGCTAAGGCAACTGTCTCCTCGGTAAGATGCTATCCATGACTAATCATTTTCTTTGTTATTGCTATAGATATATATTTTTTAATTTCTCTGTAGAAAAACAGGTCCCTCAAGAATTTCAAATCTTGAAAGGGGGTATTGTGAGCCAATTTGCGCATTAAACCAAGCCCTAATGTATAACTTAACAATAAATACTCATATCTTTTAATCCTTGTAGTTTTTGATTATCCAAATTAAATTAGACTAATTTCTAAATAATAAACATCTTCAAGCAATAAATTGCTTAAGACATCCATCTCTCATGATGGAAAGCAGTAGGTTGTCTAAATTTAATCATTTTTACTTCTTGATAATCTAAAAATGCTATTGTCAACTGTCGGAGCTCTCGGTAGTTATCTCTCGGTTGGTGTTTTGTACTTTGATGAGTACTTTTGTTTATCGATAACATCCCAAGATTTTTGCACCGTTCTTAATTCCCGTACTGGATGCACTGGTGTCACAGCACAAGGCTTTGATTGTGTCCAATATGTCATAATCAACGAGTAAACCATAAATAGCTGCTGCAATGTCTTCTCACAATCCTCATTGGAAGATCCTCCACTTTACCTTAAATCCTCCATTGGAGTTCACTTATAATAATGATTTGCACTTTATGTTTACCTTTTATTACCCTAATTAACCATAGTGTAGGATGCTTGCAAGTTTATTATAAAATCCATGAAGATTCCGCCTTTAAAAGTCTCTTTTTTAAAACTCCCGAGCACCGTCCGTAAGGTCTACTGTCATGCGGGAGAAAAAGCAAGGGGAGCCGGGTTTCCTCTAAGAGTGTTGCGTAGTTCTGGGCCTTTATCGTAGTCTAACTTCAATCGCGATGCGGCACGTGTTAATATTAAAATATCGGGAAAATATTTGGTATACTTTCATTTCATACCTAAAGGAAAAAAGTTGGGGGGTGCGACCAAAGAAATTCCGAGTTTTAAAAATTAGGACCACCCTAATATCACATATCAAACTGGCTCAGGTCACAGATAACCAAGAAACTGTCAAATGGGTATTAAATCATGCTGTTATTATTATCTTGGGACACATTTTCAAGGGAGGTTGGGGTATTATTACAAGTTCTTATATTTACTCAATAGACTGCCGGAAGTTAGTGCTCTGCTGCCAACCTAACTTGGGAGACTGAGAAGATTTAAGAGAAAATTAT
Organism: Tetragnatha montana; assembly: GCA_963680715.1. Lineage (NCBI taxonomy): Eukaryota > Metazoa > Arthropoda > Arachnida > Araneae > Tetragnathidae > Tetragnatha > Tetragnatha montana. The sequence continues at coordinate 18,188,665 of OY796685.1, forward strand.
AAAAGAAAGAACCATTCATTTACTTTCGTTAAAATATATCAGAAATAATACATTAATAGTACACCAATATTAAGATATTGACTATACTTTGTGTTTGATAATTTGATTGATGATAGTGATGATACTAAAGGAAAAGTTTGTGCGTGAGTGGGTTAAAAGAACTAGAAGGATAATAAAAATATTTTATGAATTTGGTCTATTTTATAGTTTGAAATTGTCTTATTTAGAGAAAATTCTGGAGAAAAGATTCAAAAATGTAAATAATGATATAATCTAATATCAGCATACGTAATGCTGATATACCAAGAAAAGTACATATTCCTGGTTCCCTTCGAAAATATTTCTTACTTTAGATTAACTAATTAAAAATTATAAAAATTAGCTCTTTTTAATAAGTTTTTACGTTTGAAAAGGCTAGAAACAATAAAGAGAAATATCAATGTGTGAATAACAATATAAAAAAACCCTAAACAAAATACTGTACATTAGCCTATACATGCTAAAATATTATCCAATGCGCAATTTAAATAGTAATTAAAAATTCCAAAATAATAAAGAAAATTAAAAATTTACTTTTTTCGCTACAAACAGATTTACACAAATAGGAAAAAATAGAATATTCGTCATATAAGAAATTTAGAAAAACTAGATTTTCTAAAACAAAAATTTTTGAAAATCAAGCATAGTTTATGCAAACGTTTATAAGTAATATTTATAACTACTGTCCCTTTTTTTAGGTTTTTGAAATGTTTAAATAATTTTTATTTTAATGCATCTGCATAATTTTTTCACCAAAATACTAATATGATAGTACAAAAGTAATTGTGGATTAAATGACATAGTTCCAAGCAAAATCGTTGCAATTGAGGATCATCCTAAAATAAAACTACAATATTAACATACATTTTAATATGTAATTAATGATTATATTACCATAATATATGATTTCCATAGGAAATTATTTGAATGTGACGCATGATAGTTAATTCTTTCAAAAGTGCTAATCTGAATTCTTACCGTTTTGTGTTAAAGTAATACTATTAAAATTGATTCTTTCCTGCAGGAGGAGAATCTTTAAATTAACACCATTTAGAGGAACAATATTCCTTTAAATTATCCTTATAGAGTCATAGATACTAGTAATGTCGACGACGATTGCAATATATAAATGAAATATTTGAATGAATGGAACTGAACATCATTTCAACTCAAAACTTTTTTAGGTTGGTTCCCTTTTTCTTCTACTTCTTATAGATACGATGTAAGAACAAATTAACTCATTAGCATTACATTAATAGCGTTAAATAACTCATTCGTCTATTAGTATGTTATCAAAAATATAGCTAATATGAAAGACTGGCCACTGGCCAAATAAAACTCCTCATAGGTGCCGCATTATTATCTAATTATAATCAATAATAGTAGTCGCTGGCGTCCTTTGACTTGAAAACTAGAGAAGGTGCAGATCTATGGTGTAACGTGTCCCCAAGAAAGAAAAACATGCACAGAAACAATTGACTTTTGAAAAAAATTCGGGATGATTAAGTAGTTAATGTTTAGCGAGATAGGCGAATTTTTTTCAGCCAAATCAACAATTATAGCTCTATATAGAAAGCCTCTCGAAAGGTTTTCAGAATTTGTAAACCATGGATAACAAAGAAATATCGTATTTACATCGCCAGATTGGCAAGTTATTTTGAAATTGGCTAACTAAGGCCAACTACGTAATCTTTCCCAAAACTTTTCAATGTTCTCAGGATTTATTCCCAAAGATGTTTCTAAAACTCTGGTAGCCCCTCAATAAGATATCCAAAACCTAGATCTGCTCCTGATTTAGAGCAGTCGACGAACAACTCATGAAAACTTCACACTTAAGGGTTAAACTCTTACTTAAAGGGTTATTGCCTTCTGTCATTCACATCCCTCATAATATTTTTTTTTTTTGCTGGAACTCAATTACAGAGAAGATTAATAGAAGATTAATCCAAAGAATTCGGGTCTGGCGCCAAAAACGGCAATAAAATAGTGGATTCTGGCAACCCAGTTCTGTAGAAAGTGAATTCTTAATTCGCCAATAAACGGCACTGGCAAATCAAAACATCGCCAAGTTCCGAATTGTTTGGATTTACCGATTAATATAAAATTTCAACTATATTAAATTTTATTCATTACTGTTAAGTTATTAAAAAAAGGTATATGCAGTATAGGGTGTGTTACCTTAACGTTGTGGAGTTCCCCATCCGATTGGTTCCCTTCAGAGGACTTCTCTGGGTTGGCGGGGAGAGCACCAGTGTGTCGCTGCTCCTGTACAGATGCCAAGCTGGCGGGACGGAAAACACAAGAAGAAAAAACAAAAATAACCAGCTGCCGCAAAACTAAGTCAAACTGAAAAGAGTGTCACAAAACATAATCGCTGGTGTGTCTGTCCCTGGGGTTGTTCAAACGTCAGTGTGGTGTCGGCTCGCAGTGGCCAGGCTGCCGAAAGGGAAAAAAACCCGTTGGCAAAGTGGAGGAACCGAACATCATGCCAATTTGATTTATTCAAGCTTTTTTTATTCGCTTGCAACTTACAACACTCACTGTTAATTAAAACAAGGCAGGAGAGAAGAGTCCGGTAGGGTTGCCATGCAGAGGGGGTGGCTAAAGGGGGATTTTAGCTATACACAACGTACAACGGAAGAGGGTAGGAAGCATAACCTCAAAAGAAATCGCAAGTGAATAATTTCTTTACATTGTGTAAACCAGCCAAGATCGCTTGTATCAAAATCAGAACCGTTAGGACTGATGTTTAGGGATATACTTAAGCGCAAAAGCTCTCTAAATGGAGTGTTCTGTTTCTTTTTTTTTGTTTTTGGACTGGTTTATGCCACTTTTTTTAAAAATAAAGCTTCTAATTTCCTATGGGCGCAGATGATTCCCTCAAGATATTCTTCATCTCTCTTCTATAATTTAATCAAGTAGTTCTAGATCATGTCACTCAATAATGAAAAAAATATGGAGAGGTACAACAGCCAAGTTAACCAACAGTTAACTTTCTCCATAACTACAATTTTGAAAACAACATAATACAGATTGTCTTTCCTCGGAAGGTGGCTGGGTATTGAGAAATTTAGTAATGTAGAAGGCAAGTTTTAGTGTTACACTAACCGCCTTCCGAGCGTAGACAAACATTACTTTGAAGGTCTTTTGGCATTTTCAGGGTATCCCATATGAAAATGCAGAACGAAAAATCTTAACAAATAATATGCATAAAACCAAAATATATCTTGTTTTTGCTATTATTTAAGAAAAAGAATGCATTATTTTTTGCAAAAGCTTTTTTAAGTTTTTCTTTTTTCGGGTGATGATTATACCTTAGTAAATTATTTCTGATTTTATAAGATTAGAAAGCTAAAAAGGGGCACCATGCATGATCTTTCAGAATAACTTAAACTGTCTTTTAAAAGCACTAAATGTCAAATAATTAGAATTTTAAGGGCAAATAATGATTGATAAGGATATGGAGGTTCTTTTTAAAACAGAAAAAATAAATTTTGGCATAAAATTTAAATTAAAAACTGGGAAAAAAAACTAAAAAAGTATTTAAGACATAAAAATTAAAAATAAGAAATTAAATTAACTAATATGGCAACCCTACAGGTATTGGAAAATTATTAAGAGGAAAATTAAAGAAATTTTATGAGTGTGGCATTTATACATTCAGAAACGATTATATAATTTTCTGTTTCCAAACCAGACATTATTTTATTTTCTTCAACTAAATATCTGAACCAGTGATTAAAATAGAAAATTTCACCTAAGTCATTCAAAGAAAACGATTTTAGTGTCTTTTCTTTTAAGAAAACTTCATTCAGTTTTACAAAAAAGCATCATCATATTTAATCACTTCTTGATAGTTACATAAAAAAGACTGTTCAAACAAATTGTGTTTCAGAAATTATGTAAATAAAATATTTCTTTATAAATTTATGATCAAAATTAAAAACTGATTTAGAAACAGAACAGATTTAAAGCAGGTTATTAAGAAAAAATGCTCTACATAAGCTTTTAAAGTTGCAGATAAAGACTAGTAAATAGTAGCTATTAGAATGCTTTAAAATTTTAATACTTTTGACAGAAGTTTAAATAATACTACTATTAATATCATAAGTTTGCCTTTTTTCCCACATGCACAAGTTCATTTAGAAATGAAAATGGGTAAAAAAGTGAAGAAGCTTTTTACTTGTTAATAGTACTAAAAGTATAAGAGGAAAAACTGCTTATGATTCTATTTCTGAAAAGCATGATTCAAATGGTAACTACACCTATTTCATGGTATCAAACAAAGTAATCACAAATATACCGTTTCTGAAAGTTAATGCCACTTAATATATAACATTTTAAACTCTTTATACCTCAAATTTTAAAGTACAATTTTGAACAGCTAAAGAAATACACAAGCAAACTGAAGCAATGAAGCAGAATATGAAATATGCAGATGCAATAAAATCAATTTATATAGCATGCTTTGCAAATAATTATAGGAATTATCATAGGGTTGTGTGTTGTAGCAATTTACATGTACCTCAATGTGATGCACACATCCAGCTATTTTAATTTATTATAAAATGAATAGCTCCATAAAAAGCAAATTTTCTAGAGCTAACTCCATGAAATAAAAAGGCAATTTTTGACTCATCATAATATTTTTTTTTGGACTGTCAGGGGAACAAGAATAACATCTTTAAAGCAAATGCATTCTTGAAAGGTTAATAACCTAATCAAGCTTAAAGTTGAAATTACTGTTGAATAAGATGTATGTATGTGTATGCAATTAATAAAATAGGTTTTATTTACTACAAATGGTACTGTTAGATAATTAAAATATAAATTAACATGGGCTTACAATATGTTCATATTTGCCTGAAAATGTCATTTTTACTACAAATAACTTGAAATAAATATTTATTCTAGCTTTCTTTTTTTTTTGTATAAAATGCAATTTTGATAAATCCATGCACCAAAGAGCTAAGAGTCCCAAATGAGGAGAAAGGAGTAGTGTTTCAGGATGGAGAAAGTTAAAACAGACTTTAACAGATCAAGTATTTTGATGCCTGGCCGCCTCTTTACTGTGTACTATATTGTAACTAGAAACTATAATTTTTTAGATGGAAATCTTTATTGTGCTATTATTGTCAAATATATTTTTCAATAAAAAATGTCCAAGAAATTTTTATTTACTATTAATAGTGTGTATAATGCATTAAATGGTTGTGAAATGTTAAATTTATTTTAAAGATATGGTATTGTATTTCAAATTTAACAATATAAAAACTTTTCTCTGGTAATGCTTACCGCTTTAAAGTAACTAAGGTCCCTGTAAGTTTTTTACAGCGTCGCAAAGCAGTTTCTAACCTATCTGGTTCATCTTTAAGAAACCTGAAAAAAGAAGAAAACATTTAGCTAAGATGACTCTCAAACTTACAGATATTATTCAGATGCAAAACTTGTTATTGGTACATCATGATCTTACATATCAATCAAAATATTTTTAGTTTTTATTTTTTAAATTTAGGTTTAACAATACAAATATTGTGCTAACTTAGAATTTGTAAAATAAAACTGATTTTGTAAAATAAATAAATACAAGCTTAAAGCAGAAAAAGGAAATTTTTTGATTAGATAATAATTACAGTAGCTCTATCTTCAGTTATTTGAACCAAGGATAAATGATAGTAAATACTTTGTTTAACTTGAAAAAAAAAATGTAATGATAGAATATAGATTTATGTATAATCACCTACTTTTTAAGCATTACTTAGAAAATTAGTGATAAAAGAGGACAAAATATACAGTTTTTTCTATACGTTTTACATGAATATTTACTGTTTCATTAAAAAAATTATAGGTTATTTAACAACGATTTTCATATTGCAAGCTAATAAATATGAATGAATGAACAAAAGTACAAAGTACTCACTTTTCTTCCCTAACAACAACTTCCATTTCGGCTGCCATTACAGATTTTAAGCTATCTTGCAAATTAGGGAATCTCGCTGCAAAAAATCAAAGTTTTTAATATGGGTTTAAAACTTAAAGATTCAACTATTCTAAAAATAATGACCTCCTTGTAATAAAGGCTCACATTGCAAATCTACAGATAACGCTAATTATTTTAAAACAGGCAAAATATTATTTAATTTTTCTTAAGGAGATACAAGCTGGTTTACAAAAAAAGTGCAAATCTTTTAAACAGGGTATTTTTACATCAAGCCAAGATGAAAATGCTTACCTTTTAAATCAGCAACTGTTTTACTAGCTCTACTTAAAACAAGGGCCATGCCTTCTACATCCGACATGTTGACGCGGCACTTACGATTGATAACGTTGCTTCTTAGCTCTTCAACATGCGTTTCTAATTCTCTGCATAGAAGGACAAGAAGAAATGAAATTATTTCCAGTTCATCCAAAACACAATAAGTTGATCATACACAATAAAAGTTTTATGACATCATAGTTTGGTGAACATGAAGACAAAAGTAGTTTATAATTTTTTAAGAGTATTCCAGAAAAATATCCTCATTTATGGATTTATAAAAGGATTTATGATTTTTAAGAAAACTCTTGAGGGAAAGCCCCAATTCTAATTAGTGTTCCAAATCTAAAGGATAGCAGATACCATCAGAATGGACAATCAGACTCTCTGTTTAATATTTAAATATGATTTTTTTTTCTTAAATAAAAAAGTGCATGATTTTTTAATTTCATATAATGACACACCTTAAACTGTTAAAAACGTTATTTTGGAGGAAAAAAGAAAAACAAATAGTCTTGACACCTTAAACCTAAAGGTATTAATAATGATTTACTATTAGAAGAAAATACATACGTTAAATCTTTTTCTAATCTAGTCACGTCCATTCGATAAAGATCTTCTTCCCTTGAAACTCTTAACCTTTCTGCACAAACTTGATCTTCCCCAGATTGAGCCTGAGATAACATGGTCTGGAAATGAAAATAATTAATTAATTTGCTATCTATAATTAGTTTTGTGATGATATATTTATTTCAGTGGTTCCAAATTCTTACTAAGAATTTTTCTACAGCGCCCAATCATGGACTGTGTGTGTTATAAAACTATTTTCCCATCGTTAACTTGGTGATAACATTAAATTAAAGCAAATTAAATTTACAATACTTTCAAATATCTTTTACTTTTTTTATCAGTTTTTATCAACCACCCCTCATGAAGATCTTATAATAAATTTTATCTAAAACTAATGCCAAACTAACTTGCTCAAGAAAAATCTATTTCTGCAATATGTCATACAAGAAAACCCATTCAATAGAAAGAAAAATTATCTTCGAAATATGATGACTAAAATTATATACTCAATAATTTATTCAAAAACGTAAATTAGTTTTACCTTTATTTTTAGACATGTTTCTCGCACTGTGTCTCGAGCTGTAACTGATTGTGCTTGCGCTATACGTCTAAGGTTTCGCACTTCCAGTCTAAGGTCCTTGGTCTGCTTCCTTAAATGTCGCAGCTGACAGTACATTTCAGGAGTTAGATGGACTTCTGGAAAGTATAGTCGGACTTTTACTCTCTATACACACCCAAAGGAACGAATTAATTTATTACATTAGGGGCATTTTAATTCACTTGATTTTAAAACTTTGCTAATACGCACAAATATCCTTTAATTTGTTTAAAAGTTTTTTACTGCTTACAACCGACTTCAAGGAAAAACAAAATTGAAATATTCTTCTACGAAACAATGTTAATTTCAATTTAGAATTAGACGTTCTAAACGATGGAAAATGAACTCAAATAGTTCAAATTATATTTCATTTTTAATGTTTTGCTATATAAGTTTTTATTGTTTTAGATTTATAAAACATTTATAATTCTATTTTAATACCTTTCCCTCATATTATGCATTTATAAAGTGATATATTTCTATAATAAAACCATGTCATTTATTTATTTAAAACATTTTTTATCACCATAGCATTTTATATTAAAAATAAGGAAAAATTACATGTTCAGGAACATGTGCATCAGGTTCTTATGTATTTTATATTCCTTCTATTTAGAATAAGAGTATCAAGGTCAGGCGATTTTGCCACTCCCCCTCTCCTTGTCCTTGTAATGCCCGATCTTTGCCAGGGCAACGATTGTGGAAAACGTGACCTTAATACGCTTATTTTAAAAACAAGGAGTCAAGTGTAAAAACTTTATACATTTACACATTAACAAATGCATTAAATATTATTCTTTTACATTGAAAAACACAAAAAAAAAACCCAAATTCTTCTACCTTTAGGAGTAGCATGCTCTCCTCTATCGTAAATGACAGGTAAATGAGAAGGTTTGGGATGTAGGGAGGGTTTTATAACAGGTACATGTTTTTCTTCTTTATCTAATGTCCAAGTGCAGAGAAACAAAAATTAAAAGAACTCTAACCAAAATGAATAAGCTGTCATTGAGTGATCAATTGACAAATTCTCCTTTTATTTTAAATTGTAATTTTTTGTACTAAAAGTAAAAGTAAAATTTTCAAATGATTTTATTAAAAAAAAATAAAAAAACGTGTAAAGTAGTAATATAAATAATAATGGAATTCAACAGTATTTTTTCAAATAAAAAGCTCTCACATAGAGAATCACAGCAGTGTCCAAAAGTTAAGCCTACTGATTGGTAATTTTTTGAATAATGACAAAATCTTAGGAACAAATTTCTCCTTTAAATATTGCTCCTCTTAGAAGATCCGATGTCATGAATGTCTTTGTTAAGTAAGACTTGTGCCATTCTTCACAAAATTAGTAATTATCCTCAAGTTTTGGACACGAGTGCATGTATCAAAATTTGTCTTGCATACATATGACAGCTTATTTTAGTGCAAAAATTAAAGAAACTAATCACAAAAATGAAAAATAAAACAAATTCAACAGAAAACTAAGAAACAAAACGTGTATTTTTACAAACAAAAACACTGAGTAAATATAAAAACATAACTTTAATGTGATAATTTCTATGTTTTAAATTGATACGGTGAACTAAAAGGTTTAAGGCTCTCAAAAAGCTTACCGATAACGAAAATAAATCTAGTGACAAGTAAAATTTACACTGCAAAACGAAATACACAGCTTAAAAACAAGAGCTTCTTCTCACTCCCTAAACTACAGACATTTCTAAATCTACAGCTAATAAAAAAACCGAGAACTCACTTATGGTACCGTTTCCTTTCGTCAAGTCACAATCTCTGGTAGGTATTTGCTGTAACTGGTTCATAGAGGGTTGTGGCGGCTGGCTCTTGTTCGGCGGCTGTCCAGTGGTCAGCGCTTTCTGCACCAGTCCGGTGAGGCTAGCTAGCTGGCGTTCCATGTACTCCATTCGCAACCTGTGCATACTAGAGCAGGTCATATTTAGCATTCTTTTAGGAATGTGCGGGGTGAAGCAAGACAAGCAGGGAAAAGCAATCATGCAGTAGCTCTGATTACGACATTTCGGGAACTTAATGTTAGTTAAAATGATTTAATGAAGTTATAAAAACCAAAGTGGAGGAATTTTATGGTTTTGATCAGAGGATAACGCTTCTAATAACGCTTTAAACGCTTCTAATGATTGATCCTCTGAAAATAGTTCACTTTTGACCTTCAAAACTAATTCTCATATTTATTTTAAAAATGTTAAGTACCTTAAAATGTTTCTACAATTCGATAACTGATGAATATTTGCATCAATATCCAGATTTCATAAAAAATAAGAATATATTAATCAACGATATTTACTTTTTCAGAATTTGACCTTATTCGCAAGTTAAAAAAATCATTGGACCTTTAAACGTTAACTACTATGCCCTATCAAGCTCTGTAACACCACTGAACCCTTTGAACATTTCACCGAGCTATTACAGATTTCGAGATTCTACAACACTATCAACATAGACCTTGAATAGCGAACTCTTTAAATGTACAGTCTCCGGGTCTCGATAAATTGGTGTAAAAATTACTCTTCCCCAAAAGTTCACGATAGTTCTCTTTACACGCTAATCACTGCTTTGAACTACTTTCTGCCAGTATTGAGTCAAAACTAAGTGTGTACAAAGTACATTAAACTAAAAGTGTATGTTCAATAAAAAAGAGGGAAAATTTAATAAAATAAAAAATTTAATTCTAACACAAATTTCGAAAGAATGATTTTAAAAGGGTTTTACTACACTATAATTAATGACTTAATCTATTAAAACTTTAGAGTGCTTTTTATAGTACTGACTGAGCTACCCTGAACACTTTAAAGGTGCAAATCCTTTATGTGCAGTTATAAAAAGCCATGCCGCTTTGTGAAAGAATGGTATTGATATCTTTTATTTAAGATGGGGAGGGACCTATTTTAAGACTGCAGTGTGAGCCAAACAACAGGTAGTTATTCGTGTTGTGAAAACAAACGTGTGCACACAGCTTCAAGAAATTAAATTGCATTTAAATTTATTCCAGGCTTTATAAAACCATGCAGTGCATCAAATTTATGAATTTTTAAAATTATATTATAAATCACACTTTTGAGAAGCATTGATCTGGTTACTTTTGTGTTCACTGCAAAAATTAATCGTACAGAAACATATAAGCTCTGACAGCTAAAGTTGCCAGAGCTTTTCTTCCCACGGAATTTCTTTGTTGTCTGAGCTTATTCTGTATACGACTAAACTTTCCGAAGTTGGGAAAATGACACCAGTCTATAGAGAGACAATATGTAGTTAAAAATATAATATTCCCCAGGATAAGTTCCCTAAAGTTTCAAAACGATCGTAGCACACAGAAAAAGTTCAGTCAACAGAGAAATTCCGTGGAAAAGAAAGCTCTGGCAACTTTTGCTGCCAGAGCTTCTCTGTTTTTGTACGATTATTTTTTGCAGTGTAGAACAATCAATTTTCCGAAGTGAGGGAGTTAAGCAGAACCTTCCCGCACAAAATTGCATGCAACATTCTATGGAAACTGATTTCAAAACAATTTTCATACTCATCAACTTGATCGACACTTTTGAATTCTAGCCTTTCTAAAAATCATCAGACTGAGAATAAAAAATTATTAACATAAACCGATTAATAGATACTAAAATTAAAATAAATCTCAAATCCCTTTTTTACTTCTGCCAATGGAAGTACTGACAGCTATCAAAGATTCTTAAGTGGTTTGGTGAACATGTAAACACATTATAATTTTCTATTTATACCATCAATTTTTTTATTTAAACTTATCTACGCTCATTTAATGGTTCTCATTTTAAAGGGGACTCAATTTCGAAATAAAATAAGGAATTAATAAGTTTGAAGAATCTATAGATAGGCCTTATATACCCAAGGTAAGTAATAATTCTTTCAGAAATTTAGCTAGAAAACCCTTGGCATGGCATAAATACAATAATTATAATAGGGATTTTATGTAGTGTAGGGATTTTATGTAATCTCCCCTCAATCTCATTAGAGTTAACTGTTTGTCTGTACATTTTTATAAAATTGATATCTGTATGGACTGGGACTCTAAACTCTAAAAAAACCCTCTGTTGATTTAACAAAGAAATCCTGTTACCAGAAAATCCCTGTAGTTTGTGCAGCAAAATCCTGTTATATTCATACCGACTCAGTCAGACCGACTACAGAGAAATCGAAACCAATAACAGGTTCTGTCTGTACGTGATACAATTTCTCTGAAATCTGACTACGGAGTCTGTATCATTATGTAACAGGATTTCTCTGCACAATTACAGGGTTTTTCTGTTAACAGGATTTATTTGTTACATCAAGATATTTTTTTAGAGTGTACTGTACTCTATGTGGGGATTGTGACCCTATGGAGGGCGTGAGATTTCCCTGATCGAAGACAAGGTCTCTCTTTTTTGTATTTTCTGTTCTTTGCACTGCATTTATGGGTGTTTTTTGCCATACCCTCGCCATTTTAGAAATGAGTCTGAACGGAGCTCCTCACCTGGCCTCTTCGTCTATGACAGGAGTAACACTTCCAGAGCGCGTTCCGTAGATACTGCCTCCGTAGAGCGACTCTTCGTACGAGGAGCTCGTGGAGTAGCCGGACCGGTCCATCCTCCGTTCCGGAGAGGAGAGGTAGCCGGACTCCTGCTGAGTGGGGGGCCTCCTCTCGGGAGACGAGTGGTACTCGTACCGCTGGGGTTGATATGTACCGGCCACCGAGTAGGGACGGTCGCGGTAAGTTCCGTCGTGCCGCCTCTCCGGCGAGATCGGCATGGTCGACCCGATGGCCACTGCGGAAGCAAAGACACAATTAAGTACACAATATATGTACCGTCAGCTGAAAAAAAAAACGTTACATTGGACTGACTGGGGTTCAGGGGCGTATGTATGGGAAGGATTCCCATATCTCCCCTCTTAAATTCAGACTAGATATACTAGAATGAGTTAAAATCTGTTTTTAGTGTCAAACAACCAAACATTTTCTGGGGAAGGACCCCCCAGACCCCTTTAAGTTCATCAAGATGCAAATCCTACCTAAAATGTGCAAAGCTACATTGAACCAATTAAATATGCATGGGAGGGGGCTTAGGAATAATTTTGGGTCGTCCCCCTTGGTGCAGAAATCTAGCTTTGGGATCTGATAATATTTGGGCCACTTTATACGCCACTGCTGGGGTTAAAAGGATACTTTGAACTCCAATTTTCATGACTTAAAAAGAGCACGCCCAAAACCCTGCACACCAAGTGACATTTTTCGTCGACATCATATAACAGGGACGAGATTGACAGTCTGAAAACTGCACGAACGACATTTAATCGGCATTATTTATAAACTATTTCGTTTTAGTTCTGAATTAAATATAAATAACAAATCAGAAAAAATTAATAGCAAAATATGGTTAATGTCAATTATTTTATTTGAAAAAATTATCGCGAAAGTATAAAGAGAAAGACCTATTTGTAAACTGTATTGAAATTACTGACAAAATTATTGAGTATCTGTCTTGCGTAGTAAGGATGTTTTCATTAAACAAGAAAGATTGAATACCCCTCGCAAACCATATAAAATCCTTTAGCGGTTATAATAAATTGCCCGAAATATAAAATGCAAATTTACCATGGGAAAGCCTTATAAGTCAAGAACATCAACTCGAATTGAGAACGGTGTAATTTTGAGTAGAAAATTTCGGGTAATAAGCTGATTTTTATGTTTAAAAAGTCTGGAAATATTTTGGAAAATCAGAAAAGTCTGAAAATACTCCAAAAATCTGAAAAATCTTAATCCTGATTTAAAAAAAAACCTATATAAATCGTAGAAATTAAAAAAATTAACATTGAAATTGAAAAAAAAAAATATATATGTTTCGCCTAAATTCTGGTTCTATGTTATATTTTTGAATTTTGATTGTTCATAACAAACTATGCATAGGCAGTACATGTAAAACAAAATCATATGGTAAACTATTTTAATCATAGAAAAGAATAAACAATCCTTAACCACTTCACATGCTGTGTGTCTGCGCTTTTAACAAAAAAACCTTAGTTACTCATGCCCCACATCAGAAAGATTGTTTAAAAAAGGAAACTTAGGCCAGAACTGATTGTGTTGTCTCTAACAACTTCTTGTTTCAAGTATCACTTGAATGTCAGAGACACTTGTAAAGACGTTTTTAAAAGAAAAAAAAGAGCTGGAGTATCACGACAGGAGAAGTTGCAGGCAGAAAATTTTGACAGATTGAAGTACAACTTAGGGGGATGAGTAACATTGCATTTACTGGTATTGCCTTTACAGGAAGAGTTTTCCCCCATAAATTTTAAGTCATTACTTGGGGACATTAAAAACATTTGGATAGGTATTCTGGTATTTTTTTTACTTATAGCCTTGATAAATAGCAAAATAAACTTTAAATAATACATTTGAAAAGGGAAAGAAAGAAATGAGACTGTGTAATTGAATGGCATAATGTATATTTGAATCTCAAGAAAAAAAAAAGAAGATGCGGCTCTTACCCAGGGGTTGTCCCGATCGGGGGGAGGGAATGGAAGGGGGCGGACCCGTAGGGGGAGGCGTGGAACGAACGGTCTTGCCCAATGGCGTCAGAGCCTGTTGAAAGGAACGCTGAGGCTTTGGGGGAGGCAGCGTTCCACCTGTGGGAAAAAGAAACATTTACTATTTGTTTTCTCTTAAAACATGTAATGAAAAGAGATCAAATCATTTATCTTCACTTTAGGAGTGTGAATGACTACCAACAACCATTAGACATGTTAATAGAAGTTATTTAAAATTAGATGTCGCTGTTCTAATAACATATTTTGATGGTTTGTCCTAGCATTTGAATAATATAGGGTTTTTTATTGTTAGTTTAATTAAGAAATGAAGAAGTGGAATAAATTATTTAACTAAAATAAATTAATTTATGATTGAGAATTCTTTAATGTTTCCCGAGCTAGGCTCAATTTTTAATCTCAATTAATATAAGAAAATATAACTACAAATGAGAGTAGGTTTTTAGAATTTTCATAGCATAGAACAAAAACATGTTTGATATGTTTGCTATGAACTCACTAATGTTTTAAAAATAATAGGGTTACAAGGACTTAAACACGATAAGAACTCTAAGACTAAGAACACAATATCATGCAAAACACAATTGCAATGCAGATAATACAGCGTATACATCAATAACCCATGTTAAATACGATACATGTATTAGTCTCATAAAGCATACAAAGGTAAAAGGGGAACATATTTATAAAACAAATTCATCATTTTTAAGGAGGCATTGATAAATAAAGTTTGAAAGTGTTAAAAAAGAACTTAATAGATTTGGTTGTATTAGGTATAAGAAAACTGGAACTCATACGGAAGGTATCTTGAGAGCAGTTAAAGGCAGAGCTTTCAGAGTGTAGGGGCGTAGGGGTATTAGTAAAAGGCAAAAATAATCTCATTCCAAGGTAATACACAACAAAGTGTTAACAAAGCTCTCAGCGCATTTGGATGGAGGCAGTATATACAATTCCATGCTTTTGACCCTTACTCACCCTCCAGTGTTTCAGTTTCTTCCGGAATAGTTCCTGTCAAGGACGATTCAAAATGGTATCAAAAGAATCAATTACAATTCTATATTTGACATTACACTAATTAAGTAATACGAATCCATCAATCTGGATTGAAAATAATTAAACTATTAAATTTCCTTGGTGTCGATAGTATCGGACCCTGCATTGGACTAAAACAACTATTATAGGATGGGGTGAAACAACTTTCGATATTGGATAACAGCAAAATGTTGCCTTTTAATACCCATATCATGCGTGCAAAATTTCATGAATTTGGTCAGGGATAAGGACTTTTATATTTTCATTATTTATTGTTTTAAAATTTTTTCTTTGGATGAGTCTTTAAATTTGACTATTGCCACACTGTATACGGGGTTAAAATGTCCTATGTTGAAATCATCTGAAATTATTTACAATTGTAGTATTTATGGTAAGCACTTTTTGGGTGAAGCAATTTATTGGTACCCAAAGGCAGTTTTTTTGCAGTTATTCGTCATTTTTTTTTTCATTCTACCATAACCTATAATAGCGGCAATTAATTTAGTGTAGAAGTAGTTAGCAAGTATTTGCCAAAGCTATGATACGGTGTCATAAAGCTTGATGCCGCAAAAGATGTCATACTGGTTCACTGCTGATAGTTTTAAAGAAGAAACTGGGGGTGATTTTTCAGAAAGCATCACAATTTCTGATATGCTATTCTTTAGGGAAGTTATGCTACACTTCTTACGTCATATTAACCCTTTAGAAAAAAAATTTATCGAGAGTAAAAAAATAATTGAGTTCAAAAGGAAACTGTTCATTGCCTTAACCAAATCGGTACTGAAGCTATATAATGAGATAAGCTAACCGGAAATCAATCAAAAGACATTTTCCTCTTGCTTTATGAGATGGGGTCAAACTGATAGATTTTAAAAGAAACCAGACGTCACAGAATTTATCTCAAGATTCTGTCCTTGATACTAAAAACGTTAAATTTAAATTTGTATGTACTATACTTTAAAGAGATATTTCTTATTCAAAACGCACAGCCAAAGTGATTGGAAAGAAATAACGTAGGATTTTAAAACAAACAAAATAAAAATTAATTATTTATTCCTTTAACATTAAACATGAAACTTATTTTATTTTGTACATAAAATACACTCATAAAATAACTCCAGCTTTACCAAACATATTACCAAACAAATTAACATTAATAATTAAACAATTAATATACCAAACAAATTAAACATACAACAATTTAATTGACTGCTTTTTTTTTGTACATGACACCAGGGTCAACCCTGACCCTTGAGTTACATATTCTTATGGATTTAGGGCCTTCCGGAGGCCCCCAACCTTTTCATAACTCGATGCTTTTTGTAATTAAGGCGCTTGCCAGCAGCAAACTCACTCCAATATAAAGCACTTGGAGTTATCTCACTGTTGCTGGAAGCGTTTAAGTTACATTTTCTCTTTTGAATACCGGTCATGGTAAAACAGTTTTAGAGACAAAGAGCAAGGGAGGTCCGTTAATGATTTAATTTAACTAATAATTTAATTTCTGATAGCTAAAATTTAAGTTTTATTATGACTAAAATTAAGTATTTAAAAATGAACAAAACTGAACATTTAATTGTAAATAATTTCATCGCCAATTCAAATGTGGCTTTGAAGTGGTAATCAGTTATACGCGAGTTTATATTAGTTATCAGGGTTTTTTTTACCCAAGTCATCTGTATTAAAATTATTTACTTCAGCATATTTATTAACAAACTTAGGTGCTTTATGAGCATATCAGTTAATCTTGTAGTACTGTATTTTGATTTTAGTTTTGTTCGTTCATAATAGAAATCAATTGTTCACAAACCTAAACCTGCATTATCTGACAGTTAATTCGAGTAAATTAGAAAAAATTTGCATGTATACAGAAATTTTAAAAGTTAAGTTCAATATTATTATTTATATATATTATTTATACAATATTTTCATTATTATTTTTCCGAATGTTTGTATATCTTCGCGTGCCTAGCTGATAACTCTGCCGTGCCACGGGCTGCAGTATTTGTACTACACTACTGTATTTGTGACCCATTGGTGGCGAATAGGGCCATGTTAGACTTTTTCCAGCCCCTGATTAACGAGCATCGGAGCAACCCGATAGAAGGCGATAGCAAACAGCACCAAAAGGAAAGGTGGGGAGCTCTTGGTGTGGTTTGAGGGTTCGACCTCCTTAAATGGCTAGTTTCTTGCTGATTGTAAAAGTCTAACTTGACCACACAAACCACCAAAACCAAAACCATACCAGAGCTCGATTTCATAGAGAAAAAGCTCGTTTGTGTGCTCTTTGTGTGTCCAACACTCCCGTGCGAGGAGGGCCTTCCCTTGATGGCATGCCCATACATGTCCCAGTCGGGCTTTAGTGGAATAAAACCAAAGTCTATGGTGAGAGTTAAACTTTTATGGCCCTCAGTCTTATCTCCCCGATCTCTCTGTGTGGTTTAGGTTTTTTTTTCTCGCACTTCTCTCAGAGGAGGGCTTTTATTTTGTTCGCTAATTGAACACACAGGTCAGGGGTGAACACACAGGGTACCCTGCTTCTAAACCCACCTTACCCTTCCCTTGTGAACTGATATCTCTCCTCTAGCACCCCGGACGAGGGTAGTCGGTGGTTGTACAAGTTTGTAACATGGCTCATAACATCGTGATAGCTACTACGCATATTGGGAACCTCCTAGGTCAGCGGAAGGTCAGAGAGGGGGGGGGACTTACCTCCTCCAGGGGGCAGCGTCTGTGTCTTGCGGTCAGGGGAGTAGGTGCTCCGCATGGAGGCGCTGTGAGGCAGGGTCCGCGAGGAGGGCAGGTACTGGGGCGGCAGCGTCCCGTAGTAAGTTGCGGCGGGAGGCAGCGGCGCTTTGGAAGCCTGCAACACACACACAGAAATAGAACGAGAGCGAGCGAAATAGATCGGCATGCACTTCTCCGCCGCTAGGAGACACTGATGTTTACTACTCCCGGCGAGGTTCAAGGGGATGCGGAATTTGGGACGGCGAGATGGTGGGGATTGGAATGAGAAAGCGTTTACTCAGGGTGGGGAAGTGGAGATACATGGATGCGACAACGAACTAACTCTTATAGCTGGTTAGCTTGTTGTTGCAGCGCCTCAATTTATTGTATTCTTAATGTGAGAGAGTTGAAAAAAATCAACATTTGTTGTGACTGTGACGTAACTGCAGTGTTTTCTAAAAGATTTGCAACCTGCATATATTTTCTAATATCACTTGGAATATAATCACTCGTTAATTTCATCAACAACTCAAAACAAGGTATGTCTACTTTAGAGCAGAGATTTACATTGACAAAACATAAATTTCACAACAACAGTTAAAATTGGAGTTGCCTATTATTTTTTTTTTAAATTTATTTAATTTACTAGATTATTTTCTTTCATAGTTAATAGAAAAAGGGCTTAACAGTTTAGAAATACTACTAGAAATGATACTAGAAGCAATGAAACAGAGGACTTAGTCATACACTAATCGAGACAAGAAAACTTTTATCATAGTAAGAATTTGCAAGACTATTAGAAAAAAACCTAGAAAAATGCCTTCAAATTATACTAACTAATACCCTAAAATTTACTGAAATATCCATTATTTTTTAAAAATAATTTAAGAAAGAGTTGTTCCGTTCTAGGAAAGAAGGATGGAGAGACCAACTTCTTCAGAAGTCTTGGCATGCAGACATGTTTAATTGTGCAGGTACAAGTTCGAACCTGTCAGCTGACTTAATGCCAAAATTTCCCCAACAACCACAATAGAAATCTAGATGTATTTCAACTCAACAGTATAATCTTACGAACGAAATTCAAACGTTTAAGGAATGCCCCATCCTGACTTATCAATGACCCAAACTTGGCAGCCTAACATTAAGAAATTTAATCTTTTAAATGGGTGTCTTTCGGAGAGTTAAAACTTATCATAACAACCATATTTGTTTCACATAAACAACTATTTTATTTCTAATACTAGGAATTTACTATTTATCTATTTAATGTTACTAAGATATGGTACATAGGGAGTTTAGAGCTTTTAATGGAGGGAATGCCGAGCTAGCTCCAGGAGTGATGCAACTTGGCATGCCTCACTAAATCTTTAAGTTCTTGTGTCGACGGGTCACCTTCGAATTTGATTAATTATCCGTGACGGAAGCTAGACATCAAATAGCGGATTGTGCAATTGTTTTCTCAATCAAGAGCAAGCTTAAACTTGAACGCGTGCGGGCTTTAAGCTTACTATTGTAATTTTATTTGGGGTGAATAAAATTTAACTCTTTGCTAATTTGCCTAAACTTATTCCAGATTTAATAGTACGCATTCCATTGGGAAGGCTGACTAAAAAAATAATTGATAAAAAATACACTATTAAATTGCTTAGGCTGAAAATGGGATAAATTTTAATTGAGTTAAAGTTATGTAGTCAAATTTAATAGAGTAAATTAAAAGAAGGTGTAGATCTCTTAGAGGTTGGAAATAGTCAATATGTATGCATAATTTTTGAATCTGACAAATAAAACAGTCTAGCTGGATTCATTTAGTTGCATGTAAGAAAAAGAAAAAAGTTTTATACTGATAATTTTATAATGATTTAAGGTCATGCATCTGTGAGATTTAAATTAAGAATAGTACCTAATCATTCAATGGATATTAAGAGAGCCTACTTTGATTTCAGATAATTAGCTGAATGAGGACAAGTTTTCAAAGGATATCTTACTTCATTAAATACAAATTAATATCTTGAGTATTATCATCGTTGAAATTCCTCTTATACAAGATATAATTACCTTGCTTCTGTGAATGTGCTGATGCTGATATTCGGAGTCAAATTCCGGTTCCGAGAAGTAGCTAAGATCTTGATCATACGTGCTGTAGACACCTCCACCGTTCATATCTTGTTCGTAGATCCTCAGAACAGACCTATCTCGTATGTCTCTGGAAAAAAGAAACAACACGCGTATGTTATACCAGTACTACTCATGTTATTTCTTACATGACCAGTGGTTTGCATGAATTGTATTACAATCTTTGTATTTAAAACGAAGTATCAAGGCCATGCTTTTTTTCCCTAGTTGCCTTGGCGACTAGGGCATTAAGGGGAATGAAATCATTACGAGGACCTTAACAATGCGGCAAAACAATGGAAAAGCAGAATGGAGAAACAAGTGGGGAAATCGCGTATTTTAATACACTTATTTTAAATAAAAAGGAGTATAAACCAATAACTCTGAGGAAGATCAATAAAATACTCTGTTAAAACCACTCAAAAGAGTTTAACACCTAAACCTAACCTAACAGTTAAACTAAACTAAGAGAAAAAACTACACACTTAAACTACAATATATTCAGTATAAAATTGAATTTTACTCCAAACAAGGGAGAGACAGCGCATTCTACAAAAAATACCGACTGTCAACCAATTTTTAACCCTATATTTCAACTCTACTGGTTTAAACACTCCCAGGGAGAAAAATTCACCAAGTTTCAAGGAGAAGTGAATGAAGGTAGAAAAAGAAACGCAAGTGACACTTGAGTGACGGTCGTTCGTCGAGCACTAGGGCGCTGCGCTTGAAAAATCGTTTAATTTAAAGCCGCAATTAATTTTGAGGCCATTGATCACATGAAAGAGTCTGAAATATCGGAAGACTAACTTGATTCTAGAGGGGTTCTCTTGTAAAAGAGGAAACTTAGTGAAGCGGAACTTAAAATTTTAGTACTTTTTAGATTTTATGGTGAGATTTTTAATTCTTTGTCATTTCACTTTTATAAGCTTGGAGCAGAATAAACCAGGATATGCCGGTGTATTATACTGTTGTTGATATGTTTGAGGAAGTTAAAAGTGAATGAGGCTGAGAAACTGGTATTAATAAGTAGTCAATTTATAAACTCTCGAAATAGTTTCTGGTATATCTAAACTCTAAAGGGAGCGATTGAGCATGCCAAGCGTATGGGTCAAAAGACAGAAGATGTTTTAAATTTAATGAATCCCCGCTGGAGCAGTGGTAGGATGCTTGCGTTGCATGGAGCAGTTCCTGTGGGTTATATCACCAGTTATTATTTTATTAAAATTTCCAAAAAGCAACAAAAATCAAGACCTCACGCATTCGCATTGGATCAAAGTATTTCGTTTCTAAGCGCTCGTGTTTCTAACACTGAGGGAAGTAACTATTCAATGGTGTCAGATGTAAAAATGCTAGCATTCGGTTACTTCATTGTATTAGTAATACTCTTGAATACTCCGTTGGTAATCTAGTGGTTTCATCAGCTCCTGCATTGAAGGGTACCAGGTGCGATTCCGGACACCTTTAAAGATCCACCGAGTATATGCTCGTTAAATGTGTGGTTGAATTCTGAAATTTGAGCAGTTTACCATGGGTGCAGGTCCCTCCCCTTCAGACACAAGTCTAAATTGAGGAGGTGGCGATAGGGAACACCATCATCTATCAAGTGACGATTAATTTGGTCTCCTGCCATTTGATATTCCAAGTGGTATTAGTAACATCAACGACTGAGATGGGTATTGAATCTTTGAGGTTGAGGGAGACTTACCTGAGGTCTTCGAGCTCGTAGAACATGTCCTTGGCGGGGTCGTGGATGTAGACGCGGATATGGGGTGAGTCGAGGTACTCCATGGTCAATTGCTTGGGAAATGAACGCACGAAGAGCGCCCGCACAGTGTCCATCGAAGTGATCTCGTTCGGAAGAAGCGCCCTCTTGGTCTCGCTCTGGTACTGCAGAAACACGAGACCTGCGAACAAACAATACATCAATCTCCGCTATAAGTAATTTACATCTAGCTACATCTTAAGCTACAAGAAACATCACTCTCACAATTCAAAACTATATATACTCCTGAATTATAATCGCTTCAGTTGGTCTTTGTACTGCATTTTAATTACCTGAACAGTATAGTAGGGAGTGTGTGCTCCACAGTTAGGCTAAGCGCGCACTATAGTCTTAAGTCACGGCCACTAGTATCACTAGTATCAAAAATGTCACTCGAAAACAATGGATCTCTATGAAGAAATTCTTGGCAATCGGCCAAGAGTCACGTCGCGTAGTGCGGGCGCTCTAACTTGTTGCAATAGCCAGGGTGACAATTTTGTCTCAGTCACCGTGACAAAAGTCCCTAGTGCGCGCTTAGCCTTACAATAACGTTCAGAACTCAATTTAATGTACAATAGAATCTTGACGCAAGTTATGTATTCCGTGTTGTAGAAATTTGTGGTATAACGCACTGTAAAGCAGCACAATCATTAGATTCCAACGTTGATTACCCAACTATTTAACTTTATATCTAGGAAAATTTCAGGAAGAAAATTTATTCCAATAATCAGATGTCATATTCAACAAGACACTCTATTGGGTTGAATTTAATTTTTTTTCTCGGTGATTGTAGTTACATTTTGATTTCAACAACACCATTTTTTAGGGCTAAATAGGTCGATTCCCGTGTTTACGGAAGTCTACTGTAGTTTTGAAGTTCACTTTTAAGTTGCAGAAACATTAGTTAGGGTCGTAACAATCACATATTCAAAATTCTTAGCTATCTTGCGCAGGTTTATATAACAGTGAAAGTTCTAGTTACTCTTCATTACCATCGAAGAACCAACATCAACAACCAAAGAGAAACAATGATAGACAAATATACGCAAAATGTGCACGTGAAGTCTGGAAAATATTACAAATGTTGTCAGAAGAATATCCAGACAAGGTGTACCATCAATGTGGAAAGTCAGAACTAATCCCAAAAGCTGAAAGAGGTTATTATGTTGACTTGTTATTTCGATTGTGGGGATCTGATCTCTGAAGCCCTTAATTCTATCTATATATTTCTATAAACCATCCTGAAATTTAACTTATTCCAAGGGAAAACGATTAAGACCTAAACTAAACTCTTTCTAAATGTCAGGTAATAAATATGTATATTTATTAATTTAATAAAAAACAGTTAGTTCAGTTTTGTGAAAAAAAAAGTTTGTCACTTATATTAAATTGTAGAAAAAGAATATGAAATTAATAAACTAAACATTTATAGAGTATCTATAAGTATAAGAAAATCTGAAGCTAAATACTAAAACCAATGATATTACCGTAATACTAATATTTTTTTCACAGCATTACTCTGAAAGCATGGCACTACCTGTAAAACTGTATTCCCAACCAAAGCTAAATGTCAGCAGAAAAAACAACGCAAAGGAGGAATTTAAAACAGTTTTATTATAATTCTAATTTTTAACAACAATAAAAGAAACTCTGAATCATAATCATTTGCTTCCCCTAAACCATAACCAAAATTGAAATTATAATAGATGATATATAAAAATGAAATGTATTAAAAGAACTCAAGTATTTTGAATAATGGAATTCTTAAAATGGCTTTCAGCCTCAATAGAGGCAAATTGTCACTTAGCGATGCTTAAAATTAGATTAAAATTTTAAGATAACAGTAATGGATTTGACGGGAATGAATAATTAGTTACGTACAGTTTGTCGTAACATAAAGCAGCCACAAATAACACATTTAGTCTAACAATTAGACTCTAAATTATTTGATTTTGAAAGGATTTTAGATTTTGATGGGTCAAACAAAGCATTAATGCAAAGAGTAATTGTTTAAGCTTGAAACTTGAAAGCTAAATACGAGCTCCAGAGAAAAAAAATTTAAGACAGAAACTTTAGGTTCAGAGAACTTGGAACCTATTGTGCTCATGATAGTTTTAGTTTATTTTCCATATTGTAAAAGGATTCTCCAAAAAGACTATGAAGAATAAATTTATGTAAAAATTTTTTTGATATAAATTAACTTTTTGAGACTTCTAAAATAATTATAAAATAGTAAGTAGTCTTTAAAAATACAGTTAACTAACGATTTATTTATTATGTGATCAAAAATTTTAAACAGAACTAGAATTCATTAAAAAATACGGTGGATAAAAAAACCAAATTGCAATTTCATACTTCGGAAAAATAGTTTCTATTCCAACACACATACAGTGTGATTCTTTGTTACGTGAAGATGAGTTTGAGAAATTCTTGAAAAAAAAAAGAAGCAATTTGATACCTTCCAAAGGAATAAAAATAAAATTGTTTCTATGGTCCAGACACAAAGCTTCTACTTGGTTGTTTCCTTCGGTTGACCAGATGTGTTCGGTTTGAAATCGAAAGCCGCAAGGATATTGGAATTGGTTTCGCAATGCCCGGGGCTTTTTGAAATTTATGCCCAGTTAAGTAAGAATTTTCTCTATTGAAGTTGGGGTTTTATCCAGAATTCTGCAAAGTCGAATATTTCTTGTGGTGTTAAGAACTTAATGATATACGAAGCATTCTCAAGGATACAAAAAAACCGCATGGTTTAAGACAGTAAACTTTAAATATACGTCAACTTTATCAGTAAGAAAACATGGCAAATGAAGAAATTTAGAATACGAAAAAATTATGTTTTCAATTAAAAAAAAAGAACGATTTAATATATTTTCTTCTGTGGAACAAATAAAAAAACAACCTTTTTAAATAAAATGTATGTTATTCTAAAAAAAATTACTGATAAGTCTGGATACACAAAATCAAGAAATCGTAATTAGAAATGCCATTAAATAAATAAAGGAAGTTACTTTTAAATTAAAACTATCGAAACGCATTTTTCAACCCTAAAAAAGGCTTCCCAACAAAAAAATAATAAAATTCCCACACTGTAATGCTTAAATTACGAGTAAGTTCAATAATAATTCCATTTAACTTTTAAGTATATGATGGGGAAAATGTCGAGTAAGGATGCAAACTAAAGTAACAAAAACTAACAATCCAACATTCTGCGTCGGGAATCATAGAGGGAAATACCTAATTCGTAGAATATCGGAATTCGGAAATTGGAACCGTAAGACCAAGAAATAAAGACACAAAAAACTTCCTAATATTTATTAAAATTTTATGTCTGAAACTAAAATACCGCTTGGGCAAGGTAGAACAAAATTACTTAATATACCATACTGAAGATTTCTCTCACTATGAAATGATATCGTTACCACCACACGCCAAAAACACGAATCTGCTCTGTATAAGAATAGCAGATTCGTGTTTTTGGCGTGGTGGTAACGATATCTCATAATCACCATAATTTCCTAAGTTAAAATAATACAACCATCAGATACACCGAGCTATTCAGAAACTTGCCAAATATTAGCCCGATCTCCTTCACAACAATTCCAACAATTTACAGTCTACAAGGGAAACCGATTATCCATAATTGATGCAAAATTCGAAGAAAAAAACTTAAAAAAATAACCTCCAACCTTCAAGATCCCATTATTCCCCAAATTAATTCACTTAAAAGACGGACGAAAAACTATTCCCCCAGCCTAATCATACTCATAAAAATCCCCGCAAACCCCCCAACGAGGCTTCGCACAAAACTCGGCTTATCTCCGCCGCCGCACAAACCGACGTCCTTAACAAGCTATTAGCAGCCAGGACGAGCCAAATCTCCAGGGGTCCTGGTCCCATCTTCCAGGACAAGGACAGGAGACACTGAACGCATCACGCCGCGGAGATTCCATTTTTCATCTTCCGGTTGCCATGGTTACGGGAGCCAGCTGATGAAGGCATTAACCTCTCTCCACGGCTTCTTCTGGGAAAAGGGGATGTGGCGAGTTAAAAGGGGGCAAGTTGGAATTTCTGTGCCCGTTCGTTATTAATCTTTGGACAATATATTTTGCGCGGAGGTGCCGGAGACGTGTAGGGGTTACTTAGTAGAGAAAAGAAATATATGTGGTCGAAGAAAATATGGAAGGATGGTCGGAGGAAATTTCAAAAGAGTGAAAAGATCTCATTTGTAGTTTTTGACAAATTGGGGACTAAATTTACGAAAGGTTCACTGTAGAATCACATTTATATTCTTGTTGCCTGTTCCTGTACTTCGAAAATTTTGAGTTAGATTTTAAGTTAACTTTATGTTGAAACTTTAAACACAACTTAGATTCCAATGGCAATGCGATATAAGTCTGTCTTTTTTGTTTAATTTTGTTTTTAAATGAACCTTTCATTAGGCTAAATCACATGATAAATATCCCCCATTGTTCACCCAAATGTACAGAAATAGAAATTTTAGAAAACTAAACAAGCTCTCTATTAACTGCTATAATGATGCTGCAGACAAAACGGCTTCGAAACGAAAAATCGAAGCTCTCTTCCAGGAAGCCTGAAAGTAGCTTGTTCCTCAGCAAAACAAAACCAGACCTCGGCTTCAAACCAGGAAATAAACTAGACACTGTAGGGCCGTTCACATGGCCAAACCCATTTACCCAGTTAAAAGAGTAATGAAGGAGGGAAAAAGGATTTTTTGAAGACTACCCGGGTGACTGTTGAATAGCCCCGTTCACATGCACACTAGTTTTACCAGGACAAAGAGTCACGTGACGAGCGATCACTAAGGGATTCGAAAGGTATGATGGGAAATGAGGGTACCACGTGGCCAACTTTATTCTTGTTGATGCGTCGCTTGATATTGTTTGATTATGGAGTTTCTGCGTTTATTCTTAATGATTTACATGCGAAAAAAGATAGAAATTCCGGACGACGACAAACGAAAGAAAAAGAGACTCTTGAGATGGTTGAGATACATCGCTAAAAATACTCTCTCCTCGCTTTCCTTGGCATTTCCTGAACGAAGAATGTGGAGGGCTGTTAGAACTTCAGTGTGGTTCGATGAAGTTGTTCTAGAGCACTACAATGATCGTGAATTTAAAGAGAATTTTAGAATTAACAGGTGAGTTCAAATCTCTTTAATTTTTACTTTCTGTATTCCCTACAGCCTTTATTTAAATGTGCATGACTTAATGAAATTGTGTTAAATGTGTTAAATGAAATTCGTGTTCTTTTAGAAGTTTTATTAAAACGTAATATTGTAATACTATAGCTTAAAGTGTACAATAATTCGATTTTTAACGATTTTGTGTTTTACAATAGGGTTACTTTCTTCTGGATTTGCAACGAATTGCGTCCCTATCTCGAAAAGAAAAAGGTAGTGTGTGAAGTTATTTCGGTTGAGAGAAGAGTGGCTGTGACTCTGGCCAGATTGGGAAGCTCTGGAGAATTGAGGACCCTCGCTAACCTCTACGGAATGGCCAAATCAACAGTCTGCACTGTCGTTAATGAAACTGCCAGAAAAATTGCATTGCACTTCGGGAATCAAATTCAATTCCCAGATGAGGAAGATATACAAGAAATTGCTTCATCATTCCTGGGTATGTGCGGACTACCTGGGGTTTGTGGGGCAATAGATGGTACACACATCCCCATCAAAGCTCCTTCTCGCAACAAAAAGGACTATTTGAATAGGAAAAATTTTTTTAGTGTTGTTCTGCAAGCAGTTGTGGACCATAAGAAGAAGTTCACGAATATAAATTTTGGATGGCCAGGTTCTGTCCATGATGCAAGAGCTTTTGTAAACTCAGAAATATACGCTCTGGGCGAATCTGGCCATTTTAATGATATATTTTGTGAGCTTCCTGGCACAGGATCCACTATCCATCCTTTTCTTGTAGCAGATCCAGCATATCCACTTAAAAAATGGCTTATGAAGCCATTTAGTGGAAGCCTAAATCCTCAACAGAGAAATTACAATAGGAAACTAAGTAGATGTAGGATCTATGTTGAACACTCTTTTGGTATGTTAAAAGGAAGATGGAGATGCCTTCTTAAGGCAAACGATTCTAACTTGAAAAATATGGAGCAATATGTAATAGCCTGTTGCATCCTGCATAACATTGCTCAGGATCTACAAGATGAATACTTGTACAAATGGGATGAAGATCTCAATGCCCAATGTAATGATCCTGTCATATTCCCAGTTATGCCAGGAAATGATGCAAAAGATTTTCGTAACAAATTAATCAGTTGGTGTGAAAATAACCCTTCATAAATTTCTGTTAAATAAATTTTAAGATGATTTTGTATGCGAGTACTGAGAAGTTCCTGTAATTTGAGTTTCGTTAGAGTTTCTATTTACTGAAAAGAATTTGTGTTTATTTTTTAATTTATGTATATATTTGCCTCAAAATTTGTTTTGCATGTTATGCATGAAATTTATCTGCTTTTTTGTCACTTTTTTTATGAAAGTATCCTATGTATTTTCTCAGTCCCCTGAAAGGGTAATTTTCCCCTGGGTGATATGTTAATAAAGTTATGTTATGTTATTAATGGGTATTATTGCTTCATAATAATGACTCACACACCCACTACTCTTAAAATATTTAAATTTTCAATTTTTGACTTATTTTTCTTGCTTAAACTTTTGCAATTAAATTAATTAACTATATGGTTAAGAAAGTATGAGTATTATGGGGTTCCTTCAGAAAATGATAGAAAAATTCAAAGTGTAAATTTTTAAGTGTCACCCTGTTATACTTTACTACTACAGAAGAACCTCTTTATACCGATCCTCAAAGCTAGAGAAAGACCCAAACTCAGATGGTCTGAGTTTCTATTGACAAGGAATTCCTTGTCCTAAAATGTAGGAACTGGCAAACTGTAGCCATGAACACTGAACAGACCACGATGGAGGAGAATCCTTGAGAAGGCTAGAAGTTAATAAGATTTATTTCTGTAATCTCAGAAGTATTTATTTTAAATTTCTGATGTTTGAAGAAATTCAAGGAATTTGTTTCCATAGTGCTAGAAAAGGAAAAATTGTTAATCCTGTAATAGAAAATCCTTATTTCATAAAAACATAAACTTAAGGCAAGATCAATGAAAGTAACATTTCAATCAAAAATTTATTTTTCAAGCGACCTTTCAAGTAAGTCAATTATTTGTTGGTTTTGACCTATAATTAGTTGGTTTTGGGCCAGTAATTTTTCACGGTAATCAGCTGTGCTCTGTGCAATTTTCTCCTCCGCTTCCATCTCGAAATTCAGTAACTCTTGTGTAGTGTCTTTCATGACTTGTTCAAAAGCTTCTTTCATATTGTTAATTCTTATTCGTTTTCTGCCAGGTTTTTTATGTTCTGCAATTAAATATATTTAGAAATTTTGTTAGTAATAATTTTGTAACCAAAATAGTATTAATAAATTATAATAAAATCTGTCACTTTTGTTAGAGAATAGGGTATTTTCCAAAGAAATTTATTTTCTAACCCAATGGGTGGGTTCTTATTCATTTCACCCAAAAATGAGGGGTTTCTAAAATATTATCTTACTATTTGAAGGAGAGGGATGATATTTTTCTGACTTTGGGAGAATTTTAGGATTTTTTTTTTAATTTTCAACAAAAATTTCAGTGTTTTCTTATTTATCAAACTACTAATTTACAGATTTTTATTTATAAAACAGCCTATAAACTGAAATTTCAACTCAGATTTGCATTTTTCTCTATTTGAGTTGATGTTTCTGACTTATGAGGCTCTTTCATATGGGAAATAAACCCTGGGAGTTCTTTGAATTTCTTTTCTTTTTTCTTTGAATTAGGAATAGGCTTTAAGTAAATTTTTTGCTTAAGAATTTTTATTAATGAATTAGAAGAAATGAGAGAAAGGCTACAATAGTTAGGTTATATTGTTTATTTAATTGCATGCTTATATTGTTTTGTTCAAAATAATGTTTATAAACATACTTTATTACAAAATGTGGATCAGTTTGATAAACCATATTTTAAAAGTAAAAAACCTCAGTTTTAAAAGTTTTTTTTAACTCTTACAAAACTGTCAGTTTCAGTTGGTAGTACTTAAACTGTTGTTTTATTTATTTGAATGTTTTTTTTTATAGCAGCGCATTGAAAAATGCTTAAAAATTCTTAATCGGAACACTTTTTGATATATTTTTAAAAAATAACTATCATAATTCTTAATAGAACACATAATACAAACTAATATTTTAAGAGTTTTTATTACTAATAATATATATAAAATATATATTCTTATATAAATTTATAAATTCTTATATAAAATTTTTTAACAGTCTATCATGAGCAATTAAAAAAATTTAGTTAATAGAAACCAGTAATTATTACCAAATAAATTTGATAAAAAATGCATTTTTAGAAATTCGAATATGAAATCCCTCAGAAAACTAAAGATACCTTTAAAACTAAATGGAGTTTAGGTCTAATAATGTTAATCTATATTCCTAACAGTATGAGTAACATAATAATTGCATTTCTAGGGTAAATAAAAGCCTATTTTACAGATTAACACTGGCACTGTTCAGCACTGTATCAAAATGTAAAAATAAAATCAGAATAAGCATTGAAATCAGTTCAGAAAGTAAAAAATAACTTATTTGACCTGGAAAATGTGTTTCTTAACTTAAAAAGCAGAAAGAATATACAATAAAAAACACATTAGACATTACTTTTAAGAGGAAACCTTTTTCAAGGTATTGAAGCTGACATATTACCTTTTTCAAAAGATCTTTTAGAACTGTGCTCTGATGATGAAGGTTGAGTGTCAGTTTCCCTAGAAAAAATTACAGTATGATTAAAGCACATGTATAATCTTTTTTATCACATACATGATAATGATCCCACATGTTACAATTTTTTACTGTAAACTTAAGCCACATAATATGCCTGTAATCAGCTTTTGAAAATAAGCACCTTATACCACAGGTTCACAAACTGTGGTATACTAACTATGCTTTTATCACTATGCTGAACTGCATAACATTAGTGAAATGGATAACTCCTTAATTGCTAGTTACACATTTATAAATCAATCTAATCTCTAAAATAAACAAAACATTTTGATTAATTACTCACTCCAAATCCTCAGCTGTACTATCCTCTAGTAATGATGAGGGACAAATATCTTGTCCTGAAGGTGCAGATACGTTGTTTTGCATCATGATGTGGTCCTCATCTTCCCTTTCTACCAAGCCTAAAGTAATAAAATGTACGATTTTCAATGCAGGCATTCGTTTGCGACATTTTGTGTGCTCTTTGAAAAAAGCCATAAAATGTATTATGAATAAAATTTAGTTAAATCAGAACTGAACTCAGGCACAGCAGCCAAAGAGGCCAAAAGATGTATTATCGCACTTTAATTAATCACGTTTACTTTTTCTTTGTATGAACGAACTGGAATACTTTGTTTTTTACTTTTGCCCACATTTGTCTATTAGTTAATACTATACATACATTTAATTCAGCTGACTGGGTAAATAAGACATATAAACTGACAGACACAATAATTATAATAAGCTTCAATACTTATAGAAGTAATTACGAAATAAACATACCTTTGCCATGGACAATTCCGACATCAGAGGTAATTGGTGGCTGTATGTTGTCCCTAGATCCGTATATCCGATCTAGTTGTTCATAATAAACAAAAGGCTTTGCACCTGCTCCAGCTCCACTTCGCCTTTTTCCATCTTTTATTACTTTGTAGGATCTTTTAAGGTACTTAATTTTGTTTTTAATCTGAGTTGTGTCCTTGATGACACCAGCGCTTTTTAGTTCAATGGACATACACTTGTAAACTTCACAATCTCGGCATGTACATACCTTTCAATTTTTCAGCCAGTGTGAAGGCTTCTAACACATTAAGAAGGGATATTGTCTCTTCATGAGACCATCTATCTAGCGATGCTTTTTCCATTTTCTGGAACCCGAGGCATTCAAACCTTTCCCCAATTAAAAAACAAAAAACATCAGAACATAAACCGTTTGAAAAATAAGAAAACTAAACTGTTTCAAAACACTAATAAATGAAAAGAAACAAAATGAACAAAACAAATTAAATAAAATAAACAAAAGAAATGTAATCAGAATTTTCGCATAGATTTTATAAGAATAATTTTTTTATAAGAACACTTAATAAAAATATACTATGAATAAAAGATTTTATTTTAATTAATACCATGATGGAGTTAAATAATATTCTAACCTTGATTTTAAAAAATAAAAACTAAGCAAACATTGGGAACTTGTAATATTGAATCGGTCAGTCATGTTTGTACTTTGATTATTAAATAAATTAATCCATCGAAGTAATACAAAATTAACGTAAAGTGCAGTGTAGTAAGAGGAGGCCATATTGTTTTTGTAAACAAACTCTGGTCGGAGTACTTTATTCCCCTACCCTAGCCTAGGGTGAAGTTTCGCACGGTTACTTCCGCACTTTTTCCCTTGCGTAGGGGAAGCGGTGTGATAAAACTGCGTAGAACCGGTTTTTCTAACCTTTTACCCAGGTAGAGTGGCTCATGTGAACGGCACTTGTGAGTCACAAGACGACATTAGGTTTGGGGTCCAGTAACCGTTATTTGGTCCCTGGCCAGAATCAGGCAGCTGTTTTGTTGGACTGCAGCCAGTATCCGACAACACGGAACTGTCAACCATAACCACTGACACACAAAGAAGCCGGTTCATGCGGGAAAAGGGAGACAATGGAGGGTGGGGAAGGGGGAACATATAGTTTATTATTATAAATTCAGAAAAATAAAGCTTTGGAAAATATGGTTACTACTATTAAGAGCTATTTTAAAGCACGGCAATAATAAACATAGGATATTCGTCTGTACAAAAACAGAAATTTTACCTTACACAAGTTTTTACCTTGCACAAGTTACCATACACAAGATTTGTTCTATGACCAGCCAAAATTATATAAAATAAAGTTGGTTGTTAAGAACCAAGAAAGAAAGGGAGGTTAACTATTTGAATACATTGATCATATCTGTCCCACTAACATGTTTTCTTTTACGTCATTAAAATGTTAATGATTATTTTTGGTTTAAAAATGTTTAAAATAGTTGGCAGTTATATGTAAGCGGTGAAAAAGTTAAACGATTAGAGATTACACGGACAAAGTCCAAGTGTCAAGATGAAGCACTTTTGTGATACAGCTAGAAGCTTCTCATATATACAATAAAAACTCGTGTATAATACATTGTTTTTAAATTATTTTAACTCATAAAATAGTTAAGAATTTTATAGTAGAAAAAAAGGTAAAAAGTTTTAGAGCAAAAGGCACACTACTAAATCTCAAGAAAAAAAAATATACAACTACAATATTTTCAGTAAAATCATCGACAGCTTAAAAGATTTATAAATAAACAAGTAAAACCTTAAAAAAATGAAAATAAAATGAACAGAAAGATTTGAACGACTGTTAGACTAACATTCTTTAACTATCCTAAATGGCTTCCACGGGAGAGTCATTTACAAACAAAAAAAATCGAAGTAATCTAAGTAATGGAGAACAAAGTCTCGGCAAAACACGTCGGGAAAGGTAGAGCAAAAGGCGTCACGTGGGCGCCTGGGAGATTCTTTTTCATTTTGGATAAGGGAGAACGTGGGATATAACTTTTTGTCTGCTCTTAACTTTTGGTGAGGTTTTCAATGCGTTAGAAACCAAAAATTGGTTCAATTTTCCAGTTACGCTTTCCAGCATTACATTTCCAGCTTTTTTGAGCTCATAAATGATATCCTGAATTTTAATATTAACAACACCATTAAAACAGTACTTTTTAACTCGATTTCTACTTAATAAATTAAAAAAACAGTTGTTTTAAATAACACATACTAAATTCCAGTCTTTGCTTTTGAATTCCATGGTTAAAGTAAAATAGAATTATTGATATACTGTCGTTAAAATAAGGAAAAGAAACTGCTTACATTTTTACTTCCTTTTAATGAACAAAACGTTCAATTGAATCAATAAAGTCATTGTTTTCGAGATTTTTACTTTACATTTAATTTTCAATGATGGAAAGAATTTCAAAGTTTTTAAAAATAAACTGTTCATAAATTTTCATAACTGTCTCAGGGTCCACTCATCCCCCAGAAGATGGAATAGCACGTTTTGAAACGATGGAGAAGTTAAAAGTTTTTACAAGTTTAACAATAGTTTAAAGTTTAAAGATTGAAAGCAATCATTAATTATAATTGCTTAATTAGGAGATGATGATCAAGATGTCTTAAACATATGAAAAGGCATTCAGATTGAATTCTTTAACCTCAATAACAATAACTAACTTCGAATCTTTTTAGTATCTGACAAGAAAATGTTTCAAGTGATAATCAGCTTCGTCGTCTTCTAGTTCAGAATTAAAAAAAAACCGCACTCTAAGTGAAATGCACAGAAACAGAAACCCCCACACTTTATTCCACCAAAAGCAATTCCGAGGAATATTCATTCATAGAACAAAAAGTTGAAAGGCACCCTTCCGATTCCCTTATACAAAACAGCACGGACGGAAAAACGGGAATACAAAACGGACAACCATTCCGCAGGGTAACAGAAAGGGGTGAAAAAGAAGGGAAGAGAATAAAAATGCTCATTCGAATGTTCGTGATTCGAATGTTGAGTTTGGCTGATGGAAGCCGGATTGCACGAAACGGAACAAACATCTGCGGCGTAAAAGGATTCCAGCGTGGAATCCTCCTACTTCATCACAGCGCTGTATGAATTCCATCTACCGAAATTTTTTTATTTCATCTTGCAGTGGGGAGAAAGGGAAAATATGTTTTTTGAAATCCCTAATAGAGTAGTGAATAGATTCTAACGAACTAGATGATTCAATATGCCGTTGGAATTTTGGGGGAAATATTGTCTATTTTGTATTCGTTAATGACGTTAAATGTGGTGTTGGAGTAAAGGATGTTGGGAGTTATTTAAGAGTTAGAATATTGAATTTTCTTATTAGATTTTTTCCTACTCTGAATTTTGTTTGGTGATCTTACCCGCATGTTTATTTATGAATAATCCTGCTTTTCTGATACTTGAGATAATTTAAAAATTTTTAATTTTTTATCCGGGTTTTGATCCAAGAAACATTTAATGGGTCTGGAGAAAGAATATGCAAAATTTTACTGAACAATGATACTATTAGTTCTTAAATACCGAATTCTTAAAATTATTACGGAAGTGTTTTTTCAAATGAACTGCTATATCAAACATTTTAAGAGGATCAAAAAGCCCTAAAAATACAAATTCTTAAGTATGTACTAAATTAACTTAAAATCAATAGGAAAAATAGGTAGGCCATGAAATCAATATCAGAAATTTGTTTTTACATGTGAATCTTATAAATTTATTACTGATGAATTCACATTGCATTTTGCATTATTTTCAAATCTACGAAACATTTGAATCAGAGGTAGGTATAAACTGTATTCTACGAAATGGGGGAGGGTTGGAAATATGGAATATTTGTATTGAGTTTTCATTTACCTTTCACAGACTGTTCATTACTACCCTTCTGTTCACTGTAGGGTTGTATGAAACCTGGTGTCGTTGTTCTTGAAATGCGTCTTTTGTTATTTAAAATAATTGGATTTTGTAGAAACAAAGAAAATCTTGTAAAATTTTAGATTCATTAGTAAAATTCGTTTATATTTAGATATATTCTTGTAATACTGATACGAACAGTATCTTTAAATCAAAAGAATTACAAAGTAGGCATGAGATGAAAAATGTTCGGAGCAAATATATCTTATCTTTCAGCCCTAATTTATATTCTTGCAAAGTAACTTAAGTCAATGATACCTCTCATGATATATAACTTGCGTTTAAGCATAGAAATACCCTTTGACTCGAGGCAAAAAATAGACCGTCCCTAGAGACAGATAATTAATTCACTGACAAGCGACAATCTCCCACGAAATCCCCAACGATGCAAATAGGAAAGGGTCCAAACACAAACCCCCCAAGGACACTTCCCCGTTAGACTATTTATAGTTGTATAAAACATTGCGATAAGTAAATGTCGTCGAAAGGGCAAAAAAAATACATGACTAATGGGCGAAACACACCGCGCGACGAAAGACGTTCGCGAGACAAGCAGTGTGTCAGTTTTGCTTGACACTATCTCGGGGGAGGATGAAAGGATTACGTTATCACGAGGTGGGTCATTTTATTTTAGACAGTTGCCTGATGGAAATGGAGAAGTCAAATCAGCCGTTGGGAGGAAACGGCTTTACTTTGGGAGGCTGTAAAAAGAAATGGGTATAAAATGCTTTCCTGGGTGAAAGGTAAAATGGATCTGCTATTGCGTAAGATTTGCTTTTATATGCTGCTTTAAATTCATCTTCAAAGGTATACTGTCACCTAGAGCGGTAATTGGTGTAGGGGGTATCTTTAGCTTTACCACCCCATTTCTATTTCATTTTAAGGTGGGAGTACAAAATGGGACATACAAGGCAACCTCCTAAAGACACAATACCCTAAAGTTCATTATGCTGGTAACACATTTATACTGACTAATTATTTCGCAGAAAGACTTATGAGAACGTTAGAGATTCCAAAATATCTTATTTAAAAACATAAGTAGACACAAACATGTAGTAAAGAAAAATGAATTGATTTACTAAAATTTCCACTATTTACTATTGTAAATAAAAAACCAAGAAAGATTTCCAGATAAAATATATTCATTCATTAAAAAAAACTTCTTACAAAATTGAAAATCAGATATTTAAGTAGTAAAGAAATGTTTGAAATTTATATACAATATCCAGCCTTTTAGTAATCTCTCAACTTAACCCCTTCGGACCTGGTGTCCGGTATAGCAGACATCAACTTCAAACTCGGATATTTTCTTCAAAATCAATGAAAATTGCACAGTTTTTTTTCTAGTTGATACTCTGTATCATTATTATTATCTTTTAAACATCGAATTTATATTTCCCGGATGGCAACAAGTATTTCTACTGTGTTTTGGAAAGCATGGCTTCAAAGGCTGAAAGTGAGTATTTCTTTTGTACATATTTTTCATATTTAATGCAATTATTTTAAGTAATCAGCTTTAAATATCAATTAAGTATTGTTTTAAGTTTATTTTAAGGTAGGTTCTGAGTACCATTAAGGTTTTTTATAACTGTAGATTGCTCTCTAAAATGCATGTACGGTATACCGGACATTCCGACGGAAAGTATGTTTTGAACATGTTATCGATACATGTGCAGTCGTGTGTTTGTTTACCATGAACTTTTTAGTTAAACGCATATTCACCTCAATTTCCTCATTTAATTTTAAAATTATTTTTTTTTCAAAACCAGTATTTAAAGGCAACATATCATTTAATTATTTTAATTTAATTTGACTATAAATTTATTCGGTTTCATTCCTTGTATTTGATTTTACTTTATCTACTCTTATCACTTTATGAAGTACTAAATGACAATTTCTTCTACAGAATGTCAACGCATATTGAATGTGAAAAATCCAGAAGATTTCCTCAAGATAAAAAATATTCTAGAAAATAGTGATATATCAGATTTAAGTGATGAAGAGGATAGAAATCCATACTTCACTAAACCAGTTCGGATTGGTAAGCATGTCTCTTATTATTCACAGTTATATTTCTAGTTCCGTTTAAATATCCTTAAAAGGTAGGGTAAATTTCATTAAAGTTCTCCCTAAATATCGCCAATTCTTTTGAATGCCATGAATTCAAATGTCAACAAATTTTTCTTGTTTATAATGATAACCGAACAGTTATTGACCTTACAAAAATTTAAATCTATGAACAATATTTCAACATTTTGGTATCTGAAAGAGTCAACAGTATTTAACGGGAACATTAATGGAATTTAACCAAAGATAGTTCAAAGCTCCGTCTTGCAATTTTTGAAGAGTTGCACACCCACGGTAATGGTTAACACGATAATATGCAAGAACTTTATAAAATGACATTATTACACATTTAAGATATCTTAAAATATATTTCATAGGTGGTGATGTTGAAAAAATTGATGACGTAATTGAAGAAAGTGTGGAAGACTCTGAGGGAGAGGGAGATCTTGAGGAACCCTTGCAATTAACTGCAAAAAAAGATGTAAAGTGGAGGTTCAAAAAAAATGATTTTAAAACTCAAGAATTTCAAGAAATTAAGGGTGATAATGTATCAAACAAATCCCCTCTTGAGTATTTTAAGCAATATGTGACCCCTGATCTATTTGAAACCATGGCTATGTTTACTAATATGTATGCCTTACAAAAAGGAGTCTCTTTCAAAATTACAAATATTGAGGAACTTGAAGTATTATTTGGGCTACATATTAAGATGAGTTGCTTAAAGCTTCCTAGGATTTCTTTGTATTGGGACAAGGCTATAGGGTTATCTTCATTTACCTCTACCATGACAAGAGATCGTTTTTTTCAACTACGTTCAAACTTGCACATGGTAGATGTAAATGAAGATAAGAGTAAAGAGGACCGCATTTTTAAAGTTCGGCCTATATATGATAGCATCAGAAAGCGCTGCCTTGAACTTACAATGGAAAAAGTTTGCAGTGTTGACGAGCAAATTGTTCCGTTTAGAGGTCAGTTAAACATCAAACAATACGTGAAAAATAAACCCAGCCCCTGGGGTGTTAAGATTTTTGTTCTTTGTGGAGTGAGTGGGTTAGCATATGACTTTATAATATATCAAGGTGCAACCACCGAGTTAAATGAAAGTTATTCAAAGTATGGACAGAGTGCTGCTGTCGTAATGCAGCTCTCGGAAAGATTTCAAAATAAAGGCCACGAGCTCTTTTTCGACAATTATTTCAATTCCTATAACCTCCTTCAAGTTTTGAAGGCGAAAGGAGTGAATGCTGCTGGCACTGCCAGAATAAACAGGTTTAGTGCACCCCCTGTTTATTCCGATAAGGAATGTACTTTGAAGGGAAGGGGTTTTTCCCAAGAAGTAGTAAGCAGAGATGGAGATGTATCCATTGTTAAATGGATCGACACCAGGAGTGTAATCCTCGCTTCAAACTTCCTTGGAGTGGGAGAAGAAGATGAGGTACAGCGCTGGGATAAAGTTTCCAAAGAGTATATCAAAGTAAAACGGCCGGAGGTGGTAAGGCAGTATAACAGGGGGATGGGAGGGGTTGATCTGATGGACCAATTAATTGCCTTGTATAGAATTAAAGTCAGATCGCGAAAGTGGACCCTCCGAATGATTTTTCATGCAGTGGACTTAGCCCTTGTAAATAGTTGGATAGAATAC
The DNA here is from genome assembly GCA_963680715.1 of Tetragnatha montana. NCBI lineage: Eukaryota > Metazoa > Arthropoda > Arachnida > Araneae > Tetragnathidae > Tetragnatha > Tetragnatha montana. Next base: position 18,227,664 of record OY796685.1, read on the forward strand.
AAAAAAGATCAAACAATTTTGCTAGCCCCAAAAAACTGTATATTAGATCTTCTGCACTTCCGTCTTTCAGTCGCTGAGGGATTGGTGATGGTGGATAAGTGCAGAGGATCTCTAAAGAGAGGAAGGCCATCCTCTTCTGCCTCGGCTACTCCTCCAACCCCAAAAAGAAGTTTTTTTGGTGAGGTCCAACCCTCAAGAAGCCTTCGTATGGACAACGTGGACCATATGCCGGACCATGATGGGGCCAAAACCGAAACACGCTGCAAGAACAGCAACTGTAACTATAAAACTAACATGAAGTGTTTGAAGTGCAATGTGCACTTGTGTTTAAAGCGTGGAAGGAACTGTTTCAAAGAGTTCCATGAAAATAAATAATTTTAAATTTTTTGACATTTTTTCTAGTTCCTTATTGTCTAATTAGTCAAGTTTACTTATTTGTATTTTTAAAATAAAATTGTTTATTTTTGCTCCAGAATGATGCTTGTTGATTCCTTTATTAGCCAAGAATTTATTCCTATTTTATCTAGTTCTTGTATTGTTTTGTGTTTCATTTCTTTTACATGATGCAGAATTATGTAAAATCTGCAAAATTATATATTACAGCGGTTTGAAGTAATATTCAAAGAGAAAAAGGTATGTGTATTTAAAATTTCAATAAAATCTAATAATTAGAAAAATTAATTTTAAAAAATTTAATTCATGTTTGAAATGTAAATGCACAACGATAACATAATGGTTTGTATATGAACCTTTATTTTAAAATTTGTGCTAAAATTAAGATGTTCCAGTGTTTTGTGAAATCTGTCGTAACATGACCGTTGAGACGGGATGTCCGGTATACCGGACAGTCTGTAAATTTTTTAAATATTGTGCTAGAAATTTAAAAAATGGGGAATAAGATATTTATCATACTAGAATATCATATACCAAAGGAAAAAATTTTGATGTTAAAATTTCATAATTCCGATTGAAGGGGTTAATCCTTACATTTTTTGATATCGAAAAACAATAGAAAACAAACACATTAAACTAAGAGATAATTCACAAATGTATTCTCCCTAGAAACAATAAAAATATTTTATATAGTTTAAAGCTAATTTTTTAACGATGCATTAGTTGAAAATTTCTATAATTCGTGAAACTGGTGAAAGTTGTGGTGAATGAACTGAAAGTGGTGATGAAATGGAAGTCTATCCGTGCAGGAAAAGAAATAGGGACACAAAGGTCATACCAAAGAACATAATTTCAACCCCTCTATTCCACCTTAATTACACACAGCAATATCCTAAACTTTTCATCCTAGCGCACGTGGATTAATACCTCACGCCATTTTCCCTTCAAGTTCCCTTTCTCTTTCTCTCATGAAGATGAGAGGGATGACATGAAGATTTTTAAGGATAGATGCGCAGCTGCTCAAAGAAGATTGAAGTAGTATGCGAATCTGTGCGAAGATGAAGCGGAAAGGGTGCACATAAAATAGTAAGTAAGAAATGAGTCTGCTGCGCCTTTCTGGGATAAAAATTTCCTCACTCACTGAGAGTGAAGTGAAAGATGGGAGTAATATTAAAACTTGCGCTCTACAACACGTGAGAACGAGGGAAGTAATCACTCTTAACTAATCGTACTGGTGAATTGTTTTCACCATTAGAGCTTTAAAGGCTGCTGTGTTTCACATTTCTGATTCGCTCTTTAACTTTTCCTTCCAACTAACCAACTAAACTCATGCTAATTTTTTTGCTATCATTAATTTGAAATTAAGAGCTGGGAGATATTTTTGTAGTTCTACCTATAAGGTCTCTATGGTGATTGGAATGCACTATGAAGGAAGTTCTGTTTTGTGTCATGTGTGGAGTGTAGAAACGTAACGTACCTTACAATATACACATTGTTTGCAAAGAATATAACACGAAAGTTGTCAAGTTTAAAAATTTTATTTTGCACAACAATGAAGGAACCGAAACTGAATGAACTGCCAATAAACACGGGTTCATTCACTATTAAGACCCAATCGCTTTCCGACTCACCGAATGAAAACCGAGAAACCGCAAAATCACATCATCCATATTTCACCTCTTCACTGGGCGAACGGCCAAAGGGAATAAATACCACGACACCGGACAACCGAAACATAAATTATTACGACTCACTTCACTTGAAATCGCACGCGAAACAATTTGCCTTTCGCCCCCCGAAAGACCACTGGAACCGTGCCAGCCAGCAGGGCAGAAACAAAATGGCCACCTCCTTCTCTGGCGATATTTTAAGTGAATAAAACACCCTCTCAACCCTACTCGACTCCAAAAAGCAAACGATATATCGATTGGCCCATCCCCACGGCGAACTTTTAAAATGTCACTAAACTTGTTGGGAAGGGGGGTTTTATTGGTTTAGAACAGAAGAGCTTTTGCGCTTTGACGGTGCTCACAGGATATATCCAATAAAGAGCCACTTTGCCGATGGAGGATTCCTGCAAATTGAATACAAATAAGACATTTTTGGAGAGATCCTTTAGCAGTTGAATTTAATCTGCACACCGCTTCCAGGTAGAGATGAAAAGGAATGGGAGGAATGCTAGTGCCAGCCCAGGGTGGTATTCGAGTAGAAGGAATTTGATTTATCGTGTGACTGGGACCTTTTTTTTAATACGCAGGGTAAGGCATGCAACACATAAAAGATAACATATCAGATTTAAGGAAAGTATAAGTGCAAATGTTATTGAAAGCAAGTATGTGTTTTAAAGGTACCTCATAAATACATGAAAGCATGAAAGGAATACATGAATTTTAAATCAAATTTAATCAAATTAAATTTTAAACATAACATATGAAAAAAACTGAAATCCACAAAAGAAAACAAATAAGAACAAACTGAAAGAAATTGCTCAATAATTCCAAAGAAGCCACAATTTGTCCATGGTTTTATAGATTTCCTTGATTAGATAAGAGGGGATTAAGAAAGGGTAGGAAGAAAAAATGGTCTCGCTTTAGGCTAGAGGAGACTATTTTTAATTTAAATCAATACCAAAACCAAAAAGATCATATCATATTCGAATTACATTTACCTGAATGATTAGAATATTTAATTAGATAATTAATAAAGGAAATATAAAATTTTATTGAAGTAACTAAAGTTTGATTCAATTTCAATTTCACTATGGAATTTTTTTAGAATTGTAAGAGCTGAAAGTTAAGCTGCTGTTAAGTTAACATGAAGAAGTATAACTTAAGATTTAATTTTAATGGTTTAGTTTTACAGTTTTAAAAATTTTTTAATAGACTTTTTAGAGAATAGAATAGAAGAATAGAGAATAGAAGTTTGGAACACGGCCTAACAGCCCGATGAACTCATCTTAAAAAAATACAGACGACGGCCGTGCAATCCTTCATCATTTTATCAGACTTTGAATACATTTTTTGTTGTTGATAAAACATGATTTGAAAAAGAAAAAAAAACTAGTATTGAAGTTTTAAAAAGATTCAGATATTGATGCCATGCAAGAACACAGTTTTAATACTTAGAACGTCTATAAATAACTAATTATCAACAAAATTCTGTACCCCAAACAACTTGTCCCACTGGTGAAAACAAATGACGATTTTGCTAAACAAAATCATTACTTAACGTCGGCTTTACACCCCTTTTTCCCCATAACCTAGACCAAAACTAAATTAATAAGCATTGGGGCTGACGTAGACTTTCTATTCTTTCAAAAGAATGTATTTCTTTCCTTTCCATAGCAAAAAAAGCAAATCTAGCTAAGCAATCTAATCATAACTACTGGGAAAAAAGAAAGCATTTACCAGTCATTCAGTCAACTAGCATAAAAACGATAGTTTTTGCACAACGTCGAATATAAAAACCTTGATAATCTCGGCAAAACCAGCCAATAAATCGTTTATGACTTTCTATTAAACCGTTCGAGCGATAAAACTGATAGAAGACCAAAATTACTCTTTGTCTGGGGCATTACCAGCAATAAAAACGGGACCACCGACCCTCGTAGAAGGGTGCTACAAACAGCATTAAAACATGAATGAGGCTAGACAATGGAGTTGGAACAAAGCCATCCAAGTGTCGATTACTTGGAAATGAGAGAGTCTCTCTGAGAATATAAGATTTCAACCAAAACTAGCGGAGTTGAAATATGTTAGAGGAGTAACATTTTAAAATGAGAAGTGAAGTTTAAGACAAGTGAATTGCATTTTTTTTAGAAAGAGTTGAAGTTAAGTGCTTTTTATGATCATTCATTGATGTTGAGGTTCAGTACAGATTTATAGCATTCAGAATTGCGATTCTACAAGTCGATTCAAGCTGTAAAATTTTCCCTAGGACTTTAGTTAGGGGCCATTTACAAATTATCTCACACGCTTATGGAAAAGGAGAGGATACGTATGTGTAAAATAATATGACAGGGGTAGGAGAGTTATACATAAGTGACATCACTCTTAAAAATCGATTTTTCACTGATGTAAAATGCTAAAAAGAGGAATCCCCCTCCTATTTTTGTTTTAAAACATGTAATAAAGAGTTGGTTACCAATTATCAAGTACCAAATATAAAGTAGGTAGTTATATGTTTCAAAAAAATATTAAATTAAAATTTAATTTGAGTTTCAAAAGTGTGACATAACTATACGAACGGGGATCACTGAGTGTGCCAACTTGTGAAATAGGAGGAGGAAAGGTATAAAAAGTTAAAAATTCGAAAATTGTGACTTAATTTGTAGATGTGTCCCCTTATCAGTTATAATTGATATTAGACTTGATAAACTTTTGAAAATTTGCAGGACATTTTCCTCAAGCTCAGTAGTTTACCTGGGTAACCTTTCTGTTCGTTCTTTTCCTTCATTGTTTCACTGCTCTTTTGAAATCCAAAACCTAATTTTTAAGGTTTGATTTGCATTTATTCGTAAAATGGGATACAATTTTATTAGGATTGTGTTGGTGGTACCATTTTTAATCTACTGACCTACTGCCTTGAGTTTTCTTACTTATTGGTGTTTAAGGTGTACGTACACCCTACGAAATCACGAAAATAGACCTTAACAATGGATTCCTTTTTCTCTATTTCTAAGTGTATTTTAAATCTTCAGATTCTGAATTACTTTGTATTTTGTAGTTAAGTATTTAATTTGTATTTTTAAATGTAAATTTTTTATAAAAACAAGTTTCTTGTATTTTTTAAGGAACTTTTAAAAAATTTAATTTTTTTATGGTTTTTCAACTTTAAACAGTTATAATTTGATAAATAATTAGTTTATCTGTATAAAAGCTGTGTTTTTATAATATGTTAAGTTATAGGTAGGGCCCGAGCCTCCAACAAAGAACAAGGTATAAGAAGTTTATTTTTAACAAATTTTTAAATGTTTATGTCTCAAAAAAATATCGTGAATTTTTCGGCTATCTTCAAAAACAGAAATGTTACAAAAAAACTATTAATCACCGATACTTTTTTTGAGGCTCGGGTCCTTAAGTACAGTTGAAGGAATTGTTTTCAACCAGAATAGAGTTTCAAAAAGCATTTGAAATTAATTTAGCATTGTTTAAAAATGGTGCTAATTTGGTCATTATTTCCTAATTAACTAATTAATAATTATCATTTTCTCACTTTTTTTCGGGAAAATCGTTTAAACATCAAATCAGTAACCTACAGCGAAAAAATTGAATTTTTAAAACCAAAAATAAGAAAAAAGTTCTCTAGTGTATACGTACACCTTAAAGAGTGGCATTTGAAACAAGTGTTGCGATAGGACTTAATTTCCTCAACAAGATTTTCAGTATTCGGATTTGGCCAAAAATTTAATAGTTTGGAATGACCGATGAAACTGAATTATACTAAAAGAGGAATTTGATCTTTCATATAGTCACATAAAATTTTTATTCCTTTCTCTCATTTCATGCAAAGCAAAATTTCTATAGGCCATTAGTATTTAAAAAGTACAAATAGCGCGCAAAAATTTTAAAAATGAACAACGATACATCTGATTTTCCTTGAATTTTTCTTTTCCATAATTACTTCAACTGGGATGCCATTTCCGAAAAGGTGCAACGGCTCAAAAAAGTTTGGGAACCCCTACTTGAACTCGAGCCTAACTAGCATACATCTTGTATGCCAAAGCCAGGCTATTCCCATTCGAGACCCAAGTCTTTTTTACGAGGACGTGGGCTACTAAAACTTGCTAAGGACTTTATTTCAGCACTTCCCAAGGGTTGGTTTTACTCCCGCCCTCAAAGGAACCCCCCGTTTTTATGGGGGGGGGACTCTGGTGTTCCATCGTAAATATCTGTGGTTTTATTTCGAATAGAGCTTTTTCATTCTGAGGTAGTTCGCAGATTTTGACTTTCAAACGATTCAATTATGCAAAGTGAGGTATTCTTTTCGCACTTAAAAAATCTTGCCATGCTTTATTCACTTGAATCATGCTTGGTAATGGTTAAACCTATGAAAGAAAACTGTAAGAAAGAGTATTCAAATATTTTATACTAAGTAGGGAAGAGTTATAGAATTAAATATGATACTAAGTGAACATTATTTTAGCTAGCATTGATTAAACAATAAACTACAATAGGATTTCATATATTAAGTATTTAATACTCTTCATCATTGAAAGGGAAGGAGTTATTCAAATACGAAAGTTAAATAAGTATACTGCTTAATAATCTAGTTTCAGTACTACAAAACTATTGTTTATAAAAAAATGCAAGGTTAAATGGCATAACCACGGCTTACTAGATATACAGGCTAGCCGAGTTTTAAACAATGAAAACCATTTGACAATTTTTCCCGCTTGGAGCGCTACAAGACCTACCTATATCATCCCACCGCCTTCAACACTGTGGATATGCTTTGCCAGTTGGTCCAGTATTGCCATCTGGATTTGCAATGATTTCCGTACTCGGCTAGCCTGTATAAGTATCTAGTAAGCCGTGGCAAAACCCTCTTTCTCAATTAATGAAGCTTTTTATAGGCTATGAATTACTGAATGATCAGAATTCTGGGAAATAAATGAAATAGTTAGACAAAGAAACACTTGCAATCGACACCTACACACTATACTAAAATCCAAAACTGTGCCTAATTCATTACACATTTTTTATTTAGCGAACTTGAAACTTTTCCCTCTTACTTTAATCGTAAGGGATGCAAACCATTTTAACATTTTTAGTTTTAAAGCTACTGTTTTGAAGCTTCGTTTTGACCTTATCCCAGAATGGGATATCGGGGGGTCGTTGTAAAGATATTCTAGTGTATATCAAAATCTTAAGTCTATATCTGTTACATATTTCAGTGAATAAAGGATACACAATGGGTTTTAAGTTGCCATTACCATCTACGACAATAGGGGAACAATGCATTTTATTTGTAATTTCGTTTTTTCTATACATTTCTTTAATTTCAATCTGTGAGCTCCCTCGTAACACCCCAGAATCTTCATTAACAACCGGTTCTTATATAATTCTCACACTACAAATATTCACAGTAATAATTATATTCGACCGGCTTTAGTCCTCCCCTTTCCTTTCAGAAACCCCCTCCCCGTGGGACTTTCTTTTGTCACGATCCTCGCGATTGTTCCGAAACGTGACTTCCGAGGAGTTGCGGAGGGACGTTTCCGAACTTCCTCGGATCGATGATGCCGAGGAGGCTGATTGGAAAATAAAATAGATTTTATGGTAAATGGGGGCGAGAGCGGAGGTTTTTTCTCTTACTATGATGGAGAATTCGATTTGCATGCAACGAGGGGGTGGGACCACTGCACGGTTATTATCGCTCGCATCGAGTGCCGGGGGCTCCTGAGAAAAGATGAACTTCTAGATTTCAAGTTAGTTCAAATTTGGTGGGTGGATTTTTTTTAAGGAGTTTTTAGTTACTGTTTTGAGGTGACTATGGGATAATATATTATCGGATGCATAAAAACTAAGGCTGAGTTATGTCTGTGGCGAATTAGTATTCTAAGATACAAAACCACGCTGTTAAAATTTTATTGACCAGATTTAGTATCGTAAAAAATAGGCAGATTTATAGTTTTATTCAGATGATTAAATTAATATTTAATGAAGAAAATATATTGGATAGTTATAAAAACACGAAAACTGTCGTGAGGTAAGGAAACATAAGAAAGATATCTTAAAATATGAAATAACTATTTTTATTAAATTTTGAACTTAAGTTAGCAGATATTTTGGATAACCGAAAAGAAGAAACATGAAAATTTTTTGTAATATGGTAAAACATTTCAAACAAGTCTGTATAAAGGAATACGAGATTTCCTGACACGTGACCGTAAAACTGGTTCTGTAGGTAAAATTCGCAATTGTTCACTTGAAATGTTTTCCGTTTCCTTTTTTGAAATGAACGGTAACTTGTATCCATATGTTTTTATTTATTTTTATATAACAGTTATTAAAAATATCTATCGCGCTATTTTACTATTTTAACCACACTACCATAACAGTGAATCGCAATAACAGAATGATTTACTTTTAGAACAACAGAGGATTAAGTCATAAATTTAAAAAAAAAATTGAGATAAGTAGGGGTTAATGTGTTCCTTTTAAGATCTTTTATATAGTGAGGCAAGTCACCTGAATCAAAATTTCAATAATTGGCCAGTAAAAACAGCCAAAAAAAATACATTCTCCACAAAAACAACACAGGTATGGTAAGAGAAAAGCTTCACTTACTAGAAATTATGCTAGGTGAACTTACACCATTGCATTTTGAGGAGCTCAATTGTAATCTGCTCAAAGCGAGATGAATACAAAAAAATATGAATGGGACTTAGAGAGAGAGAGAGAACTGGGCGGTTCTCCTTTTTAATTTACTCTCTCCAGTCCAGAGCAATAATTTATTTCGTGACGTCACCTAGTGTGAAGCGGGCGATTATAACAAGTGTCATTTCATTACAGTACTGCCCTCGTTCCATGCATGCACGGCACGTAGGGTGAAATGACGACCCCACACTGCGTGACGCGTTAACATTTCCGAAGGGAGGTGTGTGCTGCCTTCTCCTGGCGATATTTCATGCTCTTTTTAAAAGATAAAAGAGAACAGGCTGCACTCTTGTGGGAGTGTAAACAGGGGTGTGATTAGTTTCGTGCTCCATTTTGTTAATTGTGATCTTTTGGTGGTTTAAAAAAGCTACTTCCTCGCCCCTTTTCTATCTTTTGGGGTGGTAGGGAATTACTGATAAGGAGGAATTTATTTTCCGATAAAATTAATGAACGGTAGTATTTTCTTAGGAGAGGATTGTAAAGAGATTTGGCATGGTTTTGTTTCATGCGAGGAATAGTAATTGAGCTTATTATTCCATAATATAGAAACGTTGCACTTATACTTAAAAAGTAATTGTTTTCTTTAAAAAATTTCTATTTATTAAATTATCTTTTAAATTAAACTAAATAACAAGTACATTACTTTAAGTAATAAATACATTATTTAAAAATTGTCTTTAAATCATAAAAAATAATAACCTTAAGTCTTCAAATAACAAGTTTTAAAAAGAGTATCTTAATTTTAAGATTGATAGAATAACAGAGCTCATTACGAATAACAACCGAAAGGGGTACAACAACCGAAAGGGGGATTTGGAAACTGAGGTATGAAGAAAAAATCTCAAACTCTCGCTTAAAACTAAAATAGGCGCATTTTGTAGCGTTAATGTAACCCTACTCTTTACAGCTACCGCTTTGTGAGCCTAAAATTTTCTTCTGTAATGCAGCTGAACTGAAAATGTTTTTTATAACACCAAATCCTCTATCTATAGAAAAAAAAATACTATAACTTCTCAAACTCGAAATTAAAACCCCAACTGCTTCTCCCCACTACTGTGAATAGAGTGATTGAAATACCTTGCAGTCCCTCCTCTTCGTTGATGGCCCTGAGATTTTTCCGGAGCAAGCCCGGGCAATCGTGCGGCCGGTAGGGGACTGAAACAGAGGTGAGAGAGAAAGGGTTCAGAAGGATCCAGCAGTCGTCACGGATGTACTGTTTGCCTGCCACAGACTGGTGGGATCAAAGAACCGATGCTAATACCTTAGATTCATTATCCCCCCCCCAATAAACATTTCGCTATTTTTTTCTGAGTTTGTTAGTAACTACTTCCTTCGGAATTCAGATAGGGCGTAGATGGAATTTCTATTATCTTATGAGTTAACCCCCCCCCCCCCCTGTTTAATCGGCTCGGTTTTATATTTTCCATAAAAAAAAAAGAAACAACCCCTTTTATTCCTATCTGTAGCACTAGTAAGAGATAAATACAATATTTTACAAGGAATGATATTAAGCTAGATTTAGCTGGGAGATATCACGATTTCGGCATTGACATTCAATTTCCAAAAAAACAAAGTAACTTTTTATTACAAAATATATATTTTAAGAAATTTTCAATATACATCTTGAGTGGAAATAAAACGTATAAAGGCAACCCCCTTAATTTAAAACGGTTCTATTGCGCTTGCTAGTTCATTGTGATAAAAAAGAAAAAATCTTACGGTCGGTTTCTTTTTACGAATTTATCAAAACCTTAAGGAATTCTTTTTAGTTTAGTTAAATAGTATAAGGAATCCAACCATTCCCATTCACAGGAATATTGGATACAGGAAAATATATTTATTCACTGATACTACTGATATACAGAATTTTTTTCAAAAATTTATAAGGTTTCAAAATCGTCTTACTTACAATTTACTTATTAGTTTCACGTGTCAAACAATGGCTGATACTAGTTCTGTTTTTTTTTTATTTAAAAAAAAAATACAATTTACAAAAAAATAAATAAAAAAATAAAAAAAAAATTGCAGGGATGTGAGTATGATTTCAGGGAAGTATAAAGATTCACTACCGACGTTAATAATAAGGTTCTTATTGTTTAGGGTTCTTTTGTTTTTTTTTAATTTTATTTGTGTGTGTGTGTTTTTATTAAACTATCATTCATTTACTTATTCCATCTTTTAATTTTAAATTTTTATCTGTTGTTTCACACATGGCACATATATTTTTTTACATGTGTTGTAAGCAGATAGAGTTAATTAAAGTATCATAAGAGTTATAGTTAACTAGTAAGTAATGCATCATTATAACAACAGAAAAGGTTTTTTTTTTTTTGCAATTGTCAATTTATTCTTTATTTTAGACTTGTCTTTACAACATTCAAGAATAACTAATAAAGCGTTATAGAGAAGCTAAAACTTATTCAACGAAGGAACGGTGATGTTAGTAGCTGTTATTCAAAACCTAAGTACAATACGAGACTGTGTACTTGCAACAGACAAACAGTACAGGGAAATTGGGGGTGGGAGAGAGGGAACACAGTGATACTTAGCACAGTACAAGAAAGGAGAAGAGAGAACTGCATGCTGCTAAAGTAACTAGAGTAGAATAATAACACTAAGTAAGATGAAAAAGGCTTTATACATGCATTTTATAAATAAATAGAGATACGAAGTACTAAAGCTTGCAGAAAAGGTACGCCTATATAATTATTCTAGAAATCATGCAATAAAAAGGAATTCTAAGAAGGCATTGTTACTGTAAAATAAAAGCTTTTCTCGGAAGTGTAACTGAAGTAGATTTTAGGAATATGTGGTGAGAGAATAAGTAGTAGGATCTTCTCAACGAAGTCATCTGAATGGAGATAATCACGAGGTTTTTTTTTTGCTCAAGAAACCATATATGTGTCGGGTTTTAAAAAAAATAACACGCACCTCGTCAGTAAAAAGTCTTCCCGAAAAGAGCATGCACCCATGTATTCCTACTCCATCCTTTTGGTAGGTATTCGAAGAATTTTAAAATGCAGTAAGAAAAGAATATCTATGTTACGGACAATGTGAAAAATCCGTGAATTATTAATAATCGCCGCGTATTTCGGTCAAAGTGATAAATACTCATGGATAAATTTCATTGAATTTATCACACAGCCCGTAACATCTATATCAATTGCACGATATTGTTTTTATGCATTTTTAACGTGTTTTTGTCACGCATTTTTAAAATTAAATAAGAAAAGAGTGTCTATATAAGTTATATTACACGATAATATTTGATCGAGCAATTATACTTCTCAATGCGCATTCAGTTAAAATGTTGGTAGTAATCAAATTTAAAAGTAATCGCGTTGGAATAAAAATATGTTATAGAGTGTGTGTTAAACAGAACTGCAAAAGAAATTTTAGAAAACATATTTTAAACCAGTATTTAGTAACTCAACTTACAATATACAAGCGCAAAAAATGCAAAAGAAAGAGGAAAAATAGATATAGAAAAGCGTTACATTGTTTTTATTTATGAATATCGACTCAATTTTAAACTTTAAAATGTTTCTGTTTACTTGAAAATTAATTAAAACTCAACACTAAATGGCCAATTATAGAATAATTTATTTATCTTTGATTTGATTTTTTTTTTGTATTTTTAAATAATGGAAATGCAAGAAACAATTATTTTTCTTAGAACACACACAAATTTGACCGAATGTAATATATATTTATTTAGGATAACTTTTCTTCATTTACGACATAAAGTTTGAGGATTTATTCAAAGGATAGAAAGAGGGACCCAGAGGATGATAAACCCTTAGATTAAAACCTTATTTTAATCTAAGAGCCAAATATAAAAATTGAACATGTTACCCTTTTTAATAAAGGTAATTTCAAGGGTGCAACTGACTTCAGCTCAAAGTTTGCAGTAACGAACCTTTTATCTCGAATCCCAAATTTTGGACTGTTTCAAAATCATGTCTCCAGATTAAAAAAAAAAAAATCGTTCCGTAGATAGATATTTTTCTCAAAAACCTTACGACACGACAGATAAAACAGAACAATCGAGAATATTTTCACTACCGTCGTATGTAAAGTGACTCGATTGTAGCAACGGCGGCAAAAAAATTCTTTCAGAATGTCGTAGCTACTATTCAGTGGTACCTAGGACCGATGGTGGGACCGGAGATGATGATGCTTCAGCCCTGCATTTGTTTTTTAATTTGACCTAATTTTGAGCTTTCTCGTTAAGCACGAGATTTTCGAAAATTTCGATAAAACCTGAAATTCCGAGATTTATGCTGTTAAAAAAACATATTTCTGGAAAAGTAACACCCCATTTATTTTAATTGAATAGGAATTAAATATGGCGCATTGAGCATAGAAAACCCAGATTATTTGACCTTGTATGAGGTTTTATCAACTAAAATTCAACCTCAACTTCGACTAAAACACGGACACTGATACAAAAAAATAAATTCCGTGTTTATCGTATAAATTTTCTTCTCATATTATGTCTAATTATTATCTATTACTCTAAGTGAAATAAAATATTAATGGGAGAAATGATGTAACAATAACGAGCAACCATGGTGAGTAAAGTCCTTATCCCTACATCTAACGTTACTCATAACGACCGACCACCAATTTTCTCGGCAAGTGACTAAATCCAAAGTCGGCACAGAACAATCCATTAGGCTTGACCGAGAATGCGAATCTTCTTCATAAATTCGAATGGACACGAGTTACCATCTTAATTACTACCCTCATAGCAAATTAATTAACAATACCGGCCACTCATTGTTAATAATTCAGTGACGCGATGACCACTTACATTTATTCGCACGAATGCCTGCATAATGAGGGAATTGTGAGGGATTTCTTGGTAGAGTAACAATGCACGTTTGATATATATTCTAATATTCCGCTCTGGCGAGGCCTCTACAATGTATGTTCCGATGTTCTCAAAATTAAATCTGTTCAGAAAGGAGAAATGGAAGGAATTCATTTCTGGAAACATTTATTCATTTAAATGAGCAGATTTGGTTGGGGAATTCGGAATCCCATCTTGAAGATAAATATGTATTCAGTATCTTTCCATTCTGGGAATATATCTCTAAGTGTTTTCATTTTCACTTAATTCAGCGAGCACCTTTATTGATCTATATATTTTCCAATCGTTTCAGAGTACGCTATTTAACAAAATATTTTAGGATTAAAATATAAACAAAATGCATGCCCAAATTCCTTCTTCAATTTGCAAATATCCTCGTCTTTCAATTTTATACATATTTCTCAATATCCAGTTAAAGTGACAAAATTTCCCATGACACTTATCTTGTCTGAAATTATCAATGAATTCACTGCTCTAAGAATATATTTCAAGAATCTATATGAATACAAAATTCATTTATTTTTCTGAAGTTTCAAATAAAACAATACTTTCTATTTTTCGGAATAGAAATTTGAAATATTAAAAAATGGCCCACTCAATTATTTTATGATTCTTTGGTTTTTTCTTTTAGTTTATCTCAACTTATTTTTTGAAACAAAATTCACCCCGAAGATACCCTGATATTTCTTATCTCCGTATAAAAATATAAAGACTTCAAAGAAATTCGGGTTTAATTAACAAAGTGTGTTAGAATTTCTAATATTTATGAACAAAACACTTCTGTTTGGCTCTAGTAAATAGCATAAAGAATATTTAATTTCATTCTTCTCATTAGAATAAATGCCTAAAACCAGCTATCCATATCTTTCTTTCTTTTACTCTTGAATCATTTATTAGCCAGATGCATTTCATTACCCATTTTGTTAACAATAACAAAACTAATTTTGGTAACGTTAGGCAATTGTAATACTAATTCTAATTATACAAAGTAAGACAGACGGAATGAACTGTTTACCATTTTAAAAATTCATCTATTTAGTAAGAAGGGGAGGGCAGCATTTGGATTACTATTGCGTAACTAAGTAAAACATCTTCTTAATTCTATTATTCGTTTAGGTAATACACCATACTTATTACTACCTAGTATTAAGGTTTTTAAATGCAAGAACATGGTTGGGTTTTACGAAATCCCAGTAATTACCCTTCTTTTCCACTTATAAAAGTAAATAAAAAAAGTTAAGACTATTGTACTAGTCTATTAAGACTAAGATTTTAAGATTTCTAATTATTAAGCGTTAGATAAATAGGGGAAAGGAGGGTAAAAGTACGCAGCGGCTTTTTTCCTGTTGGCAGCAGTATAAGGGGGAGAGAGTATTATCTCATGAACACATATATCATAAGCTATATTTAAAGACTTCCATTTTTATGTGCATACTTTTTGTATTTTATTTATTGGGTAAAATATGGTTTCTTTGAGTTAGCATCTAATTTTTCTGTGAAGGAATCTTAATTTTTTTGCAAATAAGGGACTAATGATCGCTTCCAAAGTAAATACCAAACAAATAAATATCAACCAAGTAATCGAAGTAGGTACCAATAAAAAACGGGATCTCAGGAGCACTCGTTTTCTTGTAAACAAAGGGCTCAACCTCGATTGATTTTTTCAATTTATCCCATACCCAGTTTTTGATTTACAGCTATTATAAATAAAGTTTCAAAGCCTTGTTTATTTGGTTAGCTTCGCGCTCCCACGACACAGGCCCGGGGTTCAAATACCAGACTGCGGAAAAGGCAGACTCAGCCCTTCATCCCTGCGGGGTCAATAAAAATGAGTATCAAGTTCACATGGAGAAGTCAAGAGGGGGGTTAGCATCAAGCTAACCACTTCTTAGTTGAACTAGACTTTCAGTCACACGTTTTGTAATAGCTGTGCTCATTACCTCACCCGGTGAGGCTGGTTATACAGGAGTTTAAAGTTCTATAGTGGACCCTGATTTGGTTCCCTCAACAGGTACCAAGGCAGGAATTTATAATATTTTTGACGCATGCGCCAAGTGCTCTTATGAGCAGCCTTCCCCAAATCGCATTCCTGAGTCCCTGGGGTCCAGCAAACGAGATCTTTTTTTGAAGTCGGTTATCAGTATTAGACTTCTTGAGGGTTTATTTTATACGTATATCATTTCATGGATCTAGACTAGCCCTGCTGAATTTTGGGGAATTGAAACAAAAGAAAGAAAGAAACCTGGAAAAATCTACCGGTTCTAGCTAGTAACTGCACAAATTCTCCTACTCACCCAAAGGTCGCTCTTGCGTTTTGGAGGGTGTACGGACAATGGGCAGGCTGGACCTCGCTTTGCTCGCTCTCCTAAAGCCCGTGGCCGAAGTCTCGACCTCAGACATGATACCCGGGTCTTCATCGTAGACGCTTGAAGGCGGCTGGTACAACGAATGACTGCGCTGGTTCGGTAGGTGACTCTGTGAACGACAACACAACTATTATTAACAACACTTGCTTTTCGATGAGGTTTATGGTACTAATTCAAAACAGTTATCCAGCAAGATAGGCCATAGCCCGCAATGTTAGCACGTAAGTCACGAGCTCTAAAGACGGATCTCCCATCTCACTCCAAATGGTTTTTCCACTATTTTTTTGTAGTTTTGGGAGAGTTTACGTGCTATATAGCTTGCCTTTCTTGGGATGGTGGTTGAGAACTGCGGAATCTCGTATTTGGTAGGCACGTTTCTGCAGTTCTCAGCCGCCTTCCGAAGAAGGAACAGTAGTGATACTGTTCCACTCTTCCCCTTCAGAGATCTCATAAAAAATACGTTTGCCATTTGAATATTTCACTATAACCGCAACTGTTACAATTTAATTTTTCTCTTCATTTCATATTCTTTCCTATCAATGAAAATAAATTTCACCTGAATTTCAAACAGATTCTATGAACAGCATAATACATAGAGGCTCTTGCATAGGGGGAATTTTTTTTATAATCACCCTTTAGGTGTAAGACTTCTTAAAATTGTTAATTTCTGTTAGAAAAGTAATGTTAAATTTTATAGTAACTAAATTAAACCACAAATAATTAAAAAATTATGCAACCAAATACTTCTATCACAACAAAAAATCACAAAAATTTCAATCCAGACAGAAAACAATTAAGAATAAGTTAATTAAAAATCGACTTATTTGAGTTAAAACTCCAGATAATCATTTATTTTCGTGACAAACAAATTAGCTGAGATGGTTCCAAATATTTCTTGACGTGCATTCGAATTCAATTATCTCATTAATTTATGTGATCGACTCTTTCAGCGTCAGAGTGTTAATTCATTAACGAGGTCAGACAAAAGAATGCGATTTATCAAACACAAAGGGCGGAAATAACAAAGGGTTATTCTTGAGTTGGAAAACTGGGATATTTTTATGTGCTTTCCTAGGAATATTTTTCCAGGAGAAATAAATAAGTAATACGAACAGAGCGATAAGATTCCAAACAAATGCGTCAGTTAAGCTTGTTCAAAAACATGTTTTGACCTTATTAATTAAAGTTGTCATACGATAAGTTTTAAGGAAGGAAGTCAAATTATTTTGATGATAACAATCAAGCAAGTAAAATCTTTGAAAGTATGGAATTTAAGATACGGAAAAAATAAGTCTAATGAATTTCAAGATTATTTTGAATTTTTAAAATATCAAATTAAATGTTGAACTTTTCGTCAGGGATTCCACCCACTTTTACTTCATTTTTAAATTCAAAATAATGTTTTAAATTTATTTGAAAGATTGTCTTTTTTTCCGAACTATGTACCTTTATCCGTAGTTGCAAAAGATTAATCTCCTTAACAATATATTTTAATTTTTCGGATGTTAGATAGTATTGTTTATAAAGTTTAAATTTAATTATGTTTAAAAAATAAATATTAATTATTAGTTTTTTTATAAGTAGAAAGTTCTTAACACTTCCGAAACCAATCAAATTTTGAGTGTTAATGTACTATGTACACAAAACGTTTAAGTGTTTGATTCTGTTACTGGTTATAATGTATATGATTGGGAGAATAGGCATAATGAGTAATGCCAAGCAATTTTTAAAATGTTAATGTTTTTAACATTTGCATTTTAACATTTTTAGCCACACGTGGTAAAACAGGTTTTAAAATATTCGAAACAAAAGGTTCAGAATTTAAAATATAAAGGTTTGAATTAGAAGGATTAACTCTGCCCTAAAATAAAATGCATAACCATATAACTATAAAGGAGTGAATAGCTGTTTAAATTTTAAACAACGGTGGTTTAGTTTTTAAACTAACTGATTTACAAAAAAGTGCATGAAATGTTTTTTAAACCGAAGAATGTACAATGTACACAAAGGATTTTGAATAGCTATGGAACCAAAAAGTTAAAAGTTATAACTACAATAGAAATGCGAAACAGTTCAAAAGAAACGCGTAAAGAAATAACCACATAAAAGATAACGCTGCATAACAAAGCATATTAAATTTTACTTGAAACTAATTTTTTTATGAACATTAACTATTAAGCTAAAGTTTTACACTAAAATAACATTCTTTATAAATTGTTATTGTTTTATTCTCTAACATTTTCTGTAGTGGCATTTCAACTGATCGATACAAAAATCCCGTTTCAACCGATACATGGAATCGGAAAACAGAAGACCACAAAAGATAACCAATTAATGGATGGAAATTGTCAAATACCATTCTTCATTCGTTTTAACTAGACAGAAAAATACAGTAGGGCCTCGTATAACGCGCCTTCGTACAACGCGAATTCCTATAACGCGAGAGAAATTTTGCTACCACTTTTTCCTATAGCGCGAAAAATCTCGCGTTATACGAGAACTCACCATCCACTCGCACTCCAGCCATTCATGAGAAATCGAACCTGGAAATCGAACCAGCCATCCTGGAAATCGAACTCTTACCGCCACTGCCGAGCATTTTTAGAAGACCTTTTAGAATCGTCCTAGAACTGTTTTTCGGGATCTAAAATCGTATGGGTTGATGGTCTTGATTTATTATCATGGGAATAAGAAACAACAATAGTACCGTGCCTGTATTTTATCCAAAATCTTATTTTTTTTTAAAGATTTTAGGTTGCATGCTATGAATATTAGTTTTATATAACATTGCTCCTTCAAAAACAAAAATAATTAAGTTTAATAAATCTTTTTAATGCTCATTATTTTAACAATATTTTTAAATTCATAACAAATCTTGTGACACTTATTCTTAAAATTATTTTACGTGTTTGAACATTGCAAAAGTGTTTTAAGTTAGTTATTTTAACATTGAGTATATTTGAGTCTAGACTTTTTATTTTACAGATATTAAAATTTCTAACTGTCACATTTGTTGCTACTAGTTTAATTGTATTTTTTCTTAAAATACATTAACTTTTTATCAGCGACGGTATGTAATTTGGTATAAGCTTTATTATTAATATTTTTTGTAACTTCGTTTGCGGCCCTACCAAACAATAATGTGAGGGTCCCTCCTCCCAAAAAGGGTGAGCTAGTTATACCGTACTATCAAATGGTATAGAAACAAACTAATAGAACCTACAAATCTGCAATTATATTTTCGCCGTATACAAGGAAAATCCTCTGAATTTAATAAATGGTTGGGTAATTGAATTTTGGACAGACTGATAAATGTGAGCTCGGACCTACTAAAAGTTAGTTGTAAAAGTGTTATTACTAAAATACAGTATTTTTTTTTTTTTTTGCAGACTCCTGTAATTGTACTAAGCAAAATCATTTTAAAATAATGAAGCTTTCAACTTGACTTGTAAAAGATTCGACAGTGGATTTTCCTAGTTCAGTGTCGGGGGGGGATAATCGAGCTATGTATTTATCTTATAAACGGCTTTTGGTAGAGATAGAAAGGATATGAGGGAGGAATAAGGAGGGTAAGTCGGATCTAGAAAGTATAACTCCAATTTCTCCCTTCTACAAGACCGTCCCTAAAAAAAACCTTCCTATACCTCCCCCTCTTCTGCGGCGCCGATTTTCAGTTCAAATGTTTGGCCTCCTCAATACGCAGAAATCAATACTCTGGTTTTCTTATGATCTAGTCTTAACAGATAATTAGCAGATAACAGTCATTCTCAATAGCCTATACAAGGTTACAAGCTATATCGTGATTAAGCTATTGATGGTGTAGTCCATAAGTGCATCGGATACCAGAAGCGTAAGCTGCTCTTGCCCCATAGCAGCAAAGCCACGCCTCGATAGGTCATCATTGGCCATGACTTGCTGCTATCCCAGGCTAAGCCGGTAGCTATTGACGGTGGACAGGTTTATTGCCTACGTATGTACGTATAAAAGAAAGTTTTATTAAAAGATTGGTGACATAATTTAATAATAATTTATATGTTGAGGTCACCACTAAATTATTGAATATTATTTTAATCAGTTTGGTCTATCTCCGCGAGAATGCATCCTCAATCCTCACCCGGATGATATCAGCAGTCTGCAGCTTGATTACTCAGTGGCAGACAGTTGAAAGCTCTGGGCAAGGAATTTACACAAAACCGTGTCTCACTCTTAATGATTTAATTAGTGTTCGTAGGGACTAATAGGAGTAACGATGAGTTAAATTTTTGCGAAAGTCCAGGCTTTCAAAACAAAAAAAAGGCACTGCCTATATGCCCGGCAGATATACTCTCTAACTCTAGTCCTGTTTACCCGGCACTTGCCCGACAACGGTTCTGATTGGAGCGCCGGGACCGCGAGACCTACAGCGCATGTGCCAACTGCCGGTTTGACCGTCCAAATAGACACTTCGAAAAAAAAAAGAGTGGTTGCGTATCTATCATAAGCTGTTCATCAGAATCGTTATTTTTCCCGCGACTGTATTATTTGTGTATGCATTACGATATTATTAATGATAAGAAAATTTAAATATCTTGATCCTAAAGGCATGATGAATGTTTCTGGAATTTCTTTCATTAGTTTATTACAAAAATGAAAATTTTGGATTAAACGTAGATGAAAAATAAAAGATATTTCGAAAACACATCTATTAAATTAATACAAACACATTAACTTAAAACTAATAAAAAACTAAACTAAAATAAGAATGGCTTTTTGTAAATAAATCTTTACTAAGTTTGAAAAAAACTACACGGATAAAAGATTCCTTTATGACAAAAATAGAAAATATTTGGGGAGGATTGTTATAAAAAAGCTTAACCCAGTAAATAATAATACGATCAAGCAGAAAGCTGTTAAAAATCCAATTAAAACAGCTCATTTCTTCTGATGAAAGTCATACTTTACAATTAGGAGTAGGAAAATAACTGGCCTCAAGAATGCTCCAAAGAATTTATAGTTTCAAAAACAAAAATAATCGGAATCTGGGTTAAAGCATCTAAGGAAAAAATAAACACTTCTCTAGTGTAGTAATAATCTTTAAAATACAATCACTTATTATTTATGGACATATGAGAAATATTTTGATTTGAATACATATTTTTCCAATATCTGAATTTGAAAATCCTTTTTATTCCCCGAGCAACGCCGGGTATAGCAGCTAGTAGACGATAAAATTTAACATGGTTACAATACAATCACTCTAGCCCTTAACCCTAAGAAACTGCGATTGCGTAAGAATTTAACAGAACGTTTAGCTTTTTAAATGTAAAAACTTCGGAATCGAACAATTGTGTTGCTTTAGGTAGCGTACTTGAGGGTATTATTTTTGTCTGTCATTCGCGTTGTATGAGATATTTTTTCATACAACACGAATTCGTACAACGCGATTTTCCTACTACACGGAACCAAAAATCGCGTTATACGAGGCCCTACTGTATAACCTTTTTTTTTTCTTAAAAACGATCACTGTGGGATAATTTGATCGCTAAAACTACCAACGACTGAACTAGGAAATGATTAATGACAATGAATCAATAAATAATATCAGATTCTTCAATACAAAACAAAAATTAAAACCCTAGGATAGGATTTTAAAAAGGATCACAGTTCTTCCACCCCGTCAGAGAATTTTTCTCTTTCCACTTCATTCTTCCATTTTATTGGTTATCGCGTATTGAATGTGGCAGCTATAATTTTTCGGTTTCTATTCCTCCTTTCCCCCATTAAACTAAAAAAAAAATTATTTTCTTTCCATATAAAAACTAGTTGGAGTTTTTATCTGTTACTAGTGGCTGTGTGTGAGGCATGAAATATAATTAAGAAGCAGATTTATAAGTGAAAAGAAAAGAACCCAATCAAAAGTTTTTATGCCTTAAACGCTTTGATGCAAGAGGTGTAATTTATTAGCTTTTTTTTCTGCTTTCAATATAAAGAAGGTGTCTTAACTTTTGCATCTTTTCTTCGTAATTGTGTTCTGTTAAATATTAAACAGACTCGGATTAAGAAGAAAAAGTTAATGAAACATTTTCTATTCTGATGCTTTTTATAGGCTTGGACATCCTTTCTTAACAAATGAGATTTTATGATAATGTTTATGACAGCTATCAAGCGAAAAGTTAAATTTTATCCTTGAATTTACATATTTCTTTCTTGATACACTATTTCTATCTGCTACACCGAATTTCTTATATTATAATGCAAACACAATCAAATCCGTTATTTTTTTAGTCAGTTCATTACTCAGTTTTTTAAATATCTTAAAATGTAATAAAGTAACAATCGCATATTTATTGAAGAATTACAGTTTTCTCGGCACAAGAGTAACTCGTCATAAGACTTGCAGTAAAATAGGATTTAATTAGTATTTCTTTTTAGTAAAACTATAAATTATTCTACATTTGCACTTTAAGTATTAAAAACAAATTTGAATAATAAAATCAATATTTTCCACGAAAATATTTACCATACATTAAAAAACTCTTGAATATTCATGAGGTTCTACGAATGTTCCCCATTATATAATTGACTGAAAATTTTATGCTTGTTATGAATTTTGGAAAAGAATTCGAGACAAAAACCAACTCGAAACTAAACAATAAGGATTAAATTGTTGGCCTAGAAATCTTTGATTTTCTTAACTTTCTTTTATAATATAACACTAATAAACTTCTATCTTCGTATAATTATCATTATAATTATCGAAAAATTTAAGGTATGAAGTGTGCAACCAGTAATGCGACAAAAAGACAAAAAATCTTCCATTTCACCAAGGGAATTTCTCAATTCAACATCTCCAAGATTTCCACTTCCACTCAAGGACCAATCAGAGCTTTTGCAGAGCACACTGACAATTCCATATTTGGAATGGCAATTATCTGACAAACCAATCATCACTCTTGCTCACATTTTGCGAAGTGGAATCGGGAAAAAGGCTAGTGTGAGGGGCTCAAATCCATCTTACCCGATACCATCGTTCAGGTATAGATTTCCCATCACCTATAATGCATTTCACACGCAAATGATCCACAGCACCTCGCATATTTTATCGATACTTTTTTTTCAGATCGAATCGAAGTGAACAGAGAAAAAAAACACCTGATGACTAGCATCGCAGAAGGACCCGCACTAGTCCCAGTAATCTTAAAATAAAAAACTCGCAAAATATTACAGCAAGAGGCGTTTTCATTTTTCTAATGCTCAATAAGGCAAGAGCAGTTTGGAAACAAAACTAAATGGCGGAACGTTGTGGAGAAAAAAATTATTATTATTATTACTTTCCTTTTTGAAGTGAATCTGACGGAATCAAGTAGAATTGATTTTCGATTTCGGTGCTACGAATGAAGGTTAGCGTGGGGCTTTTACCTTTTTCATTTCTAGTATATATCGTTTCTTTCAAAATGTAGGAACTTCAGAAAGAAGGTGAGAGGCAATCAAAAGGCGAAGGCTTCATTCACTTAAGAGTCTTAATAAATTGAGTGTTTTAGTTGACAGGTTGAAACAGTAGAAACTATAGCTACTTTTTTCGTACTCAGAATTTTCTAAAAATATTAAGAATTTTTTCTTCTATACAATTACTTTATATCTCTGAGTCTTTTGTATAATGATCAACCTAACCCTTTATCGACCTAAAATAGTACAACTACAATATATTAAATCATTTGTTTTAAAAAAGTTCGATAATCTATCTAGTCCATAAAGTAATAACTCATAATCATATAATAGAATCATGTTTATAAGTAATAAGTAAAGTTTTCATGCATAATGAAAATTAATAGCAAATCATTTTTATAACACTTGTTAAAATATGCTTCACCTGAAAATTTGATTAAACAGTTTGACATACCTTAATTTTATATGAAAATATTTGGAATGAAATTGATTCAGACGTATTGCGTCAAAGATAAGAGTCAGCTGAGAGAAATTCTTCTCTTTAAATGATGACTAGAAACCATTAGTTCCTAAGAGTAATTGTTACAAAAGATCAATTAACGAAGGATTAAGAACTGAAACGAGAAATCGAAAATGAAAATGAAATTAGAAATCGCGCGTAAATAAAATGATTCAATAAATTTTTTGCACAAACTTTAAAATTGATAAAATATTTTCCTACCAAATCAGATAACTAGCACTTTTCCCCACTGTACTCAACTGATGGATTTTGTTCCCTAACTATTCCCCTATGAAGCTAGTTTAATCTTTTCTATTGACTATTTTAGCAACCAAAGTAGCAGATCATATTTTTTTAAATACATAAGATATATTTATTGCAATTTACTAAAGTGGTTTCTTGTCAAGGAGAAAAAAGCTAATGACTTAATATAAATCAGCTTAAAATTTTAAGAATTGTGAAATTTGTAAAGTAGCCCCTAAAAATAAAAGTGATGAGCGAAGAGATAAAAATAAAATTTATGGAGACAAATTTTGTTTGAAATAATAAAGTCCCAAAGAGAGTTTTTATTTGTTTGGGGTTTTTAAGGAGCAAGGTCCAATTTAAATACAAAGTAGACACGAAAATTCCCAAAGTGGGAAAATGAGTACACCGCAGAAATATTTATTTGTAAACGCAAAAGAATCAATATTATGCAAACATACAGTAATAGTAAAACATGGTGTACTGGAAGAAAACATTTAAAAAATATTATCTTGTTATCAAAATTTGGAAAACTGAAATCAATAAATCTCATCGACCAAGACAACTAATTAGGTGAAGTTCCGTTCGAATCTTGTTAAAATGGTGTGGAAAGTAGAAAATTTGAAATGATTTTCCGATATTCGCATTAAAAATGTCAATCTATATTGGCAGTAGCTTACAGGAGAAAGGGAAACTAATTTTACAGATTTTATTAACGACCAAAATCTCACTAAGTAACAACAAAACAACGCTTCATAACCTACTGCTTTTTAAAGATTTTGTTTGATAAAATTATTTATTATAGGAAAAACATATAATTTTATTAGAAAATATGTGTTTGTTAATTCTCTTCGGTATAAACCTAAACCGAGCGATATTTTGGTCCTCCATAATATATTTTCCATTATACTTTTTCCACAAGTTTAGTTTTAGATACACGCATAATTTTTCTTGCATACATGATTTTGTGATAAGGATACGCTGTGTTATCATTTATAACAGCTTCATAACGCTTATATGTATTTTGGAACTGTATTCTATCAGGTAAAACATTTTAAAAAATTGGGCAAAATTTTTAGTAGTAGAATTATGAGTGTTAACAGAATAGAAACAAGATAAACTTATTTGCAAGGGATAAATGGGTGTTTAGAACAAATTTACACTCTATTTACTTACACTCGGTGTGTAGTCAATTATAAGAGTTCAACACATATTTAATGGCCCTAAGCTTTTCTAATGACTTTTCTGTAGCTTAATTAACTCTATCGTCTGGAATGTAAAACTCTTCTACAAAATATAATTGATCAGCTTTCATTTTAAAAGGCGCTAACTATACGGTTCCAGTGGTTTCCAGTCAGCGTAGAATCGATTGAATTGTCAAACATAAGATCGATCTAACTCATATCGGCTCATTTTAATAATTCGAGGTTTTCGCCCCCAACTACGATTCAAGGGCTAAGCCATGGATGATGCATGTTTATATTCATGGGGTTGTTTGCGCGTACGCTTGATTCCCAGTCGTTTAAGTTGATGAAGGCTTGGTACGTGAGAGATTTGGCAGGAGTTTAGTTCAGGAGAGATAACCGCTCTGCTGTTTGGTTCATAAAGTAGTAGGATTATGGAGAGGGAAGACGTGAGGCTAAGCCATCGATTTGCTACGTTTTGAGAAACTCGGATCGTTTTATTTACATATCGATACTAAAATGACTTCATAAAACCATTTCGCCACGAACTCTTTTTTTTTTCATTGCTTACTGATATATATTAAAATAGGAAGAGAGGTCAGGTATAAAAAGTAATAAAAATGCGGAAAAATATTAGAATATAATCTTAAAAAAAAATGGAATAAAATAAAAACAGCACACAAAAAAATAATAAAATGTATGAAAAATCATTAATGATTATGCATAGTTTAAGCCCTAGAGTATTAATTTAAAAAAAGTTCTTTGGAATAAAAATTTTAACATAATGTAAAGGAAAATAAAGCCCAAAAAACAATAAGTAAAAGTTTTTAGGTTCCAATATTGGAGGTAAGGGAGAATGAAGAATAACTGTAGAAACTGGTATCTATGAGAAAATAATTTTTCAATAGGAAAAACAACTTACCACAGTTTTAACTTCTATTTTGCCATAATTTTATAATATCTTAAAATAAACAACAAATACCTATTAAAGAATTACCTATACCACATTAAATCTAAAAAAGTACACACCCCAGATACAAATCATCTAAAGAATAACACATGTATCAAACATATAATTGTTTATCAAGTCTTAGATAAGATTTGTTTACCTTAAATAGTAGGTATGTATCAAACATTGTGATGTATGTACTTTTAACCTTCGTAGTACTTTAGTAACCAATTAACAGAAAAGAGAACTCAGAAACAAATTTAAAATTAATCAATTTTAGGTACTCCACTCCTACCACATAACATCACCATTAACAGAAATTTTAAAAATAACTTGCTCAAACTTCAACCTCCTTTCAAACCCTCTCTAGGGTAAACGTATAAACACACTATACCCGATAGAGATCAAATAAACACTACACCCGGGTAAACACTGATTGCTTATGCAAGGAACTATGTCCTCGCGAAGAAATTACCCCCCTGAAAGGACAGTAACTCGACCTAATCGATCAGTAACTGTTAATCTTCTCGATTTATAAATATAAAAGCCAGAAAAGGAATAACGAGTTACTATCAGGCTAGCGGCTGTCTTGAAGCAGTAACTGCTTGCCCACGGAATCTCTAATTCTAACACATCGAACAGGATAACACTGTGTGGGGTCCCTTATGAATTGGAGACTTCCTTTCGAGGTTAGTTCATAGAATATTCCTTCCGAACAGGATGCTTTGGGGGGCATTCTCTGGGGTAGGGCAGGCTTAATTGAGTTCGATTAATGGAGTCTCATATTGAGGGATCTTTGAAAGGGTGGGGAAATTATGCTGAGAGAGGTCGTATAAGTATTAAGAGTAATCAAGAACTCAGCTGTATTTATATCCAAGCTTACTATGAGCATCATCACCATATCTATGAACTTGAATGCTCAAACTATCTTTATAGAAAGGAAATAATGAAATATACGATATGCAATTTGAGAAAAGAGTCAGTCTTAAAATGGTTTAAATTCAGAAGTTCAACATTAAGCATAGTAATTAAATTTACTATTTTTGACTTAGACTAAAATGTTTAGTTTAAGAGTAGCGAGTTAAAAGCGGAAATTAGTTGAAATTATTTCATCTGTAAAAGTCATTATGTTACTCCAACGGCTGTTTCATTTGTGGCATAGCACTTTAGGAGTTAATAAGATGAATTAAATAAAACTGAACATGTAATTAACTAATTATAGATGGATTAATTAAAATAATATAAAATGGATTGAAACATTAATGCCAAGGGGTATTATAAAATTACATTTAATTAAATTCAGCGTGCATTTGATTTAAAATAGCTAATTCATTTAGGTTAAATACAAATCAAAAGTAGCATAAAAATTTTAGTATTTTTGTTATTTTACTATTCAGGAACAAGAGCGTACTTTTAAACTAACTAATAACATAATTTATTTCGATATAATAGATTAAAATTGGTTCTCTAATTTGGAAGGATCATCAGACACGAACACCGGTTGGGTTATCATATAAATTGCTTCAACTGGAACAAATACGAGGTAACACAAATTATATTAATATACAGCAAAGTGCGGTAGATAGAAAGTTTTCCAATTACTCCAATGTACCGTTAAATAATTCCTTTCCGTTGAAGTTACAGCTAGTCTCATTCATCAAAGATAAAAATAACGAGTTTCTCATTTATCTCATGGTTTTATCGGCATAAATTCCTATTTGTTATGAAAGCGACAAAACAAACAGGAGAGGTATGATTAAAGAGAGTAATAAATACTTTAATATTAGTTGGTGACAATCAACCTCATAATAATCTTTTGATATTAGTCACATTTTCGGAAAACATCAACAAACTTGAATGAGATGAACCAAAGTTAGCACCCATACACTCTTCAAATTCAATATAGTTTATGTATAACTTTCTTTAATTGAATTGAATATTAAAATTTCAGTGTTATTCTGAAAATAAAATGTGTATTTGGAAGAGAGAAGATTAAAATGAAATGTATATTAGTTATGAGTTTTTAATTTAAATTTCCTTTGCCCAAATCAATACATTATTTAATCATGTGAAGTATTTTGATACTAGATAAAAGCGTCGAAGCTAAAAGTTTAATGATTAATAGGATACCTCACAAGATTTTTTTTACCATTAAGTTGAATAATGATTAATGCAACATGAAAATTACTTCCCGTATAAAAGCTTAAAATAATGTAAGCAACATCTAAATAATGTCCCTCCATTTATCAAAGCAGCAAACAAGTTGAATTTTTACCCCTTCTTTTATATAAAGGTAGACAGACAGCAAGTCATAAAAACACGTCGAGTAATCAAAACGGGAAAATTTTTCTCGGAAATCCAACTAATGTCCCCAAGGCTTAGACGACGAAAGTATTAGAATATCACAAAAAAACATAGTTGCACGGAAAAACATTCTTTCACAAAATAGGCGACAAATATTTCCGGTTAATAAAACAGCGTTTAAAAAACCCAGCAAAAACGGTCTCTATCACCATGCATCATTTTTCTCCTAAAAGATTCGTTCGCTGATATCAGGAAAGTTTCTTTCTTGTGACATCGCTTCATTAAAACAGCGTTAGTCACTCTTTCTGGCTGCATAATACAAGAGCATAAACAAAAAAGGAATGGCCTGGCTAACACAAAAAGTACTACTAGAAGAGCGGAGAAAAAAAATATTTTCTCAAAAGATTAAACTTGGGCTTGAACAAATGTTTGACGTGATGGAGTTTCCGATAAAAATGGTCGTGATATTAACAATATTTTTATAGTTTCACCCGATTATTAGTAGCGAAAAATTATATACCCTTATAAATACACAATTTAAAATTACACACAGTTTTGATGTTTTTTCAAGTGCATTCAGTAATTCCCAGCATTCAAGGATATTAAAACATATCGTAACTCCAAATAATTTTCTTTTACTGCAAAAGACGGATTCTTATTTAAAACTATAAGTGATATTGAAAAGTTTATGCCTGCAAAAAAAAGAGCATAGTTAAATTCGACTTTAAATGAGAATAAGATAAATACGGTTTTCAAACCCAAAAGTATTTTTATAAAAATAAAAAAAGTTTATTTAAAATGCACAATGTGTTTTTTTTCTTCTTAAAATAGCTTTAACAAAATAAGCGCACTCAAATGCAAAAATTTTTTATTATCATCATTTATTATATTATTTTGGTTATATCATCTTTAAATTTTATACAATACAATACAACATAATTTTATAAAACAGAAATCACCCATTAAAAGTATAGGTAATGCTTTTTTCTTCATTTTGTTACTTATTTTGATCAATGGATTTGGATAGCTAAAAACTATTGGGGAGTGCACCTTTAACCCTTTCATTTCGACCCAATGGGGATTTCTGCAGTGTCAATAAAACTTAGCATCTTCTGTTAAACAGAAATTATTAAACTCGAATTACAATTTCTAAAAATTCACTGTACTTTAATGGCGCAAAGTAGTTTTTAACCTATAACCAATGCAAAACAATGAGGTGATGTTAATTAGAAACACCAAACCCCACAAACCACTCATCACCAAGGCTCTCCATCGATATAAAAATGCCTTATTCCGCTCCGGTTCATTTTATGGTCCCCATTAATATCTTCAAAGGTTAAGACTCCACGCCGCAGCAACAATATAAGCAGCTATCCAAAACTATCCGAGTGCAAAATGAAATATTTAGGAGCAAGAAACCTCTTCAGAAGATATACAATTCCTGATAAGGCGGTGGCAGCAGAAGGAATTATATTTCGGTGTGAAGTCACCGTAGCCCATAGAATGGGAGGCAGCCCGGAAAATTCGTTGTCGGGAGAGGCTTTTTCGTCATTATTATGGGTCCTGTTTCTTTGGGGAAGTGCATTAGGAGGCAGGATGAAGGGGTAATGGAGAAAGGCTTCTGAACGGTAAACTCGTTCGAAGGCAATACGACGAATAGGTTTTTGGTTGTTTTATAATGAGGTGGTGGATATAATAGAAATGGGCATGCAACCATATTAGTAAATTTAGGACAGAAAATTTATGCAATACAATTAAAACTTTGATTACTTATGTACATAATTATGCTAGTTTGTGTACTAATTAAGAGGAGGAAATGTTATAAGTCTTTACAATAATTGCTGCGATTTTAAGTTTCTAGGTTTTCTGAGGTACGGGTTATAGTAAAATTCGCCAGAGTTGTTTAAGTAATCCCCAAACTGTAAATGAAGCATGACTTACAAAGTTTCTGACATTATCTGAGTAATTGATGCAAAATTATTTGCCATATGATCTAAAAAATATAATTTAAGGGGTTGGTACCCAAATTTTTTTTTCTCTAATAACTGGATTTTATTATCTTTTAAGGTTTTAAATTATGTATTTACTTCATACTAATTCATATTTAGCCAAAAAAGCGAGTTCAAAAATTTATTTTTTAAAAGAATTACAAAAAACTTCGAAAAAATGCCCGAAATTACCCTACATTTAAATTGTAACTCCTCCCTTATTATATGTTATTTTGACTTGATTTTTTTTCTGAACATAAATCAAACATATATAGTCATTTGTAGGCATGGAAATTTGATTATCTATAAAAGTTTCTGAAAAATAAAAAAAACTCTGAAATTTGGCATTTTTTTCGAAAAAATACCCTAAGTTTCCACTTTAATGCTCCGTAAAAAAATAGTAATAAATATATTATAAAATCCATGCCTGAAGATGTTTAGCAGGTGTTACTGATAATGACTACAAAGTTTGAAGTGGTTTGGATGATTAGAAAAAAAGCCTTTAGATTTTAAACATTAAAAACCTTGTTTTGAGAAAAAGCCGTTTAAAGATAGAAAACTAGGCTTCTTAAGCCTATCTAAGCCTCAGAAATCTCAAAATTTTTAAACTTAGAATCCCCATATCATTATGAAACTTGGTAGGAATAATTCTAAGGGAAACTTTAATTCTAATAACTAATAATTCTTCACTTTGATTGCAAAATCTCAAATTCGATATTTTGACCAAATTTTGGTACTGAGTCCCCTTAACATAAATAGTTGTTAAATCATATACATTTGGGACAGATTATTCAAGTGGTACTTTTAAAAGAGAAGAATATAATTTAAATTTGGATAGTTAAAAAAGGTTCAATGGGGGTAGGACGCATATTAAGATAGAACTAAGTTTATTCTAAGAAGTTAAAATGTCTTTCTAGTGTCATAGAAATGTAAATAGCTCAAGACACTTTCCAGGGGAAATATCAAACTAAAACTAGAATGGGATAAGAAAAGATCTTTCTAAATATAGTTCAAGGAGAAACTCGTTAGGATATGATGAGAAAGGGCATCGTTCCCAAACGAAAGTAACTAGAAAAGTAGAGTACTAGACTAGATAACTATAGAAAAGAAAGTAGTTATTTCAATAGAGAAGTCAATTTAGGGGGCTGCTCTTAGGCTGGGCGCGCACGAGTGACTAAAGTCACGGCGACCAGGATTACTAGTATCAAAAATATCATTAGAAAACAATAGAGCATTTTCAATCACATGACTTTACCTAACAACGGCCTTAGCAACGTTGTTTTTGCCCGCCAGTGATGTCATGTGCGAATGCTGCTATTGGATACTTCTATGTCCCGCCCCTAACAACAGCCTTAGCAACGCTGTTTTTTTTCTTTGTCACCGTGACAAAAGTCGCCCGTGCGCGCTCGCTCTTACAGTCAGTTATTGGAATTTAAACTTATACAACTGTCACACAGAATAAAGGAACGAAAAAGGAACCAAAATCCTTGGTAGATCTCAAATTTTGATATTTACGACACAGACCACTGCCATTCTGAACACCAAGCAACGATCGAACATCTGCAGCACTCTATAGTACCCCTCAAAATCATGTAAAATGGAACGGAAGTTCATTGGTATTTTTGAGAATATCATACCTGAATACGACTAAAATTCATTAGAGACTTCAAGCCTTTTAGCAAGTTTGTGAATTTGGATGAAGTGTTAACAACAACCGAATACGAGAAAATGGTCACACTGCGATGCTTGCTAAAAACACACAATAGATTTACATTACTCATTTCAACACCAAACCAATGCAGTTATATCTCAAGCTATCACACTAAATTTACAATTCATGAGGTAGAAACCAGGGAGAAAAAAAAAACAGCTTCTCGAACATAACCGCTTTGCCAAGCATCATCGACCGATAAGTTAGCAAGTACTAAACGCAGCACTCCATTCTAAATTCTCGCTCGCTCCAAATTGGTAGGCAGCATAATCATGATGCGTGGGGGGAGGGGAGGGAAGAGAGCAAAAGAACGCGAGGGGGAGGTAATCAACACATCCCCCGGGAGAAGAAACTTTTCTGCTAACGAGTCGAGGGAGGTGTAATGCGCGGGATTAAAGATCGATGGCAGAGAATGGGAAGATTTTGAAGGGGGGATTAAAAAGAAGAGAGGATTTATTGGGGGAGGGAGAATATAAAGCTGATTTTCGTAGAAGTGTGTTGAATAATGTCACGAGTCTACTGAGAGAAATAATACAATGAAGTAGATTTTAAGGTAGGAAATATTGTTTGTTTTTAAAATTAGGAGAGAAGGTTATAGTTAAATATATTACAGGAGTAAGGGACTAAGTAAGTCCCTTTGGGCAAATCTTTCTAAATAAGCCGTAAAAAGGTTCCAGCGAACGAATAAAGCCTTTGAGCAGTCCCAAAATCCCGTCAGGTTAAACTAGAAAAACATTGCTAAATATGTTGAATTCTTGTATAGATTTGGTAAACCGTTGTAGATTAAGTGCCTTTCTTCTGTAAGTCTACGATATAGTTTCATCTAATAAATTTCAAAAGAATCAGAACTTCAAAAATACACATGAAGTAACTTATTTTTCTTTAATAGTTGTCAGCAATTCAAAAAAATTTAGGATGTTGAGATGTGATGGTAAATAAAAATATTTTTAAAACATACAAAAGTAATTCACGCAAGTTCTGTTATTATTTGGAAGCAGAAACTTCTAATCGTAAAGTATACTTTGCGGTTGATTAAAGCTTGGTGATTAAGATGTTCAGAAAAAGATTTTTTCTTAAGAAAGTTGATGATTAAGATATTTTTAGATGCAATACATTGAAATGCCATCATGTATTAAAAAGTTCTTAAGCAGAACAAAAGGTTAAAATATAGGGTCAATCACCAAGTTTCCCCTCGAAACCCAGAACTGAAAAATCACCCTCGCTCACATAGAATTTTCTTAAGAATAAAAGGGGAAACTTTAAGGTGTGAAAAGAAAACTATTTTTATTTTCTTTAGTTCACACTACAAATGATCGATGGCTGTTTCCAGGTACTCTGTTTCAATGCATCATCCTTTGTGTAAACAGTTCAAAAATACCCATAAAAATGAAGTAAGATTCATTCAAGTGATACAAAATAAAAAACAGTTCTCAGAAAGAAAACTCCAATACATGCAAATTTTGAGCCCAAAACGACAACATTCATTAAATAAACACCATCGCTTTTAAAAGGGATATCTTAAAGAAGAAGCGTCTACACCGTTTCGATCAATGATGAGAAGCTTCCGTTCCCCTCCAACAGAGGAATAAAAAATACTCATAAGACTACAAACGGACAGTTTCTGAAGAAAACGATAAATACAGGACAGAAATTGTGGCCCGAATCCAGATAAGAAGAGTAGAAAAAAAAAAGAAATCTAATAAACTGGGATGGGGCTCACATAAAAAATAATATTTTGCCAAGGGAGTTCTGAAAATAAAATATAGCAATTTCGCAGGGTGAGCAAAGAGAAGCTCATGTTAGGCACCTTCCGTTCCAAATTAAGTTTCAAATTACTGAGGGAGATTGCATTTGGATCATTAAGTTTTCGTGTCAAGAATGATTTCTTAAACTGGCGAACGAAATACACATTAAGACATGGGGAATTCTTTACCCGTTGCCAAAGTTTTATTAAAAACGATAACTCATTTTCATTCAGTTAATTTTAAGAAATACAATTAGATGAATAAATGTTCATGTTGAATTTAAGTTTTGTACCTAACTGGCTTTAGAATCCTTAATATAAATTGGTATAAAAGTTTTGTTTTAAACACTTAAAGAAATGGTTTTTACTTTAAAAGACACCAACAAAACTTTTAAACCCTAGTCATAAAAATTAAAGAAACGCTTTCTGAGTTAAAGAAGAAAAAGTTGAAGTTGAGAAAAAGTTAAAAGAAGCCGTCTCTTTCCCAATTTTAGTATGTTTAAACCTTAGTTATTTTAAACCTATTCAGAAATTTAAGAGTGTAAAAAAGGTTTTGAAACAGGCTACTGTAACATTTTTATGCATGTAAACTCAATTATGACACATTATAATTCAAATGCAAGTTAAATTAAGTTTAAACTGCGTTATACAGTTATACTGCGTTATTAAATGCCCAAACTTTTACCTCTCTTAATTAATGAATCTCAAACTCACATCCAAAAGAAACACATAATTAAAAACCTAAAATGAATAACAACCTTTTAGCGAAACTTCATATTCAGAACATAAAAAAGGTTTATTATAATAATGATATTCTAACATAAACTCAGACGACGCAGTATGGATAGAAGTTTTAGGGCTTCCAAAGCACCACGCAGAGAGATATCGCTACGATTAGCCTAAAAAGGAAGCCTCACTAGGAGGTTCTGCTTAGGCTGCTGCCTCTAGGGGTGGTTGCGTTAATCGCCATCTTTCAGGGGTATTTAAGGGGAATGAGAAGTAGGATAAAAGCTGTGATGTAAGGTTTTATTCCTCGTTCCAAGCATTGGTTGAGGGATTAGTCAAAGACACGTTTTCACAAAGGCAATCATTAATAAAAAATGTATGACATTTTAATGATAACTTCATAGCTTCCATTTTAGATTGAACCAGTGTTTGCTTTTTATGATAGATTCAATAAATTAAAGAATAACTCTTTTTGTTACCGCAATACAAAACTATCGTAACGCAAAACCTGAAGCTGTAATATAAATTTGAAAAACAATCCACTAATACTCAAAAAATTCTGTGATAAAAAAAAACCTATTTTATATTTACTTTATTAATGAAAAATATAAAGAAAATAGTATTCAATAGTATAGTATGAGAAAATGTAAAAGAAAACCCTATAGCGACCAATGGTAACCTAAACACACTTTGGAAACCTAATTTTCTTATATGGATGCTAAGGGAAGGATTGATAAAAAAGGACGAAAAAAAAAAGGAAGAGCAAAGAGAAGGAAGTCTCACTCTTTTAGTCTAGGCCCAACGGATTTTACATCCAAAGAGAAAGGGGCAATTGAGTTTAGGGTAAAACAATGACCTTTGTTAGAATATAGAATTATTTGTGGTACATAGACAATTCCTCAACTTAACTGAAGTCGGAACTTTCCAAATAAACGGAACTAGAAGAGTAAAATAATATTACGATTTTACTCATGCAGTGTATGAAAGGGGCCATTATAATTATACTGGAGGATGAAATATCGATGTAATATCTTTAGTATGCATATGCATGTAACGTACATAATTATTATAGGAGAGTTTAAATATAATTTATAGGCAATATATAAACACTAAAACATTTACTATTACATTAAAGGGTTAAAAATAAAAAATAAAACATTTTTAGATTGAACTAGCAAAAAATAAACTTTTTAAATAAATAATAATAAGATATAGAAACTTTTTGGGTGTAAGTGTGAAAGTTAAAAAAATACATCATAAAAAGAGTTGAGAGAGGAGTGCTTATAGAATAATCGATATTGTATGAACAGAAATTAAAAAGATAGCGATTTCATTTTACTTTTCCCAATTTTTTTTTTATTTGTTGATAATCGAATATTAAGACTTCACTTCGAAAAATATAGGTATTAAAATAATATAAAACTAAAAACAGAGTTGTAAAATAAAATTCCTAAAATAAATATTATGTTGTACTAACAAATGATTTTTTTTCTTAATTGATCCATAATTAATAATGTATAACAATAAAATTAATCGTAGAAACTCTATATTGGGGGAAGTCAACTTAGAAATCAAGTTGTTTGATTTTTTAACGTCACGCACATAAGCAAGACCCTTATGATAGCAATAGTGGCACAATGCAGAAGACCTCATTGTGTATGTTAGTACTAAACACAAGATAAGTGGTTAAGGATTCATTGGAGTTGGAGGTTTCGTGTCGAGAATTATTAAGCAATCAACCTCCGGAACGCTTACAGGGAATCATGTGATCAGAATGATTTGCAGCATCACTGATGCGCTTAATTCCGAAATGCTGGAGCCATTCTCGTCCCTTGCAGATAATAAGGAGTTGGTGGAATTAGTTTATGTTCGGTTCTACGCTGATACTGATTGAAAGTAGTTTCCGCGAAATCGCTTTAAAACAAAAGGTGATTCAATTGTCCAGAACCACATTAAGGACACAGTACATCAAAAATATTTCGTGTCAGCTAATCGTTTTCATTTACGTTTATTGAGTCGTCATCTCCAAAAAGATTCTTAAATTCTTTTGAGATTTTAAAATATTTTTACGTTTTCTTATAACTTTCTAAAAAAAAACCCCTACATTACTTTAAAATCTCCACTTGACAGACTTTCAGGGTTTTTTTTTTATTTTCTAAAAATTCCCATATTCACAATAATATTTAAAAAAAATTGTTTTGTTGATATTTTAGAAAAGTGGAAGAGGCACGCATAATTTTTGCTTCTTAAATTGTGGCACGCTAGCGAAAAAGGTTGGTCGCTCCTGGTTTAAGATTTCTATAGAAAACAAGCAATTCAATAAAAGGGTTTAAACACAAAATGGAACATTTACAGATTTTTTTCATGTGTAGCAACGCAAGCAGGATACAGCTAGTGTGGTATAAATGTCGATTTAGAACAGTGGTTCCAAAGTCATAGATGTCTGCGGACTACTTTTCCAGAAAATGAACTTTTAAAATTTTCGCCATACATGCCCCTGTGGGTCGAATCCAGGTTTGAATCATGAACTCAACTAGCTCTATGTAGAGAAACATACTCTTTTTCTTCATGGTAACTAACTGATAAATCTAAAAATATATTGAAGACATGATGGATGATCATTGATGAATATCAAAACTTGAATAATATAAACGTCAACCCTATTTTTAAGGAATCTTCATTTATTATCAATATTTTACGCCCTCGTAGACCACCCCGAGGAACACCTGTTGGGAACCACTGATCTAGACGCATGGCACTAAGTTTTATCAGACTCTACACATATTTCATCCATTAGAAAACACTCAATACAACTCCCCTCAAACAATGTGTTGGATAACAAAAAGAGTTAGATGATGAGAAAATCCCGATGGAGTCGGATCCCTCAGAGATTCATAACAAGATTAGGGGACACAACTTCTGGGGCAGGTTGTCATGGTAACAATCCCTCTAAAAGGTGATGGGGCACTACGTCAATAACAAAGCCGATGAAAACTTCGAGACGGGACACAGTGAGGAGGATCCAAAAATAATTTGAGTCAGGAATTTAAGAGGCAGGGATGGAAGGGAGAGGCCTCACAGATCAGTTCAATCTATTTCTTGATGAGGCATTTGAAAAGGCCATGATGTCAGGAGAGAAGTTTATGAGGGAACTGACGTCTGATGCGTGAAGTGTAATAGGGAAGGAGGAGAAGTGGGACAAAAGGTTCGCGGAAGAATATTGGCGTCGCAGTTCGACCAAGTGTAGAAAGT
Source organism: Tetragnatha montana (assembly GCA_963680715.1). Taxonomy (NCBI): domain Eukaryota; kingdom Metazoa; phylum Arthropoda; class Arachnida; order Araneae; family Tetragnathidae; genus Tetragnatha; species Tetragnatha montana. The sequence goes on from OY796685.1 coordinate 18,265,705, forward strand.
TGGGACATAAAGTAGCAAAATGGGTTCCATGCAGAAATTTTACACAATTTATGTTGCTATATGTCAAAAATAACTTCAAAACAAGTGCAATAAGGGAATAAAGTTGAGGAGTTTAGATTGACTTAAAAATTGATGTGAACCTCTAAAAATTATTGGAAAGGGCTTCAATTTAGAGAAAATATATATAGCATTTTTTTAACTTTATGACGACAGCTTGTTGAGGAGATAGTTCAGATTTGCTTTCTTGTATGATTCTTAATTCAAAACTGACTTGAATGCAACTTTGAAACATTTTTTATAGAATATTTGGTTTTGAAAAATATTTTTAAAGTAATTTAAATTTAACGTTTCAAAAATGTTAAGAAACGTACAAACGGCAAATCAAGAGTTTAAAAATTTCAATAATGTGAATACTATCATTGAATTATATTTAAATCTACAAAGTAGATTACAAAAGTAATCATGGAGCTAACCAAAAAAAAAAAAATCGCTGACATTTAAGTATAAATCAATCGAAGCATAATAGAACGTGCAAGAATATGGAAGCAGAGTTTGCTGTTCATAGTTAAATTAATAACTGTAACCATTTATCCATTTAGGAACCAGAGAAAAAAATAGCAAATCGTTTGCCTTTATTACATAAAACCAATTGAAAAGTCCCTAAGGTCCCTAGGTTAATCCCTAACCACACAATGGTGCTTTCTCAATCTTAAAGGATTAGCATTGTCGATGCATTTTTTTCCAGTAAAATATTCAATGATGAACTTAAATTTAAACCAAATGTTAGTAAATAAAACCATCTTCCTATTTTCCACCCCCCTCCTTCAAAGATAACAGAAGAATACAAACTACATTTGTCTATAGCTCTAAAAGCCAAGAAAACAAACTCGCAGAAAACGGTCAATCCAGCTTAACGAAACCAAACACATGCTTCATCTCCCAACAATAGAAGCTTACTTTCCCCATTAGTAAAAAGAAGAAGAAACAGCCGGAAGAGAAGAAACCTATCCCAAACAAAAATCACATCGGAACTTCTGATCTTCCGGTAAAGGTTGGTCTCAGTCAGCTCTACCTTTCTAATGGAGATAATCTCCCGAGTCCAAAGCGGCAATCGATACAAGAGCCGGCAGCCGACAGAGCTTCATCAGGCCGCTTAAGAAAGCCATTGTGAAGCTGGAAACAAAAGGATTTCCAAGATGATTACGGAGACTTAGAGGAGGAAGGATTATGGGAAATTAAGTTTCCAGGAGCTTTGGCGTTTTGGTGTTGTTATTCAATTGGGATGATTAATCAGGGTTTTTGTGGGGTTTTTTCTTAGGAGGGACGCTGAGGGAATAATAAGTGAGGATAGGACGGGTGGAGAATCAGAGGTCGATTGTGAGTTAAAATTAATTCTTTCTGAATCGCCTGCGGGTGTTTGGTTAGATTTGGAGACTGGATTAGAGAGGGGAAAATGCCAATGAATGAATTTAAAGAACGGAAAGAAATTCGATAAAAGGACCAGCATTAATTAACTTTAGGCGTAATAAGTTATTAGTTTTTTTAAAAAAATAATTGATTTTTTTTTCAATTGCAAGTGGGATGTACGCATTAAGATGCAATCTATTTAATTACCTTTTTAATTTTTAGGAAATAAATTAATTTACTTGAAATATAATTTTCTCAATAGTTCAATTGAAATTAACCTTTTGAATAATGTAATAAGCTCTTTACTTCGTTGTCTAAAAATTTAAATTAAACGATTCTGAAAACGGTACACCTTTTTTAGTTTAAAAATTATCTTCAAGGTTGGGTGTTTTTTCATTGATCCAAATTTAAGAACACTTTCAGATCCCTAAACATATTTTACAACACTATTTTCACATCACATTTGTAACACTTTTCAAATATACTCGGAATTCTATCACAACACAATAATGTATTGAAGTCCTTACAACCCATTTAAACCGTTGTTAAATTTGAGGACAAAACAAAGTGTTCCTACATATGTTTATAATGTGCATTTTTGAGGGCGTTTTCAGTGTGATGACCTCTAAACGCAATCGCCCCCTCTTATTTCTTCTTTTTCTCGGCAAGGGTTAGTATACAAAATCAATATCCCACGGAAGGCACATAGGTATCGATTGAAGGGATGAGTTATTATTCAGCTCCTGGGTATTTCCGTCGTTTAAGAAGTTTCTTCGGGATACGAGTTTTCATCGGAAGATATGGTTCAGGTTTATGTTTTTTTTTTGATTAAATAAACTGGCGGATCTAAAATAGTTCTTTACAAGGATCATACAAAGAACTTGACGAAAAAGTAAAAAAGCAAAAGTGGTAAATATATTAATAATTTTATTATTTCAATTATTGAAGTTATGAATACATAAATTCCTAAGGTTTTTTTTAGAGAATTTGTTACATTTTGTTTTACACAAGAACGCGTTCTTTGAATTATAGATGAAAATCCATATTATTTTAAAAACATTTTCTACTAGAATTTATTATCATTTCAAGGCTTATCATTTCAAGGCATATTAGTAAAATATTTGCATACAAAGTTTTTTTTTTGTTCTTATGGCAGATTCTTTGTATGGATTCGCAGTCAGATACTTTTAACCACTACGCCAGCATCTCATACAAAGTTTGTTTCTGGAGTTTTTGTAGTCAACACAAAAGAAGTTTGAAAATATTTTATCGTTCATTTCCAAAAATCCCGTAATACATCGTTTACTTTTTTATACAATTAATTAGAGACCAAATACAAGGTTTCTACAGTTGAAAATAACATCACAAACCGATCTTAACCATATTCGACCATATTGCTGTAAAAAACCCAGTCTTTACAAGTAGAGAACAAACGACAGCTAAAGCTAAATATTGCGCTTATCAAACCCACACAACAAAAGTAAAAAAAAAAAAAAAAAAAAAACACGAACATTTTACGCGTATAAACAAAACCCCCAGCCTTCATTTCAACAACAAAAGCAAAAAGAAAACCCCCAACAAATAAAAACCCTTTTTGAAAAGCAACACCATTTCATCCCCAGCATATACATTTCCAGACACCAGCATAGGGCTTCCTTCACCTCATCCCTCATGCAAGTGGGGCAATGCAAATGCCACGATCCGAAACCCCAGCGGAAAATCCGAGGAGGATTTTAAATTAGAAGAAGAGAAGAAAAGAGAACACGTTCTTTTCTTACGCTCTCGTGCACAGGTGGTCCCTTCTTCTTGATTTTTGTTCTTTTTAGACAGCTGGAGCCCAGATATCTATCGCTGCCGTCAAGTCCAGGGAGCATCGATTTTTAAAGAAAGAATGGGGGGGGGGAATCGCGATTGGGTTGACTTTTTGTGGGGATATGTGTGAGGATTCTTATCGCTCGCGTTTCAATGTTTGCAGGATAGGTTAAAAGATTTGAGAAAAATTGGAGAAAATATTTCTATATATTATTTTAAATAGGCAGGTAATAAATAAATATTTATTATAACTAAATTTTTAAAAGTACCAGCGTTATGCTTCAAAATTTATTTTAATTTAGTAATTAGCTTTTAAAAACTTATATATAAGCATCCCATTACTAACATTGTTTTATTTATATTGTTTTTCCCAAAACATTTTATATGCAAGATAATTTAGATAAAAATCAAATTCCCAATATTTTTCCTAATAAGTGACATTTAAAAATAAATACATAAACATACAGCTATCTAAAAAATGAAAACACAGCAGTAAGTATTATTTCCATCCTTCAACAACTCCGACCTTATATCAAAATCGCTCTTATTTAGAACTAACTATAAGAATTTATTAACGCTCATATATTTTCATTTATTTTGTTACATAAAAATACACCAAAATCGCAAGATACGACTTCTAAACTATACGCAAAACCCATTACTTCACCAATGCAGTAAAGATCCCATGAAATCTCGAGCCTACAATCTACATCAAATCCTCTACCCCCCACTATACCAAACACCCTTCTACACGATTCTTCCATTTAACCATCTCAATGAAACTCTAGCATCTTCCTTCATTCCATTTATCCATTATAGATATACATACCGGATCCTCTATAGTTTGCTCTAATCTGTTCAGCCGACTCCAAAATCTGAGAGCTGTGATTTAATACACGGCCGATATATCGCGGACCAGTGGCATTAATTAAACTCATAATGTGAGACGCATGCTCCCGGAAATTCGACCGCGATGGGATAGCGATATAAGGATGATGCGTGAGAAGTTAGATTTGGGTGAATCAGTGGTTATTTGAGAAGATATAGCCTTCCTTTTAGAGGTAAACAAATCCATTGAATTAACCTATTGATTTAATAACCTCCGTTTAAGAAAAAGCAATACATAAATAATAAAGATAATATTTGAAGAAAATCATAACATTTGAAACGTCCCAATAAGGTTTTTTAGGTCTCTCTCATTTAGACAAAAATCTCAAGCAAAAAAAAAAACTGTTTGAAGTTATTGAGTTCAATAAATATGAATAACATGAGTAGGTTGATAAATACTGAAATTGGTTGGGCGAAAGTATGAAAGGTGTGTGATCTCGACAACTTATAAATATAGAATACAAAGCGTTGATCTCAGGGTTTTTAATCTTCGGAACGACGCTACTTTTTTTTACAACAGTAATTTAAAATATAGATAGACATGAAAGAAAAAAATAGAGGGAAACCAACTTGGTCTATATTGCATTACAAATGAAGCAATATAGACCAAGTCAAAAAGAATGAGTAGAGAATATCGAGAATGTGATGTTATTTCAAAGATTTGAGAATACATAAAAGGTATTATAATAGAGCTTTGGATGAAATTGTTCTCATTATTTTTATAATGGATTTCCTACAAAATTCTGACATTCATTTCAGTACCTTTGATTTTTCTATTAGTTTCAAAGTAAACACCACATTGATTTTATAATGTTATTTAGAGCAATAAACTTGATTACAAATCTTACGCAGTGTAGAGCAAGCCAAAAAAATTCGGTTCATTCGACGCTTTGAAGTACTAAGTGTAGGGGAGACTGGGGACAATAGTAACACGGGGCAATTGTAACACTTCGAATTCCTAGAAAAGTATAGATGCCAAGGTGCTACAATGATAACAGTGTGTGCAGGGCTTGTAAACAAATAATGTCCGAGAGTGCCAAGACTGGCAGTTGAGGTATAGCAGTGTACTTGAGAAAAGAGTGTTTTTCGAGCATAAAAGTAAATTTTTACTTTTGAGTTAAATTCTTTCTCCTGCACTACAGATATGTAGCACAAAATAACTTTTTTTACAAAATGAACCTACATTTATCATAGTTATATTCTGTTTAGTTTTAAGTTAATATTGTTTTTAGTTTCTTTGAAAACGAGGGTTGGATTAAAAATGGACACATGGGGTCAAATGTAACACTAATTCAGGGACGATTGTAACATGTGAAAATTGACTTTTGGATGCCGAAATCTCTTACAAGGACAACTAAAAGGGGTCAGATTAGTCAGGAAAGAACGGAGGCAGCGGCTGCTGAGGTTTGGGAGTCTGGAAAGTCAGTGAGAAGTGTTTGTGAGCACGGTATTTGTTATGGGCCGTTATACAGATTCTGTCAGAAAAAATGAAAACCCTAAAGTGGGTTATAATTAATTTATAAGTTATTGGCACTAATTAATTTATAAATTGTCACCAGCAATCACCTGTATCACCTACACAATCTCTTAATAAAAGAGAACCAAATTCACTGCCATCACCACAAATATCAAAATGCTCACCACAGGCTGTTCAGCCAACACCGAAAGTGGTACAAAATCACAATTCAACTATAAAAAAGGAAACTCAAGGAGAAAGAGCCCCATCTGCACCTATAAACCCAGTGTAAAAGAGAAGAAGTTTACACAAAAAAGAAATTTAAATATTCAGACTGTGAAACCTCATCAGACGATGAATATTTGTGTGTTGTTTCCCTGGACAATTTCAAAAACAATCGCCTACAGTGAAAAATGGGTTCAGTGTGTTTCGTACAAAATATATTGTTAATAAATTTGTATAATTTTCCGTATTTCTTATGAAAATGTGTAGTGTTACAATTGACCCTTATATGTGTTACAATCGACCCCACTTCAAGGGTCGATTGTAACAATATTCTTTGGCATATTTTTTATTTACTATATTGTAATGCATGTTCACAGGACAGTTTTCATAACGCAATTGTAATTGGGATGTTTCAACCTATGTTCATACCAATTTTCATAATTCTAATATAAAAAATGGCTTGGCTGGAGATCAATTTGTAAATTTTGTTACAATTGTCCCCAGTCTCCCCTACTTAAAATATTTATTCAAAGATACATTCATGAAAGGGTGAAATGATTCTCAATACTTTTACGAGAATTTTCTGAAGTAAAGCTTTGAAGTTTTGACATGCATTTAACACTCTGAATTTATTTTTTACTACATAGTTTCAAAGTAAACACCATTGAAACTTCATAGTCCTTATCCCAGCAGGTTCAAAAAATAAATTAATCCAATCAGTTGTTTGCCTCTCTCTCTTCCGATAACTTCCCCAATCCATCCCCCCGCAGACAATTCCATTTCCACAAAACGACTTTACAGGTGTTTGTGAAACAAAATCAATACCAGAACCATTCATCACATTTCCATCAACAGAAACCAAACATAAAATCTCTGTCCGAACCCCTTCATTTCCAAAGGGATAAACCACAGTAATGCATCATCATAATGCCGAACACTGGCGTACAAATCATCGCTAATAGATTTGATTCAACCATAAATTTGGGCGATTCTTTTGTCTCAAGCCCCGATATCCGGATCTCGGCACGAATACGATAAATGACAGGAAGGGACGATTTTTTAAAACCCATTCATGATGAATGGCCAGGCACATCATAAACCATATCTCTACAGGTCCATTTCTTAAAACGGACAGGTTTCGGAGATTTGCAGTTAGCACGCACTGCAAACTCACGCGAAATGTATTGGTTTTGAATGAATATTTATTTGAAAAAACTTAAGAAAAAATCATTATTTTTGCTTAAATTTACTCGTACATAAAAAAAAAACATAAAAACTTGTTTTATTACTAGAAATTACATTAAATATCAGATAAATTATCACACCCGATAAAATGGGTAAATATCTTGCTAAATATAAAAGATAATAAAATATTTGCATTAGTAATTACATTTGAAAATGAACAAAGAATTAAAATGCAATTACAGCTTACCGACACTTGTTATAAAATGTTCCTAGGGATAACAAATTAGACATTTTTAAAACTAAATCCGGTGTTTTTAAGTAATACTTCTGCAGAATAACCAATACCGAACAAAAGTAGAAAAACATAATTTTAAGAAACAGTTAGACAAATGTATTTAATTTGTTGAAAATGATACCCTCATCATGTAAAACTATGGTATCATTGCATTTCTCAAACAAATGTTAATTATTAGAAGTGAAATTTTTGAAAAATAATTGTGGATTAACCATTTATAATTTAAAATATCGTTTTCCCTTACATATTTGAAAGATTCAAATATTCATATTTATTAAAAATTCTTTCGAGCTTTAAGCTGTGGTCAAGAATTAAAAAATTAATTAAAATCTAAACGTTTCGTCTAAACTTCGCCGGACATCATCAGTAGAAGGCGTGATAATATTTTTTATTATCACCGATCCCGATTGGATATTTGCACAAATAAAAAGATGAAGGTTTAATAGTACATTGATGATGATGAACACTATAGACTTTCATGTGCTACCTTTATTAAACTTTCTACACGCGATACCATTAAATATATCTAAAAATAAGTCACAAAAAACCCCTCGATCACAGACATCCCTCATGTAAACTTAAATTTACAGCTTATTTACTTAAAGGTTCAAGATTAAAGGTCAAGACTTAAAGGTTCAATGATTAAAAATTATTAGGCTAGCGTTTTAAACCGTGTAGTTACGACCTAAAAATAGCATATTCATCCCAAAAATATCCACTTTTGTGAGCCTTATTCCAAATGACGGAGGCAAAGATATAAGACAGAAACATCTAATTTACAGCACCGTATAAAACCCACCACTATTTCCGGCCATAACTCATACACAACCAACACCATTAATATTTCCCAAGTCCACACCACTATTTCAACCTCCCCCACCAAAGTGGGGGGAAATCCCCCTTTATACCCACGAAATCTGGGCCGCCATAAATTCAAAAAACGAATCCTAAATCCCGAATCCGAAACAGCGAGGTAGGACACCAGAAATTTGCTTTGGTAAAAGTCCAAGAGAAATCCTCCGCAATTTCGCAGCGGGAAGGAAAAATCATTTGTGTTCCGGCAGCGGCAGTTTCTTTTCGCAATGGACCAATAAGAAAAAGCCAGGGAGGGGGCGGGGTTTCCATCACAAGCATCGATTCACTCGATTGCGATCTCGGAATTGCGTCCGAATCGATTCAATGGAATGAAGAATAAAATGACGAGGATTGGACATGGTTCTATTCGTCAAAGTGGGTTTCGATGAGTCCCTTCGAGTCTACTAAAGTAACTTTTTTTTTATTATTTTGTCTGTGAACTCCAATTAGTTTTTCTCTCGATACGGTGTCCAACCTTACAATCTATCGCCTTTGGATGGAAGTTTTGGTTTAAAAGTACACGAGAAGTTTCCTTGAAAAAAAATTTTAGTATCCTTTTAGTTCAATTTTATCAATTAACTAATAAAGTTCGTAATGGTACAAACAGTAATGAGAAATATCATAGAATGAAACAATTCATGAATTCATAGAATGAACAGAAACAATTTGACTAATGTCACATTGAAGTTGGCTTTTCTGCATATAGCCTACTATAAAAGAAAAAAAACCTGTGTTACAAATATCAATGCCATTGTGTTAAAATGGAGTTCGTCACATGTTAAACAGTTACAGTGAATATTTTATTTAAAAAAAACACCACACAAATACGTAAATAAAAATACATAATTTATCTTACCCAATTATACTATACAGGCAGTAAAACAGTTTTAAATTCAATATTTTACTTTTTTAAATTGTTGCCAAATGCAATGAAAATATCTGTAACATAATTTTTATATCCTAGATTTTTACAAGTAAATACTTATTTTAATGTAAACTAATATTTGGATTTATTAAGTTCATTGTCTTATAGGGAGACATTTTCTGTATTAGTGTCTTTCTGAAAAATAATTGAGTCCTAAGATATTTGGGATTTTATAAAAGTCTCAAACATTTACATCTAAGAAATTATTGATGTTAGGAGGTTGTAGTTTAAAAAAAGGGAATTGTGTTTATAATCCATTGATTTTAGACCTTCAATTTGTACAACAAAGTAAATTGAACTTCACGACACCAGCCTGGATTTCAAAACAAAACAATGTCAAACATCGGGTTTCCCTCCAAGTTAAAGTTTAACACGAAGGACTTTCGGGTTCCGAAGGGTTCTCTCCGAACCAGTGACGTAAATCCACCCCTGTGACATGATGTAAATTCTCCCCTGCTCACAACACGTTGCACTCTATAAAAGCCCCGGTGACAAATTCCGGCGTCTTACCCACCTGACACGAACTGACACCACATCGGCGAGCAGGAATGATCCCTACTCCAAAATTGTTGCCCATAAAACACTTGAGAGAGCGTAAATACTGGTAAAGCGAGAGAGCTCCTATATATAAATAGCTCAGAAGCCATCGCGAGAGCCCAACAGATGGCCGAGCGGCTTCTTTGATAGGTGCGCCATATTTATGGATTTGCTGACAGGTTATTCTGACACTTCCAGGGGCATTGTACTATTCTGAAACATCCGAGGCGAGAGGCTTTACGCTTCATCTGTTTGGAAAAGGAAAAAAAGATCACCGGGTGTGATTACTTCTAAATATTTTAAGAATATTAACGCAGTTAAGTTATTGTTAGGAGTTTCTTTTTCTTTATTCTTAAGGAATAATGTTTTGTTATTACTATGCCGAAAACACCAATCTGCGTTTTCCTAGTATCGAGAGAAAATCAAAGTTTGTCGAGGATAATGTAGATACACGGATTGCTTAGTTTTCAACAAATATATCGAGAATTACAATTTTCAACTTATACAAAATGTACAGCATCACTCATTAACTCCAAAAAGGGACTTAAGAAAAAATATCAAAAAAGCAGATTGGTGTTTTTGGCGTGGTGAATACTTGAAGTTAATTATATAAATCACTAAAGTGAATTACTAATAATTACTTAAAAGCTTCTAGTACAATTTATAAAACATTTCAATAATTTATAATACCACTTAAAGATTTACTGTTTAAATTAAGATTCATATTTGTAGTATCCTTTTGACAAAAAAAATCAAGTAATTTAGAGTGCATTAAAATTATGAAACATATTTGATTAAATAATGACTCACAACTAAATTGTTCAATTTACTTTAGTTAATTGCAAGGTTTAAAACAATCAATTTCAAGTCAACCCCCATTTCTTATGGTCAAAATAAACAGCCTTAAGTTAGAAAAAATATTTCATATGTACCACTACTAATTTGAGAATAAATCTAAAGGTTAATTCGTTTTTGCATACAAAACCAATTAAATATCTTTAAAAAGCTTTGAAATAAAAATCAGTAATTTATAACACACCCATCCAGAAATATAAGCCATCTACAATTCAAACAAACCTTCGCTTTCCACCATAACTGTTCCAAACCACTTACTCATAAATCATAACAGATTAACAGGGCCTACTTCTCCTAGAATTTATTTTTTCAATGAAAAAAAACATAAAAAACCCCAAATCAGTCTCAAAGAAACCTCTACTTTGAAAAACCATTTAAGCACAGTAGTTCCCGCTTAAGCCCAATTTCCACCTACAGGGTACTAATGAAATGAAATTCCGATTTCTCCGCAGCAGCCCATCCGAATGAAAAACGGGTGTTTAGCATCTCATTAAACTAACAGGAAATTAAGAGCTAGTGATGGAAGAGAATATTCTAAAAAGTAATAACTAGGCGAACCTCTTCGCTATTAATTAGAGGCCATAATCTTCGCGGCGATTAGCTCTCTTAGACGGTAGCCCCGTACAATTTCCTTCTTAAGGGCCCATTTTTCATCGAGGGAACGCACAAGGTGATTTATGTGGACTCTGGGGTTGTGTGTATCTAAGCTGATGGGAAAACGAGAGAAGATTTGGGTATGCGAGTGCTTGTATGTTTCGAAATTGAGCAGGATTGATTAGGTTTTCGAAAAATTTACAAGGAATTGTTTATAACAAGAGTTAGAACGATAAAATGGATTAGTATGTAATTTGTTAAGGAGATTCTTATGAGATTTATTTTGGTAATATTAACGGTATAAATAAACCACAAAATCCGTCGTTTTAACTAGTGTATAATCCATCCATTCATAAGATAAATGTATGGCTCTTCTTCCAAAGAAATTCCTGAAGTTTAAAACTCGTATGTATAAGCCTGATATTTAATACTAAGTCATCACTTGAAAAATACAAGCTACGAATAGAACTTATAATCGGAAATAAGAGGTATATTTTTCTAACAACGTAACATTTTTGTTCTTATCAAAATGATATCATATTTTTTTTTAAAACTTGCTATGGGTCAAGTTATGCAAATAAATTAAATATCACACATCAAAAATTTGAACTATATATGAGAATGGAGGGAAGTTTGTGTTAATCAGTAGTTCTGATAATTTTAAATGAAACGCTTATATGTATAAGCTAATTGTTACTGCAAACACGTAGTACTTAAACTATCTATAAGCAAACTGTTTCATCCCATTGACCACTATTCTAAATTCGAAAAATTTGTTAGAATGAGTTTTTAGTACGTATAGCGCAAATAAAATTAAGGAAATTTCAAATTTATCTGTACACACATTTAGTAGATCCAAACACAAGTAAATGTATAGATGTTTTATTGTTCACTTTTCCTACATAAATTTTAATTTAAAAACGTACTAGGAATGTTAAGATGAAATGGTTACAAAAAGAATCGGGTGAAGTCTAGTTGCCCATGATGAAACTAAGTAAACCTAAACTAACGAGGGTCAAAACTAAGGGAAGTACTGTATTAATTATAAGGGATGTATCTGTAAAAGAGTAAATTAAATGAAAGGCAATTAATAAAATCAAAAATCCAGATAATACGGTTAATAAGCTAAATAAAGTCTTAAATATGCAGATTTACGGTTTATTGCGATAAAAATAACTATATTTTGTACTGAAATTGAATAGAATTGTGAAAAATACATAAAAATTATTTAAAAAAAAATAATTCTTTTTTAACAAATGATAGGTCTACTGTGAAACAATTGAAGCTTTTGAATGAAGCACCGTCATGGGTGTCTACAAATCTGAAAAAAGCCTGCAAATCCAGATAAACAAGGTTTTACTGCAGTATATTAGATTCCGTCGTTTTTTGTTTCACTGCATACTGTCGATCAACAAGGAAAACCTACTTTTACAGGCAGCAATAGATGTAGTGTACTGCGGTGAAAAAAATTCCCAATTGCTGACTGCTGTAGTTTAAAACTGTAGGGTCGGGTGGAGTAAAATGGTTATAGCGGAATAAAATGTATACAGTGATTTTAACAGTTTATTGTTTATACTTATAAAAAATTTAATCTTTTTTTGGCATGCTTATTTTTTTGAGCCTCAAATAACATCAACATTAAAAAAACATTTTATTTGATAACTATTTATAAACTGTTAATATCTCTATCCATTTTATCCCGCTATAACCATTTTACCCCACTTGACCCTAAGCGTTTTGTTCTGGAAGGGGAAAGTTCTAAAAGGAAAAAAAATCTTTGCATTATTAATAAAAGTAAGAATAAACAAAAAAGAAGCTTCCGCACAATACAAGTAATATTTGTAACTTCCAAAAATTATGTAACATGATGTAACTCAAAACAAACGGAATCAATACATTTTTCTCTCTCTAGGTAATCAAGAAGTACAACGTCAGAAAGATTCATTCAAAACAAACTCGATTCATCACGAAAAAATGACTTCCATGAGACGGATAGAAATACAAACCGAAACGCATTAAAGAAAAAAAAACACTCGAAAGGTAGAAATGCACCCATCAAGAAAACTAAAAAAATATACCGCCCCAACACGCTAAGCAGAATAAAAAGACAAACGGGCAGACAGCACGCTATGGCATCAGCAAAATCAGACATCTCTACGTCTGGTACGCTAAAACAACGTTTGGAATCGATCTAAAGCGAATCGCCCATTAGACGCATTGAAAATTCGCAAAACCATTTCAACAATCTGGATAAACAAATCGATGTATTTTCTTAAAATATTGTAAGAAGCATAAAACAAATGCAGTATCAGGGTATTAAATAAAATAAATCCATAATAATATTAAAAAGTAAAACATTCATTGAAAAAAATTAAACTACAGAAAAGCACGAGAATATTCTTGTTTACGTACTCAAAAGCCATAAAAATCTAAGCGAAAATTACCTTTTCATGCAATAAAACCAACCACTTTGAAAGCGGCATAGCCATTTGAGTTTCTCAAAATACCCAGAAGATCGCAATAAACAAGCACAATGCTTTGATATGACCTTTTTTAACCCTATTAAATCCACTTAACTACCATTTTCGTACTTACTAAAAAGCTTTTTAAAGGCACATTTAATTTTCGAAAAAGCTTGAATACAACTGAGAGTTAACGAAGCAGGCATAGATTTCTTGATTGAATAGATCGATTCTTGTTTGTGAAAGACGTTCACTTATTATTTTGATCTTAACAATACACCTTTGGATTATGGAACATGAAGGTAGTTTAAAATTGTGCTTTCACAAAAAAAAATGTTTTTATTCTAAATTAAGTAACTCTTATTGTATGATACACCACTAAAATTATCGACTGAAAAATAAAAGAGCATACCATATTAAGCATAAAGGAATACTGACAATACCATGTAAAGGTCACCGAAAAATTGCCAAAACAAACGTAATGGATAAATGAATTAAATGTTAAAAAATAATTATTTTACTCTTTTCAATAACAAAGATATATCATGGATAAATTTTTTATTAATAAAATACAGGGTGAGCATAAAGTCCTGACCTGTTTTTAAAAATCAATAACAAAAAAACAAAAAGAGATAAAAATCCGCCGTCTTCACCAACCTACTTGAAATGTTTGGGAGTTTTTGTACACAAAGTTTTGAAAAATCGTAGTTCTCGAGTCAATACATAGATGGAAGCACTGTTTTTAGGGAAAAGTTCATTCAAAGTCCCTATTTCGTTCACCGTGGGGAAATCAAATTTAGGGATAGAATCGATCTTAGAATCGAATGATAATAAAGTACTTTGAAATCGAACCTTAGTTTCCAGTAAACGGGGAGGGTTTTCATTGAATTTTGGGGATTGCAAATCTTGCCTTATGAATTATTCTAATTTAGAGAAAAACTTTTTAAATAATTTTTTGTAATTTGAGTTAAATATTTTATAAATTCCTTGATGTTTCCTTTAATAATACAAACGACTTTTATTCGATAACTACAAACTGTCATTTACAATTTATTGCGTTGGGCATTATTTATAATACTCAAAAGACTTGATAGTGATCAACCTTGTTACGATGACACGGCGGGTTTAGATCGCTCCATATAAATAATTAGATTGTTTCAATGAATTTAATACTTTTGGGCGGTATCGTTCATTATGGGAAGGGATTAATTTATAGGTTTAGGGACAAGTTTAATCAGTGATTTGAAAGGGGTTGTAATTTCGCTGTGTCCCGCTCTCAGCGACGTTTTCTCGATCGCTTCCCCCCACAGAATTCAACCTAACCACAGATTGTTTTCATGATTACATCAGAACTTATGGGATCCCGGATGGTTTACTGATAGGAAAGTATTGGGTCGTGTCGATCATGATGAAGGATGACCGACACAACCCCGGCTTACTTGACGAAGTGAGGGTGGCTCCCGAGGGTAGTTTCAAAACACCACTTAGGGTGACGTCTAGGACCATGATGGGTTTCTATGCAATTCTGAATCCTTATGATGCACCCTACCTCCCCTAGAAGTTTGTCCCTTGATAATGACACACCCTGTAAAAGTCTGCAGAAGACATCAACCTGTCGTATACTGTGCCATCTGACCAGTGGTTAACCAGACTAAGGAGGTTTTCACCTTTCATTCGGATGGTCCTCTTTTTGGGGAAGAGGGCTATTGATTAGTAGATTTAGACTGCATTTCTTAAAACTCATATGATAGAATTGTGATAATTTTGTATCATTGATTTTAATTACACATATTCTCCGGCTTGTTATCAATTTGAAAGATCGCATTGGAGTCACAATTGTGGGCGATTTGGTTTCATGGAACCAAAGCACACATTGAGCTTTTTCTTGATTTGTAGTCATTTTTCGTTTTCTTCTAAATCACTATTCTAATGATAAACTCTATTGCACAAATAAAAGTACTGAAACTGACCTAGCCAATGCCACAAAAATTACATAAAAAGTAGTGAAACTGAATTAAATGATAGGTGAAAACAACCCCTTTCAAATCACTGATTAAACATGTCCCTAAACCTATAATTAATCCCTTCCCATAATGAACTATACCGCCCAAAAGTATAAAATTCATTGAAACAATCTAATTATTTATATGGAGCGATCGAAACCCGCCGAAAATGTCGCCGTGCAACTTTTTTCGTATTTTCGTACGAATAACAACTACGTTATAATAATGCCCAACGCAATAAATTGTAAATAACAGTTTGGAGTTATCGAATTAAAGTCGCTTGTATTATTAAAGGAAACATAATGGAATTTATAAAATATTTAACTAAAATTACAAGAAATTATTTAAAAAGTTTTTCTCTAAATTAGAATCATTCATAAGGCAAGATTTTCAATCCCCAAAATTCAATGAAAACCCTCCCCGTGTACTGGAAACATAAGGTTCGATTTCAAAGTACTTTATTATCATTCGATTCTAAGATCGATTCTATCCCTAAATTTGATTTCCCCACGATGAACGAAATAGGGACTTTGAATGAACTTTTCCCTAAAAACAGTGCTTCCATCTATGTATTGACTCGAGAACTACGATTTTTCAAAACTTTGTGTACAAAAACTCCCAAACATTTCAAGTAGGTTGGTGAAGACGGCGGATTTTTATCTCTTTTTGTTTTTTTGTTATTGATTTTTAAAAACAGGTCAGGACTTTATGCTCACCCTGTATATTAGAAGCGTATAATTTGTCAAAAAATATATATTTTTAGAAATTTTGGCTAAAATAGTTTTAATGTAAAAAAATACTTTTATGTCCGTTCTCCCAAATATTTAGTATAAGATATTCATACACTAACATTTTACAAAAAAAAAACGTTGCATATTCCAACGACAAAAACTGATCAATATGTAACACTAAGCACTTTGATATTTTATGCATTTTTATCACTCTAAATAACTTAATTCAGAAAAAGAGGAATTTATAAATACATAAAACTTTTTAAATTTATTTTCCACCATAACAATTGATTTTAGAGGAGAAAACGATTCAAAAACCAAGAAATTCAAAGTGTAATGATTTGATAAGTTTTTATCATAAAAACATGAAACTTTTATTTTCTTCCTAAATATAATCGATAACACCAGGGGAACTCTCAATTTTTTAATAAAAAAAACCAATTCCCTATTTAATTTCAAACATTTTTAAAACAAAAAGTACTATGCTTCTCAAGCAATCAGTTTAGAAAATACCACAAACATACGATTATCATGTCACATTCCTTTCATTTTTAGCCCTAACACTTGTTATTGATCTTGACTAGTATCGAAAATCGAGTGGCGCGAAATTGGTTAGTAAGCAACGGCAAAACTAGCAGTAATTCCATTTTCATTGATCGCGGGATAGGCTCGCTGACCGGAATTCGGGAAAAGACCACGGGGGATGCTTCGCCCGCCCTTCCCCATCCCATTCGCAAACGAGAACGCAATTTGGCCCGGGTCCAAGAACGGTGTCGTCGGGTTCGCGCCGTTTTCTGGAAGATTGGAACGAGTTCGACTTTTCCGAAATGCCTCCGGATTTAATTGCGTTTCGGGGGGGGGGGATGGAGAGATCAGTGGGAAATTAATAAGTATCAGTGCAGGAATGCGTGGGATTTGTGTGTATGCATGAGATGTTACTGTCAGTGTATCGTTTTGAAAGGTGAAGCATTTTCAGGAAGTGTACTATATTTAGGTTAATGTTTTCAGAATTAAAATAACTCACACATACATTAGATCAGGGTTGGCAAATATCATGATATTTATATAAATATCAAAATATCGGATATTTTTGATATATATCGGATATATATCAAGATTTTGATATATATCCGATATTTTCAGATTTAAAGTAGAAATAAACTGTTCTTTAGAAGTAAATACTAGTCTGAACCAAAATATTAATCTTAATTAACCAGAGTATAATTGCTGATAATTACAAGAAAATATCAATGTAACATGAATTATATGCATGTATTAGTTCCATTTCTTCTAAGAAAATATTTTTACTTATGAAATTTTAAATAATGAAATATAAATTGGATCATTACAAAAGCAATCATTACAAAACAGATAAAACATTATGGTAATTTTCTTTTAAAATAAAATGATAGAAATAATAAGATTTGAAAATACAAACTTATAAGCATTGACAATGTTAAATGCTATGTGCCTAAGAAAAAACATGAAATAAGATAGTTTAACTTAATGGTTTTAAAATTTTTTTATTTTAATTTAGGTATTTTATTATAATTACTATGCTAAAATGTTTTCACAACTTAATTAACCTGTTAACAAAGTACTCAAAAATGAATTTAGGGAGATTTTAGCTTGAAAATTGTTGATTTTGTTATAGACTGATATATATCATGATATTTATCGCCAATAAATATCATGATATATATCGTGATACATATCATGATATATATCAAGTGATATATATCGGCCAACCCTGCATTAGATGAATTCTAAAACCCTCCACACATAACGTTTTCTTCAATTTTTGTTTAATAATCATTTGGAAAAAAAAATCATAGTTTAGCGAAAATACGTACCGATATTGAAAGAATATTTGCTTAATTTTCTGAGAAAAAAAAACTCTATAACCCTTAAACGAAGATATTTTAAACATTTAAATAGCCAATATAAAATTACAAAGAACTTAAACACGATACAAGTGTTATTAAAAATTAGAGCAGGTTTTTAATGCATTAGGCCACATGAACCTCAATACTTTAAATGCTTTTTATCTCGATTTAAAATAATTATTATTCACATAAAATCCAAATCAAAATCTTAATTTAAACATAATTCGACTAATTATGTAAAAGAAACATGACAAATTCGTGTAAAAAAATTCAAAATTCGTGTAAATAGACAGTTGCATACCACGCCCAAATCTAATTTAAACAATTAAATATTATTTATTATCTTTTTCAGCCCTTTGCACCTATATCAAACAATTGTAAAAAAACGCAGTGTTGAGTTAACCCTGGACTATCTAACGTAGTTTATTTGGTTCCAATCCCAAGCCTAAGAAATCAATATTCTGTTAAGAATTTTTGTTACATAGCCAATAAGTGTTTCAATAAACTATTAATAGATATTCAAATTAGACCCTCTAAATATGTACTTATTTCAAATAAAACTTAAACAATTTCTGTTTTCTATTAATGATGGTCTAAACATTTTCTGTACTATTTAATGTATCAATCTCTTCACTTACATATTTGTGTATTTAGTTTTCTGTAATTAACAGTACTTCATGGCTATAAAAATAAGTAATTATCATTATATTTATTAGCGCCCTGTTTTCCACTCTATTTAATTATATATATATATATATATATATATATATATTGTTCTTATAATCTATAATTATTCTTTCAGTTTTAATTTTACATTTGTATTTATGTATCTATGTCACCTACATAGACCTGAAGCACCCAGGTGGCTGTAAAAATGTATCATCGTATGCTTATTGTTTAGTTCAACAGCAAAATATGGTATCTAAAATTAGCAAGAAACAACGCGAAAAATGTTATTGCTAAAATTGAACATACAGACGTGTTGAGCATGCTTTGATTCCTTTCTTCATTAACGTAAAAGGATCAAATCATCCCAAACACAGCAGTGAGCTTAATTTTCATAATTGCAAGTGGTACACAATGTTGTCCCTACTGCTAATCTTTCCATGGCACAAATATCCCCATCTAACCGTATTATACCAGGGGTAGGCAAGTAATTTTGCTCGGGGTCCAAACAATTTTGAAAAATTTTAATGAGGTCCAGAGAAAAAATAGGTACTTATTACTACTTTGAATTCTTAGTTTCAGATACACATATTTAAAAAAAATTTTAATTATAGTACGCTACCTGCTAAATTGTATTATTAAATTTTTAAAAAAACCCCTATTATAATTACAATTTAAATTGTTTTAATCAAGTTACTGATAAAATATTTTAGAAAACATTGATGAGGCTATCGCTCAAACGAATGGCCAACTGTCAACAAGACAATGTTGAGGGTTTTAAGCAAGGAATTTGATATTCTTCCCCCAAAAAATTTGCGAAACCTTAATTTATTGACTAGAAAGGTACTACATACTAATATTTCAGAGCTCCTCCTAAATTATAAGACTCAAAATCATTGAATGAACTTTTTCTTTTATTAAGAGATTCATGTTTAAAAAAAGGGGTCTGGGGGTTTCCCCCAGTAATTTTGTTTTTGCAATTTGACCATTAAAAAGAGTCAAACCAATTTTTGTTGAGTAAGAATACATATTAATGATTTTCAAAATGTTTTGGCGGTTCAAAATAACCTCTCCCAGCCCTCCAGTTGCCGATCCTTGGTAATTAATACCATAAATATAAAATGACACGCGCATCTACTACTCACAGTGAACTGCCTCTGGTTCCCCGCGTTCGCATTCCCTCCACCGGACGATGCCACCGTATTCAGGGTGTTGGTGGAGCCGGACTTCTTCCTCAGGGGTGACATGAGCACCTGGTAGAGGAGGGACTTCCTCCTGCGGGACCGGCGATTGGGGGGCGTGG
Organism: Tetragnatha montana; assembly: GCA_963680715.1. Classification (NCBI taxonomy): domain Eukaryota; kingdom Metazoa; phylum Arthropoda; class Arachnida; order Araneae; family Tetragnathidae; genus Tetragnatha; species Tetragnatha montana. The sequence continues at coordinate 18,285,790 of OY796685.1, forward strand.
TGGCCGAACCCCCGCCGCCCCCCACCGAAGAGTCCGTGGACGAAGAGGAAGAACTGGACAGCGGGGGAACCGGCGGTTTCTGGTTCTGGTTCGGCTGAGGGTAACGTTGCTGTTGCTGTTGCGGCGGGGGAGCATGGTGAGGGTCCCGGAACTGGACCACTGCTTGAAACATGGCCTTGTTCGGGGGCTGTTGGTGTTGCATGGAAGATGGTGGTGTTCCTTTGATTGGATGGTTATTGGCGCTGTTCTTGATGGCTATTTATTTGGTGTGGTGTTTTGATAGATGCGTTGACTTAATTTTCTTGATAGGTATTTCCTGGAGTTGCTCGTAACGGTTATTTTTAGAGTTACATTGAAAGATATATATTTCACTCCAATGTGGTGTGATGTTGTTACAATGCTTCTTTTCTAAAAGATAGTTTTATTCCTTTGGACACTTTGATGGAGAAACTACCGTTGAGAAAAGAACTGTTTCTGCTATTTTAATAGATTTTAGTAAAATTTAAATTGTTAGTGAAGACTATTTATTCAGCTCAGGTAAGGTAATAGTGTATTCCTAGATTGAAATGACAAATCTAAGCGGTATTTAACATTGATTTGAAGTGATTAAGATTAACAAAAAATTCCACCTATTAAGGTAAACGTTATCTGTAGAATTTAAACATAATTATTCCGAATGAATGTCAAAAATACTTTTGATATGACGTTTTGAAAAAGTGTTTATGTATAGTAGAGATTTATTGATACGCAGGCAATATATAATTTAAGAAGGTTGGATAGTTTTAAGAGTTCGTAGATTATTGTTATATTTAGGTGTGTTGGGTATAGTAAATATTGACAAAGTCCATGTAAAGTAGAATTATTTTTATAAATCCACTATAAGTAGAACGGCATTTTATACGAACTTAAATTTATCCAATGCATGGCAAAGAAAGTTTATTACGTAGAAAAAAGTAAAACTCTATTAAAATATAATTTGATATTTATACGTATTTATATTCTACATTTACGACGTACCATTGAGTTTGGTAATACCTTTTTGTTAGAAAGCTAGAGAAGAGTTACTTAAGTATTTTTTACTCTCTGAGTGAAAATGTTAAGGTTATACTTTCTTAAAGCAGGTTAACGAAGTATTTGTAGATGGTGACTTTGCTCACAGATTTAATTAAAGGTTATTTTGCATCAAAAATTGTGAAATGCTATGATGAGTAGCAATAATTATAAATATACCGGTATTGAACAATGCCTATTTATATTTCCTCAAGTGTTGCTAAGAGACAAACATTACGTGAGAGATTCAATGACACAGATGATGTAATCATTAGGATGATTGAAATACTGTATATCGATAGAATTGATATCAGTCTTCATTTTTGACACCATTAATCCAGCACTAGATTCAGCACAATTCACAGGGACAGGGCTTTTGATCGGTTATGGCTGATAATATGAACATTTTATTAGAATGCATATTCTGAGTAAGCTTACAAAACTACGAATGTTCTGTGGGTTTTAATGCACAATTTTCTACTTGTATTTAGGATATTCAATTTCCTTGTTGACATATTTGAGAAGTTTCTCACCACATAATTTTACCATGTATTATACACAAATTGTCTATATGTATCTCAACAATTTGTTCAAGACGACTAGGACATGAATCTATGAGATCCACCAATATTTTAACTTATCAAAGAGTATTTAGATAATATCCTTTATATTATCCTTGGTGTTTTTAGTCACAAAGATTCCTTTATTATACCATCCACATGGTACAAAATAGATCAAATAACTTAATTTCACTGTACCAGAAGCCCATTTTGATGGTTGCAATAACTTTAATATCTCGGTGTTTTAACAAAGAGAATATTCATAACACCTGAATAACATCATATACTGTTAATCTTTTGTTCTGTTTTTAAATTGACTTAAATAAAATCGGATAATAAAAGGTATATAAAACACTAACGTTAAGTAAAAGCAATTATATCTGGCGATCAAACAGAAATAAAATGCTAAGATTATAGAGAATAATTTTAAACACGGTAAAAAAAACCTTGTAAATCATAAACAATCGCTTGTGTTTGTCTTCTTCGCTTATTTTAATTTTAAAATATCAGAAATTAGTACAGTGACAGCAAGAGTTGCAATATTCAAGTAGAAGTATTAATCCTTGGAAACACTATCTTCAATGGAGATATATGAGATGGGAAACACTATCTATTCAATGATGTAGTAAAAATTAAGGAGAAATATCCAGGAACATAATGAGGTCTATAGGGTAGATATCACTTTAAGCGACTTTTCACCACACTTAGAATCCAAACAACATTGAAACACCAACGGTAATCCACCAAATGCATCCAAATGATCACGTATTTTGATATTACACGACGTATTTTTAATACTGCACACCGTATTTTGATATTGATACCGCACAATCACTACAGATAGTTTCCGGACTGAATCCTATCGATGCAGCATGGAATCGATGACACACACACAATAGGAAGACACAGGAAGCAGCCAGGACCCCTAGGGCAACCACCCACTATCCCCGGGGGTCCTTCGGGTCACTGTTGACCTTCAGTGCACTGGGGGGAGGGAGCGGAACCACCTTGCAAGCGATTTCGAGAGAGCCCCTCTGGAAAGAAAGTTCTCTCTCCCAGACTCCGTGTTCCGCCGAACGCAAGACCTTCAAATCAACACTTCCCAACCGATCAGATACTCTCGCACCCCCTTCCCGCGGTCGCCATGGTGACGGGAGGGCGGCGCCATTGCTCGCTGCGCGGGTGGGACAGGGTCAGCAGCACATCCGCCGGGCGTGGAGCAAAAAACCGCGGAGAGCACCGCGTTATTTCGCCGTAAATAAACAAATTACATTACCCGAGAGCTACTTGAGGGGCGTGGGCGATATTTTTAGGTCGCACAAGTGGGGATGGGTTCGCCTGGAGGGGTGTCATACGCCACTTTGGGTAGGAAATGCAGAGGGAGTCATAAACCTAATGTGTTTTTTTCTCTTTCTCATGTTTTGGTTCAATGGTTTTTGCTGCCATACATACTTTAAAACGGGAGCCTAATGTTATCCGACGGTAATGATGGTAATAATGCGCGTATTGTGACATTCGTTGAAGGAAAAACATCTTATGTACGAGAGTGAGTTAGCATATGGAGCGTATTTTTAAAGGAGGGCACACCGATATTTATATTTTGTAATGCAATTCGTAACATATGCTGTCGTAAATATTTAACAAAATTTGCATTATATAGATCTGTGCTGTAATATTATGAAAGAAACAAGTATCTGGATAAAAATAGAGTGGAATGATGCTCTCTGAAAAATGTTTTACGCCAGTGAAATCAAAGATAAACTATGAAAACACAAAGCGGTAATATAAAATGTGAACACGTCGACACAAACTGTAAAAACAACCATAAAAAAGAGGAAAAATATGGTAGAGCATGAGGTGGGCTGTTGCCAAACGCGTTCAGATAGTGACAATTAACAATGAAAACGATAGAAAAGTAAGAGTTCGCTCAAGAAGAGAAACGTAAATCTTTTTAGGTAGTAAGGCATTCCAACGAGAAGAAAAAGATTTGCAGGGTTTTAATTGAACTTTAAGATGCTACTATGCTACTCACTAAGAATACATTGTTTTTCATTATATTCCTGTATAAGAAGCACAATGAAGGAAAATATGAAGCTTTAGCTACAGCTTTTATTATACAGTTCCTTAATAATTATCCCTTAAAAATATCTACATTTTTCTTCGAATTTGAAAATTAAAAAATATAGTTCATTACCTACCCATAATTATTTATGTTAATTTAACCAATAACTCAAAATAGAAATAAATATATCGAAAGTATTCATTGAGTATAGTCACCTTAATTATTGATGCAACATTTTAATTTCTTTTACATATTTAAATAAATTTTGTTTGAAGAAAAACACGATTTAATACTGGTGTCAAATCTATAGAGCATTTTCAATCACATGGCTCGGACCTAACAACGGCCTTAGCAACAGAACATATTACAGTTTTTTGCCCTACAGAGGTTAACAGTTTACAGAAAATGACTAGCCGTGGAATTCTTCTATTGGAGCATTTGCAATTACGTGATCCCATACCTAAAAACCGCCTTAGCAACAGATAAACAACGGCCTTAGCAACAGTTAAAAGCCCTACAGAAGGTACACAGTTAAAAGAAAATAACGGGTTGTGACGTCACCTGAAAACACTCTATACATTTAAAATATTACTCCTACAACCTTAATTATTCGTAAAACTGCTTAAAAATAGCATAAAAATGTTTATAAATCTTTTGAGCTCAAAATTTCATGCGAGTTTTTAATTTTTTCTTGCCCAATATATGCACTGAAAAATAAAAATAAAAATTCTGTACACTCTAAAAAAAAGAACCAGTGGATTTAACGGAGAAATCCTGTCAGCTATGCTACCAGAAAAACTCTGTAATTTGTGCTGGGAAATTCTTGTAGTCAAGACAGCAGACTACAAAGAAATCGCATCTCGTACAGAGACAACCTGCATCAGTTCGATTTCTCTGTAGTTTGACTTTAGATTCTGTACTAACGATTATTTATCTGCACTCGATGTTAAGTAAGCAGGTTCTTTTAAGAGTACGCATATAAAAACCAAAGGGAGTTAAAACTTTAAGCAAACACAAATCTTAAAAATAAAAATTTTAAGTACTTTAGTTTAAATTATCACCTCCGACCAAACTCAATTTCCTTGCAGAGACAAGCTCCTCTCAGGTAAACCGCAGACAACCAGCACACATTAATCCAAAGAAATATCTTGTCTCACTTACCTAGAAAGAGAAAATATAGCTCATGAGTCGACACGAACACATCACCGAACCTCTTACTTCCAACAATTAATACATAAGAATTGAGATAATCACAAAAGAACAAACGAAAACTCAATTTTTATAACCTTCCTGACAACCGCGTAATCAAGTAAATCTATAGCGACCCTCATAAGTCTCAATTATCCCCCGAGAAACTTTGCGCACAACATCAGAAAAACGCGTTTTCGGTGGCACAAAACACCTAATTAAGCGTATGCGCCATGGAGGTCCGCTAACGACTTAACGACAGACCCGGGAAAAAAGCGACACACGGGGCAAAAATGATTTAATTAGGTGCTGTTCGTTTTTGCCTCTCTCTCGCATCGTAATGAGAGTTGGTTCATTCGTGAGTTGAATCAGAGAGGGGCAAATTCGGGGCGGTGATGGAAGACAGTTTGAGGAGGAGGGATAATAGGGTTTGCATGTTTCTCCGCATACCCAGATGTTATGCGGAGAAGTGATCTGTTCCGGAAACTGACACTGAGGAAGTTTTGAATAGTCTGTCAGTTGTGGATTTGGGGTACATGTGTTATCAGTACGCCCAGAGATATTTTCGTCATTGCGCTCAATTTCTTTTTGAAAAACTATCTGATAGATGCACCCTTTTCAATATTTTTAAGAGTATTTTCCCCCATTCTATGAATTTCTTAAATTTCCAAAATACTACACTATGTTTCCGTTTAAGATATTTTTTTGTAAGATTGAATTTTTTACTATTCAAAAAAATAGAAAACCATCAAAGTTGGCCTAATCTAAAGTTTAGAAAGTGATATCTTTACAATTCCCCTATTTTCTTTAAAACTATTATCATTTCTTGATTAAAAATCAATCTTCTTGATTATCAATCTTAACTCCTTCTCTCAGATGACCTTAAAATTTAGTTCGTAACATATTTTATTTAGCTTTAAAGTGGTATATGCTAAGAGCACACAAACTATTGAAAATATATGTAGTGAAAACATACAAATAGTGTTAAATCATCATAGGTATTTTTTTCTTGCATTTTTTTAAATAAGAAATCCCATTATGAGATTCCATTGAGAATTTACTTAAAGTTTATCAATTGCTCTGTTGTTGATAAAAAAAAAGTCGAATGGTCTATCTATTTTATGGTAATGGTGTAGATTTTTATAAATTTATAGTGGATTTGTTATACCATCTAATTATTTTAAAATACAGTCAAACCTGGATAAGTGGAATCGCTCAGGACCGAAATTTTCTTTCCACTTATACAGGTATTCTTCTTAGACACATACAGGGGCCTGGACTATAATTCCCCTTATCCAGTGAATTCCACTAATCCAGGTTTCACTTATCAAAGTTTAACTGTCCACATTTCCACAAAAATCCACATTTCTATAAATCTCTAAACCAAACTTTTCATGTTGCCTCATACCTCATAAAAGTGTTTCCTTGAGACACCCTATTGCCTCATATAAACGAAAATGTCTGACATACCATTATACCTACCTAAAACTAAATAACTAAACTCAAAGAAAATTTCTCTAGCTTTAATTACATACCAGCAAATCCCGTTTTCCTTTAAAACAAAGAGTTTAACTTCTACGCTTCCCAAACCTTCTAATAAAAAAATCGATTCAACTTTTAATCGCACATTCACGTAGTAAATCCCAGAATCACCGCCAGAGGAAAACCAGAACAATGCCCGAGACGCAAAATGAGCAAGACACAAGTACAACAAAAGACAATCCTCCCCCCACAGCACAAGGCTATTCGTCGGGGCTACTTAAGACCACTTCAAGAGGGGTAAACCCAAAGGGAAGAGCGGGAGGAATAACGCCCACGCTAAAACCCCGCATTAATAAGAGCCGCAGAAGGGACGTTCCGCCAGATTTATCCCGTGCTTAAGATTAAATTGCGAAGATTCATTCTACGGACAAGAGTTTTACGCAAATTAGTCGACGCCTTCCCTTAACGGGGAGAGTTCATTCCGATGTAAAAGGCTCTAAAAGGAATATTTACATTCCTCGGCGGGCCTTTGACGTATTGTTTGAATATGCTGAATGTGTTGTGATTGGAAGCTCCTACTGCCGCCGCCGGCTCTTATCGTTCAGTTGTTGAACAAACTGTTTTGCTAGGGTAAATATTTTGTGTGAAGATCTGTCTCTGTGTGTGTGTGAAGTGGTGAACAATGCGAGAAACAAAGAAAGCAAACTCCGTCCCTGTAAATAAGCTCCATCAGCTCCCAGACACGCATTTGTTCCCTTCGAGGTTTTTACACCTTCAGTGAGGAAAGGTAAATGAAGTAAAATAGATTTTGAAGTTCATTTGATGCGGAATAAATCTTCTTAAATCCGTAGGACCCTCCTAAAAATGATAAAACATAACTTTTTCTCAAAATATTAGGTCTTTCAATTATCAATTTAATGGAGGATGTAAGTGAACTTTAGAGGAGATCTCTTATGGAATTGGTCAACATATTTCATATTCATTACTCACTGGTTCTAATTTAATTTTTATCTAACAGTACGGAAAAGACATAAATTTATGAATCATTTTTTTATTTAATGGTTCAAAAAAGGTGTTTGATTTATTAAAATATACTAATCAGTCTATTAATAGTATAGTACGTGGGTTTCTTTCTTTTTAAAGTACTATACCTTTTAACATTTTAAACATTTAGACCAAAAACAACTCATTATAATAGTAAAAATAAGTAATTGTAGGGTAAGTTTAAACTAAAAAAAATAATCAGTCCATGTCAAGGTAAAATAAATTGTTCTAATAATTTCTTAATAATTTCAGTAATAAAATGTAAAAAATATTTTACTGGAATATTAAGGCAAAGAAATGCAATCATAAGTGAAATACACCTTTTATTATTTTAGCCTGCCCTAAAATATCAACTCCGAATCCTTTATTGGCTTCTTATCGACTTCCAGAAATTAATTATCCCTTTTAAAAACTTCACTTTAAAATCCCCAATAGTTTAGATGGCCCACACTAGAGAAACCTTCAATCAATCTAAACCTACTTTAAAACAAGAAATATAATCCCCGAGTTTAAGATCAGCTCACATTTCCCAAGAAACGTTTATGCCTCCATAACCCCCCTCCCCGGCATAATTCCAAACTAAAGCTCTTAAAGAATTCGACTCAAAGCTTACGCAAAATATTCCAACAAAACTTTCATAAAAGTATCCGAAGATGCTCCTAACAGAGAACTCCTTCTGCCACACAGAAAAGCCACTTTGCAAAGTATATACTATGATATAAAACTTTCATCGCATATTCTTGTGGAGGAGGGGGGAGACCGACTTTCTCAAGCGGATACGTATTCTCCAGACAAGTGAAGGAGAAATAACACAGAGAAACTTCCCCTTTGTTCATCAGCGGCGCAAAAACAACAGGCTTCCGCAAACACAGACAGAAGGGGTCACACGCCCGGACGATAAATTCCGTGGGAATATATATCAATCTCTCTGCCGATAGGGAACTTCTCCCCATTGATTTCCCATAACCAGTGGGGCGAGGGAAAAATTCGATACGCAGCATTCCGGGTTGAGTGGTATTTACTGCGAACAGAAGCGTTGCCACACACAGAAACAAAATTAACCCGCGCGTTTTATTGTTTTTTGTCTTTTATTTTGTCCAGTTCGAGAGGAGGCGGTAAATGGAAACGAATGACTTTGGGGGTCGGTTTGGAAAATCGCTTTTCGTTCCTTTTTGGAAAATCGTCTGAAAGGGGAGAGAGAGGAGGAATTTTAATTGAGAAATGTTTTCGGAGGAACTGGAGAGTCTGGGAATGAGTTTTTGTTCGTTTGTTCTGTAGTTTGTTGTGTTGAAATAAATACTTTTGGGAGAAACTCTGAGAGTAAAATGAAAGGGAGAAGTTGTTCAGAGAAGATAGTGGTTGGGGAATTTTATGGTTGAGTCAGAGAATATGCTTAAACTTATTACACTACACATTAGAAACTAAGTAGTTATCTGTAACACACAAAACAAGAAAGGATTATTTTTTCAAAGGTTTTCATTGTGATGCTATGAAATATGAGGTGGATTTAATAATATTTCATATCACTAACTAATATGAATTAAAAAGGAAGTATTCTTTCAATAAAAGAATTTCACAGTGTGAAAGTTCTGAATACTTAAACCATATTTATATGAAATAATAATATTCCCAGTATGATCACGAAACTTTGAATATCGTGTGTTGCATCTCATAAACTTTTTCCAATCCCTTATTTATTCCATTTATGCACTAAACTATTCCGTTAATGGATGCACTTGTGATTTTTTTGGCACAGTGTACACAAAGATCACTCAAAGAACTTAATTATTTCAAAAACTAGATAATTAAAATTTAAATGATACGCATAGTTATATAATTGTAACAAATGCAACTTGCTCAATTAAATAAATACACACACACATAAATATAAAAATAATTTACCTTTATCCAAACATTTAAATAAATTTTACGTCTAATAGAATTTTTCCATCTCTTCTTTCCCTGAAAATCCCATTCCAACAAAAGAACACATTCGCATGCCCCATATATTTCGATGACAACGAGAAAGGCACAAATAAATCCCAGAAAACAACCGGCACGTCAGGGAGAAATCCCTTCAAACAACAGAAATGGCCCCACATAAATAATGAAAAGCCAGGAGGGGCATATCTAAAAGAAGAAGGGGCATAATCAAAGCCAAGACTAATCGATACGCGTAAAGAAGGCATCGGAATCGCTATATAGCCTTCAATCCGACATCGGATATGGCGGTTCGTTTCATAGAGCGGAAACGGATTTTTATGGGGATAATCTGGGGGATGCGGAGAAATGGAGGGGAAAAGAGGGTGATGTGTGAGTGAAGTGAAGTGATCATCGCAAGGGGAAGGGATTTTTTTCCCACCGATTGGGTGGTGTCAGTTTCGTCTCGAAGTGGTGGTAGGGATGGGTTGATGAAAATTTGCATGGGGAATTTATTTTATGGTCTATCAGGTCTATGTGAGTAGCTCCAAATAAAACATCTTAATGCAATAATGAAACAGGTCTTTTTTTATATTCTTTTTTGGGAAAGAGAGACGCATAAAAAGAGGAATTCGATTGAAATTGATTTTAATGCACTCCCATCATATAAGTTTATGGTTATTTTCCCTTGATGGTACTAAAATATGAAATACATGAAGAATTTAATTTTCTCTCTATTCCCATAAAACAACTATTGTTTTACTGTTAAGGTAAGAAACTGATGGGTTAAAAAGTAACAATAAATAATCTAAAAATAAAGGTAGGGGTTTTTTTTTAGATTTTAGTACTGATGAATCAATTTTAAGTATCTAATAACTATCCAATACTATTTGGAATCCAAATACTTTCACAAATACTTTCGAAGTATCAGGTAAAGTTTTCAGTGTTTTGATAGAAGTCTGTTTTAGAAAAATAACTTGGCAAAAGAGTAGAACTAAACAAAAAATAAAATGTAAGTAAATTTTATGAAAACAAGTCCGTAGCTCGAGCATTTAGAGAAGATTTAAAATTTTAAAACGGTTTACGATTAAAACTTAAGATTTCATTTTTTTTATTTATTGGTTAAAGATTCACAAAATCAAGGTAATTAAGGGGGAATAGGAAAAAAATAATGTCTTTTTTCTCCGATCTACTTTATTACGGGTACACGTCATTCACGTACGATACAAGGGGATTTTAGATTTTACATTTCAAACAAACAAAAAAAGGGTAAAAATAAATACAATTAAATGAAAAAAAATAGTAATAGTTCACTGTAAAAAATTTATTTTCACTCGCAAGCCAAAACGCTTTCATTAAAACAAGTACGTAAAAATAATTTTGACTAAAAGAAAACTAATTAGAAGAATTAAGTCGAAAACAATAATTATCAAGAGTTACCACAGACTCTCTATATTTTATCACACACTCCCTGCTCACTCAGCACTGATCACTAACAACCGTTTTCGTTCATCCCCTAGACCCGCAGGGGGCTAATGAGGCGACCAGCGGTCATCACTCGTCCAGGGGGAAATCTGGCGGCGCTCAATCACAGAGAAGAATGACCGCTCGACCAGCCATTGTGGAAGCTCCGATGCCAGGCTCATAATTAAGCGTAGAAAAGAGAAAGGAGGATGGTGCCGGGATGAATCATGGGAATGACCAGGGGTGGAACCATAGTGGAACAGAGATTTTCGAGCGGATTATATATTTATAGGGGTGGTTGAGGGAATGCGCAGTTTTGTTAATGTAATTGGTGGCAGGTTGTGATTTGTTTTAGGAAGCTGCTGTGGGCAAATTAAGGAGGTATGCGCTGCTGCTGTAAGTATGGATTGTATGTTAATTAAGCTATGGGATAAACGATGAATTTCGATATTAAATACGGAAGCTACATTAAGGGACATGTTATTGAATACATTCACGGAAGATTTATAAAATCTGGTTGAAGTAAAAACACATCTAGACGAATAGATTGTTTTTGTGCATGTATTACTTATTTTCAAATGGTATTTGAAATGTATAGGTACTTATTTTACTAATGGAAACAAGGTTAAAGAGATGTTCACTATCTTTTACTCAAACATTTCGTATAATTTATTTCTAGGATTACCTTTTATTATTTCAGTGATTTTCTTCTACATGAAATAGTTAAAATATGATCTTTTAAGATAAAATGTATTGGTAATACTGATATGTTTCTCGAGGTATAAGGCTAGAAAGATCAAATTATAAGAAAAGAAAGTATTTAAATGACCTTTCAATTATAAAATTACAGCGCTGAAAATTCCCAACCAAGCCAGTTAGTTACATATATTATATATGTATATATTGTTTCATCTATATTATGACTTTATGGTTTTAAACAAAAGAAAAAAGTGGTAGAATCATTTTTCATTAAATAGTCAAAAATTTTTAAATAATGAGTTCAAAGTGTGGTCCCTATTAAGTTTCTTTACATGAATAGTATATCTTCCAAGATTTTTGAAAAGGAGAAAAATTTTGGTAGAATTAGAACTTGAAACACCCTAAAATTAAATCGAAAATTCGGCAAATTTTCATCCAATACTCTCTCGCTCCCACAACCTAATCTCAAACTTACCCAAAGATATTAAATAAAAGAAGTAATCGGCAACCAAATATCATCAGCTCTAGAGTAAACACCCATTCAAACATCCGCACAATTTAATGCTAATATGAAACGAATAGAAATTTCGGGATAACAGCAGACGCTTCAATACTCCGTGACTTCTAACGTGCAACACCACAATGCACCCACAAGTATATCCCATCTCCCAAATCGCGCATTACTCAGCAAATGAGCCGAGAATCCATCCCTTCCCCCAAATTAGACAGGAGGGAAGTTCCAATTGATACGGCGGCAGAGAAAGTGAGATAGGGCCAAAGGGGGTTTAATGTAGAAGGGGGGGGGCTTCTAAAGAGAGAAGGCACTTTGATGAGGTATTTTGCTGAGGGAAATTTAAAGGAACAGGCGGAAGCTGTTACATTAGTAAGTAATGGTGATGTGCATTGTAATATACAGTCAATACATGTTTGTATTGGGATTTGTTATTACAATACAAATATACCCATTACTTACAAATATAGGATAATTATGCGATAGCTTTTATGATTCTTTAAATAGGGTAATATTGTCTGGAGCAGGGACTCCACTATGGTGACTTTTTTTTTGCAAAACGCGAAAGAAAACCTTAGAATGATAAAATATTTTTGAGTTTTTAGACCATTTCCACTAAAGAGAGAATTAAAGAATTATTTAGCATTGAGTTTGTTATTTGTGTAGTTTCTATTAATTGAATTTTTCCAAGTTAAAAACTGCCCCATCTAACTAATTTGTTTTTGTTTTTTTAGCATTTTGTAAAGGAATTTTTTTCTCCGGCTTAAACCCTGATCTCTGAAGGTAATCAGGTAGTAAGAAATGCGAAATATTAAAGCCAATAGCACCACATTTGCAGGTAATGGTGATGCAATAATACAAATGCATGATAATACAGATGCATTATCCATTAAGTAACACTGCATAAAGGGATAAAAACGAATGGAATGGAGTAATGAAAATTACATCATATGAAAACATTACTCTGAATTTCTTATACCTATTCCTTTTCTCAGGTTAAAAATTATTTCCATAACAAAAAAATTTATAACAAACAGAGAAAAGGAAAGTAATGTATTTAGTTACTTAACTAGAATAAATTCTGACTTTTAAAAGTACTAATAAACAGTAGTTTAAAATCCAACTAAATGAATATTTATGGAAGGAAATGGTCACTCTCTTGCACTGAATATTTTATACGTACTATTCGTGATACATTCAAGTCTGAACCTAGTCCACGTAACAGTGTTCAAGGATCATAAACCAGGAAAAATATACGTCCACGGCAAATTATGTGTCTCCTCTAAAGCGTAGTAACCCTGCTTTACGCCTTCATTACACTGTATATGAGTTCTAAAAGAGGTAATAGTATATTCCATTGGGATGGCTAAAGTACTCAGGATCCTTTTATTTAGCCTTTTACTCTTTTCGAATAAAGAAAAGTGCGTTTTATGATAGAAAGGTTCAACTAGAAGCAAATAATATTACAATAAATGTATTAACAATAAAAAAAATGACTTGTTTTGACTTGCATAAGCATAAGCAATATAGCAAGTCTTCCAACGATTGTGTATTAAATGGACATCCAGATAAAACCATTATTTTAATGTAACAGAACTTAATACAATCTGCTCAGCTTTTTGGTGATCACAGAAATCAAAGCAGCGTATCCACGAACGGAATTGGACATGGTCCAGCAGCTGATGCGTTGTGAATCTTTATGCATTCGGACTTTCCAGCACCGGGTTCCGACCTCTTCATTTATTTATGAAACTTGAAGGGGTGGCGAAACGTTTACCGTATATGCATATGTTGACGCGTGCTTAGCATGTGAACGGAGGGTCGTTGTAAAGATTGCAATGAATGAGATATTTCTAGTTTTGGATGATGTATTAGCTTTTTCCCCTTTTAATGTTTGTTACGGTTGACATTGATAGACTACTGAAACTGATTTTCGTTCCTAACATTGTTAATTCAATTTATCAAAGAGTTTCGTTGGTATTATACCTCGAACAGTCCTCACACGTTTGACCACGATATTGCTCACTAGCATACGTCAACCATTAAATGAGTGATGAACTTGTATTCGAACGCCAAAATGCAGGGATACTAATAGTATATTTTTGGAGGTAATTTTAAGTTCTTCTTAATTTTACTAGCAATTGCAAAAATAAAACAGTACGTTTTTTACAGTAACAAATATGAGAAACCTTGTATTGCTTTTTTGACATATTTGCTTTCTAAGTTAAACTGAAACGTAATTAAATTTAAAAAGAAAATATTTGCTATGAGATAAAAAAAATGGAAGTTTAGTTAAAACGTTTAAACAAAACGTCTTTAAACGAAAAGAAACCAACCCAGAGTTTTCGAGTAAAAATTTTGAGTTCTTAAAGATATGCAACAGAAAATTGGAGGGAGTAAATAACATGAAGTAAAAGTTAAGAGTTATCCACGGATGAAGTTAGAATATTTACATGAAAATTCTTATACTTGAGAAATAAATATCCTTTTGAGATATTTGTTTTCAGTAAATTGTTCAGAATGAAATAAACAAAATCCAGATACAGCAACAACTTTCTAGGATTTACAGTAAGCAAGTAAAGCCATAAATTTCACCAGATATCCTCAGAAACCTAAGAGTTCCAAGGAAAGCCAAGGAACTCTAAGAAAGAGTTTCAATTCCAAACTTTTTGAATAACTCGGCCGTGCAGGTACTCACAAAGGAACTTTCAGTCTTTGCTCCTGAAAGCGCCTCACAGACCGAAAAACTGTAAGAGTAATTCCGGTCACAAAATAAAAAGCGGCATGCTAAAGTATATTTGAAACCTAATCCCAGAGTTTTACTTTTACCTTGGAAATGGCAGAACCCAAACACAAAATTAAAGAAAAAAAACCCTATTTTTCTGCTGTCTGTAGACATCATTAGATTTAGAGCTCAAATATCCATCGTTAAGGTAGAAAAGGATTTAAGTTTCCAGATCTGTTTTCGAGTTTGAAAAGAGGGAGGCATCAAAGAGAGAAAGCCGCGAGATTTCCTGTACGGATCAGAGTAATGGTATATCTAAAGGTATAACTTAAAACCAGGCTTTGAAAGAACGGGTAATCCAAATTTTAGAAAGTTGATAAAATAAATGTAATGCGTATATACGATTGGGATTTATGTTTGTAAATGCCTTAGTTTCGTCAAAGGAGAATTTCATTAAGTGAAATGGTTTGAAAGGAAGGTAGTGATATTTTAATGTTAATATCGAGGAAACTGTAAACGGGCTTTATCAAAACTAAGCTTTAGTCGTAAATCTAATTATAATACTTTAAATGCAAGGATAACTACTGAAGACGAGTCAATAATAAAAGGCTATGAACGAGGCGTAGAAAGTAAATGAGAGTAATTTAAGATACAGTATAAAAATATGGTTTTTAGTACCCAGTAAATTTAATGTCTAGTCAGTTATGTGATTCGTAAAATCCTTTTAATGCATTGAATTGTCATATCAGTTACTCTAGGAGTGAAAGGATTATCAGGAAGTCATAAATCTATAGCTATGAAAAGAGAACAGCGTTCATGTATAGATGTTTTCATTCAAAAACAAAGTAGACAAAATATCTTTATTTATCCTCAACTTTGAGGGGGTTATTTAAATGACAAAAATTATTAAAAATGAAAGAAAAAAAATCATGAATCTAAAATCATGTACTGAGAAGGTGAAAGAACTTTTTACTTTCTAAATGTTTGGCTTCGAAAAATTTAAGAGTATAAAATGCGAATTGGGGGGGGGGTGTTGTATTGATATCAGATCTAACCATTTTCGAAAGGCTCTTAAAAATATATCTTGTAAAAAAACGAATCCATCGGGGAGCATTGGAGGAATCTTAGGGGAGGAATCGGGGAGGAATTTTTACAAGATGTATTCTAATAGCAGTAACATTACATGAAGATGGATAAATTATAGGTTCTAATATGACGGTGACAATAATCAATCTTAAAAAGTCAACACATTCAGTAGAAGTATAAACAAGATCCATTTCCTAGAAAACAATTTCGTATTTGAAAAATGTACAACGGAGTTTTAAAGAATAATACTGTTTTGTCACATTAAGAGTCAGAGTCATTTGTTTTTCGAAAATCATAGTTTTGTGTTATATTAAGTGTCATAATCTTTTGTTTTTAAGAGACATAGTCATCGAACATACATAAACAGTACAAAATCTCACATATCGATATTTTATACCCTTTCTAAGGAAAGGGATTGAAGAAAGTCTCACAAAATTAAAATGCGATGGATAAGATTGCAGTTTAGTGCACACGCGTAATCCACTCAATATGCACGTCACATACAAAAAGAAACCTTATAGCAATGGAAAGAGAGATGTTTCCGAAATTTCAATGATCGTCTTCTCCTAAGAGCTCCCATCGATTTTTCCAGTTCCTTATTCACATATTTTTAGCCCGGGTTTGGATAATCGATGACCTCCTGCATTGAGTCAGCTTCTCCTCCATTTGAGATCTCAAAAGGAACCGAAAGAAATCTTTATTAAGTGCTCCAAAGTATTCTTCCGCTGAGGCAGCAGTTGAGCTGATAACACGCGTATGTGCTTCCTTCCCATTTTTCTCCAAGAAGAAGCAGGCACGCACAAAAGAGCCAGTAGAACGTTCCAAAAAACTTCAGGTAATCCGAGAGAAAGAAATCTCAAGTACTATAAGAAATTTTGAACAATCGTCATTGTATAAGATTGAAAATAATCCCATTCTGCGCATTATTTTTTTTAATTTACAGGGATATCTATGGATTTATTAAAAGTTATATTTTACATTTTCAGTAGAAACTAATCTAGGAATCTTTATTGGCTTAGGTTTTGCCTGTATAGCAAAATCCCATTGTTCAAAAATGGCATTTTTTATTAAACTGAGCCACATCAAACTCACATTAATTACTTCATCCATTTAAATACTTAAAACATGAAATAAATTTCGAATATGATGAAATGAGTTGAATCAAATACATCAGTGGTTATTTCCCCTACCACGTAGCGGTGTTCTGCAGCACTTTTTGTATATTGATTTCTTCATAAAGAAAAGAAAAGTAAAAGTGGAACGTGCATCAGAAGGGAAAATCCAGTGTACATGTGTCTGACTAATATCCCCTCACAGAATAACATAGTTAGCCCACGCCTACAGAAAGTTGATAAAGTCTACTACTCACGGGTAAAAGGGTATCTAATACTCAAGTAAAGTTGTGCAACAATGGTATTACGAAAAATCTAAGTTCATAAACTGCAAGTTTTCTTACATCTAAGTATTTTGTGGTGCCTTCAAGTAGTACTCCGTAGGGAACCTTAGCATGATTTCGAATAGGGAACATTTTTGTAAAAATACAACGTAAATTTAGTGTAAAAAGACGTAATTTTTTACAGTGTAGTTAAAATTATGTCGTAAAAGGGAGTTGCATTTTCCTATCTTGTCTCAGAAATTTTCTATTTGTTTGCAGTACGAATGGTACAAATTTGTAATTTTTGTTTTGTTTGTGATGGTTAAATATATGACTTCTATAAGTTAGTTTTATTTGTTTAACATATACTCCCTTCTAATAATTCTTTGAAGTTTATATTCAGATGTTAAATTGAAGTAAAAAATAAGCACGTACGCGGGAAAGAGAGGTATTCCTTTGCATTATTGAAACCTATCGAGTATCGAAATTAAAAATACACTTTAAATATGCAAGTTAAATAAGAGACGAAATACGCCTTTACTCTTAATCAAACTTAATGTGTTTCAATGGTGCGCAACGAAACATTCTCAATTCGTAAATTAAAGACAGCAAATATTCCCTCTTTTGTGTTTATAAAAGAAAATAAAAACTACCCGTATAAAAAAGTATCACAATTGCATCTGATAACTTTGAAAAAAAAACAGAAAAAAAACCCGACTAGATGACAAAAAACACCAAATAGAAAAAAAAAACCTAAAAAAAATCGCCGGACTAATTTGTATGCAACTCCATAAAAACGCTTCCAAGCATGCAAATTTAAGAGAAGATTCGAAGTTTTTGTTTTAATCAAAGGTGATTCCGGGAAAAAGAGGTGCAAGTAAACACACATGAAACACTTCACAGGATTTAAAATTCCTCAGGCGGCGTATGCAACAACCATTGTTAAAAATATGAAAAATTGCACAGTAATACATGAAATGATAAAACTATCTGAAACAACGTCAGCAATTACAATAACGTAAATAAGGCGTTACATCCAATCAGTTTAGATTTGAGTATTTTTTTTTGTGTTACTGTCTTATAGATGTACTTAAAAATCATCATAATTCACATTTAATTGAATATACATCACAAAAGATGATACAAAAATGTGGAATTAATGAAGAACAAACAGATAGAGGAAGAATACACAGTGAACAGATAAATAAGGAATACATTTTCTTACACAATATGACGTCCTGGAGTTACATCACTTTTGTTAAAATCTAAAAGGATGCTTGTAGTTAATTTCACAAAACAAAAGCTTCCCTAAAAAAACTTAAGAAAACCTTTGTGCAGCATTGAAAAAATTAAGAAAATCACGGGCGTGTTTCGAAAATTGAGAGATCATTAAAACCATCTGCGGAGACACTTTAAAGAAACTGCCATTAAACGAAAACAGAATGGAACGACCGAAAAAACGGTGCAAGGTTAATTTTTACTCGCGCCTCTGAAAATTTACGGAAGGGAGAAAAAACGCAGCACTATAAAACACGATTCAAAAGAGTGTGAAATTTAAGGAACGCAACTTTTAGTGTTTTATTACAACCTTAATGACACGGAGATAAATATTTTTCTTTCCAGAATCCGTTTTTTACAGTTTCGAATTTCTCTCGCGTTAAGGAATAAACTCGGTAATGAAGCGAAAAGAAGTGAAGTGAAGTAACAGTTCAGTTTTTTGCGAAAAAAAATGTAAGGTGGAGTTTTTGATTGGGTAGGAATCTCATTTCGATGTTTCTGTATGACATCCTATTTGCGGTATTTTTTTTTAAATAACTGTATATAATTGAGCAAGCTAACCCCAGATAAAACTATAAAATTTTGTGTGCAGATAACTTATTTAAGCATCAGACAGTTTAAAGAAACATGTTACAAAGTTATTTACTACAACCCTTTTTTATTAAGAAGAATTTAAACTCTGTAAAATATCGCACACAAATACAAAAATTTTCCGCTGTGAAATAAATAATAACTAAAACTATAAACATGTACTGGAAATAGGGCATATGACATGGCATGTGTCAGGAATCAGGATTAAGTAAATACTGAAGAGGATTCTGAAAGACTCCTTAGTTATCCCATTTGAAAGCTATTTAGATGTTAGAAAACCGTTTTTCAAATTGAAAATCTTAATTAGAGAAAACAATTATATTTAAGTTATAAATCACAAAGTTTACTTTGGGTGGGCTTTTAGTAGTAAAATAAGTCTTTACTGTTTTTAATAAGACAGCAATTTTAATAAAAATCACAATTATTCAGAACAGACTTAAATCTGAATTGTTTAAACATCACTAAAACTGACAAAACAAATACACACGAATCGTGAAATAAGTATAGAAATAGTCTCAATTTATTTCAAGGGAAGTAGAATTTAAACAATCTATTGTTAACATCATCAGATTTACTCAAATATTATTAATTTTTAAAAAATATTATCCATTAATGATACTTAAAGCAGGACAGGTTAAAATTAATGTTTTATCCTAGTGTCTTATCAGGGAAAAACAAATCAAATTCAAGAGAGGCAAAGAAATGAATAAAAAATTATGTAAAGAAAACTCGACATTTTTGAATACGCAAAAAAACATAAAATATTGCATGAAAATTTCATTCCATAAATGTACATGAGCCGCAATTCCATAAATAAAGTTGCACAAAAACACTGAAACAGAACATTGGGATATTCGGGTTGACGTATATATAATTCATACTGCCTGAGGCAAGGGAGACACCATACACCAACTACCGGGGGGTAGAAAAGTATGTCTCCTACCACAAATAAAAGAGGAAGCACTCTCCAGAATATTCCAAATGTCTTTCTCCGTTTTCGTGCTTTCTGGGAATTCCGGATGCAACACGAAAAAAAAATCATATGTAAAGAGGCAGAAAATATCAGGATACTGGATACGAGATAGAGGAAAAAATATTTGATTTTATCATTTATATGCTTCTTTTTAACTAAGAGATGTTACAAAACGAAAAGTGGCTAACATGTTAGTTTATGCTAAAAATTATAATCCAGTTGGTAATTTGAAAGGTAAACGAAATACCTGTACAACTATATTTCCCTACATAAACAACAGTATGTGGGAAAGAAAACTTTTTTGGCTATTCAAGGTGTGATGAAGAATATTTAAAACAGAAGATTTCTGTCAAGATAACTTGAGCAAACGCTTTTTATGAAAACATATCACTGACTTAAAATATAAGGAGAGACAAATTAACAAAATGTCAATCACTTAATATTTACCAGTCTTATTTTGGGTTGGTAATTTAATTAACACTTTTTTGTGGTATTTGTTTTTAAATTTAAACAGAAATACCAGATATAGTCAGTTTACTGAAAACGTAATTTGATCAGTTGGAATTCCGAATTTGTTTAATGATAAATTCGGGAATAATTCAGATATTTATTTTAACAGTGATTTAAGGGTTTTTAATTAACTATTTCCCTTAGAATATGTTAGAAGAATGTTTTTGAAACCAAAACTATATTTAGTTTTGCATATAGTCCGGTCCGTAATAATTTAACTTCGGGCAACCAAATTATTATATTACGAAAATTTTTAGCAATAATATTGTTTACCATATTACATTATTTAGCCTCTTTTAAATAACTGGATTACAAGGGTTAGGAAACAGAAATATTTAAAATAATATCTTTCGCGAAAGCTCAAAGTATTCCCTTCTCGGTGTGCGCTTATGCCCCTACATGGAATGCAAGGGTGTCAATGTTGCCAATTTAGACTTCGGTTATAATAAAAGAAACATTTCAAAACCAAACTAAAGATTTTGAGTATTTTTCCGTGGATTTAACCAGATACCACTTAAGTTTTATTAAAGAGAATATGTGTCTCAGCTCTACTTTAATGTAAAAAAGGTTTTTTTACTTGCATGAATCCTTCCATTTTTTTTCCACCTCGAATTTACAAAATACATTTTAATGCTGACTCAAATTTCAGACAAAAAAAAAAGAATCTAGGCCTCCCCGGAAACTTCACGCCGTGCCGAAGTTTTTCATATGCAACACAAATCCGTAGCTCCAAATACGAAACTGTTGTTAAAAGCTCTGCAGCGCCATTTTTTTTCTTCCCCCGAAAAAGTAATGAAGCTGTTTCCGTTCTATCAAAAATCACTTCGAAAAAAAAAATACCGAAGAACTGCAAGTTTTTTTCCTGATTATTCCTGTAATACTGTCTTCTCTGACGCGCTTGTTCTTTTTTAGGTAGTACTCGAAGTGACAAATTCTAAATTTATCAGAGTAAAGAATTCGGCAAAGTGCTGATACCGCACTGACACGCCTAAAGGAATATTCTTTCGCTTCGCACAAGTGTAAGGTGATGTTGGAATTTTGAATTAATACTTAGAAGACATGTTTCTTGATTTTTTCAACTGAATAGAATAAAAACTATTTTCTGTTTTGAAGGAAATGTCAGAAATTCAACAGTTCTAAAAGTATGCTAAAAGTTCTTCATAAGCCATATTTTTGCACTGCAAGATCTTACATATATATATTCTATACTAAAGCACCGATTTCCAAAAGGCAAAAATTAATTACCTTACCTCATCAATATCGATATTAATATAAAAGTCATTTGGAATTAATGGTGAACAAATATGCGATTTCATGCTCAGATGGTCAAATATTACCATAGTTATAATCTATTAAAACATAAAAAAAACGGTTAATAAAATATTTAAGTTTCAAGGTAATCCATTTCTAAGTCACATTTTTTGAAATGCACATACACGTGCATTTCAAAGTTAAATTTTTTACTGGAACAGGAACACATCTTGGTCATCATTCCTAGCACTAGGCACTAAGTAAATATCTACAGATTAGCTCTATACCCTAATCTATTTTGAAAATGAATAAAATGTTCTGAGTTTTTATTCACCATGAAAACTAGCTTTATCTAAAATGTTTACCAAATAAAAATTCTAAAAAGGCAAAACCAATTTTTTTTTTTAATTCGAAGCTAAAATTTTGCACGAAAATGTTAAAAATTGAGTTTTTCTGTACAACAATATTTATAAATAACCGTAGAATGTGTACATTGCAAAGAATTTATTTTTAATGTTGTACATATATTGAATCATATTCCTTTTATACAGTAGGACATTGATCCTCAAACAAACAATGGTTTACTTAATGTATGAGAATTTAAGTCATGTGTGTTACAGAGTAAGTAAAACTTTAATGCTAATCGCGGTGGATCCTAAACAGAATTCTGAGCAGTAGCAATGAAAAATGAAGTAGGCATAACATTAAAAAACAAACCAACTCCCGTCAACAGCAGTGTTGTCCAAACATGAGTTGGCAAGTAGAGTCGATAGCAGGCCGCAAACAAACAATTTCTGTTTGATCAATATAACGATTTCTGGTATAGGAAACCGATTTTACGGAATCGCTGCATATAATACTACAGAAGTGTATTTGTTATTGTTTAACGGGAGGTTTCCTTTTGAAGGGAGCTTTATATAATCATCTTAATATCCAATTCTTGGAAATGGATTTAGAACTTTGCGAAATTGAATTGTTATCAGTTTTCGGTATAGAGTTTGAGAAGGATGTGTTGAATTTTGATTATTAGATTATTATTATTTTTGTTACAAACAAGCTTATTGAAACAAATGAGATGTGCATGTTTTTTTTATTTTAACATCCTACTACTATTCAATGTTACAAATTGTTAACGTAAAGATAAAAATATAAAAGCTGATAGAATATTCAAATTTTGTAACATGCGATAAGT
This sequence comes from Tetragnatha montana, assembly GCA_963680715.1. Taxonomy (NCBI): domain Eukaryota; kingdom Metazoa; phylum Arthropoda; class Arachnida; order Araneae; family Tetragnathidae; genus Tetragnatha; species Tetragnatha montana. Next base: position 18,308,751 of record OY796685.1, read on the forward strand.
ATAGAATATAATTACATAAATATTCTCGGAGAAGCTTAATAAGGTATAAACTAAAGTTAAAACAACAATGCAGACCTTATTAATTCTTTTTTAAGCGAGGCTTCTGATTACCTCTACCTTTAATATTAAAAATATTCCATACTTATAAATACACGTTTCTAAACTCCGTAAAATGAATAAAAAGTTACTTTTATAACCTCTCTCTAAGCCGAGCTAATGCACAAGGTCCACAAAATCTAAATATAAATCCCCTTTTACTGCTGGGACCTTAGGTAAGACATTTTTAATTGAATTTCAAGGGAAGCTTTCCGAAAACATCTTAATGAGCGCAAATTCGTAAAATTCGGTAGAATTAAAATAAAAAGACCGCGGTATTCCGAATCTAAATAACGTTCTATAATTCGGAAAACAAATACTTTCCTTAAAATAAAGGTAGAAAATGAATACAAAAGAAGGGAAGGCAAGCAAAAAAAAAAAAAAAAAGTGGCGCATGTTTTGCGTGTTTCCTGCTTATATACCAGAAATTCCTTTTGTTTAATCTGCGAGGGAGCTTAACTAGACTAATTAAGTAGAAGCCTTTGTAAAGACGAATGTAAAAACAAAGCTCGGAGGGATAAAAAATAGATGCCCCGGCTAATTAAAAAAAGCGCAGCGTATTAGTGTACGAAAATAATAATTAATTGAAGAAAATATCATTTTGGTCTTCCAATAGAGCATTACTTATTACATTTGTGAAGCTGTTACTACGTAGAAAAAAAATAACACGATTGTTATCATTCACTTAATAAGAATTAGTTTTTAATATTGCTTTCATGCAAGAGCATTTTGTTAAGAGTAAAAAATAGATGGAATGGGAAAAACTTTTTTTCACTAACCACATGTTTTTTCTCTCTTTTTTGTTATTACATCTTCGGTGATACAATGATAACGTAAATCCCTTTACTAGCAAAATGCTGATAAAATGGACTTTTTAGCATAAGTAAAGTTGTTTCGTATTTTCTCACATACATTTTTTATTATTCTGAACAAACTGATTTGTTGAAAAAAAGCTCTATATAGCCGATTCAAAAAATAAAGAAACATAAATTTTTGTTTGGTATTTTAATTTTTTTATTTAAATACTGTTACCAATAATATAAAACTTTTTGCAGTAGTTGTATAAAATGATATTAAATTATCTAGTTAAGAAATATTTATACTGTTATAAATTAAATTGAAATAGGTTCTGAAAGCCAAGACAAAGCAAAATCTTAAAGGGTGCCAAGGTTTGAGTCTCAGATCAAGTTGTTAGAATGAATATACATTTATTTTGACAATGAATTTTTCAAGATAATCCACAAAACATTACGAATACACATAGTTTTATTTAGTAATTACCCTAATTTAAGGCTCAAACCATTCACTGCATTTTAAAATTATTTTTATTAAAAAATTACTTCGCATTTAATGCTTGCATAGTGTTACACTTTTTATGCAACTAAAATGTTTTTTAATTTATGAGTGTGTTTTCATAAAAATAAAGGTTTGAAAATTATAAAATAATTAGTATAAGTTAACAATACAATATAATTTGGCAGATTAAAGGGACTAACAAAGGGGACTTCTTAATAAAAAAAACCTAATTCTAAAATTAAAAAACAATATTGTTATGTGTTATTTAAAAATGTCGCATGTACCATTCCTAATCAGAACAATTTTATTAAATATTATACACCTACTTAATAAATGCAGTGTAAGACTAATGATCAATAATTGATATTTATTATCTATAGATGCAAAAAGCACAAAAAGAGTACCAAAACGAACCTTATCTTTACAGAAAAATAACATTTACTTCAACTTAAAGCTTCTTAAGAAGCAAAAATAATTCTGCAAAGTATAGAAAATCGTTGAATTTGTTTAAAAATAGAGTAGAAACCAGCACATAAAAAGTTCCTAAACATAATGTAAGGAATGATAAAGAGCAAGAGGAGTGTTTTAATTAAAAATTAAAATTCACTTTTCAAATGTTCAATTAGTTAATATAGTATGCCTATTGCAATTTGGATACTCTAAAGCTAAACGTTCCTATCCCACTTCACAAGTTGTAAATAAAACGAAGAAGAAATTAAAAATGCACACATATAGTTTAAATGAACGCCTCGCATACTAAACACATCTTTCCGAAAACTGGGTGCATACGATGACCAAAAGCAAGGGGCAGAAACAGATCGATGGAACCGCGGGCACTAAGTGAGCCGTTCCGCGACTGACAGATGCAAGGACAAACAATCGCCGCTTGACCCCGACCGGACACGAGAAAGCTTTCTCGGCACCCGAAATCGAATCCCGGAAAAGGGACCATAAATAAATTAGCTGCGGTAAAATGTGCGAGGATGGTGGGAACCTGTGACGAACTAGGAGTGATTTAGTGAGGAAGGAAAGTTGGGTTATTCGAGGGAATTGAAGAAAGAGTGGGCTGTTTTCTTTTGAGTTCTCTCTCAAATAGGTTCAGTTAGGGTAAGTGGAGGGAATTGTGAGAACACAGGTAGAGCCGTGTAGTGGAATTGTGTAACCGGAGTGTTACTTTGTTTCAATGTAAGAAACCTGGTAGGTTTGATTTTCTTTTTTTAAAGGATGTTTGTTCGGGTTTGTTGCATTGCAAATGTTCCACACAAAAATAAACACAATTAATAACACTTTAGTTGTGTTGTGAAACAGAAAACTTAAACACCTTATTGTGTCGTGATAGATAGTGCACTGAATATGTTAGAATAGTTTACTAAAAATACTGTTTCAAAATTTGTTTAAAATCTCGAAGTATATACTTAAATTTGGACTAATTTTCTGTCTCTTATTTTCAGCAACACTTTTTACATGACTATATTTTTCTCGCACAACACAATCGCAATACAATCAAAGTACTTTTGATTAGAAGTGTTCTATATACTGGCATATATAATATATATATTTCATGCATTTGCAGTGCACAATACTAAGTTAAGGTTATGACAGGCTCGACTGCGACTACTTTCTTCTGAAAATGTGGAAAAAAGGTGTGGTTTCAGCAATGTGACCTATTATTAAAGCTTTACAGGGAGTTTGTTTTGTTGACAGTTAAGTGATGATAAAATTACTTATTTTGTGTATTAAATTTTTAAAACATTGATGAATAAAAATCTGATACACTATGATTTAATTATGGATAGTAAATTTTTTAACCTAATAATAATATTATTGTTTAAGAGTTTATATAGTTTTTTAATAAAGAACCGGAAAAACATCATACTCAGTAAAAATAGTAAAACAAATTAGCAAGAAAGATAATAAAGAGAAATTGAGCAAAGATTCAATTAAATACTAAAGTAAGTATGGTTAACTTTCACTACAACGATTTTTGTAAAAACTATATTTTAAAAGAGCATACTAACAAACGTATATTCTTATACTGAAGGAACTTTTCTAGATTGCATTTTTATGTTAAGTTCATCAGTATGAAAGCTATTCTGAATAACCAGTGAATGACAACCAAATACGCTAAACTGTCACTAAATTAGACTAATACTATTAAAAAAATTATAAATACGAATAAACACTTCATACGTATTAAATTGAAGATAATAAATTCTGATAACCTTTTATAATAATACGAAAATTAATCAGATAAAAGGAATAACAAGATACCCATAAAGACCAGGTGTTGATGCAAGAAAAATGCAAGAAAGTAAAAAAAAATTATCTTTCGTTCCTACAAGCAGGAAAAGCACAAGAAATCCCTCGTAATGCTTTTCTTCTTATTGCAACAAACGCAAACCTAAGAAGGATTAATTTAATAACCCATCTTAAAAGATACAAGGGCGTAACTATAAAACACCACAAAAACAACACCCGTTAGGAGATAAGCAAAAACGCGGAAGCCGCCGCCGTAACGATCACAGCATTCATCCAATGCTATCTGGCCATACCCACGCACGAGATAAATTACCACCCGTTATTAAATTTTGCAATGAAAATTAAAATAAAACTTCCATCTGAAAACTGATCAGAACCAGAAAAGAAACCAGGAACTGAAAAGATTATTAATAAGCCGTAAAAAAATTCCATTCGGGAATTAATCAAAAACTCATAAAAATGGAGACTCAGAAACATAAATTAATTGAATTTCTCGCCGCCGTAATCGTCTTATCGTCGGAGAAGAAGATAGAGAGGGAAGAGAAGGATGGATCCTCTACTGACGTATGGCGCATCCGTGTAACCATGGCAACCACAACTGAAGGGAATTCCGGCTACACTCGGGTTGCTATAGAAACCACCGAATCAATCCAGAGGCCATTGTACCTGGGACGGTTTCTTTTTCGGGAAGGAAAGGTTTGACCCAGGCGTGAAAAAGGAACACCAGGGGGACGGAAATAGAAAACCAAGGAGCTGTTGTGTTTGGTAATGGGTCCGTTCAATCAGAAGGGACAGGCTCTGTATGCATTGTCACGAACGCAGCGTTCTTCATTTATACACATATACAACGAAATAAGGCAATGCATTCGAAATCTTAATTTTGCCGATTTGTGTTTTTATAATTTAGCACAGTGGTGCCCAACCTGCGACCCGCGGGCCATGTTTGGCCCGTTTATGTGTTTGTTACCTGCTAAAATTGAGGCTGCTGAAGGACTAGAAAAATGTTAAATAGCAATTCATTTTTAAATTTGGTAGGTATATATTCTTGACCGCGGGTTTTATCTTAATATGAAGTGTGGCCGACAGTGCAGAAAAGGATGAAAACAGATTAATCATAATCGAAATACATTTTTGTCAATATTGTGGTTTTGAAAGAACTTAGGGATTTTACGTATTAGCCCGTCAATCGTCAGTTAAAGGGCTTTTCCTAAACTTTTTCGGATTCAGCATCAGCGTCGACGGTGTAAATACGGAAGTACTGAATTTTGTACCTAACCAACAAATCTTGAATTTTATCAAATAAACGTTTGTATTAAAAAAGAATACGAACTTAATAGCAATGCTCTAGTGAGTTTTGTAACTTTCAGATCTTGACAGAGAAATTTAATAAAAATTATTAATTTCAAACTCTTAAATTTTGAAATACTCAAGTTTGTATTCGAAACCGGCATTATGTTAGACATTTTGATTATAAAACTGTACCCAATACATTTCATGATGACGAAATACATTTGAAAATATTTTAATACTTTCATAAAAATTTCACATTTTGCTTTTAAATTATCAAAAGACTGTTCATTCGTTTTTTCGGAATGCTGTCCCTGAAACCTTTGGGTTTTTTTTTTTTTTGAAACTTTACGGTTTTTGAATCTACCTTAAATTAATTAAGTGTTACCAAATTATCAATTATTGTGATAAAAATTTAAATCTAAAAAAAATTCAGTTTCAAAATTTAAAAATGGTAAAAACAGAAACTAAACCATAATCAGAGTTCCTTCTTATAACGCTAGATGGCTGCACCACACGATAAATTGTAAATTGAAGTAAGCAAGGTATCATATAGATGGCGCCATGCAATTATCTTTCGATTTTAAAAAAGATCCTAAACTAAACCTTTCTTCCCGATGTTTTATGAGATTCAAAACGCGAAAACGTAAATATGCAATTAAACCTATTACAAGATACATATTTTTTTAATTTCCCATACTGACATTTAAAGTTATAAAATGTTACGACCTATCTAAAAATTACAGTAAACTTAAAAAGGGCAAAATAAAATCAAGTTGATCTAACATTTATCGAACAAAACACCATGAATGAAAGCAGTGTTGCACCAAATCAGACACTGCTTAGGTTAACAGGTTAACATAATTATCTTCAAATTGTAAATACAGTTTACAGTAAATGCAGTTTTGTTCAGGGCCGTGTTAAGGGAGGGGCGAAGGGGGCGTCCGCCCCGGGCGCAGTATTCAGGTATTCAAGAGAGGCGCTGAATTTGTGCCCGAATTTATTTTTTTTTGCAACTTATTATTTTATTATTTTGCAATTTAAAATTATTTTAGCATTGGACTTAGTATATTCTTCAATACTTTCCAACGGAACCACGATGAACGTGTTTAGGGGGCGCCAAATTTTTGCCCAAACATTTTTTTGCGAATCTATCTGAGAAAAATGTAAAGAAATTATATTTGGGAGGGGGTGCAAAAAAGCCAGGGGGGCGCCAAAAAAGTCATCCGCCCTGGGCGCAATTTTTCCACAACACGGCCCTGGTTTTGTTCCCAATGTTTAACAGAAACCCATCGAAAAACGACTCTGAGAATGTAAATGCTTCTCTTTATTACATTTTTCCCACTTCTCCATAAATCAATGATTCCCAACTCGAAGATGTGAAATGCAATTCGTTAAAAGAATTTTACCTCACGATAGGTAGTATTTTTTTGTTAAAATATAATTAAATCTTCAAAACCCTAAGAAACATGTAGTAGCTGTTTTTTAGTATTTATAGAAAGTGGAAACTATCGTCAACACGTCAACAGTTTAGTGTTCTATTTCATAGAAACTAATGTGTTCTACCGGGGCCTTTCACGGACCTCATATGGCCCGCGGATTGTTTTTAAGGGTAGGGTCAGCAACGGATTAACATCTGTATCTCAACAGGGCATCGCTAGGAATCGGACGGTCGCTTTAATTAACAGATCGCCAAATAACTTCGCTCTCCTCCCGGGGTCCATGTTTATTTTCGCTTTTGTTGGATATGGAGTTGTAGGATTTGTTGTTTCCCCTTTGTTCGATTTCTAGTAACTGACGATGGCTTGATGGGATACTGATGTAAATCCGCAGCTGACACTACCCTAAGAAGCTCGGGGAGCTTTTAAATTTGTAAGGATATTTTGAAGCTAAATAACAGATTCGGCATCTGATATATCAATGAACAGAAAGTAATAGAGTACCTCTAAATCCATGCTGGCCCTGGGGAGGGTGGTCATACTGCCGGTCTCGAAGCCGACGGTGTGGTGTCGGCGGGGCTGGGGACGCTTCAGGGTCTGGCTCCCTCCCCCTCGCTCACTCAGGTGGTCGCTCTCCCATTCGGCGGCACGCTTCGACAAGCTGGACGGGGCTGAAAGACAGAAAACAACTCCATTACGCCCTATGAAATATTGGTTATAAGTAAATATACCTTTCTTGAATACTTTATCTTTGTCACTATATCTAAAATTGTATTACTGTATTTTTTTTTAATTCCAGTGTTTCAATTACGGTGTTATGGAGCAGTGATTCTCAACCTTTTTATACCCAAGGACCACTAGATGCTTTACCAAATCAAAGGCGGACCACATACACTAAATAATGAAAACCCGTATAGAGCGGTAGGTCGGTAATTTTTTTTTTTTTAAATCAACCTGAAACTGCTCAGAAAGGCTGGAAAATACTGCTAAAATATATCCTAAGTAAGCAAAAATTCTTAATTATTTCAACTTAAAATATTTACAAATGTTTGTTCATAAAAACAAATGTTTGTTTTTCTTATTCTGGCCAATTTAACAAGGTATCTAACCATCTTTTTTCTTTACATACAAAACATATGGAATTAGAGAAGCATTAGAATATGCTCCTTTACACCGTTTCACTTTCAATGTTTATCATAAGTGATGTTCACCGAGGAATCACACATTTGCATAGGAAATCGGAGGAGCGAAGAGTGAAACTGCAATTTATACACTCGTCAATTTGAATGATTCCTCCAAAATAAAGATCGAAAATACATTCTTTCACTCCAATTGTATTCAAATAAGGTGATGAAATTACAAGAGAAAACACCTAGGCACCCTCCTCTATAATGAAATCATTGATTCGCAACTTCTAAGGAACTGAAAACGTATCATCGTTTAAACAAAAGAAGATAATAATTTATTTTCTTAAATTTCAGACGAAGAATGAAATATAAAAATCTTAGCGTCGAATACATAGCAATTGAAAGATATTTCTCCCAGCTGCCGTTACCTTTTCCACGATGTATGAAGGAGTAATCTCTTAAGTGCTGCCATCTATTGTGACTGAAAACCAAGGCTAAGTTGGGAGTGATTTCCATGGTGAACGAAGAATGAAAATAAGTTATATGAACAAAGTGTGGAAAATACAACTCATTCTTTTATAGAGATTTTGATTAATGTATATTATAAATTTATATTTAAGTAGAATATTCAGAGAGAAAAATCAGTTGAAGACAACTCTTGACTTCTTCACACAAGCTATAATGCACATTTATTATCATGTTTTATAATATATCTTGAAAAATAATTTTAGAATTCCAGAACTAATTTAAATTTTGAACTTGAGTAACATTTTCTTTTTTACAAGAGCTATAAGTGAATCCTTTTTACACCGAAAATAAAAATTCAGATTAGATTTTTACAACATTATCAATGAAGCTGATTTTGGAAATTCTTAAGTTGGAAAATACATTATAATCTTACCGAGTTAAAATTGCCTACCCTCGTTTATTTCGCAGTTTAATTTCCACCACGTTAAAATTTTAATTGTAAAACCGATTCTGGAGAAACACGATTTATTTATCTGCCTGAAGATGGCAGCATGACACGACGGTAAGAAGTTATGTTTTATATCTTTTTTGACAGCACGAATAATGTGCTACTTAGATCTTAGATTACTGAAAATAAATATCCTAATCTTAATTTGCACGCTTATAGCAAACTAGAGAAAATAAAATTCTTCACTTCCACTATTTAAATAAAACTCCAAAAGATTAGAGGTGTTTAAGATGCTAAATTTTCACAAAAACTCATATTCCACGTTCTCATATCTATTTATTTCTGAAAGAAAACATTTCATGACCCTTAAATCTCTGTAGAAACATCCGAGAATCTTTAAACTTCTCTGATAAAATAGAGGAAATTAGTATATCCAATTCAAACAGTTTAAAGTTAGACTGAAAAGATACTCAAAGATAAAATAATGAAAGCTTCCAATGCCTGGACAGTTACTCAGAGTAACATGTTTAAGATAGTTTAAAATGATGATGATAATAATAATATATAATAATGGAATCATAATGCTGGTAATAAAAATTATAATAATAAACCAAAGGTAAAAATTATAAACTTCTTGAATACAAAAGGCAATGTACATAAAATAAAAATACTCCTATTGTCTTATCTTCCATCAAAAATTTGGCGTCTTTAGCCTATGTTGTTTTGGGTTAAAAGTACAGCATGATTATTAATTAGTAAATAATCTTAAATTTGAGCTTTTTCTTCAAATTGTATCATATCCTCTTTAAGTTGTTTTAATCAAAATGTACCTATGATAAGCAAACATCAAGGACAAAGAAAGGAATTCAGGAAATCTAAAAATTAAAGTACGTAGGGGAGACTATTGTACCTTCGGACAAAAATCACGAATTAATTTTTCTGAGACAGATAAAATCACATTTCGACCATTTAAAGCGTCCAACCTAAAGTCAAAACCTTAGTAAGTTAAGTTTTTTATTAGCTCATATTTTAGAAATTGGATTTTTAATAACTTGATAGATGTAATTAGTGTCAATAGGTACTAAAATAAATTCTTCTCGGACAGACCCATATGTTCAGTGTTCGTAGGTATAACTGTCCTTAGGTAAAACAGTATATTCTAAGTAATAAATATAGTTATATAATATTATTCTTTAGAAGTATCACATTCTGGAAAACTATTTTATTTTAAAGCTGGTATAATTTCAATAAAAATTTTATTCATAACAATGTACATAAATCTAAAGATGAGAAAAACCTATATTTTGAGAAATTGTATACAATTTTTAACATCTAATTACCTTTGTTTGAGGTATACTTTAAAAACAACACATCGAACTATATGTTACCTAAAAGTTATCAAAATTTTCTCAAAAATCTATAATACTATTTGACGTTTCAGTATTCGATACCTAAAGTATAAGCTTTGCTTTAGACAACTTAAAGCACCTTTTTCCGAGGTAACGCGCAATTATTGAAACCCCCAAAAGTCAGATACAGCAACTAGAACCATCACAATACTTCCATCCAATGAAGTTTATATGCAGTGGGCACTATTAAACGCTACATAGCATTACATTAATCTGTGTGACTCTCAGCGGCTTTAACCGGCGACTCCATTACAAACTGCGCGGCCCTATATACGCAGAGCAATTAGGCATCGTGATTTCAAACGCATACATCCAAACCCTTCACACACTACATAGGTGGGCCTCTCAATGGCACTATGCAGCCATCGATCAAGGTTACTAGTGCCAGCATGTATGATGCCGAAATCTGCTGATTAATAATTAAGTATGCATGTTATGTGACGTATCAAAGGATTGAATTCCTATGAAACTCTATAGAGTCACCATTCGAAATACCTGTGGTTCGGAAATAACTTTGAAGTTTAGACTAGTAATAATGGATCTCCAACATTGTTTAATACGAGTTTGAATTTGAATTGAATATGGTGGATTTTTGGAAAGTTCGTAACATACGTAATGTAGAATAGGCTTGTACAAAATTTAAAGAAAAACCTTCTTCGCTCATGAAAATAGTCACAAATGATTTTATTGTTGAATATTTTTTTACATCATTAAAGCAAGATTTATTTTTTTTTACATGTATTGCATTAATGATTTTTAAAGGATTTCATTCATTCCGTAAACTTTTATTTTGCAGCATTTTCAAAATTCATGTATCTGGATTTTTTGAAATAAAAGCTATAAAAAGCTTATTTTTAAGCAAAAAATTTTAAATTTCTTCTGTTACCTTACATAAATTGAGAAATTACAACAATTTTAAGGCCTAAATTTTACTTTTAAAGTCATATGAATTACGTTTTACGTACAATCCACACCTGATTTAAAATGTATAGAATATAGTGATCAATATATCTGATTATAAAATTTGTATGTTGCGCAAATATCACAAAACTGCAACCAAATTTCTTCCACAATAAGACCTAATAAAAAAAATTAATCGACAGTTTAAAAAAAAGAGAATACGTTCAAAAATCAAGTTTTGAGAACGAAAAAAACCTGTATAATTAATGGAATTTCCATTGTATATAAGGGGCAGACTTCTTTGTAATAGATCATTTTATTAAATTCAAGAAATTATTATTCTTGAAAATTAAAAACCTACTAAATTTTCTAAAAGTAAGTACTAAGGGGTCTAGGAATGTCTACAACTTTAATGTTTTATCATCGGACAGTATTGTAATCATCTGAGATTTTTGCGTCTTGTGCCAAATTTTACACTTGACTAAGCAGAATCCAAAAACACATCATCGCTTTACCAATACTCGCGTCAACTTTTAATTTTAACTTCCAACACTTCATTTCAAGACCCCATTTTCCTTAACAAAAAGCTTTGAAAACTTTATCACTGTCTGAAACCATTACTTTCACTGGAACAGTCAACCATCAGAGCCCATTCAAGCGAAGAGCGGAATTTCAAACGAATCATACACTGTCGGGGCACTTAGTCGCAAAGAAAATACTGGAGATGCCCTAAGTAGCGGAAAACGGTCTTCCGCCGAGGATTTAGCTCCTTATTTGGAACCAATCCAATCAGCTAACCTCAGAGGCTTGAAAAAAAAGTGTCAGCTATGATTTTCGTTGACCCAATTCCTTTTTTACGATATCAGAAACGAAGTAATGTGGGGTCTCGGTTTTAAAACTCGGAGAGTTCATAAAAAATACTTTTTCTACACAGAAGAAAATAAAATCGATTTGTGTGGTTTTCTATTGAATGCGGGTATGAAACGATTTGTACTAGTCGGAAGGCAGCTTAGCAGGGACTTTTGGACTTTGGACACACTTGAAACATTTGGGGATAAGACGCTTTAAGTGAGATAGAGAAATAAAGTTTGTGACCATCCACAGTGAGACAATATAAAAACTTAACTTAAAAGATTGCAAAAGCTTCGTCAATGGTCAATAAGGAAATCATTGAAGCCAGTATTATTTTTCATCAGTATAATGATGAAGTTCTAAATAATGTAGCAATTTTATTATTAAATTTTAAGAAATTGGGGTGAAAGACTAAAACTTAGGCCACTTTACAATACGGTTATCCAGTAGAGCATACCAGCTCGAAATGCCAACTAATAAAAGGCTTTAAATGTAAATAAAGAAATGGAATATGTTATAGAACAAGGATTTCTAACTGGTGGCTCGTTAAACCCCATGAAAACTACCCAAAAATAGCTTCAAAACACTCTTTAGCATGCTAAAATTCGAATTCCCCGAACTCTCGCATTTACCTCTAAGGTTTATGAAGTGTTTTGGTCGTTTCTATAGTAAAAAGAGAGTTTAAATTCGGGGGTAGGTAGTAATTCTCTCTGAAATTCCACATTGGTGTAAAGGGTCTAAGTCTAAGGACTTAGGTCAACCTTATCACCAGTGAGTATAGTACCTATCCAAAAATGAAGTGAAACACTATTTCTTAGGGAAATTTACAAAAACTTTCAGGAGAAAGGCCCCCCCCCCTATTTAATGTATCCTCTGGAATCCCTATTGGAAAAATTTTCCCAGTGTTTCATAAACCAGTATCAAATTATACCGGATTCAGTATAAATGATAATGATACTGGATCCAGTATGATTTGATACTGGTTTATGAAACACGGGGAAAATTTTTCCAATAGGGATATTGAAAAATATAGTAGTATCTTCATACCATGTAAATAACTTCACAAATAATTCAAATAATTTCACAGCAGACTGCTAAAGTGGTGGTTTATCCATAATGTATTCTTTCTTTGTTTAATATTTTTGTAAATTTCACTCTGTACATTATGGAAAATAAATTATTATTATTATTATTATTATTATTATTATTATTATTATTATTATTATTATTATTATTATTATTATTATTATTATTATTATCATTATTATTATTATTATTATTATTATTATTATTATTATTATAATTATTATTATTATTACTTTCGTCGCACTCTCGCTAAAAAAGTTCCACATTATAGAATTTGCCCACCGAAAAATATATATCATGGATGCGAAAGGAGCCTGACTACTAAGCGGCCCGCGGCTAAACATGTGGTTTCGATTGAGGTCCTCGAGTACTTGTAAATTGGAAACCCCTGCTATAGAAGAACAAAATACAATAATATGTAATTTATTGAATATTAAGCCCTTTAGAATTTCCTGGGAACATTGATTGACATGCCGAGTGGTGTAGTGTAAATTTGCTCAAGTTCAAAGCTGCATGGTACTACATTTTTATCAATCAAACGAGTAGAATGGAAATCAGGTATATACCTACTGTAGAGTGATGACCCATTTGGAATGTTATGAAATACGTTATTAATATCAAAGCTTAGCTTATACTCCCTTTGACGCATAAATTCCCTATGATTCTTGCAGTTGAGAAATTCCATATACTCAACAAAGCCCTTCAAGTCAATTTACTCCAATTAAATGCCTAATAAATACGTCCGAATTCCAATCTAACAGACCAGAAACTCAATAAATCCTAGCTTTATATTAAACGCATTCCGTGGCCAGAATATTTAAGACAGAGAAAAAGGAATAAACAACCAGCATCTGTAAATATGCGCTTAATCCCTGAGCCCAACTAATTCATAATTTATTTACAGCTTTCAATAACCAAATAGATCCCTCGGGAGTAATCCCGCCATCCATTACCAGACAAATAAGAAATGATGGCTTCCAAGCGCCAAATCCCAGTGGTTGGCGGCTCCATAATCCTCAGTTAATCCCGACTAATTACCCGGCCATCTTACAACTCCTTATTGCAACCCTCTTTGGGGAAGTGATGCCAGAATTGGCATTGAATCGCGTTTTTAAAGGTTAATTATTGAACAGTTATGAGTCATTAAAGGGTTAGGAATTTTGCAAGTTAAAAACTGCATGTTTTTTCCTTTGACCGTCCCACCGTCAAATATTCAAAAGAAAATACACGTTAGGGAATTTTGTTACAAGAAAATTACATTAAAAAATAAATTGATGCAGTATAAAAACACTACTCAGAAAATTCAAAGGTTCGAAAATTTTTAAACTAAGAACGTTACAGGAAAATTGTTTACCAGCAAAGTTTGAAATTACGGCTACACTAGATTTTATATACCTTCATGGGTTTATAATTATTAGCTAAACCGAAATTCCATATTACTAAAGCAAAAAACGTAAATTTTAAATAAACACTTTGATAGTAAGTTATAATAAGTTTTATGCAAAACAAAGGTAAAACATGTCTGGTTGGTTATTTAGTCTTTTATAGCCCAGGAACCGGTATAACATGGGATCTAGTGTATGGTGAGGTATGATTATTTGTGTGTGGGCCCCAGGGAAACGATAAAATCAGAAAACTCTGTCAAAGCTACAAGCCTCAAATTCTGACTTGGCTCGGAAAGATCACACAAGGCATTTTGATTGCAGCCTTTTAATTGTTCGCTTGCCCCATCAGTCTTCCAGGTTCGCTTTAGTCACACTACACTGCAGATCAAAGAACGTCGTTCTTCTCAACCGACTCTTTTAAAGTATAAAACAAATTGCGCAACAGGGAGCCAAAAATCTGACACACAGTGGTAAACACTAGTCTGGCAACCAGACAACAGAGACAATTTAAGTTGTTAAAACACTACTTACTTTTGCTACGATGAAAAACTTATTTTAAGAAAGAAAAACTGCTTAGCTATTAACAAAAAAAAAACCATCCTGTTGCAAAGGATTGTCTTGATAAAATTTAAATGTAGGTTGCGAGGAAAAACTAACATTTAATCAATTAAAAAGGTTTAGAAGGAAGAATAGAAAGAATCGAGCCCCATTGTTCACAGTCTCAGTTAGAATGACAGTAAGATAAGTCTTCTTTAGCTTGGCATCATATAGCTTAAGCCGGTGAAAAGAACTTTGTATTTGTACAGAGGAGAGTGGAGCACCTTGGGACACTTTTTACTAAATTATTTTTATAATTTATTTGTACCGTTACATTTATTCAAATATAGCTAATATATTAAATATAGTCCTTTGCGCATCTAATAAAATTTTTTTCGACCAATTATCTCTTTCAGGGAATTCATAATAACAAATTAAAAAAAAAACTCTATTAATGTCCCAAGGTGCCCAACTAGTGGCCCACCTTGGGTTTCCTCATTTTTGTCATGACGTAAATCACTGATTTTTTTCTTTCCTCACAGAAACTTTTTTAAACCAATATCTAAATTATAATCGTCTAAATTCTTAAATTATTTAATTTTTTAATAAAAAACAATTTTGTTTTATTCTTGAAAATTTTTGGGGTATCTTTTAACATGTCCCAAGGTGCCCCACACATGAGTGTCCCAAGGTGCCCCACTTGACACTTTGAATATTAAACTTAATTACTCTTTTAGGTTAAGCAAAAAATTATTTTCTTTTTCTTTTCTAAAATATTAATGGATACACATATTTTAATCTCAACATAATTATAATGACATAAACATCTTTTATTAAAAAAAAATATTTTGAAACCACAAGTGATTGTAACTTTGCATCACACAAAACAAGAAAACTGATGACCCAGACGCACCAAAGATTCCAAAACAAGTTGAAGAGTAGATTTTAGGATCATTTATTATTAGTACCTACAAGCACGAGTTCATAACTATAAAATTGCGTCTGAAAAGTGGAGTGTCCCAAGGTGAGCCATGTGCCAAGTGCCCCACTCTCCCCTATTTGTGTTTCTGTAATAGTGTATTCTCCCTTTTATTGAAATCCCTGACAAGAATATGCTTTGTAAAAACAAACTGTTAAGTAAAAAGTTCTTGAGTTATTTAGTAACTCATAAAAAGCAAGGTGAATAAAAAAACAATAGTAAATGTTTAATGCAAGTCGAGTAAGTAATTAAATAAGACTGAACTTCTCTAACTCCACCCTCTCTTTGAATTGAAATGATTAAAATGCCCCCCTAATTTTTATATTGTCAAGTGACTTAGCTTTGAGTAAACAAATAACAGCAATTTTGCCAAGCAATGAAAATATCCTATTCATGTTTTTTACGCTGAATCTCCGTGTTACCGCTATGTATAGTAAATTTATTGTACAAAAAATTTAAAAGAATACGAAAGTTTACACAAAAAGGCCCTGCCCTTCCAAATGAAACAAGTGGTTGAATAATTTATTGATTGACAGTTGCTACATATGTTAGATGTATTCAATAAAGTGAAGAGGGGGCAGGTTTTAATCCTACACTTAAAACTGAAAATCCACTACAATTCTTAAACCTCCTTAAACCTTATTATCCGGGTTAGATTACCACTTAAACGAAGGTTAAAAGGTTCAGCTTTCACATTAACAGATGATAAACCTGTTGTTACAACGTCATAACTCCAACCAATGAGTTAAACCCCTTATTGCCATCATTAAAGCGTAATAGTGGGTGTCCAATCGTCCATGACCAAGTGCCTAACCAGGAATTATGACATATCACTTGAATCTCCCATAATCCGGAAAAAAATCAATAACTAGAGCCATCAGGGAAGGTGATTAGAGCCAGGAAACTAGTAAATTAATGCGATTAATCACCACTCCATTTAACCGTTTTTTATCTCTGTATAAATAACTGCAATCGAAGAGTTAATCGCTTTATTGAATTCTCGTAAGAGCCAGGGCAATTACAATTTGTTTAGAGGGATGGAACTAGGCTTTGCTCTGGTGTTACATGATCAATAGGACAGGGGAAATGGAGTATCAGTTAATGGGATGAGGGGGAACTCTTTTTCCGGCCGGCGAAATAGACGCGAAGTTATGTATGTAAGAGATTTGGATGAAAAGAGATTCGCATGCAGCATTGGGAAGGTGCATGATTTTGAGGATTTTGGACATCTTTTATATTGATCTGAGAATGATTAAATAATCAAGATTTCGGCTGTCTATCACTCGCATCCTGCATGGCTGAAATAATTTATACTTATACTAGATTCTTGACAATGATGTCACGAGTTACAAGGAGAAGCTATGATTATAAATCACACTTACTAGCTACCTAATTGGCGAATCAGACAGAACGAGCGAGAGTCATCTCTGACTCGCCAATTATGTAGTAAGTTTAACGCCTCATCAAATCTCATTCCTTCAACCCGACGTTGAAATCTAGTATATGATGTTTTTGTTACTTCCAAGAACAAATTAGACGGTTCCCCCAAATTTCTACGAATGAAAAATATTTTTCAAAACTTTATGTAGGTAAAGCTAAAATAAATAGACGCAAATGTATAAGCCTGTTTTAATGAAATATGTTATGATTCGGAAAAAAATGTAAACACAAAAAAGAATCCTACCATTGTAGAAACTTAGTTTGATAGTCTCTACCCGAAAAGGGATTTAGGTATTGAATACTTTTACAACATTAAGAACCAAAAAAAAAAAAAAAAAAACACAGAAGACACGAGCAAAAGGGACATCTATCTGACACTAAGCCCCTTAAAACACACCTATATCCTAGAAACCGTACAGTCCTATCTGACCTGTCAGATAAGATATGCTTTTCTCGTCCGAACAATCGAAGGAGCAAGCCAGTTACAAGGCCGCGGATGTGTAAAAATAATATCTTAAAAATAAGGGATGCGGCTCCAATAATAGCAGGGATGCTGCTGAGCCATTCAGCATTTCTGCAGAGGGAAGAAAATTGAATGGAGGAATCCCCGTGTCACTAGGCTACGGGAGAGGCGGAAACACATGACAGAAATAAGACGACAGACCTGAATGAATGTCGAGAACTTATTCAGATGCAATTCTTATTTCAATGTTAGAGAGGGATCGTATCCACTGAAGAATAAAACAAGGAACAAGGATAAGTTGAATTGGGAGTCAAATGATCCAATTTATAATATGAAATTGTTACAAATAATTTAAAAGTATTAAAAAGTAAGTAAACAAAATTTTGATACTTATAGGATTTAAAAAATCCCAATGTTTTATCATGAAAGTTGGGCGATGTAGCATGTCTCATGCATTTGAAAACAGTATAGTTAGAATAGAATCATACTTTTACTACCACCACAGTTGTTGTATACAATAAATGTGTTCCCAAATAAATAATCTAGTTGTTACAATGGAGAATGTACCACAAAGTTGCTTTGTTTATATGGTCAATAAAGACAGACATATCAAGAAAATAAATTATATTCAATTGTTAAATAGAATAATTAATTCTACAGTATTATAAAATGTTCATTTCAAAATATTACACCAATAAAAAATCTTATATGTTTTATTCTCTATTCCATAACAATTAAAAACAAAGAGCGAAGTTAAAACATTAAATTTAAAAAAAAATGAAAAAGTTTCCAAGCAGTTTAAAACGGATGTGCTTTTAATGTTTCTAATCTATCACTAAAATTCCACATTTTTCCATGCATCCATTTCCATTCTATTTCCATAAAAATATATCAAATAAAAGTTATGAAATAAAGTAGAATCAGAATTTATTCCAGAAAAAAAAATAAAGAGAATCACTTTTGAACGATGCCTTGTATCTAAACAACGTTTTTCAGACTCATTTAGGATAACTTCAAAATGTAGGTATATTTCAAAGTATGATAGTAATCTTTTTATAATAGTTAATTCAATCTCATCTTCCCCCTGATTGACTAGTGTAAATAAATCCAGTTCAAATACGTATTAGTATAGAGCAAATATAATTAAAATTAATCGCTTCAAATAAGTTCTTATTGTAAGATTATACATATACCTCCATACAGTAAGATCAGTTCAAAGGCTTAAATATAACACTTACATCATTTAACAAAATGAATAGTTCTATTGAGAATACGATCCCCTTTTGGCAGAAAGTTTCATTCAGATAATGCATTGCCAAGTTGTTGAGAGCAAAATGAAGCAATTAACGACACGAAAGTGTGTCCGTGACTTATAGAGAACATCACTAGTAATCACTAGAGTAGGCGACATGGTCTCTAACGTGTATTGCCGTAATTGTGTCATCCATTCCTTTCACACGGAAATAGATAAAATTTGTTATTCAAAAAAGTAAATTTATCGGAATAAAATAGTTTAATTAGAGATCGTAACCAATTTTACATAACATATATTAGTAACTTTTAAAAATTACATAATATCAATGAAATGAATATTATATGGGAATTTGATTTAAAAAGTAACTAATGTTTGTGGTGTGGATGTAGGAGGTTAAAGGAGATGACATTCTTTAGATCCAAGAACCAAAACGGTCTTTATATCGACTCTTACAAAAAGACACATTACCTAGATTTAAAATGGAATAGATTTTAACGTCTTCTCAATTTTTATTCAAAGAAAATTAAAACAAAAAGATATTATTAAAGTAAAGGGATATAAAACCCCTTAATAAAAATTACCTTGTTTTGTTTATGTTTAAAAATTTAGCATTGTTCCTTATTTTTATAAACAAGAAGTTTGTATAAAAATAGGTTTCTAATAAGTAAAAATATTGTTCATTATATGTTTTTAAAAAGGGGATAATTTATATTTAACTAACGAGAAATTGTCAATTGCTTTTTGTAACTAATGGAACTGGTGCTATACATTTTCAAGCGGAAATATAATGCTTTTACATCGCTTTTACTAAAATTTCTCAAGTAATTTCTTACTTCAGAAACAAACATTATTACATAAGTGATTTATCTTTAACTAATAACACAACTACTACTTCTAAGAAAATAGCCCCCTCTCTTATGCTCATATCTCATCATTTGAATAAAGATCACTCTCTAACTAATACCACAAATCCCAGTTTATGACCACAACAAACATCGCAAATGCTCTGTTACTCCATGTTCGTCTCGTCATAAAAATGAGCTCCCCAGACACTAAGAAAGAAGAATGCAAAGCAAGATGGAGAGAAGATATCGAACAACAAGGGGGAAAAAAACGACCGATCAGACATCGAAGATGCCCCGAGACAGACAAGAAAGCGGGTATCGGATAGAGAATTCATGAATTATTCCGCGTCCATATATTTCCCTGTGGTGCAAGTGCTAATACAAGGCAACAGCGAGGGTTTCCTTGGCTAATCAATTGGAAAATCAATAGAGCTGGGAGGAGGGATCCGATAAGCCCTGGGAGCTGGTAAAAATCGACGGTCAATGTATAAAAATGTTTTCCAACACGCCGAGTGGTTTTGGTAGAATAAAATAGGTAAAACAGTTTGCCGATAAATGTGGTGTTTATCTATGGAACAGTTAATGTAATCTGATAGATAGCTAGTTATGAGAATGATATAGATTAAATATCAAAGACAATTCCTCAAAGTGTCTCAAAGTTTGAGTGAATAGACAGGAAATATCCCTCAAACATATTCTATAATCTGCACAATAGAATGTGTTCAATAGAACCTTCCAAAACGGGTTGTATAAAAATGACATACAATGACTTTAGTATTATCAGCCCACTGATCAACAATCTTACTGAAAATTCGGTAACGGTCAATATGGGAATATTTACCTACAACAAGCAGCTTGATGAGAGATAAAACTTACGGAACAGTTTATCGATAAAAGATACTTATTCGCAAAAATGTATTGATGATCAAAAGGAAAATGATTTCTGAAATTAAGAATAAAAAATCTATAAAAAAATTGTTTGCAAAACATGCGAGTTCTGGTGGCAGGTTAAGTATATTTTTCACCGAATTAGTAGTTAAAATTAGAAAATAATAATACAGGATTCAATTCTGCAAATATAGGTTCCGGGACTGCAACTCTATGGGATATTCCAAATGATGGTGATAGTGTAGGATACTACTATTTCTAAGAATAATTCCAAGGAAGAACGCTCCGATGTGTTCCGCTATAGATCCCTGATAATAACTATCCGTGATACAAAAAAGTTCATTTCTTATTTCTGTTTAGAGTTTCAACCCCATTTGACAAAAACTCAAAGATATCAATTCCTAAGTCTTGGCGGAATAGACCCGATAGATCAGTATCAAATCTAAGCGGGTCATAGTGTAGAGAGCATTCGATGTCATGCAAAATTCAACACTACAAAACAAGAAACATGAGCTTACCAACCAAAAGAATCCTTAAAATATAAGAGAAGAGAAATCCACAGAACACGCTTTTCGTTCACATAGAAACTCAGCCGTGAGCACCATAATCCCCAAGAAATATGTTCTCAGGACAGTAGTCACAGAGAGACAACCTCCCGCGATGCATGGGGCAGAAGCGGCAGGTGCGTGAAGAACTGAAGTGGGGATTCTCCTCTATTAATAGCTGCGTGCATTTGGTTGCTTTTTTGCTGCCCGACCCTGACAGAGCTATTCCGACGGCCGTTTTGGCAACATTGGGGGCTTGAGAGTCGCGTGAGATTATGAGCGCTTTTTTTTTTCATAATAATGCGGGATTATATCATTAAAAAGTGATGCCGAGGAAATATGGAATTAAAAATAGATGAAGGTCTTGGTGAAAGGCCTATTCGGACGACCGAAAGAAAGGAAAAAAGGGAACTGCTTTTTATTTCTTATAACTTTATGAACATTTATAATGAAATGTGTAGATGTAGAAGAGTTGAAATTATTATTCAAATGAAAGCTTCAATTAATCTGAAAGAGTGGGCTTACAAGCTTTATTACGACTTCTGTTAAGAAAACTAACGAAGATATCTAGGACGGAAATAAAAAAATAATTCTCGCGAAAATGAGAATCTGCAACGTTTTTTCAGTAAATATTTTCATGGAAATTACCGATTTTGTTCTATTATAAAAGAAATTTGTCTCTCCATTCGCAGGAATATCTACTGTTTAAATATGTTACAAATTATTTATTCTTTAATGCAATAAGGTGTGATTAAATTATTTTTCAATAAAAATTAGAACGACTTCAGAGGGTTTTCAGTTAAGTTCTTGATATTATTTGAAGCAATTCAACTACTTGTTTCATTCATAGATAGACAACTAAAATTGCCAATTCAAATAACGAGAATAGCATGCATAACAATTTAATGATGTACTGGCCTCTATCCAATAGCTGATGGCAGTTAACAGTCCTTTATCTTTTATGATCTACAGATTTTAAAAGAGATAGGGAACTCGAGAGGATTTATAATGCTTAGTTGGAGATTGTATTTTTTTAACATAGTTTTACTTGTGTCTGAATAGCTGGGAAATTTTGGACAAGACATTGAAAAAACTCTTACCTACGTATAATATGTGAAAAAATATTTTTTTCTTCAAATATATTTTTAATACTTATAAATGAAAAATTTTTGAATTGCAGAAAATTGTGAAACTGATACTTAAAAGGGCAGAAAAAGACATCTAAAACATGTAAAGGAAGTTATTTACTTCCCTTCAAATACCCTTCAAGCTATAAAGATGAAATTTAAAGGTAGTCTTTAAATATTTTGAAAATAGTTTTAACTTTAAAGTGGAAAAAATGTCAAATAATTTAACACATTTTAATACGATATCGATCAGTTATAAAATTAGCATTGCAGAGTTAAAAAGATAAGTACAGTTAGTATGAAATAGACTCTCAAAACAATCAATAGAGCCTAAACTGTTTTATTTCAGAAACAAAGAATAGACATTTACGTCATCATGTGACATTTAAGAAGATTCTACTATTGACGTCACAGCAGAGCTACGTAAGAGCTACGTCTATGTAAACTAATCCATTTTAACTATAGTGCAACTTAGATAAGACGAAAATTCAAAGTTGTGGTCGTGAATAATTTCAAGGTTCCCGTTGAAGTTCCTATTAAACTATTGTTAAAAAATCATGGATAATTCGAAGTAAAACTTTCTTAAAGCAAAGGGTATTTTAATAAAACCATAAATCACACTTCATGGCATTTTATCAATAAAAAATCGTCACCAAAAAGATAAACACAAAGTCTATATTTAGCAGAGATTTTTTTTTACAAAACGTTTAGGAAGTAAATAGCATTATGGAAGTTTTGGAGTTCTCATTTACTAGCGCGATCAATAGTTTAGTATCCTATATATTTTAAGTAAACCACGCATTCAGAAGAAGAATTTTAATTTTCTTTAAAAATATTGAAACGACACGATCGTTGTCATTTGTAATGTAGAAAGTAAGTAACCTTTTAAATCATTCACTGAACATCGAATTAAATTTAATAGATGAAACTTCTTTCATTAAAGACATATTTTCAGCTTCAAATAATCCAAGTTGCACTGCACTAACAAAACATTTCCTAGATCAAAATTTACAATAACACACGGTGATGAACATGAACAGTGAACCAAATAAATTCAGAGAAGACCTTTAATAGGATCTACTTAGTGAACAATTTTTCAAAATATTACAGGTCATTTTCTATTAAAAAAAACTGTTTACTGACGAATAGCTTATATTGAAATGACGCTAATCCTCGACCTTCCTCAACCCTCTCAAAACATGTCAAAGAAAGCCCCTTTAGTCCAAGAGCTGTTGACGGAATTTGGAAAATCCTCTCTGAACACGAAAGCTGCGAATAAAAATAGGCGGACGAGAGCTGGGCGCGCATCAATTTTTCGAAAAACGCCAGAAATCTCCGCAATATCAGCCCTCTTCAAACATGGGGTATAGCCCTTCAGAACGAAATTTAGTAGACAGTATAGAGAGGAGATAGGTTCTTCAGTGCTAAAAATACGCTTAGTTTAAATTGTTTTTGCGGTACAGACTTCTTGACTTTTTTTTTTAAAGAATAATAAATTTGAGTAACAAATATGCCTTCAAAATCTTGAAGTTAGTCATACTATAGTTCTTGTATTGAAAAACAGTTTTGTGGCTTTAGAATGAAAAAAGTTCTAAAAACTAGTTAAGGTAAGAGATCAAAGTTTTTAAACTTGATAAAGTTATAGGAAAATATAGATAGAATCCCTAATTTATTGCTGTAATACTTTCTTTAGTAAATTCATTGCATAAGTGGCTTCTATTAGAAAGTTTTCATTGTAGGTAAGTGTATAAAAATGTTTTCCTATTTAACATTTTTCTTTAAACTTTTTACATCACAATGAAATTACATGGCTTCTTAAAATAAAAATATCCTATTATTAATAAAATAGTATAAGATATAAGCAAAACCCCCAGAATTGTGAAAATTGATCACACTGGTATACTTAAAGGATGGTGTACAGTGTTTTTTTTAGCTCTATCATATCTAAAAACAAAAAAGATGTTCTCAGTTTTTAAGCAAATTAATTTCATGTTTTTGTATAGGTAATGTATGTAGTACAATCCTTGATTTTCATTCCATATGCTGAGCGAAATCAGGTGTAGTTAGTTTTAGTTTAATTACAATTTTAGAATTTCTTGAAATAAATACTACGCAAGACTAAACTCTGTAAAAATTACGAAATATGTTTACTTCATAATAAATCAGTTTTTAAAACTTCATATAAAAAACAACCTAAATAAGTAAAAAAAAAAAAAAAAAAACATTGCGAATGTTTAAGGAAAGCTTCCAAGTTCTTCAAAAAATATCAATTACCCAAATAATTTAAGTTTTTGAGATGAACATATTACAGTTCTTCCGGTTTTTTAAATCAACTAATCAATATGCAAGAATTTAAATTCGGTATCTTTTTTATCAAACTCAAATACATTTTTATCAGCCCAATATCCCTTAAAAGAACCAACACTTCCACAAAAAATAAACACCATAATTCAAAAGAAAATATTTATTTCCCTTGATCATCATGAAAAATGCATTTTAAAAACGAATGAACTATGCGCTGGCCCATTTTTCCGATATTAAATTCAAAAGCCGTATATATCGGATAAATATTAAAGAACCGAGTTTCTGAAAATTGATTTCATTCACTCAAGAGAAATGAAGTGAAGAGGGAATTAAAAGGCCAAAAACTCACTTCTTAGGAAATGAATCTGGGGCTCCTGAAATCTGTTCAACATCGCCTTGCAAAAAATAGTCATCAACTTCAACTTTCAAAGCTCGAATTAAAGCATTGGGAAGAATGAGGGGAAAATTGTATTAAGCCCCCAGCTAATCGAAAATGAAGCTGCCGCTGCCAGATATTCACCCCGCAGATCTTATTTTTCTTTCGCTGGGCAAAAAGCTGATTTTAGATTGAATCATTGATCCAGAAGAGGGTAAGGCTTTTAACTCGCAAGTTGGGCTGTTTATCAAGACTAAGGATCATGGGAATAAAACAACTTTTTAAAACTGGGAGTTGGAAAAACCCAAGGTGATAAAATTTTATTAGAATCTTTGGAGTTAAATTCTTAGTGAAGATTTATAAGATTGTGGTAATGTTTAAATTTAAACTTTGTATCATAGTCTGACTTAAAACTAGGTATTAATAATACAATAAGTGTAAAACCTTAAAAAATGTTATTCAATAGAAATCAATAAAATTCATAATTTATTCCATCAAAGATTTAAAAGAGAAGAGGAAATATTTTCTTACTTGTTAGTTTAAGAAATGCATAATATATTTTCATATATAACACAATAAAAAGTTTTTACCAAAGACTTCAAACAGACAGATGATAAATATTCAAAACTTACCTAGAAAAGAAAAAGAAAATATGAGTATGAGATATATATTACAACAAAATACTAAAAATATAAATGCAATTTAATACTTGAATGTATATTATTAAGTACACTTTTTAATTATTTAATGCATCATATTAGAGAAAAATGTTTAGATACTATTTTAAATGTAATAATAACACTAAACTCATAATTGACATGTTTGTCAATAGGAAAATCGAGCTTAAAATTACCTTAAATAAAGATAAAATAAAAGAAAAGTAATAAAGAAAAATCCTTTTTTAGATTTAGCACCCAAATGTAACAAAATTATTGAAAAAATTTAAAAGTTTTACAAACTGAAAGAAACATTTCATAAAAGAAAACTACGCAATTCCTGAATTTTCGCTAAATGTAGAGACATTAATTTTGGATGAAACAAACCAAAAACAAAATTATAAAAAAAACCGAGGAAAGTTTGAATTCCAGCTGGAATTGGATCTTTCTCTCACAGAACTTAATTTTACACTCTACTTTAGAAAGTGATATAAAACTACAAAGAATATCCAGACATTCGAATTGTTTCAAAGGAGTTGCGATCGTTAAATGAAAAGCTTGGAAAGTCTAGCTGTAATTAGTTTCCATGAAGGGAAGCTGTAGTAAACAGTTCTAAACTTTTGACTATTATGCGATTCTTAGAGAAATAGTTTAAATTAGAGAGAGAGAGAGAGCAGTAACTTAAACCCTTCAACTTAATAAAAGAGACGTTTATATTATTACAGCTCAGCTAAAATAATAAGTAAACACATGAAACATTTTGGTGATGAGGAGTAAGAACATAAGGAAATAAAAATAAATTTAAGAGAACTGGGGCAGTTTGGCACAACAGATGAGTAGTTAAAACTTTCGTGAGAGTTTTTCTACAAACAAGCTTTCTATAAAGTTACATAGATTACACTATTTTCTATAAACGTATATTTTTATTTTGAAAAAAAAGGAAGGAAGCCTTCCCTTTTTTAGGAAGTTGAATGTTAAAATGTTTCAGAAGAAAAATCCAACAGATTTACTTGTCATTTGTCTGGGATAAATTATTCTTCGAAAGAGAATATACAAAACGAAATATATTTTTGAAGAATATTGTCAAGCATATAGTATATGTTATGGGCAAAGTGATTAATCGGGTATTATTAATAATGCCCGAAGTAGAGGCGGGCAAAGTGATAAATTTCATTGATAAATTCCATTCAATTTATCACATTGCCCGGGCATTATTAATAATACCCGGATTTATCACATTGCGAAGCCCGGTGGCGCAGTGGTAGACACAGGTCCGGGGTTCGATTCCCGGGTCCCGGGCAAGGTCGACTCAACCTTTCATCCCTTGAGTGGGTGGATAAATTGAGGACCAAGCGTGCTTGGGAACTAAACACTGGGGGTCCTGCGTTAGGCTGACCACATAACCGGGACATATGCCTTGCACCCCAGGGCCCACGGTCAGGAGAACGAAGATGGGCATCGTAGGCCTTGGCCCACTAGGGCTGCTGCGCCGAGGAGTTTTTTTTATCACATTGCCCGTAACATATATAAATTCAAAAATTATATTTATCTCTGTTTTCCTATTTAAATTATAGGAAAACCGAGGACTATTTCTTTCACGGCACTGTCATTTTTTGAACAAGGAGAGGCCTTCTCATTTACTACAGAGAATAAAATTTAATAATAATTTATAAATAAAGTATGTGTCGAGAAATAATAAAATAACCTACAGTTATTGGACAATGTGAAGCAAAGAAAAGAATGCAAACAGAATAAAAAAAGGAAAAATAATATGACTTTTGAAATTATAAAAAAGATATACAACTAAATAAGAACGAAAGGAATTAGGACAGGTAGAATCCAAAATTGCACCACCAATTTATGAAGACCGTTAGTAAAAAACAAATTAAACCCAACAAATAAACCCAATTAGTGAAATTAAGTATTTACACTAAATTAACACAATTTCTTTAACTAATACAAAAACTACCAAACTACGAACGAGAAAGAAGATATAAGACAATGTTCCAAACAGTAATTGGTAAAGAAGACTTTCACATCCCATTAGTGAAGTGCATCACCCAATTCACCCATAGACTGGGTAAAGATATACGAACCATTTGATAACTAATCCCCCTTAAACTATCAGAAACGGACGACCTTAGAGTACTTTCTTCTTCAAAGCATTTCCTTTTAAGATTCTTTCCAAAGAGAAACGATGCGTTAGGATTATTGTGGTTGGTTTGGATTATCCACAGTTTAGGTTTAAATGGATTCAAAAGTGGAGTTGTTTGAGTGATTTAAGAAAGGGGGGTTAGGGGGCTAGGTTCATTCATAATTTTAAATAAATTTAAGCTATAGAAATAGAGTTTTGCTAAATAAATATATTCAACGGGTGTTACGTGTTTTCGGTAGCTATGTGATGATATTTAATACTTTATTGTGACTAACGAGAACTAAATTTCATTTGCGATACTGATATGAAGTTTAAAAAATTATTCCACACCAACTATAAGAGATTTATATTAATTTTAAGAATTTCCAATTTACTCATTTTTAGCTATTTGTTTTCATTCCTCTCTACCTCCTTAAAAACTGGTCCGTTACAATGAAGTTGTATGTCACCAAGAAAAGATGCGTATGAGAGTTAATCATTTTACCGACGCTCTTTCCTAGATTTTTCCTCTTCATCACAACAGAATGGGGGGAATAACCTAATAAGCGGGGTTAATCAATGGATAGCCGCCATATCATATATAGTGCCAAGGCGATAAATGAATAAATGTGATGGTGCTTGACCTCATCAGGTTTTGATATTAGTTCTTTCTTGGATAAACCTCCTTCATCATTTAACTTGATTTTACAAGTGAACTCCACTTATTAGGGATTTCCCCTAAATTGTAACAAAAAAAACCCGAAGAGATGAAAGCAACTCTCAACAAACCCTTAAAAGTGGGTTTATAATATAGCTCGTTAAACGAGACATTTTCATAAAACTAAGGGTGAACAATTGTATCATTATGACAGATGAACTACTACGCAGTAACTCCCGGAACAAATCCCAAGAGCATACTCCTTTCTCTCTCATCTGAAGTTCTAGGGGTTATTATTTCTATTCAAAGTTTTTACCGAGCCATATAAATCTACCCTTAAGCGGTTCAAGGTGTTCTGAACGCTAAGACCAGTGGTGAAGCGTGAGTTGCAAAAATTGGAAGCACTACATAAACACGATTCATATTTCAACCATTTCAAGAAATCGAGATTTATAAAAATATCATATTTACAGCTTACAATATCACGTAAAGCTACCAAACTCGGAATAAACTAAAAACTAATCTTACGATCGAAACAAATTTGGCTAGATTGCCATTAGCTTCCATGCACGTTTCGCCACTGGTTCAGACGATCATCAGTGAATCAGTTTTTTTTTCAGGTTTTACCCTTCCCCATAGGAGTGAAAGTTATCTATTTTAAAGGCTCATTAAAAGCTCATTTGGACTTTTCACATTCGGTGTTCATCATAAGTAGTGATACTCTTTGTGCAACACTTTCAAGAAAGAAATCAGAGAAGTGAAATGCTAATTCACACTATTCACTTTCACTGTCCATCATGAGTTATTCACTCTTGTGAATCGCTAGTTTCCGCATAAAGTGAAAAAATAAAGAGTGAAACGCCAATTCACACACTTCACTTTGGATGATTCCTCCAAAAATAAACATCAAAAGTGATAATTCTAAATGAATCTTAATTTAGTTATCCATTTTTATCAACTACACCTCTCGTTAGAGATGGTTCCACCCCAAGGATCCAAAACGCTCCAAAAACGCTTCATTTTTGGTGGTCAGAATACTAGAAAGAGAGTCCATGACCATTAGGAGGTAATGGAAATAGAAAAATCATGGAATATTGTATAAGTTAGGGGCTATTTTGGCACTGGGATCGCGTCTCGTCAAGAGAGGCGGAAAAAAAAGCTTGATCCTCCAATAGCCTTCCGAAAGGAAGATTGAATGAACTCGTCACAGCTAATCACACCTTAATGTACTGCCTACCTCTCTGTCAATCAACGAATTACCCGTGCTGCCCTCTACCTGATACTGAAATTTAGAAATAACCTTTTGGACCCTCTGTTAGGTTTTTTCTTAAACGTTTCAGACTGAAAAAAGTCTTCTCCCGATCTCCCTCCAAACACCATCACTAAAAGTCCCAGAAACCTCTTGTAAAATATCTCCCCTTCAACTGAAAAAACAGACCCCATCCACAATGACACCCCTCCTTAATCCCACCACTAAACACTCCCACCCATCACAGTCTCTCCTCCAAAACTACCCGCATCCAACAAGAGAGGCGTCACACTCATCTCACCCTAGACTTCAGCGCGTCCATTAGGCCCTCGCTAATCCATTTGCAAAGGATTCTCCAAGGGCTGACTCGGTCGCAGCCCCATTCCCGGGCGTGTCAGGGCGCTTAATGAGATTTCGCGTCGGAGTTATGCCGCTCAGAGCGGAGACAGAGCGGTTTAATTTGAGATCATTTTTCCGAAAGAGTCTCGGCGGAGTGGGTTTGAGAGTGATGCGGAAGTTATGCCTTCGCTTTAGTATCTGGGAGTGTACTTGTTCGGCTTCTTATAAATTATTTGAAGAAAAAAACTACAGATGGTATGCAGTTGCATGCACAAAATAACTACTTTCCACGCATTTAGATTTAGTATACCTATAGCAGTAAGTTCTACTATCTATTGAGTTGAGATGGCTTACAGCGCTTCTATCGGGAAAAATATTAAAATTAATTCAAAATAAAGAAGTAGAGCAATGGTTACGATTAGAAAAATGTGTGCATTATACGAAAAGCACAAAACAAAATCTATTATTATTTTTAGGAGATATTTAAGACTGAAATTCTCAAGCTTCTTTGACTTATTAATTTGAATTTACTGTCATAGAAAATTGAAAACTGCATGGTAATATCGGAGAAACTTGTAAATTTGTGGAAAACTCTCAACAAAAATCGGATGATCTGACTCTAACATTATGTAAATTTATTTTGTTTCAAACAAGGGTCCACTTAAAAATAAATCATATCATTACCTTTTAATAACCTACTACATTTCTACTGTGTAGGAAAGTATATATTTTTATGTTTGATATTATAATTTCGGTTCATGATTAAAAATGTGCGTTTAAGTTAAACAACTGCAACATTATACTGCAACATAACATACACCACACCATACACCACACCATACACCACACCACACCACCATACATTAACTGCAACATACACCAGTAGAACTTATAATAAAAAGTTTAATAAAACTAAAATAATAATGGTGTACACAAACAATAAATTTTACAAGTTTCTAAAATTTTAAATCTGGTTTCATTATACAGCATGATTAATAGTAAACAATTTCACCAAGTGTGATTACAGCGAGAACATTACAGCACGCTTAATCATTGTAATAACATCCAAGTGATGAGAAGCTGTTCTCATCATTACATTTTTAAAACAAAAACCATGGTTCTCTCAAGTTGGGATCGGTTAGTAACAGGAATTATAGGCCAGGTGTCCTCTCGAACTAACACTTTTATTCCGACAAAGGGACTCAAAGAACCATGCCGCCATCCCGAGGGCATTACTGCAGGATAATTTTAGAAGCTGGCCATTGTCCACTCAAGGTAAAATGGCTATAAAACGGTCCCCGTACAGAACGGAGGCGCCTGAGGCAAAATCGTCAGGCGCCTCTCAGGAGTTGTTTTCGGCAGAAAGATATTTCGGTCAGCCAGGTGGTAGGAATTAATGGGATAAAATTACGGAATAAAAGGTTTTGCCTGATTCGAAGGTAGGGGGAAGTTTTCTCCACTAGTAGACTAGAAAGGTGGAGTTTTGGGATTTTTAGCCTGGAGATGTGGGAGTGGACCAGCCCTGATTTGTTCAGAGAGCTAAGGGATAGAAAGGGGGCGTAAAACATGCAGAGATTGGACAACTGGAAAAGAATAGAGAGAAGGCTTTAAATACCGCTGCAAGAGAGATTTTCGTCAGTTTTGAGTTTTAAGTTTTAAGTTCTGAGTTTAGTTTTGAGTTTTAAGTTTTAAGTTCTGAGTTTAGTTTTTACTTCTTAGATCAGTTCTTCTTAGATGAGTTTTAGATCAGTTATCAGTTATCAGTTAAGTTCTTGAGTTATTCTTTAAGCAGTGTTTAAGTTGGAGTTCTTCTGAAGTTTTTTAAGATGAGGAGTTTTTAGATCGTCAGCAAAGAGGATGATCCTTTACTCAGCGGGAATCAGGTTAGTCGATAGTGACTCACTCCATTTCAATTCTCTCTCCCTTCCTCGAAATATTCTCATTATATGTAATTAATATTATTTATGGTTAGACCACTACTCTAATAGTAGTGTAAATTACTTTTAATGTTTGTTAATTTCTTTCTTAATTCGTACCTTAGTATGTTAAAGTAACAATTAATATTAGAAATTCATATAAGATATTTTGTTTTAAATATTGGTACGGAAAATTTAACAATGCTATTTTGTACACCTTTAAGAATATAATAAATATTAATGTTTAAAACTAATTTGGTTGTCGATTCATTACTGATCAGTTTGAGTTTAGTAAAACTGGGTTATTGGCGGATAGAGATTAAATTAAGGATGCAATAACTCAAAAAATTAATAGTGTCACTCATGAATTTGCCAAGTTAAATTGTAAATGTAAATTAAATCCTAAACAAAGTAAGACTTTTGATTTAGCCATTGATGCTCCATTAAAAGTAGGAGAGGTCATCAAAATTTCAAAATTACCTCATCTAGTTGACATAAATATAGTAGAAAATATGGCCCCAGTCACGTCTAGAAAGACGATAGAAGTAACAATTGCTAATGTCAGTAGAGAAAAAATATGCATAAATAAACTAACCAAATTAGCAACTATTGAAACAGTTTCAAATAATAGGGGTACAGACTATATTAAAGAGTTAAGGAAGCAAGAATTCAACATCAAAGATTTTAAATTAGACCATCTTCAGCCATTGCATAGGGAAAAGATATCTCAGCTTTTAAAAGAATTTTCAGATATTTTTAGTTCAAATTTAAGAACAATAGGAGAGACTGATAAAATTACTCCCAATATTGAAGTTGATAGAAATAAATTGGAAACATCTCGACATTATCCAGTTCCTTATGCCTTGCGGCAAGAACTGAGGGATCAATTGGATGAATTACTGGCAGCAAATATCATACAGCCCACCAATACTCATATAAGTCACCCTGTTATATTAGTCAAAAAGAAACAAGTAGATGGTAACAAACCATCATATAGGATTGTTTCCGATTATAGGAAAACAAACAATTTAATTAAATTTAATAGACATCCCCTCCCACTAATAAATGATTTATTGGACAACCTAAGAGATGCCAATTGGTATTCTTCCATTGATTTGCAGAGTTCTTTTTTCCAAATTAAGCTGAAACCAGAAGATAGGGAAGTAACCGCTTTTAACACTATTTATGGGTCCTTTGAATATCTCTCGATGCCACAGGGTATGGCTTTTAGTCCCCAAGTATTGCAGTCCCTAACGGACAAATTACTTGACCCTATTAAAGAGTTGGGAATTTCTGGATACATAGATGATTTTGCACTTGGTGCTAATGGTTTGGACTCTATGCTATTTAAATTGAGAAAATTATTTGAACGTATCAGAGAATTTGGTTTAACTATAAATCCAAAGAAATGTGAATTTTTTGTTCCAACAATAACATTTTTAGGCCATACAGTTGATAAAAACGGAATCCAACCAACATCTATGAATATTAGAAAAATTTCAGAGTTTCCTGTTCCTAAGACAGTACGTCAAGTACGACGTTTTGTTGGGTTAAGCTCCTATTATCGACGTTTTATTCCAAATTATTCTGAAATAAGCATACCCCTCACTAATTTAACGAAAAAACGTCAGAGATTTGTATGGACACCTGAAGCACAAGTTGCTTTTGATACCTTAAAACAAAAATTGGGAGAGTATCCAATTTTAATTCATCCAGATCATAATAAGCAATACATTTTAACAACTGACGCGTCTGATCATTCTATATCAGGTTATTTAGGCCAAAAAGATAAGTTTGGGATAATTCACCCAATTTCATATTTTTCTCGAAAATTATTACAAGCAGAGAAAAATTACCCAATATATCAGAAGGAACTTTTGGCTATTATTGACAGTATCAAGTGTTACAAAAACTACCTTTACGGTACACACTTCATTATCAGGTGTGATAACTCTGCTATTCAATCCATAACACGGTTAGAAAATCCAGCTAATAGAGTAACACGTTGGATTTTGTTTTTACAACAATATGAATTTACTTTTGAAAAAATTAAGGGAGCTGAAAATTATGTAGCTGACACACTTAGTAGGGATTTTCACGGAATAAACAATATTATTCGTGAATTACCAACAGTCCCAGAAATAGCAATTGAACAACAAAATGACCCACATTTATTGGAAATAATACAAAAAATAGAATCTAACACATCAGACTTAAAGCCCTCAGAGCAAAACTATTTTTTTAGATATGGGATTCTTATGCATGCGGGAAAGATAAAAAGATCTGTAGGACCACAAAATACTGAACAAATTGTTGTCCCAAACAAATATAAACCCATAATTTTAAAGTTAGGTCATGCAGCTCATTTTTCCTTAAATAAAACTCTTGATAATATAAGATCAAATTACTTTTGGGAAGGTATGTATAGTGACACCAAAAATTTCATTCAATCTTGCACAGAATGTATTGGGTATAAAACTCCCAATCGGTTACCTCCAGTCCCCTTACAGAGAAATCATATTCCAACCAGGCCCGGGGAACTAGTTTCTTTAGATTATGTAGGAAAACTCCCTACAACGGCTAAAAACAATTCTTACATTTTGGTATTCATCGACCATTTTACAAAATTTATGCGTTTATACGCTACTCCTAATATGACTGCTGAGACGACTGCCGACAAATTATATGACTACATATGTCTAATGGGGGTACCTTCAATTTTGTTAAGTGATTTAGGCCGAAATTTTACTTCTGAATTGTTTCGTTTGGTTGCTAAAAGATTGGGAACTGACAAAATTTTCACCACTGCTTATCATCCCGCCACTAATGGCGTAAATGAAGTTTCCCACCGTAGTTTAAAACCTTCACTTTCAATTTTAGCAAGGGAAACTAAACAATGGGATGAAGCTTTGCCCTTTTATGAACTTTCTTATAACACTTCGTATCATTCGGCTATTGGAGATAGACCCAGCTACCTTGTCCATGGATATGATATTGCACTTCCTTTAACCCCAATTTCCCTTAATACCCATCAAAAAGTGAATCATTCAAACCCATACCCCACGTATATTGAGAGACGGACGCAGCAATATCAAAAAGCAGCAGAAATTGTAAGGGATAATTTGTTGAAGGCAACGGAAAAAATGGAAAATTATCAGCACAAGTCAGCTAAGGATAGAAATTTTCACGAGGGTCAACTGGTATTCTTATTAGCTCCTGAAATGGACAGAAACCAACAACTTCCTAAACGTAGAAATTATCAGGGCCCATATAGAGTAATCCAAAAACATAATGCAGTTAATTTTACAATACAACATACAAAAGGTAGACAAAATTCTATGAAAGTACACGCATCGAGATTAATTCCTTACACTGAGCGGAAAGAACATTTAGAATTGCAGGAGAAAGATCAGCCTATACAATTAGATACAATACCAAAGTCCCTTCCCCCAGCAAATTTTGATGATGACCCAGAAGAGGACATTCCATTAGCATATTTGGTCCCACCACAGTTAATACCAGAGGTTAACCGACAAGTCGAAAATTCTTGTCATGAGGTAAATAACCATAATGGAGAGGACTCACAATCCTCTAGTGATGAGACTCAAATTTATGATGTAGAGGGAGGATACTATGACCTATCACAATTAGACGAAGAGACGGAGGAAAACATCCCTTTAGCTTTATGGGCATCACTAAAAAATAAATCAGATAGCGAAAACGTCCAAAATTCTGTAAATACTGAGACTAACGCAGATAACTTAAAATCATCAGGTGAGGAAGCTATAAATAACGAAGTTGAGGAACATAGCGAGGAATCTAATCCACTTGAGCAGCACAAAAATCAATCAATTAAACCCCGCGATTTTAACTTAAGACCTAGGGATAAGGATAAGAAACCTGTAGGTGTGCTATCCACAGGAAATTTAGAAGTAGTCGGAACGGGTGAAAATCTGGGAGAGAGTGGTTTAGTTAATAGTGAGGAATTATCCGTAGAAAATCAAGTGGAATCAAGTGTTGCTACGCAAGTAGACACACAGCAGGACGAAGGCAATTATGCTGATAGATTTATGGCTTGGGCCTTAAGAGTGACGGCTCCTTCGCCGCCTGAACAAGAAGCAACACAGGAACCCTCATCGGTTATTCAATTTTTAGATAGAATAACAAACGCCTTGCAATAAATAAATAAATAAAGCCAAACTAGCCTAACTGTACTAAATATAAAAAAAAAACTAATAATAATAAAATAATCCTCAATTAAATAAGTATATAGCAATGAAAGGAAAATTTACAATAAAACTAATAAATAATAAAAATCAGCAAAATAGTTATAATAATAATTAAACTGCTTAAAGTAATAATTGAATTTTGTGCGTCGCTGTTTAAAGAAGTGATCACGTTTGGGCAACTACCTACAAAATTCGGTTGAAATAATTTTTTTTCCTGGTTAGTGATTGGATAATTGCTGGCGATAATTCAGTTTTGATTGGGATTGAATTTTATTTCAGTAATAATAAATGTAAAACATAATTGTAAACAAAAACTTTAAACTTAACACCAAAATTAAGTATTAACTGTAAAATTATCTGAAAAAATATAAATAACTCTTTCAAATTGATCTAATATATAGCAAACCCAGAGATAAAGTTTTAAAGAGAAAAAAAAAAAACATCCAAAATAATAACGGAAACTTTCACGTCTAAACATGAACCCCATATAAATGAATAGCACAAACAAAAATATATAGTACAGTTGTGTAGTTGTTGTTGTAAGCGTAAATGTTGTAGTAGTAAACAATAAGTATAAATGTAAATAATATATGAGATTAAGGTTGTAATCAAGGCTAGCATGCAAATATATAAATCTTAATTTATCAAGGCACAGCGCTTAGCAGACTCACAGATGCGAAAACCAAATTGCGCGAATGACTTACGATAGAATATACCACTACGCTTAAGTAAGCCCAAAAATGATCTTGCTTCAAAGATCTTAGGACCGCCGCGCAGCATAGAGTTGAAAGTGCGAAATAGATATATAGTATAATAGAGTTGCAAGCATCAATGCAAGTGAATTCGCCGACACAAAGGTAACTAGTGTGTCGCGACAAGAATATACTACCTCGGTGGATACGCAGGAATAGTGAATGGTACGACGATCGTAAAACGAGGGGTGATAGTCGGTGACTTGAGAACACGGTAGATTGGAGAAAAAAAAAATGTTTGCTGATATCGTGAGTGTAGGCCAGTTTAACTATTGGATAGAAGATAAGGAATGGTTGATATAGAAATAATAAGAAAATTATTTGGGATTAGTATAAGAGTACGTATGATAAATTTGGAGTTAATGCGGAGACAAAATACGACGGTGTATATAGCAAGTACGGAAAAGTTGGGAATTTATTAATTTTATAGAAAATGTTGCATAAGGATGATACGACAGTGGAATTGTGAGACTTCCCTCCAATTTTTTTTTCATGATCTGTTTGATAATAAAAGTTGGATATAATGGAAAATGTTCAAAAAACACATTTTATTACATGCATTATAGACCATTCATCCAATATAGTCAGGTCAGGAACTAAAGGTAGAGAATTTGGTTGCTTGGTTGAGAATAATTTTTTTTTGTGTTTAGTTATATGAAATGATTTTGAATAAATGTAATACAATCCCTAACGGAAAGTGAAGAAATGTAGTATTGAATCAGTTGAGTTTTTCCCCCTTTTTATTTTTATATATATTCATACGAATTATGGACATAACATCTGAAAGTTAGTGATGGCTATGGTTATTTTGAAAAACTAGCAAATTTGCTGATTGTATCCTGTAGTCTCATTATGCGGAAATTTTTTTTTTTGGCATTATTGTAGTAGAAAACAAAGGAAATAATGGAGACAAGTTTTGTAGTAGTCAATTTGTTATTGAAGGTCTTGATATATTCTGATTTGAGATAAGAGGCGTTCGTGACGTGGACATTATTGATCATTCGAAGGATTTTATGAGCGAATTATTTTTTATGTATATTTTTTCTTATCTCTTTGAAATTATGATGGTTATTAGAATATTTAATGAATTCAGAATATGAGAAAAATTGTACCCTTAATTATGTGTCCAAATGACATTATAAGAGATTATAATATATTGAATGGATATTTCTCGAGATGGAATCATAGAAAATAATTTTCCCATTTGTGTACATATATAAATTAAGTAATTGATTAACCAATTGAATAACAATTCAGTTAAGTTAAATTCAAACTTAGAACTGTTACTTGTAAATGATTTAGAAATGAGTAACCTTTTCTTAAGTTAAATTTCATTACTTATAATATAAAACTAACTTAATTTGGATTATGGACGGAGAGAGAGTTGGAGAGTTAACTTATCGACTGATGCCTAACCCCCTTCCTTACAGTCAAATGTGATTTATTCACTCATAAAACTTTTTTGAACGAACTTTAAGGAAACATTTGTTCTGGATGCATGGAACCAATTAAACTCAGACATTATTCACGTTAGTTGAATCCCGAGAAAGCTGTGAACTTTTATACCTCCACAAATCACAATTCATGCCAACCCTCCGGCAGACGCTCCTAAATGGCGGACCACTGCTCTGGTCTGCCTATGGGTCTTCCATCGTCGGGAAGTGACGTTCCAGAGCAACGGTCATCTATTCCACCACCAACACCCCATCGGCTTCAGCAACGCCGGGACACTGCGACTCCCCAGTTTCCTTTACGGGATGGAGCTGCTATACTTGGGCCCTCCTACCTTCACTGCCTTGGGGAGCCTTCGCCTCTACAGTACCCAGCGTCCCTTCCAGAACCGCTGGGCTACACATACTTCCACATGGTGAATTCTGGAAACCTCTACATTGAGCCCCGATGATGTGCTTCAGATCCGTCGTCGTCCAAGCCACGGCAGAGCTTACACTGGTCATGGATCCTGATCAGTTACAAATGCCCGGTGGTTGGGTCAGCCCCAGCAGCCTTCAAGTCTAACGACACCCGCAACTTGGACTTCGCAACTCAGATGACCGTGCTGATGTTCTGTGCTTTCTCAGGATGATTGCTTGTGCTTTTTCAGGATGACTCAGTGCTTTCGTTATATAAGTGAAAAGATATGGAGCACAAACTTTCACACTTTCCATATCGGGAGAAGGGGGTGAAATTCAGGCCAAAATGCAGGCCTTCATTCTCAATTTTTTCTACTGAGACTTTTTAGTAAAAACTGAATTACAGCTGTGAAATACTGATTATCAACCAACACTATTATTTTCACTATTTTATTTTCATTTGTAATCTAGATTGTGTCGTCATGTATACTTTGTTTTTTTTTCTTTTCCTTACCACTTTTAAATTTTTTAAACTTAATATAAAGCTGGATTACAATGTTTAATTTGTTTTAGATCATAATAGAGTTGTTGTGAGCTTGGAGATGGAGAGTGAGGGAGAGAGAGAGGAGCTATTACGACTTAGGTTCTCTGGAGGCGGGCGAAGATGATGAGAAGCTGTTCTCATCATTACATTTTTAAAACAAAAACCATGGTTCTCTCAAGTTGGGATCGGTTAGTAACAGGAATTATAGGCCAGGTGTCCTCTCGAACTAACACTTTTATTCCGACAAAGGGACTCAAAGAACCATGCCGCCATCCCGAGGGCATTACTGCAGGATAATTTTAGAAGCTGGCCATTGTCCACTCAAGGTAAAATGGCTATAAAACGGTCCCCGTACAGAACGGAGGCGCCTGAGGCAAAATCGTCAGGCGCCTCTCAGGAGTTGTTTTCGGCAGAAAGATATTTCGGTCAGCCAGGTGGTAGGAATTAATGGGATAAAATTACGGAATAAAAGGTTTTGCCTGATTCGAAGGTAGGGGGAAGTTTTCTCCACTAGTAGACTAGAAAGGTGGAGTTTTGGGATTTTTAGCCTGGAGATGTGGGAGTGGACCAGCCCTGATTTGTTCAGAGAGCTAAGGGATAGAAAGGGGGCGTAAAACATGCAGAGATTGGACAACTGGAAAAGAATAGAGAGAAGGCTTTAAATACCGCTGCAAGAGAGATTTTCGTCAGTTTTGAGTTTTAAGTTTTAAGTTCTGAGTTTAGTTTTGAGTTTTAAGTTTTAAGTTCTGAGTTTAGTTTTTACTTCTTAGATCAGTTCTTCTTAGATGAGTTTTAGATCAGTTATCAGTTATCAGTTAAGTTCTTGAGTTATTCTTTAAGCAGTGTTTAAGTTGGAGTTCTTCTGAAGTTTTTTAAGATGAGGAGTTTTTAGATCGTCAGCAAAGAGGATGATCCTTTACTCAGCGGGAATCAGGTTAGTCGATAGTGACTCACTCCATTTCAATTCTCTCTCCCTTCCTCGAAATATTCTCATTATATGTAATTAATATTATTTATGGTTAGACCACTACTCTAATAGTAGTGTAAATTACTTTTAATGTTTGTTAATTTCTTTCTTAATTCGTACCTTAGTATGTTAAAGTAACAATTAATATTAGAAATTCATATAAGATATTTTGTTTTAAATATTGGTACGGAAAATTTAACAATGCTATTTTGTACACCTTTAAGAATATAATAAATATTAATGTTTAAAACTAATTTGGTTGTCGATTCATTACTGATCAGTTTGAGTTTAGTAAAACTGGGTTATTGGCGGATAGAGATTAAATTAAGGATGCAATAACTCAAAAAATTAATAGTGTCACTCATGAATTTGCCAAGTTAAATTGTAAATGTAAATTAAATCCTAAACAAAGTAAGACTTTTGATTTAGCCATTGATGCTCCATTAAAAGTAGGAGAGGTCATCAAAATTTCAAAATTACCTCATCTAGTTGACATAAATATAGTAGAAAATATGGCCCCAGTCACGTCTAGAAAGACGATAGAAGTAACAATTGCTAATGTCAGTAGAGAAAAAATATGCATAAATAAACTAACCAAATTAGCAACTATTGAAACAGTTTCAAATAATAGGGGTACAGACTATATTAAAGAGTTAAGGAAGCAAGAATTCAACATCAAAGATTTTAAATTAGACCATCTTCAGCCATTGCATAGGGAAAAGATATCTCAGCTTTTAAAAGAATTTTCAGATATTTTTAGTTCAAATTTAAGAACAATAGGAGAGACTGATAAAATTACTCCCAATATTGAAGTTGATAGAAATAAATTGGAAACATCTCGACATTATCCAGTTCCTTATGCCTTGCGGCAAGAACTGAGGGATCAATTGGATGAATTACTGGCAGCAAATATCATACAGCCCACCAATACTCATATAAGTCACCCTGTTATATTAGTCAAAAAGAAACAAGTAGATGGTAACAAACCATCATATAGGATTGTTTCCGATTATAGGAAAACAAACAATTTAATTAAATTTAATAGACATCCCCTCCCACTAATAAATGATTTATTGGACAACCTAAGAGATGCCAATTGGTATTCTTCCATTGATTTGCAGAGTTCTTTTTTCCAAATTAAGCTGAAACCAGAAGATAGGGAAGTAACCGCTTTTAACACTATTTATGGGTCCTTTGAATATCTCTCGATGCCACAGGGTATGGCTTTTAGTCCCCAAGTATTGCAGTCCCTAACGGACAAATTACTTGACCCTATTAAAGAGTTGGGAATTTCTGGATACATAGATGATTTTGCACTTGGTGCTAATGGTTTGGACTCTATGCTATTTAAATTGAGAAAATTATTTGAACGTATCAGAGAATTTGGTTTAACTATAAATCCAAAGAAATGTGAATTTTTTGTTCCAACAATAACATTTTTAGGCCATACAGTTGATAAAAACGGAATCCAACCAACATCTATGAATATTAGAAAAATTTCAGAGTTTCCTGTTCCTAAGACAGTACGTCAAGTACGACGTTTTGTTGGGTTAAGCTCCTATTATCGACGTTTTATTCCAAATTATTCTGAAATAAGCATACCCCTCACTAATTTAACGAAAAAACGTCAGAGATTTGTATGGACACCTGAAGCACAAGTTGCTTTTGATACCTTAAAACAAAAATTGGGAGAGTATCCAATTTTAATTCATCCAGATCATAATAAGCAATACATTTTAACAACTGACGCGTCTGATCATTCTATATCAGGTTATTTAGGCCAAAAAGATAAGTTTGGGATAATTCACCCAATTTCATATTTTTCTCGAAAATTATTACAAGCAGAGAAAAATTACCCAATATATCAGAAGGAACTTTTGGCTATTATTGACAGTATCAAGTGTTACAAAAACTACCTTTACGGTACACACTTCATTATCAGGTGTGATAACTCTGCTATTCAATCCATAACACGGTTAGAAAATCCAGCTAATAGAGTAACACGTTGGATTTTGTTTTTACAACAATATGAATTTACTTTTGAAAAAATTAAGGGAGCTGAAAATTATGTAGCTGACACACTTAGTAGGGATTTTCACGGAATAAACAATATTATTCGTGAATTACCAACAGTCCCAGAAATAGCAATTGAACAACAAAATGACCCACATTTATTGGAAATAATACAAAAAATAGAATCTAACACATCAGACTTAAAGCCCTCAGAGCAAAACTATTTTTTTAGATATGGGATTCTTATGCATGCGGGAAAGATAAAAAGATCTGTAGGACCACAAAATACTGAACAAATTGTTGTCCCAAACAAATATAAACCCATAATTTTAAAGTTAGGTCATGCAGCTCATTTTTCCTTAAATAAAACTCTTGATAATATAAGATCAAATTACTTTTGGGAAGGTATGTATAGTGACACCAAAAATTTCATTCAATCTTGCACAGAATGTATTGGGTATAAAACTCCCAATCGGTTACCTCCAGTCCCCTTACAGAGAAATCATATTCCAACCAGGCCCGGGGAACTAGTTTCTTTAGATTATGTAGGAAAACTCCCTACAACGGCTAAAAACAATTCTTACATTTTGGTATTCATCGACCATTTTACAAAATTTATGCGTTTATACGCTACTCCTAATATGACTGCTGAGACGACTGCCGACAAATTATATGACTACATATGTCTAATGGGGGTACCTTCAATTTTGTTAAGTGATTTAGGCCGAAATTTTACTTCTGAATTGTTTCGTTTGGTTGCTAAAAGATTGGGAACTGACAAAATTTTCACCACTGCTTATCATCCCGCCACTAATGGCGTAAATGAAGTTTCCCACCGTAGTTTAA
Organism: Tetragnatha montana; assembly: GCA_963680715.1. Lineage (NCBI taxonomy): Eukaryota > Metazoa > Arthropoda > Arachnida > Araneae > Tetragnathidae > Tetragnatha > Tetragnatha montana. Next base: position 18,351,715 of record OY796685.1, read on the forward strand.
AACCTTCACTTTCAATTTTAGCAAGGGAAACTAAACAATGGGATGAAGCTTTGCCCTTTTATGAACTTTCTTATAACACTTCGTATCATTCGGCTATTGGAGATAGACCCAGCTACCTTGTCCATGGATATGATATTGCACTTCCTTTAACCCCAATTTCCCTTAATACCCATCAAAAAGTGAATCATTCAAACCCATACCCCACGTATATTGAGAGACGGACGCAGCAATATCAAAAAGCAGCAGAAATTGTAAGGGATAATTTGTTGAAGGCAACGGAAAAAATGGAAAATTATCAGCACAAGTCAGCTAAGGATAGAAATTTTCACGAGGGTCAACTGGTATTCTTATTAGCTCCTGAAATGGACAGAAACCAACAACTTCCTAAACGTAGAAATTATCAGGGCCCATATAGAGTAATCCAAAAACATAATGCAGTTAATTTTACAATACAACATACAAAAGGTAGACAAAATTCTATGAAAGTACACGCATCGAGATTAATTCCTTACACTGAGCGGAAAGAACATTTAGAATTGCAGGAGAAAGATCAGCCTATACAATTAGATACAATACCAAAGTCCCTTCCCCCAGCAAATTTTGATGATGACCCAGAAGAGGACATTCCATTAGCATATTTGGTCCCACCACAGTTAATACCAGAGGTTAACCGACAAGTCGAAAATTCTTGTCATGAGGTAAATAACCATAATGGAGAGGACTCACAATCCTCTAGTGATGAGACTCAAATTTATGATGTAGAGGGAGGATACTATGACCTATCACAATTAGACGAAGAGACGGAGGAAAACATCCCTTTAGCTTTATGGGCATCACTAAAAAATAAATCAGATAGCGAAAACGTCCAAAATTCTGTAAATACTGAGACTAACGCAGATAACTTAAAATCATCAGGTGAGGAAGCTATAAATAACGAAGTTGAGGAACCAAGCGAGGAATCTAATCCACTTGAGCAGCACAAAAATCAATCAATTAAACCCCGCGATTTTAACTTAAGACCTAGGGATAAGGATAAGAAACCTGTAGGTGTGCTATCCACAGGAAATTTAGAAGTAGTCGGAACGGGTGAAAATCTGGGAGAGAGTGGTTTAGTTAATAGTGAGGAATTATCCGTAGAAAATCAAGTGGAATCAAGTGTTGCTACGCAAGTAGACACACAGCAGGACGAAGGCAATTATGCTGATAGATTTATGGCTTGGGCCTTAAGAGTGACGGCTCCTTCGCCGCCTGAACAAGAAGCAACACAGGAACCCTCATCGGTTATTCAATTTTTAGATAGAATAACAAACGCCTTGCAATAAATAAATAAATAAAGCCAAACTAGCCTAACTGTACTAAATATAAAAAAAAAACTAATAATAATAAAATAATCCTCAATTAAATAAGTATATAGCAATGAAAGGAAAATTTACAATAAAACTAATAAATAATAAAAATCAGCAAAATAGTTATAATAATAATTAAACTGCTTAAAGTAATAATTGAATTTTGTGCGTCGCTGTTTAAAGAAGTGATCACGTTTGGGCAACTACCTACAAAATTCGGTTGAAATAATTTTTTTTCCTGGTTAGTGATTGGATAATTGCTGGCGATAATTCAGTTTTGATTGGGATTGAATTTTATTTCAGTAATAATAAATGTAAAACATAATTGTAAACAAAAACTTTAAACTTAACACCAAAATTAAGTATTAACTGTAAAATTATCTGAAAAAATATAAATAACTCTTTCAAATTGATCTAATATATAGCAAACCCAGAGATAAAGTTTTAAAGAGAAAAAAAAAAAACATCCAAAATAATAACGGAAACTTTCACGTCTAAACATGAACCCCATATAAATGAATAGCACAAACAAAAATATATAGTACAGTTGTGTAGTTGTTGTTGTAAGCGTAAATGTTGTAGTAGTAAACAATAAGTATAAATGTAAATAATATATGAGATTAAGGTTGTAATCAAGGCTAGCATGCAAATATATAAATCTTAATTTATCAAGGCACAGCGCTTAGCAGACTCACAGATGCGAAAACCAAATTGCGCGAATGACTTACGATAGAATATACCACTACGCTTAAGTAAGCCCAAAAATGATCTTGCTTCAAAGATCTTAGGACCGCCGCGCAGCATAGAGTTGAAAGTGCGAAATAGATATATAGTATAATAGAGTTGCAAGCATCAATGCAAGTGAATTCGCCGACACAAAGGTAACTAGTGTGTCGCGACAAGAATATACTACCTCGGTGGATACGCAGGAATAGTGAATGGTACGACGATCGTAAAACGAGGGGTGATAGTCGGTGACTTGAGAACACGGTAGATTGGAGAAAAAAAAAATGTTTGCTGATATCGTGAGTGTAGGCCAGTTTAACTATTGGATAGAAGATAAGGAATGGTTGATATAGAAATAATAAGAAAATTATTTGGGATTAGTATAAGAGTACGTATGATAAATTTGGAGTTAATGCGGAGACAAAATACGACGGTGTATATAGCAAGTACGGAAAAGTTGGGAATTTATTAATTTTATAGAAAATGTTGCATAAGGATGATACGACAGTGGAATTGTGAGACTTCCCTCCAATTTTTTTTTCATGATCTGTTTGATAATAAAAGTTGGATATAATGGAAAATGTTCAAAAAACACATTTTATTACATGCATTATAGACCATTCATCCAATATAGTCAGGTCAGGAACTAAAGGTAGAGAATTTGGTTGCTTGGTTGAGAATAATTTTTTTTTGTGTTTAGTTATATGAAATGATTTTGAATAAATGTAATACAATCCCTAACGGAAAGTGAAGAAATGTAGTATTGAATCAGTTGAGTTTTTCCCCCTTTTTATTTTTATATATATTCATACGAATTATGGACATAACATCTGAAAGTTAGTGATGGCTATGGTTATTTTGAAAAACTAGCAAATTTGCTGATTGTATCCTGTAGTCTCATTATGCGGAAATTTTTTTTTTTGGCATTATTGTAGTAGAAAACAAAGGAAATAATGGAGACAAGTTTTGTAGTAGTCAATTTGTTATTGAAGGTCTTGATATATTCTGATTTGAGATAAGAGGCGTTCGTGACGTGGACATTATTGATCATTCGAAGGATTTTATGAGCGAATTATTTTTTATGTATATTTTTTCTTATCTCTTTGAAATTATGATGGTTATTAGAATATTTAATGAATTCAGAATATGAGAAAAATTGTACCCTTAATTATGTGTCCAAATGACATTATAAGAGATTATAATATATTGAATGGATATTTCTCGAGATGGAATCATAGAAAATAATTTTCCCATTTGTGTACATATATAAATTAAGTAATTGATTAACCAATTGAATAACAATTCAGTTAAGTTAAATTCAAACTTAGAACTGTTACTTGTAAATGATTTAGAAATGAGTAACCTTTTCTTAAGTTAAATTTCATTACTTATAATATAAAACTAACTTAATTTGGATTATGGACGGAGAGAGAGTTGGAGAGTTAACTTATCGACTGATGCCTAACCCCCTTCCTTACAGTCAAATGTGATTTATTCACTCATAAAACTTTTTTGAACGAACTTTAAGGAAACATTTGTTCTGGATGCATGGAACCAATTAAACTCAGACATTATTCACGTTAGTTGAATCCCGAGAAAGCTGTGAACTTTTATACCTCCACAAATCACAATTCATGCCAACCCTCCGGCAGACGCTCCTAAATGGCGGACCACTGCTCTGGTCTGCCTATGGGTCTTCCATCGTCGGGAAGTGACGTTCCAGAGCAACGGTCATCTATTCCACCACCAACACCCCATCGGCTTCAGCAACGCCGGGACACTGCGACTCCCCAGTTTCCTTTACGGGATGGAGCTGCTATACTTGGGCCCTCCTACCTTCACTGCCTTGGGGAGCCTTCGCCTCTACAGTACCCAGCGTCCCTTCCAGAACCGCTGGGCTACACATACTTCCACATGGTGAATTCTGGAAACCTCTACATTGAGCCCCGATGATGTGCTTCAGATCCGTCGTCGTCCAAGCCACGGCAGAGCTTACACTGGTCATGGATCCTGATCAGTTACAAATGCCCGGTGGTTGGGTCAGCCCCAGCAGCCTTCAAGTCTAACGACACCCGCAACTTGGACTTCGCAACTCAGATGACCGTGCTGATGTTCTGTGCTTTCTCAGGATGATTGCTTGTGCTTTTTCAGGATGACTCAGTGCTTTCGTTATATAAGTGAAAAGATATGGAGCACAAACTTTCACACTTTCCATATCGGGAGAAGGGGGTGAAATTCAGGCCAAAATGCAGGCCTTCATTCTCAATTTTTTCTACTGAGACTTTTTAGTAAAAACTGAATTACAGCTGTGAAATACTGATTATCAACCAACACTATTATTTTCACTATTTTATTTTCATTTGTAATCTAGATTGTGTCGTCATGTATACTTTGTTTTTTTTTCTTTTCCTTACCACTTTTAAATTTTTTAAACTTAATATAAAGCTGAATTACAATGTTTAATTTGTTTTAGATCATAATAGAGTTGTTGTGAGCTTGGAGATGGAGAGTGAGGGAGAGAGAGAGGAGCTATTACGACTTAGGTTCTCTGGAGGCGGGCGAAGATGATGAGAAGCTGTTCTCATCATTACATTTTTAAAACAAAAACCATGGTTCTCTCAAGTTGGGATCGGTTAGTAACAGGAATTATAGGCCAGGTGTCCTCTCGAACTAACACTTTTATTCCGACAAAGGGACTCAAAGAACCATGCCGCCATCCCGAGGGCATTACTGCAGGATAATTTTAGAAGCTGGCCATTGTCCACTCAAGGTAAAATGGCTATAAAACGGTCCCCGTACAGAACGGAGGCGCCTGAGGCAAAATCGTCAGGCGCCTCTCAGGAGTTGTTTTCGGCAGAAAGATATTTCGGTCAGCCAGGTGGTAGGAATTAATGGGATAAAATTACGGAATAAAAGGTTTTGCCTGATTCGAAGGTAGGGGGAAGTTTTCTCCACTAGTAGACTAGAAAGGTGGAGTTTTGGGATTTTTAGCCTGGAGATGTGGGAGTGGACCAGCCCTGATTTGTTCAGAGAGCTAAGGGATAGAAAGGGGGCGTAAAACATGCAGAGATTGGACAACTGGAAAAGAATAGAGAGAAGGCTTTAAATACCGCTGCAAGAGAGATTTTCGTCAGTTTTGAGTTTTAAGTTTTAAGTTCTGAGTTTAGTTTTGAGTTTTAAGTTTTAAGTTCTGAGTTTAGTTTTTACTTCTTAGATCAGTTCTTCTTAGATGAGTTTTAGATCAGTTATCAGTTATCAGTTAAGTTCTTGAGTTATTCTTTAAGCAGTGTTTAAGTTGGAGTTCTTCTGAAGTTTTTTAAGATGAGGAGTTTTTAGATCGTCAGCAAAGAGGATGATCCTTTACTCAGCGGGAATCAGGTTAGTCGATAGTGACTCACTCCATTTCAATTCTCTCTCCCTTCCTCGAAATATTCTCATTATATGTAATTAATATTATTTATGGTTAGACCACTACTCTAATAGTAGTGTAAATTACTTTTAATGTTTGTTAATTTCTTTCTTAATTCGTACCTTAGTATGTTAAAGTAACAATTAATATTAGAAATTCATATAAGATATTTTGTTTTAAATATTGGTACGGAAAATTTAACAATGCTATTTTGTACACCTTTAAGAATATAATAAATATTAATGTTTAAAACTAATTTGGTTGTCGATTCATTACTGATCAGTTTGAGTTTAGTAAAACTGGGTTATTGGCGGATAGAGATTAAATTAACAATGCAATGTACAAAAATTAACTGGAGTTGCTCTAATTACCAATTAAAGTAATTAAGTTAGATAAGAGTTAGCAGTAAGTAGTAAAGTTAAAAGAGTGAGGCTAAATCGAAAAAGGGGAGAAGGAGCAGTGCCAGCACAAGTATGAATGGATTCATTTTAAGGGCATTTAAACTAATTTACAATGCATAACTTCCCTTTTACAATTAATTAGTACTGCGATTAATATTTCTATAAAATCCAGTCCACAATATAAAACCCTTTAAACATTCCTACTACTGACATCTGAACACAACAACACTGCATTGTCGAAATTTTACGAGTTCCCCTCCACACTTTTAGCATAAATATTTAAAGTACATAAACTGTCTCCGCAACAAAACCCAACATCAAATATTTACAAAACGCAACCCAACCCAACTCCATTAGTTCTCCAACCATCCCTCATCCAGCCAGACACAAGTTTCCTTATACATGAATAAACAGCATCAGAAAACCTGGCTTCAACAAAATGCGGTCACCGATAAATGCATGGACATCATCCTGGGCAAATGACTCGTGGATAAGGAGTCGCCGGGAAACAATCTTGGGACAGGGAGGTAAGTGATAGGTGGACAGAGCCAGCTCCTCGAGGATGGAAGAAATGGTGGAGTTCTTCTCTTGGTGGAACAACATAAAGGGGGACCTCGGTGGATTGGGACGAGACGCTTTTATTGCGTTGCTTTTTATCCGCTCTATCGCTTTCTATAAACAAGTGGAGTTTTGTGATCGCTTCTTCTCGGAGAAATGATGATGGTTAGGGAGGGCCGTTGGGGATGTGGGCGGATCGATTAGTCTTTGGAGTTTGGGGGAGGGCGGGTTTCATTTTGGAGAGGGTGAGGAGGGGTTTTATCATCTAGAATGTGACATCATGGTTGAGAGTGTAATTGATTACAACACTAAGTTTCGTGTCATAACAAAAGGTTTATTTAATACATTGAGAAGTTTTGCAAATAAATGTAGTATCTAAATATTTCGACTTTTTTTCCTACAGCACATAGAAATAATTTATAACGTTCTCCAGTTGGGTTTCTATTAACCGAATAATTTCCATAGAAAATTATTGAAACACAATGCAGTTTTGAACAAGGCTTCAACGCAAAATCCCAAATGAAAATTATTATAACTATCATATTATATTTCGCTCGCATTCGTTACAATAAAATCTACGGCTAGTAATCACATACAAGTATGCATTTAAATTTTATTCATCTATTGTTTCATGCATCTCCATTTTGAAAACACTTAAACTGCTGGCTGTAGAATTGGTGTTAATGAATGAGATGGAAATTGAATATTTAAATTAATAATTACACAACGGAAAACAATGTCAATCAGGCTTATATTTAAAACTTCTTCATAAAGGTGTATGCAAAAGAAATTACGTACAATTATATTTAACAAAAGAAACTTAAAAAGTGTAGCTTGCATTGTGCTTAATCACAATATATTCATACATTCATATTCAATTAGGGATAAAATTGTATTAGTCTATTCTTTAATGTAACTACAAATTTGAAAAGATTTCATCACAATATAATCTGCACACAAGTTTTCTCCTTAAATCCAAGTGAATCTAATTAGCTCAAAATGCACCTTAACAAAAAAAAAATTAAATTACTTTACAAATAATCAAATAATAGTCACACAACTTCGACCTCCAAACACTGATTCATAAGGTCATTACAGAAGAAACCAAGACGCTTATATCCCATATTCGGGAATTCACCATAAAACCAGCAATAAAACTTTGACCATAAATCTTAAACGAAAACATGAGGGGTTATTACAATCTCGCATCGACACATTTTATACGAGCCTCTCATTAGCATACAGAGGCACAAAAAAGAGGTAGAACTCAACAGCATATGAATACGCACACAGAATCAATTTTACGATCCCGGCACATAAGCTTGGACTCCCCTCCCGTTTATTATCCTCTTTTTCGGGCGCGATTGAAACTTCCGCATCGGAGAACACACCGCTCCGTATATAAGCTCTCCCGCATCTTCTGTATGGGGGGCGGGTCTCGTAAACTGGGACTTTAACGTCGTCTTAGAGAAGACGGAGAAGGCGAGCAGATGTTGATCTTTATCTTAGCCGGAGTGAACAAAAATGGAACGTAATATGATTTCTCTGGAGAAGTTTATTAAAAATCTACCGACTTTAAAATTTTGGTTAGTCATTAGCTGCTTATTATTTTCAATTACTTATTACTACTTGCGGTGGTACATTTTACTCATATTTAAATGTCGTTTATTTCTACTTCCTCCTTGACCTTTTCCCTCCAGCTAACCTACAGGTGACTGAATGATATTATACATAATGGATTTTTGTATGTATTTGTATAGATGTTACGGGCAATGTGATAAATCGGGCATTATTAATAATGCCCGGGCAATGTGATAAATTCAGTGGAATTTATGAATGAAATTTATCACTTTGCCCGCCTCCTTTCGGGCATTATTAATAATGCCCGATTAATCACTTTGCCCATAACATATATACTAAAGTGGGTATTTGCTGTCATTCATTTGAAATTAGGAGGTTGAGTGAAGTTTTTGAATAGTTAAGTATCTCAGGCGAACGGAACGCGCCACACTATAAATTTGGCTCTGTGGGATCTGGGGTATGTCGAAGCATAGAATGACAACAATGAAGTGTTGTGAATGCAAAAGGTTTGTTTACTAAAGAACATTGTCCGAAATTTGTCAAGTGAAAAAAATTTACAAAGCAAAACAACGAAGAAACTAAAACTGAAAAATCACTTAAGATATTTTGCATTTTTATAAGGGATGGAATTAGTATTTAAATATTTATTTTAGGTTTTTTTTTTGTTTGGTAAGTCATGGCTATTGTATTTGACTTAAAACAATTGACTTAAACAATTTGATAAAAAGGTACCTTCACAAAATACATTTTTGAAAGAAAGTTCTTTAGTAAGCTATATTCTCTCAATAGTTAAACTTTAAGACAATCTAGACTAAATTTTCTTTTGTTTTTTAGGTTTAAAAAACTATGTACATGATTTTATGTTGATTTTGCACTGAAATTTTCACAAATTTACAGAAAATTTTTCACAAAATTTCTAAATTTCCAAAATTAGCACTAAATTTTCACAAAATAGGTACCTCTTAAAAAACCCTAGACAGACCCCTGATTAATTAGCCGGAAGCAAACGTCAAGCTTTATGCTAAATCGTCAAAAATAACCAAACATCAAAATAAACACCATAAAAATATCTCATCCATACACCATATCTGTGACTTAATATTCCAAATAGCAACCATTAAATGTTTGGTCAACTCTAGTCATAGTAAATTTCGCTTATTTAAGTTCTGTTTTTTTTTTTAACATAAAACTATCCAGGTATGAGAAATCCTTTTGAATTTCAAAACATTTTCTGAAAAACTAAGGCTTTTCCTGCGCATTTTAAAATTTTATGACAATAAGAAGTTTATATTGAAAACAATGCTCTAATTTGTTTAGTAATGATGTAACACATATTTATAAACCACACCCCAAGTTCTTTTTTGATCATACAACACCAAACACAATTTTGAAAGTATCAAGTCAATTTTTAATCTCTTTTGAATATGAAAATTAATCGGAAAAAAGATGGATGAAATCATATTAGGTACAAAACTTTCAAACGAACTACCTAACACAAAAATATCAAAGCACTTAATTAATCCAAAGCTAATAGAACTATACAATAGAGGAAATTATCAACTCATCTCCCAAACTAGCATGAAATAATGGACAATTTCAGAACTAATTTCCCCAGCATGTTCATTACTAGACAAGATGTCTTCTCTCCCAGCTACGCACATATATGCATAAGCCGTTTACAAGCGTTGATAACTAATCACGTGAAGACTAAAGCCTTGTTATGCATATTCATCACCAATCAGCAGTTGATAATCATCACAGTAATTTTCGAGTGCATAGCCGTGAGGTTCCACATATTTCTCAGCTTCATTCATTCACTTTAAGATTTGCACCGAAATTAATATTAAATTCAAATATTTGCCACCCACCTGATAAGACCCGAATACATGCGCTTCACTGTCATAAAAGGGCATCATCATTATTTTAGGGAATGAGCTTATAGAAATTTGGAATAGTTCCAGTCGGTTTCGGAGAGAAATAATGGATGGTAAAAGTGAACCAAATACGGAAATCAATCTTTAAAGTAATAAAATGAAAATCGATAATAAAGAAATTTAATACCTTCTTATTCCAATTCTGATAAAAGGGAAAATGAAAGGCCTCAAATTATATTAACTAGTAGTAAGAGCACTGATAGACTATCACTTTTTTTTATATCACATGACATGGCTAGTTTGAAATCGCTATGACATCTACCAAGTACCAGCTGGAAATGAAAAATCACGAATTAATTACTCAACGGAGTAAAAAAAAATCATAAATTTTACTTGCAAATTTTCTAAGGTATTTCATAAATCAAATCCCTGACTCAACCAAGAGCCACCAGGTTCATATCTTCGCACAACATCATAAAAACTCGAAAGATTTCAGTAAAACTTTAATTGCATCGTTATTCAATTACTAACCATCAACATAAAATCAAAAAATATAAATTTGCATCTGATACCCCATAAAGTATTTCCCAGGACTCATTATTTACAGGCAAAAAAAATATGCGAAGGCATTACATATACCGTAACTTTAAAAAAAACGTAACACGTCTTAATTTCTAGAAAATTTACGGTCTTCTTAACAAGCTTTAAATTCTGATGACGAAGATTAAGGGAATAAATGAGCTTGCCGAAGCCTCCAACATAGTTATGGGAGTGAAATGTTTAAGCTCAAAATTTAAGGAAGTTAAGCATTGTGCCATAAAATGCCCCTACTTAATGAATATTCATGTTTTTAATACAAATGATTTCCCGAAAAGGCATAAAATTATTTTTTTGTAAGTTTTAAGACTATGATGAACATGTAAAAGAAAATATTCAGATTACGTAGAAAAAAATGGAAAACTAAAAAAAAAAAAAAATGACATGACAAAATTTGAGTGAAGAACGTTGAAAAATATTATTTGATCTCAATCATGCGAACAAAAATTTTTAAAAATTGATTTAATGAGATTTAACACTTTAATATAAAGATTCTTCTTTCAACTGAGTATTAGGTTTTAGTATTTAGGTTTATTAGTGCTTTAAATAGTGCTTAAGGGTGGAAATGTGTGCTTTGATGGATATATTTGTGAAAACAAAAACTTTAATGGAAAATTGTGCGATAATCTATTCTTGCATTATTTCCTGTGTATTCTTCAAACCCCTTCAAAACTGTTAAAAGTTTTACGATTACTATTGGAAATAATTGCATGTGAAGGATCAAAACGTTCAAAACTTCGACACCACTAAATATTTAATTTAAAATCAGTACAAAAACTTAAGCAATCCATTCCATAGAAATGTGCTTAAAAACAATTTTTATGTAGGGATTCTAAATAGATTTGATACACATGATGAATAGATGTTTTTCCAACATTACCAACAACCTTTCAGACTGTGAACACTGCAAGAAACTAAAACTCACACTTTTACACGTTCTAAAACCACTATCGAAGAAACTTGGAAGCACCGCGCTATACTTTCAAAACTTCAAAAACCCTCGAAAAAAATATTAAAGCCGTTTATGTTAAAACTTCCCAACACCATTTCGATTTTTTTCTACGGCTCCAAACATTTTTCTCGTTTTGCCTCACCCTAAAGATTTTTGTCTCGCCCCTTTTTTACGCTGCAACCGTTTATCTTTTAAACGTTTCGCGAAACCCAAACATTTTCCCTAAAAGAAAAAAAAATCCCAAACTTTTTCACAGGCAGAATGAGAATTGCAGGCAGCGTTCTTCCAGCGGCCTAGCCTTTGATTAAACAAAAGAACGGGAATCTAGGAAGGTGGAAGCCAGGGCAAGGCGCCATTTGCATAAATTTTCTGGAAGACAGCAGAGCGGAATAATTCCTAGTCCTTCCTTCCGTAATTTTCCATCACTTCTAGAACGAGTTGAAGGGTTATTGAAGTGTGAATGGAGGGTAAACGAAAAGATTTTTGCTAAGAGAAAAACATTAGAAATTCGACATTGCTTTGGGTTAGTAAAAAAAAGTAGATTGATCCGCTTACACAAATTTAATCATTATTTCCAGTACAACAGGTAAAAATGTTTTTTTTATCATTTGAACGTAATTTCATTGGCACAACTGTTTCATTCAGATAAATATTACCATAGTAGCCCTATTCAAATGCAGTGCTTTTGTATATTACACTAAACTCGACCGCGGACAACTGACACATCTAAATAGATTTAAGTCTTTATATGTTTAAGGTTCTATAGAACCTTAACTGTCCGCGGTCGAGTTTAGTGTAATATACAAAAGCACTGCATTTGAATAGGGCTACTATGGTAATAGATTTCGCAAGTTGTAACAGCAGATAATGTTGTGCATCATATTAATTCGATGTAAGAAAAATTTTCCCACTATGTCACAAGCTTATCCGAACCCCCCCCCCCAATGTCATTTCATACTTTAGAAACCCAATCTGAAGTTTTCAAACATTAGAGTATCGCAATTTTCTCTACTAAAGAATTGATATCCCCTTATTTCTGGTTACACGAAACTATAGTGGTAGGAATGTATCTGTAAGGCTTCTGATTTCAGAGAAAAATAGTTTTTAAAGTAAAAAGTGACAAATCTTTGAACTTCCCCTCCCCCACTGCGTCACAATTACTGGACCCTCTCCTCCCCAAAACGTGTGACGTAATTTTTGTACGAATTGAATCTGAGTCTTGTGCCAATTATAATTATTTGTAAGGAACAACAAACAACAGTTACAACTGAAAAACGTCTTTCTTATCATCAAAGTCGTACATGTAAAAGAGTTCCCATAAATATAAATCGGAGTTAGTTTTTTCATGGGAATTACTATATCATTTGTTTGAAAAGTTAGTTACCCATAAAATATGACAAACAAAAAATTTATCTCTGATAGATACGCACTCTTTAAACGCTCCATTTCAGAAACAAGACCAATTCGCTCAACGTTAAATGGACCCTATGAACTAGAAAGAAGCAAAGATGAATAGTAACACATTCCGATATTAATAACAATTACCCTACGCGGGAAGGAAGCTACGAGCGACATCCCTACATTTGTCATGAAACGGGAGAAACACGGTTACAGTCAACCGCCCACCCGTCGCCAACTGACGCTAATTTATGACCGCCGCCACCTGTCACGTGATCGATCCCCCGAACAATGACAAATGAGATTCAGCTAATGCACTAGTCCAGGAGCAATAGTCATTGCAACATGATGTCTAATTCAAAGAAACTTCGCAAAGAAAGAAAACTGAGACAAACTTTTTGTTTGGGATGTTATTTACCGGTAATGAAGCAGAATACCATAAAAAATAAGACCCGAAAAAAGGGGTCCATGTTAATTAATATTCATTGTGAGGAAAATAAGGGCGTATTGTGGATGGTATTAGGGTTTGTTAGCGATGCTTTGAGATGTGGGTCTGCGATGTTGCAGAAGGGATAAAAACTACATGGATACAGTAAAAAAAATATTTCTTCAGGTAAAAAAAGGACAGCGTACATGGATTAAAATGTGCAGGTCTTAATTTCATTGGAATTGGAGGAATCCTTGTCGGTTGAAGTCAAAGAAAAGAGATCTGGGGGAAAAAATATTTTGAAACAAGTGAAAAAATGGCTTAAAAGAAAGATTTCTTTTCGCACAATTACTCTTAGTTTCAAGAGCCTTTTTTCTCTCTCTTCCTTTCATATAATTTTATTTCCAACGTTCTTTTTTCTTTTTTTTTGAAACTATGGTCATGCTGGATTTTTTAAGGGCGGAGGGACTTTCTGAGGATGTGGCAAATGCAATTATTTTCCTTATTTTAACTGCGTCTGTTTCTTCTTCAACTTGAAAGGATTACATGAAAACAAAGCAAATAATGATGATGATATTCACAGGATTTTGTTCACTTTTAATATGAAACTAACTAGTGATGTTATAAAAACTTATCTTACGTGCATTGATATTTTCTAATTCTTCACTAAAACAAAATTTGAAAATATAAACATTGTTAACATTAGTTTCTGCATGGTTATATCCGAAATCAAATAGTCTGGAGCACACAATTTTGAACTACCCTTCAATCATTAAATTCAAACAATTATGAATACTTTATTATGATATTCGAAGAATATATCGGATAAAAAGACCGATTGACAATTTATTTGATGAATGAAAATAAAAGAACGGTCTATATAAAGATAATTCTCCTGATTCCCCTGTTTATTGTTTCTAATGTTCAATCTTTACATTTTCTCGGAGCTAAATGAAATTTTCAGAAAACGAAACAGCAAATTTCTTAAAATTACCAAACTAAAATACCTTGTTTCTTTCTAGTAATTACTTTAAGTATTATAACGCTTGTTTTCAAAAGAGAGGAATACGCTTTTAGTGAAAAATGATGAGATAAAATGAGCAAAACAAATATATTTATTTATTTACTTATTTGCATTCATTTAATGAAATTGTTCAATTGATACAAACAAAAAAACAGCTTTTAGAAGGTGATTTAAAAATAACAAACTGTAAAGCAAAATAAAATATATAAACAAAGTTTATTTGCACATAAAAATAAACGCTGTTCATATATTTTATCTTGCTATCAACTTTCCACAGTGGATTTTTAATCTAACAAACTGTATCCTACAAACCGAACTGCATCAAACAAACTGTATCTTATCGCTGGTAATGTTTCCATAACTTCTCCATCGAGAATTAATTTAGACACCGTAAAGATTAATAGCCTAAGTAAACGAAAAAAAAAATATACAACACTTAATTTAACTAAAAAATACGAAAAATTTGAATTTATTATAATTTTATAGATGAACTAACTATTCCAGTTTACAACTTGAATTTACGGCAGCATTTTATCCAAGAAAAAAAAACACGGGGATTTTCTTAAAAGAAAAATAAAACACCAAAAACATCCTATTACTGCCAGATACAACCAACTTAACCCCAACTATTTAGAAAACTCTACCATTAGTCAACCTGCACACCAGAATAAAAAAAAAAAACGAGCATTACAACAAAACACCCCAACTCCCAAGACTAACAAAATAACTCTCGAACCCCATCGCTCATCCCCACCCTCCAAAACTAATTCCGATTGCCTGGGCCAGAGGTGAAAACGAAGCACCCCCAATTTTCAATATCAACAAACCTTCCGCGGCGCAATAAATGGTGAACAACCCAACCGAAAATTTGCAGGCGTTGCCCTGGCAACCGTCTCTCAGGGCAGAGAGAAGAGGGAGAGCATCGTCCTTCCCCCATTGTGATTATCAGAGGATGTTGGAGAAGGGCGGGATCTTCAGGGAGGCATCTTCGAACTAAATTGGAGATGGATTTGAATGGAGAGTAGCTGAGAAGAAGAAGTAGGAATCAACAAGTGAGTGAGATGGTTTGAAATATCCGCCGGTATAACATTTACATATCAGTGGAAGGTATTACCAGATGCATTAGAAGAGAATTAGTGACCATATTATTTCATTCTCGAGGGTCTTGGGGGGACTTGAACACAAAATGTTAAAGTTATTTCATTAGCAGTATTATAATACCTCTCTTTTCTCTGGTAATGTTTCGAAAAATATAATGTAAATAAATATAAAATGTGTACTCTAATCATCGAATAAACCAATTAGGCGAGCAAAAGATTAAAATTAATTACTGAGTAAAGTTACGCAAAAGAATTCGGTGGTAATTATAGCTAATAAATTATACTTAATCCTTTTCATGGAATTAAGATGTAAGTTATTGTTTAGGCAATTTTGAGACCATTCTTGTAGGGGAATTTTATGTTAAGCAAATTTTTAATTTAGACATAAGCACCAGTAATTAATTTTCATAACTAATTAGCCTCTAGAGATTAACTTAACAGTATACAGAGTAAATTAATAAGAGCAATATATTGAAACGCTGCCAAGGACCAAAAAAGTCAGCATCGGTGGAAAACATTATATGGATGAAAGAAATATTTAGCCCGTACAATAAATAATATTGACAGCTAACTGCTTCAGAACTCGTTAGTACTTTTTTTATTTTAACTTAAACCATCAATATTAATTAATGGTTACCTATATTTACACGAGTTTTTATGTATTGAATCTAAATCTCTTGAGTAAGAACTAAATTAAATGAGACTTAAATTCAATAATAAATCATGAATTCAAATAAAAATAAAGACATATTCAAAATAAAATGGTACTAAAAATGATTACATTGCATGTTATCTTCTTTATATGCATCTCATATGGCCCTTACGCCTCTATTACAAAATCATTGATTATTATTAAGGGATTTCTCTTGATTTCTTGAATGTCTTATTAAATTAACTTTTTTTTTTACTTCCTTTAGTTTCAAACGATTCAAATTGTTCTGTGTTATTACTGTAGAATTGAGGCAAGTGAGCTGGGAGGGTTTCGTGCTTGGTTTCATTGAAGTAGATCCGTTAGGAGAGATTTTGATAAAGTTGTCTAGCATTTTAAGTTATTCCATTTGTGATGGTAACCTTCTGGTAATCTAATATTTGCTTGTAACTTACAGTTGTGTTAGATAATACTACTAAATGTTGTGAATTTCCTAATCTAGTGCTTTTTTTAAAATCAAATTATCTAAATTCGAATAATAACGTTTTAAAATGTTTGGATGATAATTGAATTTATTTAAACAATAAACTAGATGTTGGGGGTTATATACAACCGCATTTGCTTTGGATACTTATTGATAGTTGTATCCCTCCACGCACACCAATTTTCGGTTTCGTATTTACTCCGTAAAGCCATTCTCCTTATTCCTATGATTAGTGCTAGATTAAAAATAAATAACTACGCCGAAGAAATTTACAAAATCCCATTCCCTACATACTACCGCGTTTGACATAAGACCTCCTTACCGAAACTATTCACACTACCGACCATCTCATCAGTTAGCCATCTAACCAGCAATCCACGCGCCACCCCATACGCCTCGCTTAACTATCTAAAATTCCAAGGCACAGGAGCCACCACGCATTAACAGCCGTCTCCTTCCTTATTACTACACTGCCAGGCGTAACAGCCACTTCTGGGCGCAAAAGACATGCCACGAATTGCGCCCCAATATTGCATGGGGCGCAATTAAGCCCTATTTGGGTCCGCTGGACTGTGAGGGAGCGGAATTGATGAGGCAAGGGCGCACAAAGACATTGAGGACACTCGGAATTGATTGAACAAGGCTCGTTGTCGAGGGAGCTCAGTTTTTAATGTAGAGCAATGGTGATGGTGTATTGCCAATGTAAAGTTATTGCCAGAGAAAGAATGTTCAAAGCGTAAAATTTCATACGGTCTTGATCTTGTTGAGATGATATGGATCTGATATTCACGAATCATTTTGCTATTTGTATCAATTGTAACTGGAACTTATATGCGTGCGTAGTATGTGAGTGTGATTCTATGTTTCTTTACATAGAAATACAGTATGCATTAAGTATCAATCTATAAGTAAGTATCAATCTATATGTAATATTTTATAGGTATGAACAACGTTTATATAAGTTTAAAACACACGTTTTTTTATATATTAACTGTAAGTACAATCGGCGCTTGATATTACAATCTCGTAGAGGATACTGAAATAGTTCGTAAAATAGAGGAAAAAAACTTTTTGTTTAATATACTTTTATTTAACTTTCTTTTTTTTAAACAAAATTTTTCAAAGAAAAATTACATATTATGTGTGGAGCATGAGGAGTTATGCAATAAATTTTAAATAAAAACATATATTTACAAAATAAAGTCACGCACTTATATTTTACGTATCCCATTGGTACTAAAATAGAAAATCATCAACATTAAGCATTTTATACCAAAACTAATCTGAGACACACTAAACTTACTTTCATTTAATACTTAAAAAAGTTTACAACCAAATATTATACGGCACTCAAAACTTAAAATGTACCAAAACCATTTTTATACGCAGATATTACTAATCATGACACATTTCTTTGAATATGACGAGTATCAAATTGTTATCTTCGACAAAAATAAGCAAAACACTTTAAATAATTCATCTAGTTAGTTAAAATTACATTTAGCAGAATAATTATTTTCCAATAGTTAAAGAGCACACTTAATTCCAACTCCTCAGAATCCCATCTTCACTATAATATTGACGCAACATCATAGTCGCTAAATAATCGATGAAAATACATAGTGTTCATTATAAACTAATCTAAAAATGAATTCCACGGGAGTCCCACTCATTCCATCGATCAAAACCACCCACAATCCATCCTTTTTAGTTTAAGATTCACGATGGAATGCGTTTGTTCCATCCTATCCCCCCTCAACCGTCACTCGAAATCTCCGAGAGCGGCCATCTTCCGTCCCGATTACGATCGTTTGTCTTTTAGGGCCATTGTTTTTGGAAGAATTTGTCATTCGAACGTCGAGGGACGGCTGTTTCGAACGAGGCCTGTCACACTGCCGGGGTGATGGAAGGCTTCAGGGGAACACCGGTATGCTCCACCGAAGAATTGAATTAATGGTGTCCACTGCGGTAGTCTCACGGTCACCACAATAAAGATGGCAGAAAAAGCTGCTACTATGTATACAAACCTCCAGATCCCATTGCAGTTTCTAAGAGCTTTTTTCACCAATTTTGTTATTCAAAGGCTCCTAATACGGTTATGAATTTTTTTTTTATCTGACCTCTTTAGGGTTTTCTGCGGCCACCACACCAAAGAAAACTAAGGTAGGAGGTGGTGGGGTCATCCACATACCCCTATTGGAAAAATTTTCCCAGTGTTCCATAAACCAGTATCAAATCATACTGGATCCAGTATAATTTGATACTGGTTTATGGAACTCTGGAAAAAATTTTCCAATAGGGACCCCACTGCCAAGCATTTGCATTGTTTTTGTAATCTACAAACAGACCCTAATTTAACCATTAGGCCCGGACCTAGGTGTCATTTTTACTTCCTAGAATGTTTTCTCATTACTTTTTTTTAAATCGAAAATAAAATTCCAAACCTTTTAGCAATGTAAAAAACGTAAAAGATAACCGAGAACGTGTCTGACCCTGACTCCCTGACGATAGTGAATTTTCACACTAAGCAAACAATTACTTTTCGCGCTTCTAACATTCATATAGCACCAAATGTGGCAACGGCCCCGTCCTGCATTTTGGGCCTAGTGTTCCAAATTTTCTAAATCGGGCTTTGTCTACAGAGCGTTCATAAAATATTACTTTGGATATTTACTAAACAGGGTGTTTTATAATAATTCAACCGACAAACCAAGAGGGGTGTTAGTATGCGTCATGAGGATGAATTACCTCCATACCTGGGGTACCCATATTCAGGAGGTGAAAACCTCTAAAATATAGGCTATACAGTACTTAAGTTAGAGTAAAATTCAAGGCGATTTAAACTTGATGAAAAGAAAGATTTTAAATATTTGAGTTAAGCCACTTTCTTTCTTAGCCGATTTCTGCCAAAAATATGAAATCTAATTTAAGATATATTCCACAAACGATATTTTTTGGAGCTTACGAGAAAGCTAGAGTGCTCCCTTTAAAGGATAAATTAATTTTTCACCGTGTGACAGAAAAGAAAAGAGATGTAACATTGGGTTTTCTACTTGGAATAGAATGGCTTTTCATAATTCAACTGGGTATCAAATTCTGCATCTCAAGGAAAATGATAAATGTAATTTCGATAGAAAAGATAACTTTTGATAGAAAAGTACATATCCAAAAAGTTGATTTCATTTTAGAATATTATTAATCGATGAAAAAATCACCGCTATTTTATAAAAGGAATAGATTATGAAACTTTCTTAGCATAGTTTAAAATATATAGATATTAAGGTAATATAAATAAAAATTGATTTCATTGTATGATATAAATTGCTGTCATAAATGACTAGTAATTAGTCGTGTCTCGAAAGTTTTTCTCTACATCATGATTTTCTAAAAATAATTGAAATATCTTCTATAAAATAATTCCCTCTTGTTTGGTCAACATAACATAACCGGATTTTTCATATTTCAAACTATAGAACATTTTCAATCACAGACTCGGATCTAGCAACGCAAACGCCCTTAGCAACAGACGCGTTGTCCTGCAGAAGGGTAACAGTTACAGAAAACGAATGGTCGTGGAAATCTTCTATTGGAGCATTTGCAAACACGTGACCCCACACCTAACAACCGCCATAGCAACAGATACCGTCGCACATAGCAACCGCCCAAACAACAGACGCATTGTCCTACTATAACTGGTCGTGAAGTCACCTGAAAACACTTAATTGCAGTCAAGGATTGGTTGAAATTTGTACAAAACATACGTCAATATAACAACAATCCTCTACATCTCCATTTAAAAGCTAGGAGCCAATTCAAATAAATAAATACAACCTCAATTAAAGGAAACAAATGAATAATATACACGATCTCCCCTTTTACCGCACACACAAAAGTGGCTATACATCACCATGCCGATGAATCCCCAAACCCATTTCTGGCGGAATTTCGCCGCGGAAGAAACTTCCGATGTGGCCGCGCATATGGAAGGTGGATAAGGAACGAAGATGGGGATAAATGGAATTCGGCACCTTTCGAACGAGATTCTCTGAGGGAAGGAAGCGGGAGATAACGACAGGTAATACATCTAATTACGCCCATGTATGTAGTTCTAAGAATAGGAAATGTTTAAATGCCTGAGTAATTGATCCAGTAATGTGGAGGAATTTCAAAGGTTTTATTATTAAACTCTACACTGAATTTTAACATTTACTATGTATTGGCACAAAAATCCGGGGTTGAAAAGGAATAGGCTCAACACTTTTTGATTACTTCAGGTTAAGATAATTAAGTGATTCTTTATGAAATTTGATTATAATATGTAATTATGCTAAAAAATCAATTTAAAATACTGACACTAAAAATCTGAAACGCTTCTCTTAACAAAATATTGGTCTCTGTGGTCTAACACTTAAAATGAAAAGTGCAAATTTAATATCATTCATTTCTTTAATATAACTAGGGGGCCTGCCCCCTGCTCGCTATCGCTCACCAACCCCCGTAACTGCTTCGCAGTTCTTTTCAGATCGCTTCGCGATCTTAGCGAGCAGAGCTCGCTTGTTTATCTCAACAATCCAGCCTAACACTCTTCTCGACTTAATTAAGCCTCTTGTAATACCGAAAATACCTCTCTCTTGCTTATAAATAATTTCATTCGTATCATTCCCCTAAATTAACAACAAAAATGTTGCTGAAATACATTCCTTTTTTAGCTTATCAATAATTTAATCGAAATGTAAGGAAATATCCAGCAAGTCTACTAATAATCATCAACCATTTTGTAGAAAAAACATTGTTGAAAATAAAAGAAATTAGACTCATCATAAAACTCGCCTGTTTCTCTAGTGAACGGCAACAGAAAGAGAAGAAAAAATTAAAACTTTGAATCTTAATAACTCTAAAACTAATTAGAATTTTTTGAAAAACAAAACGCCAATATTTTTATAAAAAATAATTGTATGTGTGTTTAAAATATCATAGTTCTACTGTGATTAGTTTTTCTTTTATAACGAAAAAACCGAAAACCCGTCAAAAATTTCGAAACTTTAAAACTTAATTACTCCAAAACTAATTCGAAATTCGAAAAAAGGGCGACGAGGTGCAAAACTTCACATCTAAGAGAATGCGGCTGCAAAAAATCATATTTCTGCTGCGAATAGATTTTGCTGGGGGCGAACTCGCAGCAGAAAAAAATAATTTTCGACTTTGACATTAAATAATTCCAGAACTAATTATCTCATTAATTAGCTATTGGAACGAAAAGGACCCTCATACATCTGTCTACAAATGGTCAAAATTTCAATAATTTCCGTTCTATAGTTTTTGCATAGTAAAACTATAATAACCTATAACTATAACCATAAACTATAAAACCCAGTAATACCTAATAATAAGTATAGTATATACAGGGTGAGCATAAAGTCCTGACCTGTTTTTAAAAATCAATAACAAAAAAACAAAAAGAGATAAAAATCCGCCGTCTTCACCAACCTACTTGAAATGTTTGGGAGTTTTTGTACACAAAGTTTTGAAAAATCGTAGTTCTCGAGTCAATACATAGATGGAAGCACTGTTTTTAGGGAAAAGTTCATTCAAAGTCCCTATTTCGTTCATCGTGGGGAAATCAAATTTAGGGATAGAATCGATCTTAGAATCGAATGATAATAAAGTACTTTGAAATCGAACCTTATGTTTCCAGTACACGGGGAGGGTTTTCATTGAATTTTGGGGATTGAAAATCTTGCCTTATGAATGATTCTAATTTAGAGAAAAACTTTTTAAATAATTTCTTGTAATTTTAGTTAAATATTTTATAAATTCCATTATGTTTCCTTTAATAATACAAGCGACTTTAATTCGATAACTCCAAACTGTTATTTACAATTTATTGCGTTGGGCATTATTATAACGTAGTTGTTATTCGTACGAAAATACGAAAAAAGTTGCACGGCGACATTTTCGGCGGGTTTCGATCGCTCCATATAAATAATTAGATTGTTTCAATGAATTTTATACTTTTGGGCGGTATAGTTCATTATGGGAAGGGATTAATTATAGGTTTAGGGACATGTTTAATCAGTGATTTGAAAGGGGTTGTTTTCACCTATCATTTAATTCAGTTTCACTACTTTTTATGTAATTTTTGTGGCATTGGCTAGGTCAGTTTCAGTACTTTTATTTGTGCAATAGAGTTTATCATTAGAATAGTGATTTAGAAGAAAACGAAAAATGACTACAAATCAAGAAAAAGCTCAATGTGTGCTTTGGTTCCATGAAACCAAATCGCCCACAATTGTGACTCCAATGCGATCTTTCAAATTGATAACAAGCCGGAGAATATGTGTAATTAAAATCAATGATACAAAATTATCACAATTCTATCATATGAGTTTTAAGAAATGCAGTCTAAATCTACTAATCAATAGCCCTCTTCCCCAAAAAGAGGACCATCCGAATGAAAGGTGAAAACCTCCTTAGTCTGGTTAACCACTGGTCAGATGGCACAGTATACGACAGGTTGATGTCTTCTGCAGACTTTTACAGGGTGTGTCATTATCAAGGGACAAACTTCTAGGGGAGGTAGGGTGCATCATAAGGATTCAGAATTGCATAGAAACCCATCATGGTCCTAGACGTCACCCTAAGTGGTGTTTTGAAACTACCCTCGGGAGCCACCCTCACTTCGTCAAGTAAGCCGGGGTTGTGTCGGTCATCCTTCATCATGATCGACACGACCCAATACTTTCCTATCAGTAAACCATCCGGGATCCCATAAGTTCTGATGTAATCATGAAAACAATCTGTGGTTAGGTTGAATTCTGTGGGGGGAAGCGATCGAGAAAACGTCGCTGAGAGCGGGACACAGCGAAATTACAACCCCTTTCAAATCACTGATTAAACTTGTCCCTAAACCTATAAATTAATCCCTTCCCATAATGAACGATACCGCCCAAAAGTATTAAATTCATTGAAACAATCTAATTATTTATATGGAGCGATCTAAACCCGCCGTGTCATCGTAACAAGGTTGATCACTATCAAGTCTTTTGAGTATTATAAATAATGCCCAACGCAATAAATTGTAAATGACAGTTTGTAGTTATCGAATAAAAGTCGTTTGTATTATTAAAGGAAACATCAAGGAATTTATAAAATATTTAACTCAAATTACAAAAAATTATTTAAAAAGTTTTTCTCTAAATTAGAATAATTCATAAGGCAAGATTTGCAATCCCCAAAATTCAATGAAAACCCTCCCCGTTTACTGGAAACTAAGGTTCGATTTCAAAGTACTTTATTATCATTCGATTCTAAGATCGATTCTATCCCTAAATTTGATTTCCCCACGGTGAACGAAATAGGGACTTTGAATGAACTTTTCCCTAAAAACAGTGCTTCCATCTATGTATTGACTCGAGAACTACGATTTTTCAAAACTTTGTGTACAAAAACTCCCAAACATTTCAAGTAGGTTGGTGAAGACGGCGGATTTTTATCTCTTTTTGTTTTTTTGTTATTGATTTTTAAAAACAGGTCAGGACTTTATGCTCACCCTGTATTATTATATTCTAACTGTGGTAAAGTAGTTTCTTTCCACATAGTTTCGTTTGTGTTTTTGTACACCCCACGCTTGAGTTCTAATGCACTCGCTAGTTATTCTTCACTTATCAAAACGGAATCTAACTGAAACCCCTTTTTTCGTTACCTTATTTGGTGATTTTGTTTGTTCGGCCTTGTGATTGGATTCCCTTAGGCATTCCTTTGTTTTTGTTGTTTCAGCCAACTTGGCTCGTTCCGTTAGTGTATGTTCTTCTACTGAGAACTGGTTCAATCGGGTTTTTTTCTGTTCGCGCTTCCCCAATAGCGCGCGTTCAGCCAAATCATGCAACCTGGCGACGAACAGTTTTTCTCTTCGTTCTGTGGCGGTAACCCTCACTTCACTTCACACTTCACATCGAGACACACTTCATACCAAAACTTCACCAAGAGCACATCGCTCCATAACCTCTCCATGCAAGCGTGTCTTTCGGGACCGCTTCGCATTTTTTGTAGTTCAGGGATGATTCCCTTGGTCCAAAGACCCATGTATAGCTTGTTAAAATGAATACCCTCATTTGTAATGCTGATTTAAAGAGATGATCAATAAACCAAGAGATCCACCGCATTTCAACGTGTTACGATTTCCTTTCCAAAAAGCCCAACAGCAGCCCATTCTTCGAACCGAAAGTGCCCAGGTATGGAGTCTCCATCGAAATAGTGTTTCCCTGTGCCCTGACGAGCCCTCGCCTAACCAGGCTGGAGCGATCCGACGGCGACCGCTGACCTGATGTTCTCTGGCCATGGTATCCACCAGCGGTCGGACCCATCCGGGCGACCACACCATCGTTCCCCGCGGAGAAGATTCTCCCCTCCTTCTGGATTCTCCATTACCGCTTCAAGTCGGCCAGTGTTAGTTGAACGATTCCGCCTATTTCCAATAATCCCCTTCGGACAGAACCAATTTCAAGAGTACATCAAAAATCACAGAACTGTCCATTCAACGGCCTCTTCTAACAACCAGTCAAGACTTGGTAATGTAGACATTTCATCATTTAGTGTATCTACTGTGTCAACCTTAATCTTAACTTGTCTTTTTACGGTACGTGTGTTGTCCCATTTTGAGGGTTAGAACCTGTGGTTATATATTTTGTGTTCCCCTTATCAACCCTTCTTTTCCACAACATTTGGTGCCGTGACCAGGATCTCTATGAGCACACACGTACCCTTACTTTTGATATGTCTACTTAATGCTTTAGTTTTTTTTTCGTACAATTTGTTTTTTTGATGTCAAGTGTCGGAGCGCAGGATCTTTCTATTGTAACCCCCCAATGTAAACTTAACTTTTGTTTTATTTTGGACGTATTCAAAATTTTAATTTTTTTACCTTGATGGTTGGTTTTGAGTGAAGTCCCTTAGTCAGATTCTGTTCTCACACACTTTTGCATAATTTCATTGACACAGACACTTAACTTTTCTTTTGTTCATTTAATTGTTCGAAGGGTATTTTTTCTTATTTTTGTAGATGTGCTTTTCCACCAACTTTTGTTTTTGAACCACTGGTTTTGAATACCACCTATTTTCTTTTGCCTTTCATGTTTTTCTTTTTAAAGAAAATCTAACTTTTCCTCCTGGAATTTATTCTGCTTCAACTCAAAGTTAATTTTGAAGTATAACCTTTTTGTGTGTAATTTGGCCAAAATTTTTTTGCCTGAAACTTGGTAATCTTTTCTTGATCAAACTTGTTGGAGATGAGCATAAGTAAGGGTTACACTTTCCCATGAAAAAAGTTTTCATGCTCCAATTTTTTGGTGTCGTATGGGTTATGACTACCCGGTACTGTTTTTTTGCTCTGCTCCACACACTAGCCATTGTTTTTTGTTTTTGAGAAAACCTTTTCCTTGTTTTTTTGTGCCAAACCTCTTCTAGTGTATTTTTTTGTGTTGTATATTATTGTAGATATCTTTGTTTTTTTGTTCTTGTTTTGCTTTCGCAAAACCTAAGAGGTGTGGTTTTATTTTGGTTTTCTGTTTTTTTGTTATTGTGGCTACTTTTGTTTTTGTTTTCCCACACTTGTGCGAATGATTTGAGTCAGCTTTTTTTTTCACACAACCTTGAGTCAGGTTATACTAAATTTTTTTCTCTTGCTGATTCTTTTTGTAAACACATGTTTTTGTTTTTTGTGGTAGCTGTAAGTGGTAAAAACAGGGATTGTGTAGGAGTAGTTTTCTGTTGAGATTGTTTGAGTCAACAAATTTAACACAACCTTGAGTATAGGTCTAAGTAACTAACGTTGTTTGTTGATTTTTTTTTTGTTTTTGGTTTTGATCGTTTGTCATCTGGAGTAACTTGTTTGGGATTGTTTTGTTGGCTGACACACACAAAACTTAATTGTTAGTGATTGGCATATTTAACTATTATTTTCCATTCTTATTGGCTAATTTTTTTAACATCTGTAGTTTCGTTTTGGTTCTCATCTTGATATTTTAAGTAATATCTACTTTTTTGTTGGTTCTGGTGGACAATTTTTTTGAAAGCACACATTATTTTTTTGGTAATTTCATATAAAAAAAAAATTTTTTTTGTTGTGGTTTGAATTCTTACTATTCCTTTTCATATTCATGTCTACCTTTTATAAGGTTATAATTTAAGTATTGCTGTGCCATATTAATGTTTTTCTGTTTCATGCTACAATCTTTCTACTGAATTGATTTTGTTCAATTATTTTTTTTGTCATATGATCCCTAAACCTAGGATCTTGGTTAATTACGTGACTATTTTCTTTTCACATCGGAGTGACTTAATGTTTTGTAATGAAAATTTAATGTTTAATTAGTGATTTTTTTGAGTTAGGTGACTAATGTTTTTTTGTGAAATGAAAGGTTGAGTTACAATTTTCTGGTTGGCTACTGCGTTCAAAAACCCTCTTTGCTAGGTCATTCATTTTGCCAGAATTGTGCAGTTCAACACGCCCTGGTAATTATAGGGAGGCCCAGGTAGTCTAATCCTGGTTCTGGTTGTTTGCCCTACAATGAGTCAAAAAAAAATGTGTGTAAAATTTAACCCAGTATAGCCAAACTGAAGTTTTTTGTTGTTTTTTATGTGGATGGAGTTACCCACATGTGTAGTGCACTGTTTTTTGTCTAGTGGAAGGAGGATACCCACTGCTTTTTCTTAAGTGGAAGAAGAATACCCACTGTTTTTTTAGTTAAGTGGAAGAAGAATACCCACTGTTTTTTTAGTTAAGTGGAAGGAAGATACCCACTGCTTTTAGTCACGTGGAAGGAGAATACCCACGGTTTTTGTTTATAGAATTGAAGTTTTATTTAGTCCCTAACTGTGTCGAATGTTGTTATTTTTAATCATTGTTGTTTTTTTCTGTCACTTCACGTAGCATGAAACACTTTTAATTCCTAAACCTATGAAACACTCTTAATTTCTAAATGTATGAGATACACTCTTTATTCTGAAATGTGTAAAACACACTATTATTAAATGGATGAAATATTTTTTTGAAATGAAACTTAATTGTAGTTTTCAAGTCATTGTTGTGATCTGAATCTGATTGACATGTACCCTTTTGTGAAATTCTTGTCTTGTCTGTGTTAACGGTCAAAC
Organism: Tetragnatha montana; assembly: GCA_963680715.1. Taxonomy (NCBI): domain Eukaryota; kingdom Metazoa; phylum Arthropoda; class Arachnida; order Araneae; family Tetragnathidae; genus Tetragnatha; species Tetragnatha montana. The sequence continues at coordinate 18,379,392 of OY796685.1, forward strand.
TATTGCAGCCACTTTTGTTAATTTTTGGTTTTCCCTTTGTTTTTGTTTGGACTGTGTGCGCTTTTGCCTGTATCATGAGCTGGTCTTATGTCAGGTGACCAAACAAGTTAACGTACCTGAATGACTTAGGTCATTTTTCCCTTTTCAAAATTTTCTTGGTCGTTTTAGCACTGATTGGGTGTGAGTTTCTTTGAATTTGTAAACATGTGTACTATTAATAGTCAGATAATTTCATGCCATCAATGCTCTTGTTTTGAATTATATTTTGGCACAGTTTTTTTTGTCTTTTTCATCATAATTATTGTATTTGATATTATGTATTTTGGTCTCTTTTGTACTGCTGATCTGTCGGTTGCCACACACACACTTACCTAATGTTTGGATTGTTTATTTTCAAAATTTTTCCCCGTTTGGATTTTTTATTTTCAAAATTTTTCCCTGTTTTCCGGGAGATTATGTGGTAAAGTAGTTTCTTTCCACATAGTTTCGTTTGTGTTTTTGTACACCCCACGCTTGAGTTCTAATGCACTCGCTAGTTATTCTTCACTTATCAAAACGGAATCTAACTGAAACCCCTTTTTTCGTTACCTTATTTGGTGATTTTGTTTGTTCGGCCTTGTGATTGGATTCCCTTAGGCATTCCTTTGTTTTTGTTGTTTCAGCCAACTTGGCTCGTTCCGTTAGTGTATGTTCTTCTACTGAGAACTGGTTCAATCGGGTTTTTTTCTGTTCGCGCTTCCCCAATAGCGCGCGTTCAGCCAAATCATGCAACCTGGCGACGAACAGTTTTTCTCTTCGTTCTGTGGCGGTAACCCTCACTTCACTTCACACTTCACATCGAGACACACTTCATACCAAAACTTCACCAAGAGCACATCGCTCCATAACCTCTCCATGCAAGCGTGTCTTTCGGGACCGCTTCGCATTTTTTGTAGTTCAGGGATGATTCCCTTGGTCCAAAGACCCATGTATAGCTTGTTAAAATGAATACCCTCATTTGTAATGCTGATTTAAAGAGATGATCAATAAACCAAGAGATCCACCGCATTTCAACGTGTTACGATTTCCTTTCCAAAAAGCCCAACAGCAGCCCATTCTTCGAACCGAAAGTGCCCAGGTATGGAGTCTCCATCGAAATAGTGTTTCCCTGTGCCCTGACGAGCCCTCGCCTAACCAGGCTGGAGCGATCCGACGGCGACCGCTGACCTGATGTTCTCTGGCCATGGTATCCACCAGCGGTCGGACCCATCCGGGCGACCACACCATCGTTCCCCGCGGAGAAGATTCTCCCCTCCTTCTGGATTCTCCATTACCGCTTCAAGTCGGCCAGTGTTAGTTGAACGATTCCGCCTATTTCCAATAATCCCCTTCGGACAGAACCAATTTCAAGAGTACATCAAAAATCACAGAACTGTCCATTCAACGGCCTCTTCTAACAACCAGTCAAGACTTGGTAATGTAGACATTTCATCATTTAGTGTATCTACTGTGTCAACCTTAATCTTAACTTGTCTTTTTACGGTACGTGTGTTGTCCCATTTTGAGGGTTAGAACCTGTGGTTATATATTTTGTGTTCCCCTTATCAACCCTTCTTTTCCACAACACTAACTTATAAACAACATCTAATTGGTCCCAAATATAACATTTTCTCCTTTGGATTTTAACTTAGAAAACTGCTATATTTGATTGTATGCACTTTTTTTTTTTACTTTTGCTTACTTTATTTAAAAGAGACAAAAAAAAACCTCAAACCTTTGAAAAGAAATATTTAGTTAGGTTTGTGGGAACATCTGTTAATGGGAATTGAATAATATATTAAAAAATAAAAAAGATTCATAGGAAACTTTGTACCAGAAGGAGTTTACTTTTTTACGTTTAAATAAAACATAGTATTTACTCAAAACAAATTTAACTTTTCTTTCCCTCTGCAGGGCCGACTCTTACATTCAGATTCAATAAAAAATCAATAAAGATCACGTAAAATACCAGGACATGGTTTCATTTACTTGGGATGACAGAACGCTTTCACCAGAAGAAAAGTTTTTTGATGTGTCGTCAAAGTCCTGTATAAGTAATGAACTTAAATGTTGAGATAGCAATCAAGTCTTTTCAAAGAAAATCGGAGCAGAATTCTTTGACGATGATTGATGATCCCAATGATATGCTCCGAAATAAAATAACCGCAGAAGAATTAGTTTCCGAAATGGAATTGACGTCAAGTTCAAAACCAAAATGCATCTTTTTCCATCCTTAATTTTTTTGCCATTGAACAGGAATGGCAGGAATAAAGATGGGTCACTACTTAACTAAACAAGAAAAAATATATTTCTCACGTTTTGAGATGCTCAAAAACTTTTGAATGTTAAAAGATAGTAGGATCTTAATAAAATTACATCAACAAAGAATAACCATCTTTTAAGTTCAAGTTCAAATCTCAAAACATGTAGAAGAGAATGGTTTGAACATAGGGATTATATAAACTTTACATCATTCTTTGATTAGATAAAAAAAACTGCTTAAGTAAGATATTTTTGAAGATATTTATAATTCATGGCATTAAAATAAATAAAAAATAAAAATTGTTAGATTTAATTAGTTAGAACAGGATACACGGGAAATTAAAAAAAAAGGACAAAGGCTTCGAAGAACATAAACCTGTCCCGGTATCACTTGGGTAAAAAATAAGTATCAATTAAAGTTTCATATTATTACAAACAAATTATATCAATTAATTAAAATGATTACAACTCTGGAACAGAATTGAAATGACAAAAGTATAATTGGATTAATTACGCTATCTCTCTTAAGGACAACAAATGACAATTTAATTAACTTTCAATTTTAGTTTTTACATTTATATAAATATTTTTTTTTACATTTTAATACGAGCCATTTTCTTTCCTCCTACGAAAAGAAAAGAACAACGAAAATTCAAAGCTACTGAACTCCGAGCTCACTTTCGAAATGGAAGGAAAAATCGATTCGAATTCCGAGTTTATCGGAATCGGAAAAGAACTTGATTATCGATATCCATTGGGGGATGGCAGATAAGCGACAAAGGGGCTTGAGACCATTTCCGGATATTCCTAAGTGAAAAAGAAGTTTTAACCTGACAACTAAAAGAGGTTGCAGAGCATAGGGATATGCTATTTTTAAGCTAAATCGTTAAAAATCACGAAACAAAGCAAAGAAAATAAAGAATTTGGGGCTTAGGATAAAAATGATTGCGCCAATTATTTCAAAATTGTTAAATTGTTTTTCGAAATAAATCAGAGCACCTCAAAAGTTAGTATGAACTTTAGTTTTTAAAGAGAACAGTTATTCTAAGAGGTACAACTGATTGACCAATTAGAATTAAACATTAGTTTCCAGTTAAATGGGTTTTCTAATTTCCTTAAAATCATTCCTTTAAATCAAGATTATCCTTTAACAGTAAACCTGTTAGTTAGGGCCCCAAAAGAAGAATTTTCAAAAAATGTTGAGTTTAATCCTTAATCCTTTAATACTAACGGCAGTATAAGCTAAAATAATAATCATACCTCAAGAACACTTTTATACCCAAGATGTTCTATTAGATTCAAATATTATTGACTAAGAATGCATTCTCAAAACTTAAAATTTGCAAACGTCATGGATATCTCGAGCCTAATTCTTAACATAATGTGCATTAAGGCTGTTAAAAATTTAAGAAGGTCTCTTTACGAAACTTTAGACTTATTCTTAATTAATTGAAAGGTGATTTTGTTATAAACTAACCTTTATTGAGATAAGTTATGTACTAATGAATCGAAAATACGATTCATTACATGAAGTAGCATCGATATCTTATTTGACCTCAGTACGAAACTTTTCCGGAGAAGATTGTGTTAAAACGCATAAAAAAGGTCTAAAGTTGTAGTAACCAACACTTGAAAAATAGTTTTAAAAATTTAAATAGTTTTATATTCATTAAATTTTGTTCTTTTTATATTAATATAAAAATGTATCGAATCATAAAATAAATGTGTCAACATGAACATTTCAAAAACATTGATAATTAAAATAATGCATTCAAAGCAAAGATGAAACAACAGGTTTTAAAATTTATTTTGAAAGTTTATCAACTTGAGTATACCTATCTAAGTCTAAGATGTTCTAACAAATAAAACAAAATAATTAATTAGATTTAAAATAGAAATTATGTTATTTCTTTTCTAAGGCGAAACAAAACTAATAGAGTAGAACTTAAATGAAAGCATTTAATTAGGAAGTCGAATGGTAAGATACTTTTGTAAATGCTTATTTCAGTTAATTAAAAAATTAATATAGGTGAAAGTAAATTATTCAAAGTCAAATCGATATTTTAATAACTTTTGAGTAAATGTGTTTCAAATACGCTAGGCAATGATGAAAAGCATGTTATCGGTTATTTTTTTTACCCCCAGTGCAAATTAATATTTCGTACATCTTCAAGCACAAAAGTTTTTATATCATCCCATATCATTTGTAAAAATTTGGATCATTGGATTTTAATTTTAGAATACCTTTATGAATAATTGTTTAAATGGTGTTATTTTAAGATCTATGTCAAGTTAAGTAATAAGAATTTATTATTAAATATTTCCATAAGGAAAAATGAAAGGCGGTTTTGAGTTTATTTATCACCATACTAATAGTGCAAAACATCAGATAAGCCAGTTTATATTCATGTATTTATTTAAATGGTTTAAAAAATGGGCAAGAAAAATTGAAATGATAGAAAAGAAATATTTTTAAAAAATACCAAGAAAATCCCAAGAACAATGCTTTACTCTATTATTGGTAAATTTAAAAACACTATACACTATACTAAAACACATTAAGAAAATATACTAAGATCATATAATTTTTTTACCACCAAAGGAAAAGGATCTTGATGCTTATCATCCTATCAAAAAACATGTCTGCGCAATTATCATTTTGTATTTGTAATAACTTTTTAATAAAAAAAAAGTTTGCATACAACATCCCCAATACCAGGATTATTTAAATATCCCCCATGATACATATGCACTTCCAAATAAACAGCAGCACAAGAGAAACGCCCATCTCGTTAATAGGTCGCATGAAATCGAAATATTATACAATGCGCCCATCCATAACAATGTAGAAACAAAACCATGATCTACGACGAGCGAGAACTGAATTTAGAAAACTAAAAAGTCAAAATAAAACCACATTTCTCCTGCCTACTTTATATCGCCCCAAGGAGGTAAGAAATTTATGACTATTTTTTAATACTATTCATTCTGGAAGAAGCCATTTGCGTCTAAGAGGCCATTTCAGACCATGGAAAGTTCAGGCATATATTATTACACTGCGGATCGCGTTACCGACGGAATCAAGAGGAATATTAATAGCGGAAATCCAAATGGTTTTTTGAGTTATCAGACGAGTCAATTTCTGCCTATTTCTTAGGTTAAAAAAAAAAAAGGAAATGAGCGATAGTAGCTTCCAGGGAGGTTCAGGAATAGTTTTTTTAAAGAAACCTGTAGACCCATGATGATAAAGGATTAACTACTCATTTGAATGGTGATAATAAAAAAAAATCAAATAAAAACATTAAAGAATTTAAATGGAAAAATTATAAAGACCTTCTTCAAAGACATCAGACAAAAACACTTACTTTACAGTAATTCAATAGAGTAACCAAAAACCACTTACCTAAAAGAGAAAATAAACAAATTAACAATCAGAAATAGGTATGTTTTTGAAAGAACACAAAACAGTAAAACAATTCATACTTTATTTTTTCTTTTATCTTATCAATTAGGCAAACGTACAATGCTCATAGTAACTCTCTTAGTATAATCCAGCTCAGTGTTTACAATAATTGCATAAATCATCTTATTATTCGTACTATGACTGAAGAAAACAATTGAAAGGTTTGGTGGATGAAGGGGCTATGTTACATTTTTTATGTTTATGTTTTTTTATGTTGCATATTATGGATACAGGAGGTAAGTAAATAAAACTTGGTTCATTAAAAAATAGATGTCATTAGACTAATTTCATATGCTCACTAAACGACAAAACCAGAAAACGAAAAAGCTGCAACAATAAAACTTTGAACCTAAATTACTCTAAATTAGGGTTTTGTTACATAACTCCTTCATCTCCCAAGCCCTTCAATTATAGAAAATTACATAGCCATCTAATGCATAATCAAAAGCTGGATTGTTAGATTAAATTACTTATGAAACTGTCATTTTACTAAACGGAATCTTTTAGTGGTGAAACCGACTCCCATTAAATTACTCTTATAAACATATACACCAAATCAGCAAATTCTTAAAAATTACTAGGAACAAAACAATTTTTCTCAAAAATGAAAAACAATGAATTAAATGGTTTATGTATATTTGCCGAACATTTCAGAAAATTTTACCTTTTTCTTCAGCATAAAACATTCCTAAAAATAACTACTTAAATTTTTCCGTGTATTTTAAGTGGGCGTGTTTCACAAAACCCATTAAAATGTATCATATTTTGAAACCACTAATATTTATACATACGATTATTTAATTAAAAGATATTGAAGTTGTTTTCGCGAACAACTAATCCGCCCAACTTTTGCCCAGTCAGATTCTTTGCGTGGAGAACAAAAAATTTGCCCGAAGAACTACTACACCTTTACTCCACCTTGCTCTATGCAAGGAATCTTTCTGTGAAGAGTTTGAAGAAACTTGTTGAAACACCCTGCATAAATATAGTATGTATAAATAGAAGTGGCTATTTTTTATCTATTTTCCACTATACTATACTTTTCTGGTAAAAGACAAAAGAAAGAAATATATGTCTCATCAAAATGCATAACTATAAAATTTTCAGAATACATAACAATTGCGGGAATAATGTTTAATACTTCTTTTTGTAAACATCTATGAGTACCTATTCATTTTCCCACATATATTTCCTTTCCTTCAGAAAACCAGTCCTTATACATGAGCCTTCATAATCAATTCTTAACGAAATCCAGCCCAAACAGAACGACAAAGCCCTCGATAAGGGGGAGAAAACCCCCAACTCCCCCCTCCCACCGGCCAAGAGAAGATAAGCAAAACAAACACTTTCCAATAAAGGTGTTCGATTTAACAAGAACATTCGAATTCGCTCCTAAGCCACCGGGTAAAAAATCATCAGCTATTGAGACCAGTTCGAAAGGAACTCAGATAAACTGGAAGGACGATTTTTTTTTATTATTCTAGACCAATCCGCAGGTATCTCCAGCGGACCGTTGGAAGGAAAAAGCTTCGAAAAGGGAGGAGGAGGAGGCATTTCCGATAGAGGGGATTTCTTAAGGGGAGAAAAATGACGGAAAATACCCGGGCAGAAAAGGATTTCTCCCTGTTAACACGTATTTTCTCTTTTCGATGGGAAGAGGAGTTGGAAGAAGTTTTGAGACATAAGAGATTCTGAATATGGATTCGGATGGGCTTTAATTTCGGTAAGGAACGCGTATTTTAAAAGGGTATTTTCGAAAGGACGGGTCTTATTTGGAGTTTTGCTGCGGAATGCTGAGATTGGTGCTTTTTAGGTTTGAAATCCGGAGGAGAAGTATGAAAGAAAAAATATGTAGTATTCACAACAGGTAAAAATAAATCCAAATATATTTCGCATAAAGGGATGGGGATATTATATCAGCATAACAAGATATTCACTGCTTGGTTATTTTTCAAATTATATTACAGATAAATTTAATAAAAACATATTTATTAAAAAGGTATACCTTTTTTGATATTAAGCATTAAAACCATTAAAATAGCCAAAACATCATTAATGTTTTTAGGGATGATGCGTGTTAATGTTATGGGCAATGTCATAAATCAGAGCATTATTAATAATGCTTGCGTATTTCCGGCAAAGTGATAAATACTCATTGATTAATGTCATTGAGTTTATCACATTACCCGCCTCACTTCGGGCATTATTAATAATTCCCGGTTTATCACTTTGCTCGTAACATATGTATGGATTAATTACATAGTAATCCCAATTACCAAAGTTTCCCTATTACTTTTTGATGTGCTGAAAATTTATTTAATTTTATCACATCTTACTATGTGTCCAAAAAAAAAAAAATTTCAAAATGCATGAAGTTTTGTTTAATTTGAGGTGGATAAAATCTGAAATAGGATGAAATACAGAAATTTAATAACATTATAAAATACGAAAGAAGTATTTTTTAACATAAATTATACTTTTTTCCTCTCTTATTCAACTATTTTTAACTTCTCTCAAAGTCATGCTCACGCAATCGGGAATTAATGTTGATATAATAACATAAGATAGCATAATTTCGCACGCATCATAAAGTTGTGCAGGCCTGGAATAAGCAAATGTAAGAAATAAGTCGGATATTAAAACGGCAACTATACCAAATATTTTGTGCAAAGTTTGTAATAACTATTAAATCACCCTTATGACATTTACCAATCCTGATTGGCTTACGAAATGAAACATTACCGGAAACGTTTGTCAAAATAAGACTTCTCAAAATTCCATTTCAGACACTTCATCTGAGGGAAATCGATATTAGGAGAACTTTAAAGAATATGATAGAAAAGGAGCACTAGCCTCACACACTGAAGGATATTAATGTTTGGATCTTCATTTTTCATGCAGACGACGGGACGAAATTCAATTCCGAAAAGGAACTGAAGTGAAATGAAACCATGTGACGCCGACCAGGACCGGATAAGTAATAAACAAAAGCTGAGAACCCGGATCCGAACTTATTCAAATCTGGGAAAAGGGGCCAGAAGTGAAAACATTCTTTATTTTCATTCGAAAGACCTTTGCTGTTTCTGGAGTTGGAATTTGATAGTCGTAAATTTTGATTCGTATAAACGGTTTAAAGGAAATCATGGGAAATCTCGATACTCAGATGATGAAAATATTTTAAGATACTTCAAAGTTTGGAAGTTTGGTTAAGTCTTGCCAAAGTTTTCTTAATGTCTAACTTACAATCCAAATAAACTGCTATTGTTTGTTATGTGAAGTGTGAATTATTATAATCTTGAATAATTACTTTTTTTTAAAAGAAATTATTTATGAGAGGATCAATTTTTTTATTTTTTGCACATTCTAAAGCATATTTATTCTAAAGAAATCGAACGATGCTATAAAAATTATTTTTTGCTTAAATTAAACCAAAATATTAATTTAATTAAATTTTGACAAAAAAGAAACAGCTTTTGTAAAATCAGTTTGAGTTGACCTGGAAATGATCAATTTGCCTTGAGTTTGCGACAAAAAAAACATACTCGAGAATGTGTTACATGATCCGATGAGTACGAATGATGTAAAGAAACATAACCACTAATGAAAACTCTGTGGTTTTAACACCTAGTTTGGTTCAATTCCGCTAACTGATCCGTTAAATATCGCCATGCTATTTTGTATGTGAAATATTTACAAATCGACTATTTTTTATCGTTTTCATTCAACTGTGGATTTTAATGGACTAGTTTGCAATTTTAGGATATTTATAATATTTGGCGTGTAAAATAGCTTAGTGATATTGGAACAGGACAGAAAACTGAATTGAACCCCTAGTTTTGATGTTGTGACCGTAAAACGCAATGTGAAAATAATCTTTTGATGAACCATAGTACGTTGAAAAACACGAAAATTCATTTTACTTTAATTACATTTTTTAAAAGTGAACCTGTCAGTCCCATTGCGCCAGAACCCTCCCCTCCTCGTTTCGAGCAAGGCAAGAGTTAAATAACACGGATCTGTCTTAGATGAGACTTTTAGGGCGGGTTCACATGCAGCGATTCGGGCGACGCGACTGGTCGAACCTTCCCTATAAATAATGACGTAACTAAATGATGACGTAACTCATAGCCCTAAGAACCAATGGCAGGACCAGAGTATAAATCAATGAGGAAAACGATAGGAAATAGAATACCAAAATTCTCCCCATGACGTCCCGGTCGCATCGCTCAAATCGCTGCATGTAAAACCGCCCTTAGATTGCAGCTTAATAACATACCATAAAACAAACAGAAAGTGATTTATTAAGGAGACCAACCTTTCACAAAACAAGCAAATATTTGCTGATGAGTTTTACCAAATGGATCCACTGCTATACAGATTACCCCTCAACCTTTTCTAAAACTAAAAGAATGTTTCTTATCGAGGCTTTAAAAGACGGAAATAAATTCAAGTCTCGAGGGAAACAAAACCCCTGAGTATTAGAGAAAACCCGGGTCATGTTCAAAGACCTTTTAGCTACTCCCTCTGATTGGCGGATTCGCTTTGATTGGAGAGGAGAGTTGAGATGTTTTAATTAGAATCGCCTCAAACGAAAACAACAGAAAAAGAAAAAACAATGAAGTTCTCTATCCGGGAAATCGAAAATAGAATCGTAAGTAGAGATTTATGAAGATCTGCATGGCATAGAAATACGATGAGAAAATGTACTTGAGTTTTATTCCCTAATAAAAGAAGTCATTTATATTGCAACCGGAAATAAATGTAATCAAACAATTTTACTTTAATTAGGAAAAAACAAATTTGCGTCTATCTTGGTCGACCCCGACTTTATCTACCGTCGACCCCGCTTAATGTGATCACATTTGTAATAATAAGCGGTTCTACATATTATGAAAAGTGGCAAACAGTGTAACTCGGGTGTTTGCGTCTCATCTTGCATTACATATTTATGTATTAAAACTTGGACTTCCAACAGAAAAAAAGGGAGACTTTTTAGGAATTTCATCAAATTTTAATAACATTAAGTAAGCAATATACTGATCACATAAATCTATACATTTTGTTTTAATTTAAATAAGAGTGGTCGGGACCAATCAATTTCGATAATATTATCCGATTGATAACATTAACCGTGATCACATTAAGCCGAGTAGACTAAAAAAAGATAATTTCACTTTACACAAGAACAATTCATTTCTAACTAAACAAGGAAGTTCCGAGACGTTAACATGATTTACTCCACAAAAACATAATTGAATTAATATGTTAACGTAGATTGCAAGTTGTGTAATGATACGCAATCATTAGAAAATAATTTGTATTTTTTATAATAATATATTTGCTCAATAAATTTTTATATAAACAATCAAATGGACACATAAATTCATATAGTATATAACTTGAGTGAGAAAAAAGCTATTTAAAATTTGAAAAGGGGATGAAATAAAAATTCAAATAAAATAAAATACTTTAACAAACAAAACATTTTTAGTATACTTATTCGTTTTTCTCCCATTTACCCATTTCTCCCACTTATTTCAAATTAATTGCCCTCTTTATAATTTTTTAAATATTTAGTCAAAGATAGAAAATCAAAATTGTATAAATTTATTACGATTTCAAATTAAATGTAATCTTAACCAATAGAGTTTTGTAAATCAAATACACAGTCTGATATGTTATAAAACACAGCCAGAATTTTCTAAGAAATACTATAAATCCACTCATTGTAGTGGCTTTAAAACGAAGTAAAGATATTTAGTTTGACAGCTTTTAAAATATTCAGCTAGAAGGATGGGTTATTTCCCAACAAACATAATTTATATTTTTGATCAAGAAAAAATACAAATTACCCAAAATGAAAACCTCCAAATCATTAATAAATAAGGACTTTTATATATATATTTTAGGCAACTTTAGTGAAAACTACGTAACATATGGGCCAACGCGACAGTATCTATGTGTATCTTTTCTAGATCAACTACAGCTAATAACAATCATAGTTACAATATTCAGTTTCCATTTTACTGGAAAAGACATTGTCAAGAACAGAAAGACAAACACTTGAAAAACTAAATTACACTGTTCTCAAAAGTTATTAAAAGCTTTCTCTATCCCCAACGGTATAAAAAGCGAAACAAACACACTTTAATCTGGACTAGCATCTGAAAAAAATATCTAGCTTAGAAAAATGCATTAAGAGAAACCCTCAAAGGAAGTTTCTACCGATAAAAGCATTATATGTTACAATGGAAACAGCTTGTTAATTTTTTTTTCAGATTTTAAGGAAAAAGATTTAAACAGCTTATTCTTAGGGATTTTATATACATACAAATTTTCAGGGAATTCATCATGAAGGTATTGATTCATGTAACTTTTTAATTCTTAGTTTGACTGTCTTTTTTATAGCCCGTAGTGCTTCTTTTGGGATTTAACTTTTAAACATTAAACAGAAAAGCTAAGAGGGTGAATTATTTTTATGCACAGCCCATAAAATATTTTGATTTAGAGGTAACATTTTGATTTAGAGGAATGATACACAAAAAAGTAGGAAAAATAAAACTCTTAAGATGAAACATTAAGATAAAATTTCGTTTCGTACACAAAAGTTTTTAAGAGAAACCATCAACAATGAGAAGGTTTCTCTTAGAGAAAATGAGAGAAGGAAATGAAATGTTCTCATATTTTGTAACCATCCTCAATTTAATTTCAGGAGCTATTTGTTATTTGCATTTCTCGCAGGTTCTTAATGAAGAAGTACCTTGCATACTAAAATAGCTCACAATAAACTTAAAGGGAGAACTAAATATGGAACAAAATATTGTTATCAACAAACGCCACGTTATTCAATTCACAGCCTTTTCACATTTTAACCTAAACGTTTTATAACCATTTTATAACAGTCACGTCATAGTCTTAATGATTCTTTCTATATATGCCTCTACTAAATTATTCACGGAACCAATTGAGATTTTTTAAAATCATAAATCTTCAATTAGAAAGTGTTATTTATAAAGAACCACGGTTAAAACATTCAGAAATAAGGAAGAAATCCCATGAATCCCAAAGATTAAAACTTAGGTATAATTTAGATATATTTTAATGAGCAGCTATCTATTTCTCTCGAAATTTATCTACAGCATCAAAGGATTTTTCACGAATTATTCCCCATGACAATATATAGTCTAGACAAGTAAAGAAATCAATTGTCTCAATTTCTCTCATTCAAATATATCAATAGGGTAGTTAAAAAAGGCCGGTATCCCCCATGGAATTCACACAACGGCGATACGCAGCTACAATCTAACTCGATATCCGTCAAGAGGTCTCTCAACAACACTCTCAAAGCAAGCTACATTAATCACGAATAAACTAAAGGACAAGAGGTTCCGAAATGTATCCTAGAGACAAAAAGCTCTAGAAAACGCCGCGACTTTAATGGACAGTAAACAACAGGAGAGAACGTCTCCGTCTGAAGAATTGTTGCAAAGTTTATTGTCGAGCGCTCCAGTCCATCTACTTTGGAGGGACGTATTTGAAGCGAGACGAGGGAAAAACAAAGGGAGATTGAAGGGGGGATGGAGAGGTTAAAAAGAAATTAAGGAGGGGACATTAGTCGCCAGGTCTCGGATCACTAACGGATTTTGCCGTGCTTCAAGGAATTAAGACCTTTTGGGGTTCTTCAAGGAAATCGGAAGGAAGCTGAAGTTTCAAGGGATGTTGGGATCTTCTGAGATGACGTAATTCAACTATGGTTATTCCATGAAATTTGGATTATTTGTTTATTAGTTGTATAAAATAGTTTAATGCATTTAAATAACTTATAACTTAACAGTTAACTTAAACAGTTAAATGCATACAAAATTTCAATTTAGCATAACTTTTCAATATTATAAAATAAAACGTAACTAACTATAGTCTGTTCATTTAGAATTGGCGCCTAAAACAGGATCAAAAACGCTCAATAATGCTTCATAACGGTCATCACACAACTTCAGGGATCGATTTTTTTACAGTATATTAACTACTTCTGTTTCGGCTGCCTTGTCATTGCAGAAGAAAATGCTTTTGATGATAATTATAATTGTAACTGCTTCTAATACATTTCGTCTCAGGCGCCAGTTCTAAATGAACAGACTATAGTATGGTTTTTTTATGAAATTTTTGAAATTTACATTCGAATATAAAATAAATGACGAATTAAAAAAAATTATATCAAAATCATGTTTTAGCAAATAAAGACTTTCTCAAAAAAAGTTTAAAAAAAAACTTATTTGAATTTTCTAATATTATGTTATGGAAAAAGCTGCTTTAAAACCATGTTTTATTACCTTAAAGAGCTAAAGACAGACAGCGACTACAAAGATATCTCCAAACCGTTCGTAACAACACTGATTTCGATATCATGTCGGCACTTTCCGATAAGAATTACGACTCCTCATATTCATCATTTTTATGCTTGAAGTTTAAAACTTACGAAAAAAAAACATAACAAAACCAACCACAATATAATAATAATAATAAAACGAGGAAGCAACTAAACATTAATCTTAAAACGATACTCATATTTTTTGCACCCAACAATGTAAAGTCAACGCTATTTGACAAAAGGATTCAGCATCAACGAAACGATAAACCCGAGTTATTAACTGTCTCTCAGTCAGAAAACATGGAAAATTTATACTCCGACATCCATACCCAATTACGAGCTGATGTCACAGTCGTTTTCATCCCCCATTAGATAATGCGAGAAAAGAAATCGCCGGGTGGCTAAGTGAAAATTAGTGAAAGACAGAGAATAATGAAAAATCGATGCTTGGAAACTCATGGGGAAGTTTGCGACGACAGCAGCTGTTACAAATACGGAACAGGCTTAATGAGTTGCATCTCTTAAGACGAGTCTTTCGTTGTTTGGGAGTCTCGAGTCGATTTTTGTGTTATCAATCGGATCCGTCTGTTATTGAGTAGTGAGTGGGGTTTTGAATGAAACGAAGTTTGAAAGAAAATAAGCTATATTTCAGAGAAATAAAAACAATTAAACATTCGGTCAAGTTTTGATAAATTTGAAGACCCTCCACTTTAATTTTTAAACACCCTTGATTAATTGCAATCAGTAAACTCTTGAGGTAGAAATTATTTCCAACAACGAGTAAAAAATTACACAAACGCGGTATTAGTAAAATGGAACGTTTTCATGAGATATGACATTTACCTCTTTCATTCCTAGACTGCTTTTGAATCCTATGGAAAATTTGGACATCTAGATCTGAAAGGGTTAAGAATAAACCCAAATAGTATTTATTAAAAGAAGCATACGAGCTTAAATTCGAAGTCGAACTAAAGTATAACTACCACAGATTTATTAAATCAAGTGGTGTAAGAGGCAATTTAACACGATAGATAGCTTTATCTATTTCAATCTCTATCATAGAAGCTCTTACAATGAATTGCAACAGAACTTCCATTTTAATATTAATGTGCATTAGTTGCAAAAATGGCGTCATGCATCTAGGGAGCACTTAATAGGCTGTAACTCAAAAGAAGTGTTTACAATGAAAAGAAAAAACAATAGAATTATATCCGTGTCTTCTGAATTCACTTACATAAAAGAGGAAATTACAAACATAAATCTTACTTTCGCCAAAATAAGCGGAACACAAATCATAAGCTCTATAGAGCACAAAAGCTTATTGTAACAATTAGCTCACACTAAGGAAAGATACATATTCTTGGCTTTTCGGATGATGCATGATTATTAGCCTTAAGAATATGTATCATACTCTTTATTCACCTAAAACTAGTTTTTGTTGGAGCATTTAAGAGTTTTCGCGAAGCAGCAATTTCTTCACCATGAGAAAATGTTTCTGAAATTTATTATGTTAAGGAGAACTACATAGAGTAAATTATATGGGGCATTGACGCCTGAGAAATTGTAAATTACATTCCTTCGTTGATTTACAAGATTAGAATAAAACATATATATCTTTTCAAAAATGTTTAAAAATGCATATTTCTCATTAACTTGAAGTTGCATCTAGCTTTCTATACCCTAGCATGCCGCTTAAAAATTGAGAATAACTACATTTAACAATTTCCACGTCAACAGCATAACGATTATTTATATTTAAGATAGAAAAATTTAATTAAAATTAATTATCTGAATTATTTTCAACTCAGTACATTTTTACTTAAAGGGAGATAAAACATTCACGTATAAATTTACTTTTTGAATTATATTATAATCCATGAACGCTTATAAAATCTGAAATTTTTTATGTGGAATTACAGAAAATATAAATTAAGAATAGACAACTTTCTTACACAGTGTCCTGCTGGACCGTTAGAGTAGGGTAAAACGTCTTTTCTCCAAAATATCTTAAAATTTGTACCATGAAAGCTTGTATTACAATTTATGAGATGGTGTTTTGACTAAACGCTCATTAAAAGTGTTCGGTGATCATAAGAAGATTAACAATCCCCACATTTAGGTAACCCATAAACAAGACACCAACAAAACCACAGAAATTCTATTCCCCAAAACCACATCACACTAAAACGGCAAAAAATAAAATTAACAAAACCGCCAAAAAAAAATTTTTTTCACACAGAATCCCTTTTTTCCCCAAACGCTTAATCTTAGCGAGACAACTATCGACCCTTCCCCAACACCTGGGGTTCCTACCAGAAGCTTCTACTTTTTTTATTATTTTCAGTGCAATGCAGGTATAGCCGGGATGGGATTCTTGTGTCAAAGAATCTCTTTGAGACACGCTAACGTGCAGCGGCCACGCCACAGACGTGTCCAGACGTGCTTTTTCGGTGCTGAAAGACAAGACAAATTGAATCTCATAAAAGCTCGGTGAAAATGTTCTTTTCTAAAGACGCAAAATGAAAGGGTGAAGGAAAATTTTTAGGGATTAATACGGGGTCGTTTTTGTAAGGAAATGGGGTCGTTTTGGATGATATTTTAGCATTATACTTACTATATCTAAATTTTGATTTTAATGTACAAAGAGTACATTTTAAAACGCTTCTCCATAAGTCTTTGACAGAATAACCAATGTGGACTACATATTGTAAAAGTAATTTAATAAATGTTCAAGAAAAAATTATATAAAAGCATACGGTCGAAAGTTGGGTATTGATGTAGTGTTCGCGACCTACCAATTTTTAGTAGTTGGATTTTGCTTAGATAGCATCACTAAACCTGACTGTATCGTCCTTTATCAAGCAATCAATCAATTATATCAACCAATTTTTTAAACGAAATAAACTAACTAAATGTGGTAGTCCACAAGGTATCTGCCACCAAGTAAGTTGGATGATAAGATTCTCAACACCATTCAAATTAGCCACAAAACATTTTCCTCGGTATAAAATTGTTTATGATACTTCACTGCATAATCAAACGGCAAAAAAATAATAAGGTGTACTAAGACAAAAATAATTTACTGAAAAGTTACTTATACTAAAACTGAAACTGTGATCATGAACTTTAACGTAACACAGTTTTCTATTGCGCTGTGTTAGTTAATGTTTATTGTATTAAGTATTTAACTTTTTAACAGTACAACCATTTTTCATCTTGACGTGAATCGATATACAGCACTTGATACAAATTTAGCACGCATGTGTTTTATAGGGAAAATAGTTAAGTTTAAAATTTATCAGTTACCTTTATCTTTGGACTTTGATGAAGAATCCTGGCTGGATTTCAGGAAGTACATGTAGCGGTAAATCATCTTCTAAATTTGACCAACTCTGGAGGCGCAAGATCACTTTCCACAGCACTACGTATCCACATATGACGTAAAAATATCGTTATCCGTTTCGTAACCCGGTGAAGTTATTATATCCTTTGGGGGTTTAACGTCATCCATCTTTTCTGATCCACTTAAGTTTGTTTTTATCCAAGAGCTACGATAGCATAACTGCTCACTAAAGTAAGCATATTTTCTTCACAAGGCAAAATATGGGTCGTACATGCACTGTAGAAATCCGTCGGGATTTTAATCACAAGAAAAACTCGAAAATGATCACTTGGTATGCTCAACGTTTTATCCGAGAGTAAATTCATTTTTATTGATTAAATCATTTAGAGTTTACCGATATCCAGTAGATGAAACTTTGTATCTTATTTTCACCAAAGAATTCTTCCACAAAACATTCCATAACTTTCAAACAGATGTTATATTCTTAAGTAACACAGATGACACTAATTTGAACTTATATATAAGAAATTATACATGTTTCCCCAAGAAGGATATAGGAAAAATTATCAAGTACTTCTAGAAGTATACCCTAAACATATAAAATCTTGTTCAGAATGATGTTTTACCCTTTTATAATAAGGAAATAAACATACCGTTTTTAAAACATTATTTAAGTAATGAATATTTTGATTAAGATTTTAGTGTATTCCCCCATGTGAAAACATCAGAAAAGGATTTAAAAAATTTAAGGTAAAGCACAAAAAGCCTTGACCTACTCAATAAGAAATCAACCCGTAGGATGAATGAGACCTTTCAAGAGAACGAAGTAAAACATCCAGTAAAGAAAACATCCAATTCGAGAAGCAGGATTCAAACATAATAAGGGACAGTTGCATTCTCTTCAATGAAAGGGGACCAACATTCCAAATGAGGCAGGAGAAACAAAGAAAAAAAAAGGTTGAGGCTAGAGTAGGCAGGATGAAAAACAGTTGGAATGCTTCCATTTTATTTCCACCGTCCTTAAACCATAAGATTTCGGTCTGTCGAGTATTTTCCTTTATTTATCAGAATCGATTGGAAATAAACTATTGGACTGAAGGACAAAAGTTTTGAAACTATTCTTTTTTACTGTCCAAATAATATCAAATTTGAAGTTACTGGGTCGAAAGATAGGTTTAGAAATAATTCTGACAAGGAAGTAACTTAGGAAAAATGCTTCACTGTAAAGTAAGAAAGAAGATATATATTTTAAAAGTTGAAAATAATAAAAATATACAAAAAAAATTCATAAATTTATTTAAAAAATCCTACTTATTTATATGGTTTTACATTCTATTTAAGACCAGAATTGTGCAGAAATAAATAAAAAAAATTGAGTAGTTAGAAATTGATATTCAGAGTGTCACAATGTTAATAAAACATTTAAATTTTAAAGGGGTGGAATCAGTCAAGAGAGTTTGAAATAACATCTTCAGAACATGGACTTCTTCAGAACGAACTGTAGTAGGCGATGCAGTAATGTGCAACAAAATTATTACTCATACATATTCACTATTTTTAAAAAGTCGAGAAACCCCAAATTGACATGAAATAAATATTTAAAATTATTAACCCCAGAAAAAATAAAGAGAAAGAGGGGCATTTAAATGCATCAGATGTCAAAGAAATACTAAATTCATAATTAGGAAATAATTATTATCGGTACAACTAGTCACTTTTCTAAGTAAGGTAGAACTATCCATTTGAAAACTATCATCTAAACTCCATAAGTATTCCGTACGTTCACTTGAACATTTCCATTTGCAATTAAATCTAAATCACATCTTCTTTCACCAACACAAATTCCAAAATTTCAACCACAATTAAAAAAAACACTCCAATTCTCTTCAACTAAATTACTCCTCGGGCACTGAAAAGCAATAACACAGATGCACCACCCACACGTGATAACCGCAATTAATCCCACGAGCCAACGCACATCTCAACTCCACTCCGCACGAGGGCAAACTGCGACCGCACGGATCCCGTCTTCCCGATCGCGGCACATTCTCCGGAATCCGGACTCCCGATCCTGGGGACTGAAAGCTCCACCAGATGGCGGGGGAATCGGAGCTCGTTTTAATAATGGGTATTAATCTGGACCTGTCCGATCGCTGCAGGCCAGGCTATAAATCAGAGGCCAGGACCTAATGGGAAATATTAAAAACTCAGAAGAGAAAAGAATAATATTGAAAGTTTAATAATTGTCTAGAGTGGGTCCTGCACTTTATTTACTTATTTATACATTCCTTTATTTAAAGACTGCGTTATTTTTTTATTCCCGTTTGGTTGAAGGGGGAAAGGAGGAATTGAGTAGTTAGTAATTACTTTTGGAAGAAAATGTTTCGGTGGCAGCTGAGGAATAAATGAGGGTGAAGAGAAGAAACCTATATGGAAAAAAAGGAATTTATTTAGACTTTCTAAATGCCGTTGGGATGGATGTGAGAAGTTGAGTGAAGAAAAAGTAACTTAGATTGAAGATTTATAATTCTACATAAAAGTATCAAAACACCCTGATATTCTTTCTAATGCATGCATCTAAGATTCTAGCTTTTTTTTAAAATATCTTTACATATAAAATTATTACGTGATCTTTGCGAGAGTTAAAACAAAATAAACATGTGTTTTTAAACCGTAACATGTCGTCTGATAAATTTTGTTAAATGATATAAACTCTAAATAATAGTATTGAAGAATTTAAATTTGAATAACGATAAAAACCTTTTTATTTTTAATATTTCTTGCTTTTTATATCGTATCATATAGTAATAAAATCGGGACAATTTTGTTCATTCCTAAATTTTACCCTAGGTTTTTATTAATTTTTAAATAACAAAATTTTGATAAAAAGAACGTATAATTTTTAAAGGGATTAATTAATATTTATTCTATAATCTTCAGCAATAATGTGTAAATAGATAAAATTTACAAAATTAAAAAAATTTCACAAAATTTAAATGTTTATGCACTTATTACGAAAGATGGAATAATAAACACACATTTGGTGAATCAAGTCAAATTTTTCCCCTAATATCAATCCGAAATATTTTTTAATATTAAATTTTCAATCTTTCATCCCGGTGATTTTGAAACCTTAAATCTTATTCACTATTTTGCTTTTTATCGTATTACACTTTTTTTATACCATATTAAAAATATTTGTAATTTAAAATATAATAATTGCGATAGAAGTTAAACAATATTTACCCAACTCTTCGTTTCCATAAAGAAAGATTTCGAAAACAGTTTTCCATTTTGCATCAAAATTATGTAACAATTTACTTTCTTATGAGTTTCCGACTATTCCATAACCACATATATATAAACGTTTGTAGTTTTGGTTCATGATTTACATAAATAATTTATATTTTCCAATTTATTAGAAGCAAAAATGTACCTAGCTCCTCCATTTTTTCTTTAATTTAATTTATTGCATTCTTATTGTGTTATTTTAATATTTTGCTCATGACACGGGTTTATACACCGTATGTAGTATCTGAAAAAATGTTTATACTATAAAACTTATTATCTTTATTAAGTTAATTTAAAATAAGATGGTATTTTTTTTGCCTAAACAGGGTTTCTCTGGTGAATAACAAGTTCTTTTTTATTGTCTGTTCTGTTCGAAACTAAATTAATTGAAATATTTTTCATATTTATAAATTTAATGAATATAAACATATATTACATTTAAAAGATCAAAATGCAGAGTATAGGAAATCTGTTTAAAAAGGGAATCTTAAAGCTTTTCAAAATTTTATGGGAAAAATCCTAAGAGTAGAGACAGAAAAGAAAGTTTTACTGAAAGGATCGCTATTCAAAGAACTTATAAAGTAAACATAGTATAAAAACTGAGTTTCCAATCTAAATATTTTCGAAATTATTTTAATACTCTTTCATATAGTTCACATTTTTCATATATTTGCATAGAAAGCATATTTCGAGAAACGTCTTTGTTTCGTAAGAAAAATAAGTAAGTTGAGATACAGTAAAAAATCGTAATTAATGTTAGGAAAACATTCTTTTTACATAGTTCATAATTGTACGTAATTTCGTTCAAAACAATCTAAAAATCTTATAATTTATTAAAATGTGTATCTTAGTATTTCAGAAATAGCTTTCATAATTAAATTCAAACAGCTCCTGCTCAAGACATAAAATTTTTATAACAAGCGTATACGTTTTTGTTTAATTCACTAGGTTGTCTCTCGTAGCTGTCTTCTTTCGTCTCAACAAAAAAAAACTGCAACTTTTCGCATTTCTTAAAAAAAGCTTTCTCCACAGAAGTAAAAATTAACACGGTACTCAAGTAGAACTGAAACTCTCAACTTTTGTCTGCCACAAGTTATTTTCCAACACTGTGATTTAATACCTCCAGGTCAAACTCTAAGAGAAAAAGATTATTTTCCATAAAACTTAAAACACGTTCTTAACAAGTCTTGCGAGATGCATGCATTCCCCACAGAAATTACGCCATTACACACACTAATACACCCACGTTTCAAAAACCAAGTCTGTCTTCCAAAACAAGGATTCCCCCTAAAGCCCTCAGAAGGAAAAAAACCAAAGGGACTAAGTACCTTTCGTAAGCATGAACAAAAAAAAATGCATTCAACCACCAAAAGGGAATAATAAGAAAAGGGAGAAGGCATTAGGAGAGACTTCATAAAAAGCGTTTAGGGTGCATCTCCCTGGAAACACTAAATGGAGAAACAAGCTAATTAATGTCAGAAATAATGAAGCGAACCACATTTATTGGTGAGTGCTGGTTGAGATCATAATCACACCCACGAGAGGGGAGGGAGAGAGAGAAAAAAGAGCCATACCACCACCAGCATAAAAAGGAATAAAGTGGGTTTTGCTAACAATGAGGGATACGTTCATTACTTTTGTATCATTACCTTAATTGCAGTGAACGTGTTGATTATTATCGACTTGATAGCCGCAGTTGAATGGGTAATGGTTGATGAACGGTTATTTCAAAACAAACATTTTGTTCAGATGTATGGCTGGTGATTAAAAAGGGCAAGTTTTTTGAGAAAAATAGCTCTGAAGATTATTTTTAAGTGTCATTACACTAATTAGTATTTAAGTGCATTACGATGTGTGAGAAGAATGTTTAGTCACAGCAAATCTGACACACTATCAGAAGAAATCCACTTAGATATTTGTTTATTAACCAGATATTTAAATTTTATCAAATCAAACTCACAATTACATTTTCTACCACACATTAAATACATTATTCTTTATTGGGCATATTATGTATTTTTATTATTACTTTTTATAAGCAAACTCAAAATAAACTTTTATTCATTAAAACTATTCCCTAGTATGTTTTCTCTAATGGAAAGTTATAAAATGCATTCTTTTTATATTTCTGACATGGATTTTTCACAATCAGAAATATGCATAAATTAAGGCACAATTTCAAAAGTTTGGACAGGAAGAGAAAAACTTTTCAATGATGATGAAAGTTTATAATTAATAAAACTATGCAAATTTTGTTTGTTAAACATAAATTTTGTACTTAAACATATGGTGGAGATTCAATAGAAAGATTTTTGATGCAGCTGATAAAGACGCTATTAAGCAGAAAAACCCTCGTTTCTGAAAAAAAAAATAAAAAAAGGAACACCCTCAGGTGTTTTATTTTGTTATACTTACTTAAGAACTAAGAATTATTATGTATTATTATCTCATATCTGAATCTGAGAAGCGAAAGTATGCCTGAAGGTTCAAGTTTAAAAGGGAAAAACTTCCTTACATTGTGCATTGATTAATTTGGTATTTTATAAAAGAGCGTTTTAGTCAAAGAAATTAAATAAATTTGAAAATATTATATCTTACAGCTACTTTAAATAAACACATTTCCCTTCAATTCCTATTTTTGTATCAAATTACTTAAAATAACGAATTTAGGGTTACTTTCATTGCTTTTAGATATAGTTTTCTTAAAGTCTTTTAGAAACTTTTTATAACATTCAATTCTAAGAGCTTTTTAAAAATCGATATTTCAACAAAATTTACCTTCATTTACACAGTTTTATGAAGAAGAACTTCCCATACTAAATTTGCACTCCTCGAAAGTTTACTTAATTTAAACAACCATGGAGTTTTCGGAGATATAAAACTTTTAATGAACCAGGAGAACCAAGATATTCATAAGACTTTCTAAACAGTATCAACAAACGTAACTAATACTTTCCCTCCAATCCAACCGTATCCCACATAAGCAACTAATTCCAACCAATTTTACAACATGACCAACCAAAAACCAAACCACTGATCGAAAGGAGAAATAAATCGAGTGGAGAAGAATCGATTCTCCTGTCCCCACCCCAGCAAATGCCGTTCATTATCCGCATTGGTTAATAAAATGATCCGGAATAAAAGAAAATGTGGCGTCATCACCACAAGTAATGAGCAGGGAGATTTATGGGTTCGTCATCAAAAGTACCGCGGAGAGTCGGAACCGATTACGGGAGGGGGGAGCATTCGGGAAAGGAAGAGGTCATATCGTTTTTAAAGTGAAAATGGGGGAAAAAAATCATTGTTAAAGAGGAGGATTCTCTCGGTTCGTTTTTTGAGGTTAATTTGGGCTGCTTTGGAGGAGGGGTATGACTTTTTAAAGTCGCTGAAATTCAATTTATAACGTTTAAAATTATGTAACGCAAAGACTACAAGAAAGAAATTTCTTAAGGATCATGTGACATTCTGTGGTGCAGAGAATTGTTAAAAAGTTGTAAATTGTTAAGACGAATAAATATTTGAGCATACTGCTTGGATTTTCACTCCATTTGTGGAATACTTAATATTTTTATGTAGTGTAACAAGAGGAGTGCATAATAAATACGGTTTTAAACATATGACCGTATTAATTACTAATAAATTATTAACCTAAAAAAGGTTATGGTTATCTTCATTATTATTATACGCTGTTAACCAACATTTCTCCGAATTCAACTAATAGAGCATTTTCAATCACATGACTTGGACCTAACAACGGCCTTAGCAACAGAATTGTTACAGTTTTTTGCCCTACAGAGGTTAACAGTTACAGAAAATGACTGGCAGTGAAATTCTTCTATGGAGCATTTGCAATCACGTGACCCCATACCTAAAAACAGCCTTAGCAACAGATAAACAACGGCCTTAGCAACAGTTAAAAGCCCTACAGAAGATACACAGTTAAAAGAAAATAACCGGTTGTGACGTCACCTGAAAACACTCTATACCATGATCATCGCTTTAGTATATCATCACAGTATTAAGATTAAGCAATATCGATTCATTATTAATTTTCATATCGTACGTGCATTTTTATACCGTACGTGCATTATTCTTCTGATTTTAATGCATAAAATATTTGGTCGAAGTCGTAATAAAATTGTATTTGTTCTTTAAAATACATGAAATCTGAAAGAAATAAAAGTATCCTTCCGCTTTTCCCTGCCCAAAATAACCAGAAAAAGGACCCCCATATTGCAAACCGGAATGAGCCCCCATATCTGCGATTCCCTCACCACCGTTTCTCACCCAAACAGGTCCTCTTCCCTCCTTTTATCAGGACAACAAAAAACAGTCCACTCATTCCGGGGGCAGAGATCCTGATGGCTTACCGGAAAATCCGGCATTCCCGGACCCTCCTTCATGTCAGGGGCATCTCATGTTTTAGGAAATAGGGTCGCGGGGAAGTTTTCTTCCCTTTCTCCTCTTTTCCGAGGAATAGGGAAAGCGGGATTAGGGACCCAAGTAGCATGGAACCTTACGGCGAACCTTTTCCTTTTATTGTTATTGGGACATTACAAAAACCCAACAAATGGTTGGGTTGCGGAAACCATAGAAACCATTGGAAAACAAAAGAATGCCTTTCTGCGCATGCGTCATGTTCACTCGCCATGACGCGACAGAATTCTCGCCTTTCAAGATGGACGCCTACCCAAGTTCAAGTGAGTAGTATTTTAAAACTTTTTATCTTATTTACTTTTAACCTCGATTGGGATAATTTATAATCACCGGTTCATTGCATGAATTTGATCAAGCACTCAATCCGGAAAATGTATGTAAACAAATCCAATCCAATCATTGCGTGGATTTGTTTACATCCTTAATGTTGTTAAATTCGTTTTCAGCAAAAGTATTTTGGACGAGATTTCTCTTCTTTGTTGTTTTTCCTGAAAGTTTCTTTTCTTTCTACCTCTCATAAGCAACCGAGTTCTATGAGTGGTGGTAGTTCAAAACGTGAATTTGAATGAGTTGGGTTGTGAAATAAATTGTAAGATCCTGACCTATGTTTCCAATACTAATCGTAGCTTTTAATGACATTATTTTAAAATTTGAGTTGAGACATTAATATTAGGTGCATGTTATGCTTTCTGTAGTTGTGTTAATGACCTATTATGTTTAAATTTCCTTCTCAAAATTTTCAAAATCTGATTAGTTTTTGTATACAGTGTATGTAAATATCATATATTTACTACACATTAGGTAACTCTTGATATCTTTAAAAATCTTTTGTGTAAACTTAATATGTGAATATATCTCCCACAATGCAGAATTTTTTTTCTACCAAGCCACATGACCTAGGTTTAAATTCTCACCCCCTTAGATGGTTCATAGACTGAAAACCAAGTAGGATCTGGAATGAAAACTGTGGTCATGTGTTTTACCACTTAACTGGGACATTACCTTAAACACCCCTTGATCACAAAAATATGCGAGCTTTGTAGGCCTTGGTCATTAGTGCGCTAATGAGCTTATTGTAATCTTTTCATAATTCAATGTTTTGATAAAGTTATAACATCCCTTTGACTGAAGTAGTAATCTAGGTCGACAAATGGTGAGGCATTTCATTTGCCATTCATTGTTAGCATATTGTTTTGAAAATCTATCTATCCTAAAATAGATTGATAATAACCGATTTGATACTAAAAAGTTTCAAACAGCGTAACTTGAGTGTTTGCTTTAAAATCACACTATGTAGTCCAAATTCAAAGTAGGTATTTAAAATGATTACCAACAGTGGCGTAGCCAGAAAAAAATTTCGGAGGGGGATATTGATATTTTGAGGGGGGATATGGGGTATTTTAAGTGGTTTTCTATGGTCAAAAAAAGAAAATTTTCAAGTTTCGGGGGGGGATATATCCCCAAATCCCCCCCTCTGGCTACGCGCCTGATTACCAAGTATTTTGAAACCTACATTCTTAAACAAAAATATGAGAATAGAACATATAAAACTAATACATTAATGACTCATTTTGTATGATAATGTTATAAATTTGGCCTTCAAATGGGATTCATGACATCACTGACAAGAAATGTTGGAA
This sequence comes from Tetragnatha montana, assembly GCA_963680715.1. Taxonomy (NCBI): domain Eukaryota; kingdom Metazoa; phylum Arthropoda; class Arachnida; order Araneae; family Tetragnathidae; genus Tetragnatha; species Tetragnatha montana. The sequence goes on from OY796685.1 coordinate 18,406,214, forward strand.
TCTAGAATAGTTGCAACTTATTCAAAACAGGTCCTCCATGGCATACAGCTACTGCCAATTTAAACAGTCGTCAAACTTTGCGACTGCTCTACAGCTCTTTAGAAAATCTCCCTAATTGCCGTAAATTCCCTTTCTGAATCTTTTAGAGATAATTTATCTTCAATGACTTACATTTAATCTCGTGTTCTATTATTAATGGTACTTATCCGTTAGCTGGGCACAAATGTCGCCAATTGTGAACTAAATGCTCGCCAAGCAAAGCGAATGACAATACAGTCAAGTGAAAACGAAACAAATGCAGTAGGCGACAGTTGGAACAGAGAATTTCTTAAATCATTCTAAATTTTTTCGGGATTTTTTTGCTTGCGCTCGCTTAACGGATAAGAACCATATTAATTATTCACCCCTTTATGGGAACAGATTTTATGTAGGTTGAATGGTCACCAGTGGTGGATCCAGGGGGGTGGCATTCTGGAAAGTGCCCCTCCTTGGACCCAAACATACTCATAAGTACGAAAAAAGTCTCAAAAAGAACTCAAAATGAGTTAAAACCCAACTTTTGCAGGTCAAGTTTCAAAATTTTTTCTTGGGGAGGACCCTTATAGCCCCCAGCAGTACCAAAAGGGGATCTTGAGTGATACCTTTTAGAAAATCCCCAACATTTTGACATTTTTCTCGAAAGGTAAAGGTGATAGTCTGAAAAAGTGGCCTCTTCCTTGGAGGCGTGCTGGATCCGCGCCTGATGGTCACTGCTATAAAGCATTCGCCAAGTTGGCAGTCACTGTGAAGGACCTATACCAAATCTGTTCCTATTTATGATACATATTCATTACATATTTTTATAATGTTTTGTTTTAGATTCTGCAATAGGATGAATATTATGCTCCTGAAATTTGAAGGAAGTTATGTTCCACCTCCATCTACCATTTTGCTGGTCATTGGCCATAAGTAAGTAAATCAAATTAAAACTTCTAAAAGTTATCTCATGTCACCTTAGATGTAGGTGAATCTTTTATGAACAGTTCCTTAAAAAAATTTGTGATTGAGTTTTGCTACGTTAAGATTAGAACTTTTCATTCATTGGGGGAACTAAAAACAGCTGAACACCAAGTAGTATCTGTGCTTTAAAGCAGTGGTCTCCAACCCCTGGTCTGTGGAACGATGCCGGTCCGTGGATCAAATGGTACAGGGCCTCGGGTCGACCATTTCATTGAAAATGAATTTAAATTCTTAGGGTTTATACTCCAAATTAAAAACATCTGTGTTTCATTAAATTTATTTATTTTAAAAAGGGGCCCGAAGGTAGTGACATAAATCATGCACACCATGAGAACTATCTTATTTTTCCTAGAAAACTGAATAAAAACGCTTCATTAGAAATCCATAAATTTTTATATTCTTTTTTTGTGGTGAACTTGTTCAACCCGGAAGTAATGGTGACAGTTGTCTGAGTTTTTTGTTACAACTATAAGTTAATGAAAAGAAAATCCATAAAACAGTACATTTTTCTGCGAAACGGAAAGAAAAATAAAGAAAAAGTGTAATAATATCAATGCGCTTTGTCGGATTCATCTTTTTGTAAAGAATTGAAAATTCGCGTATTTTAAACTTCCGAAAATCCCATTACATTGAAAATGAAACCAAAATCAATGCCACCCCCAGCGGGCCGCGGTAAAATTATCAAACGTTGACCGGTCCTTGGTGGTAAAAAGGTTGGGGAACATTGCTTTAAAGCACCATTTGTTTATCTGACAACCTAAAAACATAAATTATGTGCCATATCCTATTTACTTAACACATTAGTTGTTCTTGGGGTCCTACCCAGAAGTGGGTTCAATCGCCAAGCGAAGCAAGCAGTGCTAAAGATCAGTTGTCAAACCCATTGATTGCATATTTGCGAGCTTATGCGATGTGATTTTCTCATTGCCATTGTCATGTACCTCTACGCCGCTTGCTTATTGGGTAGAAAATAAAATGTTAGCTTGAAGAGAGATCGTAATTGCCGAAAATTTTATGATTGAATGTTTTTAATTTCAATTTGAAGGTTTAAGTAATTTGAATTTTTTTATACTTCCTTAAACTTTGAGTTATCAAAGAGCAATTACTGCGGACTAAGCATTAGCTTCCTGGCCTGTATACGATGTAATGGGTTTATCGTTTGGTCGTAATTTTATTATGGTTCCGAAGTTGTTAAATAACTTTTTTCATCTCTATTTTCTTCTAATAATGAGGTAAGTTTGTTTATTCTACCTGTTATTTCTTGTAATTTCAAATGAATGTTAGCAAGCGTCATGATTTGGGTGGTTAACCAGGGTTTGTTTGTTGATGTTTATTCAAGTTAGTATTGGGTTAATTTTCAAAATATCCATGTTATTGATATTCATATTTGATTCAAACCACTTTTAAAAGAATAGCAGTAAGACACAGTATCATGAAAGAAGTGTTTATTTATTTTTGTAAATACACGACATTAGTCATGACATCACTTGCTTGTTTATAAACATTAATTCCATCCGTGATTGGTTCCGTATGGAATTACTTCCAGTCATGTAACCAATCACGGATGGAATCAACGTTTCTAAACAAGCAAGTGACGTCACACTAATATTGTCTATTGCATACTGTTTGTTTACACCCCACAACAGGGCCGTATCCAGGGGGGGGGGGTTAGGGGTTCAACCCCCCCCCCCGAAATTTTGAGATAATTTTTTATACTGCTATGTTTCTTGAAAATTATGTCTCACAAGGAGCTATATCCTCTTCAGGTATAACCCAAAGGGTCTCAAAATGAGTCAAAACCCTACTTTTAAGGGTAAAATTTCCAAAATTTTTCTGGGGGAGGACCCCCAAACCCCCTCGAAATTTTGAAATCTATTAAGTATACGGTTTTTCCTTCAAACTTGTGTGATTTATAAGGATTGGTCCTCTTTAATGTAACCTAATATGTCTCAAAATGAGTTAAAATGCCACTTTTAGGGGAAAAATTCAAAAAATTTTCTGGAGTAGGAACCTAAAAACCCCCTTAACATTTCGCCATTTATTACAATATACCTTCTTTTTACCTTGAAAATTCGTCCGCTTACAATGAGTGGTGCTCTATGGGTGTAATCTAAAGGGTCTCAGAAATGAGCTAAAACACTCTTTTGAGGGGCAAATTTCCAAAAATTTTTAATTGTTATATTTAAGTATTTAGTATTGGGTTAATTTTCAAAATATCCATGTTATTGATATTCATATTTGATTTAAACCACTTTTAAAAAAATAGCAGTAAGACACAGTATCATGAAAGAAGTATTTATTTATTTTTGTAAATAGACGGCATTAGTCATGACGGCACTTGCTTGTTTGGAAACGTTAATTCCATCCGTGATTGGTTCCGTATGGAATTACTTCCAGTCATGTAACCAATCATGGATGGAATCAACGTTTCTAAACAAGGAAGTGACGTCACACTAATATCGTCTATTGCATACTGTTTGTTAACACCCCACAACTAGGATGTTATAATTAAGTAAATACAAGAAACTATTTAAATCAAAAGGAATTCATTGTTTTTAAAGAATTTGCTCCTTCCTAATTGCTGTGGATTCCCTTTTTGAATCTGTTAGAGATAATTAATCTTCAACGACTTACATTTCATCTTGTGTTTTATTATTAATTATTCACACCTCTATGGGAACAGATTTGATTTAGGTTGAATGGTCACTGCTTTAGAGCATTTGCCAAGTTGGCCGTCGCTGTGGAGGACCTTTATCAAATCTGTTCCAATTATAGTCTGTGTAAATAAAATCGGCGGTTTCACGTCATGCTTTACCATGGCAACGCCGAAGAAATACATGGAGAAAAAACTCAAGGTCAACCGCCGATTCTATTTACACAGACTATAATGATATTCAAAACATTTATTACATATTTTTATTATATTTTTTTTTAGATTCTGCAATATGATTAATTTGAAGGCTTAGAAGAAATGTTCTATCACCTGCCATTTGCTGGTTATGAGTAAGTATGTCAAATTAAAACTAAATTTAATGAACTATTTAATGAACTTAGTGAACAATATAATGTCGCTTTTTTTTTTCTCTCTCTCTTTCATTGGATGTAAAGGTTAAAGGTTTTCATAATAAATTATTATTATTATTATTATTATCTTTCTAAGTTATTTAAAGGACTCTTTTTGTTTTTAAAGTCGTTATCTCAAAGTGACAGGGGAGGGAGGGGGTCAGAAATGTTGGGGAGAAAGTGACATGTTTTATGGACACCCTCCTTAAAAAATTCACTGAAAATTTGTGATTGGGCTTTGCTACGTTGAGATTATAACTTTTCATTGATTGCAGAACTTAATATCTGAACACCAAGTAGCATTGTGCTTTAAAGCAACTTTTTTTCTCAGGTAGCAGCCTCCCCCGCAGCGATTACACCTACAGGTCACCGCCAGTCGCTCCAGCCAGTGCCCTATGACATCAATGCCCGGACCTCTCCTGCCACCCCAGAGTCTGTTTCCACCCAATTCCATCGTAAGTTTCTGCTTTTTGGATTACTCAATTGATACTGTCGCATAGCTGCTAAGTACTCAGATTTTATTGGAGGGTTCTTATGTATTATCCCGTTGACAGTGTCGCTGAATTCAAAAAATTGGTTAAAGTCTATCGTCTGTTCTATACTTGTGTCGCTTAACTTAACGGCTGTCGACGGGATATACGCAAGTACCTAGTTACTGAGATTTTCATCTTTACTCTGATAATCAGATTTCCCCCTTAAAACTAGTTTTATAAATTGCAATTAGTATTGTGTAAAAAGGAGATAAGAAAACGCAGTGCCCCACTTTTTTTTTATTGCTACATGTTGAAATTAAAATTTTTTATTCATTGGTGGAACTTGCATCATGCAATAAAACATCTTTTTCCCTTGGCAGCAAGAGCAGCAGCTGCCGGTATTGCGCCAGCAGACTTCTACGATAGAACCAGGCTGACTAGCCCACGAATTCCCCCACTAACTAGCAGCAGCGAGTAGCTTCTTCAGCTAGAGTATGATGTGACAGCAGGATCCAGGGATGCACTATCAGAAAAGTAACAGCACTAAAATGTAGACTTAGTGGACAAGAAAAGCTGACGGGTGAGTTAAGATATTATTTTAGTCGCATTGCTATGATTATGACCCAGCCCAGTAAAGAATTTAAAAGACAAAAACAAACGTAGAAATTCAAACCATTTGAGCCTGAACTAGAGTCTTTGGCCAAAAAGCAAAAGTCTTCTACCACTGGGTCAACTCTTAGTGAGCGCGGCTCTCAAGGGTGTCTTATCGGTGTTTGTAAATTTCATATTTACTCCTATAATTAGATTTCCCCCTTAAAATTGCCATCAGTATTATGTAAAGGAAATTGGGGTTAGAAATTTTAGCATACTTTAATCGGATTATAGTTAGGAGAAAAGATAGAAAACGAAAATCAAGGTTCTTTGCAGCCATGAGGTTGGCAACTATGCTGTCATATGTAACCCAGTGAACAGTTAAACCATTTTACATAGCTTTATTTCTGGTATGATATTAAAAACAAAAATGCAGCGTTAGAAAATGGAAAAATAACTCACTGGTTCTGCAAACTATTACTTTGCAAATCTTACTGGTCCTCAACCAAAATGACTTGTCTGGCAAATTAAAAAGAAAAGGTTCCAAACTTCCAATTTATTTAAAGTAGTTACTGCAGTTAAAGTGAATACCAAATATTAATTCTAAAAAACTAAAAATATCTATTTAGTACACTTTTCTTGATGAAATGTTAGTATTTCTCTAATTGATATAAAATTTCTAATTAGTTATGCAGCAAAAAAAAGAGACTAGAACTGGAGAGTGAGATATTTTTCCCCCACTGGTCTGCTGGACTAGTGATTTTCTGAGTAGTGGCCAGAGCCTATTTTCAGTCGTCTCGGACCAGTGTTAATTTTGATCACTGCTGATATGCTATCTCTCAAATGTATATATTATATGTAATTATAGTCGGTTCACAGTTTGGGGAAATGGTTACAATCTGTACTATTTTTTTCATTGAGGGCTTATTCCCACTTATAAGAAATTTTAAAATTATATTTTTTAATCTATGCAAATGGATCAAAGAGTATAATGAAACTCATGTTTGTTTTAATTTTTTATAATTTATGATACTTACTAATATTTTGCAGTTAATGTTTTCCAGAAGTTTTTAACACATTTAAAAAGCTTGTAAAATGTCTTATTTAAAAAATGTGCATTTTACCTTGGTTAAAATATAAATATTTATTTGTCAATAGTACATAAACATCAAACCTTGTTTTTCCCATTTTCCCCACCTGGCTCTACAAATTATATTTCAAAATGAAAATTTTGGCAACCAAGGAATTTACATAAATTGTTTGAACTTCAGTCCACCAGTTGCTAACCATTGGTCTATAATTTTCTGCATTGTATTGAATATTATTTAGAATTAATTTTTTGAATGGGTTAATGCGAAAGTACTTTTTTTAATAGTTAAAAATAAAATTGCTAAATTTTTTTTGCAGGAGCTGTCAGTTGCATTTGATGTCCCCTGAAATAGTATTATTTGAATCATTTTTTTAAACAAATTTTAATTATATTACATTTTTAAGTTTAGTTATTACCTTCACAGTTTATATTTAATGTATATTTTTTTATATGAACACTTTAACCTTGATCCCTGTGATGCTAGAAAGCTGTTTGTAAAATTTGTCCTGTTTGTATCAGTTGTTCAATAAACTTGATTTTTCTTACATTTAATGTGTTGAAATAAGTTTTTTAAATAAAAATGTGTCCATCTTGAATTATTATTGAAGGTGAATATTTAAAGGTGAGTTTTTTCATTAGTGCTTTAAGAGCCTAAATTAAACAAAATTTTTGTAGAAATTAAAATATGTATGTATATTTTGTTTTTATGAATTTTAAAAACTTAATTTTAAATTTATTTTATTACTTCATTTTACTGTATTTACTTAATAATTACTTTGAAGTATTCTGTAATCATACAGCATAAAATTCGAGTTACTTTTTGTTAAAAGTGGTGTGTTGACCTAGCTAAAAAGTTGTGATAAATTATTTTTATTTCCAGAGTTATAAGTTTAGTATCGCATTTTTTATTTTTTCGTTGTTTCTTTATTGAATTATGATACAAAATTTTCCCTGAAAATATGTATTATATACTGTGCAATATTTCGGGAAAAATTTTGCGACATCATATAATTCAACAAAGAAACTCCGAAAAAAATAAAAAATGCGATATTAAACCTAAACATCAATATAGAATGAAGATATTTTGGAAACCTTACAAAAACCAATGACCGCAATAGTGAACGAAGGTTTTTTGGCATTGGTTGCCGCAGTCTACATGAAAAAACATTTTTCTAAGGTTGCTATGAAATCTTTCAACAACCTGGCTCAAGAATATTGAAACAAGGTTTTTTTTCTTAATCTTGTAAAAACCTGTACCCCTTACCTTTACACAAGGTTCTTCATCAAGGTTACAAAAAAGGTTGGAAATGTTGACTGGCGTACCTTTTTTTGAGGTTGTTGTAAGGTTTTTTTGGGGGTTTTGGGTTGTAAATAAAAACCCAAAAAAACCTTTTTTTGGGTTGCAATGCAAGGATGAAAAAACCTTAAAAAAACCCAAAAATGCTACATGGGGAGGGGAGTGGACCGCGTCCATTACGGGAGAGGGATTGGGATGCTGCTGAGGGTAGGACCGGTGGTGCGGATTTTGGGTACTACTGACGTCTCCAGATGCGGATGTTAGGTGAATAGTAAAACTCAATACAAATACCACATCTCAATGTGATGTTTGTATTTTTCAGTGTGTGTTTAGAAAAGCGTTTCAATAAAGCAATACTTTTTATCGAGATTACAAAGGAGAAGGTCTTAAAATGGATTTGGAAGTTTTTTTAAAATCGGGATAATCATTTTGAACTGCCCGGGGGTGAGACCAGAATGTTGATGCGGATAGGGGGTTGAAGTCATTAACATTTCGTATAATCGTAGTCTCAAGTTTCATTGGATTGAAAAGTTTTCACATCTAAGCCCATATTTTTTTTCATGTCGTCCCTCGTTCCTTTACTTAAACCACTTTTTTTGCCTTAGTTCTTATCAAAATTTCAAGCGATTGTTTTCAATAATTTTTAGGCTAAGATTGTCACATTTCCTACAAAATTATCACGTATCCAGATTAAAATTTCCCGACGATTCCGAATTTGTTAAAAAAAGCAAATTGAAGCACGAAGCATAGCAAATTGAAGCACAGATATACTTGGACTAAGAAAATCACACCTGCTTGTCCATTTCTAGAAAAAAGGGGTAGTCTTCCCCTTGCATAATTACGAAAGTGAAACGAATTGTAAATTTTAAATACAATATAATACAATTTCTTTAATTTTACCGCCTTTCTAAGTACTGCCGCCCTGTGTTATGGTACAAACTGCATATGCTCAAATACGGCTCATTAACAAAAAAATTATCACAAATTATGTCTATGATAACAGTTATTATAGGAAAAGAACAGGATATAAACTGAAAGGAATACCAATTTATGAATTATAATAATGAATTTGACCTACTTTATCTACCTACTTTTATTATCTGTTTTGTGTGTGTATTTGTATTTTTCTTTGCCTTTTGGTGTTTTTATCTCTTGTGGAGTAGTTTATATCTGTATGACAGTATGTAAAAATAAATAAATAAATATTTGGATTTTTGGTTGTGAGGGGTCATAACCTTATCTCTAGACTCACAACTGATACCAAAAATTATCTTGAGGTTTAATTATTGCAGTTACCAAAGAGTAAAAATTAGTACACTACATGAGGATTTTCGGAGCTATTTCAATGTTACTGAAGTCTCAAACTACACTATAAAAGTTATTTATCAATTATATGTTATATGTATTATGATTATCCTCAAAGTTATTTGTAGCGATATCTAAAAGTTTAAGTTTTATATGCCATAAAGTTGCATCGCAATTTGTTCCACTCGCTTATATTTTTCTAACTAGAACCTTGAAGAAAACAGATTCCATGATAAAAACACTCATTTGACTTTTGAAATAATGTCTTCACTTCATGTATGAAACTAAATATGTAAAACAAAGTATAGGTACTACACAAAAACATGAATATCAATGATTTTTCTATCAAGACTGATGAGAAATAAAATTGATAGATAATCCAAACAGTCTCTACGTTTGATTCTGATAATTCAATCTTACTTTAATATTCATGTTGAAAACAAGTAAAACAATGTTGCCAAAAGCAACTAATAATGCAAATCTTTCGCAAAATATGCAGTTTAAGAGACTAATAAGATAAATTGAAGTACAGTCAGGCCCGCCGACAGGGGAGGGCAAAGGGGGCACTTTCCCCCGGGCCCGGGGATTTTCCCAGCCCTATAGGGGCCCGTAAAGATTCTCCATCTTGAGATACACTACTAAACGTTCTGAAACAAGAATACCCATTCATAGATTTTCTCTCAACTATCCTTCTTCTTCCTGAGAACGGGCCCCCCTCCTCACTGAAATGCAACCTTCAACGTTTCCAAACCAAGATAATTACCTCCTAAGATAATTATTCCTCTAAGTTAGAGGAATATACTAATTTTGAATATTTTGTAAATTAATTTTTTACCCTGAAAGCCGCTGAAAATGAGTAAATTTCAGTTTCCAAGAGGCGTATTTCCAAAAATTTTATGCCCCCCAAAAGAATTCATTACGAAATGGAGTTACTTCTCTAAAATTTCATACTCAAGATAAATAATTATTTCAAAGGATCCTAGGCTTAACTTCATAACAGAAAAAGCCCATCCCTGGGTGTCTTTCAATTGTTGAAAAGTATCCAAAAATGAGTTTAAAGTTTCTTTTTTAAGTGTCGAAATTCCAAATTTCCTGGGGATTCCCCCAGACCCCCTTTAGTGCTTGTTATACTCATCCTATAATAAAGAAAACGAAATTTTAAGGTTTATCAAGATTCAAATCTTGCATAGAAATGTTCAAAACTGCATTAAGCCTATGATGCATTTACGAGACAATTTTTGCACTTCCCCTCAAAATAAGAACTGGGGGCCCGCTTCTCAACTTTGTCCCCGGGGCCCGGCTTGACTCTCGGCGGCCCTGAGTACAGTTCTAATGTAATTTGGCTAAAGCTAATTAGAACGATACGTACAGCCTACCTAGGGAACTTGTGATGTTTACGTTACTAATTTAATAACAAATACTTGGAAAAATTATTCAAATTATCTATTGTCTTTTATACACCCATTTATTCGCTTCACCTCTAATGATGGCTTTAGCATGGAGCATTTAGCATTTAGTGAGAAAGGATTTTTAGTAGAAGCAATAAATTCAAGATGTTTTATTGTGTAAAATCTTTATATTATCACATAAGCTATTGCTGAAAATAAATTGGATTATTTTTCTAATAATTATTAATTAGAAAAAATACGCCATTATTAATAGAAGTTTTTATTAAATTGAGCTTTGTAAGTATAGGAAAAGTAATTTATAGTTTTCTTAAAAGTGACGAAACAGAAATCATATTCACTTATATTAAAAGTTTAGAAAGACCCTGAAATAAAATAATTCATCAATAATATAATTGGGAATAGCGCCTTTAATAAAATACATATAAACACTGGGACCATTGTTGTTTATTTAATTTATAAATGATTTACCTGAATGTTTAAGTTATTCCAAATGCCTTATGTTTGCTGATGATGCAAAAATATATAATCACATTTATAATTTTGATGATTGCAGCAATCTTCAAGATGATTTGATGTCACTAAACAGGTGGTGCTTGGCAAATCGATTATTTCTAAATTACAAAAAATGTTCTATCATGACTTTTTCGCATAAGTATTCAAATTTAATTTATAACTATTGTATTGATAATATTTTTTTCTCTAGATGTAATAGTGTTTTTGATCTTGGTGTAAAATATGACTGTAAATTTTCATTTTCTGATCATATTTCAAATATTGTTTCATGTTCTTTCAAGAATTTAGGTTTTATATTAAGGGCATGCAGGGAACTTAATTCAGCATCCAAAATTTCAATTTTCAATTACTTAGTCAGATCTAAATTAGAATATGCTTGTATAGTTTGGGATCCTCATTATGAAATTTATATTAAAATGATAGAAAAAATTCAGAATATTTTTTTAAGACACTTGTTTTTTACTGAAAATGGATATTGTAATACTTATATGCCAAGCCAGATTTTGAGAGAAAATTTTAAAATTCAAGATCTGCAATCCAGGCGTAAATTCTTGTTAATGTTATTTTTTCATAAACTATTAAATAAAAACATTGACAGCAATACTTTAACTCAAAATATATTTATAATAGTTCCAAGGCATTCTGCAAGAAATAAATCTTTAAAATTTTTTTGGAACTAATATAAGGACTGTCACAGATAAAAACTTCTATATAAATAAATTTTGCTCACTCTATAATTTGTATACGGATCGTTTGGATATTTTTTCTATGTCTTTTTCAGTTTTCAAGCAAACCTGCATGCCCTTAATCTTCTGAATTTTTCTAATGTTTTTTTTTTCTTGAGGTTCTATATGCATTTGTTTATTGTGTTCTTTTGTTGTCTGGCTTTTGATGGTTGTTGGGTGTTCTTGTGATTTTTTTTCTGTACTGGCAAATGTAATTGGACCGAAAGGTCTGTTTTTTGTCTAAATAAATAAATAAATAAATATATTACGCAATTAAGCATATAAATATATTTATATAAAATAAGGCATGACATTTATTTCAGTTTTAAATACTCAAGCCAAACTAAAAATTTTACTCGTCAAGTATTTTACATTCCTGAAAACTTTTAGAATATCATGAAGAACTTTTGGTAAACAACTTAAAAAATAAATACATCTTCTATTTTCAAATAATAGTAAGCAATCGGAGATAATTTTTTCTCACAAAAAATATAATAAATTGACTATAACATCAAACAATAATGTGTGAATACAATTTTTTAAATTCCTCTATTTTACAATTAATTTCGTGCATAAATAAATATTAAATTAACAAGACCAGACTCTAATTTAGATCCCCATTAGAGCAAATTTCAGTGTCCCTACTCAGGGAGATCGTCGAAGCCATTCGTTTTCCCGGTTACCGATAGCCTGTCCGAAGATAACAACCCATCATAATTCAATTAACACAGGGAGAAACTGAACAGGAGAAACTGAACAGGAGAAAAGGCGGCAGCTTATACATAATTGATTCGGGGCAGAATGGAAGTGAAAAATAATAATAACAGCAATAAGTAAGAAGAAAGGAAGGCGATTTTTCACGAGAGAGACCGTCTCGGGAAGTTAATTACTCTTCGATAACCAGGGGGGGAAGAGGGTGGATGAAAAAGGATCGTCCAGAAAAAACGATGAACGTCGGTGGCTAAGATAGATGAACCCGCAAATTCAAAACAGCAGCAATTACTGATGGGAGAAAAGAATTAGAAATTGTACGTACTACAGGACGAAATGAAACATTTACAGTGTGGTAGTTGTAATCGGCAAAGGAAGGGGGCAAGAAGTAAGAATGTTTTGTGGAACAATCGGAAGAACTTTGAGAATGCATTTATCTCGTGCAGATTAAAGAAGTATGCAAATTTTGTTGTGGTTAGTTTGTTTGGGAAGGAATGTTTTGGGAAATTTTTGTTGGTGTTTGTAGCATAATTTAAAGGGAAAAGACTGGAATTACAAAGAAAGGATTCGCAAAAACCAAAGGTACAAAGTGAATAAGTTTAGTAAGTATTACTTAACGAGACATATAACAATTTATAAAAGCAGGATTGGGTATCATTACCTAACGAAGAACTATTTTGATTTGGAACTTACGTTCAGCCTCTTCTCCTTACTGGTTACCACAGTGGTTGTTAACTAAACCTCGACTGTAAAATTACTATTTTATCTGCCCACGCTGATGTGATTGTATCATTTAACTCTTTTTGTCTTAGCGCAGCTGTATTTTTTCCCTTTGTGTCTTCATCAACGACTGAGAGTATTATCATTATAAAAAGTATTTTGCTTAATATAAAATACCTGATAAGCAAAATAAGTTAATTCCAACTATTACAATTCATGTGGTGGGTCAATAGACTTCTGTGTTGTGTTGTTAGCATTTTGAGATAAAAAAAGGGTTTTTTTTCATGCACTATTAAATTACTATACTCACAGTTGAAACTTTATTAATATTTTAGAGTTAACTTAAATATTTAAGTAGTAACTGAATTTTAAGGATAATAAAAATTAACAAAAGTAGTAGCAAGATCACAAATAATTAGAATAACATAAAATTTTAGGTAAATATTCTATCTCAAGAAATAAATAATACTGTTACCAAAAATAGTATTTCCATTTATCTTTGATACAACCGAAATAAAATTTTGAAAAACGCAATACAACAATAGCAGCCTCGCTGCATTTCAACATTTTTCACTTCTCCAGTAATAACTTTTGAAAAATGGTGAGAAATGATTTCAAATTCTATCACCACCACAAAACATAAACTTTAAACTTCACTTTGAATTTGTCTCTCTGAACAGCCCAAAACTGCAAAAAAAAGAAAAACTATTCAACAACAAGACCCTTTCAGAGAAAGGTATTTATATACACGGCCGCCATAAAAAGCATCAAGTAAACACTTTACAAAAACGTCACGTCAAACACAAATCCTTTACAAAACGCTCTCTTTTCGAAAAAAAAAAAAACGCGCAGAAAACGCGTTGGCTCCTATCGCACGGAAAAGCACATTTATGAAGAATATAAAGAACCAAACGCGCAATTGCAAAGAGTAAAAACCGAACTCCAGGAAGGCAGATTCCAGTCGGTGCTCGATGTCATGCAGTCCCTACTGGAAGTCGCGATTCGTATTCATGCGGATCCTCGCGTTAGAGAAATTCTGCATGAATAAATGTTTATGTCGAAGGAGGGGGCAGTAGGGTGGAGATCTTGGAGAATTTAACCTCATGAAAGGACCGCACGTGGGGGGAATGCGAGGAGGATTCAGGAAAATGAATGTCTAGCGGATATGTAAGTGCTTGCGAAGGATATAATGGGAACAACTGAGAGCTATAAATTTGCATGGAGTGAGATGTATAAGAAGTGGAAATGTAAGGAACTCACTGATACCAACAGTTATTCTTATGGTTTTGAACATTGTTTTACAATGTTGCTCAGCAATACTCATGTATGGTTCTCTATATGTATTCTATATGTATTATACTCATGTATGGTTCTATAATAAAGATTGAGGATTACCACTAGAAGGTGTACCACCTTGCTATAGGAATAATAATCCTTGGTAGAGTACAGGTTGTGCTAAAAAAATAAACTAGCGGGTTCCGAGTAGGATCTGTACATGCGTGGACCATGTAAATTTTCGTAGTAGTAGGGAAAAACCTAATCTATCAATCACACACACAATTTCAAACTTCCCTGTCCTTATTCGTCTCATTGGTCACGGCCGAACCTTCACTCCATGACAGAAAGCAGTGGCGTTTATAGAAAACAAAATTGAATCATTATCAGGCCCAAAGCTAGATTTTCACACAGGGGGTGAGGACTCGAAATTATCCCTAAGCCCCTCTCATGCATTTTATAAGGTTAATGTAGCTTTTTAATACATTTTTTAAGTAGCATTTGCATCTTGTCGAACTTAACGTTTAAATATTGTGAATACTAATAGAGTTACAACTACAAAAGAGGGATCTGAGGGTCCTCTACCACTTTTTTTTTCGAAATTTGAACCTGAAAAGGGGGGGTTATCTCGTTTTGGTACACCTATTCCAAAATTCGGGAGAAACCCGGGCCCACCTACTATTTTATTCGCCCAGGCAGAAGTATAGTGAGGAAAATATACAGCTGTTTTGGTGGTTCTTATGCACCCGCATACAAGACCGTCGCATGTAACGATACATTATGAAATGCGTGTTACCAAACCCACCCCTGAGTCAAATATTTTCAATTACTTCCTCCGGTACAATCCTCCAGAGTTATCCCCAACTCCCTCCATCCATCACACTCGCTCGAATATCCCTTTTCCCGCGAATCCCCGGTGCGATGATAAACAACCCGGGCAAGAAACTCGAGCGGGCTTCAAAAAGCCATAACTCACGCCCCCAGGACAATTAATGAGCCCTTAAATCGCCCGTATTCCAGGCGACAAGAGAGATGGGGCACGGGCCCGGGACCGAAAAGGGGACACCCGTGCCAAAAATCGGGATCGAACATTCGTCAGGGAATGACGATTGGACTACTTTGACACTACGCTTTTGCTTTGAAAGTGGAATGTGTCAACACCCCATGGACAACATTTTCGGTATTAAAATAATGTAGTAGTAGGCTTTATGGTCTTCAAATCATATTTTAAGTAAGACAGTATCGATACTTGGGTATCGAGTACTTTATTTAAGGTATCTAAATACTCATATTTGAAGTGTTCATACCAATCAACCGCATTGTATTATCTGACAATGCCTTTACAAATGGCATTAAGTTTCGCTTAAGGCGCAAAATGACAAAACTCACTTTCCTCAACTATTCAGAAGAGAGAAAAAAAAAAGATATTTATACGCATCTCTATAGACAAAGAGATCATAACTAGTATCAATAACAGCGATTCTAGGGTGAATTTCGCAAATATTCTTTCAATTTAGACGTTTCGGTGTCATATTTTGAATAATATAGAATGATGCATCACTTGAAATAACAAAAATGATTTTAAGTTACATCATGCTGGTTCTTAAACGATAACCTAATGATACTTAAAATTATCGATTCTGAACATCACAGACAAAGTTAATACCATAATGTTAAATAATATCAAAATCATTTTAAGGTATAAATTATCTTAATTACCTATGGTAAAACTCTTAATACAAACTTAATGAAAAATGCTAATGCAGCAAATTAGCATATGTTATTAATTCCATAGATTAAAAATAAGTTTATGACAGTCTGACAGCAGTGTAACTTTATGTTAATTAAAAGCATAAAAATTCAATAGTGTTTTTCTCATGAAAAATGACACTTAACATATCTCAATTTTAAGACGCAAATTCTTCCAAGTTCTTTTACGCCATAAAGAGGAACATAAGAAGAACGAACAAGACGCAAAGTAATAAAAGTGCATCCATGCTTCCAGGATTTCAATTCCTTAAATGTGAAATACATTTTGAGCAAGTGTAAAAGACATTACGGAAATTTACTTTGTTACTAGCTAAAAGTTTTAAAATTAAGTGTTAAAGCATCTCAATGTTCGTAAAGCGAAGCAACTCACTCTCTAAATTTTTACTCCTAGTTTTTAAGACTTACTCCACTTTCGACACTAGCCCAAGCCCATAAGCCCCGACGCAAACCCATCAGGTTAATAGATGAAGACATTTATGAACCGGGGGAGCAAGGGCACTTGGTAGTGGAAAATTTTCACCAAATGGAATCTTGGCGTGCATCTTATCTGCTGGGCCATAACTCGGGTCCAATCAATGGGGCGGGGGAGATTTATTGGGGGCGACAGGAATATTAGCACGCCCTCGCTTCTGGGGGTATTGGGAGGAAGTCTCCTGGGTGTTTAATACCTCGGCGCTTAGAAACAGGATTGATTCCTTGAGATTCTTGCATTTGGAGAGGATATATATCTGACCTGACTTAGTGGACATTAGGATTTCTACTGATGGTCAATATCTGGTTATCGATGGATTTTCAGAGGGTTTAGGATGGGTATACAGGGTGTCCCAAAACGACCGCATAAACTATGCATAGCTAGATTCCTCGTTGGGAGTACATAAAAACTGCCCAAAGAAGTGCCCTCTACGATCCATAGTTTTCGAGTTATAGGAAAAACAAAGTATGGCTGTTACCCCTGTGGTCCCAGGTCAATCCGCATGCAATCCGGCAGCAGAAACATCAGGAACGTAGGTCACTTAACGTATGGGCCGGCATACTCGGGGATCAACTGCTTGAACCATATCTGTTGCCTGAACGGCTCTCGGGACAGTCATACTTTGTGTTTCTCAATGAGGTCTTAACCGAGTTCCTCGATGACATACCTTTAGCGGCAGCACAGGGACTGGTTTCAGCATGATGGGGCTCCGGCGCTTTTCTGTGCTAATGTACGTGGTTGGCTCAATATGGAATATCCCGACCGCAGGATCGGACGTGGGGGTCCGGTTCTATGGCCGCCAAGTGGGGTAACAGACATACTTTGTTTTTCCTATAACTCGAAAACTATGGATCGTAGAGGGACACTTCTTTGGGCATTTTTTATGTACTCCCAACGAGGAATCTAGCTATGCATAGTTTATGCGGTCGTTTTGGGACACCCTGTATATCACTGGATTTGACTAAGCAGAAGTCGGTTTTATTTAGTATATTAGACTATATTGTAGAAGTATCGACAGTTATTTACGGGATAAGAGTAAAATTTGCATGAATCATTCATCCGCTGTCTTAACAACAGACTTTATTTTGTTCTGGTTCTTATTTTTAAAGATATGTGATATGAGCAAGTGTAAAATTCTTACCTGTAAATCACAAAATTTCATGCCATACAAAAACCAAATGAACTTACCTAAAAGAGAAAAAAGGAATTAGCATTTATATTGAAAGAGTATAAGCAATGGCATTATAGCCAACACTCACATATAAAAATTCATCAAACAATTTTTTATGAAAACCTTTCTTTGTAAACAATCCAAAATCATAGGCTTAATTTCTTAATATACTAATTGATACTGATGTTGATTGATACAAGAGATCATCTTCTGAAATCCTTTGATAACACAAAAATATGCACTTGTAAACAGGTAAATCTTTTTGACAATTTAAATCTCTAACATTGAACAAATTACTATGAACTTTACACGATTTTTATCTGAATGATTAAGAACCTAGAAAACGAATGGTGTACCTATCATTTCAATAATTTTCAATGGATTTTTAATCTTTCGCTAACTTTTGGGAGCAGAAAACAGGAAGAAAAGTTCAAGTACACCGAATAAAAGTGAAATTATAATGATTTATTCTCTTATACAAAAAGTCATTTTTACATGGATGATTGATAAAAAACAATATCGATGATCTATAAAAATCAAAAATCCAATAACATATTTCTAAAAATTTCCATGCAAATATTTAAAATAAGTGCAAACTATTTTACCACCCATGATACAAAGATGTAAAGCATTCATCAGATTTAAAAATATCTAACAACTATTAAGTTAAAGCACGAAACTAAAAACACGATGTATGTTATTAGGTATAATAATCAGTGCTTTCTTTTGGATAGAACTGCAACGAAAAAATACTCGGTTGGCGTTAAGGAGAAAACATTTCTTCGGAAGAGTACTAGGATTCCAGTTCTTCCCCATAAAAACAGGAAATCTATCTCAGGAGAGAACGGAAAAATCCGCAGAAAAAACTGAGAGAGTAGAGAAAAAAACGACGTGCCAGGACGAAAAATCCAGTTATTTTTCTACGAAAAAATTGAGATCCTATCATCAAGGAGAAAAATATGCTCGATAATAATTACTGCCAGGCAGGTTGTTTCAATTTAGTGGCCCTCACTAATAAAAAGGCCAAAAAGCAGACAACAAGCGGGTTAATTGCTTTTTGAAACGGTTCCCCCACTAGTACATCGCTAAGATCAATGAAGGCGCTTTTACCAGAAAGTTTTCCCTTGAAGCCAAGAGCAAGACTTAAACCCTGGATTTTTTTTTATCGAAGGCCATTTCAATAATGACTTTTTTTATAGGAAGGGCTTCTTAGCAGTGGATGCTATGTTTTCTAAAGAAGCATATGTGATTTCGCTTTGAAAGAAAGCAGCGACACTTTGTGTGATCGGTTTTGGAGTGGGGGTTCTTTATTATGAAAAAGAAGGGGTATTGATTTTTCACACGTTTCAATTACAGTGTGATATGAGGTGGATAAGGGTATGGCACTATTATTCAAGAATTCTGCATGGCAAAACACTTTAAAAAACAATTTTTAAGGTACTATATTATTTTAAGATATCATCAGTTTCAAAGATAGCACAGACCTGCTCTATTTATGTGCCAAGTATTTTTAAAATAATTTGGCTATAATTTTGGTAATAAATCAAAATACGAAACTTAATTATTTTTAATACATAGTTCTAAATTACGTTTGTATTCATTTGTTATAGTTAGGGCTATGTGTGTGACAGAAAAATGAGTTTACAAAACTTAGTAAAAATACAGTTTTTAAAGACCTCTAAATCAAAGAATAAGTTATATTTTAAAAATATTATCAGAAATTAGAGTTTGGATATTTATGAATCGATGTATAATATTAAATTAATCGTTTATAAAATATTGAGATTACTTTTTCAGTAATATTTGATTTTTGATAAGTGATGGGATATTTTGTAACTAATGTTTTAAAATCACACGGCCAGTAACAGCAAATAACTATGACCTGCTCAGATGATTCCAAGTTTTTTGACGTAGTATGCACCAAGTGCTCCTAGCAGGGAAGGCTTCTCCAAATCAAATCACGTTCTCAAGTGTCTTGGAGGTTTTTTTTTATAAGGCCAGTTCAATAATGACTTTTTTATAGGAAGGGCTTTAGCAGTAGAGGATATGTTTTGTACAGAAACATGAGGAATTTCGCTTTGAAAGTTGAGTAAGATGTTGTTTGAATAAAGAAGATCTGTTCCGGAAGCCCATTCTTAGCATTGAACTTCCGGAAGGTTTAAAATATATTGGGCTTCATTCAGACCTGCTGTATTTTGGGAATGATAGAACTAACATGCAAATCTAACATTATTTTTCAAGAATCGCAGAAATGATTTGGTCAGAATACCACGCATGATTAACGAATACAAAATTTCAGATGATCAACCAATAACCTATCTTATGATCTCCTTATCTTCAGGAACGAGCACATCTTGAAAGAAACATACCGTTAATATTATGAAGAATCTGATCAAACAAATGTCTCAAAAGGACACCAATGGAGCAATTTTTATAACCAAACACTATCATAAAGACAAAAAGGAAACCTCCCAAAAAAACCGCCAACTCGGCAAAAGAACGACACTTTCGAAATAAACGGCAGCCATAAACACAAACGGGAATCCCGGAAAAGAAGCCGGGAATGACCTCCCATAGTTTGCGGATTAGGAGCTGTCCCGAAAAGAATCCGGAGCCAAAAAAAATACCCCTCTAAACCTACGAAGTGATGCCACTCCCTGCAAACCAAATATCGGAGAACGCATTTACTTGCCGTAACGTGTTTATCATTAGAAAGCTCGTAGAATCAATATATCGCTCGGGACGGAATTTCCACTAAAATGTTTATCGCTGATTGCTAGTGCTGAAGGCTAGTGTTTGTCGGGTGGCATCTATCAGAGGCTTGGAAGCTCAATCATGTGCACTCGATTGAGCTTGTATAGGAATAGTCCAAGTTACGCGAAGTTAAAATGTGCTGCAACTTTGTGATCAATTGAAGGGGTTTTCAACAATTATTTTCCGAGTTGAGACCCAAAAAAACTTATATAAATTATAAGAGTATGAATGGATTTTTTTTCTGAATGTTTAGTGTATTTGATTAATGAAGATAAAATTTATTGCATTGATAAGGGTAGTATTTTTCCTTTTCAAGCTACCAATAAAATTCCTTTTTCTATGCGTTCAAAATGAATATGAATATCATGTTTTAAAAATACTTGAAATTGTAGGAACGTATATTAAGACTAATATTGCTACCTCCAAATATTACAAAATGTAGGGCAAGTTTTAATTGCCCTTACAATTCAGAAGTTTTTCCCTCTTAATATTTATTTTAATATATTTTAAGTTATCTTCCTACACTTTTACTCTCATTAAAGGTATTAAGCTGTAGATTTAATAAAGATAAGTTGTTGAAATTCAGAACTTACAACAGAAGAAATTTAGAAACATACGTATAACTCAATTTTAATGTATGTATTTATTTTTAATTTTAAATACACTAAATAATTTAAGCAAGTTTATAATAGTTGGATATGTGAATTATTTTAACAAAATGTATTTGTCTAAAAAGTTATCCTAAAAGTAACGTAAAGCATGATTAATCTTCTTAACAACAAAATCCCTTTATTTCCCTGGCTTTAGTAAGAACGATAAAATAATGAGTAACAAAAAATGGTATCTTAAGCTGTTTCTAAATGCAAGATAAACTTCTAAGAAAAACCTTCAAAAGAATAATATCTTCTCATCTAAATGTTTCCATCGGAAACTTTCATCAATCCGTCTTCATTGTTTTAACTTTATCCACTTCAAGCTATAATAAAAACAAAACGGTTGAAGTTAAAGGAGGAAACTTCTAAAGGAAGTTTTCTCTTGACTCGTATTTAAATATTTTTAGACACGAAGTTATTGATAGAGCAAGTTCTTAGTAATTTTTATATAGTGCTTTCAATTTTAAAAACATCATGTAAATATATTCAAACGCAAGTCATCTTGTAATACTAAAATACAAAATGAAACAAAAGAGTAAAACCGAAATACGAGGAGGGGATAATAGTAATAAATCAATTCCTTTATAGAGAGATTTGATCAAAACAGTACTCCAAAGTATGCCAAAGAATCACTGATCAACATCCTTTTTTTGTTATTCTGTGCATTTGGTATTGATTTTTTGTTAAAAACTTGAATTTCATGGCTAAAACAGCTCTGTAGGTAGTTTGAAATTCCCCTGTATAACTCATGAAAAAAAAATTAAAAAGAAATACTACAAAGGCAAATAAGTAATTACTTTATAAAGTTGATATCAATGATAATAATACCTTATACTTACCAACTGTTAAAAATATTTGGGTAATCTATTGATTTTCCTGCAACACGCCCCTTTCAATCAAATTTAAGTTATCAGGTAGTTTAATTAAGAAAATTATTTTTTGTATTCATAAATCATAGTTTTGTATTAATTTTTTTCTACATTTCTACCAATCATATAACCACGTTACATGAGATCCCAGTTTTATGTGAGCAAACCGATTCTTTTACTAAATCCATTTACTTCCATCCAAAGACGAAATAAATCCCATTTGCTGCCATCTTTTTTTCCCCGATTGCATACATAACACTCCACTACTCGCCGAGCATCGATATCCAGCATCACGACTGAGAAGATCCTTTCGCGCCCTACCTGAATCGAAGATGTTTTCCAAGAAAGATTTCGCGAGGCATTCTTCCGGAATCTATTTCTCGGCCCAGCGAAGACGTTCTCCCCATCTATCGATCGAACGGAATAATAATAAAAAGAACGCGCGGATGGTGTCGGAGTGATATTTACTGCGCTAAACGCTCGGCACTTCCTCCTCCTCCTGATGGCTATACATGGAGACATCTGCCGCAGAGGCAAATGGGACGGAGGAGGAGGAGATAGGACGTGTCAAGAGTCCGTATTCAACTTGCTTTGGATTAGGGATGCTATTCGTTTATGGATCACGAGAAACGTTAATGGAAGACGTGTCCATATTGGGGTGATGCAAACTAGGCGAGATGACGGTTCTAAGAAGTTACTGTGAAGATAGAGAGAGAAGCATGGAGAGGAAGGTTATGATATAAAATCCCTCTATCGATTGAAAATAGGATTTCATTGAAACTGTTTCATTAGTTTTGTAGAATGTGACCATAAAAACGTAAGCTATGAGTGGATATAGCTTCTCATAATCAAGTTACTTAGAACACGTTGTAAAGTTAGTGCTAATAAATTATGGATGCCTGCGAGGCATGTTATAGTTAGGTTAGTGTTTTTTTTCTGCATACTGTTTTCAATGGAAGCAAAATTCTTTTTTTTTCTGAGATTAAAATTTAACTGTAATAATAACGTGATCATGCATCTTTATAAACTCTCAAAAGGGGACATCTAACGTCAGGATTTTATTGAGCATAGAATTAGAATAGAGCATTTTGTTGCCAAATATCGTTCAGGCAACACAATCATTTTCCAAGTAACATTATATCCTTTATGTTTAAGTTCTATATGTATACAGTTCTATTATTCCTTGCAAATATGCTTCAGCACACTTTTTAAAATAAATTCAGACAAATATTAAACTTTCCCAATCTATGAATAAATAGTCCAATCTTTAACAAACAGATAAGAAGACATCTCTCTCTATATTGGTTAATTTCTCTATTTTGAATCTGATGTAGTATAATTATGCCAGGATTGTGATTAAAAGTGTACAAGTTTGTACACTGACTGAATATCACTCGTTTAATTCCATATGAGAACTGCTTTAGAGAACAACAATAACAGAGGTATGTGGTTTATTTATCTTTTGAATTGTTGTATCTAATTTTCAAAAGATTCCCTTCTTCTCTTCCGTTCTTAATGAATAAACTTGAACTATAAAGATAGATAAAACTATGTATAAAACAGGATCAAAACTGATTGAAACATATCGCAAATTCTAATATAATAATACCTCCCGAACGGAAATTATTGAACCACACCTTTAGGGAACATCACTCTATTAGCGTAACGAGCTCCATTGTAGTGATTGAAACCATTCATCTCAAACAAGTTCATTCAAAGAAACGTTTCAAGATGCTGATACCCTCAACAATCTCCAATTGTTCGAAATCTCACACCCCCTAAACCTTTCCTCGTTAAAGAACTGCACTTAACCATTATCCTCTCATCCCTCTGCACTTCCGTGCAGAAGATACGGTTATTGATTACGGGGAAGTTTACGGGAAATCAGGGGAGGCGCTCCTGGGCCATTGTAAGAGAATGTAATAAGGAGTTTTTTGTTAAAGAAGTTTATGTTTATAATGATGTGTCCAGATGCTTGTTTACCCAATGATCTTCAGTATGGAGTAATTTCGGTTCATCTTTAAGAATGCATAGAAATTGAAAAATTTTGCTTCTCTTTTTGGATCCTACACCGCAAGAGCGTGAAACATTTTTGAAACACTAAGTAAACACAATAATGCACACTTCAAGCAGAAAGTTTTTAGAGTGTTTAGCGATTGTGTTACGATGGTGTTGACAGAGAGAAAGATAGTGCTGTAAAAGTGTTGCTAAAAATTACAGAGGCAGAAAATGTGTTCTTAAAGTGTTTCGAACACTTCCAGAATCTTAATATATTTTACAACACAATTTTTGGAACACTTTTCAAACATAATTAGAATACTATCACAACACAGTAAGGTGAACTACCTTTCAACACAACTAAAGTGTTGTAAATTTGAAGACAAAAAATGTGTTTTGCTAAGGTGTTTATAATGTACAGATTTTATATGAAGCGTTTGCAGTGTACCTATCAAATATGAATAGTCGTCTTCACTTACAGTTAAAATGTAATGAATTAGTTTTAATGACTAAAAAACGTAAGCACTAAGTTTCATTTTCCTAGAATATCATATAAAAACTTTTTGAGCTGTAGAAATTAAAAATTTATCTTATAAACTAATTTTATTTTAGACAAACATAACTTACATACGACGAACATAACATAACCAGACGAGACTTTGTATGTTAAATTTGTGATTTTCTACGCCTAAAAACGTATATATATATGATGTATAGTAGAAAAATGAAATTTTTATAGGTATTTTTGGAGTGCTCTTTTAGAATATTGAATAAAACTTGTGAGGGCCTGTATAGAAAAAGGAACATGTTGCGTTACATAAAGGGTTGATTATAGTTGTCAGAAATATACTAGAAAAAAACTTAAATGATCTTCCTAACTGCAACTGTTCACTCACAATGCTCATGTCCAATGTAATGTTTTCCTGTGGGTACCATCAAAACACACACGAAAAATTCACTGAGTGACATTCCATCTAAGGAAGAGATAGAATAACCTTCCAGGGGATCAGAAGCGCGCTGGATAGATCACTGCCAAACGCTTTTGGAAAAAAAACGTGTTGTATCTGGATTTGTATGGCTTTTCTTCCGGCACGGTAGGTGATGGAAGGTTTCTCGCTGTTTGAATGATGAAGTATTCCTTTTGTGGGAATAGTTAGGATACGGCTTCGAATGGACGATGTGACGGACGAATCATACTGAATTCAAGAAGAAATAGGAAGAATATAGCTTGTGGTCATCCCTCACAAATTCATAATAGTTTTAAAAAGTTTAGGTCGTGTATGGAAAATATTTTCTACCTATGAAATCTCATTAGCACCTGAGAAAAATTAATCAAAAATTAAATTACTTCTAAGTTAATCACCCAAAGGTTTTATTCTGTTTTCTAATGTTTATGAAGTAAATTTAAAAAACTACTTCTGCATACTTTTTATTGCATATAGTATACCTAATCCATTACATTTTGTGCTAATAGATCCTATAGGGATTGCCAGTAATAACGTTAATTACAAACTTTTTTTAAAGAAATATCCCGATCACTTTTGCCAAAAAGAAATGTAAGAACATGGAACGATTAGTCTAGTTTGAGTTAGATTAATGCTTCCCTTTTATGAAAATTTGATCCTAATCCAAAAGTTGCACATCTCACATACGATACATCTTATTGAAAAAGATATCTTTTATAGCGATACAATTCATTTCATGTAAAAATTTGCAACAATATGAAAGTCTAATTAATCATTTCCTTTAAAAAAAACCCTAGAAACGATCAAAGGCTTAATTGTTATTACCATACTTTGGAACACTTCCAAAATCACAGGACGCAAAAGAATCTTGTTCACTCTGTATCAGCGCTGTGTGTCAAGGAAAGGCGTTCGGTCGTAATTACAACACAAAGGCCCGAAAATTCAACAGCTGTTTTTACTGTGTTTTTATCCACTAGATTGTTGCAGAGTTTTTCATTCATCTATATTTTTTTTACCTTTAACCAGAAGTATTCTCCACTAAGACGATACTCTCTAGATTAAAAAAAAATACTTTTTGTATAAAAATGCTATTTACTAATTATAATGCAATTATACCACGGTTAATTACGCTCAATAATTCAAAGGAATTTACGTAGAAGAGTATTTAAAGCCAATTTCCACTGGACTATGAGTCATTACCACTTCTAATTACTAATACTTCCTATAATTCTTAATAATATAGGACTTGTTAATACATTCAACTCTCCTTCTCAGATTGTTGTGGATTTCGAAGATTTATTAATATCAAAATATAAACTATCTCTAGTGAGATTACATTAATTTTTTCTTAAAATATTTAAATTTTAGAGCAACATATAAATCTCCATACTTAATTAGGAAAAATTAACTTTCACCTCGCAATCATTGCGAGGTTAAGTCATAACGGGGTGGTCCGTGAACGTTCCAATTTTAGGCTTTGTGGTCCGCGGACTTCTACCAATTGGGAACCACTGAGATAAAGTACAACTAAGATAGCATAGATAGATTGAACTTGAAATAGGAAAAAACAATCTTCGGGATCTACTAATTCATCCATAGTCATTCATAAAAACAAATGGAAAAACACTATTTTTATCCTCTCTGACATTTGGTACATAAAATGGCTTCCCCACAAACCCCGACCGAAACTAAAGAGCAAATATCCATAAATACGCACTCAATCACTTCTTGCGCTACAAAAAGAAAGCCAGAGGGAATTCCTTAAACCCCAATTTATCGCCAAAGGCGCAAATGAAAGTAATTAAAGCGAAGCATTCATCAGTATAGAAGACTCCTTCTAAAACGTGAGAGCGAAATTATAATTAAGTCCGAATCCAATTCCAGATGAACTTCGGGAAATCTGGATCCGGAATAAAAGGGGAGTTAATGGGAAAAGTAAACCTCGGGTAGAACAAGGAGCCGAATTTAATTAAGATGGTAGGAGGATGAAAAACGCGTAGGCTGACGTTTTAATTATGATATTGAGCAAATAACCTTAATGGAACCGTGAGCTGGGTAGACGAGAGAAGAAATGGATGATCCCATTTGCATTGTATAATATAAAGCATTTACTTTCTGGAAATTTAAATGTAAAAAATGTATTGGGTTGGTTAGAAGGATATGTTTAATTTGTAATAGTTAGTAATTATGTGAACAATAAGGTAGTTTAAAGGATAGAGCTTCAGACAGTTTTGGTTTTCCAATAAATTCTACAGAAGGATAAGTAGATGCAAAGACGGTTAGAGCAATGGAAATGAATTAGCCTTAATTAGCCTTACAATTGAAGAAAGATATTGTGGGCATTTCATTTGTAACTGATAATTTGTGAGTTCTATCTCTTTGAGTTATTGCATTTTAGTATACGTTAGTTTGAATTTATTTAACGCTCAATTCCATCAGCTATGAAAAAAAAAACACCTGCGGTGTAATTAGGGAAACTACCTGGTTTCCGTCTCCCCCCCCCAGAAAAAAGAGAATTCTACCAACATAATCAGATTAGTCTCAATCAATTGATTAAATTGGGTATTCAGAAAAAAAACCTTTTAGTACACAACCCGAAACTCCCATTTCAAAGAAAGAACAAAAACAACTTTAAAAAAGAAATCAGCGTTTCAAAAGAAGGTGATTTTTTCCAACCCACAAAAAAACTCGACCAATCAAAACAAATCGAGAGAGTGCCAGCCAATTAAAACGAGAAACACTACGGGAGAAGGAATTTAATTACACCTAATATTTTAATTACCAGGGGATAGTCCCAGAACACATTAGTCTCGCATCAATCCACTCAAACCAAAAGAAACCTCCCGATATATCCCCTAAGAAGGTAGGGATTTTCCTTTCTTTTTTCCCCTCTTTCTCGGGGATTCGTTCAAAGGCAATCAAACAATGAGAGAATCCAGTGGGTAATGCCCATAGACGTTGGGGGGTTAAGTCGCTTTATTTGGTGTAGTACTGCGTCGGGCACTTAGGGAGCCGATGTTTCGAACGATCGGAACGAAATCACGCATTGTCCTGGCTTCCTTTTGATTGCCGAGATGCTTCGTCGAGACCAGTTGTGGCCAATAAAAACCGATTACCGATAGGGGGAAGTTAACTGGAAAAGGTTAACTATGAGTCGTTACCCATCAAAAACCCTTAAAAAGTTTGAACCTATTTCAGGGAGGGTATTTTCTTAACTTAGGGGTCGTACAAATATTATGTAAGCAAGTTTTTGGTCATTTTTGACCCCCTCCCCCTTGTTAGTAAAAATAGGCAAACCGCAAACCCCACTCTCATAATTACGTAAGAAAACTGCGCCCCCCTTTGTTCTTTTTTTGTACGATTTCTGAAATTAATTGTTCTCCATAAACACTTGACCTATCATTAAAACTTCCCTTGTGAAAAAAATTAGTGTGAAAAAGAGCATTTTTTCCTAGTTCAGCTTTTTTTTGTTGAATTCTGAAATTATTTATACAAGAAACAAAATATTTTCGAAATATATCAGAGTTTGTAACTTTTTACGTTAGCATCACTCATACAGGTAAAATAAGCAAATAGCAACCCCCCTCCCCCCTTAGGTGCTTACGTAATATTTGAAAGGCCCCTTAAAAGAGAACACGTATAATGTAGTGTTAAGAACAGAACTTGTCCTCTTAGAGATTAAAGCATCCCAAAAACCTTCATTCAAGACATAAATATACAGGAATTTCTAACATAAATTTAAAGCTATTTCAACTTTTAAAATTTAAAAATGCCTTTCTATATGAGATGTGAGACTTAAAACGAGTTACTCTCCTCTTAGGATAAGAAAATGTAATTTAAAGACCCGCTAGGCCGCCATTGTCCCTTCTGGAAATATTTTAGTAATTCGGTTTGCAACGAATAACTCGAATGTTTGAAGTTGAGATTTCTTTGAAACTAACTGAAAACCTTACGAATATAACATCTTTTTGAAAATTACATATAACGTAACGTAACTTCGTAATAGGAAATAGTATGTAATAGGAAAGATAGAAATGAGGATATTTAAATGCAAATTATGCACCAATACGATACACAGTGAAAAATTCAAAACATAAAGGCGCTATAAAATGTAGAACATGTAGTAAATTGATTTCAAAAGTTATTAGTTTTTATTATTATAATTTTTATTACTATGCGTTTTTGGTTGATGGTTGATTCTTTTTTCTAATCGAATGGAAATGGCTGGAAAAAAAAAACTTTTATCCGGGGCCGGGGTTTTTTTCGAAGGGGTATATTTCTTTCCGGAAAAATTGAAAAATATCACTGATATCAACTAAAAACGTTTTCGTTGATTTCTTATATAATAGAAACTCAAGAAGTTTTTCTTTTTTCACCAGAGGAAATAACTAACACTATCACATACTATCGCCCTCCAAAATTTTTCTCAGGCTACGCCAATGTGTGAAATTTAATTTATAGTAAGCAACATTTCAAGTTTGTTTTACATTAAAACTTAAAACAAAGAAATTTGGATGGGATTTAGAAAAAAAGCTAAACAAAAACCTATAATTTCAGCTTGGAGTTCAACTGGAAAATAAATTAAACCTGCGAATAACATCTTTTTACTGAAAATAAATTAAATTACGAGAATATCATGAAAATAATTTAAAAATGAAGGTCCAAAAATTTTCAAGCAATGAAAGATTTTTTTTTAAATTTTTACAATGACATTTTTTTAATTGGCAGGGTTATTATAAAAGAAATTATTGCGTAGATGAATGATAGAATGTACAGTAAAGTTAATTTTTTTTTTCTCCAACTGAAAATCATTCCTTAATTAAAACTTGAAACATCTCTCTAAAAAAATTTAAATAGAAAACTCGATTGCAATAATAATGTGCAAAAGGTTAGGGTCATAAATGTATATACATTGGCTGATGTTAAACAGTTAAACATTGCAAACATCTACCCGCCATTTTTAATTATATCATGTTGTATACCAATTTACTTTTATATAAATAATAAAAATTATCAAAAGTACTTTATGTTTAATAAATAATTATAAGAAAATTAATGTTACCATCATCATGTATTACATACATTATTTATAGTTATTAAAACTGTAGGTCTAATGTTTTTGTTAAAATTTTTTGTTTTAAAATTATTAATAAAACTGTTGGATATTTTTATTTCGGAAAAATTAGAAGAAATTAATTTTTAATGATTTAATAATTTATAATAATATAATGATTAATGATTTATGCTTATGCAATGAATAATTATTTAGTTTCTAAAAAATCTGTAAACTAAACCCACTATTTTATATGCAAAATAAGACAATTGAAAAAAATCCGAAAATTTTCGGAAATTTTGCATCTCTAACGACATCAAACAGATATAAAAATGCATACACCCACAAATATGACTAAGTTTTATTTTTTTTTTCTAAATAAAAGAAAAATGGGCTCTAAATACTGCAAGGGGGAAAAAGAGAAATTCAAACATTCAGATCCCCGGATACATGATAACAATATGTTCAACTTATACGGGAAAACATGGTAAGAATTCCAAAAAACAATACCGATACCACTCCAAAGCAAGAACCAACTTTTATCTTAGAAGTTTGAGGATAGGAAGGTAAAAGCAGGGAGAAAAAAAAGCTTTATCGTACGAATTTCTGCAATTCACAAATTTCTAGCGATTGAAAAAAACTTTTAACACACCCACCCACAGTATACTGTTTTATTCCTCTTTGCTTGGGTGCATTACATTTCGCCTTTCGCAGTAAATACTTGTGCTTTTTATCAGCTCAACTTTCGTACTATTGCCATTTTCAAAAGTAATTCTTTTAAGGAAAAAAGATCGTTCTTTCATTCTAAGATTATTTTCAGACCTTATATTGTTAAAAGGGACGCTATTGAGAGCATGAAGAAGAAACTTATAAAAGAAAATCTAATTATATTTATAGGCAATAAGTGTAAAATTCCAACGAATATAGGGATATTTTTAACAAATAAGTTTTGGAGAGATAATTTCTCAGCCCAAATAAAATTGTAAAATAAGATAATCTTTTAAAACCATGGTTAAGAATATGTTACAATCACAGACATTCTGAAATTTTTATTTTTGTTATATGATTCCACAGTGCACACACTCGTTCTTTTTAATACTTTTACAGTCTCTGTTCTAATGATAAAGCTTTTAGTTTTTAAAAGATTCGGATACAATTTTAACCGCATCACTAATTACAAAGAAATTAATTACACGAGAATTTCAAAATACGACCAAACAACTGATCAGCTTAACGCAATTTTAGAAAAAAACACATAACATCTTTTAACTATTCAAATTTTAATCCTCCAATGTCCATAACATTTTTTTTTTCGCGAGAATGATTAGAGGTAGAATCCACAACTCATACAAATCTAATAAATTATTCTGCAGCTAATTCCGAATTTAATAAAAATCCAGGTATAAAAGTGCGTGGAATTTATATATTCCACATTTTGTTTCATTAAAAAAGTTAACTCTATAAAATTCCCAGACAAGTCTAGAAATATATAGTATCAGGTGTTAAACAATTTCAATACATTCGATATACTAAAGCTAGAAGATGAAACAAATCTCCATCCTCAAACTAGTGGCTAAATTACTCGAGTTTATTAGAGTTAGAAATTGAATCGAAGATATGTATATAAATTGAATTCAGATCAGAGCCTCTGTGGACTTAACAAATCAAACTTTAATTAAAACTGTTATGGTGTGAGAGTCGGGAAATTTATTGATGTGATATGTGTCAGTAAATCGTATCCCTAGAGGAAGATATAAAGGAAGCATTGATCTTTTGGAAGAATTGGTAGAGAAACACACAAAAAAATGTAGTATAAATAAAAGAACAATTTAAACATTATGGATAGGTGATGTATAAGTTTTCGATTACAGATTTAATTATGAATAATTTATTCAAAACTGAAATGAAATAATACCTCAGTTTCTTAAGTGCACTTAAAGTAATTGTTGATTTTGACAGTTAGATAACGCGTAAATCTTGTTATAATTATAAGATTTCTAAAATAGATTTAAATGTTTTTTAAATCAAAATTAATGAATTAATGAATAAAACATAACCATTAAGTCTAAAGAAATTAAAAATACAAAATTGATTTGGAATAGAACTTCACATAAATTACAGAACAATAATTTTAAAAACGTTAATTGGCAGAAAAAAAGTATACTTTTAGTAATTTAGTTTTAAAATATACCAACTAAAAATGCAACAAAAAGTATTAAGGTGAGTTTAACACCAAATTTAAAATTTTATTACCGTTTATAAAATTTAGAAAAATGTTTTTATATTTTAGTTTAAGTCACAGTAAAAAATGAACTATTTGATTTATTATTTTAATTAAAAGTTGTATTTGTTGAAAATTATTTCTTCGTAAAAAGTTTTTAAAAAAATAGCTTTGTATTAATACTTAAGTTAATGTAAGAAATTGTTAAGATGTATTCCTATTTCTACAAAGCCTTAAACAAGGGTTTTAGAAGCTTATGAAATCCTTGCTATTTTAAATTCAATTCATATTTTTATATTTTAGAGAAAACACCATGAGTGTTATAAAATGTCATACATCCTAATAACAAGTAATGTACATAAATTTTGCTTTACATAATTTCAAAAAATGATATTACAAGTATCTCTTTTTCATCCGAAAAAAAGAAAAAAAACCCTTACTTTTACCAAACCATAAGAAATAATAAAACTGATATAAATTTGTAACTAAACATTAGGATATCCTCAAATTTGTTTCTCGATGTATTTCCCAAATATTTAATTTCAAAACGTAATGTATTTTCTGCAACTCATCTTCGTATGGAATTAGTTCATGAGGAGAAAATAAGGGAAGGGAAAACTTGACAAAGCTTTTTTTTTTCAAGTAAAATCAATACTACTCAAGAAAAAGCACTGCTCGCTTTTCAATTACAGAATGCGATTTCAATTTTTCAATTTTATTCATTTCTAGTTAAGTCACGGAAAAACGAAATTATTCCCAGATTTCAAATTATCCGTAGGTCTTAAATCATTTTAAATCTCACCTTACATTTTGAGTTATTACTTTAGTTTCATGGTTAATTTTCCATTGGATCCGATTGTATAATGAGCTGCACTGATGAAATCAGCCTAACAAATATCAAAAACAATGTTGACATTTTGCTGTATTTTAACTATCTCATTGCGTTATGACAGTTAAAAAGCAAATTAAAATAAATTTTCAATCAAAATAACAACATAGTTCATAAATTTTAATCAAAACTAAACATAATTGAACTAGTAAAATGTTTTCCTCACCCGTAAAGTGCCCAAAACTCATGAGTACCCAGAGAAAATATACCGTCCCGAAAGGCATTTTGAAAATGATGCAGCTTTTCAAGAAACTATTATTCCGTATTAACAAGCAAACAAAACCATAAGCCTTTCTGAAACCCACAGTTTTCCAAACTCATTTCTTTCCAAGAGTGAAAATATCCAAAACGAAAATAAGGCAGGAATAACAAGCATCTTTTCCCTTCTGGTAATCCCTCGACCCATCCTTTCATCATTAAAAATCTCGCTAACCCCCAAAAAGTTCGAAATTAAAAACCACCCAGTCGCTTCCCCCCCCCACCAAGAACGGAAGCTGTCCCATTCCGCTGTCATTCGGGAGGAAGGAGATGATGAGGAAAAGGTCGAGAGAAAATTCGCGGGGTTTTCTTTCTTTCTTTCGACCAGTGTTTTCAAGAACGTCCACCCTCGGGCTTGATCCGTGGCGCAAAAGCGCGCTTTTCTTCATTGTTGAGGGAATGCAGGGAGAGCGAACTGCTTTTCAAGAACTTTAATTGAATGTTTTAAAAGCGGACGGGTAGGTTTTTAATAAATTTTGGGAAGAATGTATGTATTGCACAGTAAGAAACCATTACATGTCTTAATTCGACACAGTAAACAAATATATTTTTTAAATGTTTATATTAACTTTTTTTATACATACATAAGGAAATAAGATGCAAGAATAAGAAACGAGGCATTGGGTAATAGAAAACTCTATTTTGGTTTTTAATACATTTACATTTACATTAAACCCTTTTATAATGATGCTCAATTTACTTTTTTTCTATCTAGTTTTATTCATATTTATGTATAGAGTGTTTTCAGGTGACGTCACAACCGGGTATTTTTTTTTTTAACTGTGTACCTTCTGTGGGGCTTTTAACTGTTGCTAAGGCCGTTGTTTATCTGTTGCTAAAGCGGTTTTTAGGTATGGGATCATGTGATTGCAAATGCTCCAACAGAAGAATTCCACGGCTAGTCATTTTCTGTAACTGTTAACCTTCTGTAGGGCAAAAAACTGTAATCTTCTGTTGCTAAGGCCGTTGTTAGGTCCGATTCATGTGATTGAAAATGCTCTATGGAATGTTTGATATGATCAGCTACCGATTGGAGCTACATTAAAATCAGTAACATTTGATTCAACTTAATGCGAAATTTTAGGTCAAAGAATTGTTTTTGAGTTAAACTTTTGTTTCAAAGAGGAGTTAATACAATTTTTTTCCGGCAAAAAGAGTTGCACTAGTTCTCCTAATACTTAGGAATATTATTTATCCTAAAATTATATGGTTTAGATAATTTAAAATTTTCAATCACACTTTTTCGCTTCAGTCTAGATAAAATACAATTACAATGATCCTGAAAATAATAAATAAGTATATTTTTTAAACAATAAGTAACCTAACAGTTATCTATCTAGTGTGAAAAAATATTTATTAACAAATAATAATCATTAAAAAAGTATAAACGCTTGAGAAATCGACAAACATTTGCATATTGCATAACATTTTTGCGTACAAAAAATAACGCAGATAGCATTTGCATATTGTATAACATTTTGCGCTCAAAACATAAAGCAGAACAAAATTGTTCAACAAGAATAATACAGAGCATTAGATCAAAGTCCGAATTCATCTAAATTCGTAATCTAAATGGATAGAAATAAAGATTCCCAGTCGCTAGTGAAATAAATACCCACTAGGACCAATCAAATCCCCGCGTAGAGCAAAAATCAAATGTTCAGTGAAAGTATGCAACAGCGACAATAATTTCTTTCTTCGGAATTCAACCGAGCACGAGCGACATGCAATCCCCAATAAAGAGCGGGGGTGGACACAAGGAATTGCTGACTAATCGATTGTTCTACTGGAAGTAATCCCTTGCATCATAAGCACGAGAATCAATTCATGGGAAAGGGTCGCCCCAAATATGTAGGCGACTGTCGTATTAAATGTCAGAAACAAATTGGAAAGGCGTAGCTAAAGTTACATTGGGGTAGGTTTTATTCCACATTTTATTGTACATTAACATAATATATTCCAAGACTTTTACTTCTTTAATGATTGGTTTTCCCTGTATGCATTTCTATAAGCATTCTTATAATTGGAAACAGAATAAATTATAATAAAAAATATATCTTACATTTAAGAAAAATATTGATACGCACATATCTTGTCAGAGGGGCTTTCCAGACTAGATCTTTTCATAGACCCAATTCTAGTATTAGATTTTCTGAGAGTGACGGGTTTCATGGACCTGATTTAGCGTTGCTTAACACCGGAGGCATGTAACATGAACAACAAAACTTGATTTCTTGGCTTGCTCTAGTTTGATTTAAGGTTTAATACTAAAAGAGTTAACAAATCTGGAATTCTAAAAGCAATTCATTAGAGAAGGCAACAATTTAATCAGTAAGTAGGATAATCCAAATACTTAACCAACCCCATTCCATTTACAGCCATATTCACAGCCATCAGCGTCAGTGTTAAAACCTTGCTGTAAGAAGAATTCCCACCCAATCAGACTCGGGGAAAAGCTAATTTATATTTCTTTAGCTACTGGTTAACACCGACGCCAATGGCTGTGAATATGGTTGTTAATGAGTTTATTTTCAAAAGTTAATCCAATAAAACAGAATTAACAGCTCTAACGAAAAATATAGTGTTAGAAGTTAAAATTTTAAACTTAAAACGGGTATATTCAGTTTATTCCTTTTAAACTAGAACAAGGAAACTAAACAGGAGACTTTCAGGCATAAATAATCTAGCTTACAATTCAAAAGCAACTAATATAAAAAGGATTAACAAAATACGGTTGGTATGAAACGGTTGGCGTTTTAATTTTGATTAAACAACATGGAGTAATTTAGAATAACAGCTAAAAGTCAAATAACATTTAGGCTTAACACACTAAATCATCCTTTTGTTTTAGAATGAAAAGAACAAGACACCCATCATTTAATTTAAACTAACAAAATCCTGAATCATCATTAGCAGACTAACAAAACGGATCTTAATTGCTCAAGTAACACTCTGACTGCAAGACAATTAACTCGCGAGCTTTGTTTACAGATAGGATTGACGGACAAAAGAATTTAGGGAGCAGAAATAACGCACTAAATCTCCTTAGAATTTTTGATACAGTAACGTCAACGTTGTGTTAAAAAGATCTGGGGCAAGTAAATGGGAGAATTATATGTATTTATTCTTGAGACAGGCTTTACTTATAAATAAATCTTCCTGTTACATAATGACAAGTGAAAGCTAAGTTAATTTCAGGATTTTTTGACAAAAGCCGCAGGGTTTTGGTCTTAGCATTTAACCTCATAAAAATTCTGACACCAAATTTCTTTTCCCACATAACTCGTTTTAAAAACATTTAAAACAAACATGTTTTATTTAAAAAAAACATTGGGAAGGCTATTTAGGATTCGTTTCTGTCTTTTGGGAAACCAAAAGGAATAAATAAGAATTAAATGAGAGGTTTAGGGGGGGGGGTGTTTGCATGGCTCGGTAAACGCAAGGCAATCGTAAAAAAAGGATGAACAATTTTAAATTCTCCCTAATAAAATGTAAATTTAACTAATATAAGTTGAAACATTACAATCTGAGAATGAAAAAATGGTAGAAAAGATTTCCTACCATGCGTAATTTTATAGAAAACGCAACAAAATGTTGAAAATATCGTCTTAGGGTTGATAAAGGAAAAGTGAATAATATATCAGAGTGAATGAAGCTAATTTGTTATGTATACATGTTCCTGAATAATATAGGGACATGACAAAAACATAACAGTTTAAAACTAAGCGGAGACCGCATAGTTTATCAATTAATTCTAGTCATGTAGTAGAATGTATACAATTTATGTTCATTAATAAATATTAGTTTAGTTATATTTTTTACTATTTTATTAATACAGAATAATAAGATGATAGTCACTTCATTAATTAGTTGTATTCAGTTTAAGGAGGGACAGAGACATAATGAACGTATTGCCAGCCTTAACCACGCAATACATTTTCTCAAGACAACTTTGGGTAATTTCCGTTCAGTGTCCGCATATATTAAATTTCCTAACACAAATCAAAATAAAAGTGAAAAACGTCAGAAACCACCAGTAAATCCTTGGAAACAAAGTAAATTCGGGCGGAACCCCAAACATTTTTATCAGACCCGGCGTAACGACGATCACAAAGGAAGAGTCCCATTCATCATGTCGTCGTTATTTATCTTTCTTATTATTCTTCCCTAATGAATAAGCCCCGACGCTAATGTACGACGTCCACACTAAACGCATTATACTTGTTTTTAATGCAAGGGAGGCTAATGGAACATCCGTAAGTCATTTCTTCCGAGGGAATATATATGCAATGTTGTATGGTATTTATCGTGTATTACATTTTTCTTTGGAGTCTTAATTTTGATTAAATTTTTGGTCAAAAATTTAAAAGTTTAATGCACTTCGTTTATGCTTTAGAATCAGCTAAAATATTGAATCAAAAGGGGATAACAAAAAAAAGCTACTTTTAAAAAGAATTAAATAGAATTCTCCCTCTTTGTCATCATTTTGAAAATGCTATCATAATTAGAGTATGGAAATTTAAATAATTTGTTTCTATGGCTCTGAAATTTAAATTATATTAAAATCGAAAATTTTAATTAAAATGTGACAAACAAAAGTTTTAATATACGTATATGCATAAATTAATATATTAAGCAAACAAAAACATATGCCTCAAACAAAGTAAAGAACTACATTATATTGTTTTCCTTCTTAAAAATCTGGTTTGTCTTCGGAACTAGGGATGAGTAAAAACACGATTAGTTCTTAATAATTTCATTTTCCCTTTATTAAGGAAATAATTGAATAATTTTTCATCTTTCGTTCTTGGGAGTATAACAATTACTTAATTTAATTATTAATGTAAATATAATCCGTAGGTAAATAGTATATACTTTACAATTACAATTTTGCCACAAGGGGAGGGTTTTTTTATGTTTTAAATAATGAAATCAGTTAAGCTAAATTAAAACCTTTTTCTTTTAATAGCAAATACCTTTACCTAAAAGCATTTGAAGGAGTGGTTAAACAGGAATTATCTACCAAATATTTGTACCCGAAACAAATGTTGTATGCGTTTCTAAAACATTTTACATGATTTTCCTATCAAATCGCGGATAAAAATTCTCTTAGAATTTAGATCAAACCATGAAACTTGTAGGGAAATATTTGTTCGATGTTATTTTCGTTCGATGTTAAAGTATTTAAGAAATTGTTTCCTTAATAAATAGAAAAAAAATAGAAGATCTATAGATAGATATATTTTTAACTATAATAACGGGTTATAATGGATAAACTAATATTATTACATGTATTTAAAGGTTTCTTTGAAATAATAATTCCAGAAGAATGACAAATTTTAACTTAAAAATAATTTTAAAGTCATAAAATTTATGTAAAAAAACAAGTTAAAATCAATACAATAAAAATTGTGTTTGTGTGTGTATGCTTGAATGCTTGATACTAGCAATTTTAAAAATACAAATGTCTATTATAAATTTTCAAAAAAATAATCAATTTTTGATAATTTTTAACAGTAATTAATAGGGTATCGATAAAAATAGTTCGCCCAAAAACATTTTTTCAGATAACAATAAAGAACATTTTTCCAGATTTCTTTAACTTAGCTTTCTCAACAATCTCTAGATGGCAGCACAAATAAATCAAGGAGTTCTATCAAGAATATTCCGTTTTTAAGTTTTAAGAAAAGAAAGATAAACAAGTTTATCATAACATGTCGGGGGTTTTTTTATATTAGCACCCAATAAACGTACAAATAAGAATTAAAATGTAAATAATATATACATAAATATTAAAACTTGTTGGGATAACTCCAAAACTATCATAAACCTTTCATTAATTACTTTCTAATTTCATTCCCAATTTCTATAGACAATCATCACCCAGTTAAAAAAAAATATTTTTAATTTGAAATTGAAGTTATCAAAAAATAGTTTTTAATAAACTTCAAACAATAAACAACTTAATGATTACTAAAGGTATTGCGTATTCTTAAAAGACTTATAACTAAGTATATGTTTATTAAAAAAAGAGACAAAGAGAGATTTGAAATTAACTTGCAGAGTAAATGCTATAAAACAGTAATGAACATTAATTAATTAAATTTTATGTATTATAACAATCCTAAATGGCTTTCCACTAATAAGACTAAATATTTTCGAAAGAGGTTTCATTTTATATCAGACACTAAAATTAATGTTTAAAAACATAAATAAATCATTCACAAAATCTCGAATTGTTTCAATTTTAGGTCAATCTTAATAACTACTTAGCCTTATTAATTTATTGTTAAAGTGTCAGACAAACTAAAAATTTTCAATTTGGAAACTAGAATGTTCACGTACAAATATTTTTTTCATACTTGTTAAACTTATATATTTCCACAATATGTAAAAATATTTTATAAAAATATAAACAATTGGATATTATTAAACATTATGTTTACATTTAGGTACACAAGTCAAAAATTAATTAAATAATACATACAAGGAAAATCAGATCAAATAAAAATATTCCTGACAACTCGAGAGGAATGCAAGTGATGTACCAACAACTTTAAGAGACAATCAATCAAGTTTGTGGTACAGATCAACATACCTTAGCTTCTCAAACTGTGGAATACTCTAAATTTTAACCTTTTAAAACTTGTATAGAAAAACCCAAAGATTATGGATTTTAAACCATCCTTTGAAACGTTTTTTAATAATGACATCTAATTAAATAAAATATCCTCACCTTGTCTATAATAGTAGGGATGCATTCCAACATGTCGTATAATAGGTCGCACAGTAATCGCCTTCGCATTAGAATACACGCCATTGTTTATCTTTTTGACACTGATCACCCTTCTCTGAGCACGACTCCCTTTCTGAAAAGACAGCCCCACCGGACAGTTCCCCATCGCCCCTGCAGCCGATATCTAGCGACCGCCACTCATTCTGGAATGATAAAACCCATCAGGACATTTTTCGAAAAGGGAAGGGAGTAGCCCTTTTTGGCGATTCATTTTTCAAGCCTCCAGAAAACCCGCCAAGTAATGATGACCCACTCTTATCAGCAGTTTAATTGTTAATTTCATGGGATTTGAGAGACGATTGGGAATTTAGTTACACGCAGAGAGAAGGAAATGGAGCTTTGGGAGGGTGTAAAACAAGGGGGGAGAGATGTATTAATTTTGCAGCATCTAATTGAAACACTTGTAACACAAGGCGTACTTAGTGCAAGTAAATCTTCAAATAGATGTGAAAAGAAAATTATAGAGAGAACACATAGAAATAAAATAACTTGTCATAAAGAAGAGAGATAAAAATAAATGTGAAACAAATTTCTCGAATGGCTTCTTGATAAAGAAAAGAATTTTTGACACACGTGGTTACCAATGAAATTTATATTGTATAATCAATGAAATTGTGTAAGGAAAAATAGCATGGGTAGATATAGTGAGCGCAGGAGGCTTCAAGATATGAGTGATGGATGGTTAGAATCCTTACTGATCAGGAAGATCAGTGAAGTATTTTAAAATGATTGGAGGAGCAATAACACCCAGGTTTGGCCTTAAATTTTTCCCTTAATAACAAGTGTTTTGACTTAAACTTGCGTCTGTGTATTAAGCTAGAAAAATTTAAAATTTCTAGAAAAGCGATTAAATCTTACTTCCACTTAAAGTCTCACTTAAAAGTAGTAATTATTTCAGTCTATTAAAAAATCTATATTTCAAATTTTGATTCAAATCAATGTGGTTATTGCAATTTTGGCGAAAATTTTTAGCGCCAAGTGAAAATAAACCGATTAAAGGGACCATGTTTACCCTTTTTTATTTATTGCGGGAGGGGGGGATTTCCGGGAAGCAGTTAATTGAGAAGACGGAATGGCGAGGGAATGAGTAATGAACGATCGTTTGCAGTCCCCTGATACGCCGTTTATGGGTTTGGGTCTGGGCATTGTTGACTTTTTTTTTTGTCGATGAGACGCTTGGCGACTTGGTTGGCGTTGATTAAGTGATGGGGAGATGGATTAATTCGGAAGGGAGGGGCTTGAGGGAGTATGACTCTGTGGTACATGAAGAAAAGTTCTGAACGAGCCCTTATATATTGACAAAATACTAAATCATCACTTTGTGCTAAAATATTTTGGAAGATATGTGCATTTTTCTTTATCTTTTACGAGTAGGAACTAGTTTACTGTGCATTTCCCTAGGCGTTAAAAAAACTCAGCAAATGTTTACTGTGGAAATAAATATAATTGTGGAGAACTTGACCATATCATTCGCACCACAGCTGCTGCAGAATGACAGTAATAATAATATCAGGATACTCTTGTAAGCACTAATGTGACGACTACAGTTACCACTTTAATATTCAGTAATTTTAAAATGCAGCATAAGGACCAACTCAAATCTAATATTACTTTCGGATTGATCTATGTTTAATAGACTGCCAGGCCCGCCGACAGGGGAGGGCAAAGGGGGCACTTTCCCCCGGGCCCGGGGATTTTCCCAGCCCTATAGGGGCCCGTAAAGAATCTCCATCTTGAGATACACTACTAAACGTTCTGAAACAAGAATACCCATTCATAGATTTTCTCTCAACTATCCTTCTTCTTCCTGAGAACGGGCCCCCCTCCTCACTGAAATCAACCTTCAACGTTTCCAAACCAAGATAATTACCTCCTAAGATAATTATTCCTCTAAGTTAGAGGAATATACTAATTTTGAATATTTTGTAAATTAATTTTTTACCCTGAAAGCCGCTGAAAATGAGTAAATTTCAGTTTCCAAGAGGCGTATTTCCAAAAATTTTATGCCCCCCAAAAGAATTCATTACGAAATGAAGTTACTTCTCTAAAATTTCATACTCAAGATAAATAATTATTTCAAAGGATCCTAGGCTTAACTTCATAACAGAAAAAGCCCATCCCTGGGTGTCTTTCAATTGTTGAAAAGTATCCAAAAATGAGTTTAAAGTTTCTTTTTTAAGTGTCGAAATTCCAAATTTCCTGGGGATTCCCCCAGACCCCCTTTAGTGCTTGTTATACTCATCCTATAATAAAGAAAACGAAATTTTAAGGTTTATCAAGATTCAAATCTTGCATAGAAATGTTCAAAACTGCATTAAGCCTATGATGCATTTACGAGACAATTTTTGCACTTCCCCTCAAAATAAGAACTGGGGGCCCGCTTCTCAACTTTGTCCCCGGGGCCCGGCTTGACTCTCGGCGGCCCTGTAGACTGCTGAGCACGAAGTTGCACAGAAACAAATAAAAAAGAACAGAATAAAAGAAATTTTCGCACAAAAGTTGGTAAAAATTAAGGTTTTTTTACTATGAAGTGAGACAGATGAGAGGTTACATACTATCCCCCATAATATAATCTATATGCTACAGAATCTACCAACTACTATTCATGAAAAATTAAATAAAGTTTTAAAGTAACAATAAACCTATAGGGTAAAATCTTTAGATAAAATAAAAATCGTGGTATCCCAAACCTAGAGGGGTTTTGTGCAAATAAATTTCAAACTTGAAAGGGTAATTATGAGCCGTAAGTTTCGAAAGAAAAACTCAAAAGAGCCAAACCAATCAAGCTGAAACACAAACCCCTCGTCGAGCAGACTGCTTTTTTAACGACCGCCGGACGAGCCTTTTCCCGTTTTCGTCCCGGAAATCCAATTAACACTCGACATCTGCTCCGGAAAACGGGAGTCGCAGCGTCTGCTCCCAAATATTTAATAGCGACCGTTGCTCGGGAAACGTTCTCTAGGGTGGAGGAGCAATAATGGGAACAACTCCTGGGTGGGAAATCAATTTGAGGAATATACCACAGGTTCGGTAAATAGTGAGTCGGTTTTATTATTGGAGGGTTTTAGTGCAGTTTCTTGCATTGTTTTAGGCAGCAGTGAAAACTAGAATCTTCTTTTTATATAAATATGGTCTACGATGATTGAAGTCAAAGCAATATCATAAATTCATAAAGGAGAACTTGAAGATGAATCAGAAAAAAGTTTGGAAAATTATTTAACGAGACCTTGTTATGTTTAACTTTCGATGCTTTATTGGGTCTTAAAACTACCCACCAAAAATCTTGGCTAAAATTTGAATTTCTTTGGGTTAAATATTTTAATTCAAATTTAGAATGTCTATGTTAGAATGAATAATAATGTTATTTTTTGTTAACTTTGTAAAAGAACATCGGAGAACAGGTCTCTATTTTCATACAAAATCACTAAGTTCGTTTTAAAACAAAAAAAGGTCGGGGAATTTAATTTTCTTTAATGGTTATCCTAAAATACCGATTTGGTTGATTCATAGGAATCAAACCCTAGGAGCACGGCTCTTACCAAATATGTCAAGTTTACGTAACTACTAATATAGAAATAAACGAAATTTAGCCATTCGTGACAAAATTGGACGAATTTTAAACGTTTGTGCTGCTTGGGAAATACTCTCTCAGAAACGATATCTTGCAGCTATGTCTTATTTCGCATCAAAATAATCAACTTGAACAACTGAAAATCGAGTTCAACACTTGTGGTGGTTTTTAAAAGTAAACCAAACCCATACTTTATAACATTAACATATCGCTCAAAGAGAACTGAATGGACTTGGCTCAAACAGAGAATATTTCGAAAATGTACTCACGTCTAATAGTCGGGGGTCCACCTCCACCCCGGCCCCCTAGCTTGTTGCTGCCAATCGAGTGGTTGTCGTCCACAGCCCAATCACTCTCTGGAAAAGAACGAAAAGGTCAGTCCACCCCCAAGAACACAATACACAACGCAAATACTAAATGCAAACGAAGTAAATATCATAAAATGGCTATACATTAGCGTCGTCGGTGACACAATACAATATAGAGACTGATTACTGGGTCTTCGAAGAGGTACTTCCTCATAAGTTAAAAATTAACTTATAGAATTACTGCGGATATACAGATTTTTGACTAAGTTCAAAGTTT
This sequence comes from Tetragnatha montana, assembly GCA_963680715.1. NCBI lineage: Eukaryota > Metazoa > Arthropoda > Arachnida > Araneae > Tetragnathidae > Tetragnatha > Tetragnatha montana. The sequence goes on from OY796685.1 coordinate 18,450,410, forward strand.
AAAAAAAGTTTAAATATTTGAAAATATTTCATAGACTTTCAGTTGTTTGGGGAGAAGAAAAATTAATTTACAGTCATTAAAAAAACATTACAGGAAGGAAAGTTCAGCTGCTAAAATTCGCTACAAAATGTTTTCTTCAGTGAAAAATGAGACTTACCCACTTCAACTTATTCAGAAAATATCCAGTGGTTCTCAATAAACCTCCTTACAAATTTTTACCAAAAAAAATACGAAAACAGAAAAGCTTTAGGTAATAAAAAAGCGAAATTTCAACACACATTCCAGATGTCAATACCCTTTGATCCACAACATTCCAATGCACATACAAGGCATCCTGTGCTCTCCCCAGCGCTACACATCCACTGACACTGAAACAGACCGGGTCGCAATTAAAGCCAGGGATGAGTCAACGATTGCAGGAAGTTCTAAGGCCAATTACCGGGGCAATTGTTCCTATTCTTTGAACGAAATAAAAGATGGTAAATAACGCAATTCAACCCATGGGGGTTAGAATAAATTGGGAAAACTTTCCGCGAAATCTTCTTTCTTCTGAAATCGTGAGAGTTAAACCTCTTATTTAAAAGAAAATCTAAGTGCTGTCATATTTTCTTCCACACCACTTATAAACAATAATGAAAAAAGATTAACTCAAAACAATTGAATGTGTACTGACCCATGGACAAAAAAAACAAACAGAGGTTTTAATAATTTAATCTAAAGGAGTACCAAAACCAATTATCACTTTACCATAAAAGGTGAAAAACAGTTTTAACCATTTAGGTACTATTTGTATGAGATAATTTAAGCATAAGTAGAGAATCAATTTTATGATGAAATCTCTTAATTATTCTATAACAAAACCCTCCACTCTTCTTTTTGTAGCTAAACAAATCTTAAACGATTCTAAAAATATAAAATTAGAGAAAATTGAGTATAAACTATCTATTTTTGTTAAAACCATAAGTTTGCAAAGATGTTGCTTAAGAAAATATGCTGAAATGTTTATTTCATTCATATGCAAACAAAAGAAAGATTTTTGGGAAATACAAAAAATCTTGTTATCAACAAAAAAATTTAAGAAATTTCATTACAATTACACTTTTTTATGTGCAATATAGTATATATAATGTGCTACATACTACAAGAGCCTCTTTTCTCTAATATGTATTGTGATTAATTGTGATTGATTATAATGTGTATCTTAATACCATAAACAGGAAAGTTAGATTGACTTTAGGTTCACGGGATAGATTTATACCTAACGATGTCAAAGTATTAGGGTCTAATCTTATTAAAAACCTAAGTTTAAAAGAAAATTGGAGGTATTTCGCATTGAAAACTACAAGGTTTATTAAAGGAAAACTTTGTTTTTCATCAGAAATAGAAATCTTTTAGGCCCTTTAAGTTTGTCTTCACTGCAATACTACATATTTCAGTAGGATCTTTTTCTCCTTTTCAAACCTTGCTGTTGACAAATATGTCGTGGCGCCATCTGTCCAACATAGAGGAATTAATTCTTTAGAAGATTTCAAAGGATTTTTTTTTATAGTTTCAGCCTTAAAAAATAGTAAAGAAAAATAGAAAAATTGATATTCTCTTTTTATTTTTTATTTTACAAAATTGGCACAATATCATATATTTGTTACTCAGAAATAATATCGCTTATATTGACATTTTCTTATATTGACAACCCGTAAATGCCCCGAAATTTAAAGATATTATGGTAAATTATTTATGAAAATTATGGATAATCATTTATTAACCTGTAAATAATAAAATTTACACTATATTATTCCCTTGTAAAAAGCATTTCTCTTCACAGTATCTTGTACAATTTTAATATGCACAATGTCACTTAACCAAAGGACATCTACACTCTACACCACCTTGTGTACAATTACAGAAATATTTAATTAAAAGTTTAAAGGAATTTCGAGAAGTGTCATAGCATAAGGATTACATTGAAATTTTTTTCAAGATAGAAGTATCTTTTAATAAATATTTTCGTTTTTAAAGTCACGTGAAAAAGAACACCATAGACAGAAAATTTCAAACATAGCACATGATAACAATTTTTCAACGAAAGTTCAAAAGGGTAGTGAAGCGTGGCATGTTTTCTCTCATCATTTATCCAGCCAACCGCATTAAATAAGATAACACGCTTACATTAACTTGAGCCAATCGCATCTATCGCATTATGCATCTTCCATCACGATAAAAATGCTTATTTTTAGCATTGCATTACACTGTTGGGTACGAAATTAAAATTCCGATAAACCACAAGTTTTTTTCTTTCTTTTTTTTTTTGCATTACCATTTTGATGCGACATTGTTGGTGATTTTGAGTGATTTCTTCACATTTTAGAGTTTTTTAATACCATACAGATAGTACTATATTATCAGTACTATCTTAGTATCGAGCACTATATTATCAGTACTCTATTATAGTACTAGATTATCAGTTAAATCCGTGTAAATAAATGTTCTTAATTAACCAAGATTAGTTAAAAGAACCATTGCTCAATAATTAGAAAATAAACTAGAAAAAAGTTATAAAATGTAAGGTTACACAGAAAATGTAATAAAACTTCGAAGAAATGTTACAACAGTGAACAGGGATGAGATTTGGAGAAGAAATTTTTGGGAAGTAGGTGAGATTTATTTGAATAATATTTGCTTCTAAGTTTTTTTACTTGACTTGGGGAGAGGCAACATCAATAGCAACTATATTTTCAAACCAGTCAAGAGAATGATGTGGCTATAGCCACATTGGTTAAAATAGTTTATCTTAGGTCTAAACTAAAGTTACATTTTGAAGTTTGCTCTTTTATTATTTTGCAAAAATCAGTCGAATACTTTACTTTATATTTTAGTCATAATTTTGTTTCTTGGGTTAAGAACTAAATGAGACATTAAAGAAGATCTCACTCCATGTGGTTTTATCAAATTAAGATATTTTGTAAAAAAATTGCTAACTTTCTACTTAGGGCAATATTGTTTTCTTGTACCTAGCCGTATGTAAACACAATTTTTTTTAATACTATCATGCTTCAATTTGATAAACATGGGATTTTTGAGTAAGGGAGAAAGAAAGTAGGATAATTTTAGAATCACCAAAACCTAAATGAGTTCGAGTTTCTGAACATTTATCCAGAATTAACTTTTTCACAACAATGTAGGAAATTTACCTCAGCTTTTTATTTTTTTTTATTAAAAGTTCTTTAAAAAAATATTACATATTAAAATTGGTGTGTCACTTTTTTGCTATTACAATTTTTTTATGCAGTGGTCCTAGGAACAATTACAAATTTACCTAGAACATTTCCAGAATTTTTTAAAAACCTTCTATTTCGATTAATACCCTTATTAATATATTTTTAATAATCCAAAAAGGTAAGTAATTAGTATTCTGAAATGTACGTAATCAGTTTCACAGCATAAAACGCATTTTTGACGTATGTAGATTGTAGATATCGAGGATTGAAAATAGGTGGCTAATCCCCTAATATTTGTTCAAACATAGGTGGAAAGTGGCGGTCGAGATATATTAAAATTAAAACTAGTAACATCTCAAGTATGAATACCGAAAACTTAATTTCACCGAAGATGTAGAGTTAAACACACATATCTTAAAGAAAATGCGACTCAAATAACCATTAGATCTTTTCTCATCTATATACTCGATATCAGAATGCCCCACTTATAAACATCATCATAAAAACTCTCAACAGAAATCAATCCCGCTGCCCCCATATTTGATAAAAGATTATTTTTCTCCAGAAAACAAACTAAAGCCTTCATGCCTTCAAAACGTAACACCTGAAGAATCTCTAAACATTCCATGAGATTTCGCTATCGTTTATCGCTGATAAAAAGAAGGAAAATTTGAATCAATCCATCCTCAACCTCCCAGTAAACTTCCATCAAACCTCATCAAAAATTCAATCCGAAACCAACCCAGCATGACCCAACCCTAACCAACAAAAAAAAACCGACCCCCGAACCAAACTTTCACCTCCCTCCAGACAAATTCTCAGACTAACCCCTGTCGACATATAATAAAACACACGACAGAACAAAAAAAAAACTAGGTGCTACCAAAAGAAAAGCCCTCGTGGCGCAAAAAAAAAACCAGCTCATGCATCAGGCTTTTTCTGGTGTATCTGTATCCTCCATTTATCACACCCAGACGATACGGGGTTTGGTGATGGAACGGGGAAAGCCCCCTTGACAGGTGTTGTGGGTCCGGAGACAGCGATGGTGACAAGCCCCTCCAGAAGAGGGAAGCTCGGGAGGAGGGTATCTCTGTGCTTGAGAAGAAGAAGGGATTGTTGTTGTTGCTCGGAGAGGATAACCATTAGAGCGGATATACATGCAGCGAATCGAGCGACGCGACTGGTCTATAAATGATGACGTAACTACTACTCATAGCGCTAAGAACCAATGGCAGGGCTAGATTCTGAATCGATGGGAAATTTGTCCCGGTCGCTGTCGCTCGAATCGCTGCATGTAGTTATATCCCGGCCTTACGGATGTGTGTCGACGGTGTTTTGTGGTGTTAAAGGACAGACACGCCCGGAGAATAAGCGGGCTTTTAGGATGTTTGGTTTGGGATTTTCGTGTGAACAAAGGTCGGGTTTGTGAATGGAGTTACGCGACATGGTTCGAGGTTTGTCAGAATTTTGCTACAAGAGCGGTTCTTAGAAAGAGGAGTGAGAATCTTTTAACCGAGATTCAGTTTGGCACAAAAATAAAGATCTTTTGAAAGAGGATAGGTTGGTTTATACAACTGTGTTTCGGTTATTAGGTGTGTAATAAGTCATAACAGTGTAATAATATCAGGATCCAGTGCATTAATACTTGGCTACTATTACAAGCAAAGTAATAAAATGGAGATTTGAATAGATATAACGGAGTCCCTTCAGAACAAATTTTAAGAAAACTTACAAAAACTATTTTATTTAATATTCAAGCAAGAAAAATACACACTAAAATGGCATAAATATTATCAAGCGAAATCTAAGTAAAAATTTTTTGTGTAACTCTAAGTAGGATTCCACTGTTTTAAACATCGAATAAAATTATTACATATCTAAATACTTTGTAATTAAAGGACGCTAAAATATAAATAAACTGATGAATTAAAACTACTATACAACTTAAGTAGACATTGACATTACATAAAAATATCAAATACGATACAGCAAAACTCGCACTTTTATTTTACAAACAAATAACTTGGCCATTGACTACTTTTTGAATTTATTTAACACTTATTCACCAACATTTTTATTCATATTTACATATATAGAATACATTAATGGCTTCAATATATCTTCCATCTAAGTAAAAATACATAAAAGTATCACAGTTACAGTTACATTCATCCCTATTTGCGACACAGTAACGTAATTCCAACTGAGTAGTTCGTTGTTCAATATTTTCAATAAAATCCTCTCATTTCTAAACCATAAAAACTAGATTTATCCCGTTCCAAAAAGAAACTCATCTCGTCAAACTAGTTTATTAAGTTTTAACACCCTGTGATTTTTATACGAATTAAAATGGAGCTCCAAACATGCAAACTCGTTAATTGAAATATATATCCGGCTTAAATCAGATTAGTTTTTTTTACTGCTCGCTCGGAACGAAATGACGAAGGAAGCATAAAAAAAGCAATCCGGGAGAAAGCTTTTAGTTTGACATCCAACTTTTCTGCCTCCCGCTCTCTTCATTTCAGTTCGTTCGTTTTTATGGATGTGCCCTGAGGTCGAGAAATGAAGCAGGAAAAAAAACGAAATTGTCAATGAAATTACAATGTCTGGAACCATTGAAGAAGCCTGGGACGAACTTCTACGACAGTTTTATTATTATTATTTTTAGATAGTCTACGAGTCTCGGACTTTCTGTTAGCACATAAAAACAGGGGTGAAGGTTGTTAAAATTAATTCTGATGTGAAAGTTAATTATATTTCATCTCTGAATCTAAAAACAGAAATTATATTTGGTTTTTATAATGAATTAATTTGGGTTTGATTCTAATCAACAAAAATACTTTGTCTTCATTTTATACGAAATGGAACTGTATTAAACGTGTTAATTTAAGAATCTATGTAAAATTACAACTTTGCGTCTGATCTTGAGCATCAAAGATAGGTTAATAATAGCTACAATAATAATAACCTAATTGCATCTCAGGTAAGTTACAAATATAATAAAAAGAAAATAAAAAAAACACGTTTGTTTCTACGGGGAAATTACGTCTAGGTATTGTGGCGGACTCGAGCCATTCTCCTCTTATAATTGATGCTTCTATGTGAGCCCTCAATGTGGCCACTCAATATGGTGGTTTTACTAGTGGCAACACCTGGAGAGTCGATTGCTACTTTATTTAGTCTGCCAACTTGTTTACTACACTCTTCTTTTCGCTGGCTCTGCTGCAGCGAGCCCTTTTGGCTCTTGTTATCAGTTTTTTAAAGTTTTTACATGTTAAAGGTTTTAATAAAGTTATTTTAGTAATTTCTGCGTTGATACCTGTTTAGGAACACATCACAGCCCACTACAGATTGGTGACCTTTCGGAAAAGCCACGCAACTGGAGTCATTGTGGTATTATCGTCTCGTATGTGGTCTGTTTGATTTCCGTCACGATCGGATTACCTGCATTCACTTTCCTCATCAATTGCCTCCCTGCTGTTACTATGTCACCTCCCGAAAATATTTCTGGTCCTCAGAGTGAGACACATGTGGATTTTCAAGTCGCTCCTGTGGCGGTCAAGCCACCCCCCTTTTGGAAAGGGGACCCAGCGTTATGGTTCGCACGCCTGGAGGCACAGTTTGAGTTGGCAAGAATTACTACAGACTCCACTAAGTTTAACCATGTTCTGTCGGCTATTGAATCGGATATTTTGCACAGTGTGAGTGATTTAGTTCTTAGACCTCCTGCTGAAAATAAATACGAAGCATTAAAAAAGCGTTTAATCGAAATACATTCTGAAAGTGAAGCATCGAAGATGAGAACCCTGCTTCAGGGTCCAGAGTTGGGTGATCAGCGGCCATCGCAGCTCCTCAGCCACATGCGTTCACTTGCCGGGGGTAATGTGGGAGAACCCCTTTTGAAATCACTATGGCTTGCGCGCTTACCAACCAGTACTCAGGGTATCCTTGCGGCGTTCAGCGAGGATTTGGATAAGTTAGCCACTGCTGCAGATCAGATCAAGGATTTGACCTCTCCCTCTTTGATTGGTTCTGTCTCAACCACACCAAGGGAGGATAGAACTTCTCTATTGGAGTCAAAAGTTAGCCAGCTATCAGAGCAGGTGAGTAAACTGACGACTTTACTCGAGCGGTCTCGTAGTCCGGGACGCAGCCCTGGGTATTCCCGAAATCGCAGCAGTTCGCGAAATAGGTTTAAAGAGCCTAAAGATGGTTATTGCTTTTACCACACCAATTTTGGCCGAAATGCCAAGAAATGTAACCCTCCTTGCTCCTTTCAATCGGAAAACTAGGCGGGCGGTCGTCGGTAGGCCAAGTTCCCGATCGCCTCATTAATAGAGTCTTGCTGGCCGACCCTACATCTAGTATGACCTTCCTGATTGATACAGGAGCGGACATTTCGGTCATTCCAAAGTCGTATGCCCCATACGCCGAGGTCCAACAGGACTTAACTCTGTACGCCGCAAACCATTCCAAAATACGAACCTACGGCACCAAACGCATCATGTTGGACTTGGGTTTGAGGCGCCGCTTTGCTTGGTCTTTTGTGATAGCTGATGTCCGCCAGCCTATCATTGGTATTGATTTCTTGAAATATTTCAATTTACTCGTTGATGCTAGAAATCATAAGGTTATTGACGCCCTAACTAAGCTCACGTCAAATGGCGAGTTGCCAGAAATTAACTCTTTATCTTCAAATTTAACAATACTTTTTGGGAATTCTCCGTTCGATAACGTTTTGAGTCAGTACCCGGAATTAATCAATCCATCTCAACCGTTAAATACTGATAGGACGAACGAAGTTTACCATCACATAGAGACCAAAGGCCCTCCAGTATTTTCAAAACCCCGTCGATTAGCGCCCCACATTTTGAAGGCTGTCCGTAAGGAGTTTGAGGACCTGATGTCTCTTGGAATAATTAGGCCGTCAAAAAGCCCATGGGCAAGTGCCTTGCACGTAGTAAAAAAGTCTAATGGCGATTATCGCCCTTGTGGCGATTACAGGAGACTCAATGCTATAACGGTGCCAGATCGTTACCCGGTTCCCCATATACAAGACTGTACGCAAAGCCTCTCCGGGAAAATGATATTTTCAACCCTCGACCTGGCTAGGGCATATCATCAAATTAAGGTAAATCCACCCGATATTCCTAAAACTGCAGTTACGACTCCCTTTGGCCTGTTTGAATACACTGCAATGCCTTTCGGGCTTAGAAATGCTGGCCAAACATTTCAGAGATTCAAAAGAGATTGCTTCGACGACTTACTTATTGCCTCTTCTTCCGAGTCGGAACATCTCGACCATCTACATCAGGTATTTTCTCGCTTAAAGGAATATGGGCTTAAACTAAATCACAGTAAATGTGTGTTGGGAAAAAGTTCTGTTAAGTTCTTGGGTTGTCTCGTCACCCCGGAAGGCGTAAAACCCCTTCCTGATAAAGTAGACGCCATTATTAATTTTCCCAAACCCGATACTATCTCTCAACTTCGGCGGTTTTTGGCAATGTTAAACTTCTATAGACGTTTTTTGCCCAATGCTGCCAAGATCCAAATTCCCCTGAATAAACTACTCGTTAACTGCAAGAAAAATGACAAGCGGCCTGTTGTGTGGAATGACGAGGCAGAACAGGCATTTCTAAAGAGTAAGACGGCGTTGGCTGAGGCCGCAACTCTCGCCTATCCGGATTCTCAGCAACAGATGTGCCTACTTGTAGACGCCTCTGGTACAGCTGTGGGTGCTGCGCTAAACTGTATTACCCAAAATGGCCCCAGGCCAATAGCCTTTTTCTCTCGTAAACTGAGTGCCACTGAGACCAGGTACAGCACTTATGACCGCGAACTTCTTGCTATCTATTTAGCAATTAAACATTTTCGTTCCCATCTAGAAGGACAAAATTTTATAATATTCACTGATCATCGTCCTTTAACCTTCGCGTTTTCAAAAGTCTCAGAGTCTAATTCTCCCCGGCAATTAAGACATCTTGACTTCATTTCTCAGTTTAGCACGGATATTAGGCACGTTTCTGGCACTGACAATATAGTTGCCGACACGCTGTCTCGAGTCCAACAAATATCAGCTGCCCCTTTGGACTTTCAAGCTTTGGCTGTTGCTCAGAAGAGTGATCCTGAGCTCCAAAATCTTTTGTCTCATCCGACGTGCTCACTTAAGTTTCAGAAAATGACCTTGTCTAAAGATCTGGAGATCGTATGTGACGCAGCTTCTAAAAAAATCCGTCCCTACGTTCCTTTGCAGTACCGAATGGCTATTTTTAAGTCCCTTCATAACCTGTCTCACCCAGGCATAAGAGCAACCAAAAAGCTCATCCTGGAGAGATACATATGGCCTTCTATAGCCAAGGACGTCGTGCATTGGACCCGTTCCTGCATGGACTGCCAAAGATCCAAGGTCATCCGTCACAACGTGAGCCCTCTTCAGCCATTTTCCCTACCCGCAGCAAGATTCGATCACGTTCATTTGGACCTGGTTGGTCCTTTGCCACCTTCCAACGGTTCCTGTTACATTTTGACGTGCATCGACAGATTCAGTAGATGGCCGGAGGCAGTGCCAATCTCGGATATCACTGCGGAAACAGTGGCGCGGGTCTTTGTATCAAATTGGATAGCCCGTTTTGGCGTTCCAGCCGTGGTCACCACGGACCAGGGTAGGCAATTCCAATCGTCGCTTTTTTCGGCTTTGGCGAAAATACTTGGAGTAAAGCTCATTAGAACAACTCCATATCATCCAGTAAGCAACGGCCTCGTCGAGAGATTCCATCGGTCCATGAAACAGGCCCTGAGATGTCATAACAACCCTAAATGGTCCGACACCCTACCTTTAGTATTATTGGGCTTGCGTTCAGCTTTTAAGGAGGATTTACAGTGTACGGCTGCCGAACTTGTGTACGGTACTACAGTGCGCCTTCCAGCAGATCTCATCTCTCCTACAAAGACTAATTGTCAAGATCCATCAGAATTCGTACAGCATCTCCGAACTGATATGCAGTCCTTGACCCCTAAGCCAGCATCTGCTCATTGCAGACCTACATCTTTTGTGCATCCTGAGTTGTCCGGCTGCACTCACGTTTTTGTTCGTCATGGAGGAGTGAAAAAGCCTCTCCAGTCACCCTACGATGGTCCTTTCATGGTTTTGGAGCGATCTGCGAAACACTTTACGGTATCGGTCCGTGGTAAAGCTACAGCTATCAGTGTTGACCGTTTGAAACCTTGCTTCTTTTTATCGGCCGATAAGGACATTCCATCAAGGGGGCATGATGGCATTCGTGATGGCGTTTCTGGCAGTTCAACTCTGTCCTCCCCTTCGCCGCCAACTCCTTCCGTCGAAAGAGAGTCTGAGAGGCCGTCCGGAGATGACATCAAAGAAAAGCCACTGTTCACTCGCTATGGAAGAAGAGTCCGGTTCGTTCAACGATAATTCTGACCTCAGTGCCATAGGCACTTGGGGGGAGCACTGTGGCGGACTCGAGCCATTCTCCTCTTATAATTGATGCTTCTATGTGAGCCCTCAATGTGGCCACTCAATATGGTGGTTTTACTAGTGGCAACACCTGGAGAGTCGATTGCTACTTTATTTAGTCTGCCAACTTGTTTACTACACTCTTCTTTTCGCTGGCTCTGCTGCAGCGAGCCCTTTTGGCTCTTGTTATCAGTTTTTAAAGTTTTTACATGTTAAAGGTTTTAATAAAGTTATTTTAGTAATTTCTGCGTTGATACCTGTTTAGGAACACATCACAGCCCACTACAGTATAAAAGAATTTAATATTGAAACATAAGTAAAGATTACAGTAAACCACAAGAATATAAATAATACAAAAATGAGAGAACAAGGAAGGAAAAAGTGGAAGAAAAATAACTTGATCAACTGAAGAAAATAACGATTAGTTTAATTCTATCTCTGAAAATGTAAAGAAGCTGGCAAAGCAAAAAAAATACTCAGCTTCGTTTAAATTTGAAAAAACCCTGATACACATCATTAAATAAAGTAATAAAATATTGTCATGATCGTTTGAAAGAAGGATAATTAGTCATTAGTTAATTAGATGAAAAAATATAGACTAAGCTAAATTTTAAGAGAACAAATACCAAGTAAATTTTTTTCGCATAAATTAACTTAGGAAAACCTAAAATAAATACGATATTTTCAGGAAGTTATGTTTTAAATGTTAAATTAATTTTGTCAGAGTAGAGTTCTTTAATCTAATAGATTATGAGTGAGCGTAAAAACTGACAACTTTTTTTTTAGAAATATTCCAATACACTCCTTGAACAAAAAAAAAGTTTAATTGAAAGAAATTTAAGTCTTAAAAACATCTTAAATAATGGAAAAATAAAAATTCTAATAGAATATCGTTTTTACTCGCTTTATTATTTCTCTTAAAATTTTAACATACACATTTTACTTTTTAATTTGTACTTAAATACATATGTAATGCACTTTTAGACTTCATGATGCATATACCTTCACAATTCACGTATATTTTTACACAATAACTTCATATATGTTTCATAATCCTTTCATAACCATGATATGAAAGAAATAGTCAACATTTATTTTTTATAGTTTTCTTCACATTATTACGGCTTTATAGAAGGTAAAATCTTCATCTCCATAAAATCCCAACGCAGGTTCATTGACCCTTATACAAAAAAAAATATAAGTCTATAATATAAGCCGGCGAATCATTACGAGGGCAAACAGCACATTACAATACCGGTACCAGGAACGGGCCAAAAATCGATATTCTTTATTACAACACCCTCTGCAATAGGCCCATGGGGAGGTGATGACTGGACCTCACGTTCCAGACCATTGCTCCCTCCTACAGCGTGGTCAAGTCAGTTCCGAGTGTATTCGAATGGGCAGCATTCGATCGATGTCATGTTCGAGGAATAATTAATGGCCGGAGGCAGTCGGGAGAGCAAACATTGAATCATAGCGGTCTTTGGATGAGGAGGAGAGGGCGACGAGAAACTCAGTGTTTGGGAATCGAGCACTGTTTAGTCACAAGGTCCCTGTATAGTAGCAGAACAACTGTTGATTTATAATTTTGGATACACGTAAAAGATACGGACCACCAAACAGTGGAGTAGGCAGAAAAACATTTCGGAGGGAGATAAATATGGGGATGTTTTAGTCCTTTTTGTATGGTCAAGAAAGGATAATTTCTGAGTTTCGAGGGGGATATCCCCAAATCCCCCCTACCTCAGGTTTGGAAAAGGCCCTTGCAGCCTTGGACCCTTGCAGCCGTGCTGGATCAGCGCTTGCTCTAACTACGGATTTGCTGGGTACAGTTCGGGAATAGAAAGATTTCCATAAGAAGTTGAATAGCAATTATTAAAAACTTGGGGAGATTGAGTGGGATTTGGTGGGAAGAGTGGCCAAAAAAACCACAGGAAATCTATCAAGGATACACGATAGTAATTTTGTCGAGTTTTTCTTCAGCATGCTCAGAAGAGAGGAAAATAAGTGTACAACAAAACTGATCCATTTAAGTTGTTATATAAAATAACATTTTTAACTACTAGATTTTTCAAAATCCTTTATTTAGAGTGGTAGCCGCCTAGGTCAAAAGTTCAATGGTTACCCTGTAAGAGCAGCCCCAGAAATGATTTCACTGACGCTCCGATACAGAAATCATTAAAATACTCATAAATTTATGTTCGGTGATGGACTTACATTATTGTCGTTCGAAGCAGCTCATTTGCAAGCCTGACAATTACATCTCCCAAAAAAGTAACGTCAAACATTTGAAACTTGATTATTCCAAACTAAATCAGCCGAACATATCCCATGATAATAGAGTGTTTTCAGGTGACGTCACGACCAGCTAATTTCTTTTAACTGTTAACCTTTGTAGGGCCTTTAACTGTTGCTAAGGCGGTTGCTAGGTAACGAGGTATATGTTGCTAAGGCGGTTTTTAAGTATAGGGTCACGTGATTGCATATACTCCAATAGAAGAATTCCACGGCCAGTCATTTTCTGTAACTGTTAACGTGTTAACCTCTGTAGGGCAAAAAACTGTAACATTTCTGTTGCTAAGGCCGTTGTTAGGTCCGAGCCATGTGATTGAAAATGCGCTATTTCAACACCAAAAGTTGCAACTGATTTCCCTTCAGAAAAAAAAAACGCATAATAAATTAAAGTAAAACTACAAAACCTTAACTCATCACATCATTACAAACTCTTCTCATTTTTATTATTACAGTATCTTATCCGCTTCAAAGATAGTGTCGTAATTCATAAATGACATAAAAGCCCCTCCAAGAGAGAATAAGACATTATGTAAAAACATTCAATCCATCATTTCCCATAGCGTGTCACTACACCCCAAAGCTACGACGAAGACATCCATTCTGGCATTGAATGGCCCATAAACATTAAAAATGGAAGAAAGTGCCTCCATAGCATCCCCGCCTTTGGCAAAGATGAGATAAAATGTCCGACATTTGACGTAAGGACTAGTTTATTAATGGACGGAGTTTTACTCGGAAATCTCGCTTTTACACTCGAAGGTAAACGAGGGGCTTTATGATAGGAAGTAAAGCACTAGAAATGGAGATGTTATACTTCAATTCCGAGATGTTCTATCGTGAGTACTCCCATTATGAGAGCACGGAGAGCGTGGATGTTTCGATGTTAGTGGAGAAATGAACACAAATGAGTAGAAGCTTGTTGGCCGCTATACTAAACAGAGGTAGTAGAAGTAATGAACATTTGAGCTTAAACTTGCAGGATGATTTTGAGGATTAAAGCATGGAGAATGAGTTCTTAAACGAAATGTAATCCTATAGCTTGATAATAGTACTCTTTATCAACTAAAATATCGATTAACTTTTAAAGAAGTAGATTTTGGAGCTTTTACGTAAGAATTTTTTCATAAAAAGGAAATTTTAGAGTGAACTTTTTTAATAATTAGAAAATAAAAAAGTGAAATTTTAAAGTAAACGTTTTTAATAATTAGCAAATAAAAAAGTGAAAGCCCACTTTTTACCCCAAATTAAAGGATATTATGATATTAAATTAACCTTGTGAGGTACTCAACCCAAACTTCTGCTATACTTGGTTGCAACGTTTCTTGAACCCAGTACGTCACAAATGCGGAAGGAGAAATCGGTAAACACACAACCTGTTGGATTGCTAGGAGGAGTTTTGGTAGGCAAATCGTGATTAAAAAGCACTATAAATGCATGGGTTTAACAAAATAATCATATTTTTAAATTGACGTTCTTTATTTCACTCAAAATTCAGACACCACGATTGGAACTACTTTGTTTATTAGTGACGTGGTAGGGTCAACTTAAGTTGCAATCTAGTATAGTCGTGAGTACAAACAATTCAAAAATAAGTTTAAAAATAAATCAGTCAGAACTGAATAATCTAGGTATGGTGGCCAAGAAAAAAATAAAGGTTTAATAGTGGATATAACCTTCATATACATATATTTATCTTCATGGGCGAGGCCTTACAGTTTTTAAATGTGTGTTAATAAAAAAGAGCAAATACGAGCTAACTAAAATTTCTCAACTGGTTCTTTTAATAAAGGCACGCCCTTAGTATACTGAAAAGTGTCAAAAACATTTCAAAGGGAAAATTATTTAAAACCAAAATATTTCAAGTTCCCATAAAAAAATTCAACCAAAATTATGATAATATCCAAGTATGCAAATAATTGTTCTTACAAGATGTTTGCGAATACGCAATCTTCATCAAGGTAAAAAAAAGCCCAGACTATCCTCCATGCGAATACAGCTATTAATTTTATCCAACTTATAAAATTGTCAGATAGATATATGTGAAAATTCGAGCAGTCTCTTAAGGTCACATCATTGAAACAATAATTTTAAGCCTATTACATTTTACAAAAGCTTCAGATGGAGCAACGAAACGACGTCTCGAACATTAATTGTTTAATCCTACCCAAGATAATTCCTGTTGTTAGGATCTTTATGGTATAATTCAGCCCAACGCTAAAAACTGTCTTGTATTTCATTAGCAAAGAATTGCACTAATGACGGGCAATATCGATTTATTTTTTACGACACATGCATTATAAAGCGGTTTTTCCTCATAAGGCTTAACGAGTTGCTAAAAATAGGGAAGCGCATGATGAAATGAAGACACATGCAAATTGGATGGCTGTTTTAATCTGTTGGGGATAATAGAAATGGTTATTACAGGATATACAAAATCTCAAAGGACTCATCTCTGATCAGCAATAAAAACATGGAATAATTATATGGCATAATTTTTTTTTTAGACAATTCGTCAGAGTTGTAATTATTAATCATCTTATTGTTGGGAGTTCTTATTAAACATATTCAGAATTCATAAATATGTTCTGAAAAAATTACATACGTTGTGGATAAAGGATCTATTAATTATAAGGGATTTTTCTGAAGTTGCAATTTTTTTAAATGTTCCTTTTCGAGGTTTAAATACAAATCTTTTCAACAAGAATCCACAAAGTTAAAACCCAAAATTGAAACAAGATTTACAACTAGGAAGTTTGAAATCTTAATTAATAAATGCCAGAGAAGGAAATAAATAAAAATATTTCAAACTCGTTCATAAAAGTTTTCTTTAAAAAAGAGTCCATGCCCATATCCCTTAAATGAGCTTATTTTACATTTATTGTGCGTATTCAAAGCGGAGGGGAGTGAAGAAAAATAACTGATTTTGTAAAAAAAAATAGCATTTTATCACCACTTATAAAGAGAAAATAGTGTGTAGGCATTAAAAATAAATATATAAATTATGTGTTAATTTTTTATGACGATTGATCATTTTAATTTTTAATGGTGTGACAACATGATATTTACTTCATTTATGTAAGGAACTTATGGTCAATATTTACCTAATTAGTCCAAACAAAATGAGAAACTATTGAAAATAAAAAAATATTTATAATTTAGCACTTAAATTTACCATAAAATATGATACGTCACTGTAGCTCAGCCTCAAACTTAAAAAATCAAATTGTAATTTCAGAGAACTGTGTTCTCCAACAACTTTTCAACACCTCACCCGAAAATTATTATTCTTCAGTTCCTCGCTCTGACCTTAATTGAATCACCTCTAGCATGTAGTTATTCCCCAAGAAATCCGTTTCAGAATGTCTGATGATTGGTCCGAGACCATTAGTTGTCTAATGAGCCAGTTTTTCTATGAATCGACGCCAGAAAATCATCATTTCACCTTATTCTTGGGTCAACCTGATCTCTGTAATGGCCCCCAATTTCTAGGAAGTGAGAATAAGTCTCTTGTCTTTTTGAGAAAAGGGCAATCGTCTGCAAGTCATGACTAGTCTAGGGTGTGTCGGAAAATGATAAAAGGATATAGAAAAAAGATGGATGGTAGTAGTATTGTAGGTATAGTTTCTTTTAAATAGTTCAGTCTACTTTAATGTGATAATACTCACAGCATACACGCATAAAATAAAATAGCAATTTATTTTAATTTGTTCTGGTATTACTCGGCGCCGCCTTGGTACCAACCAAAAGACACTCGAAATCAGAATACAATTCTTAGTTCAGCTCAAAGGCCTTTAACATGAAATGCTGCGTAAGTACCACATAAATTTCCAGATAATAGAGCTCTTGGTATTAGAACTAGAGAATATACTGACCAAAAGGAACATAGCTTTAATATGTGTAGCAAGAGGAAGTGGAATAAGTATCCAAGTAGTACCCGAAATCTTTTCATATGCCACAGAAGGCTTAATGTTTTCATACTTGATATTCAGTTATTTCTATAAAGTCGTAAAAACCTGTTTCTTACAACCTAAAATTTTCTTTATAATATCAACAAGTCAAATACGTTTCTGCAATTTTTTCTCCCTTTTTTCAATAGGGGATGCATATAAAAAGAATAAATATGACCCCTGTTCAGCATAAACCTTTTTGTTTTCTAAAATGGAGAAAGACAGATCCCATAAAAAACAATGGGATTGATGTAGGATGCGGCCAATCACTTTTCAGTAGTTGGATTTCGGTTAGATGCTACACTTAAATTAACCAACGATATTGTACTTTATTAAGCAAACAACCAACAATCATCCAACACAATCATCTAGTTTTATAACCAAAATCCAACTAACTAAAAAAATGGTAGGCCGCACAGACATCAATACCAATTTAAATACATAATTGTATAGGTATACATTTAAAATAGTTTTGAAGTACTTTTCAAGGTCCTACAATATGACGCAACTGAACTCAAATCATAACCTGATGGGAAAATACGAGACAACAACAACAAAAAACCAATCGCGCAACGAAATGAAAATTGCTCCGCTCCTTTCACCATCACATGATCTCATACCGATATTACTTCGCGAGCCCTTCCCTGACATCACTTTCCATCATTCAAAACCATCATCAAAAAAAGAGATGAAGCACAAAAGCTCAAGAACCACCACGTAATAATCGCCGTGCCTCCTACACAATCGTCATCACGAAACCTAAGACTTTGAATTTATAAACTCAAACGAGAGAGAGAGAGAGAAATTGAGGTAAACGACACGCCCCTATAGAGCCATCAGTCAGTGTTTGTTTTGGAGACAGTGACCGATCAAGTGACGGGCACAATGGCATAAGCGGCATTGTGCCGTCACGAGAGTGTCGTCAGGGAATGTGACTCAGTTCACTTTTTTGACCCATTGTTCCTCTCCTTCAAGGACAGTATTAGGAATAAGTAGATGCCTCGGTTGAGTGAGATATCCGCTATGTGAGGAGGATCGACTTTACCTTCTTCTCCACTGGCATCGTATTCTGCACTTTGAATGGATTAGATAGAAAAAATGTAAGGAATATTTATATTCATTGGCGTCGATCCCGTGGACGTGACTTCTTTAATATTTAAAACACGAAATCGTTGTTTTTTTAAAACTAAGATCTTTAATTTATGAAGGTAACTACGAAGTCTCCAGATTGAATGGTATCAAATGTCTAAAAGTGAGTTAAAACACTACTTATAAAATCGTATTTGAAAAGGTTTTCTGGAGAGGAATCTCAGCCCATACCTACATTCTGTTTGGGACATTTTATTTTTGTTTATCCATAAAACACCAAGTACATTAAAAAAGATACCCAATAAGTTTTATAGAAGGACCTATAATGTACGCAGCATTAGGGGGGCTAAAAACTAATACATAATTTTAATTCTACCCGAAACTTATGCATAAATATGGCGAATCACGGGATCGATTCGGCATGGTCGTTAGTTTTATTAATAAAAACATTCAGTAAATAAGCAATATATGATTTTTTCATTCCGAACACCTGATTTTTCAATCCCAAACATATGATTTTTCCCACTACGTGTTAAAAATTTTCTAAAAAATTATAAAATCTGTAAATTTTTTTCTGATAGAACCTAATTAGATAAATTTTTTATCTTTATCTGTCACATACTATCACAAGAAACCTAGGTTTAAAGGAAAGTTTGTGTGTTTACAAGCATTTATGGAAATTCATCCTCAATCTGTGATCCCCACCATCCCCGAAATAAAAAGCATTTAAAACTTTCATTTTAATCCTAAATTTAACAAAACTTCTTTATAAACCAAGCCAATCATCCACCGTCTTAAAATTTTCCAAATCCCTAAAAGAAAAAAATGCTACTTTTTCCACATCATAGACAGAATATAATCCCTAAAAACGACGGAACACGCCTATAACCATTGTCTTGCTCCAAAACACGACATCCTCCCCCATAAAATCCCTCCTCAAAGAAAATCTGCCGGGGACAGCACGAATTCCTGAGTCACGGTGATTTGCGAGCACGGTGTCACCCACAGTTGGTCAAACACCTCTGAAGAGACATCGAGAGTACGTTGCACACAAGGCTTTTCATTCCCTGTGGTTCCTCCTCATGAGTGGCTGGAGATTTTTTTGGGGCTTTCTAACTTTTTTTTTTCTGTTGGGAGAAGGTGGCATGTGAAAGGAGGCATTCAAGCGATGGAATAATTCAAGTTTTCTGGAGTGGCCATATACGTTACGGTATTAGGGAAAGTGGAGGGTTCTTTTGCAAGCGTAATAGGGAAGATACCGTTACTAAACCACGCCAAAAACGTCCAATTTTTTTGTCATTTTTACCCAAATGCGTTTCTGGAGAGCTTCACACCATATCAATGCCAAAAACCGTAATCCCCAAAAGAAATGCCGAAAACTAAGTAATCATTTGAACGATTATGTAGAAAATTGTGCGGATTTAGAAGAAGAACCCTGTGGATGCGGTAAAAGATTTGGGACCCTGGGTAAATCCATCCATGTCAAAAAGTAAAAAAGGTTCATATGTTAGGAAAAAGGACTTTCTAAAACCTAATAATAGAATCAGCTTATGTCAATTTAAATATTTATTCACAAATAATAAAGTAAATGTTATAATTGAATATATCTACCCAACCCTATATTTACCTTAAAATACAATTTTAATAACTAATAAGCTGTTATTATGTAAAATAAAATACTTATGATAGCAAAATATGCTGTCGGAAAGTGAGAGATTGCCTCTATTATAGATTACAAAGGCCTTTTAGCACAAACTTTTTCTGATTTTTTTTCCTTCAGGGTTGATTCAACCTATACTTAAAGAGTGCAGAGAGTAGAGACAATACCACTCTTGTGGTTGATGAAAATCTGTTTTTACATAAACGGTTGTTTAGTTTTCTTCATCATTCCTACCAAGAAATTTAAATGTTTCTTAGAATTCTGCAGATGTTTAGATGACGAGGACTCACCGTGATAGAATGCTTATCTGTGACTTAATGAAATCCTCATTAAATTTTTTAGATAGTTGTTTGTTGTGGAAAAATTTATTTCCAGTAACAATCCTGGTTCCAATACTGGTACTTTCAGATCCTAGTGTTTTCTTCTCCCTTGACTTCCTAACTTCATTTCTGGCTTTTTTTAACCTGAATTTTCTAACTTCAGAATGAGGGAAATATAATATGTGAAAAGAATTAGACAAAACATAAAAAACTAAGTTCTAACACAAGATAAAGAATAAAAGAAAACGATGGAGATAATCAGAAAGGACAAGAAAAGCGAGAGAAAATTAGATAATCGATTGAAAAGAAAGAAGGAGGAAGAGATAATGAAGGATTAAATGAAAGAGATAATAAGAAGTAAAAAAGTATGAGATGAAAGATAGAGAGAAAAAATATTTTCTAAGATGCCAATCATTAAAATTTCGTACACAACCACTGAAATAAACTAGTAGTTGAGCCTGAGAAACTTAACCCCTTCACAGATCAGTTGGTATAATTTCTAAAAGTACCAACCCCACAAAGCACAAGACTATGCAGCAAATGAAATGCTCCTTTCGTGATAGTTAGCTAAAGTCTCGGCACTTCAAAACTATCTAATTAGAGGTATACCTTCTTGGTTTCAAAAGCCATAAAATAATCACAAACCCTTTCTCAATCAGAGATGAACCAACAAAAAAAACCTCACAACTGATCGCAACCACTTAACAGTGCCCAAAGAATAAACAAATATGACTCTCCACGAAAGGGAAATTGAACTTCAAACAATGCACTAAAGTGGGCAGAGTCATTTCATTCGCTAAACAAATACGGCCTTGACTGCAAATAGAGATCGATCACTCGGGTCTAATTGAAGACAGACAATCGGGCGAGTTAAAAATACGCTGCTCGGCCAGATTGTTAAAACACGAGACGAGATTGTTAAGACTCAAAAAATCCAGCCTTGAATGGGGCCACCTCCTCACTACGATGACTGATTTAAGAGACTGGGGGGATTTCTTCGCTTTTCTTCTGCTGGATGGAAAGGAGCAGGTTTTTGTTTTACCTTTTGATGGGTGTACGTTTTTGCATCCGGTCGTTCCTGGAGGAAAGTCAGGTAAACGTTCACGAGAGAGAGAACGCACGAAATGGAAAGGATGTGTGGAGCGTTTATTCCAATGAGAGAAAATGGAGCCTTAAATTATTCGATGGGAAATGTTTTGGTAAGACTGAAATCGGGCGGAGAGAACCTAACCGTGATGTTCTCCTTTCCATTAACATTACATGTTTTTGTATCCGACATGAGAAATTCATGAGAAATAAGTGACAGAATTCCGTGTTTAAATCATTGCCAAATGGCGTTTTCAAACTTCCATTCAAACATAAATATGAATAAATATAAATGAATGATAAGTACATAAATTGCATACCTTCTTTCCTGCATAATCTTCGAAAGATTAAGGGGAAATCGTAGCCCTTTCTGACATTGTTAAATTCTTATTTTCATGTAATTGTTTCTCTTAAACTTTCATACATTTGTTACGGGCACTGCGATAAATCTGGGCATCATTAAAACACCCGCGTATTTCGGGCAAAGTGATAAATACTCATTGATAAATGTCACTAAATTTCTCACATTGCCCGCCTCACTTCGGGCGTTATTAATAATGCCCCCGTAACACACGCTCAAATATTTTTCCTATAAAAACATAGGTCTTAGTAATAATATGATTTGTATTCAGTAAATTTATGGTTTGAAATTCATTAAATTTATCAAACAGAAACGTCCCTTTCTAACCGCCTTAACTCACGCATATTCGACTAAAGAACGGTTTCCTGTTCCCGAGAGCTAAGCAATAAATTCCGGAGAAAAATTAACAAACCTAGTTGACTAACTTAACACACTAATTATTTTTACTGTCCTTTGGTTGTACGAAAGATAAATGCATACAGGAGTAGATGACAAATATACGCTGTCAGAAAGCTCACAACACTCTTAGAATAAACTCATCAAGATGAAAGATTATACCACAAACAAAAAAAATAAGCTTTTAACCCTTTTAACCCAAAGTTAGTGGACTTCACGTCAACTTGGTCGTATTTACGTAAAGTTTATTTCACTTGTACTGGGATGTGATGACGATGTAGTAGAGGCATTAAAGAAAAGGAAGTTATCATCTTCTCCATGTAACTATAACTCACTCCTCTTGATTAGCATCTCCCTTACATAGTATCACCCACTCTTCCCACCTCGTTATATCATCATATCATCCCACCACACAACCTGACAGCTCACCTGCCGACTTGATAGAATGAATATCCGAAGAGAACACACTCAAATTAACCAAAAGAGCATGCCGCCTGCACCTGCCGAGGGGTTCAAGGAGCGACATCATCCACTCGTGTCGTGACTCTTCGGGAAAACTCGGATAGCGTCGTACTGGTGCAAGTACCACCGACTCTCTGCGGAAGTCTGTGCACGTAGGCTGTCGAAGCGATGGGGATGAAATACCGTTATCTCGGTAAAATATTTGAATTATTTAATTTTAAAGGGGACTCATTCATTATTATAATTTTTTCGGATGCACGATAAGTTGTTTAAACTTATAGTACCAAAACTCGACTAACGATGGAATCATTTTTACTCTCACAAACTACTTCTATGTTATTTTAAAATTTAAAGGGAAAATAAATTCTATAATAAATCGGTTTTGGTTCTGATAATGTTTTGCCGTGCATGTTCCAAATATCTCTAGTCTATTAAAAATATTATATAAAAATCAATTCCTAAGCAAGGTGTTTTGTGAGGCCAGTGTTTAGAAAAACTGATGATATTGATCTATAATTAGTTTAAAACAGCGTGAGGGGGTCTTTACTTTACTTAATTTAAATTTAAGGTATAGAGTGTTTTCAGGTGACGTCACGACCAGCTAATTTCTTTTAAAGTGAAGCTTGTCAAAAGTTGATGGCTAAATCTGAACAGTAATGACCGTATAACCGTTTATTGGAAATTGGCCATGAGTAAAAATTATTCAGTGCAGCAAAAAATTCCCAGCTAAATTATATCGCTGTTTAATTTTAAATTGGTCCATATCATTGAAGTAATTTTTCCCCTCACGATAAATTTATTGTGGTTTTTTTGTAAATTATCCACCAGAGAATCGTCAATGTAGTCTACTCTTTTACTATTATACTATTACAATTTAAAAATCCTAAAAACGTTATGTTAAAACCCTTTTAAAATTTTCAGAAAAATTCATCATAATGGAATTAAAAACTGTAGTATCTCAAGTTATTTAGACAGTTAACTCATAAAAGAATATAAATGACTTATTAGAGAAAAACAAACATTGTTTAAAACAAAAGATCTTAACAACAATAATTTAAAGGGTTTAAGTACCGAGACCCTTATAAGCCAAAAAAAAACCCTCTTAACAAACACAAAGTATAAAAAAATCTAGCTAACTAATTTATTTAAGTTGCCTTTCAAACAAAGCGTCTTCGCAATAGATGAGCATTTAAACAAGTTCCAACAGGAAAACAACAACAAAAAAAAATCCCTTTTCCCACTAAATTAGTCTCGTCTCAAGATTCGGTGTTTAACTCATTAGTCTCACAGAGTCTTAATGAGACAGTGCTAAGCGTCCTTATACTCTAGTGGCTAAACGAATCTAACCGGATGGCCGAGTGGTCATTAAGACAACTCTGGTTGTACAGATCGATTAATTGACAAGAAAGAGATCGATCCTCTTCTAATTTGTAACGGTTGATTGTTGATTGTATTAGAAGATATTAATAAAAAAATCTTTAAAAAAAATAAAAATAAAAAGTTAATTTTTTACAAAGTTGGTGTTATTCTCGTTTAAAAAACAAGAAGGAATCTTTGTAAACTTTGTGAAAGTTAAATAAGGGGGAATTTAGTTTTTAACATCATAGTGAAACTAGTGTAAGTGAGTAAGTGATGGGAGAAGTAGTCAGAAAAGAACTTAAAAGAATAAAGTCGAGGTAAATTTAATGTTTCTTATTCGATAGTGAGATTTAACCTTTCAGTCCTAGGTGCCCCAAATTTTCCATAGAATTCAATGGCAATCTCGGTCGTTTTAGGTATAAAATGGTTAAAAAGAAATATTGGAGTTCTTTTACATGATGAAAAAACAAGAACTTACAAACAAACAATAAATATCCCATAACATATCCCTAGGATAAGCAATAGAAATATCCTTATTATATTATTGCAACTTTATAACTTTTTGTAGTTCTTTAAACAACATTGTATACATTGAAATAACTGTCGACACTCCCACAGGTTACCTCACCTAATACATCATAGTATATGAAATATACATCCTTTTAAACCAATGTTTCGTGTATTCAAATCCATAATTAAGCTTGACTGTCTGTTTTTTTTTTTTATGTAACCTAGGAGCATGGCTCAGCAAAAGATCACATCAACGAATAAAAAGCACGAGGAAAGCTTTCTCACTAACGTATCGGTATTTAGAGAGCGAGGCATATAGAATCAGACTTTTAGATGCATTCTTTGATCTAAAAACAGGACAGTTAATGAGAGTAAAGGCCTAAAGAGAGCTTTTCGTGCAGACAATTTTGACAGCCAATATTATTTGCAGCAAACTCAAGTCTCACTGTAACCACCAGTCATGCAACATAAAACAATCACATCATTTTTCTCATTCCAAATATTTTGCACAACCCATTAACTATCTCATCGCTGCTTGACTTAAACCACCGTGACTCGAAAGGAAACCGGCCAACATCAAAGTTCCTTCCGGGCTATTTGCCTCAATTGCGGCAATTAGAGGGTCCAATAGCACGAGCTAGACTGAATATCAATGTCGGCCTTGCCTTTCACGACCACTATCTCAGCAGATGAGGGCAAGATTTACTACAAAGGACTCGATAGTACTCCGAACATTTGTTGATGGGGAATTCCTAAATCATTCGTAATAGGTACAAGCTACATACTTTCTGTGTCAAAAATGTTAGGAATCTGGTAAAGATTTATAATTTGTTCTTTTAGGATG
Source organism: Tetragnatha montana (assembly GCA_963680715.1). Taxonomy (NCBI): domain Eukaryota; kingdom Metazoa; phylum Arthropoda; class Arachnida; order Araneae; family Tetragnathidae; genus Tetragnatha; species Tetragnatha montana. The sequence continues at coordinate 18,475,431 of OY796685.1, forward strand.
GAATGAATATGATATTTATAAAGCAAAGGAAGTGCAAAAGAATCACATTCTCATAATGAAATAATTTCCAACTTTGAATTTCACAGTTTCCATTACTTTAATCAGAAAAACTTGACAAAAAATGTATTTAAAAATTTGTATTGTAATATTTTCTGCTGAAATTTTACAGGGTTGAGTACTTGATACAGCCTTTCGTGTTAAGATTACCTGAATATTTATTCCGGCTAGACGTCACAAATTAATTTATGCGTGCAATAATGACGTTCATATAGGTATGTAAATACTTTTAGATACCGAATACTTAAGCATCTGGAATATTGAAGTAAAGAATAATTTTAGCCATTCAAACGATATAAAAACTCGGTATTTAAAAATTCTGTCATACCTATTACATTCCTCTTAAAAGTATACCGTCTCACATCACATAGAATTAGAAACTTAATCAAAATCCACAACTCGAATAAATTATGCTATTACTTATTCCTCTTTTACTCTAACCAAACCTCGATCAAATACCCCCGTTTAATCTTCGTCTAAACAACAAACAAAAACGAACATCCAATAAATCATCGCATTCTCCTCAGATTTTCGTCAACGATAAAGCCGCGAGAGCTCTCGTGATAAAGCCGTGTTTACAGTAGAAAAGTGACTCCAGAAACCCATTCCACTCCTCGCAGACTTCCATAGGTCAAGGTCTGATAGCACAGCGGTCATTTTGTCTTTTAACTACGGAAAGAAATGTACAGCAACAGTGGTCAATGAAAAGAGCGGTTTTTATACAGCGGTCGATAATAGTGTAAAGACAAAACACATATGAAAGAAAATTATCCCAGTACTATTTTCCTTTCCTAAAAAAATAGTTTGGAATGTATTTTAGGCCTATAATTAAAGTTTAACAAATACGTTCACAAATCCAATGTAACATTACTTTTTATTGATTTAAAATGTTTTTTTAAGTTATTTTGCACGTGCTCTTATAGTTTTTTCCAACTTTTACACAATAAAAAGCATTATTAGAAAAAAACTTTTAAAACATTCCTTAGATTTTATTTTAAACGTCTCAGAAAAGTTAAATCATTGTATTTATAGGTATAAAATATACCGCAAACTCGTTTTTAATTAAATAAATGGGATAATTCTGTTAGGTACGTTTGTTCTTTTATACTTTTTCGTCTGCTACAAGATAATTTGTTTCCTTAAAACCGACTTCGTGTTCTGTAAATTATTTAAGAAATGTTTATTACAGATTTTTTTTTCTCCGAATTTTTTTATTTCTCTTTTGGTTAATCACATTTTGGAAAGGAAATATACAGGTAAAAAATTAAATACAGTTGAAAATTAACCTTATTTATCGTACAATTGCACCCTTAAGCATCGAAAATTCATGAAAAAGCAGAGGTGTATTTCTAAAATTATCAGACTCTTCTCTTGATAACATATAATATTACTATTGTATGTATTTTTCAAAAATCTATTTAGAACCGTAAAAATGTTCTTTTAAAATTTAATCTTGGAAGTAGTTTTTAAAGATTTATACAGCAAGAAACAAAGTTTTACGGAATTGTCACGAAATTTTCTTTGTTTATTTCAATCTGTAAGAGTGTTCTCTACTTTCTATTATCCACAGTAAAATTGCCTTTTTTTTCTCTAAGTAATATTTCTTCTGTTTTTATACCATGGTTTGTACAGTAGAAAAAAAAGTGAAACGTAATTTTTTTTCGGTCAGATATTGAAGGATTCTAAGTAGTAACAATTCAAAATACACTTTCTTTCCATGAGACTCTTTTGAATCATACAATAAGGGGGTGAAACTAAATATAACAAAATGAGACACAGTGAATTGAGATGCTCACCTGAAATATACATTATTTATAAGAAAAATTCAATCACAAAAAATGACCACTTTGTGGGCTGAAAACACCACTTAGGCATTTACCCATTTATTGATATACATCATTAATTTTACTCGTTGCAAATAAAAAAAAACAACATTAGCTTCAAAGAATCCATCTTAATTTTATCTTGAGAGAGAAAGTTGAATTTCTTCAAACCCTTTTGTCACTGCCCATTTCTGTCACGACACTATTAAGGAATAAAGGTAAGGGTCAAGTCACGTCTCGTGTTATTACTCCTTCGCTGCGGAATTCTTTTGCGGGAAGGTTTTTAAGGGTTCCGTTTATGAGGCCGTTATCACGAGAGCGCAATTAGGAGCAGCGCATCGAATCGGAGGGAGAGCGGTAATTAAGGAGGGAAAATAGAGATGTGATGAAGATTCCTGGAAGGTGGAATTCTGGAGATGGGTGCTGTATTGTAAAAAGCTCTGTCAAAGGGAAGTCCTACACTGAATCAGGACGAGCAAGAAAACATGGCAGCGCATACTGCACTGGGGGTTCATATATAGTAGAGATTTTTAGAAAAATAATCAAATAACAGTTAAACTGTGGTTTTACTGTATATGTGGCTTACTGTGGTTTAAGATAGTATATTAATGAGGACCATTCAAAAGTTAGTGTTAGATAATTTGCAGAAGTTAGTTTCACTGGGTTAAAGGAGTTTAAGGAAAAAGTTGACAAATTCTGGTAATCCGGTAGCTTGAGTTAAATGGACCCACCTTGCTGGGCTTCACGCCTGTAGTTGGTCGTCAATATTTGTGTTTGTATTTGTAAGACTATGGAATAAAAAAAACTATACCTTTTAACGATGATTTTGTTTACAAAAGAGTATTGAAGTACAGAGTGAAACCCCGATTTTACGCTTCCGTATTTAACGATTTTCACATTTCGTCGGTTACCTGTAAATGTATAATGCTAAAAAACCCAGGTTTAACATTTTCCGCAATTAACGTTATATTTTTATTGGTCTCTTGAATGATGTTAAATCGGGGTTTTGCTGACAATGATATAAAACATGTGAAAGCGATCTTCTCGTGATGCGTATCTTTTACACATCCAAACAAAAGCAACTGCTACGTTTTTATAAAACGAAAGAATAAATTTAAAACTAAACAATCTAAAAATTATAAAAAGAAAATTATGTATTTCACAGTCAGTAGTCGGGATTTTGCTTTCCAGAAAAAGTATAACATTCTCATGAAATTAATTTTTTCAAGAAAAGAAGTTTCACATTCCAAAAATAGTTTAGAATATTTTGTGTTTTAAGCTGGATTATAGAAAGATAAATAAATGCCTGTCTTGAAATATGTAATTTTCATAAAGCTGTTTATTAATGTGTATTTCAAATTCACACACATCAAAGGAAAACAGATTTGAACAGTATAAAAAAGAAAAAATCACAAAAAATAAATACATCCCGACTGTTTTAATTAAAAATATTTTCGTACGAACGGCAACAAAAAAAAATATACCCTACAAAATTACAAGAAAATTTTACACACATTACACTCTTGAAATACAATATTTATTTATTTAAAATATTTTTCAGCAGAACTTTGCACAAACTAATAATTTTGAAGGCTACTTATTTTTTATCCAGTTTATATAATCTTCATTCTAGTCCCATAACCTTAATTCATATAATCTCTTTTTCATGTACCACACAATTTATTAAACGAGTGAAAAAAATTTCATCAAAAAAATATTCATTGAGCCATGAAAAACACGTTTTCTCTTCTTACATATTATTAAAAAGCTCGAAATAATACAGACTGCCTTCAAAAAACCGTAAAAATCGCTCAGGCATGACAAGACTTCAGAGGAAATATCGAATTACACAGCAAGGAAGGGACTTTTCAGAAAAGAACTCCCGAAAGACAGAATAAAATGAAAGAAAGAAAGATCGCCTGCCACAGGTGGCACAAGAAGAGGGGTGGGGAAAATAAGTGGTCGGAAGAAGTGCAGAAATTTTTCCGCTGCAATCTGGCGTCAGGTACAATTAGAGCTGGGCTTCCGTGACGTCACCAACGCAGAAACAATAGAAAGAAGAGACAGCAGAGAGAAAGAAAAAGAGACACTCGTTATTTCTTTGGAAAAAAGGGAAACTGTTTTCACAGCATTTCGTTTGGAAAATAAAAGGGATTTGCTTTCAATGCTTTTCCCGCTTTGTCATTATTTCACTGAAAAAAGGACATTTATTTTTTTTAGGGTAAACGCACGACCATTTCTCCAATTATCGGCCATTTAGACATAAAGTATATTCACATTTATTTACATGTATGTAAGTAGTATATTCCAGCAGGGCTTCAAGAGGGTGTACTTTTTGAGAATCACCTCTACCTTTGGACGCAAATAGACACAACTTTACTTTTTTTCCCTATAAAGATCTATCTCTATCCAGATCCCCCATGATGAAATATCTCCCCCAGAAAATTGTAGGAATTTTGACTCTAAATAACTCATTTTTGATCAGCAAAAGCGCCTAATGAACGAAAAAGTTTGAACAATCTGGGGAAAGTGAACCCTTAAAAAAAAAGGGCCTAAATGACTAAAAAATGTTTGGTCTTTCAGAATCTACTTTCTTCTTTTTACGCCTTTTCTCTCTTTTCCGGAGTTCCCCCCTTGAATCCGCGCCTGATTTACAACGGATGTATAGATTTATAAATACAATTTTAGGTTTACATCATTTATTATTTATTTCAAAAAATTACAGTCAAAACGAACAAAACAAGAAAAATATCCATATCACCTGGGATCGCAGCGATCCATGTAGGTGAACAAAACATGCATAGAATAATTACAAAAAACTAAAACGTGAAGTTATGAACTAAAGAGAACAATACATAAAAATAATATAGGAACAGTATAAATATAAATGTATTAACAGGGGTGGCAAACAGGGTGTCTTAATTTACGGGTTTAATATCTGTCATAAGGGGGTGGTGCATAAAAAAATGAGGAAGTTGATATTATACAATAATATAAAATTTAAGCAAGAAAAATTTCAATATTTTCTATAGAAAACAAAAACTCTTTTAATTTCTTTTTAAATACATGTTTGGATGAACTATCTTGTATTTCTAAAGGTATTAAATTAAAGAATTTAGGAGCTAAATAAAAGAAATGTTTACAAAAAATAGTTTTTTCAGGTTTAGGTATATCATATACTATATTGGGTCTTCGAGGGTTTATTACGTATCGCCTTTTGCATATTTCTGAGTTTAAGTAAAGATAGAGACTTGTTTTAAAGAAAAAGAGGTAGCGAATGGGTAAGATATTCAAAAGTTTGAAGCTGTTGACGGAAGGTGCTTGTGGTGATATCAATTTTAAAAATCTTTCTTGGAGCCTACAAATTCTTTTTAAATTTATCTGATAGTCTCCACCCCACCCCATATCGTTAGGCCGTAATTAATTATTTCTATCAGTTAAACACATGCAAGATCACAAAAGAAGTAGTACCTCGTATATGTATTCGTATTGCATAAAGTAAGAAGCTAAAAAATGAAAAACAAATAGCCCAACTCTTCAATTAAATTTTATTTAAGTCCTGTAATTTGTTCATTACCAAAAGGGGGGAACGTTTAAACATAAAAATAAAAATTCCAATTGATTAATTTCCCTTTTGACAATTTTTTTTATTCCTGATAATTGTTCAGTGTGGTTGGTAAAAACCATGAAGAAGTCAATAAGAAAATAAAGCCGTTTGTAAAGAAATAGCATCACATCAGAAACAATCAGATACTATAATAAAAAGTACTGCTAACAAATTGAATTTGTAACACGTTTCATCTTAAACATTTAATTCTACTAAGTTAATCCATTCATTTAAAATGTCCACTCATATTCGCTTCACTTATATAATGTCTTCACTTCGTGCAAAGCTCCTTTCCTGAAGCACCTTCATCAAATATTTGTTTCAAGATCTCGTCTCGATAAAGAATACGTGCCAGGAAACGAATAAAATTTTGAACGAAGAAAGTAATCGTGATGAGGAATATAAATAAGGCGTTTAAAGTATGCAAATGAGACATTGGAAGTGTTTCAGAAACAATTTATACAATATATCATCCAATAAAGATATTTTAGCTTGTTGACTGAGCCTTATTTTATGGATTGCATTTAATCAAGTTTTATATTAGCGACTTTAATTCCTTTCAAAGGTACATTAGCTCTCATAATAATAAATTGATTGAATTTTTTAGAATAAGATTCTTCTTTTGCTTACATAAAACTGCAATTAAGTACAGCTTTAAAAATAAAGGTAGAATGCGCGTAATAATTGAATCTGCCTGCCTCTGAGTGACAAAGGGAAAATTGATTGAACATCGAAAAGTGCAAGGTCATAATTTCAAATAACTGGAAGGAAATGTACGAAATTTAAAAAGTGAATAACAATTATGAAATATTTTTTAAAGATGGAAACATTTAATTTCAAAAATTGTTAGTTTGAGGCAGTGAAAATAAGGGAATTATTAAATGTTTTTTCAGTATAATTTTTGGTAATATTTGATCCCCCCTCTCTCTTTGTCAGAAAAAAATAAGCAAATCTCAAACAAGCCCTCTTCCTTTTGCAAATTTGTACGAAACTTTCATGCAAACAAATTTTCATTTACCGTTATCAAAATGGTTGAACTAAGAAAAACATCGAAATTTATTTTTAAAATTTAATTTTCTTTTCCCAAACTTAATTTTTACTAGTATTTTTTTTTTCAAAAATAAAGCGCTTTTTAATGTATTACGTAAGCATTTCGTCATTTCCCCACCTCCCTTATAAATAAGCAAAAGTAAGCAGATAACAACCCCCTTTAGGTGTTTTCGTAATATCTAAACGAACCCTTATAGCAGATTAAACTTGGAGAGGTACTGTTTCATTAATTAAACCATCATATAAGTTGAATAGCACAAATCTTCTAAAAAACTGAATAATTTCTGTATGATTATCCTATTATGCTAATACAATACCATATCATTTGAAATTTGAACAGAAAAATGCATCCATAAAAGATTATGTCTTCATTCAAATACATTATCAGAGCAAAGTAATCGGATAAAATTCCAACTAAAGACTTTCTCCAAAGACTTATTTTGCATTCAATACTTTTCACATGGCATAAAAAAACATATGAAGCACATAAGTTTCACAAACGCAATGCCCCAATATTAATAGTTAACGGCAAAATGACTCAAACCCAACCGACATTTCTCAACGATGATAAATCCAGTCATGCCCAACAGCGCGAAAAACCGCAAATTAGAAAACTTGCATAACGTGCTCATCACATATTCGGCACATTGGAATAATGTCTGCATGGACAAGCATTTTGAGGCGAACGAAATCCATTCCAAAAGTCCATTAAACTTGCCACCATCCATCCATCAAAGTGAATATTCGAATATTCTGCTCTGAACCAGCACGTGCACCTTTGCAAGAGAAAGAATGGGCTAACTTTCGATATTATTAATCCCTCAGCCTCCTGATTTGCAAATCAAGTTTCGTTGGTTAGTCACAGGGAAAATATGAAGAGATGCATCAGGCGCCCGTTGGGTTATCTGTTGGATGTAGGAAGTCGTCCAACAGAACTCTCATTAAAATATACGATTTCCTGTTGAAGTTTTGGGGGTTATTTTTTTAATTCTTTACGATTTTCTAGCTTTGAATAAAATAAATACCAAATCCAAAAAAGTAATGAATACGTACGTTTTTAACTCTCCCTTTCTCAACCCTTCCGTACTCAAAAAAGTGAAAAGGGCTTATTCCGGATATTTTAAGCTCAAGCTATTCCCCACCATCCGAAAACCTCTTCGACCAATGTTGATTCACTTAAAAACTAGCACACGCTTCCGTTGAAGTTTTTAGCACAGAGCACCTGTTCAACGAAACTGCAACCAGCCAGAGGAGGGTGCAGACCATAGAGCAGACACCTAAATTCGGAATCGCTGTCAATCAATTCGTCTGCGTCGGCCCATCGCGTGACGAGGGCAGTTAGGGGCAGACGGGAATGTTATGACAGAAACGGAACGAGCTGTCTGATGGGAGGGTCTTAGTATATGGTGGAAGGTCTTTAACTCTATGGCTAATGCGCTCGAGATATTTCTCATATTATTTGAAAGGTCTGTCGTGGTGAGCTTAGAGCGTTGAACCCCTTCAATCACGTGGACTTAAAATGACATGAACAGGGACTCAGTCAGGGAGAAGATGGCGGGACTTGTCCCACTCATCGGAATTGAATATATTTCCTTACGCAGAAACCATTGACAGTGTAGAGTTCTTTAACCTGAAGTTTTAAAGCTGATCCTTAATACGTTTCTCAGAATAAATCTGTCGTCGTGGGTAAAAAAAATTTACACTATTACATCTTACGGGTTGGTTCGGTACAACACACCTCCTTGGGGAAGTTGTACCATGGCAACCTAAACTTATAATGAAATAGAAGCTCGGAATTGTGACGAGTGGGAAACAATTCAACGTAGTTTATTGCACACAATAAGTCATTTAATTAAAAACATACAATTGTTTCGGGGATCTTTGGATCTAACGAAGGGAATCCAAAGATCCCCGAAACAATTGTATGTTTTTAATTAAATTTTAACTTACTGTGGCTCAATAAACTACGCTGAATTGTTCCCTGCTGTAAATCATTTCCTCAAGAATAATCTTGCCTTTATGATATGTGAATATGTGATTGTAGTCCTGGTGTCACTTTTGTTCGCTCTTTTAGAACAACTAATCTTCACTCTGTAATAAACTAAATTAAATCGTATTAAATCGGCGAAACAATACCTATAGATATCAGAGCAATATCGGAGAATAACGTATGCTAGAAGGGCTATGGAAATGGATTACCAAAGTGATTGAGATCAATTCGGGGGGGGGGTGATCGAAGAAGCATGCAAAGATCTTGGTAAATTATTGCAATAAAAACAACACTACAGCATCTTCGGTTGATTTTACTTAACTGACGAGCTGTAAACAATTTTTTAAAGTTTAATTAGAACAATTGAGGCCCCTAGTTTCAAAAACGGACTCTTGCCAAAAACAAAATTTTACAGGAGGGAGAAAAAACTGTCAAACAAGAAAAATTTGAAATTCAATCTATTTGTTGTATTACAGCAAATAGTGTTACGACGCAAATAGTCACGTACGATGTTAGTTAACATTATATTTAAGATATTATATTTAACATCTAGCCAGCTGAAATATGTAGAACTCCGTAAATAATTATGTCTGCTTGCTTAAAACAGACGTGTATCCCATAGGACCAAATTACACGCAAGTAAAGTCTCTCAAATATTCAATCGACAAAGAAAAGACAGACTTCACTAAAAAAAAAACAAATGGAAAGTAAACACAACGTCAAGGTAGTAAAACTTTGAACATAAAATTTTTAAGCAGCGGCCGAAAGGTAATAAATTTTACTTAGCAAAACAAAGCTAATTTTAAAAAGGCTTTAAGACACAACAATGAAGTATAGTGCTGTTCTTTTTAAAAAAAACACACTCACAAAATGTATCCTAAAAACAACCCATGGAGATTCTTTAATTAAATAAGTCAAATAAGTTTAACTTCTATTATACCCTATCTCTCTATGCTCTTTACAGTGGCAGGAGTGTAAAAACAAGTCAAATAACTGTTTATTTATTTATATTTTAAATAAGCAGATAATGTATATTTTCGGCAAAAAATGTGCTTTAGTGTCTTAGATTTTGACGTTACAAAACTGTATGTTACAAACATTTTATAGCATTTTTCACGTGTTTTTATGTTTGAATGATGCACAACCAATTATGCAATTATAATGCTTATTTCAACAATTCTGATATGTTTTTCATTATTTTAAAAACATTCACCGATACTAAAAAACACCCATTTTCCTTGCCAAGAGAGCACACTTCACTAGATTTTCACTTGAAAAAGGGTTATTGAAAGTTAACAGTTGAAGGTTAAAATAAAATATGAGTGGCAATTAGCATGTTTTAGATTTTTTATTAAAACTGTGAAGTTATTATATTTAAAAGGTCGTTTTCAAAATCCGAAAATTAAAATGTAACAGTAAAAAATCTATTATAGTTACGTTTTGAAGACATCTTGAAGAGGAAAATCTTATCAGTTTTAATTTAATAAATTTTGTTCGTTGTTATCTTAACTACTCCCTTTTTCATAAAAAAAAAACAGTTAACCATATTTTTTTTTGCTTAATTTTTAAGTATTTTTATGCAAGGGGTTTTTTAGGGGACATGAGGGGTTTTTTTAGGAGAAAGTGTGGGGGAGGGGTTCAAATTCTTAGTTGATTGACTGCCAATTTCTAATAGAATTGGAATTAAAAATGCTTAGCACTAAAATGTTAGGGAGGATGAGACGTTACATCACTACTTTTTCTATTTAATTATCTTTCTTTATTAAACTTTTTATGGAGAAAAAAAATTAAAAGTAAGTTGTTATAAAGGGACAGAGCGATCCTATACCTGACTAAAATTAGAATATTATTTGAAATATGTATGCAATGCCCAGTAAAATTACGATTAAAAAACGTACATTTAGGATTTATTTTAAGAACCAATTAAACGGTAGTAAAACTCACGTAACGTTCACGGTTTTCAAAGAAACAGAGCTGCACTAAACACCTAACGCGAAATATTATGTAACATTTTTAAAGCACGAATTTAATTTGTATTATACATTTCGTAAAAAAAAATGTTCGCTGAAAGTTACGCTCCACAAAAGATATATGTACTTGATCAATATTGAAGGATAAACCATCATAAAAACTCTTTATATATTGAATTTAATTCGGGTACAAACATTTATATTGTTTTCTTTTATTTTCAAAAGCATATTTCTTTATTGCATTATTAACGAGTCAAGTTCCAATTTATTTCAAATTTTAGTTGTTTACAAAGAAACTTTTAAAGAATGTATTAGAAACGTTTTAAAGAAAAGATTCAGCAAAAAATAAACTATATAACTTAAACAATGGAGTCTGAATTATAAATTTCTGTTGTTTATATAGATTTTTTTAACAATATTTCCCAGAAGTATGAATATAATTAAATTATTTATGAATATAATAGTACACAAGTCCAGAATAAAAACCGATAGATATGGTAGATGGTAGTATTTCCTTTTTTTAGAAAGGTACATCGTTAGACGAAGGAACTAGCCCTAAGGTGGTAATAGTAACCCTATTCAGTCACATAATACAGGAAAGTTTCTCGATCCCAAACTGAAATTCTAAGGTAAACAAAAGCAAGCAAAGTTTACCAAAGGTTCATATAATACAAGAATAGTCAATACCAAGTACCTTGAAGAAAACTATTTTTATTTCTTCACGATTCAGAAACTTATCCCCAGGGTGTACATCATGGATGTCTTGGGTTAACAAAAGAACGGACAAGAGAACAACCAATTAAATGGGAACAGGCTAGCCAGACAAGACAAATTTTGTATTATATATATATATATATATATATATATATATAAAATGGCATAAGCACTCTCATGGATTAGCTTTTCCTAGTACTAAATATTTCAACGGAGGTTTGATGAATGTATTGTTAATAAATAATCAGTTTTGAAGCCATTAAAAATAAACACCTTAAAACAATAACAACAAGTGTTAAAACTAAATTTCTATCTTTCCGAATTTATGTTACTTTTTTATTTTAATTTGTCTTTTACTCAATTATAGAACTTACGATAACGTTACTAACTAAAAATATTAGTGTAACAGTTGATAAGTAGACTTTTTCCTTATTAAACTTGAAAAATTCAATTTACAACTAAGATTTTCCAATTCAATGTTTCAAAAACACACAATAAGAAATAATGATAATAATCTAAGTGCAAAATAAGTACTAATTTTGTTCTTATTTCACAAAAAGGCATAGTCCAATATACATACCCAAAGAAAAAATTTTTCTTAAATTAATAAATTAATGAATTTTTTCAGGAAAAAAACAGAATAATTATAATTTATTATGCGATATCTAGAAAAATTTCTGTTCTAATGTATCTATTGGGGGCTTTTTATCCTGATTCTACGTTTATGATATTCCACAAATTTGTTAACAATTCCAAAAAATCATCAAATTCCAAAAAAGAAAGACTGAACAAGTGAACATTAAACAAATTTGCACGTTTTACAGCCATAAAATTTATCTTTCTCTTTTTTCCTTTTGATAAGCAATTGTGATTATTTTGGTTGAAATGTTTTTAATTTTTTTCATAAAACAACAACTAATATTTCTTCTAAAATCAAGGGGATCTTTTATCATAAGTTAATTTCATGCTTTTTGTGAACACAAAACGAAAAATTAATTTTGTTTTTATTTGAGAGGTCTCTTAAAAAAAAAGATCTGATTAGCAAAACACATTCAATTTAAAAACATACTTTGCACAAAATATTAAAGCAATTATAATTAAACATTTTCATTGATTCTTCATGCATGGAAATAATTAAAAATTTCATTTGAGATTTTGGACATAATTTTTTTCTTTTGAACCTGTTATAATACAACTACCGCAGTTTTTAAATTTCATTCATAACTTTATTACATAACACAAAAATACAAAACATAAGATGGAAATACTTTTCTCGAAGGGATCTTATTTAACACCATTTTTCATCCTTATTTTACCTTACAGAAATGTAAATCAAAACAATTTAGCTATTGTTATTTAAATTTTAAGTTACTATCAATTAATTTATAACCAAAGGGAGCCTCTTATGTGAAAAGAAATATACTTAATTAAAAATTAAACTTTTTGACATCACACCTAAAAAACTGTTATTCAACAACTATAAATATGTTAAATGAGGCATTTCTTACACTTTTGGTTCGATTCAACAACAGGAAAAGAGTAAAAGAATTCTCAAGTATAATGAAAACATAGTGAAATAAAATTTAAATTCTTCAATTTGGTTTAACTTTAAAGTTTACACGTGTAGTATCCAGAGGGGAGGTGGGGGTCAAAGAAATGTGACACAGGGGAAGGGAGGGTGGTAAATATGTGAATGGCCCCTAACTGTATGTCTCGCCATGCCTTAAGTTTTTAAACGGATTTATACTCGAAACCACACGATCAATTAGGAAACGGCAGAAAAACTCACATCCCCGTGAAAAATCTGCAGTAGAACAAACACTATACGGAATTGGCGATATCGGTGTTCCATGCCGGCACAATAGAATACCGAGAGTGCGCGCCGGCCAGTCGATTTTCCCGCCGTTCTTCCTCACAGACCGCGAGCATTTCCCACCGCTTTTCGTTTTTTATTATTCGCTTTTTCTATCGCACCGGTCACGATGCATGACTCATTCGCCCGCTCTCCCTCCGTATAAAAAACGGGAATAAATAAATGTAAAAAAGGCGCGCGGTACGATGGAGGAAAAAATGGCGGCGCTTGAGGGAAAATGTTCGGTATCAAAATGGACCGGCGCGGAATGCCAGAGCTAGTGTTTAAATATGTTTGTTTTAAAGCCAAATACAACATCCCATATGTATCTGAATTAAAACAACAATGCATTCGAACATATGGAACTTTTTGAACATTAAAAGCAATAAAAATATTCGAGTTAATTTAATTAAATTTATTACTATCAGTTGAAGGTATTACATTTCTAGGAGTTAAATAAAAATATTTAACTCATCAATGAATATTGACTTATCAATGAATTAAGTTGTTTTGTGAATTATATATTGTATGATAATACAAACTAAACATATTTTCAAACATAGTTACTTGTATAAGTTTTGAAAATAGTAATTAACACTTGAAAACTTTATTCTACAAATTAGGATACATCAATATAATCAAAAACATTGGTATGATGAAGTTACATTAAAAAAAGAAAACTGAATGTGAAAATAAATCCTTTTACTTCACTTAGGGCTATAACTGCTTTTTTCCCGCTATATAATCCTAAAGTTACAAGTTTTTTGGAAGCTAATCTAGTGAAGTAAGGTTAGTTTCGATTACCTAAGTGAAAGTTTTATAGTCAAAGCGAAGCCGTGACCACATCTCTCCATCCAAAACCCAAGGCCGACACTCTATCTAAACCCAAAACTGAAATTTCAATCTTCTGAAACCAGAACCGGGTTGTCCCAGCGCAACACTGAACCAGTGACCTTGCCCCACCCTCCCTTCCCTAACGCTAGGAGAAGATTCGCTTTTGAAACTGGAGTCAAAACAACTCAGAAAAACAATACAAGTTACGGCCAGCCATGTCTGGGCTCTTAAAAAATCAGAAGGAGAAAACCATTTCTTTCATTTCAACCGTTTCCTTCTTGAAAGGAATTCCGTTATTAAAATGGAGTGGACGCGGAACGCGGAGATAGGCATTGTGGGAGAAACTGAAACAATTGGTATTTTATTTTAAAAATTTGTAATTAATATATACTCCACAACTACTGTACTTTACGTAATCATGCTTTTTTCCGTGAGTGTTCAATAAAAAGTTTCGCCATCCCATGTTTTTCAGGGTAGTTTAGAAATCAGAGTAAATAATTGTTTGTTTTTTTTGTAGTTTTTCTTTTACTTTCCGTTGCATAATTAATGTATTAATTTGAATTTCTATTACTCCAGGATAGGATTTTTTACTTCCCATTCGCGTATCAAATGTTTTTTATGTATTCTTTTAATTTTTACATTTTGTTAATTATTATATTATAGTAATTAGATACCCAGATATTAGCAAATTAAACTATCAATAATTTAAAATATAATCCATCACGCATATAATACATTTTAAATTGTTACTTATCCCCCCTGGGTACTCTGGCGCTCACTCCCCCACATCATTTATTAGAATTTCTTTTCTTTTTGTGAGAAGTATAGAACTATAAGGTTTTCAACTCATACATAGTAATATAGTGCTTATAAATTTAAAAAAGTTAAGTTGGTACACATTTACACGGAAGTAAATTTATATCTTAACATTAATTTTTCCTCGGTTATCCCTAACTCTAATATTAAACCAAAATAATTATTTGGACATAAAAAATAATCAAATGCAGCTAAAATTCTGAAAATTTGAAAGGTATGCGAATAATGAAATTATTTTAAAGTACTAGCTCGGTGTTAAGTATCATCTCTATGGAAAATTATCATTCTAATTAATTGAGTAGGTATTCAGTTTATTTTCCGATAGATGTTTCGACGATTGATGTCGATTCGATTTATGAAAAAATGTCTCACTTTCATTAAAATAAAACTTTATAAATTTAATCTACAAAAATGTTACCTATTATAAATATTTAAAAACAATTTTACTAAACCTGACAAAAAAATTTCTCAATTTGTACAAAAAAAGCAAGAAACATTTATTTACTAGCATATTTTCCGTAAGATTTCAAATTTCAGTTTACCATCATCTAATGTTAGGGAGGTAAGAAAAACTCTAAGGTATAAAATTATGAGAAACCTGAGAATTGCAAGTTTGAAATTGCTGTTTATTAAAAGACTAGCCAAATTTAGCATACTCGAGTTTCATGATTAGTGAAAAAGTTCGGGACGTAAATAACTGTTACAGCAACGCTCAAGTACTCTTTAAGGATAAATATAACTCAGAAGCGTCAAATAGCGGTAAATTGCAAGATTATTAAAAATAGTCTCTCTTAAAATTACGAAACAAAAAATTCTAAAGGTTATCAGCCTATTTTGAACTCACACAGAGTTTACTAAAATAAAATAGATAAAAAAAAAGAAATTGTACCAATTATTTCTAATTCTCGGTTTTCTTGAAAAACAACTTCTATTTTTATGTTACGACAATTCGTTTAGTGACTTTGAGATTTCCTCAAAAGATTTTTGCAGTGTTTCCACCATTAGAAACACGATAGTATCCTTCATGGAAACCCAACTCATTAACAAGAATATCTGCTTTCAAAGTGAAATGGCGCTTTTCCTATTGGTGGGGAGGAAAAAGCAAAGTCCTCAATTTATAGTAGGCTGTAATTCGAAGCACCTGCCTTCCTAGAAAAATAGGGTCGTCCTAAAAAAAATACATTCAACACAAAATCCGAAAAAAAAATGAGTTGAGGAATAGAAATACAAAAGAAAAGGTTATTAGTTCTAAAAGGTAATTCTCGAACAACGTAAAGGGAGAATCGGAAGAAAAATTAGTCTCGAAAGAAGGCATCGAAGGGCCATTGGAAGTAATCCAGGGAAATGAGATTTTGATCGATGGATGTTCTTTTTGTTTCACCAGTATATGTTCTTTTCCTGGAACTTCGATGCTGAAGTGAAGTGAAGAAGGAAAGTGGTTAATCAGATCGTATCTGTGTGTGAGGCAACATTTCGAATAATTCACTTACATCAGTTACTGTGGCAACAGCCCGATCGAATCCTTTCATCGAACATCGCCTTCCCATCAATGCTGAATAAAAAATCGTTCGAGGCAACGGTTTCTCTTTTGTTCGATTATGTAATTGAAAATCACTTTTAGAGAATGAAAGTTTAAAACAAACCTGAATAACGTGTTGAAAACACCAAGGTTGTTGAACTTGATTTTATAAATGATAATATTTGAATGAAAATAACTTTATTTGTCCGTTTAATATTATCTGAATTTGCCATCAAACATAATGTGAAATGAAATTATATAAATAACTACGAACCATTTAAAATTTTAATTCATCAATTTAAATTCAAAAATGCACTTTCTGTAATATAAATAACAAAAATGCAAGAAGCACAAAGTTAGAAACGGACAAATAAAATTTTCCAGAACCTTTGTTAGTTCAATTGAATTTAATATTTTAAAACCTTCATTTCGACACTATTTATTTCAAGTAATTAAATCATGGAACTATCAAAAATATGTTTAAATGAAATCAAGGAAGTAAATAGTAACGTTTATTGAAAAGTTGTGTTCAAACATTACACGCATTGTCAGAAAAAATAATGATTAAATGACAAAAGTTCTGCTGATTAATTTTTATCTGTTCAGAAGTTCTGAAAACTTCCATTTTAATTTATAGCTATGGTACTTTGAGGTAATAAATAGGTACTTTTCAACCATCAAATAGCAACATAAAAAATTATTTGGAATTAGCAAGCTGCATGTTCACAATAATATTTTTATAATTGAAAATGCATTTCAAAGAATACTGAATCTTTCTGAAAAAAAGTTAATTTTGAATCTTTAATCGCTTTTATACAAAAGAAAATTAACAATCGAATCTGAATCTGAATGAATCGCTAAAGAATTTTGCAAAAGTTGGTACAACACTACAAGACATTGGCTAATAAAAAATGATCAAAAGATAAAAAAGGTAGGATATTCTTTCCTCTGTTAACGAACTAAACGTTCGAGATCAGAGTGCTCCTGGTACATCGCATTCTTCCTAAGAACGTTTTCGCTAGTCTCTTCTGATCTTGGGATAAATCGCCTGGAAATGATGAACGATTTTATTGTTCGGGGTTGTCAGTGGGGTATAAAAGAACTGCCGTACTACGGAAAAGGGAACAATCGCTCCATCGTATTAGATTAGATTAGAATCATGAAATAAGAAAGTCTTCGATCAAAGCGAGCGTTGAGTTTCTTCTTCCCGCCAAACGATTTCTGAGGAAAAAGGAGCGGACGAGGGAGGTTCGTGGAATTTTAAGAAACGAGTTCGGAAAACACTGGTAGGAACAAAGGTTATCTATTGGGGTTTTCTTTTTTCTTGCGTTTCTAGAGAATTTAATTTAAGATACGTTTTTTTAAAACTCCAATAATCGTTAAATTTTAAAGAGCGCTCCACATTTAGGTATTTATTATTGTTCAATAAATTGGATGTGATAGAGAAATGGGTGAAGAAGGAACTAATTTAAAGAATGATGAGAAAATTTTATTAAGATGGGCACAAATTAAGATGATTAATCAATTAAAATAGCCCATAAAAAAGGGAGGTAGAGCCTCGGGTCCCCTTTGCTAATTATACAAGATTTTTAAATGAATTTTATATGTGACTTTTCACCATCAATGTAACCTCCAGAGAGTTCTAAACAAAATATTAATTTTCAAGAACTTTAAGTACTATATGGGTTTAAATTTTTAAAATTTTACCTCCTAAATTTATAGTATTGTTATATCTCTCTCTCTCTCTCTGGTACCTTTTTTATTTATTCATTTCGATTTAAGTTTTTATTCCTATTTCATTAATCGGTTTTTACGTATTATCTCGTCAACAAGTGCCGCTGAATTCGAAACGTTATCAAAGCTTGTTTTACAGCTGTGCCGCTGAATTGAATTAGACGGCCGCTGAATGGTCTACGAAATAATACGTAAGTACGGTAAGTACTCATTAGTCAAATAAAAATATACAACATCAGTGAATAAATAATTATTCAATAAAAAATAATCCATACTAAATTAACTGTTTCGTCATCAACTATTCTAACACAGTGGGGCTCTATGATCTCAAAGCAGTGCTGTAAAAGCATAAAACAAAATCCATGATTAACTTTTTTGTATTGTTAGTTTTTTTGTATAGTTGTATTGTTATTTTTAACTCCAAACAGCAATCATAAAAACTGAATAAGTGTCCACTTTGGGTTGTTTTAATTTATCTATATGTTTAAAAAACGAACATAAATTAATTTGACAGGTCAAAGAGAACAACTGACAAAAGAATGAAACAGGGATACTTCCTTTGAACAATAGCAATCGTACTATGGGAGTTTTCGGAATCGAACTAAGTATGATGCGAATGTATATATAAGGGTACAATAGTTGTTCAAGCAAACGTAGAGTTAAGTGATTTCGTGATCATTTGTATTTGTAGAACAAGAGTGGTTGGTTACTAAAGGGGGTGCGGGGAGATTATATTAATAGCTGGATATATACTATGCAGCACGAAGGTTTTGTTCCGCAATGGGATTATAAGAAAACAATGGTAATAAAAATAAATTTTCATTTGTGCTAGATTCATATCATACGGTAGGAGAAAGAATTTAGTATCGCTAAAAAAGTAGTGTTTTTCCGATGAATGTTTTGTTAGACTACATATTACAACTTATACTGTTAGGGGCATATTTAGTTTTTTTTAAGTGTAAAATATAGGTAAATGCATAGAAAAAGAGTTAACTTATATTTAAAGGAATGGACTGGCACAGGTACATGGGTAAGTATTAGAAAACTATTTTTCTCTTTTTAAATAAAGAATTACGCATAAAAATAAACATTCCAATTGAATAAAGCAATAATTTAAACTTAAAATCGCAATCCAAAGCGTAATTTATCTTACTTTCACTCAAGTCTATGATCCTCACTCCAAATGGAATCATGGAATGAAATATTTATCGAGAAATATGTCGGTACTTGAAACCAATTTCACGACCATTATTAGTGATCTTCATACTACTTACATACTGATTATCTTGAATTTAACTCTAGTCTCTACTAAAGCTTTTATTACCTCATCTATTTTAGAACAGTTACAAATAAAAAAATATACGGCACAAAATCCATCACTCAGTAATACCCATATAAATATATTTTAACATTATATCAATAAGATGCAGAAAAAAACCTTATTTTTAATGAAATTCATATACTACCACACGACGTAAATTTTCAAGTTATTTTTTTTTCTCTCTCTTCAGGTATTAACGTCAAGATTTTATGTCCACTATTACTCATATTCTTCCATAGTAGATAAATCACACTGAATTCTTTAAGAGATCATCACTATGCATTTGACTTGATTTTTTTCACTTCAAACACACAATGGACAACTTTCCTAGAGTTTCGCCATCTTTTTGGACGAGCATCTTTTACAACTGCTATTAATTTTTAAAAAAATACCGATGTACTGTTTTGGTTCGTTTGATTGCTAGTTTAATGAGGTGAGAAGATATTTAAACAAAAGACCAGTTTTATATGTTGACAGTGGACATATATTTATTCTTTACTAAACTATATCATGTGTAGAAAGTCTCTCTATAACAGTGCACATAAGCAAAAACGCACTTACTTTGAGGAGCGTAGGGTGTATGGGTACAGGAGCACAAATTTCCCGTCTTGGACCTTCCAAGGGACACTTTCACCTCCATAAAACGACACAACGGATCGAAAGGGTGTTGTAAAATCCCAAATCGTTTCCCAATGGCATCCAAAAAGAGTGACACGAGACCACGGGCCAAAATATCGGCAGATGCGAAGACCACAACAACACTACGACCGGCGTCTGTCGGTGCACCTTGGCAACGCGTCTTCTCCCGCCACTCGCACAGACAATGTAAACAAGGAGAGCGACATCTGTCGGTGGGTTGGAGAAACGGAAAGAGGAGGGTTTTTTTTAAGTCTCTACTTACTTCGAAAGCAAAACTTATTAAAAAGTTAAAAAATAATACCCAACCCAAAAAGGATACCTACATACTTTAAGATACCTAATAGGACCTCAATGAAAAGAGAACCATACACAAGTTTTTAAGCTATCTAATAAAACTTGTTCTTAAATAATTAGAAAATTAGAATAATTGGGGTGGGATTGGGCAAACATGAAGTTAAACCCTTAAGATAATTTTCAAAGTATTGATGGAATGAAAATGTGATGAAATTATTATAGATGCCTAAGTTTTTTTACAATTTAATATTTAAACTATAAGTGTCATAAAATCATAAAATTATGATAAAATTAATAAAAATTAGTAGCTTGTTTATTTGAACCAAGCATCGACAAAAGGAAAACCAAACGTATAATCTAATTTTATTTAATAATAATCCTTTGGTTAGGGATTTTAAGATTAAAATTTAGATAATATGTAGTGCGAGTCACGCTTGGAATAATTAGCCCACTGCCGAATGATGAGACCATGGACCAAACTTTTTTAGTGGACAAATGTGGTTCTCTTTTTCTGGAAATGCGCGGCTTTCAGTATTATTTTATTCAGCCTATAACTTCAGTCTTTCCGGGTAACGGCCTTTAGGATCTTTCCTGACTTTTTATTACAAAGAATGACAATTAATCTGGAGGTTTATGTTTGGAAAAGAAGTTACTTCTAATTTTATTTACTATATATTTTAATAAATCTTTATATAATAATATTTTTGTCAGGTTCACTTTACCACCTTTTCCTTTAATTTAAATAAACCAAGACCTGAAATTTTAGTGAATGCCTAACCCATACAATCGTAATTTTTAACCAGGGTTAATTAAAAATTAATAACAATCTTAAGTTTCTAAAAATAAAGTGAAATTTTTAAATAATGATTAACTTGAAAGCGAAAAAATAAGCATTGGGATAAGTGATTAAAAATATATCCAAATATATCCAATTAAAAAAATATCCATCGTGTAATATACCTCAATTAAATAAACAACACAAAAAATAAAATTTGTAAACAAACCCTTTAACTCCAAAATATACAGATAAAGAATCTTGCCTTATTTGTTTTAATTTTTATTGAATACAAATAGCTTAAAACCTCGTATCTCTAAATCCTTAAAATACAGGTATTAAGTTGGAAAACATGTTCAAAATTATCTGAAACTGAAACACGATTTTATGTTACTTTTAAATCTGAGGGAAAATTCCTTGAGAGATCACACGAAAGAAATTACAGCTTTTCCATCAACAAATAAAATATTTTTAATGACGACCACCCAAACTTTTGCCTTCTTGCTAAGGTGTGTTCCGTTCAAGATAATAGCTATAATTTATATATTTTTTTGCATTCAGTATGTAGTCTTGAAAAGGAATTTAGTAAAACTTTAAGGGCCGTCAAGGGTCACCGAGTAGAAATATTTCCCATTCAGTGAAAAATAGTAGTTGATAATAGTTAAAAGCAAGGAATCTGTTGATTGCAAGTTGATTTTTGTTCGCATTTAAAAAAGCTAAATTCCAGTAAATTTGAAATCAAAATAAAATCAAAAGCTTTTAAGAAAATGATACTCTTAAATGAAAGATTATTTTACACTGTTTTATTTAATTGAGGGTTTAGACGTCGTAAGCTATGAAATGAATTTACATATTTTCCTAGTATTTTTACATTTAAAAGCCCATTCTTATACAAAAGAACATAATTATTTTGCATTTTCTCTACTATGTACGATTTTTATAAAATTTAAAACCGCAAAATTACAAAAAAAAAAATGGAATACGGAAAAAAAAAAGTCGAAAAGATTTATACATATAGTACTTGCAATAGGGGGGGGTAACTTTAAAAAAATGCGTTCTATTATTAAAGCAAAACTATCATTTAATATTTGAGGAAGCTAGACAATTCTAAACCTAGACACATGAACGGTAAATCACAAATTGAATAACTTGAGTTCCTTTCATCAAAGTTTACGTAGTTATCCTTCTACAAATCCAATTTCAATACGCCTAAAATGTTTAACAATACCTAATGCAGTTCCTACAAACAAAATTTCTTTTCCAGACCCATGCTGTCATTCTATTTCAGGATTAGAACCTTTGCGATTGGATTTAAATCTCGATTCTTCTGATCTCCGGACAACCATGTTAGAAAACCAATTAGGAGCGCTTAACGAAGAAAGAAAGAATTCTTCCTCTTGTTCCTAAATGGCTCCTTTTCAGAGACAGCAGAGTTAGGCGGTGATCGCATTTATTTTATGCGGATCATCTTTGCACGGCCAACTTAATTAACGGAAAATTTGTTAACAAGCCTTCCAGAAAAATGGTGATGCTCTGTTAAATAACTATGGCGTCAATATGGACACTTGCCATCTTTAGAAGAGGAAATAGTGATTAATTGCAAAGACAAAAGATGTACTGGATGGGATGAAAATATGAAGTATACTTTTAATGAACAAGTAAAAAAAAATTATGAACCATATCAATTAATTTAGATTAAGAGCACTATTAAATGAACTCTCCGCTAGACTAGACTATTAGTCATGGAATATTTTGTTGTTAATAACTTTTTTACACCTTCAAACTAATCTGCAGTCTTTTAAAAATAGGTCTTTTTTACCATTACATAAAATTAATTATCTCTCTATTCTGAATCGTCTGTTTTATAAATTGTTCTTAATGTCAACTGCGCAGACAGAGCTGTCGAGGTTGCTGGGGCTGTCTTCGACAGCTTTGGTGCTATCTAATGTCTTGCACATCGTGGACACATCATCATCATCAATTTGAACTGCACACACAAACAACAATTTCATTTTTGATATAGTTTTTTTTATCTTATTTTTACAATAACATGTTCAATATTGTGGTTTTATAGCTTTCCCCAGCATCGTTTTCCACGAGCCTTAAAACTGCGGTATGTGCTTTAAATAAATTTTTGGCTGGGATTGGCATTAAATTTCTTTTATACCCCTTAAGACCCCCTAGCGGAATATTTCTCTCTGTAAAATTATTCATTCTTATATGCATATTTCAAAGATGCACATTGCACAATCTCATGTTATAGCTTACTTCGATCTCTATCTTTCCTCTAATAAATAAAGCAATAAATTAAAGATAATCCATAAGTTTTGACATTCTACGTATACATATTCCACAGAGAAAATATTTTTGGAAAAGAGAAAGGACGTAATAACTTAGTAAAATAAGTAGAGCTACGTTAAGAAATACCTACTACTTTTGGATAGAATTTATAACTGTCGTCAAGAGGCGTGAACTCATGGCAATAATGCATCAACGGTCAATAATACATAAATCGGTTGATATTTTTCTTCAGATTTAAATGCTTCAATTTAATAAAAAAAAAATTAAAAATATAAATCATAGGTACATAATAATTAAAACGAAATCAAGTTTCTATCTTATTCTATCATGATTTTTTGTAGCACTATTAATAAAAATTAAAAAGAACATTAAACTTTTTTTAATGTTTTTTTTTTTTTTGGAGTATTACAATGAAAACAACTTTTACATTCAAAGTATCTATCAATTTGTGTGAAAATTAAAATTTTGCGTTATAAATCAAGAACACTTAAAAAATTACAGTGATATTCAGTTGGATAATTGCATATTGAACGTTTTTAAAATAGTCAGTACTAAATTAAAAAACTACTGAATAAATTAAATGGCGTCCTACATATTTTTAAAAAATATGTATCTTTAATCCAAGAAACTCAGAGAAGCATCGTTTTATAAAAATGATAGCAAATAGCTTATTTCAAATACAGCCAATACATTCCAAACCCATCTGTTGAATTCTCCCGAGTCCTCAGCAGTTATTTCCACATGGAAAAGTAAGAGAATCCCCCTTTTCTTTTTACGAAATGGAACTCACTAAGCGAGATTGAATTCCATCAGATCACGCAACTTAAGAAAAATTTTGGAAAGTACACACAGCAAAATCGAAGCAAACAGTTTGTTTCGAGCATTTGGTTCTTTGAACACGCAACCAGCAAGTTAAAAAATACAATTCAGATGAAATTTTTAATCATTTTGGAGCGTCTTTGCACAAGATTATTTTGAATTAGTTTCCGGTTTAATAATTAGAAGTGTATATATGCAACATTCGATTTTTTCAGTTAGCTCATGGATCGCAAAAAAGTAATTAAATCTAGAAAAATAGAAGATAATATTTTACTAAATAAAATTTGAGTTTTCAGTATTTCTCCACTTTTAAAGCCAAGAAAATATTATTACTTAAATGTGTTATTACACATGATGTTGATTTTTATCCTGAACCGCCTAAAGCCTAGTGTCCAAAGAATTAATTAAAATAAGATTAATATTTCTACATTAATAACAACATTAATATTTTTTCCATAAAGATAATTAATAGTAATATTCTCTCTCATACACACTATTCTATCTTCGGTGGTTTTGCTGCCGCAGAGCAAAAAACTACCATATCAAATTTATTCTTTTTTAGTTGCGGTATTCTCTAATTAAGATTTTATATCAAACTTTACTTGATGAGGTTTTTTTTTCATTATTCACAAAGCTTTGGTGTAGAATTATGAAGGATTTTTTTTTCGCAACGTTATATATATTTTACGCGTAACTAAGAAACCTAAGCAAAGGTATTTTGTATGAGATAACATAATTTTATTTTATTCTGATACAAGAAAGAACAATAACAACTATTCTTGTGGGTAGAGGAATAAAAATTCGTGAAATATTTCATAAATAAAATAAATTGAAGAAATTCAACTATGATAAGGAATATATGAAGATAAAAGTCTAAAAGAAACTGAAGTTACTAACATTCTTTTTATAACTGATATCCCAATATTTTGGCTTTTTTTAAAAACAAGGTTAAGTTTATAAATGAAATAGGGTGTAAGATTAATAACTATAGACAATATCAACATACTTCCAGCTATGTTGCAAAGACGAATTTAAGAGAAATGTTTTATCCTTCTCAAATACAAATCCAATCCACAAGATATGAAAGTGTTGACTTACCTAAAAAAAAAGGAAAAAATAAGTTACCAAATTATAAATATAACAAAAGGCAAAATTTAAGGCAAAAAACATCACAAATTCACTGATACTAATTAAAATCACACGCACACAAATTTCTTTCTAGCCATCATTCCCGGAAAACACAGCAAAGTCATAGAAAAGTGCATCAAATATGCACCGGCTTTAGTTTTCATGCAAATGAAATGGCTCTTGCCCTCTTTAATATTTAAAACGAACTCGTGCACTTGATTAACAATTCCTTCATTTCCATCCACGTGCCGGCATTGATGAGTTCTTATTCTCCTCGTATTATAACTGAAGATATGCGGTTGAAAAATGCGAGAAATAAACTATTCAAACGCATACAGTTCTGCTAAACGATAATTGATGTTTAAAGTTATCATTATTAAACATATTTTTTTTCATGACACGTAAATCATAATTTAACGTGAGCGCAGGTAGGGTAGCTATTTCCGGAGTCGGATTTTATAAGAATAAGGCACTTTTGTAAATTATGACTTCGCCTTCATTTGAATTAAAAATATTCAACGTTCGAGGATTTTGTTTACTTATAAATGAGTAACAAAACTGTCAAAATATACCTTCATCATCACTTTATTGTGCTTTCAGGATAATGTATTATGATTCAGGTTTATAAGTAAAATATATATCAAAATAATCCGAGTTTTAGTTCCGTTCTAACGTTTGAATGCAATTCATAAGGAGAATAATCTTTCTCAATATTAATCCTACGAGAAAATTAATTCATTTTTCTCCAGTTTAGTTTCATCCTTTCTATTTTTTTCGTTGTGTAATGAAATTTCCAAGACTAAATGTAATAAATATATAGCAGTTCTTTCCCATACACAATTATGTATTATTCCAATGCAGTTATCTATAGACACAACTTCCTAGAAGCAGGATTAATTATGATAATTATCTAGTAAATTGTTTAATTTGTATGCCTTTGTTCCACAATTTATGTACCTTTTAATATACATTATATTGAATCCCTACCAGATTTATCAGTAGTATACTAGACATACGTAGGAAAAAAATTAAAGCGAAAAGGGCTCGATTTCAAGGTATTATAAGTATTGGAACACCAACAAAATGTGTATTGGATAATAATGAAATAGTAATTAAACTAATTATTAATAGTTAATGCATATTATTATTAATTAAATATTTACATAAACATATTAGAAAAAGAGAAAGATTATATATTAAATTTATTACTGTAATCATCATTTCAAATACTAATATAATCAGAAATTAGAAGCAATAATTTTTATATACCAGGGATGTTAAAAAAATTGCGAAAAAATTAGGGGGGTGGTTATATCGGCATTGGTATTTTTAAGATATTATTCGTACACATCAGCATTTATTCTTACTTCGAAAATAATTTATCGAATATAACTTATTTAATAGTAGGTCCCCTGTCCCTTCAAAGTAAACTGCGCAATCACAAACTAATTATCAGATTTTTTTTTCTTTAAATTCCAAGTAAAACATCAAACGGGAAATTTTCGCCACTTTACTCTTCTCTTCACTTCTTTCTTTTCCACAAAAACAAAAGTAAAAGCACAAAAATAATACTCCCATTTGTACAAGCTCCGGTCTCCCAAACAATTTTAAACTTAATTACGCTTCATCATTTCGGCAACGCAAACTGCTTTCCAAAACGGTCGCAGATGGCGCGTGGAAGAGCGAAGACTCTCCGTTCCCAACCTCGTTTAAAATTTCCATTAAAATGTGAAACAACTCAACTCAACCATCTTGAAAGGATTGCGTGAGAGATGAAGTAAGAGGGGTCAGTTCTTGGGGGGTTGGTTTCCAGATCTTAACTCAGCAGCGAGCGTTAATATTTGAAGGAGTCTGAAATAATGTCATTTGAAAGGCTTGGGCTTTTAAAGTGGAGGATTTCAATGGGAAGTGGTTTCTAATAAATTGAGAAATGAATAACTAACTGTCATCATGGAAAATTAATTTTTAACCGGAGAAATTACCTATTAATGGGAAATTTTCTTTATTTTTACGGTTTGATTCCAATACTTGTCCCGTTAAAAAATTAGGGTTCTAAATAACAGAAATAACACCAATTTTTATTATTTTTAAAATATAACACCATATGTAATAACTTAGTTTGCAAATTTTCGACGACATTTCTTCTATTTGGCTCCAAAACCAGTTTGGCGTCTTTTAGCAGCAGGGAAAACGGAATTGTACCATTTTTACTGTAAGTACAGAAACACTGTGAAAAATGCGTTTAGAAAGTAGAAACTTAACTTATAAAAACTCAAAAATGTAAAAACATTTTATTGGTCATTTTTTTTAGAGAAGTAGCAGTTGAAGAAATATATTTGGCTGACTGAAATGGGGGATAAAGATTTAAAGAGGGGGGTAATCAAACATCTATAAACCGCTCCAACATGGACAAATTATTTTTGGACATTATACTTTAAGGACCTATACGAAGTAATATAAATCTTCCATTGATTTTTCAAGGATATTTAAGATTACTGAAGTGCATGATGCTAAACCTGATAAAATTAGTTAGACTAGTTTTAAAACTAATGTTGGAATCCAAATATTTTACACAAAATAAGAGAAGTGGTTAATCTTACGCATATAAAAAAAAGTATTGAAGAGGTTATATTAGAAAATGGCTTTTTTATCACACTTGACATACCATTAATAAGAGAGAGGAAAAGTTTTGTTGATTCTAATCAAATTTAGACCAGCAAAAACATTTAGTCCAAAAATTTAAAAATAGTTTTGTAAACTATTATTATATTCTACAATTACAAAAAAACAGCATTAGAAATAGTTCTAGCTACAAAATAAGCAATAACAATTAAGAATTGGTCGAATACCGTAATAAAACACTTAATTTCATAGGCATCCAATTATTGGTGGAAGACAAATAATATTTGGTCAGAGAAAATCATTAAAATATATTAATCACAAAACAGTCCTTTGTGACACATTTCCATCGAATACCACAGCTCCCCATACTATTACCTTCCCAACAATATGGCAAAGCTTTTGATCAATGTTAGCGAAAATAAATTAACCGGCTATTCATCCGCAGTCAAAGGAAATTGCTCTTAAAAATATTCAATAACGCAATTTCAACACTAAAGTAACTGTTGTCGTCGCGATAAAAATCTTGCTATCTCAGCAGCATTTATTGAATCCGCTTAAAACTCAAGTTCCATAGGAAAATCGAATGATAAATGGGTCCACTCAATCAGAGGGAGGGGAGATTCTATCGAATCGAGATCCCCCTCTCGATTGCCCCGGAACAGATTGGGTTCTATCCCTCCCAAAATGTATGGCCATCCCCCCTCAGGGAAATGAATGAATTCGCCTGGGATTGAATGAAAGACGTTTGAATTCCAAGTAGCGTTTTCGATTTGGGTTGCGAAGGTTGGATTTGCATGTCCGTTCATGCTTGCAAATTTATGGGGAGTGTTTTGAGCATACACAAAACCCCGTGGAAAAGATGCAGAGCAGTGTCCGACGGTTCTGTGCCCCGAAAAATGTCGTAAATTGAGTGGAGAAAAACGGTTATGGGAACTGTTGGCGAAGTCCATCAGCGGGAAAATATCCTCAAAGAATGTGATTGAATGGTCGATTGGTAGGCATAGACTTCTGGACGTAGGTCATAGTAAAGGCAATAAAGGGATTAAAAAATGGGCTCTTCATAATGGGGTTGCAGGGCCTCCTATAGATTTCTAGACATAGTTCATAAGTAAAACTAAATAAGACATCCTAAAGTGGGTGGGATATTTCTAGACATAGTTCATAAGTAAAACTAAATAAGAGATCCTAAAGTGGGCACACCGTAATGGAGGTACAGAACCCTAGTCATAGATTTTTAAACGTAGGTCAACGAAATAAATGGATCTGAAAATGAGTTCATCATCATGGAGTTGTAATGATTCATAATGCAAATCATCTAAGGGAGTAAGTATTAAGTAATGCCTCCGTCAAGTAATGATCATTCTTCGAATCTTCAAGTATACGGATGAATAAAAATAGTCTTCTGAGGAATAACTTCTGTTAAATTATGTTTTCATTTTATATTACACTAATATTATCGCCTTTTCTAAGAAAAAATTCATGTATCACCCCTTTTTCCAGTTTTTTTTTCTTCCAGGTACTTAACTCATAATAAAGTATGTTGGAGAAATTGATGATTACTTTACTTAATAGTAATTTTATCAAAACCATTATTTAAGTCACACACAAAGGCACTTTTAATCTTCTTTGAGATTTTTAAAGAAAATAATCATGTTCGGAATACAGACCACTTTGAAAATACATGACTGAATCACATAATGACTAATAGTTTTGAAATTAACATCCAAGAAATTCTTAAAAATATCTGAATTTACTTTATTGTTTTTAAAAAATTTTAAAACCATGATAATAAATAGAACATAAAATTAAATTTCTGACAATTTTACGATTTTCCGTGTTTGAGACATTATTTTCATGTTGTATTAAAACAGCTTATAATGATAATCATAGAATTTTGAAGGAGAGAAAAGTTCAGGTATTTTAGGGCGAACTTCCGCATGTAATCATTTTAAAGTCGACAACTACATACATTGAGCGTTAGACAAACTCAAAACAACCTTGTAAAAATATAAAACTTTATAGAGTACTTCCTCATTTTAAACGTAATTGAACATACGAAATAGAGAGGATCCTACTTTCAAATCATTAGACCTTTTCTGTTTACTCAGAAGAGTTTTGAGTTTGGGATAATAAAAATAGTCAGTAATTAAATTGCACAGTTTGAAAAACATTTTAGCTAATAGTTTCTCATCATACCATGTGATCAATTTGATACTCTATCTTACTTTTATGCATAAGTGTTTAGTTGAATTTAAATAATCAGGGCTCTATTTTAGCTAAAATGTATTCTTTTAAATTGCATCCTTAGTTGGAGATACAAAAAATATTTATTTTCTTAAACATGTTCGGAAAAGTTAAACGCTGAAATTCTGAATCTGAAATTCCTGGGCCTAGTTTTAGTATTTTCAAATGTTTTATCAATTTATCTTCCCAAGTAACACATAACAGCTGCACATAACAATATGGTACATAGCTGCATGTGCAATATGTACATAACAAACTGCAGCTGTTATGTGTTACTTGGGAAGATAAATTGATAAAACATGTGAAAATACTAAAACTAGGCCCAGGAATTTCAGATTCAGAATTTCAGCGTTTAACTTTTCCAAACATGTTTAAGAAAATAAATATTTTTTGTATCTCCAACTCAGGATGCAATTTAAAAGAATACATTTTAGCTCTAACATGTTCTTTTCACTTTTACAAGTACATCTTAAAAAAGAATCCTTTAGGAATACAGCAATCTCTAGAAAACAAATTTAAACTACTTTATTCAACCTTTAATCTCATCTCAAAATTTCTAAAAATTCTCAGCTTAGAGTTTAGAGATAACAAGTATTCTTCTCTTTTCAGGTTTATTCTCTCTTATGGCATAGTAAGGAATTCCTAACCAGAGCAATTCGCAACAGAAGTCGGGTATATTCTCTTCACGTCTAGACTCGTTCCTGGTATATGGGATTATATTAAAGTTTCACTTTTAGAGGGAAACTTGAGACTTATTTCTATTTTTATACAGCGATGCAATTCAGAATACTTTCGCTATGATTGTCAAAGGTAAAGAACAGTATTTACGTCATACCAAATTTTTTGTGCCTCAGAGACAGGATAGAATTCATAAAATTCTTATGTATTATCTTGTGTTGTTTCTAAATATTGTGACAGAGGTAAAGTAAACATGAGTATTTACCAGTAGAAATACGCTTAAATAAAATTATTATGTTTTGTGGTTGCTACTCAAGAACTTTAGGCAACCATAGGAATGACACCAAAATATAATAAATTTTTTCTCCTTACAGTTGATTTAAAGTTTAAGTGGACACTCATGATGCTTATTATTTAATATTAGTACGGTAAATTGTAAAACTTTTACCTATTCCATCTTTAATTATATCTAATGAACAAATTTAATTCGGGTATATGCTACAAGAAAAAAAAATATTAAACAACTTTTATAACGCGAGATAGAATATCACTTGATAAAGTTACTAAAATAATCAAATAAACTAATATTTTATATCTTTATACCCAGTATAGTAAATAAATATCACATAAACTGAAAATCAGTGTAGCTTTAAATTGCATGAACTTAAAAGGTTAAATCAAGGATATACAATTCAGTTACCATACTAGTAGTTTGGAAGTCTTTTATACAAACTGGAAATAGACCATCCGAAAGAATCTTGATAATAATGCTACATATTATCTAATTGAAACATATTTAATATAGACTATTACAAGAACGAAAAAGGGAAATATTTCATATCCAAGAAAACAAACTATAGAAAACTAAAAGCACCAAGAATAGACTAAACGGCATCGAACATCCCTTGGCCTGATACCAAAGGAAAAGGGAATCCTGGGAGTCCTCTCAAGTGGATATGAATAATTAATCTCTGAGGATTCCATTCCACCTAATAGAGAGCAGGTGGAATGATTTTCCGGATGTTCGATCCAACAGAATTAACATACCGAAAAATTACTTCCACTCCATTCGGCTTCTGGTTCTAGCTTTTCGCTCGAATTAGTTTGGTCTGGGGACGGCAGTTGAACTCAGAACATGGCAGATTACATCGTTTTCTGTCTTCGAGGTGAAAAAGATTGAATTCATTGAAAAATACCGATCGGAAGTTTTAGGATGTAGTATCTTCTACTTAAAATGTATTGATTATGAGTAGATATGAATAGAGGTCTCAGTAGTAAGAAATTAATGTGCAGGTTATAGAAACTGGAGTTCAAATATGAAATAAACATAAATAGATTAGTTGTCCCAATTTTTAACATTGAAAAAAAAAAACGAGTGAACCATTAAATTATAAAGAAATTTTTAAAATTTTCATGACGGAAAACCACGAAAACTAAATTGAAAAATTATTTTGTTTGAAATTCTAAGTTCATTCTTTTCCGATTTATTTTTGTTGGATAACCTTAGTTATGATTCTTATTAGTCTTACGTGGATCAGAAACATAACTTTACATACTTTTCAGCTATAAAAATTAGAATTATCTATTAGTGCACTTGATTCTAAAAAATGAATATAATATAACTTACGATTTGTAACTGTATATTTAATTATATATTGTTAGTGTGCTTTAAGTAACTACGTATATCTGATGTTTATACTTAAAAGAAAAAACAAAAGAACTTCGGATTATTAAAACATTTTTTATTAATAAAAATATGACAATGACTTAAATGCTATCGAAAAAGGTTTTGAAATACAGAATTCCGGTTCAACTAAGGTCGGGATCCAAAAATTGAAATCTACTTTTCTAATTAAAATATACTTTCAAGCGTTAGGCACAATGATGGTGCTTTATTTTTAAGATGATAAATTTAAAGGTAAATACAACATATAGCACGGGTTGGGTACCAATGGATTGGAAGTTGGCCAATATAACACCGATCTTTAAAAAGGGAATAAAAAGTGATCCGGACAATTATAGACCTGTAAGTCTAACTTCAGTAATATATAGACACGAAGGCACGTTCTTTTCAATTTACTCACATAAATGTCACACTGATGACTTCAAAGGTTTGGAATGAGCAACTTTCCCACGCGATGTGGGATGTTTTTTTAAAGGCAAAAACTGCTATCAAGTCAAGCCTTACATAGTTTACACGAATTATGTGACGACGTGAAGCTATGATAAGACCTTGTTCCGATAAAAACGGAGGATACTGCCCTTACCCAAACGCGCGTCTTAAACATTTTCTAAAGATATCTTACATTGACAAGAAAAACTGCAGCGAATTATAAAAACTGCGCAAAAACTGGGTTTATAAATAGGAGTGGAATTTAAATGAG
Source organism: Tetragnatha montana (assembly GCA_963680715.1). Classification (NCBI taxonomy): domain Eukaryota; kingdom Metazoa; phylum Arthropoda; class Arachnida; order Araneae; family Tetragnathidae; genus Tetragnatha; species Tetragnatha montana. The sequence continues at coordinate 18,508,602 of OY796685.1, forward strand.
CCTGAATAATGAAAAAACTTTTAGTCTTGTTGGCTCTTTTAATCAACTTCATAGGAATTTTATTTTATGAACTCATAAAAATTAAATTACGTATAAAGATATCTTGTTTTAGATTATAACGTCAGATTCATCTTTATTTGACTCAAAAATCACAATTAACTTTGAGCAAATTTGCCGAAACTACTATTTTTCTATACACTTCTGGTGAGCTTTCTCACCCACCACTAAAAGAGTATTATTCAAATGGGGGTGGGTATAAATACAGACTGAAGCAAGTATAACTTCAAAGTATACTTTAAGTCGAACCTTTTTATCCCCCCGCGGCTCGCATCTTGCAACACATTATTAAAAATCTTGTTGCATTAACATTATTAAAAAAACATTAAAAAACATTATTAAAAATTGTACAACAGTAACATAGTTTTAAATTTTAAATGAAATGAAACCAAGTAAAAAAATTTCTTGGATGATGCTTAAAATTTTAAATGCAGTCGACTCCGCGTATTGTGATCACGGTTAATGTTATCAAAATTGACCAGTCCCGATCACTCCTACTAAACGCAACGCAAAATGTATCGTTTTATGTGCTTAATATTAGCGAAATCTGGTGAAATTGCAAAATATATACTTGATAATAGTTTTATATGCTTCAATTAGGACTGCACATAGTTGTGATTTTAAAGCAAACCCTCGATTTACGCTGTTTGAAACTTTCTAGTGTCAGGTTGCTTATTATTATTATTATCAGTCGGAGATACTATTCTACTATTAGACAAAAGCGATCACATTAAGCGGAATCGACTGTAATATTTGAACTCCTCCCAAAAACATGTCCCGGTGAGCCTATAAATACAAGAACCTTATAGCCATATTCACAACAGTCAGTGTCAGTGTTGACTAGCATCTAAGGAAAGAAAGTTTAGCTAGTTTAGCTTTATGCTGACTTTCAAGTTTTTTTACGGCCATCCCCAACATTATGACGGCATTTTTGACGTGCTCGTCCTTAGTCTCTCTTCCCACACTGAACAGCAGAGTCCTCCGCGCGAGTGGCACGGACACTCCCGAGTTCACCAAAACGGAAGAAGCGGCCGATCTGTCGGAATGACAATTCGACCCGGTGCTGGCAAGCACTTTCTTCGCCGCGGCCAGCAGCTCTTCTCCAGTCAAGAAATCATAGTTAAAAGCCACACAGACAGTATTGGGTAACCGACATTCACAGTTGGGGAATTTGATCTTTTTGTCAAAATCTACACTTAGGTACTCTATTAAGTCGCTGGAAACCGATAACATGTGGCTACTGTATTTATCAAGGTTCAATGTAACCAGTTCTGCAGCTTTTCCTAATCCAGCAATCATGCACGTGTTTTCTGTACCAGAGCGGTGCTCTCCTATTTGTCCACCGCCGTTGAAATGGGGGCACAGCGGCCGTCCTCGCCGGAAGTACAGAGCTCCGATGCGGGGACCGTAGAACTTGTGCCCCGAGATGGTCAAGTAATCAACGCCCAGAGCGTCCACGGACACCTCAATCTTCCCCAAGGCTTGAGAGGCGTCGGTGTGGATGAGGACTCTGTTGATGAGCTGATTATCCAATTTGTTCGACTGACTCAGATCCCTGAGTTTCGGTCGAAGCAGGTCGACCATGAGTTCGACCATCTGAACGGCACCTGTTTCGGGGTTGGCGAGCATCAGCGTAATCAGACAAGTGTTGCTTTTGACAGACTTCACCATTTCGAAGACATATGCCGTGCCGCAAGGCATTGTCGCTACAAACGTAGCTTCGATATGGCGTTTTTCCACTAGCTTTTCGAGACGGCAGCGGATGGAGTCGTGCTCGATATTGGACGTTATAATGTGCGGTATCTCACCTTCGCGAAAGTCGCCTTGTTCCTTCAACGTGGCGTAAAAATGCCAAATTGCAGTCTCGATGACTATTTTATTGCTCACGGTTCCACCGGTCGTAAACATTATTTCGTGGGGAGCGGAACCAATCATATCGGCAACTTTCTTGCGAGCATCTTCTATCACACTGTCTGCATTCTTTCCGGCCTCAAGCGAGCTGCGTGTACTGCTTATAGTCTTCTGTACTTCTGGATCTACAGGAGTAGTCGTATTATAATTCAAGGTGTAAATCATGGTTACTTTTTGGGAGTTTCAAACACCTACCAAATCCCTAAATCTAGCTGATAAAATTTGGAGTTCAGAATACAGTGGAAGCTCTTATAGCGTAATTAATCCGTACCGAGTTTTCTGTCGCTATAAGAGCAAACTTCGAGTGATACACTCGAGTGTAGAATATCACTCGTTTAAAAGCAATAAACTCGTTAAGCTAAACTATCAATTTTGATGCTTTTCGGGAAGGTGGACTCGATTCCCTCAATGATGTACAGTCGACGTCAAAAAAATCGTTACAGTTGCTCCAGTGACGGAATTGCGGAATTTTGAAATAATCGCAGAATCGTTCTTCTGATAGGAAAGATTGGCGAGAACTATTCTAATATCTAATTTAAGGAAACATATTTGGCTGGTTATCCATGATTTGGCGCAGGAAAATATTGGCGAGAATCATTTTAATATCTAATTTAAGGAAATATATTTGGCTGGTTATCCATGATTTGGCGCAGTTTTTTTTTTTTTTAAATAATATTGCCTCAAAATCGTTGTATAGTGGTTAGAGTAACGTCTTCATAATCGGAAGTTCGCGGGTTCTATCCTCAATGCTGATCATTCTTATAATGCCACTACGATTGATGTTTAAATTCATTTACGGATGATTCAATCTTTGTGGAGGACCATCTTACATTATTTTTTTCGTTCAAAGCACTATATTTTATAGCAGCTGTTAACGTTTTACCCTAAATCTTAAAATAATTATTTATAAAATTTAATTAGAACTCTGGCTCTTCCACTATGATCTTACAAAAAAAATAATCAGCTCTGATAAGTAGGTAATTTTTTTAGGATATTTTGAACCTCACCCTAGCAAAAATATTTTATTTAAAGAAATTTTTTAGTCAGAGAAAGAGAGAAATTTCTTAAGCATTTTGTTACCAAACTTATTCAAGCAAATACAAGTTATAAACATAATTCTTAGCAGTATTTCAGAAAATAATTCTATTTTAACTATTTTTATAAAGTTCTTTTAAATGACGTTATATTTTTGAGTGTGTGCAATGTGCATAGCTTTTTACTTTTCATCAGCAACTTGTGGATTAATAAGCGCAGCGTGATAAAATTTAAAGATCATAAATTAAATAATTACAAATTATATTATTGAAATAAAAATAGAAGCTTTTCTTTTAAGTCAATAAAATAAAAAATAAGTTTAAAATTAAGATATTTTGGTTATAATGAAGATTTATGAAATTTACTTTTATTGTTACACTTGATAGTTATAATCAGTGGCGGATCTACGGGGGGGGGGGCTTTCGGGCATTATTAATAATACCCGATTTATGACTTTGCCCGTAACAGCTATCGGCCGTATTCAGAAACTTTAAACACGATTATGAACCGATACGAGACCGAGAACTATCTATCGAAAGGATCAATTTCAAACGAGTACTCCAGCTCACTCGTCTCCTCGAAAACGATTAATTTAGAGGACTCTGATTGGTTGAAAATAAATTCGCGTCATCGTTGGGAGGTTTGTTTATTTCCATTCCCAACGATGACGCGAATTTATTTTCGAACAATCAAAGTCGTCTAAATTACTCGTTTTTGAGGAGACGAGTGAGCTGGAGTACTCGTTTCAAATTGATCGTTTCGAGAGCATTTCGATAGAACGTTCTCGGTCTCGTATCATCGTTATCGCATCGGTTCATCAACGTGTTAAAAGTTTCTGAATACGGCCCATACCTTTTACCCACCCCACAGCAATTATTCAACACTCGAAGAGGGGTTCTGAGATCAACCGCATTCCTCATGTGTGTTAGCTGTGCTGTAGGTAAGCTGGCGGGGAACAAGTACTGAACGGTACCTGATTAAAACACCTAAATAAAAAAACATAAAAATAAAAGTGGTGGTCATATTAAACTTAAAAAAAACTGAGAAAGTGTAAATAGTTTCCAAAGATGATTATTTTTACCACCAGTAATAATTTATAAATTTCTTATAAGTAATAACAGATCTGACTGGAACAGTTATCGCATCCAGGTTAGCCTGGTTTAGAGTCGTGTCATAGCCAATGAGGTCATACCGAGACGCGATTCTGCTGCTAAGGGGCAGGAACGGCTTACGCTGCTGGTACCCCGTAACCGACTAATGTGGATTGTGGAACAGTTATTGTCATGCCCCGGGGTAAATTGTGTTAGAGGCGAGACATATCCATTGAGGGGCAAGAGCAGCTTACGCTTCTGGAACCCTGTAACCGACTAATCGGACTGGAATAACTAAAAAGCAAGCTTTGCTTGCTCATGGATCCAATAACTTATGAAATTAGAGTAGATTTCATTCCTATTTGTCAAAGAAAGACACTTGTGCATGATCTTTTTCTTACAAATTAGTCAATCCTACACTGACACATCTTGCGCGATAAAGATATTTTTCCAAGAATTTGCATACGTAAAATTATTTTTTAAGGATTACTTTTAATTTCTAAAGTGTGCACGAAAAGTCCTTAGATATTTCCAAAATTCATAAAATCTAGAAAAATAATCTAAGTAAAAACGATATTCATTTTTGGCATCGGTTGGTCAGCAATAAAATTTTTTAGTTCAAAATGATGTTCACAGATGGCGCCACACAAAAATCTCGAGAATACGTGTTTGATTCAACGGGCTTTCAAGGTCAATGTGCTTTTCGGGCTGTCTGTATTAACCAGGCCTGACGAGAGAGGGGGGGGCGAGGGGGTACGATACCCCGGGCCCGGGCCGGTAGGGGTCCCGGCACCCAAATCTTTTCATATTGAGTACTAAGACGGGTATCATTTTGAATATTTTGGAAATTAATTTGTTCAAGTAAAGGTCCAAAAATGAGTAAATTCCCAGTTTTCTAGGGCATATTTTCAAAAATTTTCTGAGGGAAGACCCCCAGACCCCATTTATTACTTGTTACTCATCGTATTATCAAGAAAACGATACTTTTAAGTTGAGTGAAATTCAGATCTTGCCTAGAAATATTCTAAAAATTACATTAAGCCTATGAATGGATGGGTGGAGGTATTTCAGAAAATTTCGCCCCCTACCTCGAAATGAGAATATGTCATTGGGGGCCCGCTTCTCAACCTTGTACCCGGGGCCCGATTTGGCTCTCGGCGGCCCTGGTATTAACAAAGTGGATATTTACTTTCTTTCTTAGGCTACACTAATGTTTAAATAAAATGGTAGCCACTCTTTGAAAAATAGAAATTTACTATACCATTATATATGGGAATAACGGAAAAAAACTTAATTTAAAAATAAAAATTGAAATTGCATTCAGCATTTAAATATTTTTTTTATTAAAACTTTTTATTTTCTACAATAAGAACGTAATTGAAATATTAATAAACTTCAGGTATAACTTCTAACTCTTTTAAATTATAAAATCAGCAAAATAAGTGGCAGGTAACGTTTAAATGTGACGACTTAAAGTATTCAATACCAGCGCTCTAACCGTTAAGCCACAGGGAGATCCACATTGAGAAACGCAAATATTAACAAATTACAAAAGGTTTGGCTTAGTTCTGTGGGTTACTGTAATTTTAACAAGTGGCAAACCTTTGGCGATCGGGATTGGCGAAATATTTTCAAACCTTTTTTCCTATACCATGCGCACGGGGTTAATGTCTAGATTCCTATTAAGGGTCCTTGTAACGATTTTTTTTGACTCCGACTGTACTTTTAGTAGACTAATTTATAAAGTCTGGAGGAAATTTCAACCTGAAAACGATATCATTGGGATTTAGAACACAGTTCGAATCATCCAATTGATCTTTCCTCACTTTAAACAATTGTTTCTTATTTTAAGAAGTCTTGATATACTTCCAATTTCATGTTATATTACCTTATTTTTTGCTTTTATTTTAATTTATATAAAGTTTAAGATCAATATTTTACAGAGTATAAATATTTGCTTTTTAATTTATTGCATAGCTTAGCTTCCTTAGAAAGATCTGATGCTTAACAAAATTTATTACATCAATTTCCCCTGCATCTGCATGCAATATGAAAAATTTATGTCTTAAATATAAGTCAAAAAATTGGAAATAAAGAAAGATAAATGAATACGCTTATAAATTTAAAGTCTAAAATCAACAAGGACGTTAGGTAGCGAAAGGTTTCGTTTGGAATTGTAGCCGGTTACCCCGGGCGAAAGCAAGCGAGAAGAAGATGCGATCGTTACATGGTGCTGTTTGTCATACTCTGATATTTGTTTATTGGCTAATTCTGGTGTGACGCACACAAACCGATCCAGAAAAGTATTCAATAAGCTGAATCGATTCGAAGATTAGTCTTTATAAGAGCACAAAAGTGCTCTTATAGAGACTAATTTTTGGGTCTTTATAAGAGAGTATTTTTATAAGAGCAGGTCGCTATAAGAGCTTCCACTGTATATGTAAACAATAGAAAAGAATGGTTGCAGTTAAGAAGCAAACATGGCAGTGAGTTGAAAATAATCAGAGATGGGGCCAGGATGGACCGGTTGGATTACGTTCAGCCAACCACGATAGCAGTCTAGTGCACTGTCCCTGGTGTCGGTTCGATTCCAGCCTCGCCCTGGGGGTATTTTCTCTCTCTCTCTCTGTGTGTCAGTAAAAAATTCTGCTCTCATTGCAGCGCGTATGGACTACATGAAACACTGATTTTCGATATTTAATTTTGTTCCTTTGTCCTGAAAATTTAATAATTTATTTGCACCTACAAAGGTCACCAGATGTGTAAATTTCATCAAAATCTAGGGGGACGGATGGCCTGTTCGGTTTGCTCTCTGCCTTTCACGCCAGCAGTCTGAGCACTGCTCCGTCGTGAGTTCGATTCTCACCTCGCCCCTGGGTGTATTTTCCTTCTTTGTGTCAGTAAAAATTCTGTTGGGTCTGTCTTACTTGACGAAGGTGTATAAGCGGATCCTTGAGATCAAGCACACATACCTGAAAATATATGTAACACCAACCAACCAACCATCAAAATCTAACAAGTCCTTCATGTTGTTGCATTTTTTATGAACAGGAGTATATTATAACTTGTTACTTCCTTTCTTTTCAAAATTTTGTATTTTTGTACTGGCTAGTTCTTTAAAAAAAATTAACTTTTAAAGTTATTTTTAACAGATCATGTTGAACATGTAATTTAGATAAAATTTTTTTTGAGGCATCCTGATAGTTTGCTAACAACTATTCATATCAAACTGCCGGATTACTACCCCTGACCCTCCATTAGGAAAATCCGGATAATCATTTGCTGGAATCTAGATCTCTAAGAATTCCACCGCCGCTCATCAAGAGTAGTATCAAATGAGTTTTAATTTATGAAATAAATAAGTTCCGTACAATCTAAATATTACTTGAATTAAAAGTTAAATTCATTTGAATTTTAATTATATAAGTTTTCTATAGATGGAAACTTGAAGTAAACAAAATCTAAGGAAAGCTAGAAAAGTGAGCCAACTGAAAAAGAGCCAAAATTCACTAAGGGCCATATTCAGATCTTCGTAACCGCCGTGGCGTTTACGAAAATCCTAATCCGGCGTGAATCTGACTCACCGTATTCACATCTCACTCCGAAGGAGGCGGTGATCTCGGAGAGTCAGCTCATTAGTTAGTTGTGTTTTTGACGAAACCGTACGTAGCAACCAATAAAACCCGTCGATAAAAGTGGAAATAACAGGTTTTGAAACGGATAGCGTCACTTTAAGACACACTGATGATGCCAAAAACGTAAACAAAATAGGAGAAGCGTGATTATTCCACGTGCAGCAATTTATTTTGATATACAGGAACAGGGTGATTCAGATAAGTGTTTCACAACTTCTAGGGAAGGTAGGGTTACATCAAGACGAACAAGAATCGGTATAGGTTAGGGGGTCGCAGGTGGGGTGTAAGGGGTGAAAATTAGCTAAAACACCTCGCATATCTGGGCCAGAAAGATATACAATTGTTCGATTCCGGCATTTTTTACATTCAACCAATTCAAATTTTTCATGTAAAAACGAGATGCAAGTGATTATTCCGTTGATTATCCCGTTGGTTAAGTTGCAAGAAAGACAGACACAACAGAAATTTTCTGACACAGAGAAGGAAAGTAGTACACCCAGGGCAAAGGCCGGAATCGAACCGACGGCTGATACAGTGCGCGGACAGACTGCTACAGGCCCGTATAGCTACGGGGGGGCAAGGGGGGGCTGAGCCCCCCCTGGCACCTTCGTTTGCCCCCCCCCCCTAGAAAATTTTCACGGGCCCCCCGAAATTTTGACTAGGGCTAAAAATGCTTCGTTATTTTTTATTTAAGTTTCCGAAAAAAAATTTTAATTTTTAAATGAATTGATTTTTTTTCATTATTTTTTAATTAATTTAAACTTTTTCAAGTTAAATATTTGTCTGTGTCTGATGTTATTCTACTCTCCAGTGCGCATTCTAGGGATGGAATCCCACTCCTAGAACTTATAGCTAAAAAGCAATAAACAAGGAACTTGCCGATTTGTATAATACATACAATGCTCGCATGTTGACATAAATGGTGAAATTCGGTTACTCATCAACGATTTTTATTCATTAGTATGATAGTGATAAGAGATACAAATTGAAATAACTCACAGCACGAAGCAATTTTCAAAAACAAAGCATTGATCGAAATTCTCTAACAGATATATTAGCAACTCATCCTCTTTATGAGACGAATAGCCAGCGCCCTTCAACCCTTAATATATTAATGCTTTCTTATTGTATTCATTAATAACTTTTTCCGGTCATTTCTTTATTAGGATAGTTTGAACCTTATTTCTGAATTAATACAGTACTCATCTCAATAAGTCGTCAGCTTTTAAAGAGTGCAAACGTTTTTAATATCGGGCTCAGAACTTCGAAAGTATTTACTTGAATATTATGATTTTGTATAATTAAAAAGCATTTTTAGGGTAAGTACACTTTTAACTTGAGTATTTTTCAAACAAATTGAAAATGTTAAGTTCGTATCATTCCATAAGGTTTTATGAGATATATGTGTATACTATTATAATGTGAGTTGAATATAAAATTGAAAAAAATATTTTAATTTCATTTAAGAAATTTTTAGCCTAGAACTAAAAAATTGTAGTATTAAAAAATAAATAATTTCTCTCCATATTTTTTTTTTTAATTTCATCTTTATGCAAATTTTGATTTTACAGCCAAGAAATATTTTTTTTCTTGAAATTCTGGCATTAATTAAATTTTCGGGATTTCTCGGGATCCCGGGATGATGTCGAATTTTATCTCGAAATCCCGGGATGACCAAAATTCCCTAAAACGACAATCCCTAGTTGTTACTTATCTCCGATGGTCATTATCTATTTTCTATTTCTTTGCGGAAGAATTGGATTTCCAGAATATCAGTTATTTGTCATCTCTCGGAGTTGGATTGCCATCCAAAGAAGAAATAACTGTGGTAAAATCCTATTTGGAGAAGTCGGGAAATTGTGGAGACGGATTTCAAAAAATTTTTAAGCAAAAAGAGGCCTTTGAAGATACGTACAAATTGCTGGCGACTTCACGTACGTTCGGGTGCAGTACCGCTTTGTGCGAATCTACATTTTCTGTACTTACCCGCATAGATAGGGTACAACGTTTATCAATGACTCACCAGCGTTTAGCAAATTTGGTTTCCCTTGAGTTTGAAAAAAATCGAACAAATAGCATTGATTTTCAAAAGTTTTTGAGAAAGTTTAATGATATGAAAAGCAGGAGATTACAATTGTTTTAATTTGTGAATGGTAAGGAACGTGTTTCCTTTATTATCAATTTATTTTAATTTTCCTTTTTTATATTAAGTGTTTAAAGGCACTAATGTAAAAACAACCCTTTTTATAAGGGTTAATTACCTATGGCATCCATTCATTCATTCGTGTTTTTTTATTCATTTCGTAAAAATTTCAATTTTTAAAAGGGAATTTCAAAAGCAGGAGATTAAGTATGTAATATAATTTACAATTTCAAAAATGACTATTTTTCAATAAAGTATACATTACATAAATGAATACGTAAAATGAAAATAAACATATTGTTATATCTTTCGTAGTATTACTAGTATTTGGAATCTCTCTATATTAAATAAAAGTAACGGTCACCGCCGCCGCTGTCGCCGCCGCCGCTGTTTCAGAAATTTTTATTTTTGAACTCTTTGACCTCTCACAACGCAAAAACTACTTGACAGAAATTTATGAAATTTGATAAATTTGTAGAGGAATGTTTGGAGAACAATTTCGAATAAAAAGCTAATTGATGTGATTATTAGTTCTGGGGTATTTTTAAGGTCAAAGTTGAAGTTTTTGTTTTTTCGCCGCGTAATCGCGTTCAGCGAAAACTATTAGCAGCAGAGCTTTGATTTTTTGCAGCCACATACTCTGATATCTGAAGATGTGCACTACGTCGCCCTTTTTTCGAATTTCGAATTAGGTTTGCAGTAATTAATTTTTAAAGTTTCGAAATTTTTGTTACTTTTTCGGTTTTTTCGATCTAAAAGAAAAACTAATCACAATAGGAGTATGATTTTTTAACCACTTATGCCCTTATTTTTTAGAAAAAGATTAGCGTTTAATTCTTTGAAAAATTCGAATTAGTTTTGGAATCATTAAGCATCAAAGTTCCATTTTTTTCATTGTTCTACTAGGTCTTCATCAGACACGTTTAATGTTTATTGGAGATTTTTTAAGTTTATTTTTGACGGTTCACTAGATTGTCGCGAGCACGGATACTTAAAAGTTTTGTGGGTGCACGTTTTTTCTCTTAGTTTGTTAGTGATTGTTAGTAGACTTCCTTGATAACTATGTTTTCAACTATTTTTTGCTTTTGAAATACTAGAGAAATAAATATAATTCGGATGAAGGGTGGAGATTTTTGTTTGGAAGTTGCGTGTTTTTCTGATTAATATTAGCTCATAGTTAGATTAGTCATTGTTTTAAGAGTTAATTAGATTGAATGCGTTTTTAAGTTCATGTGGTTATTAAATGTTTAAGGGAGGATAGTTTATGTATTCTGGAAAAATTAATATTTTTCAATATTTGTTGAACAGGTTGGGAAAATATTTCTAATAAATTAGTGATAAGAGAAATAAAATATTTTAGATTGGATAAGGGTTTTCATTAGAGTTGGTAAATTCTACAAGCGAGCTTTGCTCGCTGAGATCGCGAAGCGATCTTAAAAGAACTGCGAAGCAGTTCCGGGGGTTGGTGAGCGATAGCGAGCAGGGGGCAGGCCCCCTAGTTTATTAAAAATTAACTTGTCTAATGTGTACTTTAGGTAATGAAATAATTTAAATATAAATAAATTACTTGAATGAGTAGACTTAATCGAAATTTCTGTTAGAATTAAAGTTTTCCAAGATACCAAATTATAAGAAACTTGTAGATTGTGTAAATTAAAAATAAAAAATATTCCTTAAATTTAATGAAAAAGGGTTTAAAAGCAATTATTAATATCCTCATAAATATTTATTTGCTATTGTAATAATTAATAATAAATTATCATTTTATTTGATAAACTAAATGCATGTATAAATTAACCAAATACAAGTAAAAATATAATTTACATAAATCCAGGAGTGATAACAATTATTTAGCTTGCCCCCCCCCCCTGAAAAAGTGGGTGCCCCACTTAAGGGAAATTCCTGGCTACGGGCCTGGACTGCTAGCGAGGTTAGCGGTTAGCAGCGTGTAAACCGACCAGGCCGCTCAGCTCAGCCCCCTTGTCTCGAAGGTTCCAGCCAAAGAGAAAAGAGAAAAATCTTGCCGTTTTCGAATTCGGCGGAGGCAGGCCCAGTGAATCAGTCGACTCGGTTTTTCAGCGTTCCAGACAAATTGATTCGGGGAAAAGTCAATCTGAATACGATTTCGACGGATTCGCCCGGCGTTTTCACCGTTGGCGAACATCTGAATATGGCCTTAAATTGGCATTGGATAGAAATTGAAGTATTTACTGGTTTATCGAAATGGTAAAGTACGAAAAAATGTTTTGTATATGTTACGGGCAATGTGATAAATTCAACGGAATTTATCAATGAAATTTCTCACTTTGCCCGCCTCCTCTTCGGGCATTATTAATAATGCCCGATTAATCACTTTGTCCGTAACATATACAAACGCTCCAGTGGCGTATATAGGAATTTATTTCGGGAGGGGCCCAAAATTACTCCCCAGCCCCTCCCCCACATATTTAATAGGTCCAATGTAGCTTTTTAGGTGATAACTTAGGTTCTAAAAACTTAATATAGGAAAAGTTGTTAGTAATAAAAATACAAGTACCAAAGGGGGGGGTCTGGGGGCTGCTCCCCCAGAAAATTTTTGGAAGTTTTTACTAAAAAAAACAGGTTTTTAACTAGTTTCGGTACACTAAGTCCGAATTTTAGATGTACATTTTTATGAACTTAATATTTAAAAAGTTATTAAAATAGAGTTCCAAGTACAAGAGGGGATCTGGGATCCTTCCCCAGAAAATTTTTGGAACTTTACCCCTAAAAACAGGAAACAGGGTTTTATCTTGTTTTTGGAACACCTAGTCCGAATTTTGGACATATTTTTTGGTAGGATTTGGATTTTGATGAACTTATTAAAATAAAGTTGTTAGTAATAAAAATACAAGTACCAAAGGGGGGGTCTGGGGGTCCTCCCCCAAAATTTTTTTTGAAATTTGACCCTAAAATACAGTGTTTTAACTTGTTTTGGTACACCTAGTGTGCATTTCGGGGGGGGGGGCCAGGGCCCCCTCGGCCCCCCCCCCTTATATACGCCACTGAAACGCTCCCTGAAGCTACAGAACTTTCCGGTTTACCTAATACTATTTAACTTTTACCCCAGCTGTTGACCCAAAACTTTCATTGTTCTTGAAAACCACTCGATGTATTGCAATACCACTTTTCGATTGGTTTATGAATCATATTTTTCCATCTACCTATAGAACCAGTTATTATTATAAGTTTATCTACATCTCACTCAGTTTAATTAAAAAATACTAAAAACATAAAACAAATATTTTTGATTTATGAACTGCTTGGCAATTTCATACATATACTTTTTTTAAAAAAAAAAAAAAGTATTAAAAATTATACGTAAAGAAATATAAATTAAAAACTAGAATTCCAAATTAAAAAATTGCACTAAAGAGAAAGAGTTTAATCTATTATAGTATACTTTTTTTGGTTTCCATCCAACTTCCATAACAACGTAAAATATCTAACATTTCAATAAAAATAATAAACTGTGTATGCATAATATTATTAAGGAAAAACTATTACCATTATTTCCTTTGATTCGCTTTAATGCTTAGATAATTTATCCGACTATAAATAGTACCGGTAAAATCACGTTTCGGTATTTACTGCCCGATCCCAACACATTTGTTTTAATTGCAAGAGTGCTAATTCACCATTACCTTCTTTTACGGGTAGCCATTTGTGTTAATTTAGTACAGCCCCAGGCACTATTAGTTTAATGAATTAGTTGAATTGGGGAGTGGAACACAGGCCCTAATGAACCATTTGTTTCGTGTAAGCCAAAGAAAGGTAATAGTTCTCCATAGATCAATGAAAATATTTGCACCATGCGTGCGCGTTATAGATAATTTCAATGGCATATTTATGAGAAATTTTTTTCTACGTTAAATAGAAAAGCATTCAGGTAGGTATTCTGGAAAAAGTTTCATAACTAACAATTCGTGAACGCACTTGACTAAAAATTATAAAAACGATCTATATTATTAGTTTTACAACAAATAATCAAAATAAGCTCCTCGATTTTTTTTCAGATTATGTTATTTAACTTTTATAATTCTCTCCTAAATCCGAAAGTAAGACACTCGTGCATAACATCCCTTAATGACAACGTTCGTGTATTTCCAAGTTCTTTTAACCACCCTTTACCGAGAATTTTTCTCACCGAGAATTTTCTTCGGAAACTATTTGAAAATGAGTCAGCAATAAATTTGAAAGCCAAAACAAATAACATTGACCCACATTACAGATCCTGGGGAAACCCTGTGATTCTGACTGTAGACCCAATCATTAAAGGGGAATGAGTATGGTTCAAGAGTAATGAATCGTTCGTGCTTTTGCCACTGTCAGGCAGGTGGTTGCCTTCTCAGAGCCATTCCTAATAGCTCACGAGGAAGAGAATGGAATTGAAAGACAGGGCCACCTGTCTTATACATAGGTCTTATACAGCTTGGGCTGTTCCTAAGACGTGAGAGGTTTTTCGATTCGTGTGTACAGAGAAATAAAGTAAATCTTACGCGTGAAATTTCTGTTAAGGGATGTTATAAGGGGTGATATCTGTCTAGGGTGATTTACAAGCTGGGTATTTTAGGAATGAGAAGAATTCTGCAAAGAATGGGATAAAACATTGAGGGTAGGGGTTTGAAAGGTGTGAATGTGGCTTAAGATTGCTACTTTATTTGAAGAAATAAAGCTACTAGAAAACTCATACTCATGTCATGAGTCTGGCGGAAAGGAGGGATTTCAGTACGATGTTTCAGAAAAAGTTATCCTGTTTGTTATGGAAAAGTGTAAGTAATATTTTTTCAGAGAGGAGTTCTAGAAAAAAAGACCAAGTAAGAGACAAGTACGCATACAAGATAATAAGGTATATATGGCGAGAAATTGTATTTATTTATTTTAGACTTGTGAAAACTTAGGCAAGACATTCAAGTCAAACAAATTTTTCATTTCTATCCTTCAGTAGTGATAAAATTAGGAAAATTATCCATGGTCCAAAAGTGAAGTTAACTGCATTTAATTTTTAAATATTGTTTTAAAAGTTGCTTTCTCCTACTGTCCATTTTGTATTAAAGCTAATGCGACTTTAAATACTAGCATGAAGATGTGAGTTTTCCATTTGAGTCATTATTTTGAAACATTTTTCTTCATAATCATACATGCAATTGCAATACTCTTAGAAACTTGTTTGAACACAAAAGAAATCATTTTGAAAAAGCATTCTCGACTTAACTATAGTCATTCAGTATACATAAATTAAACATGAAAAATCTTCATTTTGAATAGATTTAGTAAAGCTTAAATTTACAGCATTACTCACATCAAACCAGATTTTTAGAATTCAGATACTTGGATTATTTCTTTAATGACAACCGAATATTCTAATCAGTTCACATCTAAATATAATTACAATGAGTATTATAACCAGATTCTTAGATGACAACTTGTAAAAAACCATCAAAATCCAGGACGCTTTCAGAGCCCTGAGAACTCTTTAATCAGGAAACCGGAAAACCAGTTTGATCCCAAACATGGCAAAAAAAAATTCTCAATTTCGAAAGTGCACTCACCGAATGCTCGTCTGGTATCCAGTATTAGACCGAAAATCAAAGAAATCCAAAAGAGAAATCCACTCTGTGGGGGAAAAAAATCCAGCCGTGCAACCACACACAACACTCGTATCCTCTCGAAGAAAATTAGCGAAAAATACCTCAAAGGCAACGCATTCAGCCTGGCTTCACAAAAATGCTTAAAAAAAAAAGAACAGAAAAAAGTATAACGGCAGACGAAAAAGCCGAGCTTCTGCAAACCACTCAACTTGCCTGGAACATCTCTCTTGAACGAAGATGCGGGGAAGGAGGAGGTGCACGCGCGCCAAAAGTGCTCTCTCGCCAATCGGACGCCAAGGCTCGCCAAACGATTCGGAGGGTGTTTTGAATTGCAAATGGAACGGTGGCGTCTGGTGATTTCGAAGCGGATTTTGATGATTTTTTCTGCTGTGGTTGGGGTTTGGTTTCATGGTCAAGGTGTCGGGTGGTGATCTCGTGATGCATTGGAATAGTTAATTCGTGGAGTGAATTTGTAAGGCAGAAAGCTTTTGTATAGATAGATTTTTATTTTAAAGAATGAGGGAAAACTGGAAAATTGAATGGGTCATTTAAAAACTGTCAAGCAATTATCAGGGATATTACATTCCTCCCTCCACCCTTATCGCAAGTTGCAACAATTCAGTGATCATTTCTCTAATTGTGACGCCACACTTTTAAAATTTATAATTTCAATCAAATTTTACTAATAATTTCTATTTCTTGGGAAATAGTTACGCTTTTATTAAAATTAAATCAACTTTAACAGTGGAAAAAGACCTTCTTTAGCATTGCTACACCAGTAAAAAACAATTACAAAAGTTGGATTCACAAAAATCCCCTTTTCACATTGCATCACACATCTAGGATCCATCCTCTCCCCTTAACGTGGAAAGTAATTTCTGAACGGCTCCAATTATTTGTTTTACTTTATTGTCGAGTGCAGTTTTCATTAAACATTTGTAATTTACATGCAAAGATATTTTGTTTTAAAAACCTACGTATTTTGAATCATATATTTCTAATACAGCAAAAGATTTAAATTTAAAGATTTCATTTTTCAGATTAATTTTAAAGTGTTTAAATATAATTTAAATATAAAAGTATTCATTATCATGATTAAGAAAAAGTGCATCGCTAATACTGGACCAAAATTACCCCAAATGAATTATCTTGGTGCAAAATACATAAAAACATAATATTATTTCTTATTTGCATAATACCAGTATTTTAAGACTCTGATTATGACTAAGTAAGTATGAGAAAGATACATTCGTTTATCATTTTATTATTTTTCGGTAAATGAAAGAATAAAGGAAGTAAAATACTAGACAAATATGCAAATTATAATGTAGAAATCTTAATTTCTTAATCATCTTCTTGGAATTCACTTTCGTAAATATAATAACATGAAATTGTATTCGAAAGCTGTGTTCTGTAGAAAATTTCGTTGCGTAGGAAAATTAAATTACATTTAAAAGCCATTCTCATACATTTTTAACTTACAGAATCAACATAAAAAATTTTAAGTTCAACTACCAACATATGATTTCTCTCAAATACTGGAATTTATTTTAAACTATTGAATATCTGATGAATTTAAACGAGGGATACATCACTCTTACGCCCCATATGTTCCCACAAAAGAAATCCATCAATGCAACCGTATTTCTCCTCACTCCGCGAAACCGTTTCTCCCCATCACAAATGAGCGAAACGATATCCTCTGACATCCCTCCCAAGTGACTAATGCCTTCAATTAAGTGATGATCATAAAAAGATGAATGTCGCCAAAGGCCGACATGTTGCTACACCATTTTCTCGTCCTACTCGATTCCTCCCAATACAATAAATCTGCGGTTGTCATTGCTGATTCGCCGCGACGTCTTTTCTCCTTTGATGCGGTTTCTTTCTCTCTTCCTAGCAGCTGATGGATTCAATTCATGGCTTATAATAATAGCTGCTGGCTTCGTCATATTTCCAAGGCTTACACCAAGAAAAGAGTATATACAGTGCCGTCGTTAGAAATATGATAGCCCATTACCAAAATATGTCAGGAGTTACACTTTGCGAAATTGAGTTTTCTCGTATGATACTACTGTTGAAACTTTTTGATGTAATGCTTTTAGTTTTGGACAGATTTTCTTAGATACCCTTCACAAATTACCTCACTCAATTTTCGAGGGTTTCATACTTCTTCCTCCCCCTACGTCACAATTCGCCATATTTAATATAACCCCCTCTTCTTGGGATGTCCTCCTTCTGACACTACAATTAAACCGCAATTTAACACACTTCGAATATCTTACTTTGTTTTTCATAAGTGAGGATTATTAACTACTGTATGTATTTTATTACTGTTAAATTAAAACTCGAAGTGGAACAATTATAACTCTTTTGGGGCATTTCAACATAGAAAACAAATTTAAAGTGTGATGCCACAAATGTTTTTACTGCTCTTGTCACAATGTGTCTCCTTTTAAACTTATGACGTAATTTGTGAATGACCTTACTTAGGAAAATGTAATAGAAATTGAGAACACGTTGTTAAGTTATGTTTCCGTTATTTGTCGTAAAAACCCTATAGAGCATTTTCAATCACATGACTCGGACCTAACAACGGCCTTAGCAACAGAAGTGTTACAGTTTTTTGCCCTACAGAGGTTAACAGTTACAGAAAATGACTAGGCGTGGAATTCTTCTATTGGAGAATTTGCAATCACGTGACCCCATACTTAAAAACCGCCTTAGCAACAGATAAACACCGCCCTTAGCAACAGTTAAAAGCCCTACAGAAGGTACACAGTTTAAAGAAAATAACCGGTTGTGACGTCACCTGAAAACACTCTATTAATTTCGTGCTGATATTATTTTTTTTGTTAGAACTATATAATTTTTAAATTTTCACACACAGTTTCTATAGAATATATAATTGACAAAAAAAAATCATTTCTTAAAAAACAGTTATTAATATTTTCCGAAACAGTATTCAAAAGTATGGCCATTCCTTCTTCACATATTAAGCAAATTTATTTGTTTTTGTTTTTATTATTGGACAAGGAATTTTTAAGTAACCTCTTAATAACTAAGATATTCTTTTACCCTATACTTAATAATATATACTTTAAGTAATCTATGACGCTTGTGTATTACGCGTGAATTTACAGCATCAGCCAAGAGCTTAGAAAATCCCTTTTAACCCCTGCCTTGAAACAAAATTATCCTATAGTACTTCACTCATCAGGGTGAACTATCTTTAGAATAGACATAATTTATCTTCCTCACAGTTTACGAGTTTAGTGTCTATAACCTTAATCACCTTTCCAATCTCTTTAGATACTATCAAACCCATTATCTCTCTAAATGATAATGAGTTTCCTCAACCTTAAATCTTTGTGGAAATCAAGGGAAATTGCATCATACCTAAAACTATATATGGAGGCGTTTATCCACTATTCTCTAATTCTCTACAAAATATTTAGCTTCACTTATAAATCAAAGATTAAAGGAGTTTTACAAATTCCTCTACGAAGTAAAGTCATAGGTACTTTACTTTTATTTATTTTACTTCAATAAATCATCAATCTTTACATGTCATAATATATTCATATATGAGCTACATTTACGAAATGTTAGTACACATGGATTTAGTATGAAAAATATCAATTTTGGTACTCATAACTATTTAAATATTTTTGTATGTATGTCTGTGTTTTCCCCCATTTTTGTCTTTTGTTCTGTATGTGTGTATTCCTTGTGTTGTATTTTGTAATTATTTGTGATAATAAATTATATTCTATTCTATATTTTTGTTTCATAAGTTTAGTACCATATTGTACCACCTAGGACACATAAAAATCGATAAGAAAACTTTAAAATATATTGGTGTGATTTTGTAAATAGTTTTCGATTATACCACCCAAAAACCAGTTTAATAAAAAACTGATAGGCAATAAAAAAGTAAAAGTCAGTTTTGAAACTATCATTAATATTTTTTAAATTTACAAAACATACGTTTGTTATCAAATTGTGTGAAAATGTTTGAGGAACCTATTTGGCTACATTAAAATCTAACAAAAAATATTCCTTTTTTAAAATTCCTAGCATTTTTTATTGATATACTATACATATTAGACGCGTATTAAGAAGAAACTTTATTTAAATATTGATAAGTGTTTTGTGTTAACGTTTACCCGTAAGATCAACCTTTTTCTGTTGAACTATACAATAAATTATTTACCTATTGCTAGAAAATCTCAAATAAGGGAGCTAGGCATAACTTATCAATCCAACTTCAGTTTTAACTTGATAACTTTAAGATATCAAGTTAAATGCAATAAAAAACTAGGTATTTTAAAGCGATCAACTCATGGTTTTACTGATACATCTGTGTTGATATATCTTTTTAACACATTGGTTCGTTCTGTCCTTGAATGCAACTGTGTAGTTTGGAATCCTTCAAATAAGTCGCATGTTATTTCTATTGAGAAAATTCAAAGGAGGTTTTTTCGTTTTATTTCTTTTAAGACCAGTAATTTGTTATCACCTAATATTACCCTTGAAAAAAGTTTTTTAACTATTTTTAAATTTTTCTTCAAATTATTAAATAATAATACTGATTGCCCTTCAAGCTTCAATATTGGAAGAACTAAATTTTCATGTACCACAATACACTACGAGAAATAATACTTTTAAAAGTGCAATCCAGTGACAAAAATTATATTTTAAATCAAACAATATGTCAATCTTCTAAAATTGTAAACAACATGCCATTACGATATATTTTTTGATTCTTTTAATAATTTAAATAATGATTTTATGTTTGGCAGTAAATAAAAATAAATAAATAAATAGAGATAGACGAAAATTAGATGAGGGATAGACGTGTTTCTGAAACATATATTAAAATCGTCGAATTGAGATCCGATATATCGATTGAAAAGATCAGATAAAAATCTAAATTTGCCAATCAATTAGACATAAAACAAAATACACATTTAAAAGTGCCTTTAAACAAGTTTAATTCTAAACTATCTCTAAACCTTCTAAGCTATGTCCCATATTCCAAATCGTACATTCCAACAATACTTAATCTCTCCACTAATAAATGATCTCCTCTCCCATATTTATCACTCATTTTTGTTTAAAATCTCATCCCACCAAATGATGCATACAGATGAGAGAGAGAGATAGAAAGGGTTCCGGCCAAAATTATTAAAATTTCAACGCACATCCGGATTACAATGGCTGTCGCCGCGTTTGAAGGATGGGACGCTTAATCTGTAGATTAGACACGGATGCTTTCCCGTGTTTGTCAGTGGAGTGAAATTAATTACCCTTGGAGTGTGGTAGGGATCAACCTTGATTATGATAAAGAGAAGATTCATTACGGGAGGGATAGGAGTTGATACACTGAAAAGTCGTCTTTCTGGGAGAATTTACAATTTTGATATTGATATTAGTATTTATAATAACAATCACAATGCTAATATTAATAGAAAAGATCATTTTATTATGTTTTGTTTATGATATTTCACATAATTTTAAACTTTTATATTCAAATATTTTTAAAATTTAATCAATATATTTAATTTAAATGTGAATAAAACATTTTATTGAAATAAATTATAAGCAGTTATTATTTTTTCCAAGTGCCAATAATGGTAATAACCCTAACAGCCATATTCACAGCCATATCTTAAGGATTCTGGAATCCACCAATCAGTGTCAGCAAAAAGCTAATTTCCTTTCTTAACAACAACTTAATAATAATTAACTTAACAACTTAACTTAATAATAACAATCACAATGCTAATATTAATAGAAGAGATCACGCTGCTGGTTAACACCGACGGTTATGGCTGTGAATAAGGCTGTAAGGGTAACATTATATTGATTTAACTATGATAGTTTGGTAACGATAATTATTATGATGATGGTAGGTGGTCGTATTAATGAAAATATCAACGATACTGGTATTAAAATATTTTGACATCATAATGCTCAACTCTTCAGGAAAAAGAAAAACTTGATGGCTCTCTGAAGATTTTTGTAAATGCTGAGATATCAAAACTGTGGATTTGAAGGATCCCCAAATAATCTATTTCAGGCCATCCAGCAACAAATTTAATTTGAATAAAAGTATGTAACTCAAAATGTCCAAAAAATAAGATGTCATAATGCGTTTAAGCGATGAAATATTATGAAATAATATTGTAGAAAAACAATGCACACTTTTGAAAGTTTAGAACTGAGATTTTTTTCATTTGATTTTAATTTTTAAGATTGTCCTTAATATATTGAATTATTTTAGATTGATTGGAATTAGTTGTCAACAAATTGATACTCGTATTACAACGTGGAGTACTTCATTAGCCTTACCGCTTATTAGCTTTAGAATTAATAATTTCCTTCCTCAGTAATTATCATACTAGTCACCATACCCAACGCAACCCCCATTGACACCTGTTGCACCTTCATCTTAATTAACATTAACCCTTTCCTTGGCGATAACTCGCCAAAAATGCGACCCCCCTCAAGAAAAACTAGCTTCAAATGAAGAGAGATCGATAGTTATATCCACAGGGCTCGAGGGGGAGGCATGGGGTGACGTCACAGGCTGGGAAAGGTTCCTTGGGGGAGGGGAGGCAATCCCATTAACTTAGGGGATCTTAAGGGGGAGGGGGAGTGTTCTGGAACAGGAGAGAAAATCGGTTTTCATAAGGGATTTGTTCGATCAGTCGGGTGTTAGATTAAACTGTGAAACCGAAGTTTGTGAGGCGAGAAATGTGTTGGGTGGTAAAAAAGTGAAGTTTGTGGGAAAAAAACTGAATTACTTTTTTTTAAAAAAATTCTATTTTTTTTAAGAGAAGGAGGAGATCATCTGGTTTAAAAACCAATCTGACAAGAATTTGGAAATAAGACCCATTGAGAGGAGAAAATATTACAAGGTTGCAGATTGTTAAAATGTTAAATAACACAGGTTTGAAACGAAAAAGCTGTTTAAAAGTTTTTATCAAATTCCCAATTATTTTGTTTTTTCATACCGAAAAAAATATTGGAAATAATCCTAGACGTCAGAATTTTTCACAAAATTGCAAAATTATTTTGAAATTTTCCCATTTTTCTCAGTTTTAGTACATTTTTATAACTTCCTTACTTTAAAATATTTAAAGTTGTGAGTAAAGAACATATTTAACTATTCCACCAGGATAATAATTAAGAAATCAGCTCTATGCTATACCAAAAGAGTTTATAATTTGTCCCATTTCTTTTATAATAAAATGTCTGTAGTTCACTCTTAGCTTAAACTTTTCAATTTCTTAGCATAAAAAAGTTAAATTATGCAGTTGAAATCAAATTAATTAAATTAATTCTTTTTAATCCATCTTCTTTTAATATTTTAACATTTCAAAAGGGATTTGAGTTTTATTTAAATTAATTAATGTACGCTAACCATTCTAAGCATCATTTAGTTAATAAATAAATAAAACTGTCATTTGTAAAAATTTCAAAGTCGTCTACACTCTCTCGTCTACTCACTCTCTTTCTTTCGTCTACACTCGAAAAAAAAAACGTCTTAGCACCCCATTGTTGATAGTGATTCCTTACGAGCAATTTTTATTGGAACGGATAGGGGTTGCTCTCTATAAATTTTACTGTCTAAATAAAATACCCACCTAGGCGAGTTCCTGCAGACCCCCTACGGAAGAAACCCACCAAACGCATCATTTACCACTATGCACTTTCGGGAGGAAACACCCCTCTACTACCTGCACAGAGGCAAACCCAGCCAAGGGAAGTAGCAGTGTCTGCTGCTGAAACTCCGCCGATAACACAGAGTCATTCATCAGCGTGCAATCGCATCAACACCTGCCCTTGCCGTCGTCGGTTGTAGCCGAACGTCGCGTGCAAGTCACGGGATACCTGACGGTAGCACGCGGCGGCGATTTTTATGGGGGGCCGTTTCCGTGGGGTGGTGTTGCGGTAATGATGAGAGTATGGAGTTTTCTTTTTTTTTGCAGGTGTTGTGGTTTCCGAAAGGGATTTTCACATTGCTTTGTGTTATTTGCTGTTGGTTGATGAATATTTAGTGGGATTCTTGCAAAGTAGGTAGACCGGAATCGGATTATCCGCCCTTTTCCCAGAAGAAACGGTTGCAAGAGGGCTGTGTTCCTTTCAACCCTTTCTACTTTACCTACTACGTGATTAAATTAATGGGGGGAGAGGCTAATGAATTCAAGTGATGATGTGTGAAAAATTTGCTGTGCTGAAAATTTCTGTATCAAACTTCTGTGGGTTGATATTCTGTACTTTTTGATTTATCTTTTCTGCTAAAAACACCTTCGGAAGCTAATGGGAAGTGAAGTTTAAAACTAAAGGAAGGAATTCTCATAACAAGAACACACAAAAAACTCGGAAAGTTAGTCAACCCACATTGTAATGCAGAATTTATCTCACATTATAACTTGTATCTCTTGGCTTCTAACCCACTCAAATGAGATACAAAAACTTCCATCATTTCATTTATCACATTGCTTGAACATGAATTAGTTAACATGATTCCTTTTTTGAAGTTAACATGATTCCTTTTTTGTGTTTTACTATACTAATTGCTGTAAATCTAAATAAAATGATATTTATGTTCATTCTCTATCCTTAATTCTAAGTAATTATTAATTAACTCTGTATCAATTTATATTCATTTTTTAGTCAATGGGATTGTTCCCCTCAGGGGACAAATATGATTTTACTTTTGTCAGTAGGAATATTATAAATGTACAAATTAAGATTATTATTATTATTACTATTACTATTATTATTGTTATTGTTACCCCTTTGGAACATAACCTAATATTTTGGTTTGGTTTGGTTTTTTGGTTACATATATTTTCCGGTATCTAATATTTTATACCACATTATTAAAATTTATCATCAAAGTTTCACTAATCCGATTATTTGGAGCATTCGTTTTTGCGGGACAAGGTATTCCCTGGCTTTATACCAGTTAATTGAGGGTCTACATTAAAAAATACCTAATACCTAATTAATTTTTAAAAATGTTATGAGAGTCAAAGTCTTTGATCCATCATTCACCATACAATACAACAACACCCTTCCCCCTTTCATTACAATTTAAACTTTATTTTGAATCTTATGTCTCGGTTTTCAGATACGCCTCTTACTTACAAAATCCAATCCAACGTATGTCATCTAATCTGAGGATCAGATCTCTTTCCCATCCTTCATCCGCCAGCATGTGAAACAAGGGGGAGGAAGTAAATAAGGAAGTCATCTATTATTTCTGGACTGCGATCAATATGGGGGAAGGAAAGAGGGTGAGACGAAGGGGAGATGCCGTTTTGACCTGTTTGGGGGAACTGACACCTACAGAGAAGCAGGAGGAGCTAAGTTAATTAACCTATGAAGTCATTACAGAAAGTAATTTATTAAAGAAGAGTGTATTGGATTAGTTTAGACGTTATGTCAAAGCAGTGATCTTTCAAGTTTCTTTTTTTGTTCATTTACATTAAAAAAATACATCCAGTTAAAAATGTTTCCTACAGTTCCCCCCCCCCTTTTAGGTAAACTACTAAAATATTATTATTTAAATTTTTTTCAACGCAAAGTTTTCACTTTAATATTTCCTTTTAAAAATGTCCATCAAGCTTAAAGGAATTCGATGGATATTGTAACAAGATTCACCAATATCGCTATTATTGATAAAAGTAAGACATTATGTGAAATTTTAAAAAATTAAATAATTAAAATCACGTTGAATAACATTAGAAACAACACTGGTCAAGTTAAATAAAAAAATAAAATAAAACTAAAACTTTAACTTTACCTTCCAAAAAACTAATATCAAACAATGTTGTCAAAATTGTCGGATATCATATATTACAGCAGGGGTCATTTAACAATTGACAAAGTGATGTTGTCCGGTGTTTTATTCGTCCTACCTGTTGGGTCGGTAGGAACTAATTTATTTTAAATGAAATTATGATTTAAAAAAAATTATTTACTGTTAACATTTCATTTGTGTTCATATTACATTTTGTGTTCATTTATTTCTCAAAAGCATTCACAAACGCACGCGTTTTTGTGGTTCATTTTTCAGCAATGATCTCTTATCGTGATATTTAATACTACTTTTCATACTTACTTACTCTCATACTTTCATAAATAGTTTCTTTTCAACCCCTTTCAAAACTTTTACTAACTCTTAAAAATTACCCGCGCAAGCAGAAAATTTCCACCGACTAGATTTCAGAAAAATCCACCTTAAATCTCCGTTAATGTGTTTTAAAAGGTTTCCAAAATGTCGCAGTAGACACAAAAAAAGGAAAACTTTCATCTAGAGAGTAAGTTTTACAAAGACATCGCACTTTAAGAATCATGACATTTTAAAGGGTTGAGGTTTTTCCGCTAAGGCCTCTCCTATCGCGTTTCCCTTGTTTTCTTCCCCAGAAGATAAGCAAGAAATCTGGCCGGGAGTAAATAAAGAAGTCATCTATTATTTGCTGCCTTCGCCGATCAATATGGACCTCAGCGAAGAAAGAACATTGAGCTCTGGTTAGAGAACCTCTCGAAAAGATCGATTAATGTGTAAAACTGATCTTTGCTGCTCTAGCTCTTTCTATTAAAAGTATTTTTTTTAATTCTTCAATTCCATAGTCATCTTTTTTTTTCGTCACGAGGAACAGTCCTTGAATTACTATTCTAAGAAAATTTAGGAAATTTAACTAAAAGCGTATTTTTTTGGAAATCTCAAACATTTGCAGAAGTTACCAAATGGTAAAATGTTAAGCTGTTTCGTTCACCGATTTATCAATATCGCGGACAAGTGAATTAAATGTCAATGGCTCTTTTGGCCTACAAAATTTGCCAAGATTTTTTTGTGGTCAGTGAGAATTTAGGTTTCTCATATTTTGGGTCGTATCACATGGTTAAAGTTGCGCTTGCCTGTTCTTGTATTTAACTTACAATGAATTATCTTGAATTTAGTTATACCACTTTCACTTTAAAAATAGTTTTTTCTTTTTTTTTTCTTAATTTACTATTCCCTAGTTTAAATTCTCATTCTAGAGGAGAATTTCTTAAAATAATTCATTACTAGATTATTTACACGGCGTCGCTCGGGGAGAAATGGTTTTCAAATTGTGTTTGAAAATAAACTTACAGCTCCAAATTACATACTAAATAAAATATCAGTTTTGTTTATCATAGCAAAATAAAATTGATGTAAGAAAAATTCACCTATTTTTCCTAGAGTTTATAGAAACTATCCAGCAGAAGAAAATCAATCGATTATACTTATTTTGATTGAACTATAAACCAATTACTTCGATTTTAAAGTTGTCTGATTTAAGCTGTCATACATGATTTTAAAGCTACAACGACTCGAGATTGTGTGTTGATGGTTGTTTTTGTCTTCACTTTAGGGGAAGTCTTCACACAATCACAAGTTGCCAAGTCACAAGTCTTTACTGTACAGGGAAGTATGCAAGAGCAACGGTCGTTTCTAATTGTAGCGGGCGGCCCGCGAAATGGGGGACTAGGGATGGAGGAACAGAGACCAAGTTGCCATGGGAACCACGACAATCCCGGAATGTTGGGTGAGATGTTAAACAACGAATGCGACATGTTTGAGCACAGATGGGGATTTCTCGACGAGACGCATCGGAACAAAGGAAAGAATGTGGATGATATCGAAATCAGGAAATTCTTCTTATCACTGTAGGTTTGGAAATATCCTATTCATTCAGTTTATAGAGACTGAAACTCCTTTTATATGCCCTATATCCGTTCATAGAAATACTTGAATATCAATAAGTTAATGTTGGAATTTTTGTCATAAAAGGAACATCAAGCAATGTAAAATTTCAACATTTCTTTATTAAAGAAAACTGTTTTTACATGCATACACAGAGTTGTTGGAATAGTACTGAAATGTACAAAATATTTGGTTTATTTTAACCTTATTCCAGTTTCCTAGTACCTCGTTTCTTATTAAACCGAATAAATTTATTAAGGTATGAAAACAAAAATATGTAAAATTCACGAATTTTACACCAATTTTTAATCAGTATATTATGTAAATAAGGAAGTGACATTGCAATCAAACTTTCAAACAGAATAATACTTTGAATTTTTAAATAACAAAATAAATAATAGGTTATGCTTATACTATAATAACATAATTTAATGTTTTTACATCTTAATTCAAAAACTAAGTAGTCCATAGATTAGTCTAATTGTAAAGTTTCAAAAGAATTTGAACCATCAGAAACATACAAGACAAGCTTCACTCATTTATTGTTAAGAGTAATACCCGCTATTACTTCGAAGGAAGTTGGGTCAATGATTGAAAAATTGATAATATGAAAAAAAGAGGGTCATAAAAGAGCACTTGAGGCTTTACGAGTCACTTGCCTAAATAGACGCTCTAGTTATCATGAAGACATCCTCTGAAGGGTTATCCTTTTATGACAGATCTCCAGTCTTTTACCAAAGAAATATGTCATCCTCGAAGACTCATTACGATAAAATCATGCATTAAGATACAAAGATGGCGTTATCTTCAAACACAGCATAACTTTCATACTAATTTTAGAAACGAGAGCTACGTCTGAATAACAGTGTTCTTTGTTGGAATTATTATCCCAGCTTTTAGACAGATTACTCGAGATTTTTCTTAGGGGCCCGGTTAAGGTTAGTAAAGAAACATCCTAGAGGAATGGGAATAATTTGTCGGAGTTACTTTCAAAATTAATCTCTCTTGTCTCATATTACGAAAGCACCTGGAGAATCTGCGTCTGTTTTTAAAGTTGTCACATTAATCTTAAGCTTCTACAGTGTTTAGAGTGTGAAGTGTTTTGCTTTCCATTATAATTATTAGCATAATAAGCCGAATCCTACGGAATGAACGATTGGAGGAGGATAAGATTTCCTCATTTTCTAGTTTCGCTTATTAGCATAATTGAAAATTGAAATATAAAGACGCCTTCGTTCTGTTTCTTTATGAATGAAAAATTTGTAACATCGGAATGTCGCATCTGAAGTTATAAAACATTGGTGAGAGTGTATTCAAATTAAATGCAAATATTCTCTATCAAAATTGCATTCTGTTCTCTTATTATGCATCTAAGTTACATTAAAATATTTTGTAATAGATTTTCCATCTCAAAATATCTGTCTCCATCAAACAATCTACCTGATCCGAAGGTTTATTATGTTGTCTATAGAATGAGTTTCGTTGAAAGTGTTTCAACACTGTTTCTGTGAAGAAGAAAATTCCCTGTTTTCAAATTTTCTTCATCACCCTTTTCTCAAAAGGCAAGATATTTTTCTTATATAAAGATTCCTGACATCACATCCGTTCATATTTTTGGTAATAATTTCTCATATATTTCTTGACAATGATATCTAGATCCATTTCTTGCACAACAAGAACTTTAGAAGTAAATGCATACTTTTTAAACTAGTATATCAAAATCATAAATTTTTAAATACCAAATTTATAAACTACTTTGCAACTGTCATTATACAGAGCTAGTTACCGTAGTTACTAGAGTAAGTTACCGTAATCGTAATGATGTGTCCTGCTCAAATAAACTTAAATATCCAGATATCCTCATAACCACTGATTAATAAATAAATAAATATATTTACCCACACATTATTTCAGTTCTTTTATTTACCTGTATAGGTAAAGTCAAAGTCTACCGGGCAGATCCAATTTGACACTATCGACATTACCATGCGTAGATCCATAAATGCATAAGCAAGCTGCCCAGCGGTACTTCTCAGAAGTCTTTGTAAGGGACAAAGGATAGTATACGGGGGTCAAGAGAGAAACTCTGCGTGGATAAAAGTCACGCATAAACATCTTGGGTCAAAAGAACCCAGAATAGGGAAGCAGATGGGAAAGCGTGCGTCTGGAATGTACTGAACAGTGAACAAACACATCATTGAAAGTATGCCGAGGGGGGTACAGTGTGGCTTTATGTTTGAGAGGTTTTGAATCGGGGCATTTTTTTTTTATTGTTGGGTGGATAACTTCCACCCTGGCTTCTCAAATAAGCCATTTCATGTTCTACTAAGGTCAATAAAGATTTAAGGCTAAGTACCAAAAAAATGAGAATATCCAAAACTATCTATTTTAACTATAGTAGATATCAATACATATATATAAAGGGATTTTTTTCAAAGTGAGGGAGAATCTCCTAGGTTTTCTAAAAATACGTAAGCATAATTTTGACTTATTTTGCGCAGTGTTCCCCTTCGAACGACGTTGAAAGATCGACGTTCAGCAAATCCGTGAGCTGATAAAAGTGTTACCATGTGTTACCATGTGTATAAATCACTACTTCTTATGAGAAGTAGTGATTTATACACTAATGTCAAATTAAAAACTAAACTAAGAAAAATACAATTCAAATAAAGATACGTTAAAAGGGGAGTTTAAATTTTCAGCTAGAAACTTAATAACGGGTTATTTCACCCTTTAAATTTCTGTCTAAAAGTTAAGTAAAGCTTAAAAAGTCAAAATTTTCTCTGAATTTTCAAACATATTTTGCTTTATAACCGCGTATTGAGGAACTAACTCGACACAGTACATGTACATTAAACAACAAACATCGTGACTCAAAATGGCTCCTTTTAACACTGTCAAAGTATTGAGAAGGAAGAATTTTCGGTTCGAAGCTCAAATATTTTTGTGACATGTGCCACTTTGACAGACATGTTTTTTCTTCTTTTTTTTAAAGATAGTAAGGAATATGGACCAATCTTCTTTTACGAGCTCTAGGAATCATGTATCTCACAACTTAGATGGGTAAAAAAAAAACCTTTCTGGATCCATCCCCGATCTGTATTTTTAGCTTCTAATAGACACAATACTGGAAAGAATAATAATATCAAGACATCAAGTTTCTTATTTTCTAAGGGAAAGAAATTCTATTCTGATAAAGTTTGTAAGTTATGAAAATGTTTTCTTTTTCTCATGGAAAGTAGTGGATTACGTAAAGGTATCCCGTAGAAGAACATAAATTTAGACATAAAAATACTACTTTAGTAGTATTAAAGTTTTTAGGTGCACTTATCTAGATTTCTATCTGATACGTTGAAGCATGAAGTACGAGGTTTCTTTGTATATTTCATGGTAAGGAAAGAAAATTTCAATTACTTTTTTGTTCTTTCTTTTTCAATATCAATTATGACATTATCATTCTAAATTGAGCCAACAATAGTTTTTTCTAAGGTAAAACAAGTCATGATTTAAAAAATTAGTGTGTACAGCAAATTGCATTCAAAAGTTGATACTAATCAAAATTAACGAAAAGAAAATAATCTAAAATAATTAGGTTTGTGCATGAACCAAATTCAAATATGTAAAAACAAACTCGATTTTACTGGATATCATTTGATCCATTTCATTTGAAGTAAAAAGTTATAAAATTCTTTGGTGTTTTCAAACTTTTGTTTTTATTTAAAACCATTTTGGTGTAGGTATTAAAATTTTATATAAATTTGGCTTTTTGATAATTTGTTAAAAAAAAATAAATAGGCATAATCTTAGTGGTTTAAGTTTCTAAAAACGCGTGTTTTAACCTATTTCCCCTTGTACTTGAATCCCACTTATCTTCTTGCTGGAAATGTTTGTGAATAATTTTAAAACTTTCCATTATTTCATTAAGTACTTTATGAATCATTTTATAACAAACGAGTAAATACGATATTGATTATTAAAATATATCAAACTTGAAAGATGTGGAGATGTATATATGTTACGGGCAATGTGATAAATCGGGCATTATTAATAAGGCCCGAAGTGGAGGTGGGCAAAGTGATAAATTTCATTGATAAATGCCATTAAATTTGTCACATTGCCCGTAACATTTACTATATCTCTATCTCTATTTAGTACCCAACCCAATCAAAGTGACGTATAGACCAAAGATTATTATTTTTTCTTTAAAATGTTTTCACAACTGTGTAGAGTTGTAGTGGAGCTGGGGGAGGTATGCAAAGTCCATACATTTTCCATACTTCAGGGAGAATGAGACTAAAACGTTCATATTCCCTTTGACAACCCGATACAGTTCTCAGTGTATCCCGATTCCGTGTTAATCACAAAAGAATATCTATATCACCTGAAGGGGATCGCGAAACCCTTTGACTCAAAGGGCGCATCACCCTCAAAACCACGTGTGCACCGCCCGACAGCCGAAGGGTTTGCCCCGTTTCCATGGTTACGGCATCTCGGCATCGATCCAGCGATGAACGAAAAGAGGCGCTTCCGAACAGATGCTCAGATGCTGCCGTGGAAGGGTAACGGAATGCGAGAGGGGAGTGGACAGGGGTCAGCGACCCCAGGTGGGGTTTTGCACCAGGTGATGGCGGAGTTCTTGAGAAGATGAGAAATCAGAAGTATTTTTTTTTTTTGGGATAACACGGGTCCGGAAAGCGCCCCCCCCCCAATATTAAGCGCCATTTTTTTTAAAGTTTCAATATTTTTTTTGTAACCTGCTAGGATTTCTAACTTCTGTGGGGAAATAATTTTTATAATCCCTCAGAAAAAATCTAGGTACGGGCCTGGTTTCTCACCAATATTCAGGTGCTGACAACGGCAATGGTGGGTAAGTTAAAGATGTGGTATATTAAAAGTAAAATATTCCATAACAATACAGCGTACCAATATTCATCCGAAAATAACAATGTAGTATACTTTAGAAATAATAGTTAAACTGTTTAATAAAAGGTGTTTGTTTTTAAATTGACACACTTAAGAGCACTTTTGAATTCATTTTAAAAAACCACAATGGTACTTACTAGGATCTTTTAGTGTATTCTAAAGACATCTAGGAAATAAGAGTAAAAAAGATGTAAAATTAAGTTCCCTTTAACCCTTTTTGTTCTAGTCGCCTCAAATTTTCCATAGGATTCAAAGGTAATCTCGGGAGGGATTAGGATAGAAAGTGTTAAAGCCTTTTTAAAATCTACTTCATGTTAATACGTTTCTATCTGTGATACGATTCAATGTTCAATTCCGCCATTGATGAAAAATTATAATTTTTACTACTAAGGTTTATATTGACAAAGTAACAAACAACTGTGGTTAAAAAAGATTTCTCTCAGAAAATATTCCAAATTCAGTTGATTTTTCCCCTATAAAAAATCCAGCATCTATTAAGCCTATGAACTATGTAAAGGCTATTGTACTTTCATGGTTGGGTCATGCCATGTCAAATCAACGCAAGGTTGGATCTTGATGTCTCATATTTAAATAATTTTGGTTTATAGGTAGTATCCATGGAGTATATGAAAGAAACAGTTTTTAAAAAATTTTTCTTAGCAGGTTTTTTTAACAGAATTTTAAAAATGCCCCAAATTTTTTTTTAAATGCAAAAAGTAACAGAGTTGATTCTAGTTTTTGTTGTTTAAATTTTGATACATAGTGTAATAGTCTTTGAATGCACAGCCGAAAAAGTAATGTTATACACATATACAAGAAGAAAGGAGTATAGTAGCCAGGAAAAGAAGATAGGATTTTTAATGATAAGAGCGTTAAACATCCCACTTGAATTTATTTTTCGATACAAAACATTCCATCTACACTCTCCATAACAATACCGTATCTCCCCGAACCAGACCAAAGTGGTGCAATGCTCTCTAAACTAAACCAACCCCAACTCTTGATTTATCGTAAACTCACCTCTGCTACCAACCGCACCGGAATACCCGTGATTAAAACAAAATTAAGGCCGGACGATTGACGACCAAACCGTTTATCAGTGACCCTTCCACTCCTCGCCAGTAATGATACGGTATTGCTGTAGTGACGGTGGCAACAGTGGTGATTTAGCGGGAGGTTGCAGTTAACGAGTTGGTCGCTGATTGGTAGTGCAATTGAATCGTTGGTGTGTTTCCAATTAGGGTAAAAGTCCGGCGTTTTTGAAGGAGATAGGTCTTATTGATGTTGTTACCTAATGAGGGAATGTTTCTACTTTTACTAATGCTAATTTAACGAGCGCACTTCATGTTTCTTAGAATCGAAATGTTATTTTCTGTTTATCACAAAACAAATTGAAATTCTTAACAACTGTGTGAATATTGAAACATTTTATTTTTTTAGGTCTGTTTAATTTTATTATTTTTTAAAGAAGGAAACTATAGAAATTAATTACAATTTATAGAAATTAATAATAATTTTTATCTCTCCTTTTCTTCTTCCATAAAAATTCGTCTTTCTAACACATTCCCTACTGAGAATGATAATTTGTTTTTATAGTTATTAAATATTTTTGAATTTACGTAAAAGAAACCAGCTAGAAGGCTTTTGGATTTACTTTTTTTTAATGAAACATGAAATTATTTTGACAGCCTGTGTTGATAGACAAGTCAAATAAAGTAATTATTAAACAAAATGTTAATAAAAAAGCACAAATCTTTACAAATTAAAAATATCCCAGCCATATCATACAACCTGATATATTTTTAGTTTTTGTCTATAATAATGCCAAATCAGTTCAATGCAATGGATAAGCCGATTGTTTGTTATAGTATAAGTCTTTTGTTTTCACGCTGAGCAAAACAAAACACTTCTTCAATATTCACAAAATAAATTATGTACACCTTAATTAACTTTTTTTCGACAGATATTTCAACTTTTAAAGTTTCACTGAAAATTTAAAATACTTTTGTAATGGAAAGGATTTGTTTATAACAAAATTATGCAATCTCCATACAATTTGTTTGCCATGGTAAAAGTTCTACTTAATTACTATGTATTTAAAAATAAATTTAATGTTCTATTTACAGAGACAGAAGTTAATCTCTCTTATTGATTTCTAATATTTGCATAATTTCTTCAGTGTTTTCAACATTTAAATATTTAATTACGCTTTTTCCTGTTCATGTTTTATAAGCTAAGGAGAAATTGAAAAATTACTTACTTCCCTAAACTATTTATAATTAATGATAAAAGTTCTTTTTAAATGTAGAGTAATTTTTCTTTAAAATGTTACGCCACCGGAAGGAAGTTAGTAACTTCCATAGAAGTGTTCCTTCCTCAGTGACCATTAAGTTTTGATTAATTGCAACTGAAATGCTTCTCTCTAAAATTTTGATCAAGGTTTGAAGCGTTTCAGCCTTTTTTTATATGGATTTTCTACATATTTATCTAAATTGTTCTTTAATTTCTTTTAAGGCAAGAGCTACGTGTGAAAATTTGAAGGGATTCAACTAAAAGAAAAATTATGAGGCACATTTAAAATTTTACTTGTCTTTATAATGTGTAATGTTTTTGAAGAACGAAACCAATAGTCATTAGGGTAAAACGAAAGACATGAATTTTGGAAATTGAAAACGTAAACGTCTATGGTGGGAATAGTTGTGGATTACCATGCTTATTATAATAATCTAAAATATTAACTGAATCAATTATAATATTTTTTAGCTGCCGTTTTTACTTTGAAATTTCATTAATTTTTTCATGAACTGAAATCACCGCATTATATATCTTTAAAAAATATTTTTTTCCATCATCACTAACTACATAAAGGTTATTATATGCTTTTAAAATTTTTGACTGAATTATTTTAAAGAATCGTTTCATTATTTTCTATGAATAAGCATATACACAATTTTGGAGTCCTATTTGGTAAGTGGTACCCGATATTCAAAAATTAATTTTCCCATCATAGCCTATTTCAAATGTTTTTAAAATGCATGTAAACTGGAGTAAAATTTTTTTAAAGTCCTTTTTATAATTATTAATATTATTATAATTATATTTATTAATAAAAAAATTGTGAAATTTCGAAATTTCAAAGTGAAACTGGCATCTGAATATATTTAATTCATTCAACTAATATTTTGCATTATTAGTAAGCAAGGTAATCCATGACCATTCCTACCATGGGCGTTTTCAATTTTCGAAATTTGTGTGTTTCGCTCCACCGTAATAGTCATATTTATACTTCTCAATACCACAAGATGGCGACACCAAACAATAAAAAAATTACTTCATTCTTGTTTACGGACGAACCAGTGCTCTTCCTCTTCTTTTCTCTTCTCTCCATGTGAGCGATGGATATTTTTCTGTTCTTTCTAGTGTTAGTGAATCGTTATATAAAAAATAATGCCTCCAAAATAATTTGTGGATTTGGACAAATTACCACCGAAATTATTGCATAGGTATTAAATTTACTTTATAACTTATTTTAATACTTTATTATTTCATAAATTAATTATTATCGTTAATAACTATCTTAATTTCAAACAGAATATTATAAAAAACTATAGGAAATTCTTAGGCTTTTGTGGAAAATATAAACTCCGATCTCAAAAGGGCGCAAATTTCTGTATTTTGTAAAACTTTTTTTTCCTAAAAGAAGAATAATTTACCAAAGAATTATTGAATAAAAGTTTCTTTATATTCACATCCTGTTCATTTAAATTTTATTTTTTTTTAAGAATTTAACACAAATTTTATAATCTGTTTAATTGACGAAACACAAAAATATATGTCTTTTCATTCTAACCTTCCTTTAAGAGAGAAATCTGAAAACCGCTACTCTCCGTCTCACGTACTATATTACTAAAATCAATAAATTTTGTAAATAATATCTATAAATCCTGGTGATATCTGTTACCAAACATTCTATCCACAACCTACATCTCTACATCGCATCAAGAAGAGCTATATCCTTTTGTAATCTCTCACATTCTCTCTCTCTCAACATCAATTTCTCTTCAAACCAAAATGAACCCAGACTTTTTTGTCACCACCCAAAAACCATTTCTTTCCCCAAAATCCAACCAAGTGACCGCTATAAAAAGAGCACCTTCGCACAAATGCTCGTCGAAAATTCGCTAGCAGCAAATAAACAAGAGCACAATAATAGCAATCCATAACGCATCTCCGGCCAGAAGAGAGACGAAGGCATTTCAAAACAGTAGAAGCACGAACCTCCATTCCCACCTCTACCTGAAGAGGTGGGGTTTTGGGTTTTATGAGGGTTATTCCCGAAAGGGCGATGATAACTGTGACCGGGTGCATATAAATTGGGGGATTTAGGAATGAAGAGTTGGGGGAAAGTCATTTCGTGTAATAGGGTGCATGCTGGTCTTCGGGAGGGAAGGGGTGTAACGACCCGGAAGTGCGGGGAGAACCTGAATTGCTTTGAAATCATGTCAAGAAAGTCCGGAATTTATTTCATTTCTCCATGGAGAAAGGCGTGTTAATTTTCGTATTTATGAAATGGTGTCATTAGTATGTAGAAAATATATTAAAACTTTGAGTTATTCTCAGTTTCTTTTTAATTTAAAAAAAAGTTAGCTATTGGATACAATCTCGATACGAGAAATATTATCGGAAGTGTGAAAAAGTACTGGATATTTTGTAGATCAAATACTTTAGGTATACAGATTTTTGAAATGTGTCGTTAAGCCGTGAATTATTTAGGGAAAAAACATTTTTGTTTTTAAGGCGACTATTAATCAACTAAATTTCGAATTACATAATTACTATGTATGGGAATTTAAATTAACATAAAATACACGATGTTAATGGCAATTGGAGAGAATAAATTACCCAAAAAAACTAAACTGCAAAAAATCCAAATGCAAATCTAGCTTATGGGGAAAGGCGGGTAAGAGTGCGCTGTAAGGTAAAAGTTCAAAGCGATTTTTTTCTTTATATGATTATTACAATATTAAACCTTATATTATTAATATAATAATACATCGGCGTCTAAGAGTACGCTCAACCAAAATAATTAAAATTTTTGTAGAAAGAATGATATAATTTATCTTACTCTTTATAACATGAGAGTTATGTGCTACAATTGATTAATAAAGGTTTGTTGTGTTGTTGTTGCGTTGTAGAATAAAGGTTTAATTTAACCTTTGAAAGCTTACAGCCCCTCTGAAGCTGAAAACGAGCTCATGTAAAATCCTTGAAAAGTAACTTGGTGAATTTTTAAGGATTTTTCAAGAAGATAGTAGTATCCTTTTTAGATCATAATTACAGAAAAGTAACATCTGGGAGGTATCTTCCAATTACGAAGGCAGTGGGGCATTTTTTTGCAATTTATGGAAAACTCTATAGAAAACCTAGTTTAAAATTATTACAAGACTTTACCGAGACAAAATACAAACATACGCATAATACGTAGTAATAAAATGAAAATTTATTGGGGAAAAAAATTATTTTTTTTTAATTTTTTAATAATATTTTTATATTTTTGCTTTATGTAATCTGTTCGAGGAAAATGGATTTTTCCTCGTAATTTAATAAATATAGGAGAGCATTATTCTTTTAAAAATTAATCCAGATAATGTATACATTTTACAATTTTATCAATAAAGAAAAATAAAAGTAGGGACACCGAAATATGTTTCGTCCTCTGCTTATAGAATAAAAATAGAATAATGTGATATGAAAAAGAGTTTGTAAATACATGTTATTAAAGGATAAAAACCTTAACTAGTAACAAGACTAAACTGTTTTAATGTCCATCCTTCAATTTTTCTAAATTGCAGTAAAATCCTTTTAAATTTAAAAGAGACCATTAAAAAAAGTAATGTAAAAATATTTACGAATTTGAAAGATTTATTTGACTTTAAATAATTTTCCAAAGACCTCTAAAACATTTTTCAAGTATTTCATCCATTAAAAATTGAGAAAACTAGAAACAAAAAAGCTGTTAAAGAAAATTCTAGAAACTAAAGACAAAAGCGAACATTAAAACCTTAAAAAGAAAAATAAATATGTGGAAAGAGCACAAAAATCATTTCAACGTGATCCGCACGCTGAATTTTACCGTTTGAGCGAATGCTAGAATGAATGGGAAAATCCATCAATATCTGTCCTTAAGTCAAATGAAAAGCTTAAGGGAAAAATTATTCACCGTGAAAATAACTATTGATTTTCCAAATCGGTACTGCATTTGAATGAATCTGGAGCTAAACAAACATCTTCTATTGTACGAGAATGGTTTTTTTTTTCTTGAGAAGAAAATAGTCCCTAGGTAATAAACGCCTCATTTTTGCTGTTAGAAAGAAAATAAATTGATAACGTTAACTGAAGTAGAAAAACTATGATGCCTTCTTTAATGTTTTCTGAGGTAAGAAGTCGTACGGTGTATTATAGTTTGTTTAGCGCAGATGAATGCGGTTTATGAAACCTCGAGTGAGATAGAGTATTTTTTCTTTGGCAGAAAAGAGAAAACGTCGGGGATTTTTTCACAGCATTGTGGGGTAATTAAAATATTGTACTGGTATACAGTAAGGTGGATTGAAAATAGCAGAATTTGTCTTATACAGTCGCCTTGGGTGGAAAAAGATGTGTAAAAGCTAGAAATTATTATACACAAAATAGGGGAAAACGGGGCAGTTTAATACAGCAAAATTCAAATCCAATTTCTGAGTGGAAAAAATGACTTATTCGGATAGTTTTTTTTTCTAAAAATATCTAAGAATGACTCAATTTTATAAAACCAATTAGAAAAAAATATAAGTTTAAATATAAGTTTAATGAAAATTAAAATATAACGACCTTTATAAAAATTCAATTTTGTATCAAAATGCCCCATCAGTGGGGCATTTCGATACATTGCTTGCGCTTGGGGTATTTTAATACAGTGATTAATTTGCTCAAAAATAGTAATTATTAACAAAAGTTTTGAAAATAACAAATATACTTTAATTGACATGTGTCTGCAGAACATTTTTAACACTTTTTTTCAAGTATAAAAAATCATTTTTCTAGTAAACATTTAGAAATAAAAATAATTAAAGAATTTGACAAATGGTCTTTTTTTAAAAAATCTCTAATCAAAGAAATAACAAACTGCTTTGATGGGATAGTTTTCCCGTGATCAAGTCAAACAATATTTCAAGGTATCTTAACCAAAAATCATATAGAAAGTAAATAAGGCACTAATGGTTTGTGCCACCTATTGCACTTTATATAGAACTAGTGTATCAAAGTACCCCACATCTAAGTGTATCAATTTGCCCCATCTGTTGTTTCTGAACAGAAACCTTTAATTAAAAAAATTGGCAAAGGTTATTTAAAATTTAAGCATTTCCCCTATTAACAACAAGAATGAACTTGCTTTTTAAATTTACAGATCTCTGTATTCCAAGTAGAATAGCTTCAGGAAAATTTTACATTTTACTTAGAAATTTACTTTTGGAAATTTTTGATGAAAAAATTTTAGTTTCTTTCACCAAATTTTATAGACTTATTACAGAGCTTAATGTTTTCATATGTTATGCTTAGGCATATAGACACAACTTTTCGTAAAAACACGACCAAAATAACCTTGATAGTTTTTGAGATATTGAAAGTGTATTAATATGCCCCTTGTATCAAATTGCCCCGTTTTACCCTACAGCTATATTTTTTAGACTTAAGTTCTAAATCGTCCGGCAGAAACCTTAAAGCTTATCCTGTTGAGTTTTTTTATAACACAACAAATAAACCTGATAACCCCGCCCCCCTCACAGTTGGTTAATGTTTTTTTTTTGTGATTAACTACTATTCTTATAGTAGATATAATGTTCCAGGTTTAATTTTTTTATCAATTCTCTTTTGGAAATTTTTTAACCTTAAAATTTTTGTAAAGTTAGCTTTTCTACATAATTTAGATTAAAAGTAATGACCTTTTTTAATTGTAAAAAAATTGTAGTTTTAGGGAATGTAGTCTTCCAATAATTTATTATACTAATACTGATAATAATTCATAACTAATTTATAATAATTAATAATAAATACACAATAATTTATCCAATCTTTAAATTCCTCAATTTATTTATAAACATTTAAAAAAAAATTACGAAATTTAACTAAATTCTTGTTTGCTACTAATTTCTAAAAACTTTAACAAGAATTTTTTAAATTTATGTTATATACTTCATTGATTAAATTAAAAGTCACGAAATATTTTAATTCAAAATATTTTCACTATTAATTACGTATAAGATAATTATATTTTTAAACTTAATGCAAGTTTATCTTCTATCACCGCAATACTAAATCACTGTGAATATGCGATTATGCATACAAACACGAGAAATAAATCCTATCAAACATGTTTAAATCCTGCTGGGACCACTTGAATGACGTAAGCACGGTTTTCTCTTATGTTCCACAGCCTATCCTTTAAAAGTCGCCAATAGACCGTGTGATCGTTTTTATTCCTCGTAGATCACTTGAAACTACTTTTACGTGACGTCACGTTTTTCTGGAAAGCACCCACATCTTACTTAGAAACCGTTTGTTTGCATTTTTAAGCGTTCAATCCAGTTCAAAGACATATTGGTTAGGTTAGGTGGAACTATACAGAAATTGGTTAAACTATAGACTACTCAAGAGCTACTATCATTTATATGGCCCACTGAATTTTATATTTCTTTGAAATCTTAGTTTGATGCGGTATCATTTTTATCTATCCTTTGGTTTTAGTCTAGTTTAATTTAATAGGATACATGTATCAAATGACTG
The DNA here is from genome assembly GCA_963680715.1 of Tetragnatha montana. Taxonomy (NCBI): domain Eukaryota; kingdom Metazoa; phylum Arthropoda; class Arachnida; order Araneae; family Tetragnathidae; genus Tetragnatha; species Tetragnatha montana. Next base: position 18,549,578 of record OY796685.1, read on the forward strand.
AAAAGAGAGATGTATCACGATCCAGGCATAAAAATAATGAAGGGTAAGAGCAAAAATGAGAAGGGTTTTTATTTAAAGAAAAGTTTGTTCAGCTGTAGCCGAAGAAAATGTATTTTATTTACTTTTAACCACGACAATGTCAAAAATTTCAATTAAAATATTGATATTTTTTAATAGAACATAGGGTTTATAAGAAGTTCTAAATAGTTCTTTTAGAAGTTTTTCTAAAAGATAGTTTGCGCCGTTTCCTTTCTCTTCTTACAAAATGTTCAATGTTTAAGAGCTCCCATTTTTTTATTAGGAAAAATATTTTGTTTAAGCAAATAAATTAGATGCGTATAGAATACTACATATTTAATGGCTTAGTTGTCTTCTTTGTAAAAGCCCATACAGAAAAAAGAACTGAGCCTTCTAAAGAAGGTTTTCACTCATTTAATACGTTGCGGCCTACCGCCTAGCTAGACTAACCCCTTTGCCAGATCCATTATGCTTGTATTGCTCTATATGCTATATTGTTTTATATGCTATATTGCTTTGTCAGCTCTGTATCATGTTCATGCTCTACATACCCTATTTGCTTGCAAGGTGCAAAGCACCTTATGCAAGCTAACAATAAGGAAACTTGCCCTATAGTACGGGAGCCAGTAACAGATTTTTGATGACCAATTTCAAGATTTTTGATGACCTCTCAAGCGATAATTGGTGGAATGCTTCAGAGAGTTGTATCATAAAGCTTCTTGATAACGTCAGCTGCGGTTCCGTGGGAGGGTTGAGCGGTGGTAGCCCCCCAAAACACGTAAAAAAAAATAAAATCAGGTTTCATCGATGTTTCGATGAATAATCGAACATAAAATCGATGTTTAAGTTATTTCCTCCCGGCTAAAAATTTTTTACATTATAGTTAACCCAATATCTCGAAGAAAAAAACCCGTCAGCTGACTGGGTGGCGGTGGAAAGACCGTCAGTCAGGACCGCAAAGTTCCTCAAAAGTCGAAATGGTGGTAAAATAGTCGTCAAATACGGCATTTAAAGCACCATTTACACTAGTGTTCACAAGACTAGTAAGGAAGTATGATGAAAGACTTTCCTTGAAAGAAGGTGAAGACTTTCACTGCATCTCCTGGTCAATTTTTGAGTGCATTGAAATCTCTTTGAGACAATTGTCCGCTGGGTGGATCAACTGGATATAGTCAGTGACTTTCTTTTGAGGAATGGCCTCTTGAACTTGATGCAGGCTTTCCTACTCTTACCAACCAACCAGACTATGACAAGGATTGGTTGGTTGTATTTTTATGGCACAAGGCCCATATACTATACGGACTTAAAGCTCCAACCGATACGGGATTTTAAATAGGTATGGTGTACCCGTTTGGTTATCAGCAATAGGTCTATTATTTTATTAACAATATATTATATATATATATAGTTTATATCTGTATGACAATATGTAAATAAATAAATAAATAATGCTTAACTAACAATAGCCCATCCTTAAGGAGAGTTTCCACTTTAGCGTTTGGTTGCGGCACGGAAATCCAGAGGAACCCAAAAGTACCTGAAGGGACATAATATCCGGTGGAGGCAGCTGGTGATTGAGCAGGAAAGGATATAGTATGACGCTCTATGCGACGCGGTCTTTTGGACCTTGTAGGCTTTCTTACACCAGTGGGATGAGTAATAACAACTACAGGGACATAATACCTATCATCGTCCACGTTTGGTTCTTTTGACCGGATGGAATTGAGATTCGACATTTGGAATCTATCCGGATTGCTGTACCGCAACCAAACGCTCCTTCAATATTGAAACTGAGACTCACCTTGGAATCGCACTCCGTTCTTCCTGACCACCAGCCTCCTGACCTCGGTGCCGTCGCCGCCGAAGGAGCCCCGCATCTCGGAGGAGGGCCGGGGCGGCGGGGCGGCCCCGCGCCACCGCGCGGGCAGCGTGGCGGTGTTGCGGCCGCCCGAGGGGTGCTCCTGGATGGCGTGCAGGGTGCGCGAGGCGGAGGCCATGGCGTCGGCCAGCAGCTCAGGCGGCGGGCCCTGCCCGAAGCCCAGCCGCCGCAGCTCCCCCGCGTCCATGCTGCGGCTGTTGGGCAGCCCCCCCGGCGACGACGCCGGCTGCTGCTGCGGCGGTTGCGGTTGGGGCTGCGGCTGCGCCTTGCTCTTGTCGGAGCTCTTCTTGGAGGAGGAGCGCGGCTCGCGGATCTCGGTGAGCGAGATCTTCTTCCCTCCCTCTTGCGAGCGGCCCCCGGGCAGGCTGGTGCTGCGGTGCATGGTGAAGCGCTTGATGCTGAACGGCATGACGATGGCGGGTGGCGGGCCGAGGAGGTTTAGTGCGCGGGTGGTGGAAGGGCTACGACGAACGGGCGTCTTAACCTGGATTGGAGAAAAGAACGGGGTTAGTTGGTCTGTACAGATGGGATGTGAATAACTATTCCGTAAGGTCATGTTAATGCCAGTACAAGAATAAAACACTACCTATGTGGCTGCGAACACACCGGGTGACTATAATCTTTGGCGATACTTGAAAATCCTTACGAAGCGGGAGTAAGAGAGAAAGGGGGTTGTGGGTTAGTGAACTAGACTACTTTTGTAGCAGAGTGCTAGAGCCACTCGGGGAGATAGGATTGACTGTTCTGCTACAAGAGTAGTCTTGTGCACGGCCCCTCAACTCCCCTTCCCTTTTTGTAAGGATCGCAGGCGATTATAGTCCCCCGGTCTGTTTGCAGCCTAAGGCAAAAGTGATTTACACTATTAGCAAAGAAAATCTTATTAGATTTTTAGTTAACAACTGAAAATGCACAGCCTTCCTATGTATTTCTGATTTGCTGTCTACTGAGCACAGCAGGAATAATGACGACTTCAGTTTGAAGAAACGCAATGCAAATATCCCAATTTAGACTAGAAGGAGAAACCCGGCCAGCCAATTTAGAGGAAGGCCGGCCAAATCGCTTCCTCCGACTATTGAACCTCAAAAGAAAATAGTAATACGCATGCGTTCAAGACTATGAAGCACATAGACTACTTAGCTTATAGACTACTTAACACAGCCACGAATCACTACTTCCCACACCAATGGTATAGGGATGCTGTGCTACGATTGTTCATCTCTTTGAACTTAGCTTCCAAAACCCTCTCTGGGTCTTTTGAACGGTTTACCAAGAATGCCAAACAGAACATTTTCATCCTACCCAGTTGCAATCACATGGTTACCCATACCCACACAGCGGCACTAGTCAGTCAACCGAGGGATATACCTTCATAAATCGTGGATATGGAGCTTTTAAAGATTAAATCCAAAATCATATAAAATAAAATAAATAACTTGTGAGAGATGATTGATAAACTGAATTAAAGAAAAATAATACTGAAATATGATACAATTAGGGTATAGGAGTCACTGAAGTTATAAGGCCGTTCGGTAACAATAATCATGAAAATAATATTCTATTTAACTAAAATTTCCACACCTATTCCTTGCATAATTGAAAAACTAAGCTATATCAGACAAAACAATGGACAAAAGAAAGAAAACCAGGCTACCTATTAATCATAAAATCACCCAAAATTTTCTTTCTCCCAAAGAAGTAGGCAGAAGAAAATACCCAGGAGTGTCCAAAACAAAACCATACCTCCCAGGGGGGGCTCATCTGGCTCCCCGATTACTTTCAGCCAGGATGACGTAATCGGCTGGAAGGCGTTGAAGTTTTGACAGGAGTGACCAATCAGGGTTACATAGGGAAATCGCGGAGCTTATTATAGGTATTTTCTTACGTAGAAGGGAGTAATATAAGACGCGGAAGGGAAAATATAGACCTGTGAACTTGCCTAAGCAACAAATCATATATTTAAATATCAATACTTGTGATCTATATGGTTGCATTCAATTTTTTAACTTCTGATGGGTTAAAACTGATTAAAATATTTCATTGAATTAAATTATGAGTATCTTGTTTTCCTTCTCATAAGCAACTTGAAGAACAAGTTTATAGCTTACCAAATAGTGGATTAAATATACACTATGAAATTTAAAACTGATTCCTATGCATCGGAGGTTCATTACTTAAATCAATAGTGATCGATTTGTAACAATATTTTAAAAGTTAAACAAATTCCCACCATCTGTATTTTAGAAAATTCTAAATACAAAGAAAATACCGTTTTTTAAAGCAGTATTTAGTTACAATCCGATACTTTTAGATCACTAAAAAATCTTCAAATTGTAAGCTATTTTTGGGTTGTTCTTCTTTTGTATGTTTTGTATAAAATTGATTACGCTACTAATCGCTTTTATTACTAATTTATTAAAATTCAAAGTTAGTTTATTAGGTACTAATTAACCTGATCTCACTGAATTTATTATTCTAATGTATCTTATATTCTGATTATGATTGTAGTAACACTGATCTATCTAAGACATATTGATCAGTGTTAAAACAATCACATAATCAGATGATAATAAATGATCACTTAGATTCTAAGTGATAATTACATGAAGAAAAAATCAAATAATCTGTTGATTTCGAATTCAATTTTGATTAAACATGACAAACATGAAGGAGATAATTTATTGGGTATAAACCTTCACCAACTTGCCGACTCCCACATACGATCGCCGAAAGAAACTCGAACTGAAACAGTTAGTTTTGAAGTTGGATCAGTGTTCCAAAGTTACGATATTATCATTTTATAAGATCTCCAAGGTGAGGTCACATTGATCCTGTTTTAGTGTAAAATTTGAATAGTCTTCAAATTAAAAAATGATACATAATAATAATTAAAAATATTGCCAAGCTTTAATAATATAATAATTAAGTCTATAAATTGCTTTTAGTATTTTATTTCAACTCTTTTCAGTTTCCATGAAGGGAACTAGAAATATATTGTCCCTCCCAAATCAAAATTGCTTTTATTCTAAAAGAAATTAATATGTTCCTAAAACCAATCTATGGATTCCTCTTGCCTTTGGGACGATCTACTTCGGTTTCTTACTTCAAATTAACAATAGATATTCATTCAAAAAACCCTTTCAAACATTCACGAAAACCCTTTTAGATTCTTATCTTAAATGCTTCAAAACTGAATTGTTGGATCAAAGTTTAAATTTCCCTCTCTCCTGTCAAAAAAAATCCCTATTCTATCTGACCCAATCGAAGGAGAAGCTGGGGTATCACGCGAATTACGTAATCGGCTGGAGAGCAGTACGTCACACGAATTTTCGTTCCTATGTGAAGAGCCAACCTTATCTTATTCTATTAACCTTGCATACCTCCCAAAACCTCCTCCCCGAGTCTCAAAAACAATTAAGGGACGAAAAAACACTCATTACTTTTGACGGCACACTCCAACTCATATTCCACTCCTCGAACAGAAAAAAAACCTCAACTCAAAAAAAAAAAAAAAAAAAAAATCGATCCCCTAAACAAAAAAAAAACAAAAAAAGGCAAGTTTTCTTCTCTGCAACGCATCATTGCGAGGCAGCAAAAAGCGCCTCGAAGGAACAGATGCGAGGGAACCGACCTGTCAAGGAGGCCCCTCTCCAGCTGTGACCTTGATGGAGCCGCGAGGGGATGGATATGGACATCGATTGCTCAAATGGACCCACTTTTGCAACAGATTTTCCGCGGAGATTCGTCTTTTTCGCCACTTGAGCACGGAGGGAGGGTATTTTGGGAGGCTACTATCTCTAGGAACGGCTCAATGGGGAGGGATGCGAAAACCGTGGTTGTTGAAATGAGGGCCCGAAGGTCTTTTTTGAGGCGGCGATTCTTAACCACGAAACACTTTCGAGATTTTTTTATGTGTAATACCGAGTTAAAATTAGCCGTTTAGAGGAGTGTTTCCCAACCAGGGTCCTACCAACCATAAGTGATCCGCAAGACCATTCTAATTGACCTGTGAAGAGGTGACAGGCTAAAGAGGACACTTCTAAAACAATAGGGATCATCTAGACTAGAGCAGTGATTCTCAACCAGTGGTATATATGGGAGGATTACAGGCTTTTATGATTTGATAAAATATCTAGTGATCCTTGGGTATGAAAAGGTTGAAAATCGCTAGTCTAGATTGTGTCACCGACATGTTGTCTGTGAGAGGATTTCAGGTTTTATTGGTTCGGTAAAGTGTCTTATGGTCCGTGCGTGGCTATGAAAAGTTTGAAAATCGCTAGTCTAGATTATGTGTCACCGACATGTTGTCTGTGAGAGGATTTCAGGTTTTATTGGTTCGGTAAAGTGTCTTATGGTCCGTGCGTGGCTATGAAAAGGTTGAAAATCGCTAGTCTAGATTGTGTCACAGACATATTGTCTGTGAGAGGATTTCAGGTTTTATTGGTTCGGTAAAGTGTCTTATGGTCCGTACGTGGCTATGAAAAGGTTGAAAATCGCTAGTCTAGATTATGTGTCACCGACATGTTGTCTGTGAGAGGATTTCAGGTTTTATTCGTTCGGTAAAGTGTCTTATGGTCCGTGCGTGGCTATGAAAAGGTTGAAAATTGCCAGTCTAGATTATGTGTCACCGACATGTTGTCTGTGAGAGGATTTCAGGTTTTATTGGTTCGTTAAAGTGTCTTATGGTCCGTGAGTGGGTATGAAAAGGATGAGAATCGTTTATCTAGTCTAATGCATAACTTTTCTATGATAATGAGTGGCGGATTTATCAAACTTTTTACAACTTTTCTCCCTATAACTGGTGACTAACTTTATGTTCCATGAAACTTTTGCATGTTTATTTCGTACTCTTCAAAAGACCTCTTACCTCTAAATAAAACATGTGAATAAGTGAGATGGATTGTAGGACAATAATTTATAAGGGATGCAAATATTTTATTTGAAAACTTAGCTTAGTAGTTTTATATTTTAAACTGAAGTAAAAAGTTTCATGGAACATAGGAATTCAAAGTTTTCATGTTTCATCGAAGTCGAAAAGTTTCATGAAACTCACTGGTAAAAGTTTTTTCTTAGTTTCGTGAATGTGAAATGGTCGTTAGAACTAATGTTTATTAACGATTTCAAATATTTGCTTTATAAAATCCAATAATAACCTTTAACATCTAACTTTAATATGATAATTATGATTCATTTTTAAACTAGAAAAAAGTAATAAAAGCAATAAATTCGTCTTTGGAATCAAATTTAACCTTTTAACAATTTACTGATTTGAATATCTAAGGGTAAAATTTCAAGGACTTGCTCCATATAAATATGAACAGTTAAGCTTAGAAAGTATTCATTCAAGCAATGCACTTCGCCAAGCGAATCACGATAGCCTCAAACCCGTATAAGAGGATTTTTGAATACCCTTCAGAACCTGGACAGAGTCCGAGAGGAATTGAAGGAGTGTTTCTCGACATTTTAGCGAGACACTTGAAATTCGAATACAGTCTGGTGCAACCAGCAGACGGCGATTATGGCAGTTTCCGTAACGGTAGTTGGACGGGGGTAGTAGGCATGCTCTCGAGAGGAGAGGCAGATTTGGCAATACCGACTCTCGGAATTAATTACGGACGACATCAAGTCATCGATTTCTCAGCACCTTACGTCAGCACGGTAGGCACTTTCGCAACGTTTTTCCCGCAGAACTTGCCTAGATCGTACGCCTACATCTACCCTTTTGACGCGTCCACTTGGATGGCCCTTTTCGCACTCCTGGTGGTGATTCCTCCGCTGTTGCACGCCTTGGGGAGGAACCCTTACCCGCTTCTTTTGCTGGAGACATTGGGAAACCTTGTCGGGAAGTCCGTCGTTCGAACAGGGGACAAGAGAAGCTTCTTCGTCGCGTTCTGGTTGCTGGCGGCGATGATCCTCTCCCAAAGCTACGTCAGCGTTCTTCCCTCTTTCCTGTACGTCCCTTTGCGAGAGCAGCCCGTCACCACTTTCAAGCTCCTGTCGCAGAGAGTGTCTAGAGGCGAGTACGCAGTCTGCGTCTGGAAAGGAATGTATTTTCTCGAGAATATGCTGTTGTCGAAGTCGGATGATGTAGCGAAGGTTGCCAGGGAAATAGAAAGAAGACAATGGTTTCGCACGGGATCTGGTAATTGCTCAAACGACTTCGGTCATAAGATGGCGTTTATTGGTGGAAGAACAGCATTGGAACTAGATTATGGTCAGCCACCTGATTCTAATATGCTTTTCGCGACTGATGAACTGATCTTCACTCACCCGTATTTGTTTGTTGGTGTACGTAAAGGGTTTTGCTGCAAGAAATTGATTGACAAAACTGTTCGGCGAATTTTTGAGAGTGGCGTTTGGCAACATATTTTAAAGCAAGAAATCTATAAGGCAAGGAATGAAATCTTTAAAGATCCTCAAGAGAGAGGATTTCAAATGAAAATCGATGACATTAAAGTACCGCTCTTCATACTTTGCATAGGTTATACCACTTCTGCTTTCATTTTGATGTTGGAGTTACTTTACAAGAATTTTTTTGTCCTGAAAATATTTCTTAATCGCCTCTTTAAAAATATTTTCCAAGGATATACTATATAATTACAGATTATACACGTATATTAAATTAGCACATTTTTAATAAGTTATGGTGTTCATGCGAGCATAAACATTGCGAATTACATTAATTTTCTGTTGAGCTTGTACTTACTTAGATGTTGGCTATTAAAATATTTAATTCTAATTCAAACAGATTACTGTGTAGTTTTCCTTAATACCTTATAATACAATGTAGTTTAATTACGTAATATCTAGAGAATATAAGATATTTGTGGAAGAAGCCATGCATGAGTACAAAATAAAAGTAAAAAATGCTGAAGCGCAAATAGGTTGCTACGACAGAGCAAAGGAATTTTGTTGGGCGGCTGCCGACATAGGAATTCTTCAGACACCTGAAGACTTTTTCCGCCCAACAACAATCGCACCAGGTGCACCGGGGGAAAATCGAAGACACAAGGAGAGTAAGCTGGGCATTATGGAATGAAGGAAATATGGGACAGGTTGACACCACGAGCACAAAGGGGACCGGGAATTGGATAAAAAGAAACAGAACGCAGGCGCAAAAAAATCGGATAGCTGGACAATGGGGAAAATTATGAGTTCCACACCTGGGATTGCTAGGGGGGATGAGACCCCGAAATCCATAAAGAAGGACCCAGGGGTGGAGCTATCGATACGATTGGGTAAGAAGGGGTAAATGGAGGCACCCCAAGATTGGTTATAAGGAGCCATAGGACAGGCCTGGGGCGTGGATGATCCCACGCCAATGGTCAACCTGAGCACCACCCAGAAGGGGGATAGGGAGATATAAAAACTAAGGAAAGCGGAAAACGAGGCTTCTGATTTTAAAATTTGTGATAATGGAAGTTGGGTGCGCGGGCTTTCTCCGGCGGAGAGGGCCCCTCGAGGATATTAGCCGGTGGTAATGGCTGAAACGAATATTGCGGAAAAGAAAGACTGTTTGTGCTCCTATAATAAGTGCCCTTGACAAATGGATATTCCGGAATTCCCCGATCTACAACGGTATGTGCATTCGCTAATCTCCCACTTGGTCCTAAATTTTATATCTATTGAATATGATGCATGAGTCGATTTTATATGAACACTTTCTTATGTTGCATGTATATGATTAGTAGTTACACGCCATTTTGAGTTAAAATGTTGATATATGCCTTTGGAATAATACTGCCGATAATTAACTAATATGTGTGCTTAAAGCAAATTGCCATTGGGCAAGGAAGTTCAAATTAATTAATACAATAAGGATGGAAGTCTAAACCTAGCCAATAATTATAATCATAATCAGATAATAGTAATTGATGATAATCGGAGTATAATAATGATAAATAACTAATCTGAATTGTATATATATTGTATTGTACATATTTCTATAATTAATCTAATAAACATGTTGTATATAAGTAAAACTCAGGTGTGTTTATTCCTCATGCTGTCTTCCTAAAGCTACCACTAGATCAGGCCAACAAAAAAATAGGGAAACTGAGATTGAGAAAATTAATTAGAATTATTCTAAGTTAGTGGAGTATTCCCTCTCCAACAATTTGAAAAGTGAAGAGTGATAATCAAGAGCAAAAAGGGATGCTGAAAAGTGGAAGGATGCTAGGGAAAGAGTGAGACTCAAGAACAAATGGATGTTGCATGCTGAAGAGTAAAGGGATACTAAGAAGCGGAAAAGCGTGGTTCGTATTTGATGATACTTAAGGCTAAGTGGTAAGAGGACTACGAGTTGGGAAACACTGGTTTAAGGGTAAAAGTATCATGTTTAAAGTCTGTATTATTTACAGTGGTTTCCAAACAAGTGGGTTTCACGTTCTCACATTGTAGTTGTAGTATTTTCCTGGAAAGGTATTGTCACAATTAACAAATGCGAAGTCAGCAAGTTCCCAAGCATGTGGAAACACAAGGAAGCTCTTACAACGAAACGTTCTCAAGCTAAACTCACAAAAGCGGACGAAAATTTTACAGGCATAAGAAGATGACTCAAAACAATTACTGTGAAAAAAATTAGCTGCGGAATTTCATTAGGAGAGGAGTAAATTAATATTGAAAATTGGATTCTGAGTTGCCGAATCCCATTCAGTTAGCACCACTCGGCTACTTGGCGTGCATTTGATGAACCTTTATGATTGGTGGATTCAAACTGCTTCAGAGAAAACGACGACCAATTCATTTAAAAGTTTGGCGGTTTCTCTGCATATCTCGCCTACTCGCCTAGTAGGTTTGCATTTGGCGTTAAAAATGATGATTTTTAAGAATTTTTTACAGCTTTTCTACTTTAATTCCGCAGCTTATTTTTTCACAGTATGTGTTTTGAGTAATCTACTAACCCCTGTAAAATTTTTGTCCATTTCTGTGAGTTTAGCCTATGAACGTTTCCTTGTTAGGTTTTAAACTCACTAAAGAGATGAGACGCTGAGTCTGCGTTGCCCATCCCGTTGATCGATCCTACGACCTGTGGCATTGGGGGGGGGATGCGTCATTACCTATATGACACCAGGAGATTACAGGAGTTAACATTAAATTGTATCATCGATACTATTTTTTATTACAAAAACTTCTGAGATTAGGAAAATAAATTATTTTCAATATTATTATTACAAATACTTAAAAAATTATTACTTTAAGTTCACCAATATACAAAGTGTTTTAACGAGTTTTCTTCTTTTTATATTGCTAACATAATTTCAATTACAAGTAAAAACAACAAAGCAAAAAATATTTTCATTGCCAAGGGGGGAACCGTATATAAGTGACACATTATTTACATTTTAAATTGATGTAATTAACGGATAAAACTAATATAAAATAAGTTTATATAAATATTTAAGCCATTCATGCATAAAAAAGGATCACATCAGTGGTTTAATATATCTTTTGAAAGTTTTTATGTAATTTGTAATTTAACAATCTATTCAACATTATTTAAACAGTTTAATATTTTTGGGGGCTCTTATAATACTAGTTTAATGCAAAAACATAATAAAATGTGTTTTAATGTTTAAAATTTAGGCCGAGAAAGGTTTCAGAAAGCTTGGAGGAACCTGAACCTTAAAAAAGTGAAGTATGTACATTAGCTTAAACTAAAGATTACCCTAGAAACTTCAGTTTCAAGAATTTTACGGTTGAAAGATTACACTAGGGACTGCGCCTCGGTATTTATATAAGAATACTTCGAAAATTCTGCAACTTTCCACACACAAAAATTATCTTTTACTTTATACGTTATCACTGCTTTGGATCGCTCCTAACCTAACATATCGCCACCCTGAAATATTGAAGTACTGGTTAAAATGTTATGGTTGAACTATCCTTTGATATTGGACCAAAGTATTTCCTTTATCGAACCTAAAGCCGTATTAAAGGATGCTCTATCTCAGACTACTGAGAAAATGGCTGACGGAATTTAATATAAGTCGTTGAGCTGCTAGAAAAAGAAAGGTTATATACTATATCTTTATTAATCCTTATGTCGTAAGGTTAATTCCTTGTAAGAAGAATATATTCTTTCAGGTTAAAACCTTTAATTTTTTAAGAAAAGTAACAACTGAAAAATGTACTCGAAGAAAAGAACATAAAAGGAAGGGGCAATTACTCTCCTTTATTGACTTAAAGATACTATAAATTTTATTAGCAATTGAATAATTTATGAATACAAAAAGCTACAATATTAAAATCTAATTAGAAAAGCTGACTAAATTACGTCAACAAAAGTTGAAAATTAGTTTATAGTCAGATTTTAGAGTAAGTATTTAGTCAGTTAGTATTTTAGTTGCAAAGATTATGCAATATTACTGAAGGGTACTACAAGTTTGTGAATTTATTTATTAGGTTCGTTTTTATTTAATAAAATGTTAAATACCATTACAGATTACTACACTTTCTCGAGGCAATGATGCTATGATTACTAATAAAAATGTAGCTTGATAGATTTTTTCAATAGGATTAAATGTGATCTGAAAGTTTTCTCTTTACCCTATAAAGAAATGTTTTAGCCCAAAATACCACTTACCAAATTTAATTTAATTAAAATATAATAATCCTTCCTGCATTACATTAATATTGAATATTTAGAAAAAATTTAAACTAAATGTATGTTGAGACAAAATGTCTGTTTATTTTCATGTTTGGAATTCAAAATTACACTTTTGCATTTTTTTTTGGAGGAATAAGTTTTAAGTTTTATAAAATGGGTATGGCGTTTTTTGTTTATCTGATCTTTATGTTTTAGTTTTTAAAAAATATTATAATGACTAACTCTTTTTTTAATACTTCGCATTAATTGGTTTCAATTGAGACACTTATAAACTTATTCTCTATTTTGTTCTGAATACATTTTACTGATCCACCGTTACCAAGCTAAAAACGGCTCCTTTCTTACAACTGTTCCTTTCTCACACCTAAATAGAGTTCGCTCTTTCAATTCTTCTCCTGAAAGAATATCTGATTACCAAAACATCGAAGTTTTTTAAACCAACTCTTGAGCAGAAACTATGACCAACACAATCTCAACAACTCCATACACAGAAAACACCACACAAATTCAGTAATTCAAAGCAAGCAAACAACCAATCCAAAACCCACACACAGGAACACAAAAAACAACTTAAGAATAACTTCATTTCATCTAAACGTCAACAACAAACATAAATCGAAACTTTCCTATAACAATACCTACAAAAGTTTACATTACCGGGAACCTTATTCTTCCGTAGCCTAACTGACCGGGCAATTTGTTTTGTTTTTTTGCAGATGCTTTTTTCTATAAACAAAGGCCATCACCCGAGGGTAGTTTGGGTTTTTTATAAATCCCTTCTCCCCTAACTTCCCTCTTCCGTTCTAAAGCTGCTCGATATTTTGGATTGTTTGTTTGGGAACGCTTGGGGTCCTGCATCGTGGGATTATTTTATTAAGTTTCAATGCCACACCAGGAAACTATACAAGGCTTTATAGAAATGAATTGAAAAAGATTTCCTTGAAAAATCTCTAAATGGCAACCAATCGTTAGGATTTTTGACAGCACACGTAATACGATAATGTTTATATAAATCTGTATTTTAACCCCGAATTCATTTTATTAATTAGTTCTTAAGATTTGTAGCATCGTGCAAGCTTTTTGAAAAAAAAAGTTTTATTTCCTGCAAAATCTCATTATTGTGGAATATGAATTTTTTCTCTTAAAGATAGAGGAAAATCTAAAATTTAAAGTTCTTTATTAAAGAAAATATTACATGAAATGAAATGAAATTATGAATAAGAAGGAAAAGAAACACATACATAAACATTAATGTGTATCGAAAGAAGTGTTTTTTTGGACTTTGTGATGATGCGCTATAGTGTGGAAAAGTTGTCTAAGGTGGCAGAGGGCCGATGTGATTTTTTTTCAGAATTTTTGGATGAAGTCTTTAGGTGTCACATCTAAAAAAAACTCGTACACAGCCTAAATCTATATATTATGTTGATTTATGTGGGAGTAAGAAAATCGCGTCCTTCCTCATACAAATTTGAGCCCATAATCAACATAATATATAGATTTAGGCTGTTTTATTTTGGACCATACACCAGATAAGGTCCATAACTAGGGTGTAGATATTGGCTGTGCGATTAGAATGGGAATGAGGGGCGAAAAGCCTCTTTTTGGGCTTAGTACCTTTGTTGCGCGCTCCATATAGCATTGAAAACCTTCAGCAAAAATCACAGGACCTCTGCCACCTTAGACAACTTTTCCGCTAGCGCATCGTTAAAATCCAGAAGGTGTTTATTCGATACACCCTAATGAACTACAACAGCCGAAACCCCTTTATCTGACATATGACCTTCACTCTTATATGGGAAATAAATAAAGGAAATTTCGACCGGAGAAATATTAGAACGAAGAACACAGAAACCAAATATCAAAACATGCTTCTGCAAGTTTTCTATCTCGCACTGTCTTAATTTCTCTCTTTCTCTTCTCCCTTATTCTATCTATTCTTTCACTTCCTCCTCTTTCTACCCCTTCTCTCTCTTCTCTATTCTCTCTCTCTCCATCCCTCTATTTTACCTCTCTCTGTCCCTCTCTTTCTCTCTTTATTCTTCCCTTCTCTCTATTTTCTCTTATTCTCACCTCTCCTTCCCTCTCCCTTCTTTCTCTCATCACGCACAACATGATTTTTCTCCTCCAAACGCGTCACCTACCTGAGACACTGAGCCACTAGCCTCCTGAACACGGGACCCTCAGAGGAAATTTCGTTTCCTCTCAAACAGAGGCGAGGTCAAATTCGCGTCGCACCTTTGCAGCGGCAAATCGAAAACCCCGCCGACTCGGGCGGCCGCATTAGGAAGCTTTTTACGGAGAGAGGATCCCCTCAGGAAGTGGACGTGAGGCTGGAAATTGCGTTGAGGAAGAGGTGGATGCGATTTTTATTGGCTGAAAGGGAAAGTGTGATTGATTTTGACCGAGCGTGCGAGGAATGGATCGGGAAAGCGAAGAGGTGTTCCCTGTAAAATTGGTACATCATGCGAGAGGCAGTTTAAGCTGGCAGGCTGGGAAGAGCTAATTAGGTGAATCTTGATGAAAATCTTTTCAATATAGTAGGGGAGCCCAGAGTGTTTTTGGGTAGTAACTCGAGCGCGTCAGATAATCATAAGGGGGATACCTTGCATGCTTTTGAGTAACTCCACCAAATACAAGCTCTCTATGTAGGGGGGTTTGTCTAGAACAGCCCGTCAGATTTGTAAAAAAAAATTAGTTATTTGGACATTCTCGAGCGCGTCAGATAATGATAAGGTAGGTTAGTTACCAGCTAAAAAGTGTACATTTTCTAAAATCTGCCGATTTGAGCGGTGGGTAAGGGAACGGGAGGGTTACAAAGTTGCAAAGTAAAGCCAAGCCCGGTAAGACGCTATCGCTCTTTTTGAGAAAAATGTACGAAACAAAATGTTTATAGGCTAGTAGCCAGGAAACTAGGCTCAACTAGTTGTAAACTGTCTTGGTAGCCAATCTGACGCGCTCGAGTATGTCCATGTAACTAGTTTTCTTTCAAATTTTGACGGGCTGTTCTAAACAAACCCACCAACATAGAGAGCTTATATTTGGTGGAGTTACTCAAAAGCATGCAAGCTATCTCCCCTATGATTATCTGACGCGCTCGAGTAAATCCACATTTAGCATCATGGGCTCCCCTACTAATAGGAAATGCAAGGAAAGGGAAATGATAATTTTACTCGTGACGTCTTTCATAAAATGGACTGTCTGCGGACTGCGGTTTTAAACTGGTATGAAGATTTTTTTTTTACCAATGACGGATACATGAAGACGATAATAACATTTTTCTAAAGCCGGGAATAGTCATGGCCACCTAGGCTCATAAGGCCAAAGAAGCTCGAAATCGTGACGTGAAACAGTAGACAAGACGTCACTCTTCATAGCTTTTTTGAACAACAGCGCAACTCCAGTTTGAAATCTTGTACCTTGTGCTGCTGAAAAGTGGCGTGTTGCCTACTATTTTGCGTCACGATTTCAAGCTTCTCTGGCCATATGACTCTAAACGGCCATGGAATAGTGCGTTACTCAGAGTACACCTGTGGACCGAAGCCATGGTGGTGAGGTAGTACATGTTATTCCCAGACTTTGTTACAGGAGGACCACATTCATTCGTCTCCACAGGGACAAAAATGAACATCCATGCCCAAAGAGGGATTCGAACCCCAGACGTGCAATATCGTTGTCAAATACTCTAACGTCTAACCACTAGGCCGTAACCCTAGTAGCATAGCTCATACCAAATACTATTCCAAGTTTACGTAACTGCTACTGGAAGTAAACGAATCTTAAATGTTTGTGCTGCTTGGGAAGCCGGCTATAAGTAAGTTTAAAAAATGTTCTCCACAGCATTAGAATACGTCCGAAAATAAAACCTTCTTTCACACACTCAAAACAGCCATACATTATTTACATTTCGCTTCAGAGTTAAAAGTAATTTTATCGTAATTCCAAAATAAAAAGACAAAATTACTATGAACACTTACATTCTCCTACTTCAGTTTTTAAAGGAAAAATAACCCACCGTGCCTCTTTAATTAACGAATAAAAGCCTATCTGAATACACAGAAGAAAGAAGGGTCGGTCTTTTACCCATTCACTTACCCAACAATATCTCGGCATACATAAAACCTCTCTGGCTCCTATTTCAGAGCACTACAGCCATTAACTTCGGAGCTCGACAGCCCGAGAACTAATTTGTCACGAAGGGCCATTTGCATATTCCCCTGAAGCAGCAAATTGAATAATTGATACTTTAAACCCCGCTCTAACCACCAATAATGGACATGGCTTTAACACGCTTCTCGGGAGGTATTTTAGAATGGCCTTTTATGCTACAGAAGTAGTCTAGCATGAAAAAACATCCTTTTAGAATACATTGAAACAGTTTATCTTACTTAAACTAAATTTAGAGAAACTGTTTTCGTATATATAATTTTGATTGAGGGAGATAATTAGGATGAAAGGATATATACTATCATAATTCGGTCGATATAAATCAAAATTTTCTAGTAGATTTGTTCTATGCAAATAAATTCTCAGTATAGAGGTTATGATAAAGACACAACGATTTAAGTAACTGCGTCTTAAAATTTCAATATTTGAAAATAAAACTTTTTGTACCGTTTTACGACTTTTAGGGTCATTTGGTTTCAACTCATATAATTAGATATAGTATAGAAACTGCAAACATTGAATTGAGTCAGAATATTAGTCCTAAATTATCACGGCAACTAAATATACAAATACATCAACGTAACATTTTAAATAATTTAAACGTAATTTTCGATAACTAAAGAAAATACTGAATATTGACTGGTATTTTTAGTAATATCGTCTCATACCTCAAGAGAGATTTTTGTATGTGTTGGCATATTTATTCAATATTCATACTTATCAGATAAATAACCAAATTAGGACTTATAATGGGACAGCAAACTTATATTTTTATAACTAACTATAACATCAACTTTCTATAGGCCCATTAAAGGAATAGTTAGTGAGTAGTTATTTTTAGTTTATCTATCATAGCGTGAGTAACATTAATTAAACTTAAAACTATTCTCAAACTATTTAATCTGTAAAATTTCTATGAACAGCAAAATGAATTTACTTTTTTCTTGAAGCTTATAAATAAAGTAGTGATGTAATTAAACTTTTATAGATGAAAAACATTCCATGTCTATCATATGCTTGATAAAACTCAAATAATGATCTTATGCATGGCAAAGTCAAGAGGTTCGATGGATTCAATATGAATGAGCTTAAGGTGTTAAATAAATAATATTAATATTCTCCAGATAAAAGCAAATAATCTGGAGTGTTTCTCATCACGATCAAAGTAATAAATATTATCTGAGAATAGATCCGAAGCTTTAACGAAAGTGACATCAAAGAATCCTTTCAAAGGTGGAGGTTTTATTCATGTGAAAGGGAGATAAACCGCCATTTAAGCCATTCCAGCTTCAATTCTTTTCAGAAACATCCTTTTATGATAATACATAATACAACAGAATGAAAATTATTGACTGTATTTCTTTTCTTTTACGTACCTACCATCCATCAAGCTTTCTCAATCCCTTCTCAAGCTTTGTTATTTCATATTTTTGGTATCATAAAATTTATAAAAGTATTAACAAGACAACTTTTTGTTTAGAATAAATTCTAAAGGAGCGAATGTTTTATCTTTGTCCACTTAAGTGTTTTATTAATCCCAACACCTTCTAATAAGCTATTTAACGGTAAGAAGAAATTAATTTCGAAATAAGAATCAAACATTTTAATAAAAAACAAATTATACGTAATTCCATGTAACTTATTAAAACAATTTAGTCTGAATCAGTAATTTCTAGCTTATAAAATGCAAATTCTTATTTTGTAACAGCCCAGCGTTTTGTTGTTACACAAGCTCATAAATTTTCATTATTCAAATTTGGTTTGTTACCAAAACATGCTAAAATTACGAATCAACGGGCTTTCCGATTTCATAATGTTTTCGGGTTGATTTTGAGGTAAATTACCGTTAAAATTGTGATAGTTCAGAACTCATATCACCCTGTTTCACACCACAGCTGTCGTCGACTGAGTCGATTTAGCTTAAATATAATGCCTAATACTTATCGATTAAATGACTAATGAAAGTTATTTTAGAAACAATAATTTACACGACTTTATGCACGTTGGATTAATGCATGTTGCATAGCTCTCGAAGATTATGCTATAAACTAATAAGTTCTCTCTATTTATTTATTCTAGAGATACTTGTGTTGTTTTGACACAGAATACTGAATATATTAACAGAATATTTCCCAATATATTTTAAAAGAGAGTAAACCAAAGTTAAATGTTGTACTTAAGGAAGTAAATGATAAATACATTATTAATCTCTGTATTTAACGCTGTAGTATTTAAAGAGAAGCAGAATTTTCAGGGGAAAAAAATATTGAGTTGAGTATAGGTAAAGGAAATTTTTCATTACCTAAGCCTAACTCTTGCTTCCACATCTTCTTTCTTCTTCAATGTATTTTGAAATATATAACTCACAACATTAGAAGAAGAAGAAAACGTGAAATCAATAGCTTCGACTACAAAAAGTATTATAACATAAAAATCTGATGATCCCATTTTAAAAACGCTTTATAAGAGTTTATTGCTAGATTTGTATTTTTAAACATTTCTTCAACCTAAAGCGAATCAAAAGGGAAAATCCTCACCAAATTTTATCACTCTGTTTTAAAGCATCGGAAAAAAAGAACAATCGAACGAAATTTCCACCAGAGCATATTCTTCCCCGTTCCCCAGAAATTTCTAAAATAAGGCCCATTTTGCAAAGCAATAAAGGAGGGGACCCGTATTTTATTTCAAGACTCCCCTAATACGATTATACGCCCCTCCATTCCAAAACTAAGCCTTCAAAAGCAGAAGCAATTCCGGAACTCCAATCCCTCTCTCGTCACTTGAGACAATCCGAATAACAGAGACCAGTTCCATTCGGTTTTGTTTTAATATCCCCCAATCTCTTTATCATCCCTTTTTCATAACACAAACAGAACGAAGCGAAATTCCTGCTGTTCCTCTCTTTCCTTGACTTTTATTATATTTCTTCCACTCAATTTGTATTGGAAAAGTTCCAGAGAGCTGCTGCTTACGGTGTATATAAGGGCTGGAACGTCATTTGCTGGTAAGCGCCGGGCGGAAATGATTTTTCATTGCAATTTCGTCCCTCTCTTGTGGACGTTCGGTTTGGTGGAGAGGGTTTTTTCATTCCTTGTTTCTTGTCAGGAAATGAATGTTCCCATTTACAGCGTTAAGTGAATCGGCTTTTCAATCTTTCGTCACCGTCGCTTTTATTCGTGGCAAGCTAATGACTTGGGTTTCCGCATCTGCTCGGAAATGAAATACTACCATAAACGATCCCGAAGCCTAACATGGCGGCGAATACCTGGCTGGCATGCCGAGGTTGCCAGTCACTGGATGCCAACTCTCGGTACTTTGCTGCAGACTTATACGCTTCAGCCAGGGCCGTATCCAATGGGTTAGGGGTTCAGACCCCTCCTGAAATTTTGGCATCAATTTTTATACTATTTTTCCCTTGAAAATTCTGCAACTACAAGGAGTAATCCTCTTCGGGTGTAACCTAAAGGGTCTCAAATGAGTCAAAGCACTACTTTTCAGGGTAAAATTTCATAAAATGTTCTTGAGGAGAACCCCTAGACCCCTCGTAATTTGAAAGTCTATTTATAATTTTTTCCTTGGGAAAAATCGTAGTTTACAAGGAGCTGTTATTCTCGGATGGAATCCAAATGGAAATTATTTCCACCTTTCTAATAAAATATGTAAGAAAAATCAGACAAATATTGATCTATGAGTGTTAACATTCCAGCATTAATCTAAATTTAAACAATACATATTAGCAGAAAAAAGCTATAAATTCTTAAGTACGAGAAAATTCTTAAGTTAAACAATCCTTTAATACACTGCACCAAGAATAAAAACATTCTTTTAAAATATCATTTCCTTCGAAAGTTTGAGATAATCAAATTTCCAAGAATTTCACACTTCATAGGTTCCTAAAAGTTTCTAAGAACTTCTCTCCCAAAGGCTTTTAGACACTGTTAGGTCACCTAGCAACGGAGAAACCACTGAAGATTGTCCTTCGTCGATAAACGATGTTGTTAGAAATGACACAAATTCCTGTTTACTCTTTAAAAAAAAGTAAAATAATAAAAACATAAGATGTAAAAAAAATCATCTTTTAATGATAACTAATCCAATATAGCTGTTATACTATTTCCTGTTTTAAAGTATGTGGATAGACAAATAAAGAGGAAATAAATTTGATAGTATTATTTCCGATTTATGGGGTTATATGGGGATAGTTGGGCGAAAAAAAAACATCAACATATTTTTTAATCATTATATTATTTGAGAAGACTTTTCTTTTAACTAAAACGATATTTATAAATTAAAAACTGATATATAGATAATTATCATCGTATTGCATATTTATCGTGTATAACCGCGATATTTATAATTACTTGACTTAGATAACATGTATGGAGTACCCTTCACTTTAGTAATTTTTCATCACGTATAACTCATATTTCAGGACTTAAGGGACAAACCTTAGACACCCTGAGCATGCCCATTGTATAAGGTGTGTACTAATTAAATTCCTTTGTAACATATGTAAATAGAATATAGCTTTTCACACACGCAGTTACCGTCGGTTTATAAAATAAAGAACTTACTCGTTTGAGGAAAAACTGTATATATGATGAATGTATTATTGCATACTACTGAACAAAGCTTTAATAAACACTGTTATTTGTCATAGGCTGTTAATAGAAACTTTAATAAGAAAAAATCAACACGAAAGAAAAATATGTTTAGATGCAACAGGTCACACCTTTTGCTTCTTTCCTGAACATTCCTAACAACCCTCCAGGCAGGAGCCCCCCACAGTTAGAGACACGTTGCCCTACTTCCTTACTCCTTTTTATAGGAGATAAACATAAATATGACCGCTTATTGCAGTAATGCCAAAAACAAACCTCGTCCATCCTCAAGCACACATTTTTTCACATAATAAGCTCTCATCAGCTTGAACAAACCCCAGCCAGCCAATTAATCAAGTACACTCCCCAGATAGAGATCGGTCAATAAATAATAAATCCGTTTAATTCCCTGGTCAAAATTGGTCATCATCCATCAGCCCTCCCCCCCACTGGCCATCTGCTGGGGAAGGAAGGGAGCGATGAGGGATGTCCAGTGGGGTCAACGGACACCGGTCCGCATTATTAAGGCCATCGGGAGGGTTTCCTTCGTTGAGGGACAATGAGGCGTGATGGTTTTATGTGCAGGATG
This sequence comes from Tetragnatha montana, assembly GCA_963680715.1. Lineage (NCBI taxonomy): Eukaryota > Metazoa > Arthropoda > Arachnida > Araneae > Tetragnathidae > Tetragnatha > Tetragnatha montana. The sequence goes on from OY796685.1 coordinate 18,571,435, forward strand.
GAGAGATAAGATGTGGGGAAAGTAATAAGGGTGTTGTTGTGTTTGAGAGTAAAAGTGATTTGTTATTGTACCGCTGAGAGAAAAAGTGGTCTAACCGCATTTATAAGGCAACTTTGAGGGTATTTATTTATTTATCAGCTGTCATACTGAAAACAAAGTTTCCCTTAACATGTAAGGAAGAAAATAAAATCGCAAAGGTTTCAGTAGTCCTTGTTGAGCCTTTCCTTATCTCTACCGTGATTGGTTAAAGCTTTCAAGAAAAAAGAAAAGCATCATCAAAAAAATTTCGTTCGACCAATGAGAAGAGAAATGAGCATTTGCTTGACGAGAACTAAAGATTCTTGTAGAAATCACAACCAAACACGCATAAGAATAAAAACAATTACAAAAGAGTATCTTATAATGTAAGATCCTCTTTTTCAGTCTTGAGAATTTATCGAAAAAAAAACATCGCTACTGTAGGGTAAATTGTTAGCAATGTAGGTTCGTGGAATATATTTTGTTAATTGAAATATGTTTACGGACTTGAAAATGAGATTCTTGACGAACTGGGAGGCAATCAAATTTATTGTTTAAAATATTAAAAACAGAATTCTAGTGTAAACTTAAAAGGAAACTTGAGTGTAAACGGAATCTATACATTTAAAATAAATAAAGTGTAAAAATTTGTTTCAGTTTTTTTAGATAGAAGTAATGATGAATTTCTATTAATGCTTTTTTAGTGGGTTTTTTTTTTAATGGCACTGGTTTAAATTAGTGGTTTACCTCTATTTCAGTTCGTATATCCCTCGGATAGAGTACTAAACTAGAGGTAACCCTCAATTTCAGGAACCTCATGAATGGTCTAACACTAACTGAAAATCCAAAAATTTCTGGTTTACCTTGTATAAATTTTTACCTCTTCAGGGTAAATTTAATTACAAAACTATTTCTAAAATAAACTCTCAAAATGCCTGTATCAGGAAATAAATAAATAACTGATTTCTGTTTGTTATTATTACATAAGAAAAAGCTAACGCTCTCTTAAACTTAGAATATTTAAAAAGGTAATTATAGTTAATGTCTAGACAAGTTTTTGTTTTTGCTTGTTCCACGAGTACATTTTTACTTTTAAGGAATATTTTCCGGTTTAGTATTATTATTCTAGCTTATTTAATGCCATATAATTAGTACTTCTTATCAGTGGAAGTCTTTTGAATAGAAAAGCCATTTTTAAAAGCTTTGAAAATCCTTCCTTTTTAAAAGAAACTGGATTTTCTAAATAATGGAGAACTTGAGTACCTTATGCTTAAAAGCTAATTAGCTGCGTTTTACTCTACATATCTAGTACTTCAATATACTAAATACAATATAAAAATTTGGATTATTTCCAGTGGAATCAATTACATAAGATCCTTTCAATTGAAAATATCAAAATGTTCCTACTCATGTATTCCATGATACTTTTTAATCTATAAGGGAATAAATTAAATGATGAAAGCATTATCTTGCATCATTAAAAAATGCCTTAATGTTATTTTGTACCTTAGATATCTTATTTAAGAATATAACTAATATTTATTTTTGCATAATATAGTTCGTATCTAAAAACATATTTATTGTGTAATTTATCATAGAAGTTTGAATATCCTCTTATAAGGCATTTCAGTAGTGTTGCATGGTACAAACTACTTCTTGGAACTAGGTCTCTAGGACGCTTTTCAATTTATCTCCACCCCTGCGTTAAAATTATAGTGTTATATTATCCAAGGAAAACTTATTAGAAACTTCTTTACTTCAACCATATTTTTCGGTAGCAACATAACACATTTATATCCTTATTGTGGATGGGAATTTTTAAAACCACTTTATAGTCTTAAGTCTCAAAGTTTTGACAAACCCACAGGTGGGCCTTCTTTCCCCCCACAGTAATTAGTTAAAAAAAAACTAATTTATTTTTTGAGAAAGGGAGTATTTTTCACCATAACCACTGGTTCGGGAAAGGTTTGGAAACTCCAACTCTCAAGCGTCACCTCCAGCCATGGACCGGTTTCGTCCTTGTTAGGACTCATCAGCACGGCATAGGAATTTATTTTTTGTTTTTAAACTTCTGTTTCCTTTAGCCGCCATGATTATTTTTTGTCTTTCTTACGAAAAACCTGCATACAACACAAACAAAAGAGAAAAATAGAAATACTTTTAATAATTTCTTGAACTCCATTTAGTATCTCAAGAAATTTTACTCTTTCCGCAGACATTCTTCATGTCTTCAAATAATGCTGGACAGAAATATTCCTTATTAAACAATTAGGCAACACTTTTCATCAGTGTCTAAATATAACCTATTATATTTGGAGGGATTCCAAAACTGTCATCCCGCTGTTCCCCTTTTAACAGACTTATCAAACGATATTTCTCACTCCCCCCCCGAACAAACAATCCTCCCCCTCCCCAGGGGGCGCCCCATGTTGATTGCGAATCAATATTTGTCCCGCAAAGAATCCCATCTGCCGTTGCTTAAGAATTCATAAAAGCCTCGGACCCAAAAGAATCCACAATGCAAATTAAACTTTTCTTCGGGGCGGAAAAGTTGAGGCACAAAGCACCCCTTCTTTCGAACGGAATCGATGGCGGGGAAGGTTCGAATGCATACCCCCACTAGTTCCGAGCCCCGGATTCAATGAGCGTTGTTCTTTTGGGTGGGTGATGGAATTTGCTTCGATGTAAATTACCTTTTTAAGTTTGTTTGATCGAAAGATATGATGCTTCGATGTAGATTTATGTTTAGAGGGGGTGGATTTATGTTAGAATTTCACTTGAGAATTCAGTTTTTAGAACACCAACCTCTATACACTGCCTGCTTCGAATATTTTACCTACAAACCTACAACAAAAAATAATAATTCTCCACTATATTTTTATACAGTAAATGAAATAAGATAATTAAAACTATGTAGAGTCTGTAGAGGAATTCAAATTATCTTATTTAACTACATTCCCTTATAAGTGAAACCTATATTAATAACTATGGAATCGCCAAGAGCACAATCTCCACGGCTTCTGAAGTAGGATCTTGCCAGTTGTAAACAGAGTTTAGGAAATGTTGCTTCTTAAGCGGCGATTTAATACTATATGGTTTTGGTTAGGATAAAAATTAAAGAAAATCGTTGAAAAATACAGATATTTAAAAAGAATATGGTTATAAAAATACTAAATCAAAGTAAAAAGTTATTAACAAGTATCAACTAATATTCCCTTTTTAGTTTGTACTTATTCATAAGATGAATAATTGTTTCATTAACTTTACATTCTGACTTCCAAATACCCCTAAGTGGATGATTACAACAAACTCAACATTAACTTGAAATATAATTCTGTTTTGAAAACTAAACATCTAAGTAAACGAAACCAAACCTAAAAATTTGACCATTTGATATTGACTTTCTTATTCAATCGGAATGAGTCAAAACCAGACGATCCATCCATCCATCAAAATAAAGAACACGTTTCTTTTGAAAGTGCTAATGGCTCTTTTTCTTGACATGAGATTCTCCTTTTTATGAGCATCGCCATCATTATCGTTTGCGTGAGGAGGTGATTCGAATCCTTCTCTCTGACACTCGAGTTTTACACACGCCATTAGATTAGATCGTCAATTAATTTGGAATGTGTCAGTATGGAGAATGAATTTTTTTAGATATTTTGTGTGCGGCCAAACATTGTTTTTTCTTAACACTGGAAAAATGCGTCATCTTTAAAACAGTAAAAATGGAAAACCAATTATTTCAACCTCAGATTTTACATGTCTGATACTATTTACATTACCACTATATTATTAATGGAACACTTTTTTGAAATCTTGAAACACAAAAAAAATATTTCTTATGATGCATAAGCGTTTGCATGTGTATTAGAATAATATTGAGTGTAAGATCAGATTTGAGCACCAATGAAATAGAATGTTTTCAGGTGACGTCTCGACCAGTTTGCTGTAGGCCAACGAGTCTGTTGCTAGGGCGGTTGCTAGGTGTGGGGTCACGTGATTTCAAATCCTCCAATAGAAGCATTTCACGACCAGTTATTTTCTTTTAACTGTAAACTGCTGTAAGTCTACGCGTCTGTTGATCCGTTGCTAGGTCCGAGTCATGCGATTGAAAATGCTCCATAAATTTACTAATTAATACTTTTATACGTATACTCTTAGTTTATCTTAATAAAAAAAGGGAAGATTGATTATCTTTCACCTACTTTTCATATAAAAATTCTTCTACATTTTCTCAAATGATAAAACCCATTTTAATAAATATTCTTGAAAAATGTTTGTAAAAACAGTTTTAGTTTAAATATACTTTTGTTTCAAAAGGTAAAAAGTCATAAGCCTTAAAAAATTAATTAATTATTAATTAATTTTTTTTTATCTTGTCCTCAAAATACTGAATATTGTTGTTGCAAATATATTTAAGCTTTTTTTCCCTTGTAGTATGAAAATACTCTTTTAAAAATTCCCTCCATTTACTTGAAAGAATATTTCGATTAAAAAACCCTCAACTTTGCAATTTAAAAATCATGATTTAATCTTGTCCTCTAAATTCTAGGTTTGTTTGCCATGTAAAATTTTCTTATTATTTGCCGAAGTTGGCCTTCTTTCAATTGGAACAACATGTAAATAATGTGAGCAGCTATTACGCGTGATACATTTTTTTCTTTGTCGTTAAGTATTTAACATATTGTTAATAGCTTTTCTTGAAACAAAATTGCTTTTTTATAAAAGGCTATTTAGTTATTCTCCGAAGTCCTGTTTAAATACTGGAAGTATTTTTAATGAAGGAGGAATCAGTAAATACTAATGATTGTTAAGACGATTACTTGTTCTTTCCATGGTTTGTAAAGTTTCTTTAAGAATCAATTATTTTTAATGAATAATTTTTTTAAGGGAAAACGAAGTATTTATTTGTAAACGCTTTGAATGGTTTTTTAGAGATTCATTCAAATGCAATCACGAAGGAGTATATCATGTACGACTGGAAAGCCACTTAAAAATGTGACTTAATGGCGTTTGATTTTCCTTTATAACAAATTGAAATGATAGCGAAAAATTTCAGCTCTCCGTAAATTTTTCTTACAACAACCAACTGTGATTTTTAACTAACAAAAAACATACTTCTGCACAGTTTCTTATGTCTGTTATATTGTATATTTAATATTATATAGAAAATCATTAATTCCGATTCCTAATTAAAAATGCGGTGAAAACTATACATCACTGAAAAAGCAATTAAACTATTGTATAGAGTACCACTATAATTTAATGTTCGTCAACTTAAAATTAATCGAGTGAACTAAAAGGTTTACAGTTTTTTTCTCTAATAATAAATTATAAATCATTAAGAAATTTTTTTAGCTTTTAGAAATTGTTAAAAAATAACTTTTTAAGAATTAACAATCAGTAGATCCAAAGAATTTATATATAAGTATAAAAGTATGCTAAATGTTAAATTGTATTGAAGTATTTAGCTAAATTATTAAAAAAAATTGTTAAAAGTAAACTATTATTTTAATTTAAAACCAACTTTATTATCAGAGTCAAATGCACACGGATCGCATATAAAAATATTCAATATTTCATATAAAAATATTCAATATTTCATATAAAAGTATTCAATACAGTCTAAGTAGAAAGTTTCCATTCAACTTGTGAGAACTTGTACATAAAATAGGAATTATTATTAACTGAATCTGAAATAATACATGAGTAAACCGTATTTAAAAAATATTAATTGTTTGCTGAAATAAAATAACATTATGAAACATTTCTATCAATTCTAAAACTTATTTTTCTAATGTATTTTCTCCATCAAAAATACCTTTTAATTTCATCAATTAAAAACCTCTATCATCATAATGTTTTTTTAAAATTAAAGTACACAAATATGCATTTATAACATAATTGTATAAGATAAACTAAAACAAGAAAAGTTCTAATACAAAATTAAAGTAAAGTTTTTTTTTTTTTTAATTTTTAGGTATAGGAGCCAAATCTTTAAAATATTCTTGCTAAAAATCTTACGAATGAGAAATTAAAGAAACATTACTGGTTTTCATTTCCCATCTAAAATAGAAGGCTGTTTTTTTTCTGTGTTCAAACAGTTTAACTTTAAACCACAATCCCTTGATTCCATTTTGTGAGTTCCCATTTACCCTCATCAGGTTAAAAGCCCCTCTTAAGATCTCTAAAATCGCGAACAAAAGGGCAGACGTTTTTATTATCCCTCATTAACAGGAAGAAGGAAAAGGAGACTTTTAGAGTGAAATCGTTAAGAGAACCGTTTAAATACCAAGAAATTAAATGTCCTCGTTTTAAAAGATTCCAGAAATAAATTTTCCTTAACTATTTGAAGATTGTTCGAATAGCTTCGTTGCGGCTTAAGTTATTTGTTTTAGATCGTCTCAATCTTTGGGGGGGAAAAAGTAAAAGTGCAGGATTTTGAGATAGCAATTTGAACTATTTAAAGTTAAATATTGGAGCATATTTACATTTCTGCTCAACAAAATGAAAACTTTTGTATATCTTTGAACCGTAGGAGTTCATTGCTTAGCAACCTGAAATTAAATTTTAATGGCGTTTTTATATATTTCTGTTATTTTTTTTATTTGAAACTTTACTTAGAAAATGAGGATTTATGCAAAACAGAAATAAAACCTTTCCAAAGGGAAAATGCCTAAATGATTTTCGAAGTATTTGTAGCAGCTTGGAGACTGAGTGAATTTCGATAAAAAGTAAGTGAGATCTATTTACCATGAACATTATCTCTAGTTGAAAATATTTTCTGGGATAAAATTAAATCATGCATTTACACTGAAATTATATGTTTTTACTGCCTGTATAATACACGGCCCATGGTTTCTCTCAAGATGAAAAAAGTAATTGGAATGTGACATATAAAAACATATAACATAAAAACATGAGGGCAGTTCAGCCCTGCGTTGTAACAAACATACATACTTTTTTTATTTTCTAAAGAAAAGAAATGACAATAATTGAAAAAGAAATTATCATCCGCCAAGGGGGAAAGACCCATTCAGGCGAAATAAAGATTAACAATCAAAATTAAATTATGAAAAATCAAATTAAATCAGTGGAATGTAATTTGCTTAACATGAAACACATAACACATGAAAATAAAACAAAATATGAAAACATTTACAATAAATATTAAATAATTTACTTGAGAAAAAAAATGGTACAGCTAGGTAAAATAGAATAAAATTCTGCTTCTAATAATTAGAAAAAAGCATCAATATGTTCTATGTTAATGATGAATTGGAATAAAGAACGTTTAAATATACGAAAATTAACAATAGACTGAATTTCGAAAGGCAAATTATTGTATAAATTAGGTGCAAGATAGAAAAAGTGTTTTCGAAAAAATTCCTTATTTTGGAGGAATTTGGTATAATAGAGAAGGTCTTCTGTAGGAAACATTGGTTTTTAAACCTATATTTTTATTATATTATTATTATAATATTTTTATTTAAGTGTAAAAAGAGTAGGTATGATACGATAAAAAGCAATTTGACGGACCGGCAAAAGATTTAATTGTTTATTTAACAACTTAAAAATCTTATTTTGGAGAAACAGAAATTATAAACATGAAATAATTGTCATAATGCTTCTGGTTTGTTCATTATAACCGATATTATTAGGATGTTCATTCCAAACCAATGAAAAGTTTCATTAGAACCTCCTTGGCGGTGTTCGTCTTCCTTATAAATCAATTTTCGAAATCCTTCCTATCAGTAATAAAGTACGCATCCCCTTTAAATTCCAAGCCATCTCAATTTTTTTCACGCTATACCCATACCTTTTCCTCAGTGCAGCGTTTCAACTCAAATGGCCCCAGAGAGCGCTAATGAAAGGCTCGCATGCACGCGATATTCGTCCGCATTCGGTGGAACGACGACGCTCCTCCGTATGTGGTTAACGTCCCTCATCACTCACTGTGGGGGAGGCGGTTGATTGCGAGGGCATCCAATTACAGATAAGCTTTTAGGGGGCCTCGTGTTGCGGATTGTTTTCTGGCTGGGGTTTTCCCGTGCAGCTACTAATTGAATTTGTAGTTTTAATAAGTTAAATAGAGGGTAGGTTCGGGATGGGAAGGTATCATTAAGGTTAATGAGGAATTAAGGTTATGAATTTTCTGGACACGTGACACGAAAGAAGTATTAAAGTTGTGAGTAAATAATGATAAAAGGGATAACTGATGAAAAAAAATAAACAAAAAAAATGTTGATTTATCAATATGTTTTTCAAACCATCTCTTATAATGGGATTCCTACTAACAAACAGTCCCAAACTTCCCTTGGATCAGTTCTATCTTTAAGATTTCATTTCAAACAAAGAAATTAATTAACACTCTTTCCTCTTCTTTCAAATCAACGTACAAACTATAAAACGTAACTTTAACTAAACAACGTACAACTTTGAAAACATCATTTCATTCCATTATTGTTGATTTCTGAAAGGAAGTTGCTTGTGCCTCTACACTACACCTACATAATTAAATAAATTGACGAAAGTTTATAAGCCCACAGACCGGAAAATGTATGTACCCGTACCCACAATCCAATCCAATCCAATTAAATAAATCATGTGACTAAATACACCAATTCGAAAGGGCCACAAACAGAACACATTACATAAGAAAAGCTAGTCTGAAGATTATTAGAATTAAAATATGAAAACAGTAAAAAAGTCATTAACAATTTCAATTTCTAACAAAAAAAATGCATTAAGCATTTGCGTTTTGGAATGGGTAGAGAGTCACTTAAATATTATTACTCCCAGTTTTGGCTCGATATTAAACAGCATTTAAATGAAAAGCAAGTATTTTTATTCCAAAAATACCTCGAACAAAACAAAATCTTAATTCGAGATCAAACGCTATTATTTTGAAAACTATTTATTTTTGAAAAGCTATAATGACAAAAGCGGATTACATTTAAACTTTCGAACACATTTAAATCCCTCTAAAAGCCTTCAAAACAATCCACTATTGAACTAATTAATTGATACGCCGAGAGATACGGGGACGAACTCGAAGGGATTTCGATTTCATCGCCCCCACCCACACTTCCCCCCCTGACCGTCTCTCTCCCCACTAAAACAACAGTTCTTCGGATCATCCATGGAATCTCGGAAGTGTTCGGCCCACCCCTGGGGGAATCGACCCCGGAAACACCGTTTCCAAATCAGACGATATCGCTTCCTTTGTGATTTCGAACGCCCTGGAGGAGGAATCGATTGCGTTCTGCGCCCCTCGGGGGGCGGAACGCTTATCTCTAAATATGGAGTGTTTGGAACGCCCGGTTCGTTTGAATCCCGTTCGGTTCTGCCGTAAATAGTCAGCTGTTTTAAAATTCGATTCTGCTTTTCATTTTGGAGGGAGAAATCTCTTGTAAACGAACGTGCGCTTTCGGTTTGTTGGGTGGATTTGTGAGGGCTTTTACACCTGGGGTTTTCTTTCGGTGATGACGCGGGATGTTTGAATGAGATGGCAATCCTTTTTGTTCTGCTTATTTTTCTTATTAAAATGCTCTCTATTATATTGTGATATCCGTGGTACGATTCCCCAGCAAAAAACATCTGCATTTCAAAAAAGCATCTCATTTGAGTCAAAGTACAGTTTTCTTAAAGAAGTCCGCAGTTATTTTGTAGCAGTGTTTTTAAAAAAACTGCAGATTTTCGAAAACTGCTGACAAAGTGTTTCAATTCCCTTCACTTTTTTGAGGCATTTTTGCAGAACTTTTAGGCTGGGTCTTCTGTTATTTTAATTGCAGTTAAAAAGTTTTGAAATGTGTAAACGAAATGGTAGATATTTCTTTAAAAATGAATTTACAACAACCAATGGAGCATTGTTAAAAAAACTCAACAGTGAAAAAGGTCATTAATATCTTAAAAATCATCTCTTTAAGCTGAAATCTCAATTTTGCGGTGTTCATAAAAACTCGACAGCAAATGTAAATAATTATTGTTAGTCCTTGTGATTATTATGTTTAGTTAGAATTGTAAATTATGTTAGTTTTTTATAAAACAGTGTTGCTCCATTTAATTAAAGCTATTACATTTTAAAAAACCATCTTTGTATATGTCCATAAAATCTGACGAGTGGACTAACATAATTCAATGAAATTAAATACTGTTGAAGTAATGTCTAATGCTGTTGAAGTTTTGATGTCCCAATCCGTAAATTTTGCAATTTCTTAAAACTTTCTCTTTATTATGAGTTAGAAAACATCAACCATTCTGTTTCCCTCTTGGGAATTAGTAATAATAAACGAAAAGGCTTTCATGATAGGCTGCAGTATGAATGCCGAGTACACTAGAAGTACCTTAAGCGGAGTTTGAATCACTAAAAACTCTACAAAAGTTTTGAATCTACTTATATTTTTCAAATTGATGCTCTGTATTCTAAGGATAATTTATGAATTTAAAAGGTAAAAAATTTTAAAATTTGGTTTATAAAATTATTTATAAAAACGAAAAATACCACCTTTCACACAAAAGAATATAAAAACCACAATCAAGGTTGCATATTATACTTTTTGTTCTGAACTTTCATAACATTTATAAGCGAGCTCTTTCAGAATCTGACGTTTAAACCTCATATTTTATACGCTATCTAAAAACTTTCTTAAGGCAAAAAAACGACGGCGTTCAGAAACTCGACTTTAACTAAAAACACTGATTAACTGTTAACCGTCCAATTAAAAAGAACCCCCGAAAGGCAATTTCTCCCGAAGCTTTTAGAAACACGGACACTTCGATCGTTCTCACAACTCTGGTCGCCATTTTTCTTTTCCGGGGAAAAAAAGAACCCTTCAGAAGAGAAAAAACCGATCATTTCTTTCTATAACTCACGGCGAGAAGAAACGAATTTTTCTCACAGCGCTTTAAGGTGAAAAAAGAAGCTTGATTTAGAAATGTATGAATGCGGTAACGTGCTGTGAAGTTATTTCCAAGTTTTTGTCCCTATTTTTACCAGTGTAAGATTTTTTGTTTAAATAGACCCAGCTAGAAAATGTGTGCACTTTTTATGCAAAAAAATGCTCTTTGTGCACAATTTGTGCATAAAAAGTGGATAATTTTTGAATACTTAACAAGTATTCACTTTTGCTGTGCACAATTTGTGCATAAAAAGTTAATATTTTATGAATACCTAAAAATGTATACACTTTTGCTGCAGATTATTTGTACTTTTTGTGCATACAAATAAAGTGCATTTTCTCTGTTGCAAAACACTTTGCAAAAAATTTGCATACATAATTAACCATTTTATTTGTTTGTAAAATTTTTACATTTTTTTGTACTGAAATGTAGATTACATTTTCAAAAGCAAACTTCATTTTTACCAGATATTTGGTTAATTAATTGTGCCTGCATGCAAATTCCAAATTTTGTGACTTTAAGAATTAAAATAAAAGCCTAAGCATTATTTTCTATACTTGTATAGATAGAGTATTATATATATTCATCATAAAGCAGAATATGTGAGATTGAAAGAAAAAAAACAATAAAAAATTTTTACATTCAAAAAACATTTATTTTAAGAAATATTTAAACCTTCATCAATTTATTTCCTTTAAAAAAAATTTTCTAATTCTAAAAATTTGTTTACTAGTAATATTAGATTTATATTTTATCTACAAGTTTTTTTAATTAAATTCTGTACCATATCGGAGTTCCATATTGGAGATATAAATTAGGTCTTGAATTTATGGTCGGGTTATAAAAAGTGTAACAGAATAATCTTATTAAAATTATAAATAAAAAGAACTTAATTAAAAAAGAATTTACTAAAACTGATTTTAATACTTTTCTTATTTAAGAACAAATTGTGATAAAGTGTGTAAAACAAGATCAAATTTATTTTGTTCTTATTTTTGTCAGGTTTGGTAAAACTCAGCTAGAAAAAGTGTAAAAAAATTGTGCACAAAAAGAGAATCATTTCAGCCCATCTGTTTTTGCATAAAAAGTGTAAATAAGTTGTGCACAAAAAGAGTATCATTTTGGCCCATCCGTTTTTGCATAAAAAGTGTAAAATGAATTGTGCATATATTTTGCATACTTTAGTTTGCAAATTTTTTGCAAAATTCAGTTTACACTTTTTATGCAAAAACAGATGGGCCAAAATGATACTCTTTTTGAGCACAATTTTTTTACACTTTTTTTGCGCACATTTTCTAGCTGGGGAGGCAGCAGAAAAAGATTATGCTTCTAAAAGAGCCAGACATGCTATAAGCTATGAAGCTTTACCTTTTTCTCTGCCAGTTTTTAAGGAAGTGGGATAGAAAACAAATGCATTGAAAGAGAAGGGGCTTCAAAATTATGATTGAAATGAACACTGAAAATATGCTAGCATTTTTGAAGAATTCCTTTTTCAGAATATAAAGTTTTTACCATCGTTTGCATTTTTACTAGTATATCTTTCATATGAACAAACAAATCTTCAAACACATATAATTCTAACTCCCCTTAAATAACAATAAGCACAATTTTCAAATACATGTGCTTTTTTTTTAATATTTAATTTAAGATTGCTTTTGTTCATCAAAATTGTTTAAATACACTTTTTTTTAATTCAATACCGTACAGATTCCCACTTAAAATGTTTTTAAATGGAGTTTTATATCTGGAAACCTTTAAAAATACATGGAGACCAAAATTTGCCTTAATATTTTAAATTATTTCAACCTGTCTAGTTCATGATGGATCATTTATCAACTAATGAATTTTATATTTAACTCCAGGTCCAAAATTAGTTAACTATAGATAATTCAACAAAATGATTGTATCTAGTACTTTGTTTCAGATAACCAATCATGAGAATTATCAATACCCCCTTAACGTTATTTTACCAGCCTTTCTTTAATAAGAGCTTTACTGTAACTTAAATAAATTACATATGAGTTGGATTTTATAAAAACCTTTTATTTATTAAGAGAATTTAAATTTTCTAAACTTGAAGTCAAAATTATAAAATTGGGCGGAAATATTGTCATAAATACCATGGTTGGTATGCAATCAAATATTTACATTAATAAAGTTTTCAAACTCAACGTATTTATAATTTTGAATTAGTTTCAAATGAAATAAATTTTAACTGGAGTAATATGTCCCAAACAATTTTAGCAAACTGTACCAGCCAATGTAAATTTTCTGTGTTAAACCCTAAATCTAAAACATACGTATGATGCATATTGTTTTAAATAAGGAATTTTAAAAAAAATAATGTAACACAGTTTTCGATACTAAACATATTACTTATTACATTTACAATTATTTTTGTTGCTGAAAATAAAATAGCCCTCGAAAAGCAATAGCAATTATTTTAGTTTTCTTCCCACGATTTTTTTCTTAAAGAAATATAAATATCTTTCAACAGATATTGTTTGGTTACTTAAATCTAAACTGCCCTGATGAAATCATTAATGCTATTTCATTAATAAGAAAATTAAATTCTTCTCAAAGATATTAGTTACTTTTAACAGGAAAAATTACCAGAAATGATAATTATTTTTTTTTCGCTTAAAACTATTATTATGAGTAAATACGGATTAACGGGAAAGAAAAATTCGAGAATAACTCAATAAACTCATAAAGAGTATCCTTCCCAAGATTTGTTGAGTAAATCAATTGAATTGAATGCATTTAAAAAGAGAAATGCCCACACATCATTAATAAAGAGCATAAGAGGTCCAATGAAGAAACAATCGCATTTTCAGGAAATCGTCTCTTGATTTTTAATGTCTCCGAGAAATAATAAAACTCTCGTTTCTCCAAAAACCGGCATTTTTCACGAAAGGTGCTTAACGAACTCTCAAGCATTCTTAAGAGGCCAATTTGCAAAAGGAAACAACAAAAATCCATCTTAGCTGGCAGATTGCCGGTATTCAGGATTTTTTTTTCCAGAGAGAGATTTTTCGAAAAGAATTAAAACTTGGCCCTCTTCCAGCGGATTTTGAGTAGTAGTTTCAGAGGGTTTTTCAAGTGCTACTTGCCGTTCGATTTTCGAAGCGTTGAATTTTTAATACGCGTAATTAAAAATGTATGGAGCAAGATCTCTGTGTTGCATGAAGCGAAATTTCGATTTCGATCCGCGTTTTCTGACGGGTCTTTTGATTAAAAGGCTTTGATTTTAACTCGATGTCGTTTCTTTCGGCTAATTAAATTCAAGTCTGGTTTAAATTCAAGGAACCTTTCATCCTTGGAATGAAAAAAAAAATGTTTGATCTGTTTATTTAACCTTTGTGTGATTTGAAAGCGTATGTCTGCTTATCGAATCAAAACACTTCTTCGTCATTATTTTTATTAAAGTGAATCATTTGTATCATTAATTTAAAAACATCTTTTGATGTGCAAATTTCCTTAATTCTGTATGATTTTATTGGTTCGGTCAATATAAAATTGTTAAGACGCAAAACTCAACCTGTTTTATTCGACAGAATTCCAAAAACATCAACAACAAAAAACAAAACAGCCTTTAAATAGGTAAGAAAACAGTTAAATTAAAGTTAAAATTCAAGGCTTAAAATTCAAAATAACAGAATAATCTAAACAGACTAAAATATAATTCAAAGTTGAAGTAAGGTGTTACGCTACAAAATGCACTGGTGTACAATGTTAAGAAAAACTTTATATCTGATTATCTCCTGATTTACTGGTTGGATTTTATCGTCATTTGGCATTGGTTATGAGCATAGATTGATATAATATATCTACCAAATAAGTGTAACCATTCATTCATTTATGCACAGTTAGAGCCGAAAGGTAGAAAGTAACGGTTTAAGAAAGGATGGGGAAACAAGTTCATATGAAGTATAGCCCTACCCTACTCCAGTAGATTTGAGAAAAATCAAACAAACACGAAATTCCGCTTTTAAAATATCTCGGACCTAATGATACACAAAATATACAGAAATTCACACACAATTTGAAAATTTATATTGTTCCACCATTGCAGTTTAAACATTGCAACCCTTTATAGTTAAACGTTACCTACTGGCTGTGAAAGTTTCTCATATAGTGTCAAGCCGTTAAATTTCGTAACTTGTATGTTATCAACTGATTAAGACTGAGTGTATAACTTCCCCGTTTAACATTGGTGAATAGACTAGACGATGTCTAGACAGGGCTTGCATGTTTCACTTTAACAGTATTATCTTATGTACTTAAATAGGCTACTTACTCTCAGCGTTCCCTAGACTGTATACTCATGATTTGTACATTCTATTTACAGCAGTATTGAAATTTCTCAATCATTTTACCAAACATTTTGGAAATAAAATAGAAATGGTAAATAAAATAGAAATGTTTAACACACGTAATGGAAATACAAACATTTATCCTTAAGGCTCATTTAAATGCCCTAAAATGCTTGCATTACAACGGATTAAGTTTAATAGAATGTAAGTAGGATGCTTTCGCGTTACGTGATTGGAAAATTCCTACTAGCTAGAATTTAACTCTTTAATTAACTTTGAATACAATCAGACAATGTTAATTTTAATCCTTAAAATATAGTTAAGTATTTATGACACTTGGGCCAAAGAGTAACAACAGAATAAAAGAGAAACAGTAATACATAGATGAACGAACCTCGTGTAAATAGAAAACTTCATTAAAGATGAAACTTTAAGACTTCAATACCTAAAGTATTAAGCTCGTCTTTATAACTACACTTTCAAGTGACTTATTTATTCCTATTACACTCCATTACTGGAGCATAGGGCCTCCATACTTTCAAGTAGGATTCTACAAATGGAATGACCAGTAATAACACCGAACTTAACTTTCTAAACTCATTAAACTGCGTCCAACCAAACCAAATACCTGAAATACCTAACCGAATACTCTTATTCACATGCTGTTCATCACACAAAATCCTGTAGATCGCCTTTGCGCGTTAAATTATTCCAATCGGCTTCGTTAAGCCTGACTAATACGATCTACTCCAGATCGGTTCGTCTGGTTTTCGTTGAACAGCAAGTCGCGTCATTTAATTGCGCTAATACAGCAGGGTTCTACACTAGATTTAGAAGCATTGATAGTTAATGTACGGTTAATGCGGTTAAGCAGGACTGTACGGAAGCGAACACGAAGGTTTTGGTGAACCACTCTAAGCATTACGTGTTGTGGCATAATCTCTGCCACAAATAATCAAGAGGATTATTACCTTAGCTATTCCTATGAAATACATAAGCTTGAGATAATTTAAAGATTAAAATTTCATATTCCTAGAAAACTATTCCAGATACACACACAAATTATGACGTAGTATCAGTACCATTATAAGTGAAGCAGTAATTTTATCAGTCGAGTTTGATAAATTGAACTCAAAACCTTTGAAAGATAATAAAATAACATCTACTGATAAGAAAAAATGTTTCTTTGAGATAAAAATAATTTAAAATTAAATCAATTTTGCCTATTTCAGAAGTTTTGGGATTTAAGAGTTTACAAACTGAAAGTACTCCTTTTATAAAAGTAAAAATACTACAAATTTTCCCTTTGGTAGATGGCGGAACAAATCTGTTATAACCTATAAATTTTTAATCATAAAATAATCTTAAAACTTAATACTGGTCCGAATTCCAAACTTTAAAAAATAAAAGTGATTGCATAAAAGTCTAAATATCCCGTAAAAATTATGTAAAGACCCTACTTCCCCCCAACGAAATCATTGGGTTTTCAAGATTTGTTTTAAAAGATTTAGTTACTGACTTACACAACATATTTCCGTATACAACATTGTTTCAATCAACTTCTCCATAGGTTTACAAACAATGCATTTAAAAAAAATCGTCTTAAACCTACCTACATATTGATATAGTAAAAGCTCCATTCGTCTATTATTTCAACTATACATATTATATTCAAACCGTTTTTGTGTGTAACTGTTTCATCAACTTGTTGTAAATAGTTCAACGTAATTAAAACTGAATAACGTTAAACGAATGAACATCGATTTTCAATAGCAATAATATACTAAATTTATTACGTCTACACAGTGCACACACACTCAAGGATATTGACTGGGTCATCCTACAATTTAACCGCAAAACCTTAATGCAGGCTTCACCTCAGCACTTCTCTCAACTACTCCTAGCGGCGGTTTTCAAGAAAAACCTCCCTTTTACGAGTCTTCCGAATG
The DNA here is from genome assembly GCA_963680715.1 of Tetragnatha montana. NCBI lineage: Eukaryota > Metazoa > Arthropoda > Arachnida > Araneae > Tetragnathidae > Tetragnatha > Tetragnatha montana. The sequence continues at coordinate 18,588,623 of OY796685.1, forward strand.
GCCAGGCCTAGTGCAGCGCGTGTTTTTATTGCACGGTGAGAACATGGCGGCCCCTGTTTATGGGCGATAGGATCAACTTAACGCGCTATCAAAAAAATTATGTCTAGTATACCATTCTCATTTAGCAGTCTGGGCCGAGGGTTTTTTATGTGGAGGCGTAAAAGAGAGTTTCCCATTCAACAGATAAGATGGCAATGTTTGAGAGGGTGCAGTAAAAATCAATTTTGAGGGGTATTAAGGAGGGAGTTGAAGTTTTTGAGAGTATGAAAATAATGAAAGTTTACATTAATGCCTCGTAAATGTCGCGGAAGATTAGGCTTCGAATGCTGGAGGACCATGCATTATATTATGCTTACGTTGAAGGAAATAGTGCGTTATTTAAATTTGAAGTTCGCTGTTGAAGAAAGAGACAGCCAGTTAAGGGAGCATTAAAATAAATTAGAAATATCTTTCAACTAAAAGCGGTTTTTGATGTTTGCGTTTTTGAAAACAACCCAGCAATTTTCAGGTAATTTTTCTAAATCCTTTGACATACTATGGAGGGGAGCTGAAAAGTAGGGCTGTCTTCAAAACAAATTATCTTCAAACATGACCACATAACCAGAGGATTTTTTACTCTTCATACTGAATTTAAAAAAATTACTCTATATAATCATTATTTTATAAAAAGTACAATTAAACAGAAAAAAAAGTAATAGTATTTTTCTGTTTTAAAAATTTAGAACTTTATCGTTCATACTAGAAGATCGTAATACTAAATAAAATATTTAATGCTAGAAAGGATCCCGAAAAAGAAAGAAGGATAAGCTTGAGATGGCTGGACTGCTGAAAAAAACCGGAAGAAACTGGTAAAGAGAAGAATTCTCTGTAAGAAACTTCTTTAGAGAAAAAAAAAAAAAAGACCACCCAGGGCTGTCGAGTCATTGAGGAAGGAAAAGGGAAATTGCTCAGAATTATTTAGTCTTTATAAAAACTTTGTAATTGAGTAGTATTTATATAAGAATTCACTTAAAGAACTTTAAGGAAAAATAAATTTCAGACTCGATCTTTCATGAGTCTTTGAAATATACTCAGAAATAAACATAAATTATAAAGTGTCTCATTCTAAAACTATACCTACCAGTCTCAAACGCACACAATATTTAACGCCAAGCACCCAAAGGAACACCCTCAAAAGACTACCACCTCCAAAAGAGAGCGAAGCCCTCATAATTTACTCTACCTAGTGGTTTGGAATTAATTAATATCCCAACCCTCTTTCTAAATTAACAGAACCTCTCTCTCGTTTTTTAGCAGTTCCAACGGCTTTGAATTAACCAGTCTTCGGAATAATTAAAGCAACTGCGGGATTCGGTCTTTTCTTTCGGGGCTGTCTCTAAGCAACGTCTTTTCGCCTCAGGACAGTCTTGTCAATTAAGTGAGGTATTAAGATTTTACTCGCGTCGGGATGAACTTTCTCTCATCCTTTTCTTTTGAAGGAGCTCTCATTTAGGTTATTGAATAACCGTGGCTTCCTTTCGAATGCTTTGTGAGTTTGGTGAGAGTCAAAGGTGAATGCAAGAATAAAATTATTAATAATTAATAAAAGTGTATGGTGTAAAAAAGTAAAAAAATTACCATCATGCTCATCTTTCGTTTTATTTTAATAATCTATTTCTGCTTTGATTCAGTTCTTAAGATATAAAATGATTTACCAATCTTTCTTTAATCAAGTTTTAAAATTACGTATACGTTTGGGTAACATTTCTTAATAGTTAAGAAGAATACTTAACTTAATAGAACTCCTAATACAATGTATTATAAGTTCTAGATTTATTGTTAAATTACGTACTGATATTATAAGTCAAAATATCATTTGAATATGATTTTAAAAACTATTAAATTTCAAAATCTTTCTCAGAGATAGTTTTATAGTATAAATGTAGTTGGATTTCTTTTTGAAAAAGTTTACTGATGAGTTAAAACTATAGATTTGTAAATAAGTACCCTATAAAATAAAAAAAGGCATTTCTCAGAAAAATCTTACACCGATTTAAGAAAATGTTTCACACTTATGAGTGGAAAATAGTGGACATATTTTGCGTCAAAATGTAAAATATGCCTTAACAGAAAACTCTCACAGCTTGAAAACGGATGGCTTACAACCTATCATAAAGTGTTTCTTAATATCTGACTGCAGTTTCTCTCCATTTTTCATATTCCAAGGTTCCATGTACTTGTTTGATATTCAGAATTCCCTCTGAATACGCCTAGAACTCTGCAGCTTATAAAAACCTATTAGACTCCATATTCCTTTCGGTCCTAAAATTCGCGCTTTATTCCTTTTCCTGCTCTTTTATTAGAAGTTGAAAGTTTTTTTATGCCCCTGCAGAGGAAAACTCAAATGGTATTTAAATGCTGAGATAATAGATTTTTAAATTATAGTTTAGTTGCTTCTTCTAAATTAGAAATGGAAATACACATTTTACTTTAAACTAAGTGTTCAATCATTAACAAGTTTTTCTAGATGTCGTATCAGAGACCATTTTATCATGAAGAGAAAAAAACTTGTTATTTATGTCGGACCTATAAGAAAATATTATTGTTGTAACTTCCTTAATTAGTATTTTCAAGTTTCACAAGAGTTTCATCAAATACATACATGCTCATAAATAAACAAACGTTAAGTATTTCAAATTATTTTAAAGGATGAAAGAAAATTAATAAAAAGATGTAAATTCAAGAAATAGATATTTTAGTGATGAGAAAGATTAAAGATGAAACATTCCGCAAATTAAAATAAAACTTTCATAAAACTGAGTAGTAGTATGAATACTAATTAAGGCATATTAAACACGTGCTTAAAAGGAGACACAAATTTAGTCCTAAAAACAGTTTATTGCTTTTTGAATATTCTTGTCATAATAAAAATTAAAATAAATTGCTACTTTTATTACAGTCTTTTATGAAATTATTTGATCCAGAATTTGATATTTTTAAATAATCTCCTATTCATAAAAAATAATTGCATCTATAAAATAATTATCAAAATAAAACTACTCCGAAAATAAAGGCAATTTAGCCTTTACGTAACCTTATATAAATAGTAACTTTACAACCTAAACTCCTCCTAAATGCGCATAAGCTAATTATATTTCTTTTCATAAAAGCTATTTTTAGCATTTAAAAAAAAGTTTTAATCTCTCTATATTCAATAGCTTGTCATTTATTTATTTGCAGAAATCGTCTAATTTGGGAATCAAATAATTACTTCTTTATTCTTCAAAGATCCTATCTCCTGTAAGAGTTTACGAAAAAAACCCTCATCTTATAAACGTTTTTATACCTTCAAGAAAGAAATATGGAATTTATTATTTTTAGCATCCAGCATTCGGTACACCGCAATGTCTCACATGCTTCGATAATTGTTTTTGAAGAAAATCAATTTCACTTATTTTCTCTCTAGTGTTAATTAATTTTTATGTCACTGGGGTTAGAAAGAAAACACTTCTTTGTTTGGATTACCCCTCCCTCCCCATGCTTGGAATAAAAACTCATTTCTGTATGCGTCATGACGTTTTTATGTAGCTTAAAAAAGAGGTTTGACAATTTTTTACATCTTTGCTGCTTATATAGTCTTTGACTTAAGTTCGGTATTTCTCAGTTTATCAGTTTTCATCTCAGTTGTCAGTGAATTTAAATAGTAAATTTATATATTTTTAGTTAATTGCTATTGTATAAAAGAGTAATTATTTTTCTTACTGTCTTCACAATAATATGGTAATAACGTAAGTTTGGTTAGACAGCCAGATAAAGAAGAAATTTAAACATATTTTCCAGTCTATAAAAATTTAATAATATGGTATTAATGTTTTTTCCTCGTCACATACAACTCTGTAAAACTTGTTTTTCCTTGATAAGACTCTTGACGCGGGAAAACAAACATATAGTGGAGTCGCTTAAGTCAAGTTTCGAAAAACTTCTGGCAGAAGCTTAGAGTGGTATCATTCGATTCGTTATGACGTCCACATTAACGTAGCACCGGGTTTTTTTTTTCCGAATTCCGTGCTGGGGGTTTCTATGACGTCATGAATGCAAGATGGCCGCCGCAGGAAAAAAGCTGTAAAGGGATGTTATCGGAACTATTTTTGGACTAAAAGCTCAGAAATCTGAATTGTTATATTTCATTTCTGTAATTTAATACTTATTTGAAGTTCTGGCGTTATAAAGAAACGTGTATAAAAAAACACTAAACACCAAAAAAGGGGGAAAAATGAAAAAAAAATTACAATAAAAATTAGACAAATTATTCTGAAGCACATTTTTGAAGTAAATATGATAAAATTCTTTGCAATTTAAGATATATTTACCCTATTAATAGAGCCATAGGCACGTTTTACGTATGAGGCCTTTTAGACCCCACGAGGGGAATATGTGAGTTTGTTCTCGAAAAGGTAGGAAGGATAAACATAAGAGGTTCGTTTAAAGGTTAAAAACCTGCCAGCAAAAACAAAATCCCCGACCTTTAAGGCCTCCAAGAAAGACCCCCCCCCCAAATACCACTATTCGAAAGAACGTTGACCGAACGGGACCTGTTCCTGGATCCCGTTTCTTTCCCGAGAACACTTCCAGAGAGCAAACATCCCCCGCGAGGAGATATTCCGAATGCAAAATGAGCGATGCTTGGCGGAGAGCCAGCCGTTCGAATCAATGGTCCTTCGAATCCATTTGCGTCCTTTCACATTTGCCGAATATTTTGATCCCAGCGGTGGCCCCGTTTATAAATGTCACATTTGGTCGGTGATCGGAATATTGAAGGCAATTTTAGGGGGTGAAAGTAGTTTATGATGAAGTTGAGCGTTTTAATTCGGAGCTTTAAAGAGGTATTTATTCATTCACATACAAAGCATAACTGGCAAAACTATTTGTTCAATTTAAAAACTGAAAAACTTCATTTTAGATTTTTAAAAATATTCTTTTGGTCGTTTTATATTTATCATTAGATAGTGTAAGGCTCATAATAAGCCCTTTTGAAAATGATGAATATAAAAAACACTTTAACTTCATTTTAATTCAAAACAATCTCAAACCTATTTTGGTTGTCATGAGGAGAGACAGGAATTTAAATAAATTTATATCCAATAATTTATTAAATAAAAAAAAACTTTTTAAAAACCACGTTTTTAAAATGCACTAAAAAGTATAAAATAATTTGCTTCTAACTCCTTGTAAAACGAAAAACGTGGGGCTCATGCATTAGATATTTAATTTAACAGCTTCTCTCCGTACTCTTTATGCTTCTTATTTTTTTATTTATTGTGGATATATTAGTAAATAGAGTGGCCAATAGAGTACTAGCTGTAAATATTATTGCATGAGCCCCACGTTTTTCGTTTTACAAGGAGTTAGAAGCAAATTATTTTATACTTTTTAGTGCATTTTAAAAACGTGGTTTTTAAAAAGTTTTTTTTTATTTAATAAATTATTTTCTGCTTTTTAGTTCTGTGTTCAAAATTTCAAGTCTCCACCTCATCGGGAAGTTAGTTCAAAATCGATTTCTAAATCAGCCCTCCCCTGGGGGTGCAGGGGAAGCAAATTTAACCGAAACAACGAGATAATATCGCAATGTCATCCAGATCCGAACTGTGTTCAAAATTTTAAGTTTCTTCTCATCGGGAAAATCGATTTCTAAATAAGCCCCCCTGGGGGTTCAGGGGAAGCAAATTTAACCGAAACAACGGCATAATATCGCATTGTCATCCAGATATGAACTGTGTTCCAAATTTCAAGTCTCTACCTCATCGGGAAAATCGATTTCTAAATAAGTCCCCCTGGGGGTTCAGGGGAAGCAAATTTAACCGAAACAACGGCATAATATCGCATTGTCATCCAGATATGAACTGTGTTCCAAATTTCAAGTCTCTACCTCATCGGGAAGATCGATTTCTAAATAAGCCCCCCTGGGGGTTCAGGGGAAGCAAAGGTAACCAAAACAACGAGATAATATCGCATTGTCATCCAGATCTGAACTGTGTTCAAAATTTCAAGTCTCCACCTCATCGGGAAGTTAATTCAAAATCGATTTCTAAATTCCACCCGAAAGCCCCCCTGGGGGTTTAGGGGAAGCAAAGGTAACCGAAACAACGAGATAATATCGCATTGTCATCCAGATCTGAACTGTGTTCAAAATTTCAAGTCTCTACCTCTTCGGGAAGTTAGTTAAAAATCGATTTCTAAATTCCACCCGAACAGACAGACAGACAGACAACAAAGCGACCTAATAAAAACGTGGTAATAATAATAAAATAGGCATAGAACTTCATAGAACGATATTTAAAATAAATATCAAATATCTTTTGTTGCATCCTAGTTAGATACCACATCCAGGTACTAATAACTGCTTTACCTTTTTACTACCTCAATTATACATATTTTCATTAGAAAGGCTTTTAAAAATACTTTGTAACAATAGCTGCTTTAATGTTTTAAGCATCATACAGTCACAAAAAGAACTATAACAACTCTTCTTCAACAGATAATTCTTAATTAATATTATCAAATACACTGTACAGAACTTAAAAAATATCTGATTTAAATTTATTTTGTTTTACTTTTGTCAAGTCAAATAAAGAAGGGTTAAAAAGTTATTACCCATCTAAGTAAGTTTTATTCCTTGCAAGTGGAACACATATCGCTTCCAGTCAAATAATCCAAAGTTGAAAATTATTTACTGTAGAGAGGAAATTATTCAAACTCACCTGTAAAAAAAGAATCTTTATTAGTATAAAGTTATACTTTCTCATCTAAATAGTCAACTATAATCAATTTCAATAAAAATACAATCAACCTGAATATTAAAATGGTTATCCAAATCAAAACCTATCTGATAACAACTAACATAATATCGCTTCTTAAAATACAGATAATAGTATCTTCTCAGTATTTTAAACACTTTTACACAAAATATTAACTTATTCTGTTCTTAATCAGAGACAATGAGTAAATTGTGAAAATAAATATCATATTATTCACACAAATTTCAATGAATTTGAATAGAATATTAGTGTTTATAGAATTTTATGGGTATGAAATGTTATTTTTAAAAAAGGTTTTTTATCTGAGATCTTTAAAAAGCCGAAACAAGAGAACATGTCGGATATAAGCTCTATTCGTTCTCTTGTGGTTGTTATTTTTCAAAGAAGTTTCAATAATTTTACTAAATATTTATGCTGATACAATATGATAAATACCTTTCCCATTTCAAATATACTGCTTTTTATTTTGAAAATATGAATATACTCTTAGCCAGATAATATAAAAAATATTTTTATTGAATAGCTTAAATTTCTTTATCAAAACGTTTTTCAAATTTATCACAAGTTTATTAACCCTTTCAATCCTAAGCCGCCCGAAATTACCAGGAAAATTCGGGGCGGTTAGGACTGAAAGGGTTAAATCATAAACACAAAAAATCTCCGATCCATCAATACTTAAAACTCATAATTTTCTATAAACGCAAGTACGTCAGTTCTTACTTAGTTTTCAAATAAAAATAATAAAGTGCTCTAATCTTGAAAAATTATTGAAATTTGATTATGATAAACAACCAATTGGGGGCACTACATTATTAGATTATTTTTTTATTAAATCAGACAAATTCTGAAGGAATTCGTATTCCCTTAAAACAGAGATAGAAATAACATGAAATTATATTCTAAATTGAAAGTGAATGCATCAGTAATAGGATATTTGAATTTCTATCTTTAGAAGGATGCTTAATTCTTTTCTGTTTCATTATTTCTGTTTCATTATGTTATGAAACAGTTTCATTAGTTCATCATAACACACTTGTTTAAATTAAAGTATCATTCGATAAATTTTAATTTTGTTCAAACTCTTAATGGAATCACTGGCTTAATTCTTTGAAAATTGTTGCCACAGCATAAGTAGTTACATTTTTGATTACATATTTCAGTTACTTTTCAGATTAAAAATTATTTTCAAAGAGTTGAAAGAGAGAGAGAGAGAAAAATAATAGTTTAAACTGGTCATAGTTCTCATATTGTTAAACGTGTCACAATAAGAGTTTAAATTGAATTTAATGTATTTTGAAAGTATGTCTGTTGTTGAACTGTTGGCATTTTAAGAACTTTTGAGTCGTCAATTCTTTGGGGATTTAATGCCATTCCTTAAAACTCTCGTTGCCATAAAAGAGTGTACTTTAGTTCAGAGAAGAATGTATATTTTTTTAGTGTAATTACGTTTAAGAATTACATGTGCGCCAAATTTCAGTAATCGAACAATTTGCTCGATAAGTAAGCAGAGGATTTTTACAGATAAAAAGGATATAGTTATCTGAAAACGCATAAAAAACAGTATATTGAAAGGTAAGTATCGAGAAAACATAATCAAACTAAATGATAGTTGTATGATCAAAGTACCTAACACAAATTTTTCCCTTTATAAAACTTCCTCTTACATTTATTTTTTCCGCTAAGTTGAAACTCAAATATAAACAGTTTTTAAATAGGTGAAAAATTCATTCTGATTTAATCATCTAAACACAAAACTAAACCATTGATTTTTGTTAACCACCTCATACTGCCAACTTTCCCCTTAACGAAAAATGATTTCAAACAGCACCATTAATAAACCCCGTCCAATTCAATATTCCTCCACCTTGCCGTTACACATCTAAGTAATAAATATGTTTTCCCCACCCCAGCAAAAAAGTTTCATTTCACAGTAAATTATTAATGAATATTCAGCACGAAAAGCGGCGGAAAAAAGGATTTGAAATAATAATGGCGGCTCAAAAACCAGGAAATCTCCACGGCCAGAAATATTCCATCTTCATTTATTTCTTTTTGATGAATCGGAGGCATTAAATATCTTCGGAACACGGGATCTTTTTCAATTCCGGAATTGATAAAGCGATACCTTTGGTTAAAGTTTCCTCGCTTGTATATGAAATGATTCTGCATCGTTTCTCCGTTGGGATGGTTATTTGTTTGGGCTTAATAGAGAGGGAATTGGGTTTGAAAACCGTGCCTTGTCTTCGAAAAAGATATTTTTTTTCGTTGCTTTGGAAGATATCATACAGAAGTAAGTCTTTTGGGGATGGGCTTTGCGTGTAGTTTTTGGAGCGTGGATTTTGGAATCTCGCGTCTTTTCACGTCTGAATAGGTTTTGGACAAAATATCTATCACCGAGATCCATAGAGAGTATGCTGGTTCTAAAGCTGAAATATGTATAACCGAAAAATAATAATGCATTATGCGGTAGGTTATTCAGGATATTAAAAATCGCATTAAAATGTAATCTTAAAGAATCGTTTTCTTTTTAACTACTATATTTTAATAGCATTTGAAATAAAATCACTTTATTTTTATAAAATAGTTTAATAGCGAAAGATTTTTTATTTCAAATTTATCGATTTTGTTTCAATTTTAGCCACGTATTGAACACAGTAGTTTTATAAATTAAAATAATTTCATCAGTTACATGTAATACAGACAGACAACTTATTGTATTTGATATCAATTTTGTATCTTTGTTTTTTAAAGTAGTGCAAAATAAATGCTATTGAGAAGTGCAAAATATGTTATTCGATTTACTATCATAGATACCACACTATTCAAATTATTGCACAATAAACTTAAGTGTATACTAACTATCTTCATAAGTATCTATTTAGTTTTAAAAAGCTTCAATCAAAACAATTTTGCTATTATATAATGGTCAAAAGATAGTAAAGAGAATTCAAGCAGTTTTATTCAATTAACTTTTGTTCTAAGTTATCCAATACCTATCCATTGATTCACAGCATGAAAAAATTCATTCCCTTACATAAGTCTCCTTTAGTCAATACATTTCGCTCAAAATACCCCCTTGTATCAATACCAGAAAGTTAAGATAACCATCTCAAAACAAACAAGCCGGAAAAAGTATGCCAATAACTTCGGGTAAGGTAAACTCAACAGTTTCAAGTCCGCAATGCTTTCGAATAAAAAAAAACCCCACCTCCTAAACAAACTGCCTTTTCAACTCTGAAAAACAAACTATCGGAAACACCACCTGCACAAAAGCAATCTCTTACTCAACCTGAGCAATCAATGGTCCCTTTCTAATGCAAACATAATAAGGCAAATCCCTGGTGTAAGCATGTAAAGCGCCGGGAATCGATTAGAAGAGGGACTTGGCGCCTTGTTAACAGGCAAACCGTGCGGCGAGGAAATGTAGAGTAACACTGCCTTTCGTAGTGGAAGGATTAGAAGAGGTTAACACTGTGGCTTAGATGAATATTAGCATAAACATGGTAATAATAATAAATTTTCCATACAGGTAGGAAACAATTGCTTCAAATCTCTTCGTATAAAAATATTAACTGTCCCTTCCGCTGTTTTAGAAAATTTTCACTTACTCGCTTCAAATTTTCAAAATGTAAAAACTAATGGTTGGAAGATTAAGGAATGTTTTTGCACACAGTTGTAGAGAAATGTTTGAGGTGCATTTTGACATAAATATGTTATTACTTCTAATTTGAAGGTATTTTTGTCTGCCCAGCAAAACCTATTAGCAGTAAAATTACTAATATTCTTTTCAAACACATACTCTTATGTTTGAAGATTTACGCAACCACGTCTTTTTACGAATTTAAATTTTTCATTTCAATTCTATTACTTTTTGGTATATAAACAGGAAGGAAAAATATATTAGTAAAACGTTATTTACACTTATTAGTTGGCAAGAGGAGAGAAATCCAGTTTAGGCAAAAGAAAGGCTACAATTTAGGTAAAAATAACAGAGATCCAATTTATTAAAACTATAAACCTAGTAATTCTATATTACATAGTACATAGAATCATATCTTTTAAAAATTTCAAAACATATTCTATTGAACAAATAAATAACTAGAATACATTTTCAGAAACTGAATAGTTTCGTAACAATTGGCATCATTTGTTTTAGACTTTAGTAAAATTGAGCGTAAGTTCTTTAATTTCGACCCTCATATTATCTCTTTCTCCTTTTTTTCCTTATCTCATCCTCTCACACTCTTTACCTATCTACCTTTGACACTTTTTTTTTATCTTACAATTTTAATTATAAAAATGCTATCTATATGTGAATAAGCATTTGAATAAAATATCACAAGTGCTATGCGAAAACCTTTGAAATAGCAGATATAAAAATTCTACCATATATATTTTTTTGAGAAAAATTATACCCACAAGAAGAATTTCTTTTATAAGCGATATTAAGTAATGCATAATATTTTTACTTTTAGATCGTGATTGAAAAGGTCTCAATTCTTTCAAACAAGTATAATTTATCCGAGTTTCACTTTCTTTTTTACATAACACATTCCTTACTTTTGAATAAGGCAGTGAATTCAAGATAGGAAACGGTTATATAACATAGCCGTGGATTTGTTCCGCTAAAATATTCTTTTGAAGAGAGAATTTTCTCGGAATAAGTATAACGAAAATTTTCAAGTCTTCTATTTATTTTATTCAAACATGATTCCGGGAACTTTTAAGGAATTAGTAGTAAAATATTTATCTGCTTTCGCGATCATTTATTATACAAATATATAAATGTTAAAATACTTCTTGTCTGAATGATTATACGAAATATATATCTTAGAATTTGTAAAAAAAAATATTTATGCAGAAGGTTTTTGATTTATAAATAAAATTTTATTTAGTGCAGTTTTATTCAAACTATGTGAGACCAAATAAAACATTTCTTTAAGTACGAGAGTGGAGATAGTTTTCAAAGCATAACCTTTTATCCACTGAAGAAACGGCTAAAAAAATTATTATTGATCTGGAGAATGATATGAAAGGAAAACTTAAATCTGAATTTCAAATTCTAAAATCTTCGAAACTTTAATAAGTCAAAGAAATTTTTGAAATTTGATCATTACAAGGACTCTGATTCAGCGAGCAAAAAAAATGGTAATCCCTTTTAAATAATAAATGAGTTGGACTGTATGATTTTATTGATATGAAATCTTTTCTAAGTCGAAAAACTTTATCAAACAAATTATACCATCCTAAAATCAGGAAGAATGAAAAATCTATATTCTACCTTTACTAACAATTATAAAAGCCATACTATTAATAGTCATTCAGAGGCATAACTAACTAAACGCCATTCGAAGGTGTCCGACTCCACCGACTTGATGCTTAGCTTTTGAAAAAATTAGTTTAGTTAACAGAATTTGTAAAGATTTGGCACATTAAAGAACAAATGATTAGGACCTGATACGCGACTCCTGTTGTAAAAAAATGTCTGTTTCTAATTTTTTAAAAAGCAATTTTCATAATGGTTGCGAGGCCTTTATCATAAATAACGTAAAAAGAGGCCTCGAGAAAAGTAACTTTCACTGTAGTAGTCCGTATTCAAAGTTAAAGTGTAAACCTCCCTTTTCAGATCATTCCAAGAGCAATACCAAAAGCCCATCAATCTATATCTGCATCATAACCCGACCTTACAACGAATCAAAGAATCCCTCGGGGAGGAGCGAGGAGGCCAAATATTTATTCGCTCGCTCGACATGGAGATCACGTAATGGGAGGGAATTATCTGTTTGGCTTGCCGGACTTGTGCCGCGGAATACAAATACCGTTCGACCCAGCTCATCAAACGGATTCCCATTATGGGCACAAACTGTTAATGAGCGCTCTTTTTAACTGAGATTGGACTTCCAGACTGGGATAAACGTGATTGGGGACTCGGGAGTGGACTTGGGCTTGTTACTGGATATCGAGGAGGAATAGGCGATTTCATTTTAAGGGGGGAATGGAGGTTTCTCTGTGTAGGGGATTTATGCGGATTTATTAGTTATACCAGTATTCCAAGCGCTGTTATTTGTTCTTACATTGATTTAGCCAGAAAGTGAACTTTTCTATTAGTATTATGGCAAAGTATTGAGTTAGGAATTTTTCGGACTGGTAGTTCACAGAAAGAATTATGGGGATATACTAATATTCCAAGCTCTGTCTTTACATTGATTTATCCAGATGTTTATTTGTTCTAAAAATTTTATATTTATAACATAGCGAATTAGGAATTTTTTGGTCTGGTAGTTAAAAAAAATGTGACGTTTTGATAACAGAGTGTTTTCAGGTGACGTCACAACCGGTTATTTTCTTTTAACTGTGTACCTTCTCTAGGGCTTTTAACTGTTGCTAAGGCCGTTGTTTATCTGTTGCTAAGGCGGTTTTTAAGTATGGGATCACGTGATTGCAAATAGAAGAATTCCGCGGCTAGTCATTTTGTCATTTTCTGTAACTGTTAACCTTCTGCAGGGCAAAAAACTGTAACCTTCTGTTGCTAAGGCCTTTGCTAAGGTCCGAGTCATGTGATTAAAAATGCTCTATAGAGCATTTTCAATCACATGACTCGGCCTAACAACTGCCTTAGCAACGTTGTTTTTGCCCGCCAGTGACATCATGTGCGAATGCTTCTATTGGATGCTTCTAGTTCCCGCCCCTAACAACAACCTTAGCAACGTTGTTTTTGTCCTCCAAGTGACGTCATGTGCGAATGCTCTATGAAGATTGAGCAAAGTTTAGACGGAAGTTGGTATTTCTGGCTTATTGCTTACTTTGTAGCTGTAGGTGATGATGCCAATCTCCTACTAATTGAAAATATTTTTAGCCTCACTTATGTCAAAAAAATACTTAAGAGCCAAGTCGAAGAGGCAAAATACTTTTTTTAATTTAATTTCACTGCAATATTCATGTAAATTTCGATTGGTTTGAAAGTAATTTTTCCATATGACGTACTGATAGCGGTATATAGAGAGTTATGTAGGTATGGTTAATCAAATACAAAATTTTAAAATTTTAAACCAGCAATTTTAGAAACAAGTCCATATACAATTTTAACAGTTGTCAAAATTGTCAAAGTTGTCAAATGAACATAACAAGATTTTCGACCCTGAAAAACTGGCAATGGAGTTAGTTAGATAATTTCAATGTATCAATATCTGGTAATATGTATTCTCTAAACTAAAGCAAACTTATATGCCTCTTAGTCAATTTGCAGAATGAATTCCCGCATACAAGGAGAACCCATTCCTAAAAACTCAATTAATACTGATTCAGAAAAATTGCTTCTCCTCTCCAAAAACCAGAATTAATGGCCAAAGAGGAGAAACTCAATGACCCGAATCGGGATTTTTCTTGGACGTGCCGTAGAGGTTCTTGGTACCAAAATATGTCTCTATTATCGCGTTCAACGCCGCACGACGTAAAATATCGCAGAAAAGTTTTTCCTCTAGTAAACGTGTTAATTAAAAGTTGCTTCTCTATAATAGAAGTGATTTTAATTTTGAGAAAATTTTTGGAGATAAGAGCATGTTTTTTAATCGGTTGAGAGTTAATTTTAGCGAAGCGACTTACCCGAAGAAAAGATGATTCGGAAGTCTGGCTAATGAAACTTGAAATTTTATTTGTTTTTGTGTTATTAATTATGGCTGATAAAAGTTTTTAAGGCGGTGACTTTTGACGGCATATGATGTGTGTATTCAATTTATGGTTTTAAAATATCAAACTTAATTTCCTTTTAAGCAGAAAGCTTAGAATAGAATAGAATGAGAAAATAAATGGTAGAATAAAATTTGAAACGTTATTGATTTTGCATAAACAAAATAAAAGTACCTACAGATTTAAGGTTCCCAAAATTGTTTATTTTCGTCTTATGCTTCATAGCATTATTGTTTATGAATATAATTGGAAGCTTGTTTGTTTCCCCAGATTTTGGATGCTATAAAATTAAAGGTAAGAAAAGGATTTTTTTAAGTCTAGTTAGAAAAATCTAAAAACCCCTTCTACTCAAAAACTTGTTCTAAGGACATTTTTGTTTTCATATAATAAAGAAATGAGAGTAACGTAAAAGGACTGAAATAAAAGTGTCCTCCTCTTGGGCCTCTGACTGTTATTCGTCACCTTTTTCGGCAGTTCACTTTCTTAAAAATAAGTATTTGAAGGTTCTTCAAATACTATAGGTACTTACTGACTTACTGAAATACTTGAAATACTAACTGAAGGAAAATTCAAAACACGAATTGAGATCAACATATGATTTACTTTGCTATTAGGTACTAGTATTTAAAATAGTTACTGGAAATCAGTTTCTTTTAAAGACTATGCTGGACTAGTTACTGTTGAATTCCCTATACAACCAAAACTCATACTCCTTCCCACAAATCCTCCCAATTCCATCATGCCCTGCAAAGAAAACTCAAAAGCTCAAACACTCGTCTTTTTATTATAACCCAACAACTTATTTAGCCAGCTCTCGTGGCTTGATTCCAGGACAGCCACGGGAAAAAAAGGGACCAAATCGAATATACCGTCGGCTTTACTATAAGAAAAAATGAGGTTGGTTTTCTCTCCTCCCAAACCTTCTTTTGTTGTTCTTTCTACCAGGCTTCGGGCCATTCCTTTAAAAGATTACGGGTCTTCCCTGTTTTCGAACTTGATACCGGAGGCACGAACCGTCCTAGGTGCTTCTATTTCCCGTTGATGGGCGATTGAGTTTGAGGAGCATTTCAAAAGAGTACAGAAAAAACAGTAAGAATACAGTCTTTCGTGGTGGTCTATACCTACTGTAATACTTTTCAGTCAAAGATTTAGAATTGATGATAGGATATGGATACGGTGACTTATCCTGAGAATAAAAACCCAGAGAGTCTCAATTTTAGGAAATTTGATCTGGCATCCCGGTTTATGTCCCAAATAAGATAATTATTATTCGAATATTTTTTTTAAGATTGACAAAGTATTACTTAGTACTCCTCAGTTTTCTAGAACAACTCAATGAGCGTAGCAAAGTTGCGAATATTAGAAAAAGAGAAGACACATTTTTTTTGTGAGTTCATAAAATTAGTAAAAGTATTCGTAAACTATTGCTAGAGGATTATTTAATTCAATCTTTTCTAAGGCAGTTATTTCAAGCTTGAAATAGCTATTTGTCTTATTTTAAAGTTTAAGATGTCTATTGAATATTCAAAATAATTATTAGTAATAATACAAACGACTAACAAAATATGTTATAAAAACAAATTTACAAAGATGCAACGAGAATATTTTGAAATCCATGGGCTTGTAAAAGAAATAGATTTGAGTATTTTAGTTAGAGGTAATAATTTTCTTTTTTGATTCTGATCATTATTTATTGAACAATACGTTAATTCATTAAATATTACGTTTTATTTAGAATAAATAATTAACAATTTGATTTGGTACTTGTTTGGTATAAAAATCAACTATATGAATTAGGTAATTGTTCGAAATAATAACTTAATTCACACAATAAGTAATAATAAAGTTCTTTAACTCTTTACCTCTAATAAAATCAGTATCATCTCATTTGATAACACAGAAATTTAATAAGAAAAACATGAGGTGGATTTCTCAACTGTTGAAGGATGTGTTTCGAAAATCTCAGTAAAAGTTTTTCCCTTACCTCAACACGCATCCCCAGGTTTGTATTGGATAAAAAATCGATCACTTCTCTCGTCAAAAACCAGACTTCCTTCGAGACAGATCTCCAAAAAAGGTATCCTTTAGAAAGTCAAGCCGACATTTACCTTAAGGGAATTTAAAATAGCCCTTCTTTAAGGTTGGTTTCATTCAATATTTGTATGTAGCGTTAAAAAAAACTGATTTCAGAGTAGGTTTTTTCCCAAAGCTCTTTTTGGTGTACTCTAGGTTTGTTTCATCTATAAAGCATGTTAAATTAAAATCAAAGTTATTACTTTTTGTTGAATCATTTCAGTATTTGAAAAATATTTTAATAAAGAAAACACAGTAAATTTAATTTATAAGTCTTTTTGTCACCGACTTTGATGTTTAATAACATCGTATTGCCAAATTGTTCCTCTTACATAAGTTAAAACAAATTGCTGTATTTTATAAACCGTAGTTCACAAAACTTTTAAAGGATTAAAATATTAAAGAACTGTTAACGTTAAACTCAATAAATATCAATTCAATCAAAAATGAGAAATCTACATCATTTTTTTTTCGGAACAGTTATTCTTTAGGGTTTTTATTGAAGACTGCTGTGAGTTAAGTTATTTGCCGAAAAATAACGATTTATAAACGTCAAACTTAAAAACTTTGAAAAGAGGAAAATAACGTTAAAAAAGAACAAAATCATTCAAAGCAATTTTTAAATGAAAATCGATTGACTGAGAAAAATGTGTTTTAAAAGTTCTCTAACTATTAAGAGAATAAGTAATAATTACCATGAATGAACAAATGTGTTTTTTTTACTTTAAACTAGGAAAGAATATTTGTAATTAGCTAGATTTGGAGACACGATGAAAACTGTTTAGATGAATACTTTTGTATTGCTAAAAGATTTAAGCAAAAATTCCAGCAGTTTCATAGGGAACGGTAGGTTCTTATTTTTTGAAAGGTTTTGCGAATGAATGCAGTAAAGGTAATAAATAAAAGAGGGAAATAATAAAGATGAAAGAATTTCAGATAAAGGGAGCTTAGTGCACATCTTCATTCAAAAGATTATGTAGCTTTGAAGAAAAACTTCAACTTTGACAAAAAAAAATAGCTCCAAAACTAATGTCCACATTCTACATCATTAAGAGTTTTTTATGTTAAAATGTGTTTCTCAAAGGTTTCTCTACAAATGTTTAAAATTTCATAATTTTAAATCCGAAAGTTTTTTTGTAAAGAAACTTTAAATAGAGATAGGTTTATTTTCTGGAACAGTGACTGTTATTTTTTAATACCAGACGATATCTCATGAATTCCTTCAATTTTTTTGGAAAATTTCTTCGTAAGTTATACACCATTCCCATTCAACCCATCAGTCCCCTCACACCAAAAAGCGTTCTCGACGCTTCATAAATACCTCTTCCGCTTATTTATTATCGTTGTGATGAAATTGTTAAAAGTTAATTCATTGCCCCGAGATAGTTATGGGCTCTGATGATAGCGGCGCACGCAAGAAACGAATAAAATAGCGCGGATCATTCCTTTGATCACGCCATATACGAGCGATTCAAATTTTAATTAGTTTTTGGGTTAGCGCTCTCTGAGTTTGAAATAAATGCAAAGGAGGGAAATAGTTATTGTGTTTTGAATTGCGAAGGGAGGGAAATGGCTAAACGGAGATGCATGTAATGGTGCAATTTGTTCCTTGGCGGTAATGTTGTAGAGATGCGTTTGTTACCACGTTATCTCTAGTTATTTTCTTAGGGGATGTCTTGTTTAGGGTTATTGCTTCCCGATGTGGATATTTATTTCATCTCCAGTTATACAAACGGTGGTTTCCATTGTTTAAAAAGAACTGAACGTCTCAGTTCGATGTTTCAAACAGATAATATCCCAAGTTTCTTTTTTAATTTTATATGGCAGAGCGGAACAGTATAACAGAAGCCATTGCTTTAGCTGGTATCAGTACCTAGTACTCCAGCAGGTATTTGTGAACCCAAGCCTCGGAGGATATATTTTTTAAAAATGCAATACACATATTCTCACGCAGAACTCCTTTTTACGGGGGGAGGGATTTATAATCTTTAGACATCCATGCCCTAGCAGGGATTTGGACTGGACTCCTGGCTGCGTAATCAGATAGTTTAACCAACCACCAGGCCAATACGCGAACCGTATCTCATAGTCAATTAACAGTTGCTTCAATAAACAAATATTCATTTTGATAAACATATGAAGATATTTTAAAAACGAAAAAAATCCTCTTAGTTATAATTCAATACTCTCTATGGTATTAATGACTTCTATTATACTTTTCTGTACAACTTTGGTATTTATCAAACTTTTGGAAACCTCAAAAAAAATCCAAACTCTCAGTTGCCAAATTTATTAAATCTCATCTAATTTCTCATTAGTTTGTATTTCATTAACTTAGTCTCTCCGTTTTCAATATCTTTAGTGAAGTAGCATTAATTTGCTCTTTGATTCAATACCAAAACTCTAACTACTGCTTAGAATTTTATTTGAATTAAGATGACCACAACGTGTACGAGAAAATTTTGGCTTTTACGAGTAAAAAATTATGAATGGTTTTACATTGAATGAGTCATCATTAGAAAAATATTAATCAAAACCCTTAAATTTGTATAAAAAGAATCCAAAATGAATACATCACTTAAAAGATCGTGTTTCATAGAATTAATTCATTCGTAATGAAATGAAAATCTCAAAATAAATTTTAATTTGAAACATTTTCCCTTTCCGGAAAAAAAAGCAAAGCATTTTCAAATTTACTTCGTTTTTAAGATTACTCTTACACATATGCGTTTTAAATGAATGGATCTTTTACTATACTAGGGGGCCTGCCCCCTGCTCGCTATCGCTCACCAACCCCCGGAACTGCTTCGCAGTTCTTTTTAGATCGCTTCGCGATCTCAGCGAGCAAAGCTCGCTTGTTCCATCTTACCAATCACCCCGCTGGTCGGCTTAATTAATGCTCCTTTACAACCGAAACTACTCTTGCTAATAAATAATTTAATCCAAATCATCCCGAAAAAAACTATTGCTGAAATATTACTTTCCTAACTTAAATTGAAAATAAAAGAAATCACACATAGTGAGCTATCGCTCACCAACCCTCTTAACTGCTTCGCAGTTCTTCTCAGATCGCTTCGCGCTCTTAGCGAGCAGAGCTCGCTTGTTCATCTCAACAATCCAGCAGAAGCCTTTTCTCGGCTTAATTAAGCCTCTTGTAATACCGAAAATACATCTCTCTTGCTTATCAATAATTTAATTGAAATAGTCTACTAATAACCATCAACCACTTTGTAGAAAAAAGCATTGTTGAAAATAAAAGAAATCAGACTCATCATAAAACACGCATAAAACTCGTCTGTTTCTCGTGTTTCTCTAGTGAACGGCGAGAAAGAGAAGAAAAAATTGAAACTTTGAATCTTAATAATTCTAAAACTAATTAGAATTTTTGAAAAAACAAAAAGCCAATATTTTTATAAAAATTATTTCTATGTGCCTTTAAAATATCATAGTTCTACTGTGATTAGTTTTGCTTTTATAACGAAAAAACAGAAAAATCGCCAAAATTTTCGAAACTTTAAAACTTAATTACTCCAAAACTAATTCGAAATTCGAAAAAAGGGCGACGTGGTGCAAAACTGCACATCTAAGGGTATGTGTCTGCAAAAAATCATATTTCTGCTGCTAATAGATTTTGCTGGGGGCGAACTCGCAGCAGAAAAAAATAATTTTCGACTTTGACATTAAATAACTCTAGAACTAATTAACTCATCTATAAGCTTTTAGAACGAAAACGATCCTCATACATTTGTCAAGCAATGTTTAAAATTTCACAAATTTCCGTGGAATAGTTTTTGCGTAGTGAGAGTTCAAAGTGTTCTAAAATAAAATTTTCAAAAGCAGCGGCGGCCGCGGCGGCGGCGGCGGCGGCGGCCGCGGCGGTCACTGTTACTTTTTTTTAATATAGAGAGACATTAATTTTAGACTTAGTTCATACGTCAGTACGTTTAATTCAAGTTTAATGCGTCTGATATATATCTTATTTGAGTTTTGAATGGTAACCTCTGGCTTGCTTTAACTCTCTAACTGCATTTATTGAGAGAGAAAATTAATTCAATGACTCTATAAAGAGAATGCTCTAAGGAGAAATGCGGATAAAAAAATGCAGAAAAAAATGTAGGCACTGCTTGTTTATCTTGACAACCAGCTGCTTCCGTTGAATTCGAAACACGCAGGTACGCACTTTATTATTCTTTCCTAACTCTACGAGGACGATGAAATACACATAGAAGTGTAATGATAACAAATCATAAGGTTAAAAATACGTAACAAAATATCTGATTTTTTAAAACTAATGATCAAAAATAGCACTAATGTTTGTTTGAAAAGGAGGAACAGGTTTGAAACAGGTCCACCATGGCAACCACCAACTAAAAGAGTCACCATCTTGGTAACTGCTCTATAGCAGCAGATGAAGGGCCGGTCTCGATAAGTCATGGAGGATCTGTTTCAAATCCATACCGAAAAAATTTATCTTCGAATTTGAATACCTATCACACGATGACTAAAACATAGTATATAGGTACTATCTGAAAGAGGGAGTGGCATTCCGAAATTTGAAGACCAATGTAATAATTAAGTAGACAAAAGAGGCACCTTTTTAAGTTATCACACTTTAATTAGTTTAATTGGATTCGCTGGATTCCCGTACCGAAACAGTTAAGATATGTAAAAACGCTCCTTAACATTCGTGCTTTCCAGTATCAAATGTTGAGAGGTAGAGTTCTTTTAGGTTAGGAATTCTTAAGTTTCGGTGTCTTTACCCCCGTTTCTTCGGGCCACCGGTGTCTGCGATGCTGTGTAAGTAATTAGTATTATCGACATTGTCATTAATCAGTGATTAATATCCAAGTATCCGCCAATTCATTGGATGATAAAACATTTGTTTTCCTTATAGTCTTCTAAATTTGATTTAATTATAGTTTACCTAATAATCGATGCTTAAATTTATACAGGGTGTTTAGTTTTCCCATAGTTTTCGAGAAAATTGCGACAGAAAAAAGGTATGACGTCACATCAGGTTCGTACTAAAAAGGTTTGTGGAAAACGTAAACATGGTTATTCGAATATCACTAAGATGTTAAAAATATCCACTGCGCATACATGCACCCCCGTGGAATGAAATAATTAACATTTTATCAGATATAACGTCACATTTTTCAAAAAAAAAAAAAGTAGTTGTCATAGAAGTATAGTTGAATAAGTTTATCTACTTCACGCAAAGAATCTTTCTGTGCAGAGTATCGGTGGACTTAGGACATTACTTGTATAGACACAATTAGAGGTTTTTGTACCTATTTAGGTATAAAAAAGAGGATGAGCACTGAGCACCCTATATGAAAGAATCGAATTCGAGACCTCAGATCTGTTTGCAGTGAATGTTCATTGAAATATAAACCAGTACACGGCCAAAAATAGGACTGGAACTGTCCCTTTTTCGACACCACAAGCACATTCCCGACCCCATTCCGGAGCAGGAAAAATGACCGCCAGAACTTTCGAACGTTTCGGGGAAAGAATTTCGCCCTAGAACATCCATGAAAACAAACGAGGTCCGGACTGTTCGATCCCCTGTCCCTCCCGTTTCACTCTTTTCGCCAATTTGCAGCGAAGATTGGGAGGCGTCCTCGTTGCCAAGCAACCGTAAATTTGCATTCTGTGTTGCCATCGGCGAGTTTATATTTCACGCTCAAATCAACCTGCCGAGAGTGTTGCCAGATGACTGATCTCAGTTTGCCCGTGTGATTTCTGGGAACAGGCTTGGGGGAGGATTTTGTTATTTATCGTCAGCGAATTATGGATAGATATTTTTTGATGAAATTTTTGATAGGGGAATTTTGGGAAAAATGTGGAGATATTTTTTTTTTCGAGACTTTCGAGTAGAATTTTTTTCTCGGAAGATTAACTCAAGTGATTGATGGAGAGATGTAGTTGTTCAAGAAGATGAAATCTTTGTTGCAAAATTTTTTCGACACTAGAAACGTCTGTAAATAAGCGTTTAGGGGACATCCACAAATTACGTCACCCAATTTTCAGTGATTTTATAGCTTTCTCCTATGTCACAGATTTCAGTGGCCCCCTCTCAGTTGTGATGTCACACTTTTGAAACTAAAATTAAACCAAATTAAATTAAATAGTCACTAAATAAAAACTAGCAGTGGAAAATGCCCCTGTTAGCATTGTAGCAGAAGAGAAAAAATAGTTTTAAAGTATGATGTCACAAACATTGGCGCTCCTCACATTATGTCACTCGTGCTACCTATTTCGTGACATAATTTAGGGATGGTCCCTTACTTAGGGTGAGTCTAAACCTCAAAGTTTCTTTCAAATTTTCACATTCCACTCAAAGAGTCAAAAAAGAGTTAAATTAAAATTATACTATGAACTTACAACCGTAATGGGAAAACAAATGAAATGAATTAATTGGTCAGAGAAAAGCTTCTAGCGAATGATCAAAGTGACTGTCTCGCGTATTGTAGCACATTCCCCACCTAGGGAATAATTACTGACGCAACCTCACAAATAGGTGCTCCCAGAAGAAGGTCCGAGGAGAGAAGAAGCCAAGTCACAGGGGATAACTTATTTATGCTCAACACGTTTCAACTTAACCCTCTTTTGTCTGTCAGAGTTGAATTCGAAAAACAAGAGAAACACGTCCTTTTTCTAGAATCCATTGCTATATAGACTGAAACCGCAATACTACCCTAATCTAAGAGTTATACTACACTAGACTGCAACGTTACTTGTGACCTCGGAAAAACAAGCTGAGAGCAAGCAAAGAAAGTAGTTCCTAGCGGGTGTCTGAATTTTGGGTGATAGTAAGAACTTCATTTCAGAAATATGATTAGTTCGTCAAATCCATGTATGTATGTATGTTACGGGCAATGTGATAAATCCGGGCATTATTAATAATGCCCGGGCAATGTGATAAATTCAGTGGAATTTATGAATGAAATTTATCACTTTGCCCGCCTCCACTTCTGGCATTATTAATAATGCCCGATTAATCACTTTGCCCATAACATATATAGCGCTTTTTTACCACGATTCGCGTACAGAAACTCCTCGTAGCACCCCAACAGGCTTTCTGTTTACTCCGTTTTTCTTTCCGCGTAGTGACAGCATAGGGTCAAGAAACATTGTAACCAAGTATGGATTCAAATTTGTGAACAATAACAATAATTCAATCCCTAAAAATCATCCATAAGATGTTTTGCCTTTTTTTCTTAGTTTTTATAAAAACCGATTCATTTTGCATCTTGGGGTTGAAGGCACCTTTATAAAAACGAGTCAAAAACGTGCATCAACCAAATAAATGTGCCATAATATTTTACAAATAAAAAAATGATTGTGATCAAAATGGGAACAAAGGGGCCGTTCCAATTTTACGCCCTCCCCCTTGTCAGCAAAAATAAGCAAATAACAAACCCCCTCCCCCCTTAGGTGCTTACGTAATATTTGAACGGTCCCAAATTACCCGATTCTCTGTTTGTAATAAAACGTGACCTTGGGAGCAGTCGTTTTTACACCACGTTTGTTTGTTGACACGATCTTTTGAAGCTGAATTTGTGTGTGGCCCTTGAACACTACTAATCAAAACACACACGTTTCTACCTCACGTTTATAAAAAAAATATCAACGGACACACAAAAAACACGGAAAGAATAAAAACTATAAAAAAACTCACGATCCGCCCCACCTACATCTTCCAAAAATAGAACTTTTCCGCTCACACCCACGCATTACCCACCTTCGAAAAGGAAGAGGAGTACAAAAAAAAAGAGCGATAATTCTCGGTGGGTCCCCTCCGGTTTTGACAAGGGCGCTATTAGCCGCCGCCGTCACAAGTCGTCTCTCTCAAGAAACAAAGGGGAGCAATCGATGCCCGGAACAGAAGGCGCAAAAGAACCCAAAAGAAAGAGTTCGCGAGATCGATAAGACGAACGTCTTTGGATGGAGGGGGGCTTCAACCCCTTCCCTACTTCAACACTATCTCCGTCTTTATTTCGGCCGGGCACTAAAAAACTGACCACCCTTTTACTTATATGATTTTAATTTTGTACTACTTGACTCTAGATTACTTCTGATAGTTTTTTTATGCGTAATATGGTATTTATATGTAATTAAAAATCCAAAATATGTACACATAATATGTGTTTATTTTAGTAAAATATGTATTAAAAAATGCCAAATATGCAATAAAAAAAAGAAAATGTTAAGTAATTTTTTAAATGGGCTCTTCAAATACTATTACTCAAGCACATAGTAGGGAAGGGTGGTTTTCGCTATTTTCCGACAGAGAGAGGAGTGAAGGATACTTAGGTAAGACATTAAAACACTGTATTTTGGAAAAACTATAGTAACGTTCAAAAAGCATTTATGAAGTGTAAAATTTTCTCAAAGTTAACTGTTAAGAATAATACTTTTTCTCATTCAAACCCTAGGTAGCATAAATAAATCCCAAATTTTTGAAATCACATTATCACTCTTAATAATTCATTCAAAGAAGAAAGAATGTACTACATGCTAACGTGATATTTTAACAGCGTACAATGTTTTCTGAAAACAAACAGAATTTAAAACTCTGAATTTTAAACTCATTTTAGAAAATTATTCGAGTTTACAATCACATGATATTTCAAATTCTCGTCTCTTGCCCTCTCTTTCTCTTGGTTTTTAAAGCCAGCACGAACAAAAAATCAGTCTCCATATGAGAGATTATAACACCTCTTCTTTTTTGCTTTAACGGCTCATTAAAATTCACCCTACACCTGTTGACTGCCAAAAATGGTCTTTGGGATGTTCCTGCCTCGATTTGGTAAGAGGACTGCTATAGGAAAATTATACCGGTGTGTGGCTCGTGGTAGAAGGAAGGCAATGTAGTTAAAATCATTCAGCTTTATTGCTGGCATAAAACAATAAACAAGTAGAATGGCAAATGATACAGATAAGATAAGATAGCTGCTTTGAGCTAACAGTAAGATAGCTGCTTTGAGCTAACAACAGTTCTCGGATCTAATAGGTTGCTGCTTGGAGCAATCACAGATAGTAAAGTAAAACTGCTTCTTTGAGCAAGAGAAAACATGAAGTAAACCGCTACTTGGAGCGAGAACACATCATCCAGTGAAGTCGCTGCTTGGAGCGAGATCACCTCTTGAAAAAGTTGAAAAAGTGACAGACAACAGTTCAAAGCAAGCGAGGAAACTTCGGGTAGGCAAGGTTTAGTTGTCGGTTGCCTACTGCGCTCCAACATCCTCCGGGCCTTGAAATCTCTAGCTTGAGATTTAAAACAAATTAGGAATCTGAAAAACTTAATATTAATTAATTGGTAAAACACAAATTTTCGTGATTGGACGAACTAACACACTGTTTTTAGTGCGAACAGTCACCACTCGAGTTAAACCATCTTGACCCTTGTGAGTATCTAGTACTCGGGCAAGCTTACACTTGGTGGGAGGAAGATTATCCTCCTTGATTAGAACTAGAAGATTCTTTTCTATGTTCGGTTTCGCCTGAAGCCACTTCGGACTGGTTTGAAGTCTGTTCAAATAGTCGTTTTCCAACGTTGCCAAAAGTCTTGGTTCAGCTTTTGGATCTTTTGCCACCTATTAAGACGATTGTCGGAAACAGTTAGCAATGAATCTTCTGGGGGGTGTCCAGGTACTGTATGAGAAGGAACTTCCTCCGATTCCCAAAATTTCCGCACTTCGGAGTGTAAATCCAAAATACTGTGCATGCTAACTAACTTAGTAGTTTGATTAGTTGAACTTTTATCAATTTTATTGAATGTCATTGGACCACATAAAACCCATCCAAATCTAGTGTTTTGAGCCATAGGGGTATTCTTAGGCCCTTTTACTATACCATCGATTATTATGTCTGGATAGACATCTGCTCCCAAGATGACCTCTATTTTACCAGAATTGGCAAAGTTAGGATCTGCTAGATTTAAACCTTTAATATGATCCCATGGGGCTTCAATGTGAGGAGAACGATGAGAGTATGAGCTGAGTGATCTCAAAACTAGAGCTTTAACTTCCGGGATCACCATTTCAGATGTGGTGGTGGTTTTTATTCCTATCGTAGCTATCTTCTTGCACGTGTTAATATTGGAATTTCCAACCCCATGTATCTGAATTGAAGTGGGTTCTGTCTTAGCTCTTAACCTTTGCTGTAATGATTCGGAGATGATAGTGGATTGTGATCCTTGATCAAGGATTGCCAAACACTTAACTTCGCGCCCGTAAGAATCAAACACTTTTATTAGGGCAGTACTGAGTAAAATGGTAGTTCCTGGCTTTGATTTCACAAAATGGGAAACAGGACCATCCGTGGGTAAAATTGTGGAATTAGATTCCGCTTGTTCAAAGTTAGTAGGGGGAAAGGGTTGTGTTACAGCTTCGTGTAAAAGAGAGTGATGTCTTCTGTGACATTTTATACAATACCCTTTACTTTGACATTGCCTAACTGAATGTAAATTAGACAGACAGTTATAACATATTCCTTTTGATTTAACAAACTGTAACCTTTCATTTGGTGAGGTACTCTTAAAGCTTGAACAATGATTTAAGAAATGTTCACCTTCACAAAATGAACAAGAATAGTTAGCTGTGTTATAAACCTTAGTTTGTTTAGGTTTGGTACTTGGTTCAAATTTTGATCGTTGGGGAATTGATTCTCCTATTAATTCTAATGATCTAAAGCGTCTTTCAAGGAAAGTTTTTAGTTGATCGAATGTGGGAACATCTTTCTTTGAAGATAAACTTTCTTCCCATAGAAACACAGAATCATTAGATAACTTTTGGGTTATTAAGAGAACCAAGATCACATCCCAATGATTCACTGGAATTTTTAAGTTCTTTAAGGCGGACACACATTCTAGTGTTGTATCATACAACATCTTAACATTTGAAGAGGTATCATGTATAATTTTTGGTTGTGAAAGAAGGCGTTTTAGTTGCACATTAACCAATACTCTAGTATTATCATACCGATCTATCAAGACATTCCAGGCAGCTGCGAAATTATCATTAGTGATATTAAAATGCTTAATTATCTTTTCTGCTTCGCCCTTTACATGAGATTTTAAGTAGTACAACTTTTGTACATCTGATAAATCACTTTTATCATAGATCATAGACTTAAACAAATCATGAAATGATTTCCAATCTTCATATTTACCAGAAAACGTAGGTAAGCTAATCTGGGGAAGTTTAACATATGATTCAGAATTTTGAGACGCTTGCACATTATTCAAGTTATTTAAGATACTCTGATTGTTTTCTGTAGCGATCTCTGGCTTAGGGGTTTCAGGTGGGAAAGCTTCATGCATTAAGAATTGGATCTGGGATAAGTTATCCATATAAAATTCTTCAACCTGAGACCATAAGTCTCCCACAATATATGGATTTCTTTCATCAGCAACAGATTCAATATGAATATGATTTGAATTAAATTCACACCACGCATCAGAAAATGCTTTTATCCTTAATTCGAAATACTCTTTAATCTTACGAGTAACTGAGTCTTTCTTGAAGTTACGAATAGCTCTAATCATAGAACCATGAATAGCATGTTGTTTTTTAATCAACAAGTCTAATTCTGCCATGCTTATTTCTAAATCTACTTATATCTAAATATAATCAATATACAACAAACTTAATTGTATCAAACTTGTTATTCTTAAGAAGTTCTTTGATTTCTTAGACTTGAAATATTACCAACCTTCATCCGTGAGCACTCCGGCTCGACGGACCATGTTCCTGCCTCGATTTGGTAAGAGGACTGCTATAGGAAAATTATACCGGTGTGTGGCTCGTGGTAGAAGGAAGGCAATGTAGTTAAAATCATTCAGCTTTATTGCTGGCATAAAACAATAAACAAGTAGAATGGCAAATGATACAGATAAGATAAGATAGCTGCTTTGAGCTAACAGTAAGATAGCTGCTTTGAGCTAACAACAGTTCTCGGATCTAATAGGTTGCTGCTTGGAGCAATCACAGATAGTAAAGTAAAACTGCTTCTTTGAGCAAGAGAAAACATGAAGTAAACCGCTACTTGGAGCGAGAACACATCATCCAGTGAAGTCGCTGCTTGGAGCGAGATCACCTCTTGAAAAAGTTGAAAAAGTGACAGACAACAGTTCAAAGCAAGCGAGGAAACTTCGGGTAGGCAAGGTTTAGTTGTCGGTTGCCTACTGCGCTCCAACAGGGAAGAAAACGAATCTCGCTAGATCCCGACTTCACAATCCTTAAGTTGAATTCACCATTGGGTGCACTATTTTTAACTACAATTTCAATGCGTATTTCATTTTGTGGGTTGCTTTAATTTGAAAATCGGTCAAACGTGTGATTATTTTTGAAAAACTTGAAAATGGATAAATATGTAATAAAAATATGTAGTTATAGGTTAAATATGTAAAAATATGTAAATAAACCGAAATATGTGAAAATATATGAAATAAACATGGTCTTAATCGACTCCAAATCTTTTAAAACTTATAGAATTCACAAGCACACTTTAATATCAGATCCCTGAACAAATATGTAATTACATATAAATCCTTGCCCTAGTTATAATGTTATAAATATACCGTTAATTATAATAAGAAGAAATATAAAAAATAAATTAGACGAGCACTAAATAACTACTTTTAAAATCTCACTCTAATTATATGAATTTTTTAACTTAATTAGACGTTGGTGACTCTGACAGATTTTTAGAAGGTTTTTATGGTTTTAAACCATGTTTTTTTATGAAAGAACTAGAGTACGGGTTTATAAACACAGTTTAACAATTTTTCCCTTTTCTATAAAATAAAGCAAAAATAAAGGCTATACATTAATCTTTTAGAATGTATTCAATTTATGATAAATGGAAAATTATTATGGAATTTATACCAAAAAAAGCAACGGATAAGTAACGCCTTTAATTTTACTTATGATACACCAAACTGTGCATTTCTATTAAAAATTTCTTTTAAGTAATAACACTAAAAACAAAACCTTCCTAAATAAAAAGAAATATATGTTAAATGACTATATAAGAGATATATGACTATATAACTATATATGAGACTATATGACTATATAAGAGAAATATATGTTAAATGACATAATTAACCTGCTCAAGTGACCATGGAAAATCCATTGAGATTTCCTTCAGCGCCCCTAGTGGTGAAATAAGAAAGTTAAAAAAATTATTTAAAAATCTAAAGGATTCAAAACAAAGCAAAGGAAAAATGTTGACCATATCATAAAAAACGCTTTGAAAGAATTTCATAAAAATATCTTCAATACTTGAGAAGATATTAGTAAGTAAAAATAGCACTCTTTTAAGCCTCAAAAAAAGAAAGTTTCTTTGATTTTTTTTAATTTAAAATTTGTCTTCCTTTACTAAACAACTTAAAAACTACTTGATATCACTGAAAAACTTGTCAAATTTTCAAACTTTTTGTTTTTTGAGGGCTGGAAAAGTGATATTTTTACTTGCTAATTAATAACTCCTCGAATATTCAAGATATTTTCATGAAATTTTTTATGCGCAATATTTACGATATTGCCAATAATGTTTTCATTGCAATTATTGTTCTTTTTCCTTTAGATTTTTAAATAATTTTTAACTTTCTTATTTTACCGTTAGGGGCGCTGTAGTAATCTCAATGGTTTCTTCATGATCACTTACCTATGGGTACACCTTACTTCCATAACCCAAAGAGACGTTGGTTCCAAATAAAAAGCGTGAAACGGATTTTTGAAATACCCTGTGTAACTTTACTAGGTATTCTTTCTAAAATATGAATCCAAAATTAAAACTCCTCTTAGTTTTTAAGATTACAATGGCTAAAATAAACTTCAAAAAACGTATTTTTATACGAATTAACAAGTTTTGTACAACGTAGTATAGTAGTAAAGAAACAACCCTGTACTGTAAGCTTAAATTACAGATTCACTCCGTACTATCACGTCATATTTTAAGCGTAAACAATTTTACAGTGATGTTAACAAGCATTCGTGTAATACAATTAGCTTGGAAGTCGAAGTTATTTCCGCCCAAGCAGACAGTTTCGCGTAGGAGAAAATTATGTGAAGGTTTGTTCCCTGTAGAACTGGTTTTTCCTTGCTAACAGCCTTGTTGCTAGAAAGCCAACTTTTAGAAACAGCATGGGAAATTTTAACTCTGTAATGTGATGGGGAGTGACTGTTTTAGCTTGTTTCTGAAATGCGTTCAATATTTTGGTAGAAATGTGATAATTTTTAATACGAAGGGTTTTCGGCAACGATTTCTCCTCTTTTGATATTTTCGTTTTGATGAAATGAGCTGATTGAATTTTAGATGTATGAATGGTGTATTTTTCTTTTTAAGTTCCCAAATGTAGTGTTCGGCAACTAGTGGTCAAAAAATAGTTAACTACCAACTACTAACTAGTCTGGGAAAATCTAGTTGCAACTATTTTTTCCTGGGACTAGTTACAACTAGTAGTTAACTGTTTCCCAAAGTAGTTAACTACTAGTTAACTAGTCTATTTAATTTCATAACCTATTTTTTGTCCAAATTCTAAAACATCTTTCTTATCTATAGCACAAAGTACCTCGCAAAAAGGGCCTTTAATTCTGGTTATGGTATTTTGAGTACTCTACCATCTTAATTAAATTTGCTACAGTACAATTTTTTCTATATTTTGATAAAAATTTTAATAAGAATTTTTTTGAAAGTAGTTGAAATTTTGAAAGTAGTTTCAACTAGTAGTTATTAAAAAAAGTAGTTCAACTAATAGCTGAACTAGTTTAAACCAAAAGTAGTGAAACTACTAGTTAACTACTAGTTGATCAGTAGTTAACTACTAGTTGCAACTAGTTCTAGTTAACTAGTGCCGAACATTACCCAAATGTGTGAACGAAATTTTGTTATAAATTCTGTAAACTTTTAATTTCAACAGCGTATATTAAACAAACAAGATCGTTTGATAAATTTATAGCGATATAATACAATTTATGTCATTAACATTTTAAAAACAAACAAGCAGTATATTATTCTTATTTACTATTATTACAGTTATTTCCAATAATAATTAGTATGAACGAATATTAAATGAGTTTTTATAGTTTAGAAAAAAGTTCAACAAATTATAACTTTTTCCGATAGTTTTTAAATTCAGAAAATGTTTTCAATAACAGTTATACACATAAAATCGAATTCTAGGCGGATCACCGATGTCACAGTAAATGGCCCTTCACTCAGGTAATGAAACCGTCCCATCGTTTCCAAGATACCTTTACTTTCAGCCTCATGTCAGCTGTGTCATTACAAATAGCTCTATTAGGGTTAATGATATCTATTGCCTGCAGTCACGGGATAGATAAGTTGAGAGTAATGTGCCCTGAGCCCCTGATTAATGAAACTCAGGGTGCCTCAAGGGGTTTCTTGAGCATTTTGCAATCTGCGTTTTATCGGTCTTCCATCTGTAACCAAGTAAAGCCCATCTTCCATTATACTGAAAATCTTCTTTGAAAATGTACGAGGTCCTTTTTTTTTGGTGTCTTAAACGTTGAGGTTATAGTAACCTTAATCGAAATTAATGGTTAAGTTTTTGTATTATGGTGCATTAAGTGATTCTTATAATATGAACAAAATGACCGAGATAGTTAGGATTTTAACTATGATAGTAGTAACCGTAGAATTATATACTTTATCATTATGCTATAACCAAAAGTTTTTTCTCGTAGTTATATTAAGAAGACTGAATGTAATTAACAGAAATTATCCATCATAGCTGGTGCCAGATAAATTAATTACTAAAATAAATGAATTAATTATTGGATGAATTATCCGGTGTTACGTAATAAAGTTTCTTCATTAAGGGGATAATATAAGTGTTTACTGAGAAACCTTGCATTTATTATTTTTAGGAATAAATACCATTGGGTAATGTGCCTGGAAAAGTAAAATTAATTTCATAAAAACAATTAAATTTATATTATATCAGTTAGAAATACTTTTAGTAAATGAACTAATATCAATAACCCACAAATTATTACTTCCACTTTTTCCCAATATGAAAAAATCAGGTGATAAACCCAAAGAAAGACATTTCACAACCTTATATGAACTCGACTTTGTATTAAAGAAGACTAAAGGAAACACCAAAAGAAAGATTAACTCAGGCTTTAAGAGAGGTCATTCCTCACCATTATTTCCGAAAGAGGTGTCCTTTTTACACCAGAGTTCGGTAATTGGCGGCTAGGGGGCGACAAAGAGCACTTCATTTAGCCTCTCTGAAAACGTAGGGAGAGATGTTTTGGGTTTAGGGGGGTGAAGTCTTTCTTTCTTTAAATTACGGGCTTAGGTTTAGAAAGTTCTCTAGATTTGAAAGTTTCGAAATCATTTATTATAAAATTCAGTAGAGTAATATATTGTAGGTACTACAAATATTTTTATTAAACGTCCAAGATAAGTCTTAGCCAGCCAAGAAAAAGTACACTGCATATTACACCGAAATACTTAACCCTTTTTATCTTATCCTAGCAAAATTACATTTTATCTGGATAAATGTAATTCTATCCAGGGCCTAACTGACTTATACTGGGTCCCATTTGTACCTGATTAATAGGGAGCATTTTTATTGGTATTAATTAGAAAGTTCAAAATACTTAAATTGTACAACAAAGGCTATCTTTAACAAATGGATTTAGATAAAACCTATGCTTAAGTTAAATAAAGTGAAAAACAAAACCCTCGCATATTTTCCAATCGCCTTGTTAACTTCTTGGGCGTTCGTTCATAATAGGTACAATACCTATACAACCCCCACCCATAAAGATTATTCCTTATAACTTCCTCACGGAGCCTGATCAGTTGTAGTTTCTTTATTTATTCAGGAGAAGCTTGCTTGAGTTATGCCTACCAGGCGAGGAAAGGAAAGTCAATATTTCCGGATCCTTCTTCTCCCGAAAAGCCTCTAACTGCATTAACCCCACCCCTCCGGGATCGGGGGTTGACCCCTTGACCCCTCGTTACGGAGAGCGTCCGTTCCCGAAGATAGTCTTTTGTGTATATTGCGCCTCTTGGAATATCGGAAGGGGTTATCTGGGCATTAGTGGATTGGATCAGATCATGTTGGCCGTTTGGTTGCTTGATTAAGAGACAAGGTAACTTAGCCCGGTACGCCTTTGGTTTTATGTGTATAAAGGATAAATAGTAGAAGTATAGAATCCTTATAATCTGAAAACATAGGGTAATTAATGTATCAATAACTGGATAATAATAAAGCTCAATTTTTTAAAAGACACAAACTATGATTTTGCACAAAATACAGTAAAAGTATAATACATTTAAGTTTAAAAGTCATAATACATTTAAGTTTAAAAGTCATAATACATTTAAGTTTTTGTTTTCAAAGAGATTTGTATATAATTTGATTCCTACTGCATTTTTAATGTTCTTACTTTTACCGACTTTCCAGATTTATTACTGTTGAAAATTTTAAAAATAAAATGATTGATGCAAAGTTAAATAATTTTCAAAAACTACTTAAACATCAGTGATTCATCACGCACGGTTTCGCTTAAAAAAATTCCCAACAATATATTTTTTCCCTTATACGTATTTTATTCTTTGCACATTAGTTGTTGATCATATACAAACCACAATAAATCCTTACAAATCCATATTTTCCCAGGAAAAACATTTTTCATTTATCTTATAACGCTCTCGCCTATTTCCATCGATTATAGTTAACCATAATCCCCCCCTCTAACACAAACCACTCCAATATTAAAAAGCAAAAACCCCCACATAAACTCAACAAAAAACCCTTCCAACCTACCCATTTAACCACTCCTCTTCCAGTTATATCTTTAATTTAAAACTAGCTACAAACATTACCGGGCGTATGGACGATTCTTCAATCGTTCCCTCTTCTTTTTATACCACCTTCTTTCATATTTCCGCCTTTTTTGTCTTGCGATTGAAAAAGACGGAGGATCATTAATCTTCATCTAAAAGGATTTTACTAGCATGCTAGTTCAACAGGCGAGTTGCTGTAGTGTCGGGGACTTATCAACCAGCTACTGGCTCTAAGCCAACAATCAGGTAAACTTGCTGAATGAGTAATGCACTAAATTTTTTTAATTTATTGACTTCAAAAATCTAGTTTTTGCACATATTAAGGTTTATGAATTAAATCATTTCATCTAAAAAAATTAAGACTTATCCAGTCAGCTAATTAGGGTCTAATGAGCTTATTGTAATTTTTGAACTGTTATTATTACTAAAAAATAATTTCTATTGGACATTAATTTATTCTTAATAATTTTTTGACTGCTTTATATGGTTGAAAGAATCGTTCGGGGTTTTTTCCATATTTTTTTATAATAAATGTGTGAAAATTCTTGATTTTTTCTGAAATCCTAACTTTAAAATAAATTTAAAATTTATTTATTTAAACATAAGAGCCAAAAAAATACGATAAATTGTACAAATTGTAGTGAAAAAAAATAATCATAAAATTCCAATTTACTAGGGTAATCATCATTGAAACATTTTACGAGAAAAATATAGTTCTTCAAAAATTGAGTTTTAACATATTTTTAACATGAAGTTATATTTATGCGTAATTTAAATCTGAGTAAAAATTTGCAAAAGTAGTTATTAGAAATATTTCCTTGATCTAACGAAAGTATCATTTTAAAGCTAAAGAATTGAAAAACAGCCAGTAAAATTTTAATATTTTGGCCCATTTTCACGATTTCTAGTGTATACGTACGCCTTAAGAAGAGTGTTAAATCCTTTTCTCTGACATAGGAACTTTCCGTAAAACCCCACTGAGGATGCTGCTACTGGCAAGCGAGTTGCTCGCGCTGTCATCAGGTTTCCGCCTTACAGCGAACGACTCCTGATGTGCTGTCCGATCAATTGTTGCTTATTCTTGAGCCAAATTCCCTGAAGGAGGGATTTCTGCTTACAACGGCCGGGATTTCCCTTTTTTAAATTAGTTTCGTCAGATGGGTTTTGGATGAATGCTTTCCTGTTGTTCGGGGTTTTTCTCCCGGTGAGAAGTTTTGAACAAGGGAAGATTAGCTTTCCTTTCTAATGGCCCCATAGCCATAAAATAACTTTTATTTTTCAAAATAACGAAATATCTAAAAACCAGATGGCATAAATTTCAGTACTATTTTCCAATAGATTCGTCCAAAGATTATAAAATTATAATATGTTACTAGTAATGAAATTATATGAACCTCTTCGATTTGAACTTAAAGATTTGGATTTACCAAGAAAGATTATTGAAAAATAATCGAGTGCATTGCATTTTTACTTGATTTTGTGTATAAAGCGCTTTTTCAGTAATAAGTCTCAAGTGTTAAGTAAATTTTTCACAACTATGTGAAAATTTAAAAAATGTTTTTCAACCAATAAACCATTTTACTTGCATTAGTTTAAATTTGGTAAATATTTTAATGAATCAACCAGTTTCTCTCATTTTTAAAGATAAAATAATCTTAAAATAAAATTCATTTCAAAACTCATTAAACCGTTTAGCTATTTCTGAATAAATTTTCATTTATTTTGTAAAGTTTTCATGCCATAATTCTAACTAAAAATCCATTAAATTAGTTTCAAAACACTCTTCACTGTAATTTCAATTCTATCTAAAACTAATAACACAACTCGTTGAACAAAATGTGGAGTAACTAATTAAATTGAATATGCAAATGCAAATTTCATAAAATTTCGCTATGAACTTTTAACCTTTTCCAATTATGATTAATATCTTTACGAATAATTGTTTGGTAATCAGTTAAAAAATTTTACACCGACTTAAATGACATTTTTAGATAGCAACTTGTAAATTACAGTGTAAAACTTAAAATGATAGAAAAAGAATTATCTGCACATATTTTAGTTTCCCACCATTTTTTAAATATTAGAATTAAAAAATAATATATATGTACTAATTAAAGAATATGGGAAAGTGTATGAATTATAATGAGAAAATGTAGGAAAATTGTCAAGATAACAAACGAGTAAAATTTAACCAATTTTTCGTCTCTAGAAGATTTTGTCTGTGTGGAATTTTTTTAAATTTTCGATGCAACTAGTTTTATCGTGTATCCGTCTACGCTTTTCAAGATCGATGATTCACACTCAAAGTAGAGCATCAGACTATCAAAACTCCGCCATTTTTTATCCTTATCGAACAGGTTAGTCCTAAAAACTTCAATAAAATACCGTATACCCTCCACATACCACACTTCTCAGTATCCTAGCAACAAATTCCGGTATCGTTTGTTCCAGAAAGAAAATGGCGGCACACAACAAAACAAAACATATTTCGTTCCTTTTAATCCTCCATGTTCGTGGAAGAGAACTGCTGTGTCATTGATAGATGGCAGTAGGGTCCTTTTTGTTTACCAACAATCGTTTGAGAAAGAAAATGCTATTCTTTCAAGGGAATGGAATGGTCAGAGGAAGCGAAGGAATGCCGCTGCCGTGTTTTTAGTCCGAGTTCATTCTTTTCTGGATCCGGTGATGAATGCTCTAAAAAATGGCGTGTTTCTAGGGGGTGTATAGTTCCAAAAGTGGTTTGTTCTTGTTTGGAGGCTATTTGGGGACTTCATGGGTTTGAAAAGTATATTTTATGTGTATTTATTTTGATGAATTATTCCAATAAATAAATGTCTATGTTACAATGAATGATGTGCTATACGTTAAATTTATGTGAATTTTTTTATTACGTTTTCTGAAGTAGAATTTTTTTGTTTGAATAACGGTTTAAAAGGTAGTTAAACATTTTATTAAAGTGTTTTAACTAAACGTGTATATATTAAAGTATTAGAAAATGCCACAGACATCTTAAATGACAGAGAAAACATTGCTGTTAAGCTGAAAATTGGGATTTTGTGAACTACTATTCTTTGGGATATAAGTAGGTTCAAAAAATGTGTTTGATTTAGTTGCAAACCTTTTTTTATAAATTAAACATAATTATAGGATTTGAAATTAAAAAGGCCTTTCTTATGAATTTCGGAATTTTTTTTCTTTATCATTGTCCTCTTTTATAAGGATTGTTATTCTACAACAACACAGAAAATCACTTTGTTTTTCACCAATCTAAAAGGTTACTAATACACAAAAAGGTTTACACAATTACTACCTACTACATTGCTTTTTTTCAGCAGTTTATTATTTTTTTTTCGAGTTATCCTACTTCCTTGCCGATGCAGTTCATCACTTTCAGATCCATCACTCATTGCCCATGCAATCCATTAGGAAGGAAAATTCCAGGCAGTTACAAACAGCCCTTCAATGTAGCACAGTCACGAAAACGAAATTATCCTTTCTCTAAACCGTCCTTTACATCTACGAATGAATTCTTATCAGTCGAAAAGGAACGATTTTTTTTTCTCGGTGGCAATTCCATCTAAGAGAGGTTGCCACCCTCTTTCATCGATACCAGATTTATCTCCAGACCCTTTCGAGAAAGACTGAATCCATCTCGAGATTTATGCATTGCTTTTTGTGTTTGTAGGTTTAGCAACAGATGTTTGATTCTGGGCTCCGTTCTCTGCGAGCCCAAATGAACGTTGTTTTCGAAAATTGCATTTCAACGTTGATGACGTTTTGATGGGGCTATTAGATCCACAGGCAGGTAATTTCAAGGGAGGGTCAAGTTTGGGTTAGTTAGTTTGAAGATTCATTTACTTAACGAAAAAAAACTAGTTATTTGGAATAGATTCTGTAAAGAAATGGAGAAATCGAATCGTTCATTAGGTAAACACATTTTACGTAGATGTAATTCAAACATATGATCTTTAATCACTGATGAAGTTTACAAAAGGAGGGTTGGTTGGATCTTATGAAGCTAACGGTAGATCATTTCCAGTCATTTTTTAACTAAACAAGATAAAACACCATATCAATTTAGTTCTAGAAAGAGGTCCAAGAGTGAGACACAGAGACAGTCCCACCTAAAAAAGGGGTACCTTTTAGTGAGGCAAATAAAAGGAAATCTGACTACTTAATATATTATTTAAATAAGAGTACTATTTATATCCGTAACTTTTTCCAAGTAGGTACCTATCTATTTAATATTTAAATTTTTTAACAACTCTTTAAATTACTGACCACCATTATCGGGAGTAGAATCTTCCCTTATTTAAACATATTTGATTGTATAGGTACTAAAGCTTTGTTATTAATGAAGATGAGATTCTGCAGTATATAAAAGATTTTATCTTTATTTTTCCCTAGGTGTAATCTACTAAAATTTTGTTTACTTCTTGTTACGTCACTCTTGTATAATTGATTTTTATTTGTATGATGTTAAAACTCAAAGGAGCTAAAACAAAACCCAAATTGCTTCAACAATTTAATATTAATATTTTAAATTCATATTAGTACTGTAATTTCTTTGCCTTTAAATGTTATAAACATCTTTCCTAAGGATGATGATCCCGATTAAAAATATATAGTTTCAAATAAAAGCTCTAAGTCTTTTACGTTACATAAAAAATTCTACTATAGTGAAACTATATTTTCAATTGTTCTTTGCTTTTCCGTTGATGTAACGGTAAAGATTCTTTTATAGAAATATACTATAGGATTGTCTATGTCTATTCTTAAGGCACAATTGCTTTATATTCCAGAGTGAATATTGTATATTTTAGGTATAAAAATTTATAAGAACAGTTCAAAACCAATTATATTTCCTTTAACGTCAATGTTACTTAAAAGTAGTATCAATGTTAAATTAAATGTTTTTCTGTACAAATATTTCATCTTATTTTGCAGACAATTCGGAATAGAAAAATAATTGTAATGAAGGGTCTTACTAACTTAGTTTGTATGAAACAAATTATTATACAACATATCTATAGTAAAAGTTTTGAATTGTATTCTACTTTTTTTGAAACTTTTTACAAAACATATTTAAAAATCGTTTCCCTCCAAATTTATTTAAAAATCATTACTAATACTTTTACCGAAAAACAAGCAAACTCATCCGAAACTTAATAATTCGAAATGTTCCACCTACAACGTTTAAAAAACGGAAAATTCTGACATCTTAAAGAATGGTTAGTCCTTTCTGAATAATCACTCTCCATAACAGTTTTTTATCACCAGATCCCAATGTCCGAATGATGGATGCACCAACCTCGAAAAACGCACCTCAACCACCTTATCAGATGGCTATCCATCACCGCAAACCCTAACTCACCCCTATGAGTGAGTTAACTAATGAATGAATCACCCCCGTGTTACCCGCACGCGGGGATCTGATGCACCTACATGGCCACACCTTTCATTGAGATGGGCGGTGCCGAGTTGTAGTAATCCTGATGAATTGAAACCGCGGTGAGAATCAATTCATCAAGGGCTGATTCAGTCATCAGGTGTCCTTTGGGTTGGTTGGTATATGGCTGTCCTTTTCGCCCTTGATCCGGGGAAATGGTTTGGAAAGGAATCGTTGTTTTGGGTTGGTGGATGGTTCGCAATAAGGTTAGGAGTAGTCATGGGTAAAAGTACCTTTGAAAAGTCAGTATTGAGTCTACACTTAAAGGTATCTAACACTCATGTACTTTTTTAAAAATAAGTACATATTTTACAGCCATATTTACCTCTAACCTGACCGGCAGTTAACCCTAGTTATCCGGCAGTCAAGCTTCGGATTCCATTTTTTCATATATTTATTGTTCCTTCTTGTGTGTTCCTAGTTTTTAAATGTATGATTGTGTATAAATAATAAAGGTTCTTCTTCTTTAACTACCAAACAGAAGTTTGATTGCCGGTTAACTACGGTTAACCCCCAGTCAGGTTAGCTCAGATGATTAGTTAATTATCAGAAACTTAGTTTATATCTAATGTTTAGTTCATCACAGTAATATTCTTAAGG
Organism: Tetragnatha montana; assembly: GCA_963680715.1. Taxonomy (NCBI): domain Eukaryota; kingdom Metazoa; phylum Arthropoda; class Arachnida; order Araneae; family Tetragnathidae; genus Tetragnatha; species Tetragnatha montana. Next base: position 18,629,066 of record OY796685.1, read on the forward strand.
GTGGTAAAAATCTGTTTTATCCCCCATGGAGTTTCTTTAAAAATAACAATCTTATATTAGTTGTGTGTGTATTTTATGTAAAAAATACAAAAAGGAGATTTAAATAAAATTTCTGTAAATCGTTGTATTAACTAAATACCTAACCAGGGTGATAGAGAAGGAAATAGTCTACTTTTGTGATATCTCATCCCATAATTCTTCGAAAAGGTACATCAAAGCTAAAGGAAATATGAATACACGCTTAGTTGAATAAAATTTGTATTCATAAATAGTATTTTGTCTAACTAAACATAAACCACTTACTTGAATGCGTTAAAAATTGTTACAAGTGAATTTCACTTAAAACTTAATTTTCTCTACTCAATTGAACAAAAGATTTAGGACATCTTGGCCTTTGTACTTCCAAAACCCATATCATTTTAAAATTGTGTTCTCGTGAAATTTATCCCTATTGCGTCACAGCTAAGGATCAAATATGAATGAGACAGATTCCGAGAAAATCTTATTTCGGTAAAAGGAAATTCTTATAACGTCCAATTTCGTTAATAGTCCTTATACTTCATTCAACTCTTTTATGTAGTAATCTCCTTATGGGGAGAAAATTTTATATAATTTTAATCTCCCTTTAGCATTCTTGCACTCTCTAGAGTAATTATCTATTATTATAATTTTATTAAAGAAAAACTGCATGAGGACCTATATTTAAAAAATGTTTTCTAATAGAAGTTCTTAGACTGCAGGCAAATATTACCTAAAAGAAATTGCTTCAATTTTTTTTATCTTAATAAAGAATAATACTTTTGTTGAATGCAATATTTTTATTATATACGACCGATTAAATTATTAAATATTTCAAAAATTATTATGAGTACCTAATCTATAAATTTGAAAAAGTTTAATGGAGCTGCATTGAATGGCAGTAAAATGCAGCGTTAAATACAGTCCTGTATTTATTTAACTGTGAAATAAGGAGAGTAAATATTTTTTAAAAAAAACTTGCATATTCACTACCGATAGTTCAGACACAAATATTAAAATATTTACTTTTAGAAATTCGTTAATTGGATTTGTTATTCTTATTTGTTATTTAAAAACTTACAAAGCTTTCTCTTAAAAATACCCTTCTGTCTCTAAAAAATTAGAAAAAATATAAAAATTTAACTACAACAAAGAAACGATACTTAGAAATGAAGAAGATACTTATTGTAAAAAATCCAGCGAATCTAATACATTTTATACATAGGTTGTACTATTTCATTTAAGAACTCGCATTCCCTCAGCGTAACATAATTTTATCCGTTACTTTGCAAAAAAAAAATAAATATCAAAAGAAATTTGAATGCAAATCAATTTAAAAACAGTTATCTAAATCCTTTTCAAAATTATCATGCATTCCCAACAAATTGGCACACTTAAGAGGCACCACCGTTTCTAATTTAACCTCTATATATTCAGGTAATTTAACACTCTGTTCGATTTTCCGTTCTTTATTTCTAAGAGAACAAAGACTGTGAAAAATTCCCTCCTTTAGTTGAACGGTGAACGTTCTTTGCTTCAAAGAAAAATCGCATAATCTACGTTTTGTGCGGGCTTAATTAAAATACGGAGAATTGAATTTCGAATTGGAAATTTAAGCGTTCCTTTTTTGAGTTGCCAAAGAGAAGATCGTTGATATTCTGTTAGGAACTTTGTAGGGGATCCTGTTGGAGGATAATTAGTTAGGTTAATGTAGGTTCGGTTATGCGTCAATTGAGATTCAATGAGTAGTGCAATTAGTTATTTATAAAGAAGCATGCATATATTTTACTGTAAGTACTGTTGAACAAATAACATGCATAGAATTACATTTATAAGAAGCTTTGTTTTCATTATATCAAATAAAACGTATGTTTTTATTGTTTTAGTCAAGCCTTTTTTATCAAGCTCGTATGAAAAAAAAATATTTCGATTTGGAAGGGGGAGAAGCTTTATATAACTTAAGGACTTTTAATGCGGGCAAACAGCCTCGGATGCTCGTAATAAGAAGTATGAAGTAAGTAAGGACTTTTAATGGAGATACTTGATAAGATTTCCTTCGATTCAATAAAATGTGAGATTGTAAAGATTATGAAGTTATCTAGACAATTAGTTACTCTTTTTTTAAAGCTTCGTGTAATCTGACTTATTAAAATTCAATTATGACTGGACTCTGAACAAGATATTTTTCAAAGTTGATCATTCACTTTAAGTTTGCACTGAATATAAACTTGCTCTTGAAACAAAATTCAAAAACCTTAATATTATTTCAAATAAAATAGCACACACTATTGCATCCTGTAATCAACCAAACTCTGAAACTCACAACTTTATATCTACCTATTGATAAATTGGATCAATGTATTGCCTACAGATAGACTCCGGGTAAAATACCTTTCTCATTTTCCCAAACGTATACGTAAATAATATTTATAAAATATACAATATAAATTCAATTTTAAAATTTAGTGTGAAAACTATTTATATTCCCCAGTTATAAGTTCCCCTGTAATGTTATATTCCTCTTTTAAAATCACCTTCCTTACCAAATCTGGCAAATAAATCGTAAGGAATTGTTCTCTGATGGCTAAAAACTACACGTTTATTCCGATATGGAGCGATCCGCAGTTAGCCATTACACTACCTCAACCACGGCTTACTAGATACTTATACAGGCTAGCCGAGTACGGAAATCATTGCAAATCCAGATGGCAATACTGGACCAACTGGCAAAGCATATCCACAGTGTTGAAGGCGGTGGGTGATATAGGTAGTTCTTGTAGCGCTCCAAGCGGGAAAAGTTGTCAAATGGTTTTCATTGTTTAAAACTCGGCTAGCCTGTATAAGTATCTAGTAAGCCGTGCCTCAACAATCAAAACTAGATTATACTAGTTCACTCTCTCCGAATACGAAACCAGATGCATTATGAAGTAGTCAAAGACTAATCAGAAATCAATAGACAGATATATATATATACTATAGAGTGTATTGCATTTTAACTTCTCTATCTCGTTTTAAATGGATGTGAAATTTCGAATAATAATTAAGATGCATGGAACTGTAGTAAATCAAGAAATAATATTGAAACGGGTAGCCAAATAGTAATCTATCCCCATATTCAGAATATTCAAAGGTTTGATTTTCATTATGTTCCATAAGTTTAATTTCAGAAAAAAAATAAAGTAAAATTTAAAGGCTTATTTCTTATAAAACTATAAGATTTTGAATATACTATACTATGCTATTTTACAAAAATTGCAACTTCCGCCTTTTAAAAATACAAAATGCTACAGGAGGACCTTATTATAATATTTTCATCCCACATTAACGGGAGTAACTTGAACACATTTGATTTTATTAATACTTGGGAAATATTCCAGGGTTTTAATACAACACTGTGAAACAAATTTTTTTAAAAAAGTTTTTTTTTGTATAAAAATAAAAAATAGGCATCTGATACATCAGTAACATAGAAGCATTAAATATAGTGATTCTTCATTAAATACAACAATATAAAACAGAATCCTTAAATACAATCAAGGTAGAAAATCGGAGAAAAATTTCCTCCAAAAAGAGTATTCAACTTTTTTTTTTTTACAAACATGCCACACTTGGTTCATTCTATTAAAGTTCCGTCACCGAATATTGTCCTTCATCGTTTACATTTCATAAAAAAGAAGCTTTTTAACCTTACTCTTTTCTTGAACTTTCTGAAAAAAATCCTTTAGATCCTAAAGGACAAATTAATAATAAAGAAAGGCAAAGTACTAGTTAGTATGCTGGAGATAATAAGTGAACTTGGCAGGTTTTAAACTTTGAAGTCAATTTGATTAAAACGTTTGTTAAATGGTATTTTTCTTGCTGATAAAACTTTCACCAGTAAAATATCCATGCAAAATTGATGCTTTTATTTTATCTTTAAGCTGTATATTTACCACAATTTTTTTCACTTTTTCGTTGAGATTTTTAAGGGGATTTTATTCCAAAATCCCTTTTAATTCATATTCCAAGGAATGAAAGAAAGAGGAATAGTATTAATAATTGTCAACTTTTTAAACATTAAAATTTATGTACCTATGTAATAAAGTTGTATGCATTGGTATTACATAATATTAGTAGGTATTAATATAGGTAAGTCATAAATTATTTTGAATATTTTTAATTTTATTAAGATTCTATTACTATTTAAATTTTAACTTAGAGCGGGTTATTAAGCATTTAACTATAAATTAAATTTATGTTGCAATAAAATACCTTTATATAAAAGTATAAAATGATGTCATCTACGTAATATTTATGTGAAATATAAAATTCAAACGAATCATCAACTGTTGCACATACCTATTCATTAATAAAACAGTTTTGAGACTCTATTCCCTTTGAAATTATTTTCTTTCTACAAAATAAGCAATTTCAAAAAACATCTCAAAAACTTATACTTTCTTTCCTGTTAATTGAAAACTTTTATTTATGATAGAATTCTTACCAAAAGTTATAATATTTATTAATATCCTTGACTACTTACAAGAATCATCATTTTGAACAACAATTATTCCATACTGACCATCTTAAAGTACTGTGAAACTCCCTATAGCCCAGCAAACCATTTCTGAACTATTCTAAACGGACTCAAACTTTATAATCGCACTTGTTATAGCATTCAATCTGAATTCCAACAACGGTTAGTTCATTAACTAAAACCTTTTGAGCAGAGAAGGACCACGATTAGAACAGATTGGAAACTAAGCTCGGTAACTGTACCCGTAAACCAGTTACGATACCTTTCTGTATGACAGTGGAATAGTTTAACAGAGTTCCATTGTAACTATTAAGATATAGATATCTGCTGCTGAATTTTGGGAGTCCGCATAATGTTTGGATGAATTCAAGCTTTTGGGATGATTATTTTCCAATTAATTATTACTTAAAACTTTTATAGGTGTAAAACAATAATGTTGCCTGTAAAGTAGAAATCCACAAAATAATGAAATATTTTTGAACATTTTGCTCGTTTAAAATTATAAGTTTTAAGGGTTTTACAAAAGAACATTACATTTGGAATTATCAATTTTTATTAAATCTTGCATTTAAATTTCATTTCATAGCTATAAAATCTTATTTATGAATGTGACTTGTTTTACCATTATTATTGTTCAAAAAGTATAAAAATTGAGGCAAACACCCATTATCAGTAAGTTTTTAGTTCACACAATAAAAGTATTTACTTCAGTATTCTATTGAAGGTACTTTAAATGTGTAACCAATACATTCACTAAGTCAAGGTAATTAAAAGTTCTCATACATAATGTATTTACTACTTAAATAAAGTGAAAAACACCTAAATTACACAAACTCCGAATCTTTAAAGTTCCATGAAACACAAACAGAAAAAATGCAGAAAAGTAATTGTAGGAAATTACACTTAATATAATTTAGTCCAAGGAGTCAGTTCTATAGTTTATTTTATACCAGAACGTGCGTTTAATCTATATTGTCTTAAATAATTAATTGCAGTCAAAACTTCTCACAGTATTGAATTTTCATGTGTCAACGAAGAATTATTTAACTTTCTATTTATTTATTTTTTATTTTTTTTTAAGAAAAGAAAAAAGGATTTTTTTACCAATAATTTCCATTCTAAGGTTATAATCATTATAAAAGTCATAATAGCTATATCTGTTAGTATTATTTTAGTTTCAAATTTATAATATAACTTAGTAATGCAAAAATAATCCTTTGCTTGAAGCAATAGGTATATTTTTCTTTTTACAAAACTAGAAAACATAATAAAATATTTTTGTGGACTTTTTCGGCTTTTGTTTTGGTTTATGTACTACCCCTTAATGATTTTGTCAGCTAAATGAGCCAAAGTTCCCGCGGCCAGTAGAGGTTCTCTTTTCATAAAACTCTTCCATTCTTCGGAATTCAAAACTCTATTGTAATTCATTAAAATGAAGTCATGGGCAGATGAGATCAACTGGTTGTCCTGGTGTATGTTAGCAAGGAACAGAATGTCGCACACCTTCGAAACGGAGGCGTTGCCACGCAAGAAGTTAACACATTTCCTCTTGAGGGAGGGGACCTGGTACTTGTCGGCCGCGTAATAGAGGTTGAGGGCGCTCTCCCCCTGCATTTCATCAACAGCCCCGGTGTAGAGGAAGGTCAAGAAGAGACCAAGCGTAGAGGGATCCAGGTCTGTAATGTCAACCACTCCGGACGCTGCCTCCTTCATGTCGTTTGTGAGCATGGTTTTGAAGACGGGGGACCGAGCACTCAGGATGTTCCTGTGGACTGGGAACGAAACATCGTCACACTTTAGTTGGAAGTCGGAAAAGTCCTGGTCCTGATGGAAGAGGCACATCAGTTCTTTTTTGAGCACCTCCGTTGAGTTATCTGGCTTGAAATAGTATTCTTCAGAGACAGGGAATTTAAAAATAGCCGATGGTAACACAGTAACTACCCCCCGGTAAATCGAATTGCTTTCTGTTATGGGGCCTAAAGAATGATTATATACGTTGCCGGGAATAACTCTGATGCGTAAAACCACCTCCTCTCTTGTAAGCGAATTCGAGAATGTCCATGCACTATCGTCCCGAAACAGGTGCTCCTTTTCTTCACTTGTTTCTACATCGTCGTCATCGTTCAACACAAACGTCTCCGTGCGGACTGAAAAGTTTCCCAAAAATTTTTCCGGTTCCAATGCAAGTTGTGTTTTTGTACCTTTCGAAACCAACAAACTAATTTGCCCCATTCTGCCGTCATCCAGGGGATATTTGAAACGTGAAATCACGGTGTTATCTGCATTTGAATCGTCGAGTCTTCTAAGGGATACTTTTACGTTAAACTCCACCATATCTATCGTTGTGCTCGTGCGTTCAATAGAATCAGGAGGGAAACTCCTCTCCGAGAATCTCAGGGTGAGTCTGTCCCCGTGGCGAGTCTCGTTCTTTCGGATTCGGGTGACCACCTCTTCGAATTTAGGTCCAGGGGGAAGTTCTACGACACTCACGAACGTTTTTTTATCCATCTGTAGCGAGCAGAGAAGTGATCCATCCGAACTTAAAAAAGAAAGCTCGAAATTAGAGAGCCAAATGCCTCTACCGCATATACGCACCACTATATGTTCATCCTGGCCACTCAGGCCTCTTGGAAACAGTTCGAACCTAAAGTTGAAGGTGGAATTTTCCAAACTGGTAATCGCTTTGTCGTGAATTTCTCCGTTCCAGCAGCTAAAGTTCTCTATACTCCACTCCGCGACACAGAAATTTTTATAACTCATTTTCAATTCAAAATAAGCCTTCAGAGTTAAATGTTGCTGCAAGCACAACTGAGCTGTGTAATCTGTTGAATTGAGACAGTGGAGATGAAATTATGCGTACTGTGATAGCGTTTTATCTCTAAACAATAGAAAGAACATAGCTCGCAAAAATATTCAAAGGCTTAAGATAACTGTTTTGTTATTTCTTTGTTTGTTAAGATAACTCGAAATATAAAAATTTGCTCGATCATCATATTTTAATTTAATTCAAAGTAAGAACATACTTGTGGTAAGGTTTCTTTCCACATAGTTTCGTTTGTGTTTTTGTACACCCCACGCTTGAGTTCTAATGCACTCGCTAGTTATTCTTCACTTATCAAAACGGAATCTAACTGAAACCCTTTTTTTCGTTACCTTATTTGGTGATTTTGTTTCTTCCGCCTTGTGATTGGATTCCCTTATGCATTCCTTTGTTTTTGTTGTTTCAGCCAACTTGGCTCGTTCCGTTAGTGTATGTTCTTCTACTGAGAACTGGTTCAATCGGGTTTTTTTTTCTGTTCTCGCTTCCCCAATAGCGCACGTTCAGCCAAATCCTGCAACCTGGCGACGAACAGTTTTTCTCTTCGTTCTGTGGCGGTAACCCTCACTTCACTTCACACTTCACATCGAGATACTTCATGCCATAACTTCACCAAGAGCATATCGCTCCAAATCCTCTCCATGCAAGCGTGTCTTTCGGGACCGCTTCGCATTTTTGTAGTTCAGGGATGATTCCCTTGGTCCAAAGACCCATGTAGCTCGAAAGAGTACACCTTCATTTGTAATGCTGATTTATAGAGATGATAAATAAACCAAGAGATTCCACCACATTTCAACGTGTTACGATTTCCTTTCCAAAAAACCCCACAGCAGCCCATTCTTCGAACCGAAAGTGCCCAGGTATGGAGTCTCCATCGAAGTTCATCCTTTTCCGGTCAAACGGTGCGATCCGAAGCCAACTGCACGTAGTGTTTCCCTGTGCCCTGACGAGCCCTCGCCTAACCAGGCTGGAGCGATCCGACGGCGCCCGTTGACCTGATGTTCCCTCGCCATGGTATCCACCAGCGGTCGGACCCATCCGGGCGACCACACCATCGTTCCCCGCGGAGAAGATTCTCCCATCCTTCTGGATTCTCCATTACCGCTTCAAGTCGGCCAGTGATAGTTGAACGATTCCGCCTTTTCCCAATAATTCCCTTCGGACAGAGCTTTTGCCCATTTCAAGAGTACATCAAAAATCACAGAACTGTCCATTCAACGGCATCGTCTTACAACCAGTCAAATCTTGGGGTAATGTAGACATTTCATCATTAAGTGAATCTACTGTGTCAACCTTAATCTTATTTTGTCTTTTTTGGTACGTTTTTTTTTCACAACATTTGGAGCCGTGACCTTCCTCTCTATGAGCACACACGTATCCTTACTTTTCATATGTCTACTTAATGCTTTAGTTTTTTCGTACTATTTGATTTTTGATGTCAAGTGTCGGAGCGCAGGATCTTTCTATTGTAACCCCCCAATGTAATTGTAACTTTTATTTTGGACGTATTCAAAATTTTAATTTTTTTACCTTGATGGTTGGTTTTGAGTGAAGTCCCTTAGTCAGATTCTGTTCTCACACACTTTTGCATAATTTTATTGACACAGACACTTAACTTTTCTTTTGTTCATTTAATTGTTCGAGGGGTGTTTTTTTCTTACTTTTGTATATGTGCTTTTCCACCAACTTTTGTTTTTGAACCACTGTTTTTTGGATGCCACCTATCTTTTTTTTGCCTTTCAAGTTTTTGTTTTAAGGAAAATCTAACTTTTCCTCCTGGAATTTATTCTGCTTCATCTCGAAGTCAATTTTTGAAGTTTTACCTTTTTGTGTGTAATTAGGCCAATTTTTTTGCCTGAAACTTGGTAATCTTTTCTTGATCAAACCTGTAGGAGATGAGCATAAGTAAAAGGGTTACACTTTCCCATGAAAAAAAAAGATTCCATGCCCCATTTTTTTGGTGTCGTATGGGTTATGACTACCCGATACTGTTTTTTTGCCCTGCTCCACACACTAGCCATTTTGTATCGTTGTTTCTGAGAAAACCTTTTCCTTGTTTTTTGTGCCTTTTTATGTTGTATATATTGTAGATATTTTCTATGTTTTTTGTTCTTGTTTTGCTTTCGCAAAACCTAAGAGGTGTGGTGTTTTTTTGGTTTTCTGTTTTTTGTTGTTGTGGCTACTTTTGTTTCAAACACTTGTGCGAATGATTTGGGTCGGCATCTTTTCAACCTTGAGTCAGGTTATACTTAATTTTTCTTGCTGATTCTTTTTGTAAACACATGTTTTTTGTTTTTTTGTGGTAGCTGTAAGTGGTAAAAACAGGGATAGTGTAGGAGTAGCTTTCTGTTTAGATAGTTGGAGTCAACAAATGTAACACAACCTTGAGTATAGGTCTAAGTAACTAAAGTTGTTTGTTGATTTTTTTTGTTTTTGGTTTTGATCGTTTGTCATCTGGAGTAACTTGTTAGGGAATTGGTTTGTTGGCTGACACACACACACAAAACTTAATTGTTAGTGATTGGCATATTTAACTATTGTTTTCCATTCTTATTGGCTAATTTAATTTTTTTAACATCTGTAGTTTTGTTCTGGTTCTCATCTTGATATTTTAAGTAATAAATATATTTTTTTGTTGGTTCTGGTGGACAATTTTTTAAAGCACATATTATTTTTTTGGTAATTTCATAAAAAAAAAAAAATTTTTTTTGTTGTGGTTGGAATCCTTAATATTCCTTTTCTGTTTCATGTCTACCTTTTATAAGGTTATAATTTAGTTTTTGCTGTGCCATATTAATGTTTTTCTGTTTCATGCTACAATCTTTCTACCAAATTGAATTTTGTTCAATTATTTTTATGTTATGATCCCTATACCTAGGATCTTGGTCTATTACATGACTGTATTTTCTTTTTACATCGGAGTGACTTAATATTTTGTAATGAGATTTGTTTTTTTAGTGATTTTTTGAGTTAGGTGACTAATGTGTTTTTTTTGTGAAATGAAAGGTTAAGTTGAAATTTTCTGGTTGGCTACTGCGTTCAAAAACCCTCTTTGCTAGGTCATTCATTTTGCCAGAATAGTGCAGTTCAACACGCCCTGGTAATCATAGGGAGGCCCAGGTAGTCTAATCCTGGTTCTGGTTGTTTGCCCTACAATGAGTAAAAAAAAAATGTGTTTAAAATTAACCAGTACCAAAGCCAAACTGAAGTTTTTAGTTGTTTTTTATGTGGATGGAGTTACCCACATGTGTAGTGCACTGTTTTTTGTCTAGTGGAAGGAGGATACCCACTATTTTTGTCTAGTGGAAGGAGAATACCCACTGTTTTTTGTCTAGTGGAAGGAGGATACCCACTATTTGTGTTAAGTGGAAGGAGAATACCCACTGTTTTTTTAGTCAAGTGGAAGGATGATACCCACTGTTTTTAGTCACGTGGAAGGAGAATACCCACGGATTTTGTTTTTTATAGAATTGAAGTTGTATTTAGTCCCTAACTGTGTCGAATGTTGTTTTTTTTTTATCACTGATGTTCTTTTTTCTGTCATTTCACGTAGCATGAAACACTATTAATTCTTAAATGTATAAAACACTCCTTATTCTGAAATTTGTGTGAAACACTTTTCTTGTTCTCAAATGTATGAAACTTATTTTTTTAAATGAAACTAAATTGTATCTTCAAGTCATTGTTGTGATCTGAATCTGATTGACATGTACCCTTTTGTGAAATTCTTGTCTTGTCTGTGTTAACGGTCAAACTATTGCAGCCACCTTTGATAATTTTTTGTTTTCCCCTTTGTTTTTGTTTGGACTGTGTGCGCTTTTGCCTGTATCATGAGCTGGTATTATGTCAGGTGACCAAACAAGTTAATGTACTACCTGAATGACTTAGGTCATTTTTCCCTTTTCAAAATTTTCTTGGTCGTTTTAACACTGACTGGGTGTGAGTTTCTTTGAATTTGTAAACATGTGTACTATTAATAGTCAGATAATTTCATGCCATCAATGCTCTTGTTTTGAATTATATTTTGGCACAGTTTGTTTTTTTGTCATTTTCATCATAATTATTGTATTTGATATTATATATTTGGTCTCTTTTGTATATGCTGATCTGTCGGTTGCCACACACACTTACCTAACGTTTGGATTGTTTATTTTCAAAATTTTTCCCCGTTTGGATTTTTATTTTCAAAATTTTTCCCTGTTTTCCGGGAGATTATGTGGTAAGGTTTCTTTCCACATAGTTTCGTTTGTGTTTTTGTACACCCCACGCTTGAGTTCTAATGCACTCGCTAGTTATTCTTCACTTATCAAAACGGAATCTAACTGAAACCCTTTTTTTCGTTACCTTATTTGGTGATTTTGTTTCTTCCGCCTTGTGATTGGATTCCCTTATGCATTCCTTTGTTTTTGTTGTTTCAGCCAACTTGGCTCGTTCCGTTAGTGTATGTTCTTCTACTGAGAACTGGTTCAATCGGGTTTTTTTTTCTGTTCTCGCTTCCCCAATAGCGCACGTTCAGCCAAATCCTGCAACCTGGCGACGAACAGTTTTTCTCTTCGTTCTGTGGCGGTAACCCTCACTTCACTTCACACTTCACATCGAGATACTTCATGCCATAACTTCACCAAGAGCATATCGCTCCAAATCCTCTCCATGCAAGCGTGTCTTTCGGGACCGCTTCGCATTTTTGTAGTTCAGGGATGATTCCCTTGGTCCAAAGACCCATGTAGCTCGAAAGAGTACACCTTCATTTGTAATGCTGATTTATAGAGATGATAAATAAACCAAGAGATTCCACCACATTTCAACGTGTTACGATTTCCTTTCCAAAAAACCCCACAGCAGCCCATTCTTCGAACCGAAAGTGCCCAGGTATGGAGTCTCCATCGAAGTTCATCCTTTTCCGGTCAAACGGTGCGATCCGAAGCCAACTGCACGTAGTGTTTCCCTGTGCCCTGACGAGCCCTCGCCTAACCAGGCTGGAGCGATCCGACGGCGCCCGTTGACCTGATGTTCCCTCGCCATGGTATCCACCAGCGGTCGGACCCATCCGGGCGACCACACCATCGTTCCCCGCGGAGAAGATTCTCCCATCCTTCTGGATTCTCCATTACCGCTTCAAGTCGGCCAGTGATAGTTGAACGATTCCGCCTTTTCCCAATAATTCCCTTCGGACAGAGCTTTTGCCCATTTCAAGAGTACATCAAAAATCACAGAACTGTCCATTCAACGGCATCGTCTTACAACCAGTCAAATCTTGGGGTAATGTAGACATTTCATCATAAAGTGAATCTACTGTATTAACCCTCTTTTTATTTCCACCACATTACTATTGATACAAGTCAATGAATGAAAAAGTTAAAAATATTTTATTCCTCTTATGACATTATGTAATTTATTAAAGAAAAAAAAAACATTAAACCAAGTTGAATTCAAAATAATTTTATTTGTGATTCACGTTGTTCTCTTAGATCATTTTGATAAAACTAGGAGGCTCTGCCCCCTGCTAGCTATCGCTCCCCAACCCCCGTAATTGCTACGCAGCTCTTTATATACCACTTCGCTATCTGTGGGAACAAAGATCGCTTGTTGCATTCACCAACTCTAATGACAACCCTCCTCCAATATAAAATATTTTATTTCTCTTATTACTAATTTATTAGAAAACTTTCCCAAAATATTTAGTGTAGAAAATGCTGACAAAAATCAGAGTATTCAAGTAACATCCCTGAAATACACAAAAACCAAAGGAACTTAAAAACTTATTTACCTAAGTAACTAAGTAAAGTTAGTAAAAATAACCAGCTAATCTTAACTTTCCGAAAAACCTAAATCGTTCATCTGCACAAATTACACTTTCATAAAATAATTATATTGATTTTTCTAATCTATACTATTAAAATCCGAGAGTAAACAAACGTATGTCCGCTTGTCCGTATGTCCCTCTATCTCCTCCGAAACCACTGAACGCAGAAGGGCGCCCGAGGTACCAAAAGACGGCAAATGACCCAGGGACGCCGAGTCGCCCATTTTCATTCCGAAATTCGAAATACTTTTCCAGATATTTGCGTTTTTCTGCTCTTTTACGCTTATTTCTCCATTTCTCTACTAGAGTAGATCTGCTTGACTCACTATTGTAAAAATGAGATGAAAACCACAAAATTAAATATTTTTAACAGGAAAAACTCGATAATTGTCGATTTAAAAACTCCATCAGTTATGCAAATACCAAAATAAATTCAATTAATTTATTTTCAAGCGTTATTTTCCTTTATTTTAAGATTTATTCCTTTAAAATAAAAATATTTATGGAATAACTTCCATAAATTGACTGGAGGTATGGAAATAGAGTATTTTCAATCACATGACTCTGCCTAACAACGGCCTTAGCAACGTTGTTTTATTCCTCCAGTGACATCATGTGCGAATGCTGCTATTGGATACTTCTATGTCCCGCCCCTAACAACAGCCTTAGCAACGTTGATTTTGTCCTCCAAGTGACGTCATGTGCGAATGCTCTATTGGAAAGATCTCCTCGCGTTATGTATGCCTTTAAGGCTGATAATACTGTTCTGGAAACTCAAAATCTTTCGTTTAGAATCAAAATTTTGTCCCTTTTGTACAGTTTTTTTGTATTTTCATTCAGTTTTTTAGCCTTAGGACTAACATGGCTTTTAGTTCAGATTGCAAATAATGAATGCATGTCATGTAGGTTTTTCTCTCAATATTAAGTTTATCTAGGAAAATAAAAAAAATCACTAGTAAAATAAAAAGTAAAATCTATTAAAAATTAAAACAAATCATTGAATTTTCGAATTCTTCTAACAGTAAACACTTTATTTAATTACACTAAATTCTTTAATTTATTATAAGATTAAACTGATGAGAATCAAGCATTATATTTATTGTTGCGGGAAATGCACTAGTAGCACTAAGTTCTAGTTAATTCTTCTGATTTGTATTTTTACATTTTTCTCAGATGGCATCACGTTTTTGTTTGTTGTTCCATCAATTTTGTTAAATTAAAAGACATTTTTGATACTTTATGCTTCTTTCAGATTTATACTTATTAAACTCTGGTTTGAATAGCGATAACCATTAAAAATTAATATCACGGCGTATGTTTTTACATCGATACATTAATGTTAATAACAAAAACACGAATATTCCTTGGTCAGTGTTAAGAAGTCAAAAATATAAATCATGGCGTCGTTTTGCATGTGACGTCAAAGGTGGCGGAAAATGTGACGTCACCCGTCCGAGTTGTGAGGCCATTATATAGAGGGTCTTGGTTTACTAGACTTAAAAATTTACTAGGGCTTTTTATTATACATTATTTTTAATTTTTCTCTACTAGAGTAGATCTGCTTCACTCACTGTTGTAAAGGAGATGAAAACCTCAAAACTAATTATTTTAATGGGAAAAATCATATAAATGTCTATTAAAAACTATTTTCAGTTATGAAAACTCCAAAATAAATTAAAATAATTGTTTTAACATTATTTACTTTTATTTAAGATTTTTCCTTAAAATTAAAATATATGTTACGGCAATGTGATAAATCCGGGCATTATTAATAATGCCCGGGCGATGTGATAAATTCAGTGGAATTTATAAATGAAATTTATCACTTTGCCCACCTCCACTTCCTGCATTATTAATAATGCCCGATTAATCACTTTGCCCATCTACATGGAAAAGTGAAAATTTCATAAATACAAGGAACACTGGGATAAGAAAGATTACCGGGAACACCGGGACAGGAAATATATCAGAAACACCGGGATAGGTATAATATCTTAAAAACCTGTGTAGGAAAAATTACCGGGAGCACCGTAATATGAAAAAGGCGCCTGGGATACCGAGAGGATTGTAATTGCTGATATACAAAATTAGAAAAGTATTTTGAGAAAACTTTTTTCAATTTTTTTTTATTTACTCCACAAGTGCAAGGCTGGAAAAGGTGGCAAAAGTGGGTACAGAATTTTTATTGAATTTCTCTTTCTCATATCGTTTTCTTCTCTAAAAATATAATATTAAAGTATGCATCGTGAAAACTAGAATTAAAACTTAACTCGCCGCAACGCATCGGGTTGCTGTTCAGCTAGTAGTTTATAAAAGTTATCAGTTATTTCTATTGAAAAAAAATATAAGGCAAGTCTACTAATACTATCGTCAACAAATATAGAGAAATAACGTGCACCCACAAAATTTTAAAGTCTATCTTTTTCTAAAAAATAAGAGTATAAGTGGTTAAAAAATCATTGTGATTAGTTTTTCTTTTAGATCGAAAAACCCGAAAAAGTAACAAAGATTTCGAAAATTTAAAAATCAATTACTCCAAAACAAATTCGAAATTTGAAAAAAGGGGCGACGTAGTGCACATCATTTTACATTTACATTTTGGTTTAAAAAGCAATAATTTTTTTATTAGAAGCAAATTTATCACAGATGCTATAAAAAGACAATTTAGGTATTTTTATTAGAGCTCGTAAAAATAAAATAAATAAAATTTAATAAAAAAAAAGAATAAAGTTACATGAAACTAATATAAATTGAACATGCATAGTATATAAGAGAACAAAATAAAAGAAGAAAACGAAACAAAACTGTTATTATTAATCATATAAAGTCAAATTTATTAAGAAAGAATAAAAAAAGTTACATAAAACACATATAAAACACACAAAGTGTATATGCATGAGAAAATAAGTGAACAGAACAAAAAATTTTCTTTAATCCCAAAAGAGCCACAGCTGGTTCATGAGTTCATAGATTTCCTAAATTATAGTAATGATCAGTAAATAAAATAAAATCGGGGAAAACTGTTGGAAATGATAAAGATAACTATTTATTGTTTTGAGTAATACATGGCTATGTTGTTTAAAAAACATTTTTTTGTAGTATTTTAATTGTGCTTAAATCATAAATTTCAAAACTCCTAAACGCTATTGGTGAAATAGTTTGACTAGTAGTAATGTTCCATTCATAATTCATATTGACGAGGAATTCTTTTAAATTATTGTGTACCAAAAATAATAGTATAACAGTAAATTATCAGTATCAATGAAAAGTTTGTAGAATAAAAATATATATGTTTTAGAAAATTTGTATTATTCTAAGATTTACAAACATAAACTCCTTACAAATGCATTATTTCTTTGTACTTCACAATTATACATTGCTTATACGATTAAAAGTGACAATTTAACAATAGTTGTTTCGGTTACATATTTATGAACCTAAAAAAATTTAATTGAAAAATTTGGGTTTTCATCATAAATTGAGTATTTTAACATCAAACTATTATTTTTTAAACTGTTTTATCATAAATAATTGCCACGATGTGACACATAAAAATTTCTTTAATTTGGTTCAGCTTATGATAAGTTTATTTCATCAAGAAAATTTTTTAAATTTTTTATTCACATTTACTTCCTTTATTTTAAGTAAAAGTGTCTGTTAAAGATACGAATATGTATCAATGAATTCATGCACAAGTACTGACTGTGAAAAGCTGGTATTAAAGTTTAGAATCTCATGGGAAAAAAATATTCATCGTTGTATCAAATGTTTATCTAATTATAAATTTCTATATTGATTTTATTTTAGTACAAGTAACAGAACATACATATTTCCTGCACTTTTATGTTGTTAAAAATACATTGTTCAACAATGTTATTTTGTCAATTATTATTTGTTATTTACTTTATAATTATTTTGTCAATTATTATTTGTTATTTACTTTATAATTATTTTGTCAATTGTATTCAACAATGTTTTACATTACATTACATGTTTACGTTACATGTTTGACAACCATAAACAACATTTTACTACATTTAATATAGGATTTAAACTTTGTCGCTATAAAAAGTACTTAATTTAGCCTTTTGTTAATATGATATTCAGAGAAGTTTCAATTAAAAGCAATTTGTGCACAAATTTCTTACACAGTCAACTTAAACAGTTTTAGTATTCAAAACTTTCGCAAGTAAACTTCCAAAAAGTGTATTTGTGACCAAATAAAATTTAGGAAACAGAACTTAAGAGAAAGATCAACTAACATAATTTGGACAAATTTACTTGTTCTTGATTTTCTATCTAAACTAAATGCATTTCTAAATCCTAGCAGTTCATATGTGATGAAAAATTTTCAACATAATTGAAAATTATCTTTCAACTTTCGATATAAGTAAACTGATTTTTCAAAATATTTCTCTCTTAGGATTTTCAATAGATTGAAAGCATTCTATTGTAAAAAGGTATGAGAGCTACCCTTTTGTAAATGTACCAATTGATAAGTACATATTATATTCCTTTGAAAATAATTTTAGCGTACACAATTGTAATTCGGTTAAAAGAACATATGACTCAACTCACAAAAAATGTATGACTCATACGGGTTCAATACATTTTTCTGAAGGATTGTATTTTATACGTATGATATTAAATTATATTATAGATTGTTCTATATAGAAGAAAATACTTGATTTTTGCTCATTTGTCCAAAAAATACCACTAAAACATCCCTACAGGAAATAATTACTCTGTCATATAACAGGCAACCGAATATGGACTTATTTAGGATGCAAATCGCTTAAGAGTCACCACAGAATAGTGGTACAGAACTCAATATTCAACAAAACCATTCTAGAGGGGTGCATGGAATGCAGCACAGGGGACACCCCCTGCACACCGTAGCCTCCGGATGTCCCCGCTGCGCATTCCAATACACACCATCCCGTTCGAAGCACACTCGATAGCCATTCGAACACTCACCTTTTGGTGGGCAGAGCGACTTCACCTCCTCAGGTCCCGGGGACACAGGATGGGGCTCACTTCATCGCACCTCCCCCTTTTTTGGGCAGAGTTGAGTTGTGGCTCGTTTTCCACACGGAATCGTCTGCGGAGTATCCGAGAGAGAGAGAGGATGGCGAATCCGGGGATGGCCGCTCGCTCGGTCGTGGACCGTTCTTTTTTGTTTTTGTGCCGATGGCAACGATCGGATGGGCGCAGCGTGGCGCCGCCTGGTGGAGGGAGCAGTCAAGATGGAGGCGGGGGATGACGGGAAGAGTGCCAAGGGAGGGGTGGTTGGAAGGATGGGAGGAATGTTCCATCTTTCCGTGGAGCGAGCTGCTGGTATTCCGCTTCGAATTCTTCTGCGGTTTACACTATATGGATAATAATGAACGACTGTATTCACCACTAACTTGACCTAAGGCTAACCTGGATTCAAGCTTTTTCGACAAATCTCGTTAGCTTAAAATTTGTTTCCCTTTTTGAACTACCAATTAGAAGTTTTGATTTCAGGTTAACCTTAGGTTAGGTTAATGGGGAATGTGGTCGTTAGTGGTAACACTTTAACAATATACAACTGATACATAGTTTTACCTTAACTTAAGCATAAATTTATTTAATAGTCATAATTATTTATAAAACTGACATTTTAAAAAAGTTAGTTTTTATATTAAATACGATATTTGTTTTTTATTTTCTGGGATTATTTTCCTTATCACAAGTAGTCTGCATTTCGGTTAGCTCCATTATGAAGTAACACTTTAAAAACTATTAAATATAATAAATTAAACACATTTTTTTAACATTTCAAACTTCAAATCACCCTTTAAGTTTTAAAAAATATCATCCATGCTTAGTTTCTGAAAAGTTAAATCCAAACAAGAAGAAAAAAATGTCATTTCTAGCATTCCATAAGAAATGAAAAGACAGTTTTTTAAGAGCGTAAATTTCCCATCCCTATCGTTCCGTCAACCTGCAAAACCCCCTCTTCGGCCTCGTGTGACGTAACTTATGAAAGACACTTAATGAGGAATAACGCTTTAATAAAGTTTGGATATCTTTGTGCAACGTTTTTCTAAAGTTTAGGAGAAATAGTAAATATAGTATATTTCTTTTTTTTTTCCAGTTTCGAATTTCTCTCGCGGTTTTATCATGATTTTAGGGTAAAATCATACCAAAAGTGTAAGCCAAAGAACCACATTTATCACTACTCTACTTTTAGAAAACTTCTATTTTCAAACTCAAAATTCATATAGCCCGCCAAAACATTTTTTGCACCAATCTTACACTCCGAGCATTCATCCCTCAAAAAAATTGTGGGAATCTGAATTAAACTCATACATCCAAAGATTAAGCAAGGTTTTCATTAACTGTAGGGAATCAGTATTCCCTTCATTTTAGGCTCAGATAAGTTCTACTACATTCCTTACAGGTTTTTTTTATATTATGTTTTTCCTTGTGTTAAAACATACTTTAAGAATTATTAGATAACATATAAATCCATAGCAAAGTTTGAAGTGACTCATACACTAGAAATGTACCTAAAGGTATGTCTTAATGAATTAATTACTTAAGGACCACAACTGCATGCTTAGAATCACGATTCTTGATATTTGTCGAAATCTCTTCTATGGAATTTGAAGATTTCATCGAATTTCAATTAGAGTCATTTGTCATGCATCCATTGTTGAAACTGAAACGTAATTTCAGTTCAATTCTTACTGTCAAAATTACTCATAACTTTTTAATGAAAATTAACCTAATTTCACATGATTAATTGCCTGGTTAAAAGTATCCATTAGAGAAGTTTAATTTGTAACTAATGTGCCCAACTAATTAGTGGAATGGTGTACTTCCATTTCTAATGATTATTAATTACTAATTATGCTATATAGAGTAAATGCCAGTTATGTGGGATAGTAATCAGTAAATATATCCTCCTTTTAAAACTATTGTAGAGGAATATAATTAAATTTACATTGATTAGAGCTTAATCAATAATCATTTATTGAATCCTCCAATTTAATCCTAAAAGATATATAACTTAATATAAATACCAGAAAAATCAGCTCTTATTACCATTTCAAGATCTGATTTTATGAATATTTATGCGTAGGTAAAGCATTAAGTATTGTATACGTACAGTCATTGAAGAAAAAACTTTGCAGTGGACACTCAGGGATTAAGAAAATTATTTAGGTGTAATTTTTCATGGTTTAGTATGTTTTTAAAAACTAAATAATCAAACTATTTTTTCTTTAAGAAGCCTTCTTCGTACGCAACGAAACATATACTTTTTGTATGGAAGCTCTCCCACACAACTTTTTTTTTTTTTTTTCATTATTATAAAAGTCCACTACAGAACACCTAGAAAGGACATCATATAAAAAGTCATAAAGCATAGAAATTAAACCATTTACCATAGAAAGTGGAAAAAAAATTATTTTTGTCTTAATTATATTTTCCTAAGTAAAGCACTTTTAGAAAACGTTTTCTTTCCACAGACCTATTTCAGATACCTTAGAACCAGAACATCAAAGGCATTTTATATAGTATATCACCTAATTTTAAGTAGCTAAATTTTATAAAACTACAGATTCATACATATTCATAAGTTTTTGTTACATTTAAAAGGAAGGGATAATCTTGTTTTTGTAAACATGGCTTAATTCCAGCTAACTAAACATCGCATTGGTATTTGGGAGAAAATAAACCAAATTTTTAGAAAACTTTTTTCTACATGAAGTATTCTTATACTATAAAATCTACTTTAGTAGACGTCTTTTGTTATTTGATGCGTATAAGCTTTTTGGCTGAATACTTATACCTTCATTTCTTTAATTCATCTTTTTTAAACCTCAACACACATCACCAATTCAGATCTCAAGTTTTCCTATTTACATTTCACCACAACAGCAGTACTTTTTGCATAAATTCAAAAACTCTATCCCCTTTTACTCCAGCGAAAAAGCCTTACTGACTTTACCATATCCTTTATGTATTAGCTCGCTAAAGACAGACTCAGTTTATCCTAAAAGCGCAGCACTTTCGTCTTACAAGGTACACCTTTGAGGAAAAACCTTTAGTTAAGTTATTTTCACCAAAAAAAAAAAGTTGTTTGAAAAAGAAACATTACCCTCAGTAACCAGCATCTTTAACTCCAATTATCCATCCTGGTATGTAGCAAGTGGCCATTAATAATTCATGGATCACCAAACATCTGGGATGATAAGATAGGTTCTGCTGAGAAATATGTGGAGCTTTTTTGAATAATTTAGAAACTCTGAAGTGCATGAAGATGTATAGACTCACTTAGGAACACGTGAAGCATTTTTTGCTAAAAAAAATATCGAACCTAAATAGTATTATTTTGTGATAAAAAAGTTCAGTTCAGTTTTAGTTTATAAACTAGAGGTTGGAGAGAAAAAATGCTGAAAATGCAGTTTTCTTTTATCAATGTAAAGCAAAAACTAAATTAGTTTGATAAATAATTTTTTCACTGTCTCACCGAGGAGTATATAATATTTGAAACTTTTTACTACAGTTCAATTTTAGGATTTTTCTCCACCAAATTTTAAATTTAAGTAAAATAATATTGCTACTAAAATTGTATTGTCATAAATGAATGACTGATTTGATAAGCCCAAGTCAGTTTCAATGAATGCGAATTGTATGGTGTGTGATCAAAGGGGGCTTATGAACTTTTCCATAAAACATGTAGCGCCCTTTTTTCATCAGACACAATTTTATTCAAAAAAGTAATATAAATATTTAATTCGAAAAAAGTAATAAAACTTTTCATTATTCATTATTATTTATAAACAGACGTATAATATAAATTTAAATTCGGTTATTTTTCTACAAGTGAATATATAATTTCTTCTAAAGCAGCTATACTATATTGATATGGTTAACCATTGATATAGAAGCATCACCAGGTGTCATTTAAATAACCACGGAGATTTAGAGAACACGGACTATCTTTAACTGCAAAATAGTTATAGCCAAATATATCAGGAATCCTTTCTTGAATAAATCGCGTTATTTATAAGTCTTCCCTTTTCTAAGCTCATTTTAGGGTTTCAAACGTACAATTCATAGCTAAACTAAACTCTTAACAGCATTTCGATGACATTACTTTTTATTCCTATTGATGAAAAAATTAGTGTTAGGAACCCTAATTTTAAGTAATAGTTTTAGTATAGTATAAATTAAATAATTATTAGGTTAATTGAATACATTAATACAATACTTATTAATTCCCAGTTTTTGTGAACATAATTTTTGATAACCTATTAAACACTTGAGTACCTTTTGATATAGGGTCATTCCACGTCAAATCAACACACTTTTTGGCATGACCATCTCGGATTTTCTTGAAATTTGGTACACATGTTCTACTTATAGAAACTCGGAAAAGTACCAACTTTCATCAAAAAATATTAATTGGTTCTGGAATTACAGGTGCGCAAAGTGGTCGAAAATGGGCCAAAAACGGACCAACATAAGTTCTTTAAATTGCTCTAGAGGATCTTCTAATTGGGTTATACAGATGAAGTTGGTGTCATTTTAAAGTATTTTAAATGTTCTTTTTAATGGTGTCAAAAACTAATTAAACCAAAGTTCGATTTTTCTTAAATCTCCTTAAAAAAATTTTAAAACTAATTTTTTTCATTAATTGGATGTGAATTGAGTTGTATTTGACACTGCTGTTGACAATTAGGGCCCCTGCACAAACTTGGTGTAGCCCGGGCTACATATTTACTTTATGCGCATTGTTACAATACAATGGCCTGAATTAGTATACAGAATGTAAATATGAAGCCCGGGATATACCAAGTTTGTGCAGGGGCCTAATTGTCAACAGCAGTCAAATACAACTCAAGTCACATCCAATTAATGAAAAAAAATTAGTTTTAAAATTTTTTAAGGAGATATAAGAAAAATCGAACTTTGGTTTAATTAGTTTTTGACACTGATCCCGTTTTTGTCCCATTCTATAATTTTACCTGATTATTTAGAATAATATGAACTATTCCTGGAATTTTTTTCAAAATTTTAAAAGTGGTACATTTGATAGAAATTGAACTTTTAATTCTATTTTGT
This sequence comes from Tetragnatha montana, assembly GCA_963680715.1. Taxonomy (NCBI): domain Eukaryota; kingdom Metazoa; phylum Arthropoda; class Arachnida; order Araneae; family Tetragnathidae; genus Tetragnatha; species Tetragnatha montana. The sequence continues at coordinate 18,652,322 of OY796685.1, forward strand.
TTTGTAAAACATATTGTTTTTAAAAATTTTGTAGCACATTTTACGCCATTAAAAAGAACATTTAAAATAATTTAAAATGACACCAACTTCATCTGTATAACCCAATTAGAAGATCCTCTAGAGCAATTTAAAGAACTTATGTTGGTCCGTTTTTGGCCCATTTTCGACCACTTTGCGCACCTGTAATTCCAGAACCAATTAATATTTTTTGATTAAAGTTGGTACTTTTCCGAGTTTCTATAAGTAGAACATGTGTACCAAATTTCAAGAAAATCCGAGATGGTCATGCCAAAAAGTGTGTTGATTTGACGTGGAATGACCCTATAACTTTTTTAATTGCTATATTTACTTTACTAAAGGAATTCAATTTTTTTAGCGAACAATTTTATAAAAGGGTAAGAATCCATGAGAAAGTTACATAAATTAAGTTTAAGAGCACCAAATATTTCAAAATATGTTTATTTACAGTTTCATGCAGTTTCTTTATAGTGTACCGTTCCCAAAATCCTCCATCCAGCTCGTAGGGGAATAGAATTAGAATTATTCATAGGGAATGCTAAATTTCACCCCTCGTAAATCATATTTTGGAACTGAAAGGTTTATATCCCGTAAGCGACCTCTTTTACTGTCTCCAATGATGTTGGGGGGAAATCTCAAACCAAAATAAATACTATGCCAATCTCAAATGTTGTAGTATTGATAAAAAAAATAACCAAATTCGATGTGGTTGTATGCGAAATTCATATAAAATATTTCGCATGGAAAATTTACTCAGAGACCCGAAACTTTCGCAAATGGAATGAAACAAAATTATTATCTATTTCTGATAAAGAGCCATCAACCGAAACTAGCCCCACTTTAGTTCAAAAAAAGTATCTGAAGAAGATAACTAGAAAATATTTCCATCTAACATTGCCACGAGCAAGTGACATCAGAATTTGAACAAATCTAATGATTCCTCCTACTAACTGCATTCATCAGATCGTGATGAATGAAAAGAACATTTTTGTGTCCTCAGGAACTAAAATCCACTCCTTCCGGATCGATATTCGAAGACCCGTCCGTGTTTCGATTCCGGAAGGACCATGAAAAAACTAAATCAATGTCAGAAAACGTGATCTGGAACAATGTAGCCTCCCAATAAATCGAAGCAAATGAAAGAAATCCTGCTCAGCATATTCTTGGAGCAGAATAAGCCCTCCAAGAACACAAGTTCGTCATCAGCAAAAGATATCTATCTGAATATACAAATAAGTATGTGCACTTAAGTTTGTACATCTTGGAGCGGAAGTTTCACGAAACTGCTGACTTGTCTTCGCTTTCTTTTCCGCTCACAAGGCTTAGAGAATTCGATTTTTCAAGGCTAATTTCCAAGTTTTCCTTAATAGCAAGGAGAAAAAAAGGGGAGAATCTTTTACTGATGAGATCTTTTCCGAAGTTAATTTTTCATTAAACTCTGAAAACTTTTTAAGGCTCGTGTGTGTTCAAAAGTAAATTAATTTTGTGTTTTATTTTTAATTAACTAAAAGTTTATTATAGACTTGAAGAAAACTATTCTTCTAGTATAAGACACCTTTTATCATATAAAAACTTTAGTTAAGATACAAATAATATGATTATAAGATTATCTCTTTAATAAAACAAGTAAAAATAGTTAGAAATATTTTCCAGTAAATCCATTTTTCCGAAGAGAAACTGAATAAAAATTTTTTAAATGTTTTAACAAGTTTGATTTAACATTATTTTATCCAGATAAAAAGAGCATTTGTTTTCTACAAATCAGCCGAAAAAAAATTTCAAAACAAATACCCATACAGGTACAATGCACATTGTTTTCTAAATTCTGAAACTTCAGACCAAGATAGGGAGATAAAATGCAATATTGGGCAGTAAAGCCAAATTTCAGTTCTTTTCTTATTATTTAAAGTTAAAGAAATGATATATTGGGAGCTTTTGGTATTTTCTTTTAAAAGTATAAGAACATTTTTGTATTTTTTTCCCAAAATTTCAAATTTATCTCTTAAATACTAAAGATGTAATAATTTTATTTTAATTTTGAAATATTTTTTATTCACTAATAAGAGGAATGAGTTTGAAAAATATGAACACCAAATTTTTGCAATTTTTATAGGTTTTCTATTTTCTGAACTATTTGAGTGTTCTTACAAGTTCGAAAAACGACCCCCGAGTGTCGACCCTTTTAATTTCGTATTTTTTTTATTGTCGAAATATATATACTATAATATACCAACATCAGTAAATAAATTTTAAAACAGAAATCATGTTTTTCCTATATATAATAGTAGCTTTTAAGTTGACACCATGACTATTTTTTAGGTGTAAATTCCGTAACATTGAAGATAAATCGTATTTCCGGTTTGAAATATATACAGTCCAAAGTCTTTGGGATCTTTGTGACTTCACACAATTGATCTCGTCTATTGTTTATAAAGTTTGTTTTAAATATGAATATAGGTAATACAAAATAATACGTATTTTAATAAATAATGATTTTTAAGTAATAATTCTAAAAGAAATTTTAAACGATATATTTAAAATATAATTTAAATATACAGTTTAAAATTTCTTTTAGAATTAATTGTCTTGTGGATTTAGGTACTTCTTAGAAAATTAAAGTTACCTTTCTGTTTGTTTTGCTGTGGAACTAAATCACAATTCAGTTTTCCTGTAAATACTGTTTTACTGTGAGGGTGCGCTTATTGCAGGAAAGCATTTATTTAAACTATCCACTGGAATTTTTATTTTTCTCATGTGGTGAAAAGATTACAGACGCTTCAAAAAATAATCTAAAATCAAACTTAAGAGTAGCTTGTAATTTTCTCCACAATCTTACTTGTATATTTGTATAAATATAATCACTGTTTACCAGCTTCAAGGTTGTTTGCATATTTTTATATACTATATGAATACAAATTAAACCACTCTACAATCGAAAAATAAAATTATAATTTGGTTTAAATTTTGTGGTTCCCTATGACCTTTTATTTTCTCGGTCCCTTTTCTGTTTCATTTATTAGTAAATCTTTTCTTTCTTGAAAATTGTTTTGTTTGATGCTTCATCACCATTCATTACTGCAATTAATCTATTTCAACACTCTTATACTTATTAGCATGATTATTTAAATTATTTATTCTTAATACTACTACTAATATCAAACGAATTGAATTAATTGTCTCCTATTTAATTAAATTTTTCGGTTGTAAAAAATATTAAAGTACGAGAGAAAGTTGAAAACCCATTATTTGACATTTTTGAAAGATGCCCTCTAGCACTCAACATCAGATTTATTTCAGTTAACTTTTTTGCTAAAACAGAAGATGTCATCACTTTTGAAATTCTTCCTTCCTTAATGAAATGCATCCAAGCATATTTAATGAATACAATTTGGTTTTTAAGTCACTAAGAATGTTTAGCATGAAACTTTTAATTTTAAGATAGTTTTAATGATGGAAGCTCTAGATCGGAAAAATCTATCAACTCTCGGGATGAGGAACTAATTAATTAATTCAAATTATATAACATTTCTATTCAGAGGGAGAAGGAAGGATTTTGGTTTAAAACAGCGGAAAAATTTGCGTATATACAACAACAATTGTAACAAACGTATATTTATCTTATCGAATAAATAGTTTTTTCTTCAACACAAGTAAAAGAATTGAAAAAACACATATTCGTTCTTAAAGCACATGGGTTGGTTCAAAAGATCTTTTATAAAAGGAGATATTTGGCGTACGTATAGATAGGATATAGTACAGTCGACTCCGCTTAATATGTGATCTTATTTGTACAAGACCAGAATGATAACAATATCCGACTGATAATAATAAGCGGTTTTATACTAAAAAGTGGCAAATAGTGTTTCTCGAGTGTTTACTAAATTAATGACTCATTTTATATCTTTATGTTTCTCCCTTTTCCAATGTAGCATTTCGTCCATGGACACGAAAACAACATATATTTATGTATTAAAATTGGCCTACAAACGGAATAAAGGAGGTTATTATAGGGGATTTCACCAAATTTCGATAACATTAAAAGATATTTTTAAAACGATACATTTTGGGCTAATTTAAATAGGAGTGATAGGGACCAGTCAATTTCGACAACATTATCCGATTGATAACATTAACCGTGATCACATTAAGCGGAGTCGACTGTAGTGGAAGCAATAGCTTTATCCCTCTACTTACAAAGCGCGACTGAGTAAACATTCTGATTTATGAGTGTTGAGCAATTTACGAAAGAGAGGACGAGGTGGCCGAGTGGTTAAGGCGATGGACTGCTAATCCATTGGGCTCTGCCCGCGTGGGTTCGAATCCCATCCTCGTCGATTAACACTTTTGCTCCTTGATCATTCTAGTGAAATGTACGGTGCATCAAAAGACAAGTAGTAATCTTAACTAAATTTTATCCGTTAACTTTTTGTCTCAATTCTTTTAGTTTAGAAGCTGTTACTTTAACTTTCGGGGTTTTCGTTTCCTATCAGTTGATCCCAAATTATTCACTCTTATTAAAAAATCATTTGCAGAGTTACTACCGCAGATGTGCAGTTTAGCTTAAATACGAAAAAGGGGCACATTAATGAATATATATTTTTTAAAGTTTACAAGTCTTAAATTAAAATGTAAAAAGAAAATTCGAATGCATCGTAAACTTTATTAAGAGTATTCTCCATTCTGCCTAAATTTATAAATATTTTACTCAACAACAAAAAATAGTTTTATGCTTGAAATGCATCGCGGCATAACATTAAACGATTAAACATGTACGGTGGACGATCTCATAAATAAATGTTTCCTTTTATATATAAGTATCGTAGATGGCGATAAATAGAGATTCTCAAGCATTTTGGGGATTTTCTTTCAACTACTATTTTTTAAATGGAAAAGCATAGGAAAAATCTTCAGGGTAATTTTTCACACGCTTGCAAATGTTTACCCCCTTTTACTAACACATTCTGCAATCTTAGTTGGTTAGTGTTTAATGGCGGCATATTTCCAAATAAGAGCATTTAGAATCAAACAAGATTGCAACTTTCTCACTCATGACGACAAAAAAACACCTTAAATTAGCTTTAAAAAGCTTTATAATGCAAGAACTGATCCTGGATTCAAGCCTTCTTTGAAACTATCATCTCTAACACAAATCGAATACTCCTTCTTTTTCATTTTCTCATGCAACAGCCACTAAAAACCAAATGGTGCTGTCCAGTTCGACAAACTGCATTCCCAGCGAAAGAAATACCAATCCGAACCATTCCTTCTGGAGTGATCCTCCATCGAATATTCCATGCGATCGGCATTTTTCTCTAGATGCAATTTATTCCATCCCGCCTAGTCTTCTATGTGTGTCTTTTATCGAACCGGAGCTTCATCCAATAGGAAGTACGTTTTCGATCAAGGTAAAAAGTTTTGTTTACTTCTGGTAAAGAAGAGAAGCACCTTCGAAAATATTTTCTGGAGAATTTTACCGACTGACTGATAACAACAGGCGATGGCATTGGAACTAGTATCCGGAATGTGTGGAGGTGTTTTTTTTTTTGTGAATCTTAAGATATGAATGTTTTTCGATCTTTGAGGGATGTGGGTTAAACGAAATAGAGAAGAACCAACAAGTGATGCCCAAAGAAAATATTTCATTCTGAAAGGTACTTAAAGATCGCTTTTTTAAAGGGAAATTTGAAGTCAGAAAGAGATCACCCTTAATATGTTTTCTACATACTTTCTTTCTCTTATCTTTTTCTTTCATCCCTTTACACCACCGTGGAGGAAATACTCAAATATAAAAAATTTTGGATCCTCGCCTGCCTTACATATCAGGGACATCGAGCTATCGGCTACAATTAGCCGGACGCTCGTAGCAAGAAGCAAAAGTTTCATCCCTTTACTTTTTCTATCTGGGTTATCGGTTTTAATTTGAAGAATTACAAATTTAATGTAATTTTTGTTTAATAAAAAGTTTATGTTTGCATATATTTAATTAAGACATTAAATTTTAAGGAAATTTCAAATTTTGCTTTAAAAATGGATTATTTTAAATGTCCTATTATTATTTTATTATTATTATTACTTTTGATTATATTGCAACTAAAATTGAGTTTTAACTAAAATTTTCAAATTTTCGGGAAATAAATAAACCCTTTCGGAAAAAATTGATAAAAAAAAATAACTAAGTATAGCATTTTTAACTAAAATTTTAAATTTTTCCGGTAAGATATAAGCCCCTTTGGCAAAAAACGTTTTTTCCCCAAAGTTTACGTTTTTTTTTCGGCCATTTCTATCTCTAGGGAGGGGAGGTCAAAAATTAACAAAAAACATGCTTACGCAATATTTGAATGGCCCCTTAATAGGAATAGTAGCTTTTATCTGTTCGACGCAAGACAGGAAATGGTCCTTGATATGGTGGTTGAAGTCCAGTTCGAACACTGTCTGTTCTGATAAAGACATGTGAACAATTTTGCAAATCCCTGAAAATGAAGGGTTTTTTTACTGAGTGATGAGTGAAGGGAATAGGTTGAAGTTCTTTGATTTTATGTTGATTTACCGCCAAATGTTCAGATGTTATGCTTTTAAATTTTCCTAAGAGATTGACAATTTCATGATCAAGACTATTGGAATCCAGAAGAGTAACAGATGAGGGTGTACCATTATGAAGTTGTGTTTTCGTGTATAGAGAGAAGTTAAGGGATCAATGAGACGCTTTTGCTTGACATCCACTAAAAGGCCGTAATTGTTAAGAAAATCGGCTCCTATTATAGGTTTAGAATCCTCTGCGACCACAAATTTCCACTCAAAACATCTTCTTAATCCTAGATCTAAATTTAGTAGTTTAAATCCGTACGTTTTTATTGGTGAAGAATTTGCTGTGCATATAGAGTAAAATCGGAAGGGAATTTGTTGTGTTGAGATGCTGGAATTACCGAAACGTCTGCACCCGTGTCTATTAAATAACTTCTGCAACTTGATTTATCAACTATGAATAGGCGTGCTGTTGAAAGGTTGCAGTCGCTTGCCGCCTCCAGCGACTGCCCAGTTAGTTTTCCTTCTGATATAGAGATGGGCAAAAAACGAGTAGCAGTTAAAAAATAGCTGCTACAGGAAAAAAATTAATGTAGCTGCTAAACGTGTTCAGAAATAGCTGCTAAAATTTAGCAGCACTTGAAGGCTCTCGATTGGTCAAAAAATAGCATCTATACTGCTACGCGCTGTCCAATGAGAATCTCCTAGATTTAGCAGTAGCAGATAACGAAGGAAACGACAGAAAAACACGATCATGTCCCCTGCTAAAATTTAGCAGCATTTGAAGACTCCCGATTGGTCAAAAAATAGCATCTATACTGCTACGCGCTGACCAATGAGAATCGCCTAGATTTAGCAGAAGCAGATAACGCGATCCTGTCCCTTATCAGTAGCGTAGCAGCTGCTAAAAAAAAGCACCTGTAACCTCAACCATAGAGTGCTAATCTGCTAATTTTTAGCAGCTACTTTTAGCTGCTATTTTTCCTTAACGAACGTAACTGCTAAATTTTCAAAAAATAGCAGATTTGCCCACCTCTTGAGAAGTCGTGTATTCACATGGTGGTTGGCATTTTACCGCATTTGGGCCGAATTTAAGATGGTACCAACAAAATTTTCGCTCACCTGTATTAGACCGGGACCTACTTCTATTATGCGCCGAATATCTATCTTTGCTGCGTGACCAGCGGAGAGAAAAGTGGTCCAACTTTCTAGCTAATAAAGAGATCTGGCTCTCTAGCGAAGTAAATCGATCTTCGCTCGTAGCTGAAGCCGTAGCAGAAGGAACCAAGTTGACTGCAGCACATCCGGGAGAGTAGACCGCCACAATTTTATCCGCCGTCTTGGCTGAATCATCCAGATTCCCCGTGCTGCCTGCTAGTATCTGTTGTACTGTCGTTGGTAGTCGTTGCAGCCATAACGTTCGGAGCATGTCCTCTGGGCAGGTGGAAGAAAGATCTTTCATCTTCCTGAGCAGCTGAGTTGGCCTCTCGTCTCCTAACTGCAGCTCTTGCAAGAGCATCTTTATCCGGGTTGTTTCGGAATTCGAGAAATGCTCTATGAGACGAGTTTTCAGTGTTTCATATTTGTTGTCCTCAGGCGGGTTCAAGATGATATCACTGACCAGAGAAATGACGTCCGTTTCGATAGCAGCCACTACCTGATGATATTTTGTCTCATCTCGTGTGATTCCGGCTATAACAAACTGACTTTCTACTTGAGCAAAATAGAGTTGAGGGTTCTTTCTCCAAAAGGGAGGTGCCTTGAACCTTGAAGGCTACTCTCGCAACCTCATTTGTTGTAGTAGTGGGATGAGCAACCGACATAGGAGGAAGACGACCAGGCAGTGGCGGTAATATATTTTCATGCTCTGACATACTGGCTTTTTAACGTCCTAGGGTCACCAGTTGTTGTGGGGGTTAATAATTAAATGATTAGTCCGATGATTTATAAAATAATAATTTACTTTTAATTTACACAATTTAAACAGCTTTTAATTTACATCACATTTAATAACTGATCAAGATTTTCCTAATAATTATTTCAAACAGATGATGTGGTATCACTTTATGCTCTCACTGCATGCGACATGAAAAGTGAGTAGCAGGTGTTAAAACAGTAGCTTGCTTGCTTCAATGGTATTGTTGAGGACTAGTATCGCTACAGAATCAAGTTATTTTTCAACAACTCTGATTGGCTACATATTTGTTTCCCTTTTACAACTTCCAGGTTAACCTTAGGTCAGGTTAGTGGTGAATACGGATACAAGTCTCCTTTGTGGATTTCTTTCCCTCTCTCTCACTTTTTATAAATTAGTTGTCAATTTAAGTGGTTTTTAGATTTAATTTCAGCTGAAGATTCATAAGTTTGAAAAAGAGAATAAGTCCGACTTTTTTCAACTGTAGAAATTTTAGAATATACATTATTTTTACGATTTTTCTGTATTCTAGATGGAATCTTGAATATATCCACTAAAATTGTGGTGGCTGTAGAGTGAAAATTCGATTACTTTTTTTATTTTCTCAAAATTTGGTTTTTGGGCTTATTCCCTTCTTCAAGTTGACAATTCAATTGCTTTATCAGTTATCACTCAATTTTTAAAATAATAATAGATATTTAATATCTATAAATAATAATAGATATTAGATAATAATAATAAATTCCAGATTAATTTTGAAGTTTCATCTTTCTTACTTATCAGATTTTTGTAATAAATAGTATTATTTTACTTTTCTAAGAGCCAAAAATGAGAAGTGCACATAAAAATTGGTCACTTTCCACGTTTTTTGCATGAATTTTAATTGTTCTAGCAAAAGTTAGTCAATTTTCCTTATTCCCTACCAATTTCAGGTACTCCCTGACCCAATGAGTGAGACTTAAAAAGGTTCCATTGCTGGAAATCTTGTTTGGTGTGTAAATGAGGAGGTGCTTTAGTGATAGTAGAGTTGATTTACTGTATCAGTTTAGTTGGTTGTCATTTGTAGAGCACTTTTAAATATTAATTTAAGAGTGTTTCTAAATCTAGAGCAGAGTGTAGCACTATTAATTATGGATCATTATTAATAATCTAATACTTACACTTCTCTAAGCAAACATCCCTCTTAAAGACGGATCTTTCTCAGAATAGAGAGTATTTGCTTCTAAGAGATCCTATTGAACTATCAAAATTAAACTCAAGATGTCAATTATTATAACAATTTTGTGGATTTCAAAGTATTTATCAATAGTTCTAAAAAGTAAAAATTAAAGAAAAAAAAAGTGAACATCAACCGGGTCTTTAAAAACTTAAAATTAAATATGACACATGTCTTAAAAAAGGGTACTACTTAAATTTTGTACCAGGCCCCCTCTCCATAGCCTGTGTGACTGTTTCACCAAGTTTATTAAAATAAGTGGATTGATATACCTTCCTTGATCAATCATAAATTGATTGATTGATTAAATTATCTTCAAACAAAAGCATGAATATTGTAACTTAATGGTTCTAATGTTATTTTAATCTAATATATTAAATGAAATTTTACATCACCACTATTTTATAGTTTAATGGGTGCAACAAATTTTTACAATAGCAGTCCCCTTTATGTACAGATCACAACTACGATTTTCTGAATGACTTGGGCTTCTTTCCTTCTCGGTACAAGTTCTTCTTAATAAATCTGTTCTTCTTTGCACGACGCTTATCCTGGCCTTGGGATTGATTCTCACCTGTTTTGCTTTCCTTGCTGTTAAAAAAAAATATGGCAACTGTTAATGTGGTAACATCAGTATGCTAATGCTGTGACACTACCATCTAATGAAAGAAACTGCAAATCTAGAAGACAGCAGACTATTTTAAACACCACCTTAATTTTCCCTTTTGCCCAATTTCTTTATTTTGATATGACACTGATTTAAATTGTTTTAGTTCCAAAGTTTCCCTCTTTTGAGACAAGGAGTATTTTTCACCATAACCACTGGTTCGGGAAAGGTTTGAAAACTCCTCTTTTATTTATGTTTTAAAATACAACATTTTTTATAAAACAGCCCAGGCTTCATATTTGGCTTTCTTACAAATGCAGGTTTTGCCTATGTGCCACAGTTAAAAAATAGCTAATAGAAAATGTGTGGCAATAATAATTTTGACATTTTCACTTAAGATAATATTTAATTCTGAAGCAAGATATTATGTGCTATCCTAACTCCATATTTCAGCTGATTTCAAACATTTAACCTTACATGACATAACTGATCCTATTTCTTTTTAAAGTTATTTAAATAGAAAATAAATGCTACTAAAAAGTAGTTGAAAACTTACATTGGTTTTGTCAAGTAGCGTTGAACAGCCTGAAAAAAGTAAAAGAGAATTTCAATATCACTCCACATAATATAAATAACAGTATAATTTTTTTGAATGTTATGTTTTAAAAACTAAAGATTTTTGGACAAGAATTGTTTGATTGCACTTAGAGATCACTTTAAATCTGTATTTCAGAACATCTATATGCACAAATCTGTATTCAGAACATCTATATATCCTTATCTTCAGTTAAGGTGTTAAATTTTTCAGACACTAAGGCTGGGCGCGCACGAGTGACTAAAGTCACGGCGACCAGGATTACTAGTATCAAAAATATCATTAGAAAACAATAGAGCATTTTCAATCACATGACTTTACCTAACAACGGCCTTAGCAACGTTGTTTTTATCCTCCAGTGATGTCATGTGCGAATGCTGCTATTGGATACTTCTATGTCCCGCCCCTAACAACAGCCTTAGCAACGTTGTTTTTGTCTTTGTCACCGTGACAAAAGTTGCCTGTGCGCGCTCGCCCTAACTAGCAAAGAGCATTAAAATGATTTTTTAAAATATTTTTTTCAAAATGGCCACCACACAAAATAATCATATGGAGAAATTGGCCATAGGGACTACTTTCACCATATGTATGGCATGTTGGGCACCAGTCAAATTGTGAACTATTATATTACTAAAATATAACAAGACAGCTGAAGACACTCATAAGGACAGGACATTTTTTGGAGACAAGTAATTGTGGTTAAAATCAATAAAACATAAATTTAATTTATTATCAGTTTATATTCAAAATTAAAATGTGTAAATTAATTGAATGCCCACAGTGAAAATGAGTCAGAAATTAGAAAGAGAGCAAAAAGGTTTTTGAATGCAAAAGGTTGGGTGCTTTATTTTGTGATGGATAAAAGTGACAGATGTTTTCTCTTTATTTATCTTTTGCTTTCAAACCCATGTTGGTTTTTTATTTTACTTATAACTATAACTCTCTTTATTCCTGTCTACTCCATTTAGATAAAGCTTTAAGCCAACATCATAAATAAAATTATGATAATATATAATTTAAACATATATTTCAAATTTTTGTTGTGAACCACAGTTTGGGAACTTCTGCCTTATAAAATATTATACAGAGTAATTAGATGCATAGAAATTATAATGCACATAAAATTTCATTAAGTTAGTTTTATTTGTATCAATACAGAGAATAAATTGTACTAGAAATGCAATAAAATGAAATGATATAATGATGAACATTATACAGAATAATTAGATACATAGAAATCATAATGCACATAAAATTTCATTAAGTTAGTATTTGTATCAATACAGAGAATAAATAGCACTTGAAATGCAATACAACGATAAAAAAACTCCTGAGAGCAGATAACAAAATATGCAAAACAGGTATTAAACCCTGCTGATAAATTGAACATACCTCTTGAACATTTAATTTTGGATTCTTTTTGTCCAAGCTTTCAAAGATCTTCAAACTATTTTCTTTTTCAGTCTTCAAGTCTCTAGGAGTATTTGGTTGGAACTGCAATATACAAAATATTCTTTTCAAATCAAAGAACAAGCCAAAAAGAGAAAGTTAAAAGTGCAGTATGGAATCAAATAATTTTTTGCCTTACTCAATCTTTATTTTAATTGTACCAGTCCAAATTAACATCTGATCACATAAAACTTTCTAAGATGCATTTTATTATAGAGGAAGGTTTAATTAAAGAGTAAGATAAAGATGATCAAAGATGGTACTGTAATCTAAATTTAATTATTTAACTTAGTAATTAGTAACTTAATTAAAAAAAATCCAAATATTTTAATTAAATATGAAACTTGGAAAGTATGCTTTTATATGTAGATAGACTTAAAGGTCGAAAATTTGGTAGCATTATATACAAATAGGATTTTTGTTAGCAATGAAAAGTTGACAATGTTGCCTCATAATTTTTTTACTTAAATTTGAAAAAAAATTCATTGAAAGTAACAAAACCATGTTTTAAAGAATAATTTATTATTGCAGTTTATGTGTACTCAATCAGTTTATTTAGAGGAAATTACCCTACTTGATAAAACTCTCTAGCAAGAAAAAAAAATTAAAGTGCCATTATAGAAGCAAATAAAACATATTAGTTCTTGATCAAACTATTTTAACTGTAACCTGACTAGATTACTAACATCTGATCACAAAACTTTCAAGGATGCAATTTAATATAGAAGAGGATGGTTTAATTAAAGAAGAGTGGGGTAATAATGTTAAATCATAGTCAAACAAAAAGTTGCAGTAAGAAACAGAAGAGTAACTAATAAACCGTTTACAGAAAACACCATTATTTTTTAATAAAATCTATGCATAGTAAATAATTTGCAAGCATAAATTTCACATTAAGCAAAAACAACTTAACAAGTAGAACTAATTGCTCAATTCTGGAATCTGTCCAGTTAAAAATGACCAAACTGCATTGAGTGCCAAATAACAGAAATACTGACAATTTTTATTGTATTTATTAATATAACAGTACATTTTAATAAATTGGTTTGCAATTTTTGGTGATATTTCCATCATGATTGGAGGTCTAAAATAGATGGCTGATAACAGAATTATACTGAAATCTGTAGAAGAAATTATATGGTTTCTTCAAAGAATGAAGAATTTAGATTTAGCCCATGCAACAATGAGAAACATGATTTCTTTATTGCTTAGCTATACTAAAATATAAAAAATAAGAACCTTTCTCTTTTTCATGGAATCTTTGGGTGGTTTTTCCTTGGGAAGAGTGTCTGCAAATCTTCCAAGCGAAGCAGTGGATGCCTTGGCAGCAACCATAGATCGAGATAGCTAAGAAGATAAGACATTTTTATTTGTGACAGCGAAAACAAAATTTTGAAAAACAAGATAATAACTTCTTAATCTTTTTACTAGCAAAGAAATTGCTACTATTTTCCCTGCCTAAACCAAAATCAGTTTGTTTTACATGCAGGTTTTTATAGTTCCCATCTTTTGTGGTAAAAAATGTACTTTTCAAGGATTTTTAAGGCTTATTTAAAGTTTTTTATAGAAAGACAGAAAAGTCATAAAAGAAACTTGCAACTTGCTCTTTTTAATACCACTACCTCAGAAGACAACTTCTCTTAAGAATCTATCTTAAAGTGAAGAGTAAATTATATTACCATTCACTTACACCTAGTAAATAATTTCATACATACTACAAGTTTTCGGTCCAAAAATTTAAAAAATCCTATTCAAGTTTAAGAAATTAACAGAAATTGAACAATTTGAATTAAAAATGAATTTTTTCATGCTTGAACTGAAAAAAAAAATCCTGATTAAAATATTTCAAATAAAATTCAAGAACTTTCAAGGACCGAATTCAAGTACTTTCCCGGGCCCTTGAACACAAAATGAAATTCAAGTACTTTTCAAAGCCTGTTGAATTCTGCCTGTTGTTTCTACATTTTATCCTACACAGTTTCAACTTATTGTTACTTTATTTAATTGTTTCCTTTTTTAATATTTATCATGCCTTTAGTAAAATATTTGAGGTGGCAAAAGCAATACATTTCTAGTTTCACATCGATAACAGATTTCACTTCAAAGAATTTTACTGGTAGTGAAGCAGACACAAATTAATGATACTTATTTGTAATGGATTCATAGCGAAAAGAAAAGATAGAAAACATACCTGTTGTTTATTAGCTCGGTCAACAGATTCTAAATTTGTAACTGAAAAATAGACAAGAATTGAAAATCATTCAGTAAATTTAAGTTCCTAATATTGTACTCAGAAATCATATTTGAAAGTTAAACAACTATGGCTAATATCAGTAAATTTTAAAAATTTGATAAAATTAGATATCTTAGTGAAAGTCAGAAGTTTTCTTCTGTTGACATTAGAAAGTGACTAAATGCTTTCAAGAGATTTTTCTAAATGCTTAGAAAAGGTTAAATAACTTTTACCCAAGAGTAATACTTGTACCTAAGCAAACAAGTAATTATTGTTTGCAAGGAAATGACTACTGCTAGAGATATATTAAAATTTGGGTATAGAATTTTGTTTTCAAGTTAAGGACATGGATATTATTTGTCTTGACTTACTATATAAAGTGGAACAAGACAGAAATTAATATGATAAAACTACCACACATATCAATAAATTTATTTCTAAAAATCAAGTAAAATTATAAATCATTTAGAAAGTTTGAAAGCATACCTTTAACTTTTTCAGCAACTGCAATGTTTCGTAACCTTTTATATTCATTCTTAGCAACTCTTTCTTTTTTTGCTTCCTTGGCCTTTGCAAACATATCTTCATTTGGATCTTAATAAATAAAATATTTGGTGTTAAGAAATACCAGTTACAATTTTGATAACTATACACATTTTATGAAATAAAGGCTTAGTACTACTGCCATAACTTCTGGGCTGTAATCATTGCCTGATCTTTTAAATGAGTCAAAGAAATTTAAACTTTTGACATGGTAAGAAAAAAATGCTTTCTCTAAATTCTGCTTTTTAAAATTGAGAAATTTTTTCACCTTCTTTAATTTAAAATAATTTAAAGTTAAATTAAAATAACAATATAATGTTTTATGTTTATTTAGATATGTTATACCCTGACCATTAATTACACTTTTGTTTGAAAGTATAAATAAACCATGTTTTAAAGATCTTGAAAAAATATATACAGTAAAATCTTGATTAACCGGTTTTCCACTTTAACTGAGCCATTAAATACAGAGCAACATTAAAAAAGTTACCTTTTTAAACTTTTAATCTAGGTCCACACTGAATTATTAAAAAGATAGGTCCACACTGAATTATTAAAAAGATAGGTCCACACTGAATTATTAAAAAGATAACTTATTTTTTCTACTTTCACCACAATTACCACCATCTATTCTATTTTACAATTGTAAAATTCTTGTTCTGTGTGTGTGATGCATGATTCACTCAAATACTTGGTAGAAAATTCATTAGAAAAACTTTCACAATACTGATACATCCAGAAGATCTTGAATAGCATATCTAGTCTTACTGTTGTAAAACAAAAGGGATCGACACCCTACCAAAACAAACCTTAACCCCCTTGCAAAGTTACAAACTTTGAATTAACCAAGACTTCGAATTAAAGACGTTCAAGTTACACAAATTGTACAGTATTCCTAAAATCCTGTTATAACTTGAACAATGTTGAAAAAAATGCTGTAGAAAAACATCAAAATAAAGCAAAACATAAAAAATTAAGAACTTTAGTAAACAATTCTCTCATCAACGAAACAATGTATATTGCACATGTAGAATGTGTATAACTTTTGTATAGGTTAAAATATGCATTTAAATCTGAACTTTTTAGTATTATTTACAATTTTTGCTTTAACCAAGTTTTTTTGGTTATCTGAATTAGTCTTGGTCTTCATTAACTTGGGTAAATTGGTCTCTAACATATAATGCCTAGATAAAATTTCCCAACACTTTCATAACTTGTGAGCAAGGAAAAAAAATTATAACGAAAATTAAGTTGAAGGTAGGTACCTAAAATTTCTCTACTTGTATCAAATTAAATGTAAGAGGAAAATTTTTAATTATTTTTCAAAATAACAAACAGCTTGAAATATGGTATAATGAGTAAGCTAATCAGGTAAAAAATTATTACCAGCATTGTCAGGTACTTCCATTACCCAATCTTCCTGATTTCTGAAGCCTCTGTAACCATACTGTGCCTTCCACTCCTGCTCAATAAAGTATATATGAGAAATACTTTTTTATACATACATCATATGACAAACTTTTTGAGACTAAAAATATATATTAAATTTGTAATTTTTATAAATATGATAGTTTAATACAGTAGAACTTCAATAACTAACCAACCTTTGATTAACCGGCTTATCAGAGTATCTGATCATTCCTCAACGTTCTGCATAGAATCATATGCCCACATTAAGGATTGATTTTACTCGTCACGACAGGTTTAAAGCAACTGAATTAAAAAAAAAATTATACTTTTTAAAATAGATTTTGAGAGTTAACAAACCTTTTTTTTCTCAGAGATAACAAACCTAAAATAGATTTTCCTTTCTCTTAATTAGAAAGGTATAGGGGTCATTCCATGTCAAATCAACCCAAGATAAGGACCTTGATGTCTCAGATTTTCATAATTTTTGGTTTATGGGTAGTGCCCATGTTTTACCAGTTTTAATTTTTTTCTTAACACGTTTTTTAACATAATTTTAAAAATGGTAAAAACTGCCAAATTCTTCAATTTCTTCGATCACAAGATCCTTTACAACTCTAGAACAAATTGGGCTAGAAAGTTCATTTTTGTCTCATTTTAACCCTTTCAGTCCTAGCTGCCCCAAAGTTTCCATATAATCAAATAGTAATCTCGGGCGACTTAGGTGTGTTAGGGTTAAAGGTATTGTTATCGGCTTTAATGTGATGTAATTCTTACTGCTTGGAGTAAAAAAAAATATTTTTAACAAGTGTTTAAAAATTTTAATTGAATTTCTGAAAAACACCCCCTTTTGATTTATTTTTTTTGAAAAAAAAAAATATATGTTAATCTTTGACTTATTAGCTACAAGTATGCAAAATTTCAAGATGGAGAAATTATGGATTTCAGAGCTACAAATTTTTAAATAAGTGTATCACATAAGAATTTTCGAATATGTTGAGGGAAATAAACGATCATACTGTTTCTTCCCTTTTTGTTTACTTTTTTAGTATTTATAAGTTAAACTTTGACTTATTAGATAAGTATTTACAATTTAAATAAATATTTGAAGAATCCAATGCAAAACTAATAAAACAATTCAGGATCTCAATTCAGGACATTGCATGTAACTTGATTAAACTTATGATTGATGTAACTTGATCGATTTAAAAAAAAAAACACAAATAATTTTTAAACTAAATATTAATATACAGACATATTAATATGCAGTGTATTGCACTACAGAATATACAGTTCTTACGTATTATACCATTGACGTGACGATGAATCCGAAAACATTATCAAAGCCCATTGACTAATCTATAGATGTGCCGCTGAACGGTCGACGGGATAATATGCAAGTACTGAATATACAAGCACTTTCAAATATAGAATATGCACTCACCTTAGAAGTTTCATCCCAAACCTTCTCTTTCTTTTTCTTTGTGATACCTTTAGCCTTAGCAAACTTCTCCCACTTAGTCATTGGTTTTTCTGTGGGTACCTTTAAAGAAAACTCATGGTTATAGCTAAGATAATAACTAAAGAATACCAAAATTACTACATTTATTTTGTTGTTTTCATAAATTTTTGATATATCATTTTAAAAAATGTTGTAACTGCCTTTCACATTGTGATAGAAAAGAACCATAATTTACAGTGGAGGAATGTACAAACACTTACTAAATATGCCTGATAATTAAATTAAATAGTACTTACAGGTTTTTCTCGGGGAAGAACTGTTGTAGGCTGGGGCAACTGGAAAGAAAAATAATTTATTATAAAAATATGATGACTATAATAAATCCTTCAAATCAAGAAGTACTCTTTTTGACATGAAACATCCTAAAGTTTAAAATAAAAGTTATCGTTTTTTTCCTATGGAATTTATGAAAATCTAGTTTTTTCCCAGAATATCAATGCATGATTACTTATATTTTTTGCACCTACAACTGGATAATTTTTTCAAATATTCTTAAAATTCGTTATTTCCTATAGCTAGCTTCTTGCGACACACTTGACATCTCCTCAAGGCACCCACTTTTAGAACCACTGCTTTAGAGTATTTAAAGTTAAAGGGTGCATGGGAAGTGATATTTTTAAAAAATAATTAGATGATAACAATCTTAACAAATTTAGAGCAAACTAATGAGAGTTCTACTGGAGATTATAAAGGAAACATTTTAATTACTTACCTTGGCGACAGGAATGTGTTCATGATATTCACTTGGAAGCTATAAAATCAATTCAAAGTTAAGTAACCCAACACTAATTTTAAAAAAAAATCATCTCTACACTAATATTTATCAATATGACTGTTAAACCTAAAGGTGGTACAGATTTGAAACAGGTTCTCCATGGCAAAAGGGTGATGGATTGCCAGAAATTGGACACTGGTCGTTTGATGGTCAGACTTTGAAATCCCGTATTTTGGCACGTTTTGGCGAAATTTCGCCAAGTTGGGCAAAAATGATCACCTGGCTAATACGAAATGCACTGAGCTTCTATGAAAGGCTACAAACCTACTTTTATAAATAAAACTGAAAGCAGTTTGCTTCGGAACAGCTTTAGAAAGAGTCCTCTAGCTGCCATGTTTACCCACAGCTCAAATGATGACAACACAAATGTTTTGCTGTGGGAGCTGTGGTTACACATGACAGCTGGAGGACTCATTCTAAAACTGTTCCTCTGATTTAAATTGCACAATGAATATGTTTTATTTGCATTTTTCTTAGCATACGTTGACAAGCCAATTCCCACTGCAGTTAAACTTTACAAGCCAAGGCAACTATTTTTGGTGCCAAAAAATCTTGCCATATGCGCCACACACTGATTACTCAAAGAGAACCAGCTTTCAGAGAACCGCCAATTTACATTCATCCACCTCTACCAATCATACCCTTCCCTTTCTACCAACTTTAACAGTAATCCAATCAGCAGTGGATCATACCAGCTCTCGAATTGCGTCTATACTCCTACACTTTTAAGTCCACATATACGGTCGAAAAACATACCAATATGGATAATAGTTAAATGGCTCCTGCTAAACCATGATCCCACACGCTCACTGGATCTAAACCGATGCTCATTCTTTCCAAATTCCATTCACACTCATCACTCACATCATGCAGTGATAGCAGCAGGCTCAAGAAAAAATATAGGATTTCCCACAAAAAAATATAGGACATCAAAATTAAATCAATCATACCTTTTATTGGAACGACAAAATTTTAATATGCATTAATACACAAGCCTTTTATAATAAAACCAAATTAATGCGAAGTTTTGATAAAAGCACTATTTAAAATAGTTCAAGAGAGTAGGTATTTATGAAAAATTCAATATTTTAAATATTTGGCCAAAAGGTAATTACTTTTAAAAATGCTCAAAATCCTTTCACAAATTTGACAAATAGTAAATAAATTCCAGCAGACTCAAAAATTTAGATTATAAAACTATTAAAACCATGCAATGGTAACAAAACAATGCACTATGCCTATGCAATGGTCTGTCCCCAGAGGAAACCAAAATTCTTTCAGGAGCTTTTATTATTGGAAAAAATGGGAGGAACCTTTTTAGTAAGTAAAAAAATAAAGGTTATGTAATTGTTTAAAGAGGAACAAATAAATGCGACTTTGAAAAATGTGAATAGTTTAGGGATGCACAACCTTTTTGGGAGGAGGGCCACTCTCATTGTTGATTGAGACATGGAGGGCCACAAAAGAAGTTACAGTAAAAATTACAGTAGAGCTAATAGCAAATTACGTATCGCTGTTAAAACTAAGTAATTTCAGAAAAATAATTAATCAAAACATATAAATAAAAGTTTCTTAATGGTCAAGTTTCCTAAGGATGAATAATATTGTGAATAGTTTAAAAAATAAAAAAATTTTAAAAGTAATGATCAAACCTTTAAAAATACTAAAGAATGTTTGTCACAAGAATATTTGTGTAGGAAACAAATTATTGTTACATATAATCTAGTAGCAACAAAAGAGAAGTAACAGAAATTTTAATATTTTTAAAATACAAACTACATCCCACCAATATATTCAGTGTTAAAATATGTTCTACCAAAAGGGGGTCTAGGGGTCTCCCCCAGAAATTTTTTGGAAATAACTAACTCTAAAAAACAGGGTATTAACTAGTTTTGATACACCTAGTCCAAATTTTGGGCATACATTTTTAGGTAAGATTTGCCTTTTGATGCAACTTTATAAAGAAAAAAGTTGCGAATAAAATAATAGAGTTTCAAATACAAAAGGGGGTCTGGGGGTCTTCCCTCAGAAAAAGTTTGGAAATTTAAGCTTCCATTTCCGATGCCATTTAATTTTAACTTGACCTCTTTTTATCAACTCTTGAAACTTCAAAAAAATTTTAAGGGGGGCAAGGCCTTTGAAAAACAAGAAGTCAACTTCAACTAGGCGCGGAAAAAACGGAACGCGAAAAATTGCTATTTTTCGACTTTTCCGGAGAATGTGATCCTGAACACCGGACTTGTTGACTTCTGACCACTGTAAAGTTGGTTTTTCTACATCGCAATAGCAACGCAAGAAGAAGCCAACTTCAACTTAGCGCCCGCGGCCGATCGAGAAAGAAGCCGCGGGAGGAACGGAACTCCGCACGCAAAACGAAACTTACACGAAAAATAGCGATTTTCCGACTTTTTCCACGATAATTAGTCTTTTTTCTTGGAAATAAAAACTATTTCTCGATTTTTAAGAAAGAAGTTTAGGCAGTTTAAGTTTTTGGTTTTGTGAAATGGAAAAAATATAGGACAAATGGCCGTTTTTGAAAATATAGGACAAATATAGGACATTTTTTCGGATTTTCCCAAAAATATAGGAAATATAGGAATTATAGGACAACTGCGATCACTGCATCATGCCCTGCAACCCAGTTTCATTTCCTCCCCACACCCTTTTACACTTTGTTACAAACGCAATCATTACAAATTAATCACACTGATCAAATTAATCACCTTATTTTCATGGCCAATTCTTAAAAAAAAGGATCACTTATGAAAGTGTAGCGAGCTCTAAAGTGGGCAGAAAAGAGGGTAAAATTCAAAGGACCACAGCAACAGCTCGTCATCAGCACACACAGAACTAGAGGAACGATAAGAAAACGAATGCTCAAAACTGACCCTCACTGATATGCCCAGAAAGTTTCAGAAGAATCAAATAAATATAATCTCACTAATTGGTGAAACCCACACCTCACAGTCAGGGGGTCCTAAGATAGGCCCCCCATTAGGACCATAATTTGTCTTGACGACTTTATCGCTAACTTGGGGAAAAAGGCCTTGGCATGTAAAGTTTAACTTCCATAGCAAAGTATGATGCTGAAGAAGAGATTTGTTGGGTGGAAAATGGTAGCGCGAACTAGATATTTATAGAAAATTCGTTCCATAGGCGTTCCATACAAAAACTTTAAGAAATGCAAAGGAAAACAATTACCTTGAAGATTTCATTAAGTAGCTGCTGCGTACCATATGCAGCCACATGTTTCAGCTCTGCTTCACTCAGCCCCCTGGATAACGAAAAAAATTAGTCATTTGTAATTAAAAAAAGAGGGAAAACAAGAGAACTTTTAAATTACCTATCAATTGGTTTTTTCAAATTAGTTATGTTGAGCACACATAAATTTCCCACGTCTAATTCCACATAAAAATCAGAATTTTCGGGACACGCCATACTGAATTTGTTGCACACTGAATAAAAACAAAAACATTCAGCACAGTTCAGTTCGAGTTTCATAGGTGCGTTGCCTAATTTTAAAAGAAAATTTAGGTAATGTTTGCTGCAACAATGAGTTTAGCAGTGCAATGAGAATGATTTTGCTGTTTAAATTATGGTTTGAATAAAATGTAATCATTTTCTCCCTCAACCTTTAATTTATAAAAGCATTGAACTTAGATAATCATGAATATGATACGTATGTATCGAAAATCACTACTTTTGAGTTGCGTTTGCGAAGTTCTCACAGCATAAACGAAAGAAAAGAAAGCACATATTCTTCAAACAAAAACAAGGTATTGTTCACAAGGGAACACTTTAAACAGAATTTTAATAAAATTCAAGTGTTTTCCAGATCCCTAATTACATCTATTAAACCGTATTCAACATTCTCTGTGGAAAAATATGTTATATTTATTTCATTCATAGAACATAGAAACTTTAGTTCAAATCAAGAATATTCCAGCTATTGAACGCAAATTTATGCACTAATATTGAAGATTATTTCAGAAATGTCTTGTATTCTGATAGCAACGGTTTCTTGAAGCGATAAGCTATTGTTCTCGTCTTTATTGATAAAGGCGATTAAATTACAGGATAGATATAAATACACCAAAGACGCGTGGCATCACCTTTCGATTGCTTGTATTTTCAATTTGTAATGTTTTGTGTTGTAATGTTAATTAATCTCTTAATTCGTTAAATTTTAAGAATCTACTCACTCAAAGAAAATTTTCAATGAATCAAGAATATACAAAGCGGTTTTTAAGTCAGCAGAATGGCCAAAACCGTGTCGAAACCCTTCGTAATTCAACCCCCGTAAAATCGCCCGTTAAAGAAGTCTATGGTGATCGCTTCATACCATGTCGCAATCCAAATTCATGGATGGTAAATTTTTCGCTTTTGCAAGAAAATAACAAGACGTCTGGACAAAGCAAGAAAGCTAAAGATACGAGCTCGGACTGTTCCAAAGATGGTGTCGCATACAATTGCTTGTTAAAGAATGAACTTTTAGGTACTGGCATAGAAGATGTAAAAGAACAAGTTGAAGAGAGGAAAGCTTTTGCTGTATCGGCCGAAGGGAGAAATACTAACTTATTCAACTATCGGGTTCTCGAAAATTCCATCATTAATGAGGCATCCTCACCTTATTCCTTATCACCTGTAAGTAGCAAAAGCCAGAAACTCCTTCGGTCGCCAAGAAAAGCAGCCAGAAAAATCTCTCGGATTCCATTTAAAGTTTTAGATGCGCCCGAACTTCAAGATGACTTTTATTTAAACCTAGTTGACTGGTCCTCCACCAATGTTTTGAGTGTTGGACTTGGGACGTGCGTTTATTTATGGAGCGCGTGCACATCACAAGTAACACGCCTGTGTGATTTGTCTGCTAATGGTGACACAGTTACTTCCGTTTCTTGGGCTGAAAGGGGTCATTTGGTTGCTGTGGGAACGCACAAAGGGTATGTGCAAGTGTGGGATGTCGGCGGCAACAAGTGCGTGTCTGTTCTCGAAGGCCACTCTGCAAGAGTTGGAGCTCTGGCTTGGAATGGAGATATTTTATCCTCTGGAAGTAGGGATAGACTCATTTTGCAGCGAGATGTAAGGACTTCGTCTGTCACACCTGAGAGGCGTTTAGGAGGTCACCGCCAAGAGGTATGTGGTTTGAAATGGTCCCCAGACAACCAACACTTGGCCTCTGGGGGCAATGATAACAAACTTTATGTATGGAATATGAGCAGCCTATCTCCAGTTCAGACTTATACTGAGCATTTAGCTGCAGTCAAAGCCATTGCCTGGTCACCTCATCATCACGGATTACTGGCCAGTGGAGGGGGCACTGCTGACCGTTGTATCCGCTTTTGGAACACGCTGACCTCTCAACCCATGCAGTGGATAGACACGGGCTCCCAGGTTTGCAACCTTGCCTGGTCTAAACATGCTTGTGAGTTAGTCAGTACCCATGGCTACTCTCAAAATCAAATCCTTGTCTGGAAATACCCATCACTAACCCAAGTAGCGAAGCTGACTGGGCATTCCTACCGTGTGTTATACCTTGCTATGTCCCCTGATGGTGAATCTATTGTAACAGGAGCAGGAGATGAAACTTTGAGATTTTGGAATGTCTTCAGTAAAGCTAGATCCCAGAAAGAAGCAAAATCTGCTTTAAATTTGTTCACCAGCATTCGTTAGTTCTACATGGTTTGGTATCTACAATTGGTTCTTAAAATCTAAAACAAGTAACCTAACTGGGTTAAAATTTATTAAATATCTTTTAGTGACTGTTACATTTGACACTGTTGGACAAGAATAAATTGTTTTTTCTCGTGCATTAACTCATGCTCCATGGAAATTAGTTTTGGTTTTGAATTAATTTCTTTGCATCATTTATAGTAAGTATTCAGTGCATCTATGTATTCAGAACACTGCTTTTTTATCATCACATTTATATACTTTGTTTTGTTTCAATTCCGTTATCTATTGCTAAATATCAACAAGCTGTTTTGGATGCCAAAAGTTAGAAATATTGCCAAAAATTGCAAACTAATGAAATAAAATAATACATTTATTTCAATTGTTTCTTTAAAAAATTGGTGTCTGAAACTGCTTGGTGATATTTTACAAGACAATTTATGGAATTGAACAGTTTTGAACTCCATTGATTATATATTTATTTATAAGGGCCACCGCACAGTAAAACTGAAAAATCTTTCAGTGTGAAACTCGATCCAAAACAGGTGCCCGGCACGCGACTCCTCGCAGCCTTCGCAATACAAGAGAGGGGGTTGAGAACGTTAATTATCCTCCTGGACAGTCGTGTACTCTTGACCTCTCGACCCCTGGTCGACCCCCTCTCTTTGCATTGGGAAGGCTGAGAGGGGACCGCGTGGCTTCATGGGAGGTATTTTCAACAAGATTTTTCAGTTTTACTGTGCGGTGGCCCTAAATGGGAGTTAACGGAACATATTCAATTAAGATCCTCCACGGTGACTGCGAATCGTAGCAGTTGGCGAGTTCTCTATTGCAGCGTCCATTAGGACGTCTCAGGTTCTCGGTAACCATCACCCTTTTTGCCATGGAGGACCTGTTTCAAATATGTTCCGAACTATCATTAACCACTTAACTGTTTTGCCTTAACATCCTTTTGGAAATAATTTCATATTTGCTTCAATTTTTTAAAAGGGATAATTGCATAGATATTTGGTAGTGTTTAATAGTTCTTATCTCTCCTACATCTGGATTAAACTGTTCAGCCTTTTGTTGTTTTGCTTGATTTCCTGGAAAGAGGAATACACTTATAATTATAGGTTCAATTCCGTTAGAGTCCCCGCTAAATATCGCCCGGTTCTTTTAAACATCAAAAAGTAGAAATATTCATAAATAATTTCAAACTCCTGAATTAAAATGTTTAATTAGATCAATAACTATTCAGTTTATTAATAAAAGTCAGAAAAATTTGGTGATATTTGGATATAATTAGTGATTTGGATATTAGCGATATTTAGCGGGGACTCTAACGGAATTGTACCTAATTATAATACTCTTATCTTGGGCTAGATTTAAACCTTATCAAGTATTTATTTTATCTTTTGAAGTGAACTACAGGCTTATAAATAGAATTTCAAATGTACTTAGCTCCATAAGATCCTTCTAAATAGTTTCCTTGGTAAAGCTTTTTTTTTATCTTAATATAAGTAAAAAAAAATTTAAATTTTAAAACTTTATGCTTCAAATTTGAATAAAATTTTTTATTCGTATATATTAGTAACTCCAATAATAATACTACATGAAAGAAGTCACTTAATTTGTTATTTTAAAAAATTGTTAGGTGGTTAAAACCCAATTGCTTGTTTTTGTTTATATAGTATTTGAAGTATGTTATTTGCACATTATTATATGGATTTCATTGATATGAGCTATTAGTTTGATTGTACCTACAGTTTTGGGTATTTCTATTCTAAAACCCTTGTTTGTAATCTCTGTAGTTCTTATTATAAATAATTATGTAATTACTCTGAAATTCACTCTTTTATATATTTTGAGGTAACTTTTTCATTCTTTGGAAGCCATTCAGCATGATGAAATGAAAATATTAAAACCTGGGGTTGTGGTCTTATTTTCTGGGGTTTAGGTGGTTTTCAAAATGCATTGATATTTTTTGTTCTGTGGAAATATCTTTGGATATTTAAAATCATTAGCAGTCTTCTGCTTTGTCAGAAAGTTTCCAAGCTATGTACCTGGTTGTTATGCTGCCTTCTTGGATTATGATTGTATGTCTGCATTTGCATGCTCCATTCTGAATTGGATGTGTATAATTAATGGTAGTTTTCATGGTGTAACCAGGCTAGTATTTAGTGATTTTCGGGATTTTCACTTGGTCACAATTACAATACTTATTGAAAAATTTTAAAATTTGGGTTGTCATGCTAACTAAATGCTTTGACATCACATGTGTATTGTCACTGAAACTAAAAAAAATTGTAATGTGTCTCCCATAGAATTAAAAAGTTACCTAATTTGAAAATACCAAGCGACTCCCTCTGAACTGGCTTCTATTCAAACATATTTGTGCCTGAAATTAATTGAAGTACGAAGTGAATTTTTTATTATTTAGATAAATCATTCTTTGATTTAATAACTGGAATTATGCTTTTAAACTGCCTTATTATCCGACCCATTTGAGCCAGTTAACTGGGAGTCTACACCTACAGTGTGAATGATTCTTAACGTGTGTATTAAATACATGTACCTATCTATTCTTGGAATTAATTTTTGTAGTATCCTTAACATTTTTCAGCACACTGTAACATCCTTAAGTAGCACAAATTGTAACAATAATTTGTGCTACTTAAAGATTAGCTGTGTGCAAGTGTCAAATTTTAGGATAAATCCCCAAAAATAATCAAATATTGTTATAAAGTTCATTAAAATATATCAACTAGCAATGTTGCATTTTTGTCTAATTTGTAAACTGTTGCCAACAAAGTCTGATTGGGGAGATTTGCACCCTGCTAACCCTTAAGTACCCAATTTGTATATCACCATTTTAGTTAAGCTCTATATATGGTATATGAACGGTTTTCACAATTATGTTTTCACTTATAAGATTTATTGGTATAAAAGCTTACTTGCTAACCTAAAGTTACTGTACTTACATATGTAGTAATTTCTAGATTTACTTTGATGTACTAAGTTTTATGCTTTAAACTAATTTTTTATATTTCTAGTCAAAAATAATAAAGATTGTTTTAATTTGGAAAGTATAAAAAAAGTCTTCATATGAGTTATCTATGATGAGAATGGTGTGAATCAAAAGTTATTAAATTTGAGGTAATAACCTTTACTAAACTAAGAACCAGACTTTCACCCTGGGGTGCAAAAAATGCAATGTTTTCTCCTTTCCCCCAAGTCATGTAATGTGCCAGGTAATGAAATAAGAGAGAAACTGCTGTTTTCCATGAGTAAGCTTTTATGCCGATTTCAGCAAAACATAAAGATGAAACAATTATAAAATTTGCTTGCTGCAATGAAATAAATGGATAGTCTCAAGCGAAAATATTTGTTTATCACACTGGCTAACAATTGAATTCTTATAGAAAGAACAAATCAATGTAATTTATTACATAATAAGTTAAAATTTAATTAAAAACATACACATTTTCTGCACTCTTAATATTTGCTCTAATAAAATTCTACTTATATCAGAAATTAATTACAATAAAGCTGTTGCAATTGACAGAGGTTTTTGTCATACCCTGATTGATCATATTATGTGTAAGACGTTATAGAATAATCACAAAGTAAAAACTAAACATATTATTAGTAACTTAATTGTTTTGCCCCTTTTTCACCCTAAATATAAGTTCTCCTATTTCCAATATTCTCTGAAAAGGTTTGGTTTCAGTACTGTTTTCTCCCCATATAACAAAATTATTTTCCAATTTAAGGATCCTATTGAAACCTCTAAGAAGTCCAGTATTTATTTATAGAATTTTTGTGACTATGGTTTGTTGTATATTGGTCAAACACAAAATTTAAATGTATGTATGGGGTCTCAATCTAATTAAAATATTTCTCGGACACCTTAATTAAAAACTGTAACACCTCCAGATCTTGATTTTTATGAATCTTATTACACAGGTATAAATTTATTTTCTAAATTTCTTACGAATGATATAAGTAGTATTCCTTACTCTTTACCTTGTAATTTTTTTTGTCACCCTTTATATTTTTTTCTATATAAATGACATATTTCTATAAATATGTCGCATCTACTCTTTTAGCTCTGACGAAAGGGAATCCAAAGATCCCTGAAGGATTTGTATTTTCAATTAAATTTTACTCATTGTGTAATAAATTTATGTTGATTTGTTCCTGCTATAAATCATTTGCACAAGATTAATTTTGTTAATTGAATTAGTATTTTTTATAAACTTGGACAAATATTTCCCTGCAACTGCCAGCTTTCCTTGGGCTTTCATATTCTGCACCACTGCTTACACCTTTGTCATTTTGAGGAGCTCATATACTAAATTGACTTGTTTTAAAAAATAAATACTTAGCACTTTATATTAGTTTTCTATATTTTGATAAATATTTCCCTATATTTATTGCATTTCATAATTTGTTATAAAAGTCTTGAATATCTGCTTTCTAATCTTAAATGTGGATCTTTGTAAATTTTTTGTAGAAAATTTGAAAATTATAATTTAAATAAATTGATTATCCTTATATTTGTGAGTTTTATTTTTCTTACATCAGTATAATTTGGAAATTACTGATATATATATGTTACGGGGCAATGTGATAAATCCGGGCATTATTAATAATGCCCGGGCAATGAGTGGAATTTATGAATGAAATTTATCACTTTGCCTGCCTCCACTTATGGGCATTATTAATAATGCCCGATTAATCACTTTGCCCATAACATATATATTTCCATTTGAATTGCCTAAACTTTTAATTATTGATATTCAACCATTACTTTGCCTGGGGATTTGCAGTTTGATAAAGGGATTCACACAGAAAAATCGAGTAATGGCAAAATTCCTCGTATATTTATACTGCAGTGTTAAAAGTTAAATTCAATTTAAAATTATTAACTTCCTGGAGAGGCACATTAAGAAGGGACTGGGTTTTGCATCATGAAAATACATATGTAAACTACCAAAATTGTATGAGTTGTTTTTATTACTATTATTATGAAAACAGTTCTTTAAAAGTGGTTTCTAAATCACAGGTATGAATTACAAAAGTTTCTCCAAAATTATTAAGATTTTCAGTTACTAAACCAAGATTTTTCTGGCCATTTTGGAATTCTATTGTAATCCTGCCAACTAACTGCAAATAAGATAATTAGGTCTTGTTTCTTAAGCCATTTGGAATATCCAAGCTCCATTTGCATAGCAGAAATTAGATGTTTGTACTAGTATTAATTTTAGTGTGAAAATTTTTAACAGAAATGAGTGATTATCATTAGTTTTATTACTATTCATACATGTAACATTAATTTAACCAGGACTTACCGTAATACTTAGAGACCAAGGTTTGTAGAGAGAGAAGGTTGGCTCATCCGTGATGTCACCACATGGGAAGAGGGTGCTCTGCCAATGGCAATACAATACAATGTATTATACAATATATATGTATTATACAATGTATTATATTATACAATATATATACAATGGCAATTGGCTCGTACAGAACTGTACGAGCATTGCCATTGGCAGAGCACCTTCTTCCCATGTGGTGACATCACGGATGAGCCAACCTTCTCTCTCTACAAACCTTGCCTAGAGACCCTTTATATAGAGAGACTGGACAATGAGCGATTTGCCGCCATTTTAGTTACAATCTCTGCATGGATTTCCATAGACTGTAATGCTAATTCATCCGCTTCAAACTCTTAATTGCTCAAAAATCACAAAGAAAACTATTTCAAAAATTTCAGCACTTCATGCCGAACACGAATTGATGTTTTTTATTTTGAAAGTAACTATTTTTATCTTAGAAAAATGCATTTTAAAATATCAAAGTGATAGTTGGGTTGTCACAGGTAACAGTTGGCATGCTATTGCTCTTATTGAAGAGAAATGGGTTTCATTATACAACAAGGTGCCACTTCTTTTTTTGTTTGTTATAGTGGATTATAATGCCAACAATAGTGGCACCCTGTTGTATAATAGCACCGAGAAATGTATAAAACAAAATTTTTTTTGGTCTAAAAATACGATAAGCAAACAACTTCTAATATGAGTTAACACCCGCAGGAATTGTTTCAGAACATGACTCAAAAAGAATTCATTTTATCGAGTGAGAACAAGAATTCTATTTTCACCTTTTTTAAGATACAGTGTTCGCATTTCGTAAGGCTGTAAAGAACTTGATAAGCAAAATATGAAGAAATAGAAAGAATAATTGAGCAAATAAGAGTAGAAAGTTGCGTGATCTTTAAAAAAATTTTAAAATTTTCAAAACTACATAACTTTGAGTAGGCGTAAGTTGGGGTATTACTATATTTTTAAAATGACATTATCAAACACTAATTTATTTAATGTGAATGGTTATTTCTTAGCTTTTTCACTCAGCTTTGGTAAGTTAGTATCAGTAGATGAATTCATTAACACATTGTATCTGTTGATTCAGGTTTTCATTTCAATTTCAAAAGATCATAATTAAGTCACAACCTAGTTTTAATTTGATTAACTGTCAAGTAGCATTTTTGAAATGATTGAGTGATACTGCACACAATGCAAGAGCCAACAACCATTATTCACAATAGATTTGTTTAAATCCAAGCAATCAATTTTGAAAACCTGAAAATTCGCCTATTCTTGACAAAATTAGAATATGTTTCTCTCAAAATTAGAAGAAAGCAGATTGCTGTTGCTGTAACAAAACATAATTTAAAAACTGCACCACTCTTTTAAGAAACAGAAGTCTTTGTAAATATCTTTATTTTGAGTACAGAAAAACTAAGTAAAAGAATATCAATAAAAGTAACTATCATGGCTTTTAAATACAAATGCTTATGAAGTATAAATAATGAAATGCAACAGATACAATAAAGCTCACAAGTAACACATTAGGCCTAAGAGCACTTCCATACACATATAGCCTTGTTTCCAGCTAAAAACATATACAACAAATGTTTAGCATCATGTGATATTTGAAATCCAAAAGCTTCACCAACTACCACATGCCATGAAGTTCCATATTTTTGGTCCAGAGTTTCTTTTATAAGGCGGGCAACTTTCTGGAAATATATTACAGAGTACAATGAACATTAAGAAACCTTTTTTAAACAAATATTTTAGAAATTAATTTTTAAAAATTGAAGCTATTAATTATTAGCTTAAAACAGAGGTTCTCAAACTATGGGTCGTAACAAGATTTTAAATTTGTCTGAATATGTTGTACCTTCTTTATAATTTTTACAAACATGTTGGCTTTTGAAATGTGTCAAATTACCATGCAATAAAGAGAGCAATAAGAAAAAATTCCCTACTTGGTGTCGAATGGAAAGGACAATTAAAGTAAAATATATTTGTGTCGCTTTGATATGCTGAAAATGTGTTGGTAATTCAAATAAGATTTTAAAGTAATTTAGTGTTAATAAATGAAGTGTTCCCCACCAGGGGGGAGCAATACAAATTTTAAGAATTAGGAAATAATGTTGTAATTGCAATTTATCCCAGTTTTATCTAAGATGAATCTGAGTTTTCTAAAAAAAATTGAATAGAAATCCTATTTTTAAGAGCTAAATTTCGAAAATCTCTCTGGGGAGGAATATTGATACCCCCTTTTTTATTGTGGAGCTCATTGTTGCTTCCACAATCAAACAATTTGATACATGCTCAGGTTCAAATCCAAACAACATGCACACTAATAGTCAAAAGTTTGAGAACCATTGGCTTAAAATATCATTTAACTAAAAGTCCAGTAAATCTACTGAGAAAAGGTCAAACCGGTAAAGAATTTATACATTTGGTTTTTCAACAGTTTTCACTTAGGAATGACCTCAATAATAACATACTAAAAACTGGTCAGCAGGAAGTTTAAATTGTTTTAAAAAATTCTCAAGAAAGTAATCATCAGGTTCATAAAGCTGAAAATGCTTCCTTTTTATCCACAAAATTGAGTTTGTTTCCATTGTACATTGACTGTTTAATTAACTATTTTTTGTATGTTTCTTTTGTGTTTTGTTTTGGATCAAATTTTTGCCTTTTGGTCAATCACACCCCTGTATTATGGTAGTCCAATAAAATCAACATAAATTAATACATTCATCCAGTTTTTACATGAATCTTAATTTTTCAAAGTGTTTATTATTGTTATTTTACTTTAAATTTTAAATATTTTACATAGCTGACTATTTAATTTTATAATTTTTAAAAAGACTAAATTTTTTTTGAGACGATAGTAGAATATTGTCTTTGTAAAATTGGTTTGGAAGGGCTGAACTTCAATAAAAAATTTTCCTCTGACTTTTGACTTAGAGAGGTTGGCAAGTATGCAAGTCATTTGATATCATTTGCATCCTTTAGGAAAAATTATTTTTATGCAACTTAAGTGTGACGCTAATTGAATGTAAATAAGGTCTTCAAAAAATATCTAGATCTTGAATTAGTATTAGTTGCGTAATACCTCATGATCAGTAGAATGTTTTTCATAAGAGTTGACACATAAATCCATTGTGTCGGTTTTCATTTCTTCTGGCATGTCTGACTCCTGGAAATATAAAGTATTAGAAACATTTACATAATTAACAAAATATTGATTGTGTCCTTTAAGAGTATAGTTAGCTTTCTTCACCAGTTTATCAGATTTGAAATAGAAAAAATAATTTATCAAATAGAAAATATAAATTACTACAGGGTCAATGTAATATATGAGGATCCCCCACAGTGTAAGACCCCTTTCGCTGAATAAAAAAATTAAACACAAAATATTCAGTGAATAAACTATTTTGATATTTACTTTGAACCCTCCTTCACATCTCTACATAATTACAAATTTTATTTAAACATATTTTGTATTTATTTTTGAGCTTTAGAAAATGCTTAAATAGCTTTATGATTTAAAAAATGCTTAAATAGCTGTGATAATTTTGTAAGGTGTACAGTAAAGTTTAAAATAACTTAAATTTTGAGTTTTAATTTTTTATATTTAAAAAAGTTTTACTTTACCTCCCTTGTATAACTTACTTTCAATAATGGATAGTTAAAGACAATTTTCTTGTTTAATACATCTTTTTCTTTCAATGCTGCAGCCATGCTTTTTCATGTCCTGATAGGTCAATGTAATTTTGTAGTTGTCATAAATTTCCTGAAAATTTTACAAACATAATAAGATTAATGACAGTCATAAAAAGTCAGCTAAGATCACAATACCAACAAAGAGTCTAAACCAGTGGTTCCCAACTCGTAGAAGTCCACGGACCAATAAGCCTAACTTTAGACCTCTGCGGACCACCTCAATCCCCACAAAATTAAAAGATAAAAGTTCATTTTCCCTAATTAAGCATGAATATTTATGTGATGCTCTGAAATTTTTATCCGATTTTAAGAATTTATCTCACAAAAGTGATAGTAATTTATGTTGTGATGAAATTAAATCTTTAGAACCTGTAAAGAAAACCTTTTTCAGAGTATTTACTTCACTTTAAATATTTATGGAACTAGAAAGTATTTTTAAAAATTTAGTGGTGATTTTTATGCCCACAAATTACTCAGCCCAAAGTCATCGTCATATATATAATTCAATCTGTTATCGTTCAATCTGCTCAAAGTTTCGTTTATTAGAAATGTTTTGGTGCTATACCAGGCCCTTTCACAGACCACTTCCAATACTCTCACGCACCACCAGTGGTCTAAACAGATTATTAATTCGTAAATACCAACCTGAATCCCCTGTAGTATTGAATTAAAGGGATTGAGTTATGTTTTGACTTAGGAATAACAAAGCTGTATATGAACACAATTCCAGATTTGGAGTGCTGTGACCCTATCAGTCCTTATGCTCCTTTAAGGGTGGAGTATTGCTGTCAACCTGATCTAAATGCTATGAATGCTCTGCTGTGAATTAATTCTGTACAGACTCTCCTTTACCCTTTCTGTCCTAGCCACCCCAAATTTTCCATAGGATTCAATGGTAATCTTGGGTGGCTTAGGATGGAAAGGGTTAAGGGACCAAGTTCCTGTCTGGAGGTTGAAGACTATATACTGGTAAAGGAGCTCCTGCAATGTTTGCTTGCTGATTATCTCTAGATTGAACCTTGGGGGCATATTTTGATGGAAACCAATCAGAAGTGTCTAATTTGGGAACAGTTTTCATAACTTTGTAGATTAAGAGGCAAATTCAGTTCCCCTAAATCAAAGAGAGTAACTGAAACAGATTCTACCATCAACCATCTTTAAAAATTTTCTGATATAATCAGTGCTGTAGGTTGAAAAGATATTTGGGGGACTCAAATATGTTTTTTCACTTAATTTCTGTTGTTTTTTTTGTGTCAAAAATCACATAACTTAAGGGGGATGATCCAAATATCTTAGGGGACAGCATCACCCTCTAATCTCAGCACTGGTCATAGTCAAGAGAACAGGGTCAATGACATTTATCCCAAGTAAAAATTTAAGACTCTTTGCTAATGCTTTGTACTCGATAAACATTTACCAAAACAAACATTATAAAAAGATATACTCTTTTGTCATAGTTCAGAGATTGGGACTTAAAATGTTTGTCATTTTTTACTTTATGCCAATGCTTTAATGAAATGAAGACTAAACCAAACATTTTAAAAATATAGCATCGAGTCCCTTTTGGCAAACTTGCAACAAAATCACCAAGTTGGTGCTATTTTACAACTGATTTATTGATAAAACATGATTGGTTTTCTTAAGGACTTTCCCCAAATCAGACTTTTTTGAAAGCTGTAGCAAATTTTTCTGTCATAGTACAGAATACGGAATGATCAAAAAACCTTATTGCTTACTAAACCACTGTTTTATTTGCCTTTCTAATATAATCACTTAAAAATTAGTATCTATAAGTAGTACTTATGTATTATCCCGTCGACCGTTCAGCCGCTGTCAAATTTAGCAGCACAGCTATAGAAAGAACAATTAATGAGCTTTGATAACGTTTTCAAATTCAGCAGCACAATCGACGGGGTAATACGCAAGAACCCTACAAGTTTTTAGATCATTCTCAACACTGCATCAGAGAAGAAAATCCTCTCCATTATTATTAAATAGTCAAAGGTATTAAAAGTTGAAGCTGTTTTAGGCCAGACATAGAAATAACTTGATTTTTAATCAGAAAAACTTATTTTTATGCTGAGATCTGTTCAAATAAACAATTTGCATTTGTTTGTATATCTTCATCTAAAAATTAAACAACTTTATTATGTCTGAAAAAAGAAAATAAAAAGTGAGCGTTAACAATCGCTGTCACATAAATTTTTACTTTTAATATCTTGCAAAAAATAATTTCTGGTTTGCTTCAGACATAACCATTACAACGTGAACAAGCATCAAAAAATAGAAAACTTCTGAAAACCCAAAATTTAATAATGTTAAATTATTTTCAATACAATTCGAATTTCGAAACTAGGAACAACAGCAAAAGCAAAGTTGAAGTTCCAATTATTATTTACTAGAGATTTCTAGACTGTTGCCGTCTTAAGAGAAAATTCTAGAACTCTCAGGAACGAGTGTTATTATCCTTAAAATTAAAAGTTTTTGGAAAATAAACATAATAAAATACGCTAATTTCTAATTATTCAACGTTTAAACATTTTTCCTCGTTAACAAATAAAAATTAAAGTATTTTGGAAAATTTGGAGTATCCGGTAAAAGAAGTTTCGTTTTCCTTCGCGAAATCAAAACAAACATCGCGACCTTTCGAGATCACGAAAGGTTGGTTCTGGTTTCATCACCCCACTGTATAAAAGACCTCTGCTGCATCGTAAGCGGCTAGTTTAAACGTGCATTGTTGCTGATTGAATCGGTGCTAATTGTTTCGTTCAAGTTTGTCTTATTTGTTTGTGTACGTCTTGTGGTGAAGAATGGCTACATCTGCTTTGAGACTGTTTTTTCC
Source organism: Tetragnatha montana (assembly GCA_963680715.1). Taxonomy (NCBI): domain Eukaryota; kingdom Metazoa; phylum Arthropoda; class Arachnida; order Araneae; family Tetragnathidae; genus Tetragnatha; species Tetragnatha montana. The sequence goes on from OY796685.1 coordinate 18,688,704, forward strand.
TTCTGCTAGAGGCGTGCTGTCCAAGTGTTGTCCTAAGCATAGTGCCGCCGTGAGATCATACTGGAGGCGAAATGTATTCTCAGAGCTCTCATCCGCTGTTCAGTCTATGGAGAACCGCATGCGTGACATGGACCGAGAGATGAGCCGCATGTTTGACGACGTCCAGAAAATGAGTCCTGTTAAGCTCCCCAATTTCTTAAATGCATTGGACTCTGTGCGCACCAAGGAAATTCCTGTTGTGTCAACTAGTGGAGATGGTCGAACATATCGAATTGAGCTCGATATGCAAGGAATGAAACCTGAGGATATTAATGTTACCCTTAAAGACCATGAACTGACGATTGTTGCTCGAGTTGATTCAACCAGATCGGATGGATCCAGAATGGTTAGAGAAAATAAGTACCACTACACCCTGCCTAAAGAGGTTAATCCTGAGATGATCCGGTCTTCTCTTGGTAATGGAGTTCTTACTATCGAAGCTCCTCTACCAGCATTGGAGAGTAAAGAAATTCCTGTTAAAATTGAAAGTTCAGAAAATAAGACTGACTCTAAGGAATGAACTAGCAAAATGTTTGTAACATTTTCATTTTAAGTATTGTATTAAAATTAAATGGGTTACCTACCCTTTGTAGATCAAAGTTAACAATAAATTCTTTTCCTACAAAAATTCTTGTTAATTATTTAGAATATTTATCTAACTTGTGAGTTACTAATTTTTTTAGTTGTATTCAATACAGAATTTACTATCTTAAGGTTTAACTATGTAATTGCCTGTAATGAATTTAATATCAAATTGAAAAAAAAAACACCTTAATGTTACAGGGGATAATCTGAAGAATCTGGGCCAAGCACCTTGACTGGTAGTGAGAAGGGCATTCTCGGACAACCCAATTGTATGGAAGTTAAATTGTTTTCTCGCCAATGAACAGAATTTGCAAAATAAAACTTAAGGCCTGGATTGTTTGGATTTACCATTACAGGCAATTTATTTAACCTTTTTCTTGGTAATTTTTTTTTCTGCATTGTTAAAAGAAAATTTCAATTAATACTAGAGATGTATGAATACTCTAGCCTGGTAGTGTTCTTGAACATTCCGCATAAGTATATGCATAGTAGTTGATTCAATAATTGAATACAGTCGGCTTAAGAATATTCCAGAAAACATCCTATAAACCAGACATGGGCAAACATTTTTAGGGAAGGGCCAGATAAAATAAAAAAATTTTTTTGGGTGATAGTTTTTAAAGTTGATTTTTACATCACACACAACTTATATTATATGCAACAATGGTAAAAAAACTTGGGCAAAGAAGTTACAAAATTGATTGTTCTTTAGAAGAGAATGAGGGCGCATGTGACAGATGAAACTATGATACTGAACTTCTAAAAGTTTTTCATAACCTGGTAGAAACTGGGTGAGCTGATTTGCAGCAGTGAAGTTAAATGGTGGTCTTATAAAGAACATTTTGTCCTATGTGTAATTGTAGGGGTTATTCAAAACCATGCCGCGGGCCGGATAGACTCGTCCGAAGGGCCGCATTTGGCCCGCGGGCCGTACTTTGCCCATGACTGCTTTAAACCATATTCTTGCCTCACATCTTCATTTAAAAGTTAATGCAATCTTGAAAATAAAATGGTCTTAGTTTACTAATTATACTTGTTAAGCTGTAGCACACCCTTGAATAGTATAGTTTTCATTATTATATTTTATAGTTAGATTCCTATACTTTATTATACATAGGTCTTCATGTTGATTTTGTGCACATTAGAGAATATAAGAGGAGCAATGGAATTTATTAGGTATTTGTTCCAAGGTATATTTTTGATCAGATAAAGTTTGCCAGCCAGTGGCACCACTGAAGACAAATAAAGGATATTGGCAAAATAACTTACCCTCTTTTCTATTTATCCTTTAAAAAACCCTATTATAAAATACTGATATATTTTTTTTGCTCCTCAGAACTTCACATCTATTTTGTAGCAAACAACATTTACAAGCAGATAGTGAATTACAAATCTATGATGGTAGAAAACACTGAACAGTATGAATTTATTAAACTAAAAATATTTTTTTATTCAAAATGAAAGAGGAAAATATTTACATTTGTTCAAGTGCAACACTTGTTAAAGCACATTTTAAAGAAACTTAAGTTTCTGTTTTCAGTTTCTTAGCAGGTGGAGATTCTTTTGTAGAAGTACCTTTGATAAGCCAAGATGTCAAAGCATTCTTCTTGGGAACATTTTCTGATGGCCTATATATAGTAAGTTAAAATAACAGTATAATTTATAAGTTAAGCAGAATCACATTATTAATTTGCAAAATTATAGTGAAGAATCCTACAAACTGTAAAATAATTAACCTTCAGGTATGAAATTGACAAAAGTCTGAAAACTTGCACAAACGATATTTTAACGATAAATGACAGTGGACTTTCAACAAGCAATAATACTGAAAATGCTACAGACGACATTAGTCATGACCTCACTTGCTTGTTTGGAAATGTTGATTGGTTCTGTACGGAATTACTTCCAATCACGGATGGAATCAACGTTTCCAAACAAGCAAGTGACGTCACACTAATATTGTCTATTTCACCTATCCTATTTATAAACAATATTGCTTTCATAAAAAGTAACATGAGTTAGAAATTACCTTACACAAAAACAATAAAAATTATGGGACCAAGATTTAGCACATCAGTAAATCACATTTGCTAGTTAAAATAATAAAATTTGTCAAAAATTAATCATGCATAATTCTCTGTGAATAAACATACATTTATAATAAAACTTTGAAAATAATATTAACTTTTGATGAAATGGAAACTAAAATAAAAGGTAATTGTAATTGCAACCATCTGTAGGGGAAAATAGAATAGAGCTCTCATTTACTCTAGAGAGAATATCTCTTAGAAATTTTATTGGTTTTATAGACATAATCAGAAACAATAGATATTAAAGTAGTATAAAAATTAATAACCAAAAATATGATAACTTCAAGGAACATAAGGATTCTATTTAGACTTGGAGATTCAGAACTTAATAAATTAATTTTTAGATGATTTATTACTTAATATTGTTAAAACATTAACTTACTATTTCAACTTGATTGAAAGGTTTTACCTGGATTTCAAACTTTCATTTTTATAAATTAATTATTGATTTACCCATCAGTTATAGGATTTTTTTCTGTTATATTTATGCATGTATTATATCAAATTACATTTTATTTTTTTGAATAGAGGATAGTTATTTTTTTTAGGCGAAATAAATTGAAAATCTTTAAAACCTTAAACTTTTTAATGCCTGATTTGATTATTTTTAGTAATGCCATTTTTAAAGGGAATTCATTGGAATTTCTTCTGTTGCAGATTTTATAGGTTTAGGTTTAGAGCATTGTGTTCTTTCCAATTACCTAATTTTTTAAATTGATATTTTAATTTTCCACCAATTAAATGGATTATTTGTATTCAACACTGAAAAATAGCTTATAAACATGTATCATAAATCTAGATCACTTTTATTTGATTTTTGCCAACCATTTTTTTAAATAAAAAAATAAATTTTACAGACTGATTCCAGTCTGTTGTTATCAGTGGCGGCTCGTCCATAGGAGCACGTGAACTCCCGATAAAAAAAAAATTGAAATACGTCAAAAATAACAAATGAAATGCTTAGTGTTCGGCACTAGTTAACTAGAACTAGTTGCAACTAGTAGTTAACTACCGATCAACTAGTAGTTTAACTACTTTTGGTTTAAACTAGTTTAACTAGTAGTTGAACTACTTTTTTTAATAACTCTACTAGTTGAAACTACTTTCAAATTTTCAACTACTTTAAAAAAATTTTTTGTTTAAAATTTCAAAAATATTTAAAATTTTTATCAAAATATACAAAATTTACACTGCTATTTATAACTACAATGTCATGGTAGAGTACTCAAATACCATACCGTAACTACTAGTTACAACTAGATTTTCCCAGACTAGTTAGTAGTTAACTACTTTTTGACCACTAGTTGCCGAACACTAGAAATGCTATGTAATAAAAATCTATTCCAACTTATAGCTTATTCAGGATGAGCTTCCATCCCCTCTTCTGTTCTATTTGTGATATTTTTACTTAATTGGATTTTCAAAATTTAATTGTGAATCCCCATTTGAAATACCCACAAGCCACCACTGGTTGTTATTGAGATAATTTCCAACTGAAAACCTTTGAACAACATTCTTCAAATTGAATTTGTTGGAATTTGTTTCAGGTTTGACCCTTTTTTTGCAGTAGATTTATTGGACTATACAGTAGTTACAAAGAGTTAAAAAATTATTTTATTCCTAAAAATAGGCATTACTTGTATGGCTTAAGACATTCAATAGAATTATTCTTAGAAAAGTTGACTAAAGTTGATACAGGATGCATTTGAAGATTTTCAACTGGTTTTAAAAGTGGGAGAGCCTAGAAAAATTAAAGCACATACTTTAAGTAAATATAAACCACAAACTATAGACATTTAAGTTATACTGCAAAGGTAGATGTAATATTAAATACTCTTCCATAAAAGAACTAGATTTAGTTCATGTAAAATTAATTATATCTTAGAAGACGAGGAAAATATTACTAGTATTTTCCTGTTAGTAAAGGAATATAAAGGACAAAAGGAATTTTAAAAATACATACATCTTTAGTAGGTACTCTTCCAGTATCTAGCCACATAGATACTTCATCCTTTCCTGATAATATAGCCTAAAAATGAAATACAATTAATTAAATCATCAGAAAATTAAATGGCTAGATTCCAATAAAATCTTCTTTTTTCAGCTTTAGGGGTTTTAAAGTTATCTCAAAATTGGGTACCTCAAAACCTTCCCCTTTATACTGTAGATTCTCGGTTTTTTTTTTTTTGCTTTTTTGTAACTAATTGTCACTATATAAATCATGCAAAAAAACTAATAGTAACTAAAATACACTAATTAGCAAGTTCTTATTTAATTTTTATGATTTGAAAATGAGTTGCAGACTAGTTTATCATGGAAAAAAATTACAATTCAAATTTGTAACAAGACACTAATGAAACATGTAACAATTAGTGTACTTATAACAATCATGGATTATACAACAACCGAATAGAAAATAAAACAAAGCATCATTGTAAATAAATCAAACTTTACAGGCATTCTATGATGAACAAATGAAACTGTTTTTGATGAATCCATGGTGATTACAGAATAACTGTACATAACTTCTTTCTGAAAAAGATAAGCAATGTTAAAAATAGTTCAAAATTCTGAACCCTATGGGAGATACTTTATAATGAATTGATAAATAAGATTATTAGTATGGTACCAACAACATTTCCCCAACACACACACAAACAAACCACTTTTTTACTACCAAAATGTTCTTTAAAAATACAAGAAAGTTTTGATTTTACAATGAAGTGATAAGGCAAGATCCTGTTTCTTATCTAAAATTATCCGTTCCTTATCTATTATCTTTATCCATAATCAAATGAACTATACGGATCAATAATTAAAAAAGTTTTTCTCTGGAAAACATTTACCAAAATCTTTTTTCTAGAATACAGACTATAAAACTCCTAATCACACTAAAAGTAAAAAATGAAGTGGTTCAAAATAAGAATATTCAAAGGTCTGAATGTAGAACTACTAACTAAAGGAACTATCAGAAATCAAATCAATCTATTGAACATAGAACTAATTCTTAGAGTAACTTTTAAGAAGAACTACATATTATTACATAAAAACAAACATAATAACAAAACACTACTTTTCAACAGAGCCAGATAAAATTAAAACCTGTCTGCAAACTTATTTTTTTTTTCAAAAAGTTTTCTGTAGGAATTTTATATTATTTCACCCTTACAATTAATTCTAATTTCTAACCCTTTTTTATTAAATATACTAATTATTTTCAAAATCACTATATTTTATCAATTTCTGTTGCTGTTTGAGAAACTTTTAATTTTCTTTCAAAAATCGCAAAAATATATATAAAAAATTGTAAACAAAAGCAATCAAAAAAAAAAAAAAAAAATTCAGAAAATTTTTCTGCAGTGGAGCAAAATTTGCTGTGATGCTGTTTGCGCATTCGTGTATATAAAAATTGGCTCTGCTTTTCAGAGTATCTTACCGTTGGACTTTTCCAAATATCAAACAGCCCAGCCATAGTGAGAAGCTCGGGTCCATTCCATTCCTCAACTTCCTCCACAGAAGAAATTTTTTTAGTAAATATGTCTGGACCACTTGTTTGTGGGAAGTATATAAAGTAAGGTTGTTTTTGTTTTGAACCAATAATTTTCCACTCATAAAACCTATAAGAGAAAAACTACTGTCAGAGATAACTGGACAGATCACATAGTATGTTAAAATGCAATCATTTAAGACAAATTAAATTTCAACACTTCTATATTTTCCCATTTTATTTCAATTAGATTTCAGAAAACTTATTACTCAAGGAAATTTTTAAAATATTTCAGGCTCTCTCAAGCCCAACATTTTTAATATTATATGTATTTAACACAAAAATGGGATTAAAATTTTGTAAGCAGCAATTTTCCATTGACTACTACTTGTTTTTTTTTTTGTTCAAATAAGTTTCAGGTTTTTTCTGCCCCAAGGGGACCTTGCATTCACAAGGCAGGATTTAATTGACATGCCTAAAAAAAGGGGTCAGTGATTCTAAACTAATTAGAGTTTATTGTTTAAGGTTTGATCAAGGCTATATAAGAATATAAATAAACCATGTTTAAAGAAAACAGCACATATCTAAATATATAGGACAAAAATGTATCAAACACTAGTTATGAAGCTTTATCAAATAGAAGTCTAAACAAGTTTTTTAAGATAAAAATTAAATACTTGTTTTCCTAAGGTGTCTGAAGAAAATTAGTTATAATTAGAGATTTATAGAAAAGGAAAAATACTAGTTTTTATTGCTACTCATCTGGAAAATTTGAATCTGCCAGCTCATTAAAGCACTAGGAAATGGTAATTTAAAACAAATAAGAAAATATATAAGTTTTTCTCGTAATATTTTTAAAGTAATAACTAAACTCAAAAAATACCCATCAGCAAGAATGATGCAACGAAATCCAGCACTGGCAGATCCCCTAAAAGTAGGCTTTTCAAGAAGACCTTCTATACGGCAGTTGTTTGTCTTTAATGAACATTCTTGCAGAGTACCTTTGTACCAGGAAGGAATGAGACCCCAGCGCATAGGAGTTATAGCATATTCAGTCACAATGCCTTCTTTTGGAAACATGCGTGCATTTACCAGCACAGGACTGAAACAAAAAAGCGAGCTAAATATATCAGGATTCACTATCTAACCACGGCTTACTAGATACATATACAGGCTAGCCGAGTACAGAAATCATTGCAAATCCAGATGGCATTATTGGACAAACTGGCAAAGCATATTCACAGAGTTGAAGGCAGTGGGTGATATAGGTAGGTCTTGTAGCGCTCCAAGCGGGAAAAGTTGTCAAATGGTTTTCATTGTTTAAAACTCGGCTAGCCTGTATAAGTATCTAGTAAGCCGTGATCTAACATAGTAAAATTTTAGGAGTTTTTAGGAGTAAATTGGAAAAAATTCAGATGTGTAAATAATTATTAACCTTATACTACTTTACATGCTACAAGCAGAATGAGTTTGGAATGAATCATGGAACAAAGAATTGAGGAAAAAGAGGTTAAAATTTCACATTTCAGCAATTACTTCCACCAAATCGATAACAAGCTTCGTGTTGCTCTTGGATTCAGGAGTTAGAAGGGAAATTAAAGAGAAAACATAATTTTCAGGAGATTTAATGGCCTTAAGAAAAATAAAGCATATTACAGGAGGCGTACCAATCCTGTATTATATAATAAGATAAATTTCTAAAAATAAAAGTCTTTGATTTAGGCACCTAATTAGAGTGTATAAGTTATCAATTACTACTTTATTATTGATTGTATTCACATTCAATTTGAAATTAGCATTTGCATTTTAGATGCAAGTCATGCCATTTCAGCTAGCTATTCACAAATTGTGAACCTGTTCATCCAGACAGACGGAAACCTGAGATCCGACAACAAGTTCATTTTATTTATATAAAGGTTATCAAATACAGTTTAGTAAAAATAGGTTTCAAACAGAAAAGATGCATAAAATACACTGAACAAAATGTACATTCCTTAATTTCAGCACTAAGCCAACCTCTGAAAATCAGAGTTTTCTTATAATTAAATGAGAATTCTCAATTTACTACTATACCCAGAACCCCTTGGTGTTAAAGACATTCTGCATAAAGTTCAAGCTAAATGTCTAAATTATTAAGAGATCATTTTGTTCGAATTCTTAGCTCACGAAGCATATAAAAACCAGGGCTCATACTCACTTAGAAATATTTGTAGCAGTCAAAAAGTAAGTTCTGAGTGAATTCATTACATTTAAACCAAGGATGTAGATGAAATCAGAAAATCGCGAATTTCCCTTTAAGTTGTTTTCGCTGCCCGCATCCTCGTTGTCAAAATACCAACTTTACAGGAAAATCGGAAGCATGAATGAAAATTTGGGATTTTTCATTGAAATTCCGGCTTGTTATACAGGTTTTTTTACAGGACTTTAAGAAGCCTTTTACAAATTAAAATTCAGGGAAAAATCTAAGAAAATTATCAAAATTGGTGCAGTTTTAGAGCAGAGACTGCTAAAATAAGCAATTTGTAGCAGTATATGTAGCAGAATTTTTGTTTTGGAGCAATTGTAGCAGGTGTGTGAGCCCTGAAAAACTGTAATGTATTAAACATGACAATCTAAGTATAGTATCTGACCATTAGGGATACGGGAATAGACAAGCAAAAACAAGATAGTGCTTTTAAAAATCAAGGAAGGAATATATATGGGTACAAGATAAACAAATGAATCAATATTTTAAAGTTTTCAAGGAAAAGATTTACCTGGAACTTATTTATTAAGAAAATGAAGTGGCAGATTTGAGATTTATTAGCCATAGTCACTTACGATATTTGGCTGGGAGAGAGATTGTAATTTGGTTGATAGTTTTGCCACTGTTGTTGCTGAATCCATGGTATGCTGTCTTTGGTTTTTGAATACTGGCATGTTGCACGTGTGATTCCGGTTTTGTCTAATGTGCTAAAAAAATAAAAGAAATTTATTTTTGATTTTAATTACCGATAAAAAAAATTGTTGCAAAACGAAAATAGATTCTCTACCAGGCTGTTCTTCCACACATTTCTTTTTACTACATCAGGTAAAATTGGACCCCTTTCAATTCCACAGAGAAGCTATTCAATTTCAAAGGATGAGTTCTTATTTAGTGCCGAGACCAAAATTTAAGGTTTGTTTGTTTTTGTTTGTAAACTCCGACAGGCCAGGCGCGCTTTTTTTTTTTGCATATTTATTGAAATTCTTTTAACAACCAATCAGAGCTCTCCCCTTCCGTATTGCCATATATAAATTCAAAAATCTTAAGAAAATAATTATGAAACAACTCCATTACATTTTATAAATTTTCTAACCTTTTAGAGGAGTGAGAATAATAGAACAATTAATTACAATTTAAAATTAGTTTTTCAAAAGATTCCAAAGAATCTTATTTTTAAATCAGCTGTTTTTATTGTTGATGTCACGTGATTGAGATTGTTTACAAACAAACACGTTAATTTACAAACATTGCTCATACCGTGCCGCTTCTTTTACCGCCCCTAAAATAGGATAATCATTTTCAAAACGCTCCCTTACAATTAAAAAAACTATTATTTTGATTTGCAACACAATTTTTGGAAATATTTTTCATAGCCATCCCGTGTTACCATAATACTATAGTTCACTTGCACTATTTATTGGTTGCAGTACAACATTTCCTTTACCTTTTATAAATGCTTCCTAGACATTTGCTTCCATAAATTTCTAGTTTTTTCATCAAAATATTTGGTCAAAGTTTAAAGTTTTATGTGAAAACCGAGTAACAGCCTCTAAAAACATGTCAACGATTTCTGATTTCATGTTAAAAGTATTAATCAGTTATGATAACATTCGAGGTATTCATTAAATTTTATTTTATTAAAACTATTTTCAAATTTCAAGACATTAAATACTGAAAATCTGAATAAAAACCATTTTTATTATTAGTTCCCGTTTTATTAAATGAACTGCATTATTAGGGCTGATGATTACTGATCTGCATTATTTGGAATGATTATTAGGGCAGATGAGACACTTGAAAGGCATGATAAATCTAGTTACATATATATTGGTGAAGCAAAAATAATAAATTTAAGGTTCTTGAATCAAGGGTGTAGCCAAGTGAAGGATTTGGGGATAAATCCCACTCTTTCCAAAAATACCTCATAGCCTCCCCTGAATTTGTAATCATAGCATTAAAATAAATCATGAATAATTATATGCATTTTTGTATAAAAAGTCCTTGTAATAATAAATTGTGTATGAGAAGACGTCTAAAATTTTGGTTCTTACGTATCATCCCGTCAGCAACCACCAGATTCAGTGGTACAGTCTATGAGATTTGGTAATGTTCTTTCAATCAAGCGGCTCGATTGATAGGATGATACATAAGTACCAACATTTTTACTTTAGAACTAAGTCCTTTATTCAAATGCATTACCAATGGACTTGAAAAACACGGGTGAATGGCAGTTCATGTTGTAGATTTGAAACAATTGCTTAACTTTTTTATAATCACATTTAGTTATATATTTCATTATTATAATGTGTATAACAATCTTGTTCTAGGAAAACCTGTGGACTCAAATACTTTGTTTTGGGATGCTGTCATCATTTCTGCAAGTGATGAAAATCAGGAAGATGGCTTTAAACAACATATTTCTGAAAAAGAAAAGAGAGGAGAGCTACCCTTATCAGTTCCATTCCATGTGTTTGCTGATCCACCGGGGTATAAAATAGGTCTGTTTAAGGAAGAATCTTTTAAACATAGTAAAATATTCAAGATTTTACTTGTAGCTTAAATTTTCCCAGAACATTCAAAACATTTCACAAATGTGCCTCTTTAAGAGCAATTACTGTCAAGGTTCTCACTAAAGGGACTGATTTGTGAGCACACTTTATGCTTTTGAATAATCTTCAAAATTGACACTTCCCAGTCATATAATCTTTTTCAGAGAGGAAAAAGGCATGGCTCTTAATTAAAGCTCTTTATTAGTGTTCGGCAACTAGTGGTCAAAAAATAGTTAACTACCAACTACTAACTAGTCTGGATAAATCTAGTTGCAACTAGTAGTTAACTATTTTTTCCTGGGACTAGTTGCAACTAGTAGTTAACTGTTTCCCAAAGTAGTTAACTACTAGTTAACTAGTCTATTTAACTTTATAACCTATTTTTTGCCCAAATTCTAATACATCTTTCTTATCTGTATCACAAAAAACTCGCAAAAAGGGTCTTTAATTCTGGTTATGGTATTTTGAGTACTCTACCATCATAATTAAATTTGTTTCAGTACAATTTTTTCTATATTTTGATAAAAATTTTAATAAGAATTTTTTTGAAAGTATAGTTGAAATTTTGAAAGTAATTTCAACTAGTAGTTATTAAAAAAAGTAGTTCAACTAATAGTTGAACTAGTTTAAACCAAAAGTAGTTAAACTACTAGTTAACTACTAGTTGATCAGTAGTTAACTACTAGTTGCAACTAGTTCTACTTAACTAGTGCCGAACATTACTGATTTGTGAGCACACTTTATGCTTTTGAATAATCTTCAAAATTGACACTTCCCAGTCATATAATCTTTTTCAGAGAGGAAAAAGGCATGGCTCTTAATTAAAGCTCTTTATTTTGTATAATTCTTGCTGCTTGTGACTTTTTTTTGCATATTTGCAGGTATTATGTAAATTTCTGTACCACTTCTTTTAATCTAATTGAAGTTTATACACTCTTTAACAGGGTTGTTACGTTTAAAACACTTTGTTTAAAACACTTGTTTTAAACACGTTTAAAACAAAGCAAAAAAAACATTGTTTAAAACACATGTACTTTTTTAGTAATTCTTTTTTCTATGAACAGATGGCATTAGTATATAAAAGTTAGTATTTACTTTCAACTGATTTTGATTTTTTTCTAGAAAGTTATTTAATAAAAAATACAAATAAACTTGTTTGAAAATCATATTTTTTTATAATTCACCTGTTCTTTATGTTTTATTTTAATATTTTAAACGATCAATGCTGCTAATGTCGTCACAATATGCAATGAACTGAAAAGGACTGAAATGAATATGCCATATAATAACTTATAAATGTTCAGCTCTTAAACCTTTTAGCAAAATATATAGACATTTCCAATGTTAAAGCTGAAAATGTTGACATTAACATATTTCCAAAACAATCATTTTACTTCAGCCAAGCTCCAAGAAACAGGTGCTAAAAAGCTCAAGATGCCATCTGATGTCAGGGGTAGCTTTGTTAATCCATTTTTAATTTTAAAAATTTAATTTAATTTTTTTAAAATCATGTTTTTTTTTAGAATTTCTGTGTCGAGGGTAAAAAAAAACAAATAAAACGTTTTAAACAAAAAAAAACACGTTTAAAACAAAAAAAACACGTTTTTTGTTTTTTTTAGAAAAAAACTTTTTTTTTTCCAACCCTGCTCTTTAATAAAACAGGGATGAAAAAGTACAGTTTGACAGTGTCTTAACATTTAATTTCATTTTATATTTGACCATTGAATTGCTAAACTCTTACTTAAAACTTAAAACTATAAAGATACAAAATGTTTTGAAAAGAATTTAAGTTTCTGAATTTAAAATATATTACACTATTAATATCTTAAAATTCAAGGTCAAAACTGTATCATATAACTTTAAAGAATTTTTGTTACGAAAAAAATTAATTTAATTTTAATTGTTGTTTAATTTTTAATAGGTTGTGGTGGATCAACTATGTTTGTTTTGGAAAAACTTTTTGAAATATATGGAAATGAAATGTACAGCATGAGGTTACTTCTGATCCCAGCTGGAGGATACAGTCAAAGACTTCCAAATCTGTCAGTGGTTGGAAAATTGTTTAGTCCTCTACCTTTTAAAGGAAACAGATATCAAATGTTAGATTTGATATTAGCATGCTATGTTCCTTTATTAGAACGCATGTCTCCTGGTGTGCTTTTAGTTAGTTCAGATGCTATCATAAGCTACAGTCTGAGTGTCGATGGTAATCTTATTTTCATGTTTTGCATTCTTTTTATGAAGCCTACATATCTTTCAGATTAGATCTTTTGTCATCAGTTGTAACTTTCTACTTATTTCCATCTCAGTACTTAAACTGTTGAACAGAAACAAAATCATTGACTATTTTTAAGTGTTTAATCTAATCTTAGCCCTCTCATAAAAATACTTTAAAAAGGTAATTTCTTTTATACTTTTCAATACTTTATTTAAAATTTCTGTTAAAAAACCTAGTCAAGCCTATTTTGTAAACTAGAGATAACAGGAGAATTCACATTACTTAATGGAATAAGTAAATTTGTTTAATTTCATTATCTGTCTCGCTAAATATTGCCAAGTTGTTTTAGACTCCAAATGTTAGAAATATCGCCAAAAATTATGATCTATTACAATATATAGTTATATCTATAAAACCATAAAATTTGGGGGATATTTGAATATTTTTTGTCTAAAACTCCTTGGTGATATTTAACAGCAAATTAACCATAGGTAACTTGGAGTTCATTAAGCTAACATTGTTTTTTAGATCCATGGACCTTTGAAAATGAAGGATTTACTGCCTTAGCACACCCTTCTCCTCTTAAAATTGGTACTAATCATGGTGTATATGTTTTGCCCCCGATTGAAACTAACAGTGGCTCTACTTTTATGAGTGAGTGTTTGAGAGTTCTTCAAAAACCAACAGTTGAAGAAATGATAGATAAGGGAGCTGTCATCAAAGATGATTCAGGTAAAGTATATGTTTCAGGTTATACTGTGTTTAATTTTTTCGTGTGGTAAAAAAGATACTAATTGAATCAATCGTCAGTTTGAAAAAAGGAATAAGTCCAAAAAATGGCAAATTGAATTTTTGAGCTAAAAAATCTCCAAGCTTCGCTCTATACCACAAGCTTTCCTCTATAAATAGGTTCCTGAAATTCATGTAAACATTTGGTTGTTACACAATGAAAATTCCATTACTTTTATAGTTTTGTTTTCTTCCCAAAACCCAAATTTTGGACTCATTCCCTTTTTCAAATTGATGATTCAATTGATTCAAAGCCACCCTTTTATGTTTTATGTTACTAGTCTTTATAATTGTCATATAAAGCCTTATTATCACATTATTGCAGTAAAACTGTTAACTCTAAGTCTAGGTAATTTCAAGGTCTTTTGATCAAAATTCTTTTTATCATTAAGTAAGTATTAAATATAGTTCCTGTTTGCTAAGATTTTGTGTGTGCTAATTAAAATTTTTTGAATGCTTCTGAAATTCAACTAAATATCAATTGAAGGGCTTGGGAGAGATGAAGGGGTTATGAAAACAAAACAGGTACATACTGTTTGTTCATGTTTTTTTTTTACTTTTTATTTATTTTCCAAAAATATTAAATGTTATTAGTTCCTTTGATTTAGCTTTCTTTTCAATAGTTTCCACCAGGGTTGTTATGTTTAAATCACTTTGTTGAAACAGCCATTTTAAACATGTTTGAAATACTTGTTAAAACGGTTGTTTTAAACATATTTAAAACAGTGCACTAAAAACATTGTCCTTTGTGGATGGAGCTTGGATATTCCAAGTGGCATAAGAAACAACAACAAAATCATTGTTCAAAACAAATTTATTGTTTATTTGATACAATTTCAATATTTATCCCATTAAAAAATAATCAAGTTATTTTGGAGTCTAAGAAATCAAATATTGCCAAATTTTTATCATTATCAATAATACTATAACTGTAAATTTTGATTGGTTGTTGGTAATTTTTGGCAATATTTCTAGTCTTATACCCCGTTCACACATGAAAAGTTAATCTAGATTAAGTGCTAATCTAGCTTAAGTCGAGCATGTGTGAACGAACTGGATTAGATTTAATCTAGATTAGCGAAAAGAAACTGGATTAACTTTAATCTAGTTTCCCGAACTAGCTTAAGTAGGTTTGACAGTGTCGCTCTCTAGCGGCTGCTATGGAACTTCATTCACGCATGTGTCAATGAACATCATCCGACCGCCGTAAAACCACTTTCCAGGCAGAGGAAAGTTAAGAGGATATGAACAAAATGGTTGTTAAAAAGGAAGAAGAATTGGTCCATCCGAAAAAATTAATTTCTTTGAACGAACTGTCTTAGTTTTAAGCTAGCTCAGAGATAGTTAAGAGTTTAAGTTATAGTGGCGACATCTACTAAGAGAAATAAAAACAAAAAACACTGCAAACATTTTTTTTTATTTGATATTACATCAGCACAGCCGCTTGTAAATTAAATATATTTTCGAAAGGGATAAAGAAATTGGACACCCCAAGAAGAAAAATAGCTATTCTGCAAGTATAAGTGCAAAGTAAAAAAAGTTTGAGTGGTAGACTTAGGCTTAGAGACGAACTCTTGGACGGCAGCCATTTTCTTACTCGTAGCGCCACCTGGACGAACTGTCTGATTTAATCTAGTTTAGTGAATAGAAACTGGATTAACAAGTGTGAACGGGTAAAAATAAGCTAGCTTAAGTTAAACTAGATTAAGTTCTCTCTTAAGTTAATCTAGATTAACTTTTCATGTGTGAACGTAGTATTAGGCGTTTAAAACAGTTGAACAATTTTAAGCAGGAGATATTGCAGAAAATTATTGTTAAGTTTTTTACATACTAGTGATGTTTGTCTTGCAGTTTAGAAAATACATTTTTCTTTCTTTTTAAAATAATTAAATTTAAATTATTTTGATGTATTCAAAATTTTCTTCTTTAAACCCTTATTAATTGAAAATGTATTGCCCACAAGGGGAAAACACTTTAAATGTTTCAAAACACATTTTAAACAAAAAACATGTTTGTTTTTTTTAAATAAAAACTTGTTTTTTCCAACCCCAATTTGCACCTTTGTAATGACTTTTATTTAAGATATTGATTTGTTTTATTCATTAAAATTAAAACTAATTTCTCTTACATGGTTGCTGTTTGTTTGGATTTAGCAGTATTAACAAAACCTAATAATATACAGTTCAGTCTTTGATTGGGTTGGTATTATGTTTTAAATATGATTATTTTCATTTCATTACATTTCATAGATTCTGAAGAAGAAAAGGTGTTCACTGATAGTGCTTTTTTCTTTGACCATTCCATTTCTAAGAAACTGACAAGGTTTTACAAGAAACATAAGCCACTTAAATGTGAACTCAGCTCCTATGGTGATTTTCTACAGCCCCTGGGATCCTGTGCAAGCCCATTTTACATAATGGATAAAGTCACAAGTGAAACTCTGGCTCAGCTTAGGTCAGCTCTTTATGCGGAACTCTTTGAAACGAAACTATCAATCATGGTTCTTAAAAATTCGAATTTCCACCACCTAGGTACAATGAAAGAGTATTTGCAGACACTCTGCTGTGAAAATGAGTTTTCTAAGGCATTCCCAATGACCAGGTTCGCTTCTAGTATCTATTCTGTATTAAGTCTCTCTCCTCTGTTCATTGAGGGGACAGTGGTTCATTCGGTTGTTCATCCGTGCTCAGTCATTCCCAAGTCATCTGTTGTAGAGTACTCCAACATTGAGGTTGCCGTGGAGGTTGGTTCCAACTGCATCCTCAGTAGCATTCAGTTGCCTGGACATGTGGTGCAGAGGTTTCCGCACCCCATTCCCGATAACACATTGCTGCATTCCGTGATACTGAAGGAAGGATTTGTTACCTTGGCTTTTGGTATTGAGGATGATATCAAATTAAGCCATAGTAATGTTCCTGAGATGAAGTACTTCGGTAATAGGTTTAGAAGCTTTCTCAGGAAGGCTGACTCCTTATTTAGTGAAAGTGAAGTTTCTCTGTGGACAGCAAATCTTTTTCCTGTGTGTGCTACTCCCTATGAATCATTTAAAAGAACTGTTCAAACCATTGTGTGCCTCTTAGAAGGTGTTGATAGTAATTTGAACTTTATTTTAGAAAGAAAAGACTTCCAATGGGTCTCAATGAAGGATGTTTTATTACTTAAAGATACTCAAGGAACTATAGATTATTTAAATACATTGCTGAAAAAAATTTCTCCAAGCTGAATGTATAAGAATATAGTAATTGCTGTTTGGTTTGGAAACAAACAACTGATTTGATTGAAATTAATCTTTGTCTTGCCGACTAGTCATACTGTGGAAAGAAATTTTTTAAACTATCTTTATAATTATAAATTGCTATTTTTATATGTTTTAAGCTTGTATTTCTGAATGACTTTATTCCTGTATTGTGAAATGCATGTATAATGGAATCAAATATGTTTTAACAAACAATTTGGTTGATTTCTAAACCAACATTTCTTTCCTACTTTGCAAGTTATTGTATTCCTTATTTATTTAAAGAACAATTTTACTCTATTTATATTTTGATTTTTCTGATACTTAAACATTTGAATATTATTTGGATATTTATTATTCTAATGTTGTGGATTATTTGAAACTGAGTTTTTAACAACTGAGAAAGCCAGGATATTTGTATTGATGATATGAATAAACATAATTTTACTATAACTTTGTTTATTTAATTTTTAAGTAACATCATCAAAATATATTTCTAAATTATGTTGATTACAGAAACGTTTAAAACTCCTACCATTTGTATTCAATTCTTTTTAAGAAATAATTATAAAACTTTAGAATATTGATTGAATCAATAAAATATTCCAAACATAGGTTCTGTGGATCTGATTAATAAACTTCATAATAGATGTTTTTCTTGAATTTAAACACTGATGTTTCTAAAGGTTAAATTGGTATTTCTAAATTTTCTTTCGAAGATTATAGAAATGAATGATTTTTAAGCTATTTGGATATCATTATCAGTATGTACTAAAAAGCAAAAGTTTTACTATGTGCTTCAAATAAAAGGATTACTTCACTTTTTTCATTCATGTTAAGCTTTACTATTAAAAGTTGGAAAAGAAAGTAAGTTCCATAATTGAGGCACTTGCTGCAACAAGATATCTTCATTGTAAAGCTATTGGAGTTAGCTTGTTTTTGCTTCAAGTGCTTCAATTAGGGAATATGTTCTAGAAAGGCAGAATGATTACAGGGTTGTTAAAATGATATTTACATTACATAACTATAAAGAATGAGCTTTTTTGTACCACATGAAAATTTTATGGAAAAAAAGGAATTTTTCTGTTTATAATGAATGAAACATAATATTTCAAAAGCCGATTTTTTTCACTTGATATGGTATAATAGTTTGTAGAATAGAAATGAGTTATACAATTGGTAGTTCCAACTTGGTTTTTTAACACTTATTTTAGGTCATCAGTTTGGTTTTTGAAAAGGTTAATAAATTCTCTTTTTTACTTGATCATCATTTATGTCATGACAGCCCAGCCATACTGAACCAGAAGTTTCCAACTGCCCCGGCTAGCAGCCTAACTCCTCCAATTTCTAATTTTGAGGATTAAACACATCTACCTACCGAAGCTTTGGTCTTTGTCTTACCAAAAATCAAGTCCTTCTTTCTTTTCCTCTATGAGAAGGACACCAGGTGAGTTACAGTGAGTTACGCTATACCCCTGGATGCTGGGTAGCTCAGAAACTTAGGGGTTGCCACACCCAGTACCCATTCAAAAATAAGCGATCCCTGACGAGTTTTTACTTTATAAAAGCAATCAAGTCGCAAAACACCTGATCGTTTAAAAATGACGAATTAAAAAAACTCTTCAGACTCCTTTCAGTTTTAGAAATATTGAAAAACTATTTTTACTCGTGAAATATTATTAGAGATTATTTTACTGTATACATTCACATTAGAGAGGTTTTACTGGTATTAAAGTACGTAACTGAGATTTTTGACTTTTTACTTCATTTGGAGTATTAATGAATCAAATGAAACTATTTAATTTTGATGCAGTTTAAAAGGTTTTCAAGAATTTAGCAATTTGATCTTATCTTCAAAATAGCATTCTGTTTCTCTCTGGAAAGTTTTTATTTGTCTTCATAAGAGGCTTTCTAAGAAGTTAATTATGTCGAATAAAAGCATAAAAAACACTTAAAGGGGTAATTACAAATGTGCGATTTTACGTCCAAAATTTGGTAGTTAAATTGGTACATTATTTGGATGACAATTTCCTTAATATAAGTTTTTTCTCCAACTTCTTTATACATATAATAAATAGTTTAATGATATTTTGAAGCATAGTAGTTTAAAGATATAATCCAAAATCCAAGTTTTGAGAAAAAATAATGGAATTTTTATTCTATAACAACTTGATTTTTGCTGTAGATTTAGAAGTCTCTTTAGAGTACAAAACACCAGTTGAAAAAAAAATATGTATACTCAAAAAATATGGGATCCGTTCATTTTTTCCAGACGTTCATTTGCCCGACAATTCTCCTTCCTTCCCGTTTTTCGCATTGACGATGATGATGTCGAGCAACTGATTGTCGGGATTTCGAACTAGACCCAAAAAAAAAAATATTTTTATGGTTGAAGAAAGTTGAGGGATTTCTTTTTATACCTGAACAAAAAAAAACGGTAAATATGTTCTGAAATTAGATTTTCACTTAGTTTAATGCATAAATGTGAAAAGTAGAAAATCTTATTAAGAAATTAAGTTATAAAATGAAATGAAAATGAGTCATTTAGTTAGTTTAATGAATGTCAATGGAATCAGTCATTAACTGGATAAAAATAATATTTTTACCTATTTTATTGCACATTTGTTGAAAGTGTCATAATTTGAGTTTATTGAATGTTAAAGTATATTATTATCCATTGATTAAAAAATAAATTTTACTTTCTCTTAATTTACAGCACACAAGTGAATTAAAATGTGAAACTGAGTCATTAAATCACTTTAATCAATGTTAATGGAGTCAATCATTCACTGGATATAACTCGAAAATTAAATTTTAATTTTCCCTAAATTTATATCAAAAATTTAAAACATAAAAATACCATGACATAATATAAAGACCAGACCAACAAATTAAGTTAAAACTTTCACCTCCAATTTAAGAAATGTACGTAAAAACTGTTGCATAGTTATCAAGCTCACTTCTAGGGGCGACATCCCTCTATCGAGGGTAGATACTTATTTGCAGTAAACGCTCACATGTGGAGTATAAATCTCTGAAATACTTTAGAACCCTAAAAGTCATTTCACTTATTTATGGTCTTCATTCTCTTTTTCAAACTAACCTTTAAAAAATAAATTCTAAAAAGATTTTTGCGTTGCGATTTTTTGCAATGATTTTGAAGGCTTTTCATTTCGAAAAATTTCAAAAACGTAAACTAATTAATCCAAATTTGCATAAAATGTGCTCCAGATCCCCTTAAAAGTTATAATAAAACGCTAATCACTTCAATCTGTAACTAATAAGTATATTACAGACGGATCTAGGCGTTGATATTTGGCTAGCTCGCGTTCTTTGGCGACTTTTCTTAGTTACTCACCTGGGCGTTTCTGATGAGTGTGGCAACCCCCCTCATCCGCTCAGCTTGCGCTTCTCCAGCATAAAAGAGAGCGAAGTATGCTCGAGAGAAAGGATTCAATGCACTCATGATCAGAAGTAACTCCGTATCGGAACTTACGGAAACTCGCCATGAGTGAAAATCGAGCTTTCCTAGACTTGAAAAAAGTTTGTTGCGTTAGATTTTTCTGTTATGAACTTTCTTGATTGATGTCAGCGATTTTATCCTACAGTTAGTCGCTTGGTAAGTACTACATTTAAATAAACGCAAACGATATAACTGGATTTTATTCACTTGAAAAAGATTTTACGAATGTCTTATTGGTGTGAAGCCATTCAATTCAGTTTTGTGTCAAGCAAAACATATATTTCTTTAGAATGAATAAATGTCTTTTGTTTGAAGTATTGTACATTTCATAATTTTTAAATTATGAAATATATACATACTACATTTTTATCTACATTATTTTCCTTTAAGGACTAAATCTAAATAATTAAAAAATTACTTTCATTGTATCTAGATTTAGTTTATGCACTTAAATTATCTTGCCCGTAAACGGGTTTAAATTAATAATAATATTTTATTGAAACCACGAACTATTTTCTCTTAAATAAATTCGTTTCTTTACAAGCTTCAAAGTTGTACAAAGTATAAATACTCAACTATTGCTCCAGTATCCGATCATTTCCTTTTACACGAGTGAAATTTATAAATTTATATTTATTTGCATTTCTGTGTGTTACTATGAAAATGCTGACACCTTTATATTCTATCATAGATTCACTTTCACTGTTTTAAAATTGAGGTGGTTAAAAATTAGTGTATATGTTACGGACAATCTGATAAATCCGGGCATTATTAATATAATGGCCGCATATTTTGAGCAAAGTGATAAATACTCATTGGATAAATGCAATTGAATTTATCACATTGCCCGCCTCACTTCGGGTATTATTATTCCCGGTTTATCACTTTGCCCGTAACATATACATTGTCATGCAGGGATGCACTTACCCAATATAAACTTTGTCATCATCAATAGAATTTTTATTACCATAAAATTTTAAAAAGTATACCTAAATTTCTCATTCGTTTTCAACCTTTATTTAGTTTTAGGACTAATGCTCTGTTTGTTTGGTTAACGTTTAAATTTTCAACATTTAACTATATTTACAAAAAAAATTCTATATTTTTATTTAAGTATAGTAAAATCTCGTAAATTTATTGGTTTTAAATATCAACTGGAATTTCCCTGCACGTTTTTGTAAAAATTCTTGAACTTTCAATTTAATTTAGATTTTAAACAATTATTCAAGTGATAAATTAAAGACGTTTTAAGGGTTAATTTTATATAAAAACAAATCTTGAATATAGATACCTTTCCGAATTTTTTTCAAATAGCTGTACGTGTACATAATGTTTTAATGAAAATAAGCTGATATGCATTTAAAGCAATAATTATCAACAGCTATTGTATAGAATTAGCACTTGTGTGTGGCCTTTTTTAAATGATATCACTCAAATTTCGATAAAATGTGTAAAATTGGCTTTTCCAAAACTATTTAAACTTTAAGTAATAATTTTGTTGTTTCTTAAATCCATTCCCGCTTTTTTTTTTTTCAAATTGCATTTCCATCTTTGAAACTGAAGTAAAAAAATATAATTGGAAGCGCCCCTAAATACTGTTACATTAGCTTGAAATAATTCGAATTCTAATGATTTCATTTGAATAACCATCTCTTAGGATATTCATTTGAGAAAATTGATAGAAAAAAGTACGCCAAAAGTTTGAAGAGCAGAAAAACTAGAATATTGTGAAAACATGAGAAAAAATTTCTTAAATATCTTAAATAAATGTATGCACCTGTAAGAAAGTAACACTTATTTGCGTTCCACAGTAAAACTACTCATGTATGTATAACATTTCAACACTGTGTAACTTAACTGTGTAACAACTTCACTGTATAACAATGTTTCCCTGTAGAACGAGTTTTACTGCCGATATTATTGAGCGGCAGAGAAGTCGTCGTTATGGAATCACAGCAGTTAGACAACCTTCTACTATTTTTTTTCACGCTTCACAATCAATAAGGTTGGAAGTAATTTTGTGATTCCGAGAAAATAATTAAAAAGCAAAAAATTTGTAATTAAAGGGAACTCATACTCTTTAAAAGCTTGATCCCCATTGCTTGAGTAAATTTGACGATAGAGGTAGATATATCGAATTTCCAAAGGCATCTTATTTTATTAGTACTTTATATCCATGGAAACACGAAATATACTTGAATCAAGTTATTGGGAAAGAGCATTAAAACTTTAAATGTTTTAAAGCATCCTAATAGACACATATTTGACTCAGATATGCAATCATGTAACTTATGTGTTCCCAATAAAATTAAAATAATAATAATAATAATAACAATAATAATAATCAACATTTAAAAATAAAAATGTATCGTTTAAAGATTATAACTAGAATCGCAGTTGTGCTAAATTGGGCTCCCAATCGCCACTTTTGTGTTTTTCTCACTTTTTGTGTTATACTGTACCCCATCTAACTTCGTTACTAGGTCTCACTTATGATCATTCACACGATACCAGTATACCAGTTGCTAGAATGCCAGATGTAATAAGTAATGCTCTTTAAGCGTAAAAGATAATTTTGTATGCATTCGCAATGACGATCGTACCATATAGAAAAAAAGTATAGTAATATAGAAATCTTTATATTTGCTGGACGTCCTGTAGCTGTACCGATCTTCAATCAGTTCCTGTTTACGTTATGCTAGTCATTAGCATGCCGTGACTGGTGACCTGTAAATGGGGCATTAGGAGAAGTGTGACAGGCTAAATTTGTTGATAAAACCGTGATTCAAACTCATGATTTTACATATGAAACATTTGGGAAACAAGTATACTGACAGGTTTTAAAAATGTATCTAACAGCACAAAATTGAAGTTCAAAAGCGGTTTGATACATCCAAAATAGATTTTAAAAATTCTTTAAATTTATAGTATTCAATATGTATATGTTATGGGCAAAGTGATAAATTTCATTCATAAATTCCACTGAATTTATCACACTGCCCGGGCATTATTAATAATGCCCGGATTTATCACATTGCCCATAACATATACAGGGTGATTCAGAAATAATCATCAATAATTGAGAGGGAGGTAGAGGGGCCCTAGACAAGCATATTTCGAATAGGGATAGTGGGGCGCAGCCTTACCGTTAAAGAGCTAGGACCTAATGTAGTGCGAGTGCGTTTCAAAAGGCCGTTTTTAGAAGGCCCGTGTGACGAAACAAAACATTTTCAATGATCATACAGTTTCAATGATCAATGTATGATCATTGAAAATTCCATCCCCTGTTATCATTTTTCTAAATACCATTAAGGGAACTCCAATCTTCAGCTAACAGATTAATATTACACGTTTTAAAACTCACCCCACGGTTTAGCAAGTTGTCCAATTTCTATCACATTGAGGATTTAAGTAGTACGAATACTCCTGTACCTCATGCAATAATGTTTTCATTTTATTATGTTTTGTTTCGTCACACGGGCCTTCTCAAAACGGCCTTTTGAAACGCACTCGCACTACATTAGGTCCTAGCTCTTTAACGGTAAGGCTGCGCCCCACTATCCCTATTCGAAATATGCTTGTCTGGGGCCCCTCTACCTCCCCTTCAATTATTGATGATTATTTCTGAATCACCCTGTATATTTATTCAACTATTAAAATACTTGTATTAGGAATATTCCTGAAAATATCATGCACTACCTATTAGTAGTAGGGGAGACTGGGGACAAAAGTAACACGGGGCAATTGCAACACTTCGTATTCCTAGAAAAGTGTAAATGCCAAGCTGCTACAATGATAACAGTGTGTGCAGGGCTTGTAAACAAATAATGTCCGAGAGCGCCAAGACTGGCAGTTGAGGTATAGCAGTGTACTTGAGAAAAGAGTGTTTTTCGAGCATAAAAATAAATTTTTACTTTTGAGTTAAATTCTTTCTCCTGCACTACAGGTATGTAGCACAAAATAACTTTTTTTACAAAATGATCCTACATTTATCATAGTTATATTCTGTTTAGTTTTAAGTTAATATTGTTTTTAGTTTCTTTGAAAAAGAGGGTTGAATTAAAGATGGGCACAAGGGGTCAAATGTAACACTCATCCGGGGACGATTGTAACATGTGAAAATTGACTTTTGGATGCCAAGATTTCGTACAAGGACAACTAAAAGGGGTCAGATTAGTCAGGAAAGAATGGAGGCAGCGGCTGCTGAGGTTTGGGAGTCTGGAGAGTCAGTGAGAAGTGTTGTTTGTGAGCACGGTATTTGTTATGGGCCGTTATACAGATTGTCAGAAAAAATGAAAACCCTAAAGTGGGTTATAATTAATTTATAAGTTATCGGCGCTAATTAATTTATAAATTGTCACCAGCAATCACCTGTATCACCTACACAATCTCTTAATAAAAGAGAACCAAATTCACTGCCATCACCACTAATATCAAAATGATCACCACAGGCTGTTCAGCCAACACCAAAAGTGGTACAAAATGACAATTCAACTATAAAAAAGGAAACTCAAGGAGAAAGAGTCCCATCTGCACCTATAAACCCAGTATAAAAGAGAAGAAGTCTACACAAAAAAGAAATTTAAATATTCAGACTGTGAAACCTCATCAGACGATGAATATTTGTATGTTGCTTCCATGGACAATTTAAAAAACAATCGCCCTAGTGAAAAATGGGTTCAGTGTGTTTCGTACAAAATATATTGTTAATAAATCTGTATAATTTTAAGTATTTTTTATGAAAATGTGTTATGTTACAATTGACCCTTATATGTGTTACAATCGACCCCACATCAAGGGTCGATTGTAACAATATTCTTTGGCATATTTTTTATTTACTATATTGTAATGCATGTTCACAGGACAGTTTTCATAACACAATTGTAATTGGGATGTTTCAACCTATTTTCATACCAAGTTTCATAACTCTAACATAAAAAATGCCTTGGTTGGAGATCAATTTGTAAATTTTGTTACAATTGTCCCCAGTCTCCCCTACCTGCTTTATTCATTCAAAATTCGCTACTTGGATAGAACGTAAGACGAGTAGACATCTATTTTAAGGGCACACCGTATTAAGTTTTAAATAAAGGTTACGTCCTTATTCTTGGAGAAATTTTTATTTCACACTAAAAACGGGCCCTTCCTTACTTCAAATTAGATGTATCCAAACGGGTTTTAGAGCAAACTCTATCTCTCATAAATTTCATACATAAATGAATTCGAATCATTTCATACGTCGGAATTAGGTCGCATCCCATCCATTAGCCCACACTCCCAACAGGTGGTCAGTGGAGCACTGTCTCGGGAAACCTCTACCCCACATAATAGACTTCTTGCGTGTGAGTGGGCCTTGAGAGCATGGGATGAATTTGGTATTGATTGAGAGGAGCATGAATCGGCCCTGGGTTCATAAGAATTTTCAAGTTAATTCGAAGAGGAGCTGATAATTTATTGATGGAACTCGTGATCTTGCGAATGTTGTTACAGTGTCCGTGTATTTTGAAGGGCAGGTGTTTTTCGTCTTTTTCAGAACTTTCCCTTGGAATGTAACCGAATAACGTGTATTTGAGTAACCTTGGATGTCGAGAGGAAGAGTTTATGATAATATTAAACTGGGATGGTTTCGATGGAAAATCACTTTTGCTAAGTTGGATATTTGGTTAGTTTTATTTCCTTTTTCAATAAATTTTTATTTATCAATTCTTGATAAGAAATTAAGAGAATTACTTATCCTTCATAATATTTTACACATGTGGATTGTTATGCTTAAAATTATGTCGAAATACCTCATTTTCTTTTGGCGATTTCTTCCTAAACCGGTACAAGTTTCTTTGCGTGACGATACATTGCTTAAAGTGGAACTGAGTAAAAATTATAAAAGTATCTGCAGAACGAGTTTCACTGCTGATACTGTACATTGCAAGGAAGTTCATATAAGGTTTTATGAAGTGAAATTTTGGGCATTGTTTTACCACGAAAGAGTTGAAAGAAACCTTTAACTACAATAAAATTCGAAAGTCATAGTAGTGCATAATTCAGTGAGAAAGTGATTAGATGCAAAACCGAATGCTTCTTAAATATGATTTGGATGCAAGTGATAATACCGGAAGTTTTTTTTTTTACCAAGTGGGTTCTTGGTAAAAGGCTTTCTTGCTTTCAAAGGTAGTTTGCAAATCAGTGTGTAGAACATCAAAATCTAACAACTTGTTAAATAAACTTTTTATTTAAGATTTGAGAATTTTATGCACCTTGCAGATCAAACCTATCACTTATTGTAATAACTTGTACCCCTGCGTTCTCATCCACTCATATAATTTTTCAGCATTAGTTTTTATGAATTGTTTATGCTATGGCTAATAATAGAAAATATACAGGGTGTTCATGATTTTTATTTGTATTTAAATCCATCCGCCCAAACTCTGCACAACCAGATTGCTTGCATGAACTACATAAAAAGTGCCCAAGGAACTGTACCTTTACAACAAATATTTTTTTTAGAAAATGTGATTGTAAACCTCTTTCGGCGTTTGTTTTGTCGCAATTAATTTTCTCGATAGCTGTGTATCTTAGAGTTATTAGAGTTCTTTGGACATAGTTTGGACGGACTTGTTGAAACCCCCTGTACAGTGTTTGCCACACCGTACCAACCAATAACTGGAATCTAAGAAGCCAGTCACAGGTATCCATCAGCTACTGTAAGCCATAACGTGTCTTTCTTTGCAGAAGAGGCATGGCGGACGAACCGGAAGATGACGAGCTGGAGGCGTACCTCCGCAGCAGCCTGAGCGACCGCCGCCGCAGCCGATGGGGCCGCCAGTCCCTCCGCAGGGGCTCCTCCCCCTTCCTCACCGAAGCTATGGCTGCCAGGCACGGCAGGAGGCTCTCCACTTTCACCACCTCGTCTGGGGAGTAAGTGGCATGCCGCTCTTCTTACCCTAACAAACAGAGTCAATGTACAAGATACTTGGGAAATCTGTGGAATCGTCTTTAAGATGTTCCCTTATGGTTAGGGGAAAGGAGGGTAAGAGAACGCACAAAATTTAATTTGGGCAATAAAATCGAGAATTTAAAAGCTAGAGCCTCAAAAATTTTACTGAACGTAAGTTTATTATTGATTCACATCAAATGCATTGCATTGATGCAATGATTAATTGATGCATTAACTTACATAAGTTGTCCTTGAATCAACCCTTCAATTCACTGCAGTTATTTTCCAACTATGCCA
The DNA here is from genome assembly GCA_963680715.1 of Tetragnatha montana. Lineage (NCBI taxonomy): Eukaryota > Metazoa > Arthropoda > Arachnida > Araneae > Tetragnathidae > Tetragnatha > Tetragnatha montana. Next base: position 18,716,632 of record OY796685.1, read on the forward strand.
AGTTGTTCAGAAGAAAGTATACCTCACATTGGTATTCACTTTGAAAGCAATCATTAGCTCTTTATTTAAAAAAAAAATAAGATTCCTTCGCAGAAACATTAAATGCTAACTCAAAGAAACCACATTTTACTTATATAATGTAGTACATTTTAATGTCCATGTGATCATAATTGCTCCCCTTATAATGTTGCCAACAGGGGGAAAAACCGCTGTGTACTTTTACCCTCCTTTCTCCTACGTACTTCGAATTTGCAATCAATCTGCATTCATTTTAGTTCACCAATTTACTTTAAAGAGTTTTTTTTTCAATTAATTAATAATATTTAAGCTTTTAGAAAAAAGACCATATGTATGAAACTATTGCAATTGTTTTATCATTTTATCAATACAATAAAAATGCTACCATCTTTTTCAATAATTATTGGAAGACCAATCTCCATCAATCAAATGATTGAGTTTAATATGTCCTTGATAATCTAAAAATTTCGTCGGAAGTAACAGTCTAATCTAATTTATTAACATTGAATGAACAAGATGGTTCAACACCGATTGAAATCACTTCAAGTGACCGTTGATTTTTAAAGAAATATTATTATTACTATACGCTTTAAAAAAATATTTTCCAATATTATCCCACAAACAACAATAGATTCCTGGGATCCTAAACATGGGCATCGCTCACGCGAATCACATGTTAACTCGATAAAAATGTTATGTGGGGGTGGTGCATTGAATTGTTTGTTCGAGATATTTGACAAAAAAGAAACCCTTTAGTTTGTAGGTATGTCATGGATTTTTTAGGTAGGGCCACACAGAGTAAAATCCTAACAGAAGGTCCTAAAGGTTATTTTCAAATTTCTGTATAAGGTAGAGCGCAGCACGGGAGAGGTAGGCAGTACATTTTGCTGGTCAAAGATGTGATTGACTGTGGCGTGTTCATTCAATCTGTCCTTTGAACCACTTGAATCTTTTTTGAAGAACTTATTTAAACGGGGGAGCCAATTATTTAATATAATATTTATAATGTTATTTTAATATATATTTAATATGTAACCAGTCGAACAATTACATCCTTTATTTGAAAATCGGTAAAAATTTCTTGATAAAAAATAAAATTGGTAAAATAGAAATCTCTATATTCAAGTACTTTTAAGTTAAGTCAAGGAATAAAAAAACAACGTTTTAATCCACAGTACTTATGTCCAGGGCCGTGTTAAGGGAGGGGCGAAGGGGGCGTCCGCCCCGGGCGCTGTATTCAATTCAGGTATTCAAGAGAGGCGCTGAATTTGTGCCCGAATTTTTTTTTTGCAATTTATTATTTTAGTATTTTGCAATTTAAACTTATTTTAGCATTGGACTTTGTAGATTCTTCAATATTTTCCAACGGAACCACGATGAACGTGTTCAGAGGGCGCCAAATTTTTGCCCAAACATTTTTTTGCGAATCTATCTGAGAATAATGTAAAGAAATTATATTTGGGAGGGGGCGCAAAAAAGCCAGGGGGGCGCCAAAAAGCCATCCGCCCCGGGCGCGATTTTTCCACAACACGGCCCTGCTTATGTCGAAAGATGGCTAAGCCCTAGGCTAGACCCACAGTTGATTCTCGCACTTCCAATTTGCTTTCCCGCAAGAAGAGTCATCTCAAGGAAAAGCATGTTTTACAGGCGGATGGGTGGGTTGCAGAGAAGACAACTTCTGTCGAGACTTGGAAGATGGGATGGCGGAACATTTCCTTCGGCAGTTGACCACGATTTTTTCGGGGGAATCCACTCCTCTTTTCTTCCTGTAATGTTAGAATTAGAATAATATTTCTTTAGTTAGAGTTAGAATTTTTTTTCCAAGAAGTATCATTTGTTCTTATCAGACTTTGATGTCTGGCAAGCCCCGATCTAATGTTAAAGCTCTTTTTGAACAGCAGCTACATTTTTTTTTTATTTTCAATTCAGCTTTTTGGTTTTGTGAGAGTGGGTTCTACTTTTTTTCAAAATGAGCTCACCGAAACGATAGTGTAAGGACTCGAGAACTCTTGCCTCTCTTGACCTTACTGAATGTGGCTGCTCTTCAAAAATTGGTATAATTTTGGATCGCCACTTTGTAAACCTAATTAGTACTGACGAAGGGGATCCATTGATCCCTGAAACAAAATCTTATCTGCAAAATTTATTTTAATTTTATTGTGGATTTCTTTGTATTCCCTGACTTATTTATCTCCACAAATATTACTTTGCGTTACCTTAAGTTGCTCACAGGAAGCATAATAATTAACACATTACTATATTTATGTATATACTTTTGAATAAATTATAAAATAATATCTAACTGAGTGCATATTTTTTTTTTAAACAAGAGAACCTAACTTTCGCTTATCAAGTTTCCGACACCCTCACAGTTTTTTTATTTCATAACATTCCTGAACCTGAAGTTAAACAAAATAAGCAGAAATTACTAAATTGCGAGCGAAAAAACCCTACTTTTCAACCTATACAGAAATTTTGATACATTAAGAAAGAACGAACTTCCTAAATAAACCGCTCCAAAAACTTTACATAATAAGATTTAACATCTTTTTTTCTATTTATTAAGAGTATTTTCGGGCTAAATGAGGGCTTTACAATGTGTTCTTTTCGTTATGAACATATGTAATTTTAGACTTCCTACAATGGCGTAAGTTTTAAAGAAAGAATGAAGTGCGGGAAAATTTGCCATTCAGGAAGAGCAAGAAACCGACATCGATTGGACACCCGTCGTAGTGGACGTAAAAACGTTCTTACACAAGACGCTTGGCACTCATTGGAGGGTGTGGCTCTGAAAGGGTGTGCCACCCACCCCACAGCCTTGAGATTCCTTTCACCCCTCCCCTGAATTCAAAAATCCAAGGAAGCGTCATAATAAACGCGTCCACAGACTACCTCTTGTTAATGTCGGTTGCTTCGGTAATTGATTTATGACAAATGTGTTTGTTGGCAGATGGTAGTTTTACAGTTCCGTGTCAGTTCTTGGCAGGCTTGTTTGGGAAAAGGAATGGTTTATAGTAGAGCCAATTCATAGAAAAGAGCGAAGTTAAGTCGCACGACCATGTGTTTCATTCGACGTGATATTTTTTTGTAGCTCAATGAATAAAACATACAGGGTGTTTCATAATTCGAGCGACAAATTTAGTAGGGTGATAGGAGGCCCAACAGTGACACAAAGGAGCAACTTTTCTCTCCCGCCAACCCATGAGATATGGCTTCGCTGTGATGAAAAACTGTTTTTTACTAGACCTTTTTTCAACTCTTCAATAGTAACGAATCAAATGCAGAGAAACAGAAAATTATTGGGATTTAACCACCAGACATGGCCCGTGTGATAGAAAAACTTCGATTGGACTAAAACAGAATAATGTATTTCTATCTTTTCATTACCTCGCTTTCTTTCTTGACTGTAGTCATGTCTGTTCAGGTGGAATTTTGAAATCAATTTTTGACTAACTTCCCCATGAGCTTTCCGACTTGAAATTTTCCTCAGATTTCAAATATGAATAAGAATGCAATATTATCTCCACTGGTTTGTTTATAAGATATGTTTTCCCGTTCATCCCGGGGAGATTAAATGGTTTTTACGTTTCAGGGCCTGGCAAAATACTTGCTAACGTGATCATAAGAGGGGTAAAGATTTGCTTATTTTTGCTGGCAAGAGGAAGGGGGGGGGGCAAAAAATTATCAAAAAGATGCTTATGTAATGTTTGAAAGGCCCTTGATTGGACTTAAAATCCTGCAAATAATTGTTGGCTTATTCATACCATTCGTACACTTTTTTTTTTCAAATATCTACAATTTTTTTACTCTGAAATGTATTAAACAACCAATGCCAGGACCTGATGTATTCTCGTTTATAGGATGCAGTAATTGAACTTTTAGGGGAAATTTAATCAAGTTTTATAATATTTTCCTGCATAATAATTTCTTCCAAAAACATAGTCAGTGATTCAATATCAATCAATGTATGAGTATATTTTAACAATTGATAATAATTTTTGTGCTCTTTTGTAGAATTTTAGTTATTTATTGTGAAATCTCCACAGTGAGAGATATTTTTCTAGTAGTTGACCATACTCGTGCCAGTAATTGACCCATTTATTTTCCAGTGCAAGAATCAAAATATAGATGCTTAGATTATCAGTAAAGACACATATTTATATTACATTTCAAAGTACAAATATAATTATTATTAGGGTAATTATCTATAACTATATATTAGTATAATCGCAGATGGGTAAATTTATCAGCACTTGAACCAGCTTGAAGCATCCAGAAATTGACCATTCTGGTGAATTACTAAACATGCTACTTTTCTGTAATAAAAATAAGCAAACTAATATTAATTTTATTCGGAATTAATAACTACCATTGGCCCATGATATGCCGTGATAAGTACCTTCTCTGCGTTACCCAGCGGGTACCTGGGACCGGAGTCATGGAGGTGAGGTACTGCTACCCGCGCCACACACCATTTTACTCGCACTAACCCTTTTTAAAGGGGTGAGGCACATTCATTCATCACACATAAGGACAGAAACGAACATCCATGCCAAACGGGAATTCGAACCCCAGACGCAGCCAGATTATCTACCCACTAGGACAATACGTCGGTTCTAGTAACATAAGTTCATTCTCTTCACTTTGACTTGACTGGTTTGGATGAACCAAGAGGATGAATTATTGAAGAGGTTACATCTCTTCAATAATTCATCGAGCTTGTATTTTTTGGGGGGAAAAACTCTTAGTCAATCTCCTAATACCCATAACAGCCTAAATTACCCTCATTTGGCGAAAGGTCAGCTCCAGTAAAGGCAACATTGGAATCATTAACTATTAACGCTCCGGCGCTATAATAAGATGGCGGAGTATTTCTAAAACGAGGTCCTTATTATTTATGAGTCCATGTGTTGTTCTTTGCTGGATGGTGTATCGTTCAAGCAAATAAGTGGCATAAAAATGACATTCAATCTATCTAAGTGTCCGTGGAAGCCACACCTTGAGGCACAGTGACAGCACGTGGAATACGCCCATCCACCCGACGGTCATCATATTCGGACCCAATTTCATTCGAAGAGACAGTTTTTGAGGCGGGGTGCCCTGTTTCATTAAGCGATATTTAGGGGTTTTGATACCCTCGTTTTTATTGGTTACACTGTCTTTCCAGCCCTTCTTCTTCGAGCTTTAATTCATTTAAGTGCTTGTGTTTGAAATAATAAAATGAAATTGGCGGGCCCATGATTGAACAGATAATCTTTGAAAGATGAAGCGAAAATCCTATATAAAGAGTAGAGACACCATGTAAAAGTGGATATAAAACGTATAAGGCCGGATTTATATGGGTTGTATGTATAGGAGTCAGGGTGTAAAATATTGGCCATCCAAATCATTTCAGGTTGTCTCATTGTACTTACTGGATTGAACACCGCTTCCCCTTCTCAGGTTTTTTACTACTATCTAAATCTGCGTTTTAATTCCTGTTAGAACCAAATTTAACGACATAGTTTTTAGAACCTAAAAATGTACTTAGTTTCGGGGTTTAAAACTACCGATGAACATTTTTGATCCACTTCTTGAAACCTTTCTGCATTTAAAATTATTTAGGAAAGGTATTTGGGGAATGAAAAAAAATTTTTACTCAAAAGGCAATCAAGATTTTTAAGAGTACCTACTACTAACTGAAAAAAGAATTCAAACCTCTAAAAATTAGGAAATGTCAGTTTCAATTTTCAAAAAAGTTTTAAATTAACAAGGCAAAATTATTATACAGAAAACATGTTCTTAGACACATATTCTAAAGAAATACTATAGTCAGAGAAATCAGTGAGATTTTCTTCAACTAAATATACTAATTATCTATTAAAGGATATTTTATGGAATAATCATTTGAATATTTTATAGAATGATACATAACTATGAGAAGAAATAGGAAACAATATAAATTTGGGGGAAAGCTAGAGGTAATTAATAAAACTTTCAAATTGCAAAATTCATTGTGTTTTATTTGTGTAATGCTAGGAAGCGTACTTAACATGATAACATTCATGTAAGAATGGAACACTTCGTAATTTCAACTGATCAGAGCATTTTTGTAAGACCAAACACGTAGAATGTAATTTAACACAGAGAAACATCATTGCGATTTTATTTTTTTCTATGAAGAAGAAAATTCAACTAATCTGTTTTGAAAGTATCGAATTAAAATTCTTGAGGTTCACTTTTATTTAGATGAGATTTTATTCTGTATTTTGTTATTATTATAAGTATTAAAATAAAGAACAAGTTTATAACACAGTCCTTTGAACTCAAGTATGACATTAGCTTTTGCGTAGGAAAGATTAAAAGTTTCTGAGTAAACAGTTTAATTACAATATTCAAGCTGAATTCATGACGGATCAAGTAATGTAGAACAAATTCAGCAATTAATTCCAATTTTGAGTGTTACAAATATTTTATTTGTGTGTTATTAATAATTATTAAGAAGGTAGTAAAAAATCATCGATAAAAAACCAAATAATCACTTTTTAAAAGCATCCTTTCTGTGACATTCTAGTAGATTTCCTTAGAACATACTGCATAGCAGACTACGAACGAAATAAGTATTTTTAATTGGCTAAACCCTAAGAATGTTAAAATGACCTGCCATCGAGATTTTTACATTTTTTTTTTTGTTAAAATGTTAATGTTTTGTGGTTGGTTGATATCATAACCTGATAGTTAAAATAAACGCCAGTTTAAATTAAAAATGTTATTAAGTCCGAATATTAAGCATAAATTTCGTATTCATTCATAAATATCTCCATTAGAAATTATCCCTAAATGATTAAAATGTTTATTAGCATGTTCTCATCAATACGGATAAAATTCTTTTAAGTAGGGGTAAATTGCTTAAAACTAATTTCCTTAATCATAATACTTAATAGAATTATAAATCTCTTCTTATACTTTAGTAATCCTTATTGTTGTTTATTCTTCTTTTAAAATTTTTCCGCATTTCTTGCTCTTGTGAGTTTTAGGTAATTATTTTGTTTTTTTAGGGCTTGGAACAAAATGATTTTGGATCTTGTCCCCGAATTCGAGTTTCAAGTTCCTCCCCAGAAGCTAAAGCGAAGGACTGCCCACCCATTGGCCTCTGGCAGCTTTAGTCTGAATCCCTCTTCCAGTGTGCCTGAATTTTCATCAGGTATTACGTTTAAAAGATAGCATTGACTTGGGAAGAAAAATATATTTTTGTGATAAATGATATTAACCCGTAAGAGGGGAGGTGAAAAAATGGAACATACCAGGGGACGTGGGGTCTCACAGACCGCGCAACGTTATATTTTTTAAAAAAATTTCTAATCATATATGATTCTGATATTTCAGTACACTGTTCTTGGAACATTTATCTCTTCATAGAAAAATATTTATTAACTTTATGATAAAATAAAAGTTTTCACAGACAATTTTCCAAGAGACTTAAATTTTTCGATGGAAACCACATGGTGCAGTAAATTCTTTATAATTTAAAATAAAACGCATCTATTGTGAATTAACTGTGTTTTTTTATTATTTAATATGTAATGCAAGTTTTAATTGGAAAAAATTCATTGTAGAACAATACGAAAAAATTCTGACACTACCTGAAGTATCACTTTTTCACCAGTGTTTTAGAAGCAAAAAATTTAGAATTTTTCACAGAAATCTTATTCACAGTTACCTTTACCACTCTAAAATCACTCCCAACTTCATATAATTTTTTTCAACTCTTCCGCATAACCAGGATCAGAAGGATAAATTAATCTCCGCGGACCGAGTTTCAAAGCCATGGGTACTAAGTCTGGACAAAAACAGTTACACTGAGTGGGACCTGAGGTCTGCTGGACCGCGTGGGAAAGAATTTGTGGAATTTCGAAGGCATGCACTTGGAAAAACTTGCTGATAAGAAGGGGTCAGTCTCAAGGTCATGTAAGGGGAAGGTAGGCGAAAATTCTATTCAATTCGACCCAGTATGTGGTAGGGGGAAGGGGAGGAAAATGTTGCGCGGTCTGTGAGACGTCACGTCCCCTGCTACGGGTTAAGTAATTTTATAAGATCGACGTAAATTAAAGTCATTAGATGTCGAAATGCGTCTAAATTATTTTAAAAGATACCGCTTCATATTTTCCCCTGAATTTTAGTTTAAGTTATCCTACTTTTGTTTCAAACATTTCGCTTTTGTTCTTCAAGCTAACCTTTTAATCTTATCAAGTATTAAAGTTTTAAAGTAATTCTTCTAACACTAGCCTCCTGTTCACTATCGCTTAACAACCAGCATTGAAGTGTTTTAACCAAACCAAATGAAGTATTTTTGTCAAAATGTGGCGTCACAATCAGGGAGGGGGGTCACTGAAATGTTACAACCTGTATGGACGAAGGCGTATAAAACACTTCCTGCGAATTGTGTGACAAAATTTGTGAATGGCCGCTTATAAGAGTGGATTTGAATTTATTCATCAGTAATTGGAATTAAGTTACACAGTAATGAAATTCTTTAATGGTTACTCGCTATCTGAGCGATCGAAAAGAGAAATCTTTATTCAAAGCAGTTTAAACTCTCAGTTCTCTTAGAATGAGGTATGCTAAAAGGTTAAAAACTCTTGCACGTTGAGAAAATTTTCTGTGTGTAAAGAGAAACTATCTCTAGCAAATCTTAGTATTAATTTATCTTTTTGGTACTTTAGCATTAGCCGGGCTCAAATCTTGCCAATCGGACTTTATTAGCGACGTTATACAAACTAAATATAAAAATATAACACAAAATAAAAGCAACACTGTTAGTGGAGGAGATACTTTAATATATTTTCATTTTGAAAATTGATTGATTATTTTTTGCGATTTGACATAAAACTTAGCGTTTGCTCCCGCCTAGTCATTTAGCTTCCTTTTTTCAATCTTCTCGAAAACAGGATATTTTCAACAAGAAGAATTTATTATAATATTTAGTCCGGGAGAAATCAGGCAGGGATATGTCTTAGAAGATCACCAGAAATATTGAAATTAGTCTTAAATACATTTTTTGAAAGAATGAATTACATGGAATGTAAAGGAAGGATAATTTGTGAACGATCCCCTTAGAATGATGATACTACATAAGATAAGACAAGTTGTTTTCTACGCCATACTTGTTAATAAGACTCTCCGCATGAGGCCAACGAGATGTTTATGGAAACAAATATCCCTAAAAGCGAGTGAGCGATGCTTTCAGGATTAATGAAGAACATAGTCGTAAATCTAGAAGGGCATAAAACACTTTTTAGGGTAATGGGATTATTAATGCAGGTGGAAGCGGACCTCTTATTCCATCGGCCTATCATGAAGCGAGTAGGTTTAGTTGCTGTAATAATGTCCAAGTACTCGATGAGGAAAAGGGTTTGTGTAGTTTCCAGAAACTGTGATGTGTGAAATAAGATCATATTATGTAGTCATAGAAGCACTACAATGATCTTCGTGAATCAATACTGTAGGTTTTGGTTAAAAACTTTAAAAAGAAAGATTTCTTTAAACAGAATGTTTGTTGGAGTGGCATGAAAATTTTGTGTCGAAGAGACGTCACCAAATTTTACTGGGTACTTGTAAAAGACACAAAAGATATCGAAATACATTTGATAACATTTTTTAACTACGACATGAAAAAACTATCATCTAAAAGTTTGGTACCGTAGTCAATTCTAGTAAAAGGCGAAAGGGATAATTTTGGATATCGAATGCTTGGTATTGTATTTTTAAGTATCAAAAATCAAATATTACAAGTAAAATACTGTTATATACTCTAAAAATATTCAATATCTAAGTATATTTCATATCTTAAAAGTAGAAGTATTTAAAAATTAGAAGAGTATTCGAGCTTCATACTCCTGAATTCATATTCAGTGTACATTGAAACTTAGGTTCTCAGTGGGCTCAGATGAAATAACCAATACATTAAAACAAACTACGTTCGTAATAATAACTTTCTAACTCACGTCTCTGAAGGATTCTTAAGTTTTTTTAAAATCCTCTATGATTTGAAATCAATTATGTTGGCACTTTCATTGGTTTTGATGGAGATTGGCCTTCCTGTTTCCGTTGTTTCCGTACACTCGTAACAAGTAAAAAAATATTCCAACTCAAAATGAACCTCGATTTACAGTCTGGTTTTCGTACATTTATTTTTCTTCCATTTTGTCGTATGTTTAATAGGTAAGTTTCATTAGGTTGTACCTTTAGGCTGTGTTAGATTAAATAAAAGTACTAGTTAATAAATTTTAAGAATCTAATACCTTGGTTGCTAAAATTTGATTTGGATTTTTATCATATTTTTGTTTTTGGTACTACCTAAAATATCATGATACTACATAGACCAATTTTTTAAAGTAGATTTTAGATTGATTTTAATATGAATAATATATGATAATGACAAACAACTAACTATAGATATCATCCATAAATACGAGGATGTAAGAAAAAGCAGAAGCACTGAAATGTCTTTTCAAAGTCGGAAGAACGGTATCTGGTTAAGTAAAAGGTTTAGCTTGTTAAAAAATATCACCACATAAAAATATTCTCCATTTTGTGTTGATCAAAAATAGTCAAGTAAAAAGTCCTTACACACATAGCAATTCACGAAGATGAGAAATTTTGTATTTTTTAATTTCGAAACAGTTTTAAAAGTATTAGGTATTCGGTAAGTATTCTGGTTTAAATATTCATAAAGCTTATAAAAGAAAGATGTTTATAGGGTCAGGTGGGGTAAAATAGATATACACTTTATAACATTGTGAAGTATCCCAAAGTGGACATTTTACCCCGAATATTTGATTAGTGATTGTATATTTTCAAGAGTTAGGAGAGTTAAAATATCACGTAATTAAACGTTTATATTATCTAAAATTTATGATGTGGAAGTTTCCATGACCAGATCTTTTTCCCACTCTTTGTTATTCGTTTAGAACAATGTGGGCAGTTTTTAAAGGTGCTCTACTTTCAGCGAAACTGCAATTTCCATGGAGGAAGAAGAAAGTCCAGAGGAAGTGAAAGAAAACATGCGCCTCAACAAACAGATAATAGAAACGATCAAGCATCAGCCATGGCGCATGAAGAAAAAGTACAAGATTCTCAGGTAAAAAATACGTATATTTATTAAATGGATAAGCCAGAATAGAGCCTTATTACTGTCCTCGTGTCAATGTCTATTTACCATACCAATTATTTTTTAAACTTCACTAAAATAGCTTCACTTCTACTACATTTTGAGTAGATTGAAATAAATGAAATTATATACTAAATAGACTAGAATAAAATTGTCTATTTACTGTTTATTTTTTTTAAAGATAAATTTTTGTTGTTAAAAGCAAGATAGGTTTTTGAAATTTTCTTAATTATCAATATGTTGTATTATAAAATACGCGATAATTAGGTTAAATTGTATTACAGTTCATTTATCGCTATGCCTAACTCTTCTTAAACCCGCAGGAAAGCCAAAGCTTATGTTCGTAAACACGAAGGAGAACTGGCCCAAAGTAAACGATCAAAGGACGTTTTTGCCAAGTACACACTCTTATGGGCCAGAGTAAGCACAACCTCATTTATTTTATAGGCTTAGAGTATTTTCTCTGTTAATTAAGAGTAAACTTTTACTTCATTGAGTAAGATAATTGCGACGCTAATTAAATGTATTTTATCAAAGTCCAAACTTTTAAAGGTGTTTATTTCATTTGGTGTAATGTTTCGTTAACATAGTTTACAGTATTTTGTTTGTAACTGAATATGGGAAAAAAATAATTTATATTATTAAATACATTTTTAAAATCTGCATAGGCATATTTATATTATTGGTTCATTTATTAAAAATAAGTTTTATAATTGAATAAATTTTTACAAAAAGGCAATGCCCATTACTCACAGAATTATGCTAATAATGCATAAACATTAATATAAGAACTAGCATTTTTAGAATTAATAACCAGCTTTATCTCATAGTTATCAAAAATGTTAATAGGGGATTCTAAAATTATAATAAAATTTAAAGTTAGTAAAAAAAATTTAATTTATTTTTTACTTTCATCGAATAAACTATAGTTCAAATAATTATTTGCTCAAAAATTCTAAAATCCGAGTTTTTATTGGTTATTTAAAAAGATGCATGGAATAATCATGGACTGAAATTTCTTGATTATTATAAAAATTTTACATTTCCCTCTACTTGTTTTCTATATTTTTAAGGGTTTGAATAGATTCAAAAGAGAAGTTGCCAATTTCATGGTTATGCTCACACCATGGGAAATGAGAATCAAAAGAATTGAAAGTAAGATATCTTGTTATAAATTATTGGTTTGTTTATTTGGTTATTTTAAATTATTTAGTTGATGTTTTGTTTCACATAAACTATTCATATGTAGTACATTGATCATTAATCCCAAATAGTTCGGTACATGTTCCAATTTTAAGGATTTTATCCTTGCGTTCTGAATTAAACCCTAATTTTGTCACAACTTTTTGATCATGATGGCTTATAATGTAAATTCATTAGGAATAATTCGCATAATAAATCAATGCTTTTTTAAGCATCAAAAATAAAATTACTTGTAACAGCAATGCTTAAATCTAATAATTACAATTCTAAACTTACATTAGTTCTTTAAAAATTAAAGGTAGAAAAAACATTCTTTTTGTAAGTATGTAATTCCTAGATAAACCCAATTTTTGTGTTTAATGAGTTTTTTAGTACATCTCTAAAGCTATTAATATACAGTATTTATTGCTATGCAAATAACAATAAATTTTAAAATTATTTAAAACTTCGTCCGTTTTTATCAGTTTTATAATGTCTCTAGGTATTTATTTTACTCTTAACTAAAATAGAAAAGTGTGAAATTGTTTTCTAGTTTAGGCCCTGAACTTCCTTGAAATCTAAGTTATACTTTCCCACCATACGGTGAAAATGCATCTAAGATATTTTATGAAAATCATAACTTATACTCTCCTAGGGTTCTGACACCCTAAATATTTTTCGGTTTGATTTTATCCATAAAAATATCAGAGCTTATTTTTCTAAATCAATATTTGTGTGGCAGGTCATTTTGGATCTGTAGTCGCTTCATATTTCACCTTTCTTCGGTGGGTTTTCTGGATCAACTGTTTTATATCTGCTTTTGTCTGCTGCTTCCTAATGGTGCCTGAAGTAAGTTGCTTCTAAATTAGTTTTATGACTAGTTATACACTCGTATTTTTAATTTGCTTTAAGTATGGCAATTTAAACTTGGCATATACTTTTAAAATATTAAGAACTTCTAAAAACTAGATTTCAACATGTTCAAATGCAAGTAAACAGAACCAGTGAACTTATTAAAGAATAACATCAAGTGAGAGAAAGACTATCAGAATTCTATAAAACCAATGTATTACATCTGTAGTGGCGTCGCTACTGTTTAAAATACCTAACTACGAAGCCGGGGGTTTAGGGTAAAATCCCCGTTTTAGCATGGATGAATGAATGAATGTGGCCCCTTGTAAAAAAAGGGGTTGAGCAAGCGAATGTGCGTATGGCGCGGGAAACACTATATCACCCCCATGGCTTCGGTTCACAGGTGCCTGCTCTCAAAGTAAGTACCTATACTATTTGACTTGACATGGATATTATTCACAAGTATCCGCCATTGGCCAAAAAAAACCTCCATTGGTGTTCTACATTAAAGTTTCTCTTTTTGGACAACTCAAAGAAACGCCATTACCAAAGGGTTTTTCTCTAGTTATTTTAAACTTTCGTCTTTTTTACTTCTAAGCCAAGATCAACTAAGCTAAGACTTGGGAAAGCAAAAACAGCTATTGTAATCTTGATCAATGAGAAAAGTGCTTACTTCTCCTGTTATCCCAACACATTACTGAATTCTTGTCTTCAGGTGCTGCGATCCAACGAAGATCCCACGGGCATGCGCAAAGAGATTGAAAGCGAAGAGAAACACAGTGCCTTGAACCTCAAGAACATATGGGATTTCGAGGTGTGTTAACCATGAAAACCTAACAATTAACGATTAACTAACCTAATTAACCTAACAATTAATAATTAACAAACCAACCGACGCTGATTGACCAACGAACGCTAATGATTTTTAAAAAAATAATTACTTGGAGAATATCAAATTCAAAATGTGAATGTCGTTACTTAAAAACTAAATTACGATGATTTTCTTTCTAAAGGGCTATTTAAAGTACTCTCCCATCTTTTATGGTTACTATAGTAACCGAGAAAAAACTGCCGAAGGCTACAGAGTTCCTCTTGCATACTTCCTCACTTCCATTGCAGTTTACATCTTCAGTTTCTTCGCAATACTCAGAAGGTAAGTTCCTCCTTCACATGTCTTTTTTCCCAATAAGTGAAAAGAAGCAGTTCAGGCATTCAATATTTATATCGATGTGCTTTCCTGTAGAAGAAAAATGTCTAGCAATAAAAATAATTTAGAAAATATTTCTAAGAATTAAAACTTATAACTAATAGTATCCCACTACAAAAACCTTAGTAAGGATTATTTTCTGTAAGTTATTGGTATCTTCATTCCTTGAAATATATTCATTACTTTGTTTTAAAATTATGTACATTAAAAAAATGATAATTAGGGTTTTTTCTAACACGGAAACGTTCTCAGGGTGAACTCACAGAATTGGACTAAAATTTTACAGGCATAAGAAGATGGTTAAAAACACCTACTGTGAAAAAATTAGCTGCTGAATTTCATTAGGAAAGGAGTAAATTAACTTTGAAAATTGGGTTCTGAGATGCCAAACACATTCAGTTAACACCACTTGGCAAATAAGCGAATTTTCTATCAGATGGGATGATGGGTTTGATTTCTTCATGGATTAAAACTGTTACAAATATTAGGCTCATTGAAGAAATGTGAAAAGCAGTAGTAGGGTTACATTTGGCGATAAATATGATAACTTTAATAATTTTTTACAGCTTTTCTACTGTAATTCAGTAGCTAATTTTTTACAGAAGGTGTTTTGAGTCATATACTAACCCCTGTAAAATTTTCGTCCAATTCTGTGAGTTCAGCCTGAGAACGTTTCCTTGTAAGAACTTGTTTAAACATTCTTTTCAGGATGGCTGAAAACTCGCGCATGAGCAAATTGTCCGAAAAGGACGACGAATGCACGTTCGCTTGGAAACTGTTCACTGGTTGGGACTACATGATTGGCAATCCAGAGACGGCTTACAACAAAGTAGCCTCTTTGGTAATGGGATTCAAGGTAAGAATTTGAACACTTAAAATTTCCAAAAGCGTTCCCAGAACACACAATATTTTCATAATGATAGCAAAAAAAACTTGTTTCAATTGGTGGGAATTAAAGTAAAATCTCTGGAATAATATTGCTTTAGAATATTAGTTAGTTTTTATTACATATTGTAAAATACTTTACAAGATTCCTACTTTTCTAAAAGTTGCTTGTTAAAAAGTATAGTTTTCAATTTTTTTAAAAGTATTTTCATCCATGACTGTGTTGTATATTTTACTAATGCATACTTATGCATATTAGTAAGTAGCATTAATACTTACTTATGCATAAGTAAAAATGAATATTTTGTCCATAATAATGAAAATTAAGTGTATTCTCTTTATAATTTCTTTGTTTAACTAAAACCATTCCGATCCCTTCATTTCAGGAGTCAATTTTAGAAGAAAGGGAAAAGAAAAAAGAAGCCAAGAGGTATTAAAATAAGAATGAATTAAATAGCAATGTTTAAAAAATACCAGCAAAAGGGGTAGAGGCAACCAGTTAAAGACATAGTACAAAAAGTTTTTTAAACAATAGTTAAGTAGATACTAGGTATATGTTTTAAAGAGTATCAGATCATCGTGATTCAGGGTGGCCCTAGTTGGTTTTGATAAGAGTAATAAATTGTTTGATGTGTTTTTGTTTATCGTAGGTATTTATAATTTTTTTTTACAGGAATAAAATCCCATTTTAGCCTTTTTAGGTCTCAGGAATTCGATGCCCGTTTTGATTTCTCTCGAAAATTTCATTCTGCAGGGAGTTACGGATGGTGCCAGTAACTCATTCCAAAAGAACTTTAAGGATGAATTCAGGGGCATCATTTAGGAGGGGGCATGGGGGGCAACTTCTCTCTATAGAATCTTACGTTTATGATATTATTCTTTAAAATTTAAAATATTATTCAGTTATCACTCAAAATGTGTTAAAACCTTTTTTCATAATGCGATTTTCAAAACAAAACAAAAAAATCAAGGGGTGACCCCATGAATGGTTTTCATGTATAGACCAGTATACGACATTACGACATAGAAGCATGACTGGTTTAAAGGTGGATTCGAAACTCATGGGCAAAATTGTAAGGTATGATTGAAAACCTCTAAACAAGTAATAAGAACTGAGATTAATTGATGGGAACAGATTTGATGTAGGTCCTCCATGGCAAAAAGGGTGATAATCGCCAAGAACTGTAGACTGGCCGAATGATGGCCGCTGGTATAGAGCAGTCGCCAAATTGGCGATTGCTCTAGTTGGCTGTCGCGGTGTAGAACCTACATCAAATCTGTTCCACTTGATGCATTCTAGTATGTACCATTTTTCTAGCGTTCTTTTTTCAATTAAATTTCATGTCATTCTTTTCAGTTGGAAGCTGATAGCCATGCGAGTGGGTGCCAACTTGGCCGTTTTTATTCTCCTGGCATCCAGCGCTTACGCAGTGGTGCTCGTCGTCACAAGATCGCAGGAACCCGAAGCTCAAGAAAACGGTTCCTGGTATAGACAGAACGAGGTAAGGATACGAGTTACATAGTTCATAATAATGGTAGAAATGTGAATGTTAAGTCATTCCCACGTAAAAAAAAATTCTCTGTTATACCTTAGCTTCTATAAAAAAAAAACATTTCTTAAATTTCTGTTTTGTAGAGCACACTGGTTGTATCCTTCATATCCATTTTGTTCCCCAATCTTTTTGATATGATTGGTATGGTAGAGAAATACCATCCCCGTGTTCAACTTCGATGGCAACTAGCTAGGTATGTATGTTTATTCCATTAATTTATCTCTCCATTTTTTTTTGTTACGCTATATTGCTTTTTTATTAATCCACTTTTTTTTACTTTTCAGAATTCTTCTTCTATACCTTTTGAACTTATACACCCTAATATTTGCACTTTTTGGCAAAGTTTACAAAACTGTAAGTACTCATGTTTATTTAATTTTTTAAATCAAAGTGAACGCTTACAGGTTTATATAGTTTTTAAGATGGGAAACACCTAGAAATCCGACGAGGCGATTGGATGAATCTAGGACTGGGCGATATATCGATATATCGAAAAATATCGATATCAATCCAATATCGATATATCGATATTGAAATCGATATTTTTTCGATATATCGTCATACCGATATTTTTTCGATATATCGTCATTTCGGTATTTTTTCGATATATCGTCATATCGATATTTTTTCGATATATCGTCATTTCGGTATTTTTTCGATATATCGTCTATTCACGATATATCGTCTACTCACGATATATCGTCTATTTCGATACTTCACGATATATCGTCTTTATCGATATGTCCCGATTTACCATCGCCTTCGATTTATCGTGAATGGCGATATTTCTCGTGATGTTCTCCATAACGGAGCGTTTGCCCGACTCACTTTGGTCTCTAATTATAAATATGGGCTTTCTAATTAGGTTTCGTGTTGCTTGACCACTGGTCAAGATTGCTCTATATGGTTAAAATTCATTATTAAATAAATGTTGGAGTTGCTAATTGATATTTTGAATTCCCTATTCTTATAACATGTCTCTTTTGTTCCGGTTGACCATTGGTCAATCCGATCAAGTTTTTACTACTTCTATGCTTTGGCATTGAAGTAGGTCAAGTGGGGGCTCAAACCAAACGCCTTGGACGTGCATCATTTTGGTCTTGACCAGTGGTCATATATCGATATATCGTGAATATCGATAATTTCGATATATCGTGGTTCTCACGATGATTGGAAACATCGGGATGTTTTCGATAACTCGTCTTTGTTCTCTGAAAGCCAATTTCACGCCCAACACTAACTGCAAAGTTTATAGAGCACATAATTAAAAAATAATTCGGATTTTATATACTTACGGTCCTTAGCTTCAAGTAAACCTAGAATATTCATAAATTATATTAAAAATTTCGACGATTAAAAAAGATTGCGAAAATGAGAATTTCGGTAAACAAGCTATTAGGTTTATGAGAAGGCATTTTTACTAATTAAATATTTTTAGTAACAAAAAAATACTTGATCTTGTATAAAATGTATGCAGTATAGTTTTATGCTTTAATGTTTAATCTGGGTTTTACATAATTAATTAGCCGATTGATTAGGATTTGAAAAGTCGCTTCTCAACAACTTAAGAGGATTTAAACGCAGATCTTTAGTTATGGCGTTGTATTTGCTGTTCTTTATAAAAAAATGATTTGCTTAAAATTTTTAATCCTACTTGAAAAATTATACTGTACTTATGTTGTTACGACCCTTATATTCAAATTTTCCGTAAAAATTTTTCGACTTTCTTGAGAAATTTCGAAGATGAATTAGGATTGCTGAAACGTAAATTCAATTTCGAAAAAGGAACTCCCCTGCTGGCATACACGAAGAAGTTCAGCAATGGCGGCGGCGGGGATTCCCCTTTTTCGAAATGAAGAGCTTCTGAACTGAATTTACGTTTTAGCAATCTTAATTAATCGTCGAAATTTGTTATGCAAGTCCTAACTTTTTTTAGACATATTTGAAAATAAAGGCTGTAAGAACATAAGTACAGTATAATTTTTCAAGTAGGATAAATAATTTTAATCAAATCATCCAACAGCAAATACTACATTGCTTAAGAAGACTGGCGTTTCGATCATCAAAACAGTTGAAAAGATACATATACTTTTCAAATCCAAATCAATCGCCTCATTAATTATGCAAAACACTGATTAACCATTAAAATACAAATATTTACAGCATAAATTTTGTTTTAGATTAAGTATTTTTATTATTAAATACGTAATAATAATGCCCCCTCAGAAATTTTCGTACTTCCTATCCTGGCAGCTCGTTTAACGAAATTCTCATTTTTGCAATCTTTTTTAATCCTTGAAATATTAATTAGAATTTCTAAATAATTTATGTTTACTTGAAGTTAAGGATCCTAAGAATATAAAATCCCTATAATTTTTTAAGTATGTGCACTACATTTTATTAGCCATCCATCATAAAAGTGAGACATGACAATAGTTTGTTGAGACCATGGAACTCCCCTGAATTTCATAGGTCTTTCCCGCCTAATCTTCTAAAGCGCGGATTTACTTTCGGATATTCTCAAAAAGGGGACAGCCAAAAATTCTCAAAAATTCAAAAAAATTAAAGTTCAGAAAAACATCAGTCGTAACCAAAGACACATGTCATAACAATAGAGATTACAAAATATCAGTTAGCAACTCCAACATTTATTTTGTAATGAATTTTAACTATCTTGACCAGTGGTCAAATGGGGTTTCCAAAGATCAGGGAACCCCAAAACAACCACGAGACTGAAACAGATGGTCAGAAAGGTTACATATAGCGAGAAAAAATGGATTGACCACTGGTCAAGAGATCTTGACCAGTTCTCAAGACCAAAATGTTGCACGTCCCAAGGCGTTTGGTTTGAGCCCCCCATGGAGGAACATGGAGCCCCCACAGCATTGACGATATGACGATATTTCCACGATATATCGAAATTGACAATATTTCGACGATATACCGAAATAGACGATATATCGAAATTGACGATATATCGACGATATACCGAAATAGACGATATATCGAAATTGACGATATATCGACGATATACCGAAATAGACGATATATCGAAATTGACGATATATCGACGATATACCGAAATAGACGATATACCGAAATAGACGATATATCGAAATTGACGATATTTCGACGATATATCGATATTTCACGATATATCGATATTTTGACGAAATATCGATATATCGTGAAATACCGATATTTGATCGACGATATATCGCGATATCAAAATTTCAATATCGCCCAGTCCTAGATGAATCACAGTGAGACAGCTTTAAATGACTTCACTTTTTCTTTGATTCGTCTATTGGTCTTGTTAGGATGCTAGACGTCGGAAATCGTTACCGTAAAATGGGATTACCTTCAGTGGATTATATTATTTTTAACATGTTCAACTGTAATATAAATCGTTTTCAAAGTGTGGATTTAAGTTTTAAATACCTAACAAGATTCGAATTTCGAGTCTTGAAAGAAGGCAGTTTCGGCTCAAATATAAAAGAGATTGCGGTTAAAATGGAACGATGCCATGCCATATGAGCTGGTTAGGATGAAAGTGGTATAAGTCCACTGAACTTCGTTTTGCGTAATTGAACGTTTTCTAAAAACCTGTGCTAAAAATTCAGGATTGCTTATATTTTTACTTTGTGGGGTGGATTTGTCTTTAGGCAGGGACACAATTTTTGCTGCGGATCAACTTTTATCAAATTTTAACTGAAAGTGCTTTAAATTAGCTTTAATGGACTTATACCACTTTCATCCTGACAGATTGATGGGTTTCGGGAAGGAAGATGGGTATTGGGATGTAGTAAATATGGCATTCTGAGCGACTGGTTAGTGCAAAGTTAGATTTTAATGTTCTGTTCCACAGATTTTGATGCATAGAATACGAATATTTTGGTGTAAAATTTTATGTAACCCATTTTGGGGGGTCATATTCAAGATGGCGACCGAGAAACGTCCTTCGCTTGATATGTCTCTAGTTTATATTTTCTATATGCTTTAACTAAAGCTAAGGTTTAAATTAAAATAGGTTTTCGTTCTTTTTTTAAAAACTTGTTATCGATGTGATTTTTAAGATGGCGTCCAAGATGGCCGCCGATTATAAAGTTTTGCAGTTTTTATGATAGATAGTTGAGCAATATATCAAATTGATTGATTTTGAGTAAGGAAATGGAAATTTAATTAAAATGAAGTTATTTTTAACAACAATAAACGCTTTTTTAACCATTAATTTTAAAAAATTTTAATTAAAAAAGTAAATTTAAAGTATTTTACTAATTTTTATTTATGACATTTGATATAAAGTACGCCACTGTTTGAATTATACTAGGTTATTAAATTCCTTTTAACTTGTTATTAGGGTGATTTTCAAGATGGCCGCCGTTTATAAACTTTTGCAGTTTTTATGATAGATAGTTGAGCAATAAATCAAATTGATTGATTTAAAGTTAGGAAATGAAAATTTCAATAAAATTAAATTATATTTTAAAACAATAAAAAAAATTAACCATTAATTTCTATTTTTAAGAATTTTAAATTTTAAAAAATAAACTTAAAACATTTTACTAAGTTTTATCCCAAAACCAATATCAATACCCTAAGTTACTAGCAAACTGTAATTTACATAGAATGATTGTTAAAATACATACAAGATATTGACTGCAAAGGGGCGTCTGTGTTAGCCATGACGATTAAAGGATTAAAGTTTTCCCGCCTAATCTAATAAAGCGCGGATTTTATTTTCGGATATTTGTTTACAAAAAGGGGTCATCCATAAATTTGTAATTAAAGTTAACAAAAATAAAATTTTCTCCAGTAAGACGCTTTTTCATAATCGCACGGGCCCCGCCTTTGCAGTTGTGCGAGTGTCCTTGGGGTTTCTCTTATCAAAACAAATTCACTGAACGAAGCGGAGCAGTGGACTTATTCCACTTTCATCCTGACGAAAACGGCCGTTCGCGTTAGTAGTCATTTTTTGAGTCGCTCTCACGGGCCAACAAATCAACTTTTTTCTTTGCATACAGCTACACTAAATAAAGGACCTAAAACTCTATCCAAATCCACTCTCAACTCAACTTTTGTCATTTTTGGACTTATACCACTTTCATCCTGGGCAGTTCTGAGCTGGTTAGGATGAAAGTGGTATAAGTCCACTGAACTTCGTTTTGCGTAATTGAACGTTTTCTAAAAACCTGTGCTAAAAATTCAGGATTGCTTATATTTTTACTTTGTGGGGTGGATTTGTCTTTAGGCAGGGACACAATTTTTGCTGCGGATCAACTTTTATCAAATTTTAACTGAAAGTGCTTTAAATTAGCTTTAATGGACTTATACCACTTTCATCCTGACAGATTGATGGGTTTCGGGAAGGAAGATGGGTATTGGGATGTAGTAAATATGGCATTCTGAGCGACTGGTTAGTGCAAAGTTAGATTTTAATGTTCTGTTCCACAGATTTTGATGCATAGAATACGAATATTTTGGTGTAAAATTTTATGTAACCCATTTTGGGGGGTCATATTCAAGATGGCGACCGAGAAACGTCCTTCGCTTGATATGTCTCTAGTTTATATTTTCTATATGCTTTAACTAAAGCTAAGGTTTAAATTAAAATAGGTTTTCGTTCTTTTTTTAAAAACTTGTTATCGATGTGATTTTTAAGATGGCGTCCAAGATGGCCGCCGATTATAAAGTTTTGCAGTTTTTATGATAGATAGTTGAGCAATATATCAAATTGATTGATTTTGAGTAAGGAAATGGAAATTTAATTAAAATGAAGTTATTTTTAACAACAATAAACGCTTTTTTAACCATTAATTTTAAAAAATTTTAATTAAAAAAGTAAATTTAAAGTATTTTACTAATTTTTATTTATGACATTTGATATAAAGTACGCCACTGTTTGAATTATACTAGGTTATTAAATTCCTTTTAACTTGTTATTAGGGTGATTTTCAAGATGGCCGCCGTTTATAAACTTTTGCAGTTTTTATGATAGATAGTTGAGCAATAAATCAAATTGATTGATTTAAAGTTAGGAAATGAAAATTTCAATAAAATTAAATTATATTTTAAAACAATAAAAAAAATTAACCATTAATTTCTATTTTTAAGAATTTTAAATTTTAAAAAATAAACTTAAAACATTTTACTAAGTTTTATCCCAAAACCAATATCAATACCCTAAGTTACTAGCAAACTGTAATTTACATAGAATGATTGTTAAAATACATACAAGATATTGACTGCAAAGGGGCGTCTGTGTTAGCCATGACGATTAAAGGATTAAAGTTTTCCCGCCTAATCTAATAAAGCGCGGATTTTATTTTCGGATATTTGTTTACAAAAAGGGGTCATCCATAAATTTGTAATTAAAGTTAACAAAAATAAAATTTTCTCCAGTAAGACGCTTTTTCATAATCGCACGGGCCCCGCCTTTGCAGTTGTGCGAGTGTCCTTGGGGTTTCTCTTATCAAAACAAATTCACTGAACGAAGCGGAGCAGTGGACTTATTCCACTTTCATCCTGACGAAAACGGCCGTTCGCGTTAGTAGTCATTTTTTGAGTCGCTCTCACGGGCCAACAAATCAACTTTTTTCTTTGCATACAGCTACACTAAATAAAGGACCTAAAACTCTATCCAAATCCACTCTCAACTCAACTTTTGTCATTTTTGGACTTATACCACTTTCATCCTGGGCAGTTCATATATGGCTTATTCCTGAAACTATATTGAACATCATCTTTATTAATCGTAGTTAAACTAATTTTCATTCCTAGACCTATATTCGTTTTAATAATTCAATTTAAATTTATTTTCATATTCCTCCTTCAAAAGTAATTTTCTCCAGTTTCATATATTTCTTCATTCAGCCACGGCTTACTAGATACTTATACAGGCTAGTCGAGTTTTAAACAATGAAAACCATTTGACAACTTTTCCCGCTTGGAGCGCTACAAGACCTACCTATATCACCCACCGCCTTCAACACTGTGGATATGCTTTGCCAGTTGGTCCAGTATTGCCATCTGGATTTGCAATGATTTCCGTACTCGGCTAGCCTGTATAAGTATCTAGTAAGCCGTGATTCAGCTTAATTATAACGTGGTCATCTAGAGACACATAAGGCCAGAGAATCTCGAATTCTTGAGTGACGCTCTGCCTACTATTTCGAGTAATTATCCTTTTTTGGACAACAGCGCAACTCCAGTCTGAAGGGAGCGTGCAAGATTTCAGACTGGAGTTTCGCTGTTGTCCAGATGACGCGAAATAGTAGGCAGAACGTCACTCAAAAGATTTCTAGCTTGTCTGGCCTTATGTGGCCAGATGGCCATGTTATAACCACCCTGTTTTTTCACATCCTTTTCCAGACGAGCGAACTCCAGGCACTAGCCAAGAACATCACGGAAACCATCGACGCCCAGAACGCTTCGCTGCGTCACGCGCGGAGCCTTCTGGAAGCAGCGTCCACCCCCTTCCCCGAGTACGACGACACCACCCTCCCCCCCACCACCCCCCTCGCCCTCAACTGCACCGACGTCTTCGTCTACAACTGCACCCTGGCGTTCATGCTCGCGGGCGTCAACCTCACGGAGCTCCTGATGACGTCGACGGCGGCGGCCGCGACCACCGCCGCCGCCGACAACAACGCGACCACTTCAGACCCCTCGGTGGACTACACGGACGACGGGGGGTACGGCGCGCTGGTCGCCGGGATCGCCAATCTCACGGCACAGCACGGGTGAGTTTAACTATGGCCATCTAGACTCATAAGGCCATCAGAGAAGCTCGAAATCTTGAGTGACGTTCTGCCTACTATTTCGCGTCATCATCGCTTTTTAAACAACAGCGCAACTCCGGTCTGAAGGGAGAGTGCAAGATTTCAGACTGTAGTTGCGCTGTTGTCCAAAAACCGATGATGACGTGAAATAGTAGGCAGAACGTCACTCAAGATTTCGAGATTCTCTGGCCTTATGAGTCTAGATGGTCATGGTTTGACAGTACTTTTTGTTGAATTGATGCTCGTTTAGAATCCGAAACTTGATGCACCTTCATGACATCCCGGTTATTCACGGTGACTTTACAATACAAAAAAAATAAGGGGGATACTTGAGGGTGTACCTAGGTCGTTAGACTTTCAAACTCCAGTATAAACAGCCTCGCTAGGGGCGTATTTGCAAAATCTCACCCGCTTTAGAACTTGATTCAATGCGCATGCGTGAGGACCAAAAGAAGGAATAAGGTTGAAAAAGCTTTGAAGTTTAGCATGCGGCAGTTCGTGGGTTCTATCCCCAGTAATTATTTTATTAAAATTTCAAAAAAAAAAAAAAAAAAACCCAGCAAGTCCACGCACATGCGCATTGGATCAAAGTTCTAAATTGGGTGAGGTTTTGTAAATACGCTCACTGGGGCCCATATGCAGCAACGTTTTGTAACGTACTAACGGACTAATCGAAATGAAACAAGAGAACAGATCTATGAACGTGTGTATGGACTAGAGTAGCTACTATTCCTTAGGACCAATAGGGGCTTAATTTAGTAAATTTCCACTCTATACATATCCTTACTCTTCAACCGAAGCTCTTTTTCTGTCCAGGTGGAATGAGACGGATCTGGCATCTGTGCTGCCTGGACTCACTCTTGGACCAGGGATGGTGGTGAACGTGTCGGCGGCCTTTGATCTGGAGGAAGGGAAGATGGTGTGGGACATCCCCTTTGACCTGGACGGGGGAGAAGTGCCTGACAACTGGACCTGGGTCGACTTGAACGGAACGGCAACGACGCTGTTCCCCTTCTTTTTTTTCAATGGTGAGTGGTACAATCGCTATATACGTGTCTCATATTACGAAGGGTTTTTTTTTGTTTGACCAAGTACAGATGGTTTATTATAACTTAAGAAATATTTTTCTCGTTTCCCAGCAGTGGGTTTCAGAGGTGGGCCCAAAGAGGTGTTCCTCGAAGATATACTTTTTAACTCTTAAATTTTTAAAGCTGCTACCCTTAACACCGGTTTTTCAATTTAATTTTTCAATGAAAAAAATAAGGTGTCGAATAAATTATAACCGGTTTAGAAATCAGTTTAAGAAAATATTTTTCTACTTCACTGCATTAAAATTAAGACACTTTATACAAGAGGAAATTGAGTTTATTTTTTTACATTCTTCTACCGTATAAAATCCTCTAGTTACATTATTTATATTTTAAGATGATAAATAATTGGTGAACAGGCTTACCATTACTCGTATAAATTAATAATGTAGGTATAGTTCTTTTTTAAGACGCCCCATGTTTCTGGGCCACAAATAAAAATCAATAAACTAAAGGAAAGATCATTTATCATTTTATCATTTTGACGCAAGAGTGAGATCGTTTTGATATTTTGGCTTCCTTTACATCCACTTTCCCCAACCTCCCTTCCAGAAACGACCACCTACTTCGACGAAGGCACGACCACGACGAACCAGTCTCCCACCACCCCGACGACAACCCTCTCTCCGACCACCGCGGAGCCGAACTGCACCGTGAAGCTCCGGGTCTGCGTCCCGTTCGCCACGGAGACCACGGAGGCGGGCACCACGGAGGACGAGTGGGGGACGAATGCGACGGAGGCCGAGAACGCGACGGCGGGGGAGAGGGGGTGCACGAAGGCGGTGGACCGGGCCCCTTGCCCCGCCGAGTGCAGCGGAGGAGAGCGCAAGCATCGCATGCCCACTCAGGAGGAACTGGTGGCTATCCCCGACGACATCAAAGACCTGCTGAGGAAGAAGTGCTGGGAGACGGCTTTCGGACAGGTATGCAGTTACATCATGTGTTTGGATGTATTTTTTGGGATCCTATGGAAGGGAGGGCAACCCAGTGGCGAAGTTACTTCTGATCCGTACGTCCGTAATACCAAATTTACCTGATTGGTTCAAAGGTAACATGTGGACACACAAGTTTTCAAACACCAGGAAAGGGGATTATCACGTGGTATATTTTAGCCAATCATGTAACATTGGTATTTTTAACCTTCAGCTCTGAAGACTCTTGTACCCAGAGAGCACCTGTGGACCGAAGCCTTTGGTGAAGTCTACTGTTGTCCACGCCACAAACCCATTCGCATGCACAACCCCTTTTTACGGGGGGGGGCACATTCCAAATCCATCTCCCCATCTCCTTCCACGCAAACATCCATGCCAGAGAGGGGCTATTAAAGCCCCGGATGTCCGGTTTTGAAGTCGGATACGGAAGCGTTTCAACTTATGCGTTTGGTTGCGATACGGCAATCCGGCGAGAAACCACAGTACCTAAGGTGAAGTAATTTATGGACGGTATGAAACCGTTTAGCCAATTTTTGACCTGACCAGGCATATAAATTTGGTTTTAACCACAAAAGTATTTATACTATTACACAAAATCCATATTAAAATTACCTTAAATTTTTTTATTTCATGTTTCTGACGATTTGTAGTAATTCTCAAAAAATACTGTTTAATATTGGAACAATTTACTTGCAAATTTAATATTTATGTTTTAGAAATGATTTCCCTTAAAATTGTTAAATGTTATAATATTTCATAATACTTAAATGATGATTTTTAATTCATTTATTTATTTACATGCTTCTATTAAAAGTTTCACGTTTGCTACACTTTTAGGAGGTAAACTGTCAACTGGGCCTGAGAGGCCCGCCGCGCGTGTCCGTGTAACAAAAAGGTGCACCCATTCTCCCGGGTTAATTAACTATGCCCGTCAATCAATTTTCCTTTCGTTTTTTTTTTTTGTCATCATTTGAAGTCCCGACTCAATATAGTGTCGTCGCGATAAAAGAAACATAGAGTGGGAGAAATAAAAATCTTAATATATGAGTTACCGTGAAATTTCAAATTTACAGCTATGTGTTAAAAATGTCTCTAAACCTTTCGTTCTAGTTGAGCGTATAGTCAATCCTAACCTACACAATGTAACAAAATAACCTCTGAAAACATAAAAACCATTTCCTTTTCTTGAGAAATACCCATCCTCCTTCTTATTAAAAAAACCTATAATTTGATTAACTAAAAATTCAAAAGATAAATCTTCTTACCAGACATGATTCCTGATTGTTTGACGTGATTCCGTTACCGCTCAAAATTGGAGGTACGGAGCGATACGTCTTTGTCTCCAGAGTTTGATATAAATTACTGGGTTGTCATTTCGGTTATCAGTAGAGATTGATCTCATAACGTCACGAATTTATCACGAGCCAGACCCTTTGAAGAACGAAAGACAGGTATGGAGGAAGTTGACCATAAAATTTCAGAATAGATATTAAGTTGCTTCATTTTGCTTTAGATTGTACCTGTTGTTAACCTACATTTATTAGAATTAGTGACACACAATTATGTACTAAATATACCACAAAATATTCATTCATTGTACTAGTATTTCTTAAATATTCCATATATCATTAGATATGCAATTTCTAAAGTATTATGTTACACCAAATCCCCTATAAATATTAGGGGGGCGTCCATTAATTACGTTATGTGCTTTTTTTTAAATTTGAATCCCCTCCTCGCCTTTGGTGAGATTTAATGAAATATAGGATGATTCTCCCTCACAAATGAGATTCTTTCCATAACTTTTAAACGACTGAATTTCTTTGATATTTTCATGCATTTTGATTCATTCACCTAAGCGTTAATGCCTGTTGTCTTCTATAAAATAACGAATAAGTACAACTTATATTTACTTTGTTATTAGTATTTCAGTAATTTAATAGCTAATTATTAAAAATTAAGAGTCAAATTTGACTAACCTCCTTTTCTTTTGTTGATATTTTTCTCTGGACCCTTATTTTTAGTCCATGTGATTAATGGACGTCCCCTTACCCGACTGTAGCTCATCGTTTGTGATTTCAGGAGCTAGTGAAGTTGACTATCATGGATCTAGTAATGACAGTCCTCTCCACGATTGTAACGGATTTTATTAGAGCCGTTTTCGTCCGATATGGAAACAACTGCTGGTGCTGGGATCTGGAGAAAGGATTCGTAAGTCTTTTCAAACATTTAGAATATTCTTTACTCTAATGTTTGCCTTAAACTATCAAAAATTATTTCAATTTTACAGCTTTGTTGGAATTAAATTTGTGTCTTCCCATCTGGTAGTTCTGGGACAATCATGTTCCTGTTATTCGATTTCTAGCCATTAAATCTGAGTAAAATATTCATTATTTTAATTTTAATTAAGAATTTTTTTTATCAATCGTAAAAAAGAGGGAAAGAGAGGATGTCATTATAAATATAACTTGTTAGTTAGGTTATGTCCATCCCGGTTTGTAATTAGTTAGTAAGATTATGATATAATGTAACTTTTTTTAAATACGGATCTAAGAATCCTGTATGAATGAGTAAAGGGAGTTTTCTCTTTTGCAGCCAGGATACGGAGATTTTAAAATAGCTGAAAACATTTTACATTTAGTGAATAATCAAGGATTAGTATGGTAAGTGAAAAGTTCTATATTTTGACGAAACATTCTCCTTTTTATTTTAGTTCCGATTCTGATTTAGTTTGAAAAGTGTAACGATCATATAGATTTGACGAAGGGATAACAGCATGGACATCTGGACTCATAAGGCCAGAGAAGCTCGAAATCGTGACGCGAAATAGTAGGCAAGACGTCACTTTTCAACTACAAGATTTTAGACTGGAGTGGCGCCGTTGTCCATAAAAGCTATGAAGAGTGACGTCTTGTCTACTATTTCGCGTCACGATTTTGAGCTTCTCTGGCCTTATGAGTCTAGGTGGCCATGATAACAGTCGGACTTTGTTTCAGAAGGGATAAAATTTCAATATTTTTAAGCTATTTAGGACAAGACCAATAAAACGGTGATTGTGACTTGACTATTGCAGGATGGGCATGTTCTTCTCGCCCGGGCTGCCCGCCATCAACACGGTGAAGCTGTGCATCCTGGTGTACGTGCGCAGCTGGGCGGTCCTCACGGCCAACATCCCTCACGAGACCGTGTTCCGGGCCTCCCGTTCCAACAACTTCTACTACATGCTGCTGCTCATCATGCTCTTCCTCTGCACCCTGCCCGTGGGGTTCGCCTGCGTCTGGCTAGAGCCCTCCTGGCACTGTGGGCCCTTCAGGTAACAGCCTTGTTAACCAGCTGCTAAAGAAAGAAAAATTAGCTTTTCGCTGAATTTTATAAGTGGAATTCTTCTTTGATCAAGCGTTTAATACCGATGCTGATGGCTGTATAAGACACTGTTCTGTTGTTTCAACAAGTCCTCCCAAACTGTACACTTAAAGGTTCATTACGTATGGAGAAGAAGAAATTTGTTCAACAAACTATCCTCTTTGACGACCTTTATTTTACAAAAATGATATCCGATAAGAACCTAATTGTTCCATTCCACGGTGCACGCATGCATGTGAAATTGATATTTATAACCATCTTAGTGTACAAACATAATCAAATAGCCATGTTCACGTCTTCCATAAATCGTTTTAGAGAAAACCGGATGTGAAGTCATATCTTTTGTCTGCCGTTATTTTATCGAAAACTATGGGTCGTAGAGGTATAGTTCTGTGGGCATATTTTATCTACCCCATGCACGGAATCTGGCTGTACAGAGTTTGGGCGGACTTGTTGACCCTGTATAGAAAAGTTGCATTGCATTATTTATTTTAAAATTGATGATTATGACTTTAAACAGAACTTGTTATTTTGGTTTAACAAAAGGTTCAAAACCTATCAACTTACCCCATATTCTCCTACTAAGAATGTATTTTCTCTTTTAGCTCGCATAGACGTATCTACAACGTATTGACTTCATACGTTTTGAACGCTCTACCATCTTTTATGGTGGAAGTTGTTAAGTACTTCACTTCACCAGGCGTTGTTATACCCGTACTTCTTCTATTAATGTAAAACTTTTTATCAAATTTAGGATTAGAAGCAATATTTCTTTTTAATACCTAATACCCTTATTCTAAATTCCTGTATAATTTATGTTTAGATTAATCATTTACTACCTTGTGTCTCTAACGGGATCTTTGCGTGAAGCTAACATTGACCTAAAGCTACAACTCAGAAGAGTAAGTATCATTACAGATAGAATATTTTAAGATTACGATGTTTTTTTAAGAGTTTCTTTGTTCTAGTTAGGTTAAAAACCCAAAATGTGGAGCAGAGTATTTATATGTTATTAACTCTCTTTAACCGTTAATTTATTTTAGGAAAAAGGAGAGAAAGAAAAACCTATAGAAGAGAAAAAAGGTATGTTTTGGTTGAAAAGACTATTTTAGTGTTAATTATAACATTTTGCGAATTTTAGTTTAGGCATAATGTTATTATAAAATGTTTTGAGTCATTACTTTTTAGTTAAGTCAGACTCCATAAAAATTAACTTCTCCACTCAAGATTTACATTGCGATTTAAAATATTTTGTAACTTTAAGCTTATTATGTAGAAAGTTTAATTTTAACATACTAAAACCAATTTCAAAACCAATGGAAGAAAGAAGGGAATCTCCCTTTTCTTTCTTTTTGGAGCTTCTCAATTTAACATAACAAAGTTTATCTGACTTGTTAAAAGTGGGGAAAATTTAATAAAATGAAAGTTTCTGAGTTTCTAGTAATTCATCGTCTTGCATAGTGTTGTGTTTATCACTGTTTCCTCCACGCTAAACAAGAAATAAAATAGTATTCACGATTCCTTTAATTGTCAAGAACTATCTTTCAAGCCAAACTATTTATAGTTAATAATCTACCCACAACCAGTGATCTGTTTTTAGATTCTTACTCTAAATTAAAACTTGATTATTTGCAAAGTGTATATCCATGATTTTTTGTTTTTCTCTTTTGTGTAGATTTAGTGTTTATTTTTTTGTGGTTATGTGTGTCCTTTTATATTTAATATGTTGTACTGTTTGTGTCTTTTTCTTGCCAAGTAATTGGAATTTCTCTTCTGTTTGGCAATGTATTTAAATAAATAAATAAATCACTGACTCCGTAACACTAAAAAGAAGAAGAAGGTTTACCTCTCTCTTATTAGAAAGTCTCTTGCCTCTGTTTAAAAAAATATTCGGTGGAAAAACTTTCCTGTTAAATGTATTAAATGGGCTGCTTTATTAATTTTAGAAGAGGAGGTGATAGCCGAACTCCCAGATGACGTCACCAAGTGGTCTTCCGCGAAAAAGATCCTTCCAGTCCTGCCGAACAAATTTAGGGCCTCCAACCAACTGCTGGACGATGAATCCGATGACAGCAAAGACACTCCCAAGAAGACAGGTGACAGTGCAGACGCCCATTCACTTCATTAGTTCTTTTAAAGTACTCAGTATTAATCGGATCCCAAAGCCTATGGAAGTGATTTTGAGAAATTTGGGATAATCTAGAATTCTTAGGGACCACTTAAAAAGTATGAGGGTAAAGAATCTATTAGTGTTTTATAACTTAAGCAGTGCATTATTTGTGCTTCAACCATTAATAACATCCCCTTTCTTCAATTTTTTGAAATTGTTTTTATTCAACAGAAATATTCCAACAACTCACAAAAGAAATAGTATTCCAACAATGAGGTATTTGCAAGAGTGAGGAATTTGCTTAATTTTATACTTTCTTGATACGTTATGGTTTAAAGCTCCCAAATTTCTGATTTTTAAGTTCGCAAAAATGCTTTTTAAATCATCTAAAATTCAATTTTATTTTTGCCAAAACGTCAGGAAAGTCACGTTATCAGAAAACGGGCTTCTATTGGATGCGACATCACAGCGCACGAAAACCATTGTGTTTGCTGTTTTCACGTGATCAGAAAACTGGCTTCTATTGGATGTGACGTCACAGCGCACGATTTGTGATTCAAAAGTGTTTTCGCTCCCAAACTAAAAACGAAATTTCAAAATTTTATATCTAAGAAACTAGGCTACGAAAATACTTGTTGTAAACGTCATTCTTCATGGTTTTTTATTTACTATTTTAATGAAACTTAATCACAAAATGTGCAAATACCTCATTCAACAAAAAAAATATTCCAACAACTTAACAAAAAAAAATATTCCAACTTTTCAAAAAAAGTCACATTAGTATACCCAGGGTTTGATAGGATATCAGACATTCCTCCTTTCTCTAGTTGTATAAATATCTTTGCAACAGCTAACAAATTTAATTACGGGGAAACAAAATATTCATAAACATGCTTGAACTGCAGGATTCCAAAACTATTACTGAAGGCGAGATATTAAAAGCCTCAAAAATTAACAAGACTAAATTTGAATCGTTCGTATGAAAAGGGTCCAAAACCTATGTCCAAAACCCAAATTTTCATAAAATTGAAATAAAAAACTACATCAATTATTGATTTTTTAGGTTTTAGTGTAAACTAATGTTTTACTACAAAAAGACTATTATACTAAGATTATTTTTTACGCTTTTTATCCCCTTAAATACGAGTTAACATTCTTTGTGAACAAACTCTTACTTTGGAATTTATAAATAGGGAAGCATACTGGGGATCCATCCGATGAGCGGTTTGAAGGTTCAGAAGAAAAGAAAGCCTACAAGGATAGGTAAAAAAGCATTTTCCATTTCTCAATTAAAGTGCAAATTTCTTTTCTTTAAATCATTATATTTACAAATAGTTAAAACAGTCAAGGTAGTTTATCTTTAAGAAACGTTGAGTTCTTATAGTACGAACAGTAAGTTTCATTTAAACATGAGACAACTGAACCATGGTCAACTCTACACAAATAAGACCAGAGCACAGAGTAGGGGAGACCGGGGCTAGTTTTCCAACCTAAATGAATTTTGCTTCCTTACATTTTATTTTTACTTATTTTTGGGTAAACAAAATTTCATCATATTCCTCATACTGTTCTCTACAAAATGTAGCATTCAATATTCATCAACATTATTAGTTTTTTTTACAAAAAAGGCTTAAAGGTGACCATGTCACGTTGGAAAATGTGCCCCGTATGTGGGGCATGTTTTCCAACAGTAAGGGGCAAGTTTTCCTACAGTACTACTATCTGCAGTTATACCGATTGCTGGCAAAAACTCTGATTGGTTAACCGGATGGATGCCATTCCTAACATTCCTTTCTCATTGGTTGGTGCCTCTTCTCTCTCTAAGCCCCAGAATACGATCTTGTGTGTTGGTTGTTTGATTGGTTGTCAGATATAACTAGATTTGTAGCTTTTCAGGTATTAGCTTGGAATAAATGTAGGAATCGAACGACAGTGCCGGTTAAATTAAAAGACTGGTCTTAAAGGGTTAAATCGTAAAACACTTATAGTAAAATTTATTAATTATAGTATAATATGTATTTTTCATATGAAATCATTGTGTTGTAGCTGTGAACTTTACTTGCGTTATAGTAATCTCCAAAAATTAGTTTAGTACCTTAATTGTTTTGTTTATTTGTACAGTCGTAGAGAAAAAAACTGATACAGTTCGCATTGTGAGTGAACTACTGGGGGTAGAATGATAAGTTTTGTGTCATTTTTCATGATTTAACGTCTTTTTGAAAATAATCTATAGTTTATGCCCTTAGGGGGCCGTCTACATATTAAAGGAAGCACCAACTTTCGTTTTTCTTATGGGTGACATCAAAGATTATCCCCGATTCTAATAGAACACCCCTAAAACCAAGTTTTGTAATGTTTGGCCCTCAAACAAAGCCAGGAGGGGGGTTTGAAAATTACGAGAACTTTACTTCTAACAGGAAAGATTGGCAACAATTGTGAGGAAATTTAAAACAGATTTGGCTGCTTATCTATACTATGTCACAATTCCCACAAATTTAAAACACAGATTTGGCTATTTATCTATATTTTGGCACAATTTTGTCTTTCAATTAGGATACCTAAAGTGGTAGCCTAGTTGGTAGAGTATCAAGCTCGTAATCACTAGGTTGCAGGTTCTGTCCCCGCAGTTGCCAAATCAGTTACTCATTGTTTTAGGTTAACTGATAGGGATATAGGCAAACACAAAGCAGAATAGATGTTGGATACTTCTTCAAATTTAAAGCATTTGAAAAAATTTATACAATTAAATTTAATTTAGTTAATTATTTAATTCCTGTAAATAGGTAATAAAAATACCACGTATCACGTTAAATTATGAAATTATTATATGGATTCGTATTACGTTAAGTTATTTTACTTCTCAAAAGTTCCTGTCAAAATACTTTAATACAGATATGTTTAGAGGTGTTTTTTTATTATTTATTATATTTCCAGAAACTGCCCATTTGAGGAAAAATATTTTATTAAATTGGGTAGGGAGTTTTAATCGTTTTTTTAACGAAAAACTAAGGAAGTTTCTGAACGTTGTGCTTGGAATAAAATACCAATATAAATATTAATTATGTTAAGAAGTTAAGCATCAAACATCAAATTTACTAAAATTGATTACATAAAATTAATTAACTTAAATCACATCAACGATTAGAAGCTTCTTGATATTTTAACTTATTAGGAGGTTAAGGAAAAATTTGAATCGTCGTGTGGTCATGATAAATTTTTAAAAAAATTTATTTCATTCTGTTCAAAATTTTTAATAATTTAGACACCCACCACACTGACAAAAATAATCCATAAAGTAAAGAGTAAGAATACGTCTTTATAATTATGAGTGAATATATATATATATATATATTTTTTTTTTGGGGGGGGGAATAATCGAGACCTTTTTTTCACTGCCAAACATTTGATAATTCTTTATTGTGGAATACGCAAAACATTGATCCATGGAAATAGTGGGATATCCAGAATAAAAATTGGAGATTGATATTGGAGTTTAATTTTAGGGGGAGGTTTTTTTTGTTGTTTTCTGAGGTGAAAGAGAATACTTTCAAGGTGTTTCATAGGGTTGTGTTATAGGGTAAGGTGGGGTAAAATGATTATAGCGGGCTAAAATAGATATAGGGATTTTAGCAGTTTGGCATGCTATTTTATCATAAGCCTCAATTAAAATCAGCATCCCAATTAACATCGAATTTTACAAACTGTTAAAATCGTTATAAAATTTATATTCCACCCTTGTCTTAAACATGATTAAAATCTTAGAGAACAGTTTTTAAACCCGATGCCTGCCCTATATCTTATTTAGAGCACAAGCGGCTGGATCTGCTGTACTCTCCAGAGAGAGTATACGTCGGTAAAGGCAGCAAGGTCGGTAAGGTCGGTCGGCAGCAGCGTAAGCTGCTCCTGCCCCGGGCTGTACTCCCCATTTAAGAGATTGATTATATATAAAAAAGAAAATAAAATTAAAAGTGGTAGCTAAATTTTAATTATAGTGTTAATCTTTTCTTTTGCGTGGCCACCACTGTTTTATTTATAATAGTTTAATTATATATCAGTCCAATACCAAATTCTAGCATCGAGTGTTTAGGGTGCGTTAGATAATTCTGACATCACCGACCCTGCCTGACGGTAGTAGGCTGTCGGTGCAACCCTGGGACGTCATTATTACGCCTAAACAGAGTGTGTGGGGATATCAATTTTAGCACTACAGTTTTTTTCTTGCAAAGTTAATGCATTTAAGTTAACTTACATCTTGAGGCGCCATGTTTACCCATAAGCTCAAATGATGACAACACTTAAGCATATTGCTGAGGGAGCTGTGGATAAACATGGCGGCTGGAGGACTCTTATCGAAGCTGCGCCCATCTTTATTATATTTAATAGATAATAAATGTAAGAAGGGACACCACCGTTCTTATTAAGTGACGACTTTTCTAAAAGTTTGATTCATATGTAAAACCAAATTCCTTTGTGAAACCTATGTAGAGAAATAATCTTTTTATAGTAAAAAAAAATGAAAAAAAAATGGTTTATCTTTGTTTTTTGTTTTAGATTTTTGTTCATGTAATTCAAAAATACTTCTAATTTAATGCAGGTGAAATTTTTAGTCGAATATTGTAAAGTATTGTTTCGTAATTTTTTCTTCTGAAAAAAATTAGTAACAAGTAAAACATTTTACATACACATAAAAAATAGGTTAATATTTCCGTTTACTGAAATCAATAGTGTAAAAATAACTAATAACTGCTTTATAAGTAGTTTAAATTTCAGGCATCTTCAAACTTTTAAAAATTAATCAATCATAAGGCAGGGATGCCGATTCGAACTTAGCGACCAAGCACGCTAACCGTTAGGCCACGCCGGCTGCAGTCAGCAAGTTTTAATAATAAATCTGACCAACTATCTGAGTTAGTATATCGTGTTATTGCGGGTTACAGTAATTTTCATAACCTGGCGATTTTCCTTCTAATCTTTGACGATAAGAGTTTGGCGAAAATTTTCTAAATGAAATTTCCTACATTGTGCACGGGGTTAATGGCTGTAAGGATCAAAATCTATGAAAAACGAGGTTTCAACGTAAATTCGACGAACTTCAAACCATAACATTCTAATTTTCAAATTGCAAATCCTTCTAGTGGGTCTGTTTATCTGATTAAATGAATATTTGTAAAGGCTTTCATGGTCGTTTTCTTTAAATGTAAATACTATAAGAACTATTTACCCTTTAACAATAAGAACACCACCTTTTTTGAAAGAAATAGGAAAACATTTAGAGGGATTCGAACAAACAACTCCTTTGGAATCGTTAGCTTGCGTTATGGATTGGTTGATTGGTTTGAGCTTGAGCCACACAAATGTTGGAATAAGTGCCCCGTCTACTTTTGGAAAACCTGCCCCAACTCACTTTTTGAACTTTGGGAGCCCCTCAACGAGTGGGGGTGTAATATTATTGAAAAACAAAAGCATAGTTTTGTAGAGGAAGAAATCCTCTATCAGAATATGCAATATCAGATTAGTCAGTTAAAATTAAAAGGGCTTAATCACATTTTTAATAAAAATCCAAAAGTTTACGCAAAGAGCAAAATATTGAAAAAACCGCTTTTCTGACGAAACTACAAGAGCTAAAATTCTGAAAGTACATCAGAATGTGTGTGAAGTCTTTCTTTTTCATCTAGTTCACTCGTTGGGTTGATCTAATTGCTCATTTAAAAATAAAGGGCGTTGGAAAATTTGCCCCAGTGGAAAACTAGCCCCGGTCTCCCCTACTCTAACAGACGGTTTAATGCCATAGGCAATAATGAAAATCGAAAAAACATGGGGTATGCCTTGTGATAGGGACTCTGAACGTCTATCGCTCGTCACAGTTAGGAGCTTCTCTGGTGGCATGTTTCCCCAATTGTCCCACTTCGTAAGATGTGAGTGAGACTTCTGATTGGTCTTTCAAATAATTGTCCTTCCAAATATGGAATTGCCAGTCGGCTCGATGAATGTTCTGAGTTCTGATTGGTTCTTAAGTGGAAGTGAAACATCTTACGAAGTGGAATTGGTAAATAAATGCGTCTCCTCTGGCTTTATTAGTCTAGTTGGCCATGGCTGAACCTAGAAACTATATCTAGTAAGCCGTGGCTGAACCCATTTGTGGTGTTTCGTAGGTTCAGTCGGCGTCCTTCCCCGATGTCCACGGAGTCCCACAAGTCCTCCTCCGACGGCGAGGACAGGAGGTGGATGAGAAGAGGAGGAATCACAGGGAACGGGGACCTTCCCCTAATTACCATCAGCCAAGCTTCCGAAGGAAGAGGTGAGAGGATTTTATAGTTTTATTTCACTAGAGGTGAGGGTACTTACGTATTATCCTGTCGACCGTTCAGTGACCGTCAAGTTTAGCGGCACAGCTATATAACAGTTTGATAACGTTTTCGGATTCAGCGGCACGGTCGACGTGGATATGCGTAAGAATTGAGCTAAGTTTTGCATGAAAATTTTTTACGTTGAAATTTATCATGCTTTTGAATTCAACTTGTATGTAGTGTTAGGATTTGGAGGCTTGATATTGAGTCTACTCCATCTGAGTTCTGTTAAAAACGTTTCCAGGGTGAAACTAAAAACCGACTGAAATCTTCTTAAATTGCATTTAATTCTTCTATAAATAAGGAAGGGTTTTTCTACGTCCGCCTAAACTAGGCTCAGCCTGATTCCTTGCAAGGAGTACAAAAAAAAATACCCAGAGGACTGTACCTCTACAAAACATAGTTTTCGAAAAAAAAATTGAAGCAGAAATATGTATTGTATAACGTCTTATCTGGTTTACGCTATAAAAAACTTTATGGAAAATGTGAAAATAGTTGTTTGGATATGTTTGCTGAGCAAAATTTCAAACTTAGATATATATTATTTTCCTAAAAAAACACGATTTGTTAAGTTACAGTTCTTTAGGCAATTTGCATCTACTCCACGCTATAAAAAATCTTTATGGAAAATGTGAAAATAGTTATTTGGATATTTTTCCAGAGCAAAATGATAAACTTAGTTAGTAAACTTAGTGGAATGAAATAATGAAGTTTTTATCGGATGTAACGTCGCATTTTTCTAAAAAAAAATACAATTCGTAAAGTTACAGTTCTTTGAGCATTTTTTATGTACTCCACGCAAGGAATCTTACTGCGCAGAGTTTGGGCGGACTTGTTAAACACCCTTTATAAAGGAATTTCGGTGCATTCTCTGATTTAATGGGGGACTTCTTAACGACATTTTTCAGACTCTCCAGGCCAGCTGTCGAGCCTGAACTCCTCCGAAGAGGGCACTCCACCCTCGAGCGTCACTTCTCGTCGCAGACGTCCGGGGCTCATCCCCTCGGTGAGCGAGCAGGACGAGGACGAGTACGTCGAGGAAGAGGAGGAGGACCTCACCATCGAGATCCAGGACCACACCCACTTCGAGCCCATCAGGGGGGAGGAAGAAGAGGCGGGGCTGGACGAGGTCACGGTGCAGCCTGAGACGAAGGACACGGCGCAGATCAAGTCGCTCACAGGTGGGCAAAAACACAGATTACCTGAACAGAGGTTCCAAAACGCAACATTTTCAAATGCAATTTTATGGTGGAGGGCATCACTGTAAATGTCCGTGATTGACAGAAGAGTAGACAGTACAATAGTTGTGATTGGGTGTGACGTGTTCATTCAATCTGTCACTTTCGGAGGGGTATTCGTGATGCGGGGAGAGACCAATAATTGAGTAAGAAGGGAAGTTTTTCTAGATCGAGAGGAGGGGTTGTATCCAAATAGCCAAGCAGTCATAATAGTCAGGGTGCTTCTGTTTCCAAGGTGGTTGGAATCTCGTTCATATAGCCTAATAGGTCAGTGTCAGCCAGGTTTCCACTGTTTGCAAAACAGGATCCTCGAAGCAATCCTGAGACACTAGACTGCGGACAAAAATTGCCAGAAGGAATGAAAGATAGGTTATGGACAAACGATAGTGTAAAAATGAAATTTCAAAATCAATTACCATGATTAAACATGCAATTATAAAAACTGGATAAAGCGTTTTTTCTTTGAGCGTCAATTTTAAAATGCTACTATTACAAAGTTTACAAAGTATAGCTCTCCTATATTGCACAACAGCACTAACAGCATCGTTTCTTCAGGTTGCGGCGCCCCTCGCTTCCGCAACATCGACGAGTCCTCCTCGACGGACCGCGAGGACTCGACGTCCGGCCGAGGTGGTCTGCCGGACGAGGGCATCCGGCTGGGCAGGAGGGACCTTCCGTCCGGCCGCTCGAGCCGCCAGTCCTCCCTGCAGCGCTCCAAGGCCGTCGTCAAAGGGAGCGACAGCATAGGAAGCACAGACTCCAACACTCTGAAGCCACCGTCGCCAGAAAAGTGAGTTTCTTCCGTTTTAAAGTTGTCATTACGCCTTTTAAGGACCGTTTCCACTTTTGCGTTCGGTTGCGATACATACGGCGAGACCGATAAATGAAACTCAGAAAGACGAAAGTGACGTAGCATTTTACCCTGTCGAGAACCAAACGCAAGAGTAGACGAAACGAGTATAGGCTTTCGGTCATCTATCCGGGTTCTCGCCGAATCGCCGTACCACAACCAAATGCTAAAGTGGAAACGGTCCTTAAGAAGTAATGGTTGTTTATAGAATAGGTACCTCCCCTGTTTGAACCTACATAGCGTTGGTTTCTGCAAACAAATGTTGAGAGGATTTAGTTATATGTAATATAGACCATTGAAAATCAAATGTAATAAAATATGTATTAAAACTTAGCTAAATTTTTGATCGATGGAGGGAGTAAAATACGGAAGTACTCGGTAAGGACACGTAAGGTCGTTTAGAGTAAAAAAAATGCATTGCTTTGAAAGGTTTCTTAGTGTTTTTGTTTAGCAACAGGAAACAAAAGAAATCGTAAGGATTTGATTTTCAGAGCGATTAGTTATATGGTTGAGATGGGGTTGCTTTGATTGTTCCTTTTCGTTGAAGTATTAAACGATTTAATTTTCAGAGCGAAAACAGGGGAGATGGGTAGTTATGATTATGATATGCATGAGATGGCTCGATGGATATACCCTTTGGCTTAGCAACTTTTTTCCCCTGTGAATTTGAATGTGTGTTGAATTATTATGTAAGTCTTAACTAAAAGGTAACACACTCCACTCCATTATACAGAAAAAATTTCTTTTCTTCCAGGAGAGCCAAAATTCAAAGGTTGGATACCGATTCACTCTAAGGATTTTGTAAGTATTAAACGCAGAGTTTCTATGTAATGCTTCAACGAAGCTCCACTTTACAACAACAAAAAATATAATTTCTTTTTTTATAAAGAACATTTTTGGTGTTATTTCTCGTCTTAGTTATTGTTTCAAAAAAAACCTCAGAGGGAAAATTTTGATATAGCTTATACAGGTTGTATCGCTAATAGCGGTTACACGTTTTCAGAAATAGGTTAGAGTACACATAGAAGATTCGAAATCACATATCTGATTCAATCGAAAAGGTTTATTATGAGTTTTGACTTAATATTAAGCTTTTTTTAAGCCTTAAGACTGAGAAATTACGATTGAGTGGGATAGAAATTAACTTAAGTTTACACTTTAAATAGAAGTTATAATGAATTTCTGATATATTAAGAATATCAGAATAGTCTTAGTCCACAATATCAAACATTTTTACGTGCAAAAACTAAAAATAAATTTTGATATAATAACCCCTACTCTACATACACTCAAAACCCTTATGAAATTTATGAAAAACTTTATGAAATGAAATCAAACTTAATTTTATGGAAAAGGTGTATTTTTTTAAAACTCTTTGGAAACTCTTTTTAAAAACCCACATGGAGTTCTTTTTTAAAATAAATTTAAAATTTTTAGAAATATAAAAGAGAATACATTCAAACTTTCTCTTTTTTTAGATTTTCACACAAGATCTACCTCTTAAGACTACTTGACAGTGGAATCTATCTTCTCTTTCAACTTTTTTCCTTATTGAAATAAGAAAGTCAAGCCTTCCCTGTAAAGGCTGATTAGAAAAAAAAAGAACTATCTTTTAAAACTAGTTACTGCCTGAAGAAATATATCTTAACTTATCAACAATTTACATAAGTATATCTACAGACAATTTACATAAATATATCTACTGACAATTTACATACATGCCAGTTATAACTATCAACCTCTACATCTTTGTCTTTATCAATTTATATTTATCTGTTAATATATTTCTATGAATCATATCACTAAAGAACAAAAGTAGAAACAGCTGATATATTAGTATTATTC
The DNA here is from genome assembly GCA_963680715.1 of Tetragnatha montana. Taxonomy (NCBI): domain Eukaryota; kingdom Metazoa; phylum Arthropoda; class Arachnida; order Araneae; family Tetragnathidae; genus Tetragnatha; species Tetragnatha montana. The sequence goes on from OY796685.1 coordinate 18,759,032, forward strand.
AAATACATTCTTCTGTAGATGATTAGATCTTGATAACTCGAGACTTGATGTTACTATTGATTAAATTTCCATCCATAGCTTACAATTTTTAATTTTTGTGAATTATATCAATATTTCTGTGGATTTAATAGTTAATATCTTAATTATCATGCACGCTTGGGTTTTATATGCTTATCTAAGCATTTGTATATTTTTTGTCGCTTAAGTGTCTGTACTGTTCAATGTACTATATTGTTTATGTCGAATATAATTTAAGCTTAAAAACTTTAATAAGCTGAATTATTTTAAAAGGCCAAAGAATATTTGTGTTATACATTGGTTTAAGATTACTCGTTTAATGTATTTTTAAAAAATTTAATAAGTAAACGTTAATAACAGATTTTTCTCAAAATTTTCCTAAATTTGAAAAATTATATATTTTATTTCGGCGTGTTTGTTTTTAAAAAATTTTTTTAAACATGAATTAGTAGAATAATGATACTATTGGATAATATTACAATTAGTTATCACTAACTAAACTAGTCTTTTCAAGAAATTATAAATTTTAATTATATACAATGCATCTATAAATCTCATATTGGATAGAGCACAAATCTGTGACTGTCAGGAAGAAAATATGCTTAATTATTAGAGAAAAATTATATAATTTAATAATATAAAATCGATCTAACCTTTGAATTTTAAAAATATAATTTGTGAGAAATTACAACGTGAAATTAATATCTCTAGAAATCATATTAAAGTATCTTTTAAATATAAATATTTAGTATCTATAATACATATAAAATTAATAATTAAATAAATCTAGATTATATTTAAATCTAAAAAAAAAATTAAAAATTTCTTACAAATAATATTTCTTTCAACTTATTATATTTCAAACTACTAAATATGATAGAAATTATTCCTATTATTTTTCACTGCCGACCAGCCCGAAAATACTCGGCTTTCTCCCATGTTAAACCAATGACTGGCTGCCAAGAGGGTTAACAAGTGAAAAATTTAGCAAACTTCGGTTTCTTTTCTTTCTGGTTTGCTTTTGCAGATTCTAGCTTTCGATATTTTAGAATAAGTTCAATAGATCAAAAATTGTGTATCAACACTGGTCGACAATGTTTTTGTTACTAGGATACTGGGCACTGTTACTTGTGCATTTTCTGTGTCGATTACGAAACCGATAAGAATTTTTTCACAAAGGCACCAGACTTCCCCATTTGCATTTTCTACTGTTGTAGGTCAAGTTAATGTAAAGTGAAGGAATTTTTTTTCCAATGACGGATGATTATAATGCGGGCTGTGTTCAAAAAATGAAACAAGAAAGTGAAACTTTATCAAAATTTTAAACTTATGTTACTCAGAAACTATTCCTGACTCACATATTTCGAAGCTAATTCAGTATTATAGGAGAAAATGCTACAATAATCACACTTTTCAATTGAACACGAGAAAGTGTAGAGGGTTGTCGACCAGGGAAATCTTTTGATTTTTTGTATTCATCTGACTTTTACGAATTATTTTTCTGACTTTTTATGTGTTTCATTTTTTAGAATAAACTTACGTTTTTGCTGATTCTTGTTCTTTTTTTCTAATTTTCTCTTCAGTAAATTCTTTTTCTAACTAAATTAACAATAGCTGGTGTAAAACAATTTAGAAATAAGTAGGTTTTAATTAAGGTTTCGAATTCAGGAGGAACATATGTCTCATAAGTTCTTTTACGACAAAATTTAATTCCCCAATTGAAAAATGTGTACTAGGTCATAGAAATGTAAATTTTCAAGGAAATCAATTAAAGTCACAAAGCATCGCTTAAAAATGTTTTGTTATTTTTGTGTACTCACAAAATTTGAAATTGTTCATTGTTAAAGTATTTAAAAAATTTGGGAAATCAAGATAAATTACTACCATACAAGTAAATACGATATTATTTGTTCTAAAGAAGATTGTTTGGTCAGATGGTCAGTTCATGTTTGACGTCATAAGAATAAATTTAGATAATCATATTGCGTCAACATAACACTTTATTAAAGCAAAAAAGAAGAATGTATTTAAAATTCTTTCAAATAATTAAAAAAAACTTTTAACTTTATGAAATATTATAATTGGTTTCATAGTACTACTTATTAACACCCTCTAATTAAACAATGCTGTTTGGTACGATTTTTCATGTTTTTTCCGCATAGTCTTATCTGTATCTGTAAAACTAGTTTTTCCTTTATAGTAGAAGGTATGCAGAGAAGCCACGCAAAGTTAATACAGGACTATGCGCTTAACATGTCATTGCATTCAAATGTTATGTGTCAATATAATTAATAGTAGACAGGATTGTAGAAGAAGACGAGAGGAGTTGAGAGAGATTTTCATCCTCTCGTTTTAAAATTAGCTTGGATTTCCCTAAAGAGAATAAGGGTTAAAGCAAACAATTTCAAGATTTTTAAAAATTTTTATTAAATGCCTAGTATAGTATAGTTTCCCAAGCATTTGATTTATATAAGGTCTTTGATTTATATTCTGAATTCATATTATCTTTGTTTTAATCGCGAAACGATAGTGTTGTTTGTTATTTTTATGCACAACTCACTGGGATAATAAATGTAAATTACAAACATAAAGAGAAAACGATAAGTATAAATCTGGTTAACGTTTATATAAGAAATCAAATAAAGATAATCAATCGTTCTTTGTTATATAAAAGTAAAAAAAGCCCTCAAAATATTTGTATGTTTGCTAGGCAATCCCTTTGAGAGCTTATGATTAGAAAACGAGGTTACACTAAAAATATGTAAATGCATTAGACTTACTTAGCGTACCAAAGCACAAGTTCCATTTGTGTTAAACAACCATAACGTAACTCACAAAGAAATATTCAGTTCGGAATGATCCTTTATTCACCAAACACCACTGAGGTAGTTAAGAAGTTTGTCTAGCTCTCGACCAGTAGTTGCGTGTGAACGATGTGGAATACTGATTCAACGAGTTAAAATATATACAAAGCCACATTATTTTTCGATTCCTGACACAAGTAGAACATTCTGTTCTTGGGGCCTATGCTGTTGACAAAGTAAATCTTTAATAACACACGCAAGTCAGAAAATCTATCAAAAGTACATGACATAATTTTTGTTTTATTGTTACTAAGGCCTCAAAGAAAAGCACCAAACTATTTGCTAGGTAAATTTGAACAAACGTCTCTAATAAGTCTGTTTTCGAAATGACTTCCCTTTTATATATTTGAAGTAATTTGAAAGAAAATTATTTTTAAGTTCTGTACAAAGTGCACCTATTAATTTTACTTTCCCTAGAATAATACGGTAATAAAAGATAAAAATAGAAATTTTTTCCGTGACGCAGAAATTCTCTAAGCAACTCATGACAACCACACAATAAACTTTTATCATTATTATAGTATATAGATTATATCATTACATAGAATATATAAAAACCGCTCAAGTAGTCTCTTAAAATTCTTCAAAAAAGAGTTAACGTTACAACAATTTCTAAACCATTTCTCTATCACAATTATTCTTTTTTCACATTTCTAGAAGTTATATTTCACTTCTGGTTAAAGGAAACTCAAAAATTATTTGTTAAGAGAAAATATAGATGATCATTAAAGACTACCAATGTAAGAATTAAATAAAAATTACGACTTAATGCTTGAATTGTCATCTACAGATTTATTATTAAATCCCCCTCAAACAGCCAAGTGTATGTGAAATTTCTTAAGTCAAATTTAAAACTTTTCAGAGTTTAAATTAGATACTTACTTTCAAAAAATAGAGACAAACGCGTCAAAAAATAAAGTAATTAAGGTTTTGGGTACATTGTATATGAAGTTTATTTAATCATTGATAAATCTTTCGGGCCGAACAGAATTTATAAAATGATACCATTTGTCACGAAATATTCATGTTGCACAAAATCCTCTAAGTATTTTTGTTTTACATTAACAAGGTTCGATCAATATGCTTTAAATATTATTTTGTTTCTTTTATATTTGATTAGATTTTTTCTGAAGTGCCATCTTTGCGCCCATACGGCCCCTTTTATATAGTAATTAGGCGATGTTATTAGTAGCATCTCACCACGAAAATTCCCCATAAGCACGCGACTTACAAAAATATCGATTTTGTGCGGAGCAGACCATTCGATGCGAAGCCGTTTCCTTTTTTTTTAAAACGGAGTTCAGAATCGATCAGCTCATTACTAAGTGAATTGCTGGATGAAAAGACTCGATCTTTAAACAACATGCGCTCATTACGTTGAGCTCTGCTTGTTCATTCTTGGCCTTTGGGTCGATCAGCACGGATTTCAATGGCTCTTGAAGCAAGCTAATGAGGCGTGTGAGCGTGATGGAAATTCCTAAACTAAATGCATTGATGAAGAGTTCTTGAACGTGATAGCTATGATTTGATGAATCCCAGCAGTTGCACACACATTGCAAACTACCAGTAAATCTTCGAAGGCAGAATGAATTTGGTTAGAAGGAAGAACTAGTGTGGGTGTACTACTCGTGGATTTTTGAATCATGGTTAAGAGTGGTCAGCTAGCAAATGGAATGGTGTATTTCTTTGAACGTCTTGAACCTGATGTTGCAAGCAGTGATGAACTGAGTAATCTTCTTGCCCACGCCTCAAAAATCGGCTAAAAATGTTTGACCTTTGCAAGTAGTGAAAACAAACTTGGTGAAGCGATGCTGAAGGTAGCTCTGTCACCTTTAAAAGATAGCGCGGTCCCCAGCCGAGCCAGAGGGGTTCCCTACATGCCCAACATCGAAACGAAATTCCTGGAATTGCTGGCCGCTCGAATGGGAAAGACCTACACCCTCGTGGCGCCTGCTGACGGCGAATTCGGGTCCGCGCTACCCAACGGCAGCTTCACCGGCGTAACCGGTCTGGTATCTCGCGGCGAGGCCGACATGGCCGTATCCTACATGGCCATGACCGAGACCAGAGCCAGAGCGACGAACTTCAGCGTGGCTTACAGCACGATGGCGCAGACGTTCGTGGTGTCCAAGCCCGCCCTGGTGCCCAAGGTCCTGGTGTACGCCTACCCCCTGTCGCCCACCGTGTGGGGTGGGGTGTGCATCACTGCCATCGTCGTTGCCCTGGTGATGAAGTGTGTCATCTCCAAGAGGAGGTGGTCTCTGGTGGAGGTCTTCATCGGGCTGTTCGGCAACGTGTTCCGACAGCCGCTGACGTACAAAGACTCGGCCACCAGCGCTCGGATCCTGTTCGGCGTGTGGTGGGTCTTCGCTGGGATGGTGGGGGTGTTCTACAGCGCCACCTTGCTGTCGTTCCTCTCCGTACCCCTGAGGGAGAAGGGGATAGACAACACCGAGGAGATGGTCGAGGCGGTGAAAGAGAGGGGATACCGATGCCTGGTCCCGAAAGGGTCCTTCTTCCTGGACCACCTCTTGGAAAGCCACCAAGCAGCTTTCAGAGAACTGGGGCTGCTGATAAAAGAAAAGAACTGGTACTACGACGTCCGGGAAAACTTCGTCCAGTACCTGGACGAGCACACAGTCTTGGTAGGCCATCCGCTGAGGTTCCAAGGCCCCCTCTTCGACTCGTGGAAGTTCTCAGAAGACGATTTCGGGACGTGGAACGTGGCCGTCATCATCGGAAAGACATTCTGTTGCAAGCAGAGACTGGACCAACTGTTGTTGAGGGTTGTGGCGGCAGGACTCTACCAGGAGATCGTGATGAACGAGATCTGGCAGTCAGGCGTCGGGTTCGAACCGGAGGAGGAAGAAGGGGAGGGGATGCAGCCTCTGAAATTGCAGGACATGTTGGGAGTTTTCGTATTGTTGGGGCTGGGATATTTATTATCGTTCACTGCGTTGTGTGGAGAAATTTGGATCAGTCGCTACAAGGAGGAAGACTTGGTGGAACCCCGACATCAGATGAATCAGTTGTTTCCGAAATCTAGTAGAAAGTCAAAGGCTAGATGTAGGAACATGAAGGAAACCAGTTTTTCTCACTTTAAGGTTCTTAAAGGGATATAAAGGTTCATCTAAATCACTGGTTAAAGCGTGAAAAATCTACTTATGACAGAGGCATGACGATATAGTAACTATAAATAATTCGTGATCACTTTCCATCCTATACGTTAGGTTTCTCCTAGTGTTACAGTGTACCCAGAATCTTCTATCATAGGATTGACCACGAAATGCTGAATTAACCGGTGACGTTCTAAAAAAAGTAATCTAAAGACCTTAAGGACCGTTTCCCTTTTGCGTGAGGTTGCGGTACAGCAATCCAGAAAGAATTAGAGGACGCATCCACCTTTGAGTTTGGTTGCGGTTTTTAATTGGATTAAATGACGCCCAATTTTGTCCTTCTGGGATTCGTTCAATCGTCTTGCCGCACCACAAACAAGTGCAAATGTAGAAACGGTTCTTAAAAAAATATTGATTTAACAAAGAAATTTTATCGGCTTTACTACCACATGACCCCTGTAATTTGTGTGGAGAAATCCCTTTGTTATACTAATACAGACCTTCAATATATGCAAACATTCTCTCTGGCCGTGTGGAGCCTAGTGGTTAAGGCATCGGCTTCGGGATCGGAGGTTCCCGGGTTTGATTCACGACACCGCTAAAGACTAACTAACCAAGTGTATGCGTCCAATGACGCCCAATTTTGTCCTTCTGGGATTCGTTCAATCGTCTTGCCGCACCACAAACAAGTGCAAATGTAGAAACGGTTCTTAAAAAACTATTGATTTAACAAAGAAATTTTATCAGCTTTACTACCACATGACCCCTGTAATTTGTGTGGAGAAATCCCTTTGTTATACTAATACAGACCTTCAATATATGCAAACATTCTCTCTGGCCGTGTGGAGCCTAGTGATTAAGGCATCGGCTTCGGGATCGGAGGTTCCCGGGTTTGATTCACGACACCGCTAAAGACTAACCAAGTGTATGCGGAGTACGTGCTCGTTAAATCTGTGCGTCCGAAAGTCCTATGGTCGGTCATGGTCATGGCACAGTTTACCATGGGCCCAGGCCGTCTTGAGACTATTTCCCTCCCCTTCAGAGACATGACAAAATTGTGGAGGTGGCGATAGATGGTAGCGGCATCTATATCATCCGAGGCTTAAGTTGGACTTTGCCATTCATGGGCCTCACTTTCTCAGGAGTCCCCCCCTTTGCCTTAAATCCTGAATGCTTTGCGGATAGAGCTTGGATATTCCAAGTGGCATTAGGAACAACTACACACATTCTCTTTATAGAAATCCTATTAACCAATAAGGGTTGTCTCTGTAGTTTGACTACGGAGTCCGTATCAATAAAACAGGATCTCCATGCTCAAATAACAGAGTTAAGTTTATTATTTTATCGCCCAAGATCAAGAACCATGTTAGGTCATCTTGATCCAACACACATTACAATGGTTATCTTATTATTATTATTAATTAAATGAACAGGGTTTTTAGTATAGATACGCATTATTGCATTTAAAATAAACGACGTCTCTTTTTCCGAGAAAATTGCGTATACCCATCGGACATATTTTGCAATAACTTAGCGTTTGTGCATCTGACAGAGAAAATTGTTGTATTTACGTTAAGGTATTTCTAAAATATCTGATTCAACTATTTCATGAAAAAAAAATGGAATAAGTGCTTTTATCCACAATATTTGCTTCCAAAAAAAACTATCTAGAAGACGATTGAGTTTATTTGAGTGATTCCAATCTTTAACACTGCTTGAAATGGAATCTGCACATAAATATATATGTCAACCTGACACTTAATGTGCATTTCAATCATATCTTGAAATTACATAATTAGAAGTTAAGTTATCCCTTTTCATTTAGCGAAAGAAAACGACTCTTCATTACCAATCATTCCAAAGCCATTTACGTACTGGTCTGTTAAAGGAGGAAAAAATAGATGTTCCAACTTCTGCACTGAAAATTCACTTTTGCTCAAGAACTAAACCAATTCTTTGTTTTAATATGAATACTTCTTGACAAAGATGCAAATAAATCAATTGTGTTTAAACCCCGGTTGGAAAATTCTTTTTTCGTTCAAAATGTTAAACTAAATCCATCAAGGGACTTCCCGACTTCAGAAATTGACTCTGGGTTCAAACTTAGGTGTGTGCTCCTCTTCTGGAAGGAGTTCGAAGTGCTAACCACATCTCTTCACATGAGAAAACCGTGAAGCATCCCTTCCATAAACCTGTGAAATATAAGTTTGGAGCTCTGTTCTTAATCGGTTTGGATTATTTCATTTTAGTGGTAGTGGTTTTTAGTCACCGCTTTTTAAATTAAGTGAAAAGTATTAAGTTGAGCATAAAGATTTGCTGTGTAACAGGATATATAGGTCGTGCGTGAGAAGTGTTTCTCTTAACATGAGAAAACAGTGAAGCATCCCTTCCATAACCTGTGAAATATAAGTTTAGAGCTTTGTTCTTAATCGGTTTGGATTATTGATTATTTCATTTTAGCGGTAGAGGTTTTTAGTTACCGCTTTTTAAATTAAGTGAAAATTATTAACTAGAGCAAAAGTAATATCTCTGTAACGGGATCTATGTCCTGCGTTTGGAATGGCTCTTTTAATATAAGGTAACAGTCCAGGCCTTCTTTCCATAACCTGGGAAGTATTAGTTTAGAAGTATATCCGTTCATTAACAGTTTCGATTATTTCACAACAGTGGATGTGGTTTTTAGTCACCGCTCTTTAAATTAAGAAAAAAATGTTAAGTAGACCAAAAATTTTCTTTCTTTAACGGGATCTATATATGTCCTGCGCTTGGAATGGATCTGTTAATATAAGGTAACAGTCCAGCCATTCTTTCCATAACTTGTGAAATATTAGTTTAGAAGTAATTATGTTCTTAAACCGTTTCGCATTTGTGGAGGTGGGTTTTAGTCACCACTTTTTAAATTAAGAAAAAAAAAATATTAAGTAGAGCATCTTCATTAACTCTGACTGAAATTTTGTTACCACTTAATAAATTAGGATAAAAATCCTAAGTTAAATGAAACGCCCGGGGTGGTGGTATAGGGGCTTGTGGATGGAAGGATCCATTACATTACTGACCTCCTCATTCCTAAGACTCTTACATTCTTTCAGTTTCCGTCGTAGGCAAAAGAGTTGAAGTCTTGAAATGTTACAAAAAAAGAGTGTAAAAGTCATCAAAAATAGTAATATTTTCAATTAATTTTACGGTTACAGTTAACGTTGGAAAATTAGAAATATTAAGACCCCCCGTGAATTAAGCAGGAAAATTTATAAATACCAATCAGTATTTATTTCCGAGTGCTATACCCGCTGAGAAGGCTCAGATTCGATCTGAGGGCCTTTCGGATGACAGTCTGGTGTGCTAACCACCAAGCCATCCGTTCCTGCAGCTGCGACAGTCTTGTAATTAATTTGAAGTTGATACTTCACCATTTAAAAAAAAAGCAAACAATATTGCCGAGGATCGAACCCGAAACCTTTTGTGAACAACTGTCACCTACCTCAGACGGCAGTGCGTTAACCAACCGTACCATTCGTTCCTGAAGCCTCTGGTTTATTTTAATAATTTAAAGTTAATATATAAATTCAAAATTTGAATTTTCAGTGCTATTTCTGATTTGTTTGTAAAATTTTCGGTTCGAGGCTTTTTTTCTAATTTTATGAATTTGAGTGTGTATGAAGGACAACCAACCACTCCATAACTTAATTCATGGGTGGGCAAAAAGTCGATACACTTTTGAAACTCCATAGAAACTATCTATTATCATAATTTTGAATTAAATTTTATGTAAAAAAATTTTATTAACATGAAACAAATTGAGTTCATATAGCTCATTATAGAGATAGGAGTATTGTGTCATTATCCTTGCAAGAAAAATAATTGATTAGCAGGTAACAAAACGGAATAAGACGGCTTTTTAATATTTCAAAATACATTTCAACCAGGCGCGGATTCAATGGGGGGCACTTCGGAAAATGCCCCCTCCTTGGGCTGAAAAAGAAAGGGAAAGATGGGAAAAAGAGAGAAAAGGCGTAAAAAAAGAAAGTAGATTTTGAAAGACCAAGAAATTTTTTTTAAAAGAATTATTTTTTTCTTCTTACCCTTTTTTTCTCTTCATTTTCCCTTCTTGGCCCCTTTTTTAGCCCAAGGTGTCACTTTCCCCAGATTCTCCAAACTTTTTTCGTTCATGAAGCGCCTGTGCGGATCAAACATGAATTATTCAGGGTCAAAATCCCTACAATTTTTAAAGGGAGGATCCCCAGACCCCCTAAAAAATTTGCGCTCTTAAAAGACAGTTACAAGGTTCAGATCCCGATCATAGGTTCAGAAATAGTTTCGCTTATACTGTTTATCAAACATGTTGGGGTTCAAAAATAAAATTCATTAGGGGGATCTTTATAGAAAAAAGTAAAATTTAGTCTATTTTGCGTGCAAAGGTAGAGGTGATCCTCAAAAAGTGCCCTCCCCTTGGAGACCTGCTGGATCCGCGCCTGAACCACACACATAATTAACACCTTTTAGGAAAAAAAAAGCTTTATAATCATCCTGTTAATACAAATATTTTTTAATCTCTTCTACCAAAACTATGTTCTGTAAAAAAACCTTATTAGCGTAAAGTTAAATTGGGCATCTAGAAAAGTAGACTATCTTCAGAAAAAGATAGGTCAAACCAGGTTATTACTATGACTACGATATCCACACTGCATCAGATAATAACCATGTATGAAAATGGTATTTGCTGTAGTCAAAACAGAAAACTTTTGCGATTGCCTAAAATGACAATCAATATCATTTCTGTAGTGAAAAATTTTCAGAAAAATAATGGAAATTTCGTGAAGTATAGTAACTGTTAATCCCTCAGTCTTAATTTAACTTAATTGTTCCCTTTAAATTTCCGGATTCGTTTGTTTAAACTCTTAACTTATTTGATAGTTTAACATGCATATATATTAAAAGAGCTATTTTGTTAAACTATATTTTTTGAAAAAGCCACTTTCAATAGCTTCTATTAGACTTTGCACTCAACAGTTGCTGTTAAAAAATGCCATGCTGTTATTTATCTATAAAATTAATTCACAAAAATTAAAATATTAAAATTTATTTCTCTTCAAATCAAAAACTCGCTTAGTTTTTCAGTATGGTATGAAATGTAATATTCTCAAATGCACCATTGAAGCTGTAATTTCTGACTAGTATGTGGTAGGTTGTAAACTGTTTTCAGTCTTAATTTCCTTCCCAACATTTTCCTTTTACCCATGGATCTCAGAAACAGATTCAGTTCATTTTTTTTTAATCTACTAGGGTGGCTACCCCTATTTGCTACTCTAAGTTCAGACATTTTCAGAAATCATTACTATTTTATTTACTGTAAAAATTAGTTTCATTCACATTAAAAATCTGCACTTTTCAGGAGCCACCTTAAAATTGTTGCACAAGATGTTCATTTAGACTTAAGCATAGTGAAAGTTAAAGTTTCCACAACAGCATTGGATTAAATGTATGTTATCAGTGAAATAATCTATCTTAACTACCTTTGTAGTAAAATTTTTCCCGACCCATTTCGTTCTACAGACCAGCTAGTAGATTTCTTACTCTAGACGGAAAACTTTCACCAATGTGCTTGAACCAGTATGTTGTTTAACTTAAGTAATGGCTCCTAGTAAACGTTTCAAAAGTGAGATAACGTGTCATGATTTATATGAGAAAATAATTCAAGGAAAATTTGAGAAATGTCTGTTATGGTATTAGTAACAAAGAAAATTTTGGAAATTAAAAAGTATCTAAAACTAGATTTTTAAAGAGAAGTGAACAAAGTTTATTACATAAACTTGCAGTATAAACATATAAATATGATAAGCTAAGTGCTTTGTAATATTAAATGTAAACACTTAGAGCATGAAGTTACATTGAAAAAATACCTCACTAAAAATATGCCTTTTGTATACGTAGCAATACAAATAGGTCAACAGACAGAGCGATTGACAAAAAATCTGGTTGCATAAAAGTGCAAACATCTAGGCAACAGATTCACAATTGTGCACTTTAAAATACATGAACAAAACATTATAAACACTATATACAAAGTCATATCACAGTCAAGCATTGTTTAAGTAAAATGACAAAGGAAAAATTTTTGATCTCCTTCACAGTAATTAAGCAGCCCTTAGAAAGAGATTTCATTTTAATTTCAGGTATACCAAGAATGAATTTTTCAGCCTTAAACACTAACATTACAACACAATTAAAAGTCACTATCTAGTCTAATTTTTAAAATAAACTTATAAGAAATTTAGATTTTATGCAAACCATAAATGTTTTATAAAGAACTTGAATTAAATTTGAATTGTCATCTGTTATCACAAACTGTATTAATTAAGATTTATAAAAGTTAATTTATTTACCTATGTTTGTTTTATTACTATGTACAAGTAAAAGTCAAGTCAGAAATAATAAACAAATATTTTAAAGAAATTTAACTTGGTTCTTTTTAAAATACAATGAAAGTGTTCTTAAAATTTTATGCATTTGAAAAAGTGTAACAAGGGAATAAAATATTACTAACTTTCTGGTTTTCTGATTAATTTTTAAATTTATAAAGTTTTACACCCAACAAAAAATCATATTAAAGTAAAACTGGTATACTTTTTTTACTTAACAAATCCTGATAAAGTGAACAAAACAAAAAAACACTATGTAATTAAAAAACTTGTGTTTTTTAAAAATTAAGGATCTATTTGCTCAATATATTGATAAAATTTCACTTTGAGCATTTCTAAGCTATTTGCCTAAATACAGAAGACAGGGTTGGTTGGTTGTTTGGGGTTTTATGGTGCATGACCCAGGACAGAGTATAGTGACAGAAGACAGGGATGGTGATTGCATCAGTGAATGCCCATATGACAATTTAGTGAGGTTAATTCTTTTTTTTTCTTCAAAAGATGTTTTAATAAGGTTTATTTTATCAAACTACAAATTTTATAAAATCTGATAATCTATGAAAAAAGCTTTGGCAGTGTTATAGCTTTTTTCTTTTGCTAAACACACAAATATTTCAACAATATAAAATTGTAAAGCTTTCCTATTAATGGTGACACTTAAATATACCAATTTAGATAAGCATTTTTAGATGGAAATTCCACATAAAACACATTTAATCAAGAAATTAAGTTTCCAGTAAGAATGTAAATAAATCAAAAACTCATTTATCAAAATGAGGTTTCTTAATGTAATACTATGAACAGTAGGATCTAAACACTATAGAAATTTGTGAGATAATTTAAAGGCTGATTGAGCTCTGCCATAACTGATTCCTTTAAAAAAAATTTAGTATGTTTTTAGAAAAAAAAACCATGGATACTACAAAAGATTATAAAAGCTTTGATCTTTACGTTGATTGGATACAAGCAATAAATTCATTGTTTATTGTAGTAGATGGTAAAAAAATACAAAAGGAATTTTAGTCTAAATTTCCACGTGTACTGCTTGCTTGAAAATATGTAATATATCTTTAAAATTGATATTTGAAAGCACTCAAACAAATTAAGTGACAAGCTATTGTTCAGAATATTTCTACATCCTTTTCTGTCCCTTTAATTTGTTACAAGAACAAATAATAAACAAAATATATGTACAAATTTAACAATGAAAATATACAAATGTTTATAATCATCATTGTAAGTCATTCAACATGGAAACATTGTCAAGAATTAAAATTCTAAAGAGTAAAAATAGTACCTAAAATACATAAGTACCAAAAAAAATATCCCTGATTTACATAACATTACATACATTACTTAACATTGGAAACATTTCTTTGTGTTAAGGGATTGGTAGTATTTATGAAGTGAGATTGAAGTTTAATATTAATCCTTTGTCTCTCAGAAACTGCACACTTTTTGAACCTTTAAAGAATCCTACTACATTCAAACAAATATAAATCCATTAGCTACAAACACTACAAAAATACATAAAATATTCCATTCAGTATAAACCTTAAAGTATTAAAAGGGAATTTTTTATTAAAACAATGAGTCTAGGCAATGCATTTGTTTTAAATTCATTTTTATCATAGGTAGTTTATTTCAGAAAATATTTTTGTGTGGGGGTAACTACCAATTCATCGGTGTGATTACACAAAAAATTAATGCAAATTAATTAAAAATGATTTTAAGTGCAAAATTCACTCAACTTATTAAAAAGTACATACAATTATTCAACACAAGACTCAATTAAATCTCCCAATGGAAAAAGTTTTAACTAAACACAATTTGAGATAGAGCCAACAAATCCTTCTAGTTCTGCAATGAGATGGTAAAATCAATAAGCAATTTTAAGCAAATCAAACTGTAGCATTGAAATTATTATTTGGCAAAGATTCAACAACACAAACAGTTGAATTTCTGTAGCAAACTTCATGGTAGTTCCACAAAATAAATAAATTACAGTCCGTACACTTAACAGGAAAGAGACACTGTAGAAATGAATGTTGGGAAATCTTGACCCCACATAAATAAAATGATTTAGTCCTTTGTGCACATCTGGGCTATTTGCATTAATGCATTTAAGCAAACTCATTGCAAATGCATAGTGAACACAAGCATACTAAGCTCCAGCTGAGTGCAATGAAAGCTCTGTGTAGCTTTTTTACAGCTTATGTATCTGTCCTCTGTTTGAATTGTTTTTGTACACTTCCCTTAAGCTACTGTCGTGGTTGAGGTTAATCGAGTTGCCATTTGGCACTGGGGAGTTTTGGGGGCTGTCCCCCTTTAGGGACCCACAGCAGGTCTGAGGAGAACAGTCAGTGGCAATAGGACAGTCCAGCACACAGTTATTGTCTTTGATCTAAAACAAGAAATGAAAGTTAAGACACTTGTGTAAAAAATATATATATTTATTATTTATTACTCTATTAATTTGCCAAGTTGGCAAATTCTTTCATTACACACTGAAAAAATAAAGCAGGCTAAGCATTGTCTGGTAATACTAAGGTGCTATAAACATTATCAGCAATTGTGTGACCAAGTACCAATTTATTATCCTGTGCCGCTCCTCTTTGAGAGAGAGTGTTTCATTTAGTGCCCTCTCACCATTTGTAAATAGCTGATAGTGGAGTATGTGAAAAGCACACAGAAAAATTACAATTGCTGATTTCTCAAATAATAATAAATATTTAGAGTTTCACGGCCAGTGTCACTAAACTAAGATCACAACGATCATTGTGATCTTATTAATAAAATACTGCTTGCTTCAAATACACACTCAGAACAGAATCGAACCAAAAAAGTTTTCTCACCTCACTATGAGCCATGAATTCAGGCTGAATTGTAGTGGAGTGAATTCCTTCATTGTGGAAGAACTCCTTCACCTTCTCAGCAATGGCCATATAGTCAGCCAGATTGCGGCAACAGATGTGGGCTGAAGCTATGATGCGTTCTCCAGCTAGTTGCCACACGTGGAACTCATGCACAGCTAACACACCATCAATCTGCACAAAAAAAGGAGCTTTTGATTAAAAACTTCAATGAAAATAAATATTTTTCCCATAACCAAAATAAGAATTTCCAAGTCTTTTTAATAAGGTAGATTTATTTCACACTTCAACATCACTCTAATGTGAAACTCACATTTAATTTCATTTTATATTTTACTTTATTAATAAGTTCTCTGAAAATAACAATTTGATCCCCCCTTTAACTGAAAATTTCAAACCTTCAGGTAAAAAATAAACAATACTCAAGCTAACTTTGGAAAATGAGGCTAGTCTCACCAAAAAGACATTTATGGAATATATATAAGAGCCAAAGGTCACTAGCAAAAAAATCACACAAATGGTCAAAAACCTTAATGCACTGATACGTTTTTCTTTGAGTTATTATCCTCCTCTATCTACACATTTCCAGCCTTATTTCAAATAAAAAGGTTTAGAAAATTCACTCAAATGTATGGAAAATAATTGTGCTAACAAGTTAGATATTTATGTCTAAGGTTTATGAAAGTTGGATCTCAGGTAAGAAAGATTCTCTTTATAACTTTTAATTCTTCACAATTTTTCTAACCTAGGCATAAAAACCAGGTTTAAAACTGATTGATTTCAATCCTAGTACATTGGTGTGTCAATGAGGAATGAGAACCCCTTACTCCCTAACCCATGATACCTTTCAAGAGTTCCTTTCAAACTCCTTTAACCTGGGTCATTTGGTTTGTGCATATAAATGCAGCTTAAGTTTCTTAACATTAATTAAAATATTAGGAAGATAAAGGTTTAAAAAAACAATTGGATAAAAAAAGGGATGAAATATGTTCAAAATATTCCAAAAAAATATATTTATATCAAGATAAAACAGGATAGATCTACATTAAGGATATATTCCTAGATTTATTTAATATTGAAACAAAGAAACATTATGAGCAAACTAAAGACTTCACCTCTTGTAGCAACTTGTTTTGAAGGTAATCCACTTGGATATGAGTTGGCACTGTCTGTAGCAAGATCATGGCAGAACTTTTCACTGTAATGAACCAACAAAAAATAAAGAATAAATCATGTGCAGATGAAAATTTAATTTTGATAAAACTATTTTTGATATTTGTTGTATGTGACACAATATGCTGATGTACTACCAAACAGATTGTGAGATAAGATCTAAAATAATTTGGTACACAAGAGGTTTAACAGTATTTCTGATCAACTTAAAAAAGTTTTGTTTAGGTATTGATTCTTACACAAATTATTATTTTAATCTAAGTATTACAAATCAGTTAAAGTAATCATTTGATGTAATCTTAATAGTATACTAGGATTGAATCACATCCTAAAAACATGAACAACTTACACAATGGCCAAGTGGATTTCAGAATAAGGCAAACCATGATAACACTAAAACAAAAATGTACTGGATATTAAAAAAAAGTACATCAACCATAAAAATTCTGTTTTTATGAACATGATATTCTGTCAAAGTTAAAAGTTTAGACATACTTAAATAGGAGTTAAATTACATTGTTTGATAGTTACATAACTTTTCTTTGAGTTAATTTTGTCAGTGTTAGTATTTAGGATTGTTATTTCAGAAGTGTTGTCCATAATAAGCAAATTCAAAGAACAAAATTGTGATGCAGTTTGAGCTATTGACTGATATGGATAACATCTTTAAAACCAGCAATATAAGACCTTAAAAGTTATACTAGGGAATTACACCAACTGCTGAATAGACCATTTTACATCAATTTTATACACATACCTCAGAGCGGGATCCACATAGAGCTTATACTTCCAGTCGGTGAGCCAGATAATGAGAGCACTAACTATTACGATCACAGATCCCAGGGCATCAGCCATGACATGCAGAAACACACCATGCATGTTCATCTGGCCACTACTAGCATCTATAAGAAAAGCAGTCAAATATGAATTAAAATTATTTTATTATATTACACGCATATACAGCATATTATCGCTTAAGAAGCACCAAATGCTACCTAATATTTCGCTACGGCTCAATTCTTATTTTAGGAGGGCACCATGCTCTTATTTCAGGAGGGCACAGGTGCTTACTTTGCAATATGTTTGTAGCCAAACAAAAAACCTTCACAATATAATAACTTTGTTAAGCAACAAAACCCACCGCAAAATTAGTGCCAACTACACCTTGATACCATCTTAAATCAGATAAGACCAGTATACAGTATATGAGGCAATTTAAGCCATGATATGTGTACAGGGAGTAGAGACAAAGGTAAGAGACAAAGAAAATCATACACAGGGTGTTTAAAAAGTCTGTTTTAAGGCTTTTATTTGAAACCAACATGTCCTAAGGTCATAGAAGTAAGGTGTACCCCTAGGTAAGTAAGTGACCAGGGAGCCTCCAGTGGCAAAATAAGAAATTTTAAAAAATTAATTAAAAACTAAAAGAGATAGAACAAAAACTTTAGTAAGAAAATTGTAAGCAGTATCATAAACAACACACCCAGAAAAAAATTCAAGAAAATATCTCAATATTCGATGAGATATTGGTAAGTAAAAATAGCACTTTCTTTAGGCTTCAAAAAAGAAAAGTTTGTAAATTTACAAGTTTCT
This sequence comes from Tetragnatha montana, assembly GCA_963680715.1. Classification (NCBI taxonomy): domain Eukaryota; kingdom Metazoa; phylum Arthropoda; class Arachnida; order Araneae; family Tetragnathidae; genus Tetragnatha; species Tetragnatha montana. The sequence goes on from OY796685.1 coordinate 18,777,085, forward strand.
TTGATTTTTTAGTTAAAATTTGTCCTTATTTAGCTAAAAAATGTAAAAACTAGATGATCACTGAAAAACTTTGCAAACCTTCTTTTTTGAGGCCTGAAAAAGTGTTATTTTCACTTGTTATTATCTCTTTGAATAATGAAGATACTTTCAGGAATATTTTGTGTGCATTTTTCATGATATTGCCAACAATTTTCTTATTAACGTTTTTGTTCCATCTCCTTTGGTTTTTAATTATTTTTTTAACTCACTTATTTTGCTGCTAGGGTGCAGTAACTCATGACCCTCCCTAGGAGACGTTGGTTCCAAATAAAAGCCATGAAATGAACTTTTGAAAGACCCTGTATATTATACAGGGTGTCCAGGTGTAAGGCTTATCATGGCCTTTACTCCTGAACGCCTGGAGCTATTTCCATAAATGTGGTGCCTACCCCTAGTAAAACGCCTAGGCGCGTGCCAATGAAACAGTTTTTAACGCCACCTAGCGGCAAGTTTTGGAGTTAGCGTACCTATCTTAAAAAGTATTAGAGATACGAGAAAAATGTCAATGACAAAGTTGTAGAGCATTGTCTATTTCATACAAAAAGACCCCTTTTACACAAAAATGACAAGAATAGAACCTGAAAAAAATCGTTTATTAACCACGTTTTAACACATATCCCAACTTGTTGTAAAAAGACGCATTGTTGAAAAAATCATTGTTGCGTTTCATGGGATTAAACACATGAAAAACGCGAAAAATACCCTGCATTTTTAGGGGTTCTATTCTTGTCATTTTTGTGTAAAAGGTGTCTTTTTGTATAAAATAGACAATGCTCTACAACTTTGTCATTGACATTTTTCTCGTATCTCTAATACTTTTTAGGATAGGTACGCTAACTCCAAAACTTGCCGCTAGGTGGCGTTAAAAATGTCTTCATTGGCACGCGCCTAGGCGTTTTACTAGGGGTAGGCACCACATTTATGGAAATAGCTCCAGGCTTTCAGGAGTAAAGGTCGTGATAAGCCTTACGACTGGACACCCTGTATATGCTTGATAATACAAGAGGAGAGCATGATGGCTTTTTTTTCAATTATAGTATTAAGTAGTTAACATTTTGACAAGTTGAAATATAGACAAATTAATGTGCATTTACTTACTTGTTTTTTTGGTTTTAGAGTCATGATTGACATCAGAAGGAGGTTGTGGTAATGGAAGTTGGAAGTTTCCTTTATTATCATTGATATCGCCTTCTGATAGTACCTGTTCCAGTGTTGGCAAGCTCATTCGTTTATTGTGACTATGACCTCCATGACTGTGACCATGGCCTAAAGAAAATGGGATACAATAAATATAAGTTTTTAAAAGGAACATTAGAGCTAGAAATTGAGAAAACAAGATAAAATAAATTGGTTTTTAATTTCTTTTTAATATTTTATTCATGTTTAGATGACATTCATACAAAAGAGGGTGAACCTATCATGAAATTTTAAAGAATTAAAAGTTAAGGAACTGACAGTAAAAACAGTTGTTATATTTAAAAAAAAGTTTGAATCAAATTGCATACAAATATCTAGCAACCTGTTCATCAAAAACTTGCTGCTGGGCTGGTGTAGAAATATGAATTTTAACACATAATTTTAAAAATTATCAACCAATCTTAATTACTCTAAACCAAGTTGAAGGAAAAGTAAGGTTCTTGCGTATAACCTGTCGACCATCAGCATTCTTGTTTTCAGTGTCACGGTCAACAGGATGATGTGAAAGTACCAAAAGTAAATGTATAATATATTATACTAAACCATTTAACTTGCCATGGAAGAGAAAAAGGCCAATCACATTAACCAACAATCCGACGCTACCCACAACGAGGATGAAGAGGGGATCGTGAATGACTTCTGGGTTGATGAAGCGCTTCAGAGACTCCACAAGCAGAGAGAAGCACAACGCAACTAAAAAGACTGCATTGACTAAAGCACCAAGCACTTCAGCTCTGGCCCAACCAAAGGTAGATTTGGACCATTTCTTAGGAGACATCTGGAAAAAATTAACATAAATAATTATTTATGCATCATAAATAATAATCAAAGTTGAAATGTGATGGAACTGCATGGGTAAACTTTTATTTCTACTCCTTAAAAATACACTGCAAATGCCGTTTCCACATACAAACATTTGTACATTTAATAAAATTTTTGCACAAGTTATATGATTATACATATAAAGAGAAATTAAAGACTCAAATAGAGATGCAATGTCCACAGACATTAAAAATGTAGTGTGAAGACAAGAAATGACTCCTTTGATTTACCAAGAGACAGTTCAGTATGAGAAAATATTCCAATAAGAAATTTATCAACAGGTGTAGTACCTTTCTATTTACTAAGCTGGTCTGGTCTTATGACAAATGCCACAAAATTGGTAAATCTTTCTTTTAAATATGTACATTTTTTCTTTTAAAAAGCATAAAATACAAGCCAATAGGAGTACGAGAATAATTTCCTTTCTAGGTGCTTCCTACTGTATTTTGGTTTGTTTCAACTTAAATAGTCTGTATTCTATGTGTGGGAATCAAGGATTTACCATCTGTTATAAGTGTTTTATGAACTATGTGGTTTATTTTTATTTATTGGCAACATTTCTAATGAATACTTTTGCTGTATAAATGTGTGATAAAGGATCTTTATAGAAAAACTGCATTAATATTTTCACAAATATTTATACATGTTAAAATAATAATTTGTGCTTAGATATGCTGTAGAAATTTTTTTTTTATTCTTACATTTACTGGTTGATGGATATATATAATTCAAATAAACAAGGCAAGCATTTCTGATTACAAATTTGAAGAACATACCTTTACTGACAAAAAGGCTATCACCAAGGCTATGACATCTGACAGCATATGAAAGGAATCAGCCACCAAAGCCATGGAATTGGTAATATAACCCACGCTAATCTCCACAAGGAAATATCCAGCAGTTAGAACAAACATGCTGGACAGACGGCACTTTTTTCCACTATATCGACCCATGGTGAGTGAATGAATGTCACCAAACTTTTTCAATAGAGTGAGGTAGATGAAAGGAGTGCTATTTTACACTTTAGCCAGGAAAAACAAGACTAGTTCAGTTCTCTTTGGCTAAGGATGACGAATGCTTCGATAAGCCCATTTTTAATCAAATTACACCTAAAAACAAAAAAAAATTGAAGTTAATTAAAACAAAGCAGTAATATATAAAACAGGTGGTACCAGGGTTATAACGTTTAAAACAAAGCAAAAAAAACCATTGTTTAAAACCCTCGTATTTTTTTGGCAAGTTGCTCGCGCTTTATTTATGCAATGAACTCACCATTTTCATGTGTGGATACTTGGATAGCCCTGAGTTTAAAAAATTGGTGTCAAGTATAATGCCTGTGTACAAATTGCCATGATATAGGTTGCACATTGCTTGATAAAGAGCATGATTCTGTGATGAAAACTTACCAACATTTGTATACTTTAGGATTAACCGGTTGCAAGCAGAGGGGTTTATTTAATCATCAAAATTAATAAAATATATTAATAAATCATTAAATTTTTGTGTAATTTGTAAAATGTTTCTATTAAAGTCTATTTGGCAAGATTTGCACCCAAATAATTTTAAAGTTACCCAAAAACCAATTGAAAGGACAGTCTGTTAGAACTGTATTTAGAATGTATAGCTTTAAATTTTTAAAAATCATGATTTTTAGTAATAATACTATTAAAACCACAGACAAACAATAAAAAAGCAGCTGAAGTTGAGATGGTTTAATTTGGTTTTATGGCACTAAAGCCAGATTCAAGTAAAGTTTTAATGATTATGGAACTTGAGTCACAAAATTTATATATACTTTAACCAAATGATAAAACTTAAGGCAAATTTATAAACATTACATCATAAAGCAATATTTGTTGTTGTGTAACAAGTAGTAACTAAAAAATAAATATATGCAAACTTTATATTTAATGCATGGAGTAACTCTGAATTGTGAGAAGCTTTAAATTTTATAGTAACATACCAAATTTGTTCTCTTTTTAATTGCATAAGGCAGAATTTTAATTTATGCTCTTTAGAATGCAATAGAACAATATCCCTTTTTAAATTTTTTTATAACCTATTTAATAACAAAATTGATTGTCCTGTTTTACTTCAAGAATTTAATTTTCATGTTCCCATATACAACTCACGTACTAAATTTGTATTTAAAGCTTCTCTATTTACGAAAAATTACTTAAAACATCAACCCATGGTAGAGTTCATAAATTTTTTAAATACTTTACCAGATTGTGATTTATTTTTTCATAAATTCTCTTTTTTTAAATCCATTATTATTTCTAAATATGCTTAGTTCTATTTAAATGTTTGTCTTTTTATGTTGTATGTATTGTGTATATTGTCCTTTATACTGTATTATATTGTCCTTTGTACTGTCATTTAATTGGATATTTTCTGTTTGACAGTTAAATAAATAAATAAATAAATAAGCATGTTTAAATAAATAAATCAATTTGCCAATTTTTTATTCTTTTCTCAAACATTTGATACAGGTAAATAAACTGTAATTAACTACGTAATATAAAAATTAATAACTTGTTATAATTAATTAGATGAAATATGTTGACTGGTCAGAAATGGCTGACTCGCATATCTAGTCACTTCAACTCTATGGTCACTTCATACTAAAAATCCATGTTTATATCTAGGTCATTCCAGGAATTTCCCATGATGAATAATAGTAGAGAGAAATCAATAAGTGTAACTTGGGAAAGTAAATAAGGGATATGGTTAAAAAGTGACCTGTTTATTAAAAGGTTAATCTTTTATTATTCAAGGTAAGAAATAAAATCACCCAAAAACTATGCAAATTATCTAGGAATCTGACTTTGTTGGGGGTAGTAATATATCCCAGCCCATATAATGAGTACAAAAGAATGGCTTAATATTCATGATTAGCAACATGATAGCAAGATAAAATTACGTGCATTTTACTTAAGTATCAATAACAAAACAATATTGATGAATAAAAAGTTTTAGACAAAATACCTATATGGTTTTATAAATTCATACTATTCTTGGCCGTTCTTTTAATCCAAAGTTTATGTCTTAATCATTGAGATCAATGCACGCAGCATATCAACAATCCCAATTGAAGTTTCCCTAAATTAAAAAAAATTCTGAAGCAAACCCAAGAATTAAAGAATCGAAAACTAGAAGTTGTGTGAGAGACCCACATTAAAACTTCTGCAATTTGAAAACAAACAGGAGGTAGATTGTTTACATACCGATGAAAAAGGAACGATCAGCAACGCGCGAGATTGTCTTTGCCAAATTGGAGAATCGCACGCTCCGGGATGAAAGAATTCCGATAATATTGAATCACAACAACCACGTGTTATCTAACACCATTGATCCAGTCCGAATAGAATGTTGAACACATGGACAGTAGGGAATGAGGGAAAGCCGACATTAACAACAGTGTCGAGTATTCCATTGCGACTTCAACCTCATTTCTCCGACTTAAAAGTATTTTTGCACTCATCACACTGCCGCGAAACAGCTGGGGAACGATCCCCCTCCCGGGAACCAATCAAAACAGCTGGAAGGTACGTAGCGCCATCTAGCGGAAGATGGGCAGAGCCGTTTGGGATTTGGTTGCGCTTTTTTGTTTTTTGCCGAATTCTCTCGGACGTCCTTCATTTTTTTTTCTTTCATTCTGCCTCAGGAGAGTTGTTAAGAGGGGAGAGGATTTATTTTGGTTTTTTTATTGTAACAGAAAAACAAGGCGGCTATTTTTAAGATGAATATTCCCCAAATAATAAGAAGTTGAATTATTTTGGAAGTAAAGTTACGTTAAATTGTAGGAAAAATTAATAATCTAATTAAAAAAAAAAAACTTGACACGTCTGGACTCCATCCATAAATGAGGCAATTTCAAAAAAAAAAAAAAATGTTCAGAATTAGGAAAAAAAAATAATAATAAATAAATGAATCAAAATAAAATAAACTGAAGACTCATATTAATTATCAGGATTAAAAATATTTATTCCCCGCAACAATTAAATTCAATATCCATTGAAAACTAATTATAGAGACAGCTAAATAACTTGTTAATGGGTTTGAATAAGTTTATATTTACCCTCAGAAAAGGAAACAAACAGCCACAGAGTATAGAGCTTCTATACTCTGTGCAAACAGCATAGTTTATTGCAAGGACATTACATTTTGAATAGTAAAAATTTAACCTTCAGTCTCTATTTGCAACTAGTAATTAATCTTATTTTCAAAAATTCAATTACAAAGATTAAAATTTCCAATTGCTTTGCTTATCCATAACATTGGGAGAAATAACGAATAAGTGAATAATAGGGAAATGAATATTTCGTATATAATATGTATTCAAAACATACTTCAAGCTTTTACAATGTAATTTTAATAAAGCTTAAGGTGATTTCAAACTTTTATTAAACTTTTGAAAGCTGCCTCTTCATTTTAGAAAAGCAAAACAAGCACCCCTTATCCCTTGTCAGCAAAAATAAGCAAATCACAACCCCTTTAAGGAAATCAAACCCCCAACCCCCAATACAGTTCTATTTTTGTCGTACAAAATCTTTTACAAAAAAAAAATTCCAATTAAAACAGTCGTCCTATGTATCTACTTTTCTTAACTTACGTAAGCTCTTAAGTATGATGTCAACAAAATAAGCAAGAGAAAAATAATCATGTCAACGAAATAAGTATAGAAAATCCCCTGCTCCATGAGGTGTTTAAGTAATATCTGATTGATTCCCATCTTTCTATTTATTCAGCTATCACATACTGTCAAAATATGACATAATATTGATAAAATTTATAAAAATAAAATCGATAAAATTTATTTGTTTTCTCTCCTCTTCTCTTGAACTCATTTCTAAAACTGGAATAAAATTCTGAGGCCCTAAAAATTTAACGCCTACAGCTCCTCCGGCTCAGTTTTTAACTCCCTATTCAGCAACCATACACCAAGTCGTTCGTTTTGTTCTTTAAAAAAATATTCTTTCTCGTCTGCTTCCTGACAGCCAAAAATCGTCTGCCTACAAATGACACTCGTTCTCCGCGCTTCGGTGGATTTTCCGACGCGGCCAGGAATTTTTAAAGCGCGGGGAAACCATGAGAATTTCTTTTCAAAATCGAACTTTTCCTTTTGTGCGACGGAATGGCGGCAGTTCCTCACAAGATGTCAGTTCGACACCATTATGAGGAATCAGGAATAAGAGTATCGATCTTCCTCAATTTGAGTCTATTTTTTCATCACTTCATGCGGTTTTGGGGAATGTTCCATAAAAATGAAATGGTTGGACACAATCTAATATCAAGTAATTGATATATTATGGACAGAGAAAGACAATAAAATCACACGAGTTGAAGGAAAAGTTTTCAATTAATAATCGCATTTCAGTAGCTTTAGATGTAGATGGGTTCCTATAAGTATGTGTACGAGAGGGTAGCCTTTTTTATTATCTTTCCATCTTTTTTTTTTAAATGCGAAAGATGATGAAAAGGAACGGGACCATATCTGACTCTAGCACCATATAATTAAGATGGCAAAACTCAAAAGTACAAAGATACATTGAAAACACACACTGTATTATGCATTATCGGACAAGACAAATCTAAGTATAATAATCTGTTTAATTTTTAAGTGAAAAAAAACCTGAAGTACAAAATACTCTATCTTTTCTATAAGGATATTAAAATTAATTTTAAAATAACTAGAGTTGGTGGGGGTAAAATTGGAATGACCTTGGAATTTGAGGGTGAATTCTTACTAATAATTCCTAAAATTTATTGTTTATACCTACTGATAATAAAATAAATTCTTTGTTTGTAATACCAAATTTAAAAGTAAACTAAAAAGTTTTTTCCATATGGTTTATGAAAAAAAAAAGCATTAGCATAAATAATTTCTGTACACATTCTAAAAACCTTGGAATTGTGTTCTCTACACCTACCACGATTTCAAGTTCAAAGCTATAGTTGTAGGGTTATGTGACTGCAGTCATAAATTTGGAAAACATGGAATATAAAAGAATCATAAAAAGATCGTACTTAAAAAAAAAAAGAGTTTCGGGAACAACCCTGAGCATAATGAAATCCAATAAATATACCCTTTGTGTGCCAACTCCATATTTCCTCGGCCTTTATGGTTAAATTCATCACTTCCACTTATATATGCGAGAAATATACGGCAAGACAGAAAGGGCAAGACTTTTTATACATAAATATCAACCACAGGGTCGTATCCAAGGGGGGGTAGATGTTTAACGCCCCCCACCCCGGAATTTTGAGATCAATTTTTATATTTTTTCCACTTGAAAATTCTGCAACTTACAAGAAGCAATCCTCTTCAGGAGGTGTAACCCAAAGGGTCTCAAAATGAGTTAAACACTACTTTTGAGGGTCGAATTTAAAAAAACTTTCTGGGGGAGAACCCCCAACTCCCCTATCCCAAATTTTGACACCTGTTATACAGTGTTTTGACTTTTAAAATTCGATCGTTTTCAAGAAGCGGGTCCCTTTGGGCATTTCCCAGATCTTACCCTTATCATTTACGGCTTATTTGATATTGATTGACAAAATATATGAGATAACAACTATTGTAAGGTCAGTTATCAAAAGATAATCGTCCCTCACAACTACTGTTGATGACTACAAGACTGTTAATTAAGTACTACGGCATCCAATGACGCAAGATTTAAAAAAAAAAACATATAAATTCTATTACATTTATAAATGGCCCTTAAAGATTAGTATGATAAAATATAGCTAGATACTACGATTTTTTCATTGGATGAAACAAATTATTAAACTTGAACACTTAAATACGGTAGAGCAGGTACTATAGGAATGTAATTCATTTTCTCCGACATTTTTGTGGTTGCTTGCCTAAGGAACAGGGAAGATTCTAGCAGGTGAATCGCCAGGTAAATACTTTCAAGCATTCAGTAGTCCTCATAAAATAAGAAATATAGATGTGAGGAGGGTATAAAGCTGGTAATAAACAGCCTTTATAATCAGTATTTTAATGATTATTAACTTATGGAATATATATACTCAGATGTTATCCGTGTTATTCCAAGTCATGGAGGAAGAGACAGTAAGAAAAATGTTAATTTAACCTTTTTTCGAAGAAAACTATAAAGATGTTCCTAGTAAAGATTTTATTTGGCTGTCGGCATCATTATCTGCTTGGTATCCTGTTCATTCTTAACCATACTAAGTTTTTACTAATGTGGTGAAAGGAGCCAAAAGAATAACAGGTAAAAGCAGGTATTGCAAAATATGGTCTTGTTTTCAAAAAACACTTCAGTAATAAATTTCAGAGTTTAATTTATTTTTTTTCCATTTAATGGAAGTTTCAGATCTTTGATAAGAGAGAGACCCCATCGTTTCCCAAAACATATTCATCAAGTGGCGTCGCGGTGAATATCAGCTATACAGTGAAAGGTGCTATAACTTTACAACCTATTTTAGCATGCAGAAAAAATCTTCAGAACAACGTTTAAAAAGCACATAAATTACAACTGTGATGCAATCCGATGTCCCCAAACAAAACCTTCGTTTATTCCTCTTTACACTCAACTCTGTTTTTCATTCTGGTTTACGTCACATTCTTTGTGTGTTACATTGTGATGTGATTCTAGAGCGATCCTTCACGAGAAGTCGTGTCATTTGTATTTCGTTCGGAGAGAGGCGACCCTGACATTTTAAATCCCGTGCGAATTAGAGACCTGGTGAATTTGAGTGACCTGTTGCTCATGAATCTTCTTTCTTGTGACACTCCGGTAAAACTGGTGACTGCAAACTAGGATCAGATGTATGCTGTGAGAACATTCGTTCCTGGGAAGTGTCAGTGTGTTGGTTGAGGCAATATTTTATTTTACTTCTAGCTCATTGAAACATTTTGATTTTGGAAAAAAAAATTACCTCCTGCTTGATGTCGAACTACTTAGATAAATTTTGTAAAAAAATAACTTTACTTATATCTTAAAACTAAAACCATAGCATCAAGAATATTTGAATCGTCGTTTCAAAAAAGGGAATAAGTCCAAAAACCAAGTTTTTGAGAGAATAAAAAAACTGTATATGAATGGAATTTTCATTGCATAACCACCAATATTTTACTGGTAATTAGGACCCCTATTTAGAATACAGAAAAGTAATCGGAAAAAATATAAGTAATTATTCAAAAATATTGTACAATTTAACATTTCTGGCGGGGAAAAAATATTTAAGACCACTTAATTTGACAATGAAATTATATTTTTGCTTAGTTTACTTAAGAATGTCGGTGTTGAACAAATCATTGAATTCTCAAAATTCAGCTCAATTCCACACAAAAATGCATCGGGTAAAAAAAACCTGCATAACATCGCATTCCTTTTGGTCTTCGCTCTCACGAGACGCCACATCACGTGAAGTCCAAACGAGGCCGTAAAATGTGTAGGTGCGAGATTTCTTGCCATTTCGTCGGGCGACTTAATGGAACACGCACGGACATGGCCCAGAAACTGGGGGCCGAGTCTCCAGAGAGCTAGTTCACTCGGAATCGATGGTAAATGTGCTCCTCGGAAGGATATTTGGAGGAAAACGGATAGAAATAAAGAGTTAATTTTTAGGATTTAAATTGTGTAATTGGAAAGTAAACTATTTTCTTTCTTAAGTATTGGCCTTTTCGTTTAGTTTTATGAAAATCTGGTGTATTGACAATTTTAATCTTTGGTGGACGAGGAAAACAAGATACTTTTTTTGCGGAGTCTCAAGCAAATAAACTACTAAATTTTGAGTTTTTAGCAAATATACTAACAGGCCATTTTTTAATGAATTTTTACTGCGGGGGGCAAAAACCCATGAATTTTTCGTTAATTCTCTCGCTTCTCTTTTAGATTGACGTTCAGGGGTATCGAGAGAGGCATGCAGGGACCCTTCTATAACTAGGGAAAATCATACCAGTTAAAAGAGGGTCTGAGGGTTTTTTGTGGGAAAAGTTTGAAAACTTGATGCAAAAAAAGCGTTTTTAAGCCCAATTGAGACGGCAAAAATTTAGGAAAAAAGGTTTAGAATTTCTTCCTTAAAAGAGATGTTTTATGATGGCATCCCCAAAGGAGTGAAGAGGAGAAAAAAACTTAAAAAACGAGAAAAAAAAAGGGAGAGACATCCTTTCTTCGAATTTGGACTGAGAACACTTGTATCGCAGAAAGCTTGGACCATGGTTTCCCTGATTTGGGGCAGTTTATTCAAATATCGCTCATTACGAAGTCTGGGTCCTCAGAAATTTACCTTTTACACTTTGTGGGCAAACTTTCATAACTGCAGGGGCGAAATAGACCACTGCGAAGGCATTTGCCCCCAATTTTCTTACTTAAAAAATGGCCTGATACTAAATAACCAAGTCTTTCTAAATGCGGGAAATTTGATAGAATAAGAGGGCGATTCAAAGGAAATGATGTACTCCAAGTTATTAAAATATGAGTTGAATGTCCGGATTTATAACATTAATGCCTGTAACATGTACTATATTGCCGGCTTCGTAATAAACGATTGATGCTGAAATCTGTTCTTGTCCCTTTTGCCAGCCAAGCTAACAAGCAGTAAAGCACACAAAACGACTATATAGTTTCGCGATCGTCCGCTACAACTTGCTGCCAGCAGTTGGCTGCGTTTCAACTTCGCAACCAGAACGCAGAGGTGGCCTGGGTGCCCACGTCTGTCTTGGAGGCATGAATGGGACTACGGCCTTTGTTCCAAACGGGAATGAATATGCGCGAATGCATCGAGAATGGATGTCCTTGTCGGATGAATAGAGGTTGCTGTGTCCATTAGAATACCACTCTGGTGCATGCAATAATGAGCGAAAGGAAGCTCCGTTTGTGTCGAAAGGAGACAAAGAAATTTTGAGTTACATTAGGTTGTCAGAATTACTTACAAGTCTAATCTTCAATATTAATATTTAGTGGTGTTTGCTAGGACATTAATACAACAAAAAGTATAACACTTATGAATGGAACTTGATAAGGTCTCAATGTATAGGCTTACCATAAGTCCGGGGGTTTTAGATTTACTACTAGAAATTACCTAGATTAGATTAGAAAATTTTACATATCTACCGTAGGCAATAGGTTCCTAAACTTTGAAATTAAAATTGTTCGCTTCTCTAAGGTTATCCTTTGCGAAAAGCGATAAATCGAAATCTATCATCAGGCACGTAAATAGATATTTGTTTCGGGAGGAGTTTTAGCCCCAAATTATTTATACACCTCTTTATCATGCCTATGTTGTAAAACGTATCTAGTTATAAAATATACAGGTAGGATTTGAATTTTGGTGTACTTAAGTGTTAATATTTTGGGTTGGTATAATACTAAGTTAAATACAAACATGATAGGTCTGAAGGTTTTCCCACATAATTTTTTTTTGAACTTTGACCACTTAAAGTAGTGATCTAACTTGTTTTTAAGGGACACATGAAGAGAATTACTCCATATATGCTGCAGAATTTTTGAGGAAAAGCAATAAGTTTATAAATTGTTGACAAAATTTCTGCTGGAGGGTTGAACACCCAAACCCCATCCCTGAAATTTATCTCCAAAAAACTGTTTCAAGACACAAAAAGTTTATAAAATCTCCTACTATAGGCAAGTCTTGTCTTCAATCATTGGGATTTTTCAACACAGTAGTATTTTTAAAGATCATTAGATATTCGAATAAGTTAGATTTCGATTGGTGTCTAAACTAAGATGCGCACTAGGAAATTATTTTCAAGCAGTCTATACGTAAAAAGTCTATCAAGCAGTCTTGCTATGTGGACCTCGGGAGAAGGAACCTTTTGAAAACTCATTTAGTTAACAGAATAAAGTCGCTTTTTCGAATTTACGCGCTCTTTTTAACGCATGCTAAAAACATTCTCATTCATTACATAATTATATTTGCAAAAAAAAAAAAAAAGTGAAAAAGTTACTCACTCTTTTCAGAGATATATCCATTGAACTTTGCTCTCGGGGAATCAATCGCAAGCGATCTTTCATTTTCTGGGCCACTGGACTGGAGGGAGGGAGATAAACAAATGAACCCGCGTGAGTGATGTTCTTCGGGTGACGCAAGTGTCGCTTGAATCGCACGCTTGCTCGTACGTGCAAGCGATTTGTTGGATATGCCAAACGAAAAGCAGACCAATGGAGAAGAAAAGTAAGAGGGAATGTAAATTCTCTGCTTCTATGGAGCGACCACGATGTCGCTTCACCAACTATAGAGGGTCTACTATTACTTCCTGGGTGAAGGAGGATATTTTTTTTTTTTTTTTTTTTTTTTTTTTAGCATTACGTCAAAATATTTCCATTTTAAGGAAGGAAGGGGTCAGAAACATAAAATAAAATATCAAGAGAGAGTATTATTTTCAAATTACAAAGATTGTTCGAGATATCAAGAGTGTATTGTACTGCCTACCGATTACGCCAAATAGCAGTGAAAGGACCCAAACAAACCACCGAAATTGTCCAACCAACACCCCGATCATTCGTGATTAAAACGTAAAGCCAAACCTGTAACCACCATCTAACCTTACAACAAAGACGAAAAATCCTTAATAAGCTGAATACGACTTAAAAATCATTCATAAACTCATATCAGATTGATGTATCTGGTCACGCAGTAATTCAACCCTTAAGGATTCCATCTACATTTTGTTTCTTAGCAGGGAAAAGCTAAAGATTAAGTGCTTTTCTGCTAAAAAGTCCAAAATTTATGGATTCCATTCAGAATAAAAAATGGAGAACATGAAAGATCAAAGATTAGGATCAACCCGGTGTATGTAGATAATTTCCATACAATAGATTTATCTTTCTTTGCAAATCAATCTCTGTATCTGTCATTCAGTTCAATAGTGATTTATAGTTTATCTTAATACCCGACTGCATCATAAAAATGACCATAACGCTCATTTGAGAATTCACTTAAAATGTACTTGAAAAACTAATGTACAACTCCGGAAACCATTGCTATTTCGAGAAAAGAGGTCTGACCATATTTTTCTCACGGAAGACTTCCCAATGCGTGCCTTTGGAGCTATAGAAATTCTTTCCATGCCATCTTCAAACGTTCAGGAACAAATCTGAATCAATTAGTTCCATTCCATCAGCATCAGTCGCTCATATAAAAGAGTTTTGAAGGATGGAAAACCTATTATGTTGTCAATAGTTCGTATTCTTTACCCTTAACCTTTGCGGCATTTTATTCAAAGTGAATTATGAGAGGTCTTCGAGAAACAAAATCTATCATACTCTGAACCCAAACATTAAGGTATTTTATACTTAACCTTATAGGAATGGTTAAAAAGACAAAACTGATGAACCAAACACATGAAAGAAGATAAGTAAGAAAACCGAATTAAATTAGCTTTGGGTCAAAAATAAATTAAAAATTGTTTCACTATAAACTTTTTAACAAGCTAAACCTGCTTAATTATATTTATGTCATGAATTTATTGTCCATTGGATGGAACGAGATATTCAAGTTTCCTTCTTTCACACCATTTGATAATATCACTATCTTCTCACAAGCGGCAAAATCACGTGCCTGAAGTTCATCAGGCACACCCATCGAATCTGTCTGGTCGGATCACAGGGTCAAGCCAAGCGGTCAAACCCTTCCAAGCGTAAACCCAAACAATCCCAAAGCGTCCAGAGAGCGTTTCGGTTGAGGTCATCGACAGGTGTTTTTGCACCTTTTTTTTCCACAAATAAGAAGGAATAATCCCAATTTCCTTCCTTCACGATTCGCTTATTTGCATAATCGCACGGCCACTGCTAAATATAAACTGGACGGGCTGTTTATTTCGCGAGCGGATTGTTGTACTTGTCGATAGAGGGATTGCACGGTCACTGTCGGAGTTCGCTGATTGATCCATCAATGGGAACCACTGTCCATTTATACAAACATAAAGAAGCCAATGTAACCAAAAAAGGGACCTTAGAGGTCACAAAGTTAGCACAAATATGTGAAATGTTTAATAGCTTTCACTGGCATAGAGTAATTAGAGAGAGACATATAAAGGTTTTGTAAACTGTTTTTCTAAACACTTTTAAGTGCGTTAAAAGACTAAGTGCACCACTAAATGCTGGTTCGTAGTGGTTCAATGCATCAAGACGGAAGCAATTGGGGGGGGAACCATTAAACCCAAGGGGGAATGAGATATGGTACTGTAAAGCCTGCCTCTAGAGTTAAACAATTCTCCTGATTTCTTTTTCAAATTCCTTCCCCAATTTGAATTTTATCAACTTGTTCATGAAAAAAGGTAATACAGGAATTTGTGGAGTTATATTTAGGGGAAAAAATCTTATTTACCCCTTTTAAAATTTGAAAAGGGATACAAACGTATATGGGATACAAACGGGGGTATGGGGATATGGGTCATATGGGATACAAACGTTTAAGATCCTTAGCCCCACCCAAGAAAAAATTCATAGATTCGCGACTGCATGAACTCCTATATCATAAACCAACAATGACAGCAGACACAACCCCAAGCCCCAAGTAGTTTCAATCGATTCCCTAGCTTCCCTAAAACGATGATTTCATACACGGTCTTCTCTCAGATTTCGAACTAAGATTTGCTTGAAAATACTTACGCCCGTATTCTTTGCTACCTGCTGACCAGCAGTCAAAGAAGGATTTTGCAATTCAGGCTGGTTAACCGCTGGTCAGCAGCAGAGAATACGGCCGTTAATTTGGAAAACATGTAGTTAGTTTTTACGAGTTCTATCAACTACTAAATAACATCAAGCTAAATCTCGTCCTGCAAATGTTTAAAAAGAGATAAAATTTACGCTCATGGAGATAAGAATTGTTTGAAGGAATGATCATCAGACTCAGATAAAGACTGAAGTCCTTTTTAGGAGTCACGAGCATTTCTCGATCTTGCTAATACTATATCTGAATAGTCCCGGCGATTCTATGAAGATTTGCCGTTAAAGGCAAAATGAAAAATTATTGACACAGGGTGATAAATGAGTGTCTACTTATGGGTCTACTTATGACTGACCATTAAGCTTTTAAGAGGAAGATTCCTTACTCCTAAAGTATTATTTAACTCGAACTAATGCTGTTAGGGATCAATTAAGTATCAAATTTGTGATTGGGAAAACATAGCAGCACCCCGTAAAAAGTTTTTATTTTTTATTTTCTTATTTAGTTCTTAGTTTCTTTAGCCGGACGCTCGTAGCAAGAAGTAAGTAAGTTCTTAGTTTCTTATTTATTTTTTGAAAAAAAAATTAAAGTACCTATATACACTCGAAAAACTTGAAGAGGTATTTTTTTCCAATTTTATACTTTTGAAACTTTTGGAGCCTCTATAGGGTCACTATAAGAGCATTATAAGAAATCGATTATGAAGAGAGTCATAGGGTTTCGTTGATAAGTAAATTAACTGTAGTGTTACAGTAATAATGTCAACGTTACAGCAATTAGTCCATGGCTCCTATGCGGTATAAGTGTTTCTGTAAGTAGTCATGTTTCCCAAAATGTCACAATGAGTCTGAATCCACCGAAGGGCAGTGTTTTTTCAGGTCTTCTTTATATCCAAAAGCTTCATTCAACAAGAATGAACTAGACCATTTGCGTTTTACCTTGAATCAGTAAGTGACAAATTATAAATTAACAGCTTGAGAATCAATGAAAGAGAACATTATGGTTAAGACCTATATTGCTAAAATTATATCAATAGCATGCGATATAGCTACTACTATCTCTTCATCAAAAGTTCATCATTTTATTGTCTAAGTCAGAAGTTTCATAATTGGCCTATGAGAGCAACTCAGAAAATGCCTTCTCCGTAGGAACAACACACAGGCTTCGTTACAGAAAGCCTTCAATATTACTCAAAGATAAATTCGGTAGACTCAACCTTTCTGAGCGTATCGAATGAATGCTTCAAAGTACGAGCGGGAATACCTGGTCAAAGCTAATATTCCTGAAAAGATTCGAGCTTTAACTAACGACTCAGTCAAGCACCCTGCAGGGCTATCGCTCGAGCAGAAAATTGCTCAGTAAGAATTATTAGAACTCACTACGGTCAACCATTACGACAGAGTCGATGCTCCCTGTCACTCAATCCTCTTTTACTCTCTCTAATCCTCTTTTCATTCATCAAAAAAACACTTTCAAGCTTGTCGCATCAGCAGTGCAAGAAGTCGGTGTTCATTCACAAAAGCGTTAAATTACAGCTTGTCGATGGGCGCATTATGGATGACGAGGAGGAAAATTTAAGTTCTCCGCTTGGAAAGTTAATACCTCTATGTTCAGTCCCACTCGGATGAATTGCAACTCAGTCAGTCAGTTACATAATAGATGACACCTTGCTTCAGATGGTGAAAAAATTGAAGAGAACCGAAAAGTTCTTCCAAGGAAATTAGAGTCAGAACCATCTCCATTTCTCTTATCTGTCCGTAAATTATAAAAATTTTAACTGTAACAATGAGAGCTCCACAATTTGTACTATAAGTTTCATCAAGTACTACCTACAATTGTCTACTCAAAAATGTTTACCTTAATTCAGTAGTTTTGAAATGTTAAAGAGTAAAAGATATTTTCAAAGTAAAATACTTTCCTCTTTACATAAGTGGAAGTGGAATTACTGGGGAGTCAACGATATCAGGATCTGATGCACCCAATGATTTTTCTATAAAATGTAAAAAACTTTTTTCTAAACAAATACACAGCGTTTCCAAGGTTTGAGCCAAGTGAAAAAATTAAGAATGCGAAATTTGAACTGAATCCTCTAATAATAACAGGCGCCGCAATGGCGTTGTAGGTTAACCATACTAACTTGTACTTTATGGTTACCATTCCTTTTTCTATATAGAATCAATTTGGAAAGATACCCCCGAGATTACCTAAATCCAAAATTTCCATAAAAGAAATAAATTTCAAAAGAAGAATCAACCTTTTTTATAAGGTAGGTATACATTATACAAAGAGAAATTTGGCAGTTGAATGTTTATGTATATGATCATGATACCTTGATCATGATAGATTATGAAAATTTCTTTAACATAAAAGAAGAGAAAATTCAAAATAATTTGCATAGCAAAATTAAAACGTCAATAAAATATCAATAATTCATTATATTTTAAGGGACGGAAAGTCCCTCAAAATATTAAAAACCAAATAAATTATTATTTGATCTACCAAGATATGTTATTTCTAAAAAAATATTCTTGAACTAATCACTCAAATTTTACCCAATTGAAGTATTAAATAAAATTCTACAATATTTTTATAAACAAAGTTTAAAAAATACTAATTAATTAAGTAGAACGGAATGTTTTTTTTTTTTTTTTTTTTCAAAAAATATCTCAACTTGTTTTTCCCCTTTCTGACAAAAATGTAAATCGGTCGTGACTAAATACTACCTTGAGAAACATTAGGCCCAGATGGAGTCTATTAGGTGTTTCCATAAAAATTTCGAACAGTACAAAACACTGCCATCATCAGGATCTTGTGTAATAATGAAATAATTATTATCGATATCTGCTAATGAAATTCATAACTTTCCTAACAAAAGTGTAATAGAACGTATTTTCCTAACAAAGTAACCAGGTTTTCACCTGTTCCTGTTCAAACGTCAGGGATGTCAACGGCATTCTCAACCCTTAAAGATGCTGAGTAATACTAATTAGTTAATTAGTCTATTAATTAAGAAAGCGGAGAAAGGAGGAGATTTGGGTGAAACACATCCTTCTGAAAGTCATTTAGTTACATTGACTTTTTCCCACGTAGTGCAAAAATACCGGGTAAAATCGTTCTGTTAATGTCGGCTTTTGTCAAACGACCCCCTCTGAAATATCGGCCAATATTTTAAAACATATTGTAAAATTCCAAAATTTCAATTTTAAATATTTATTTTATTCAAATAGTTGTTAGCCTGCTAAATTACTTCAATTTGCTTTGAATGCTTTTTAACAATAAAAAATTTCACAATATGATCGATATTCGTGATGCTGTTTAACAAAATGTTTCCTTCTCTTTTAAATTGAAACAGATTAAAAAATTTAAACAGCATTAATTTTACTAAGTTCTCTAATGTAGCAGTATTTTTTAAATAAATTTTTGACCCAAAAGGAAAGGGTCACGCCATTTTTAAACTAAAAAGTAGTGCGAATTTTTTTAACCTTGAGATAATTAATTTAACTCAAAAGTTAGTATTATAGTACTTTAATTTTTTGAAGTTAAGAAAGAATATCTTCGACAAAAAGAACAGTAATTTTTAACTTATACTTGTTCTAGTTTTAAAGAAATTTTATGTAAGAAAAAAGTACAATATCTCCTTAAATAAATTATCATGAAATTAAGCAGAAAAATGACAAAGTATCGAATCTAATCTTAGCTTTCTTTTATTCGGTTGTTAGATTTCTGAGATAGATTCAAAAGAAGGCATGTATAAGGCCTAGCTGTATAATGTATGCCTTGTGTTTCAGAAAAGTGCATTGTAATGAGCTGGTAACTTTTAATTATAACAGAATGAGAGATAGAAATTCATTTTAAGAAGTCATAAATTAAAGAAAAAAGTTTTTCAAATCGACAGGTTTGATAAGACCGGAACGCACTGGATTCGAGTTATGGAAAATAAAAATGTTTTTCTTCCTTTATTTTCTTTCCCTCATTTATATTCTTTGAGTTACTCTCATTCCCTTCTTCTCATTTTCATCAAATTTCTTCTTATTTTTTGTTCATTCTTTCATTTTTCTCTCTTTCACTCTCATACCTTTCATCTCATTTTCTCGCTCATTCTCTCCTTTAACTTTTTTTGCCTACTCATTCTTTCTCATATAATCTTCTTCTCTTTTCCTCTACTTTACCTTCTCATACTCTCTTATATTTAGTTCTCATTTTTCCTCTCTTCTCATTTTTTATCAGTACTCTTCTCATTTTCTCTCCTTTCCTTACCAACTTTTAATCCTCATCATTCTCTCTCCTCTCTTCCATTCTAGTATAAGATGCAAAAAGTTCAAGGGAGGGAGCGAGAATTCATGCACCAAATGAAAACATGTCATCTACAGTATAACGTAAACAGCCAAAGTAAACTTTGTAAAGGTGTGTGAACTGCTGCTTGAATCCAACATTGGAAAAAAAACCTGTGTGCTTCCTTGAAGTATGCTAGTAGATTGATTTACTTTCCCATAAAGTAACACAACCCACAAAAGAAAAGCATTACTTTGATACTTATAATCCACATCGAAGAATAATACCCACATTACCAAAAACAAACCCACAACCAAATCAATTCAATTGAATAACAATCCATCTCACTCCTATATCCCTCACTTCCGCCTAAAAAATGACCAATCCTTTTTTTACCAAACATCCTTCACGGGACTCTCGAATTTTTTCTATCCCTTCCCGCCGATCAAAACCACTGATCCTTGGGTCACTTCTTCTTCGGACACGCTCTACAAACCGGGACCCTCCCATCAGCCGCGCCCCCGATATGCGACGTTATTCCGAAGCTTCCTCCCCACTCCCAGCCTTGCTGGACGTTCCAAATAGTTCCCAGAACAAAGAGGACTGCGCGGTGAAAACAAAGCCTTGTTATCGCTTGTCTCCTCTGGGATATATTCATTTTGCGGTGCCGGCTGAGAAGCTTACCGCCTCTTTTTTGTGCTGTCACGGAACTTTCAATTATTATTAGTAGTATTTGAATAGTTTTTTTTGTTCGAGTTTTTCGTGTGGAGGTAATGATGCGGCGTTGAGGTGTTTTCTTTCTGAGAAAGTAAAAGTGCTTTTTTCTTTGATGGCTTTGAGGAAGGTTTAACAGAAATGTCCGGCTGTTGATTAGTTTGTAATAAGTTGTCGGGAGACAACAAAGGTTGTGAGGCAGATAACATTATTTATTTTTTATCAAGAGAAATCTCTTTCAGACATTCACTTATTAGTTTCCGTAGTTGAATAAAAGTAATTTTTTAATTATCAGATGCGTAGTAACGTAATTGTCAAATGAATTTCAAATTCCTTTTGGAATTTATTTATTCAATCAATTTTTTATTCCTTGGAACTGTACCGCTACTAATCAATTATCTTTTGTTACGGTTTCGAAACAGAATTCATTAAGTTAAAGCAGTAAATAATATTCTTGTTTGCAAGAGGCTAAGGTTTAAAAAATGTTTGTATTGCCGTGACTTTTCAAATTTTATTGGTTAAAAAAATTCTTTTTTTCAATTAACATCATAAATTATTTATTCTTACCATTTTCCCCATGAAAATAGGGATTTTAAATTTAAATAATTGAATTTCTTCAAAACATGAAAATAAAATGGTTTAGCTTTGGGGAGGGGGTGCAACCCCATAGCCCCATCAACCTGGATTCTCCCGGGAGTTAATGCTCAAACTGCTATTATGATAAAAAAAACAACCCTATCATGCGTTTTATAAGGTGTCATTAAATTTAGTTGAGGTAATCCCTCTCAAGCCCGAAAATGGCACTTAATAAAATTTTTAATTCATTAATTTCTGAAGATTTTGCACCATTTTTCTCCATTTATGAAGAATGCAATAAATATAATAAACAGATGAATTTAAAGTTTAGTAGAGTATCCATTATTGATTATACCTGAAACAATTGGGGACTGTCAACGTTTGGATAACAGATTTTTTGGATAATCAATCTTTGACTAAAAATATTAGTGTTATTGGAGAAATCGAGAAACAATAAAACAGGGATATTTACAAATACAATAAATAATTAAAGAAAGAAACTTCACCACCTTCTTTTTGCTTCATTTGGATTTGGTAGATGGATCTCTTTAGTTAACCAATGTTTCGGTGATCGGTATTCAGATCAAGGGTGTACTGTAGCTATACCCAATCGTACGAAGTTGTTATTAAAAAACCAGCACGCGACAGCTTCATCAAAGCACAATGATTTGTCCAATCAGCTTAGCTTCACCTCTTTCATTCATCCCAACATTCACATCTAGTTAAGTATAATTACCTCATCAATATCCAGACCAATTGTCCGGACATTGCTTGAACAAAAAGTGAAAAACAATATGAAACAGATGGAACAATGCCGGAGCCCGCTGCTGACCTCTTTTTTATCGATTGTCCCTCGAGAAAGAAGATTAGAGAAAGCGAGAGTGAGTTTTGCATGTCGGGGTGTCATTTTCGTCCTTTGTTGAGCGAGAGTGAATGGGTGTAGTAACAAAAAGAACGATTAGCTCTGATCGGATCTAAGTTAATCGTTGCATTATATGCTTTATGGTTGTGTGCCGAATTGCAGACGGTTAGTGCTGCTCAGCTCTTTTAAATTGAGCTCTTATAAAATATAGCCAATGTTTAAAAAACTTATGTGCTTCTCTATTTTCCTTTTTGTGTTCCCTCCTACTGCTTTTGTGTATCCCATTTCTCTTATTTTCTCTTTTATCTATCAAATACTATCTCGTATACGCTATTTCATTCTCTCTATCTCATGATTTCTATATTACCTCTTTACATCAGTTCTTTCTCATCATACTTTCATTCTACCTCATATAATCTCTCTGACACTCATTCTCACAATCTATCCTATTATCCCTTTTTCTCCTATACCCACTCTTCCTTTCGTTTCAAAGTAAGATGAAAGGCTGAAAAAGTATCGAAGAAATAAAATTAAGATTAAGGAAAACACTGGTTACTTGGTCAAATCGGGGAATCTTCTGGAAAATTTCTAAGCTTATAACAGAAAAGTTCTGAAAAACTGCTGCTATATCTAAATTACCACTGTAATGAGCCATTCCAACGACAGAAAGGAAAGTACCAATTATTCACTGAAATATTCAATAAAAAACAAACTAATCAAAATTACCAAACTACTCTTACGTTTGTTAAAAAATTTGAAGAAGAATGAACCGACATGGGATCTGAAAAAAAAATTATGTGTCACAGACTGAAAAATTTTTTTTTAACTCTTATTGAACTGAGTGAAAACAAATATGTAGATAAATCAATGGGAAAATTTGGTTAGTGAAAGAACAGTAAAAAAAAAGCTTTTTTAATCTACAAGTTCCAACTCCTCCTATTCCCTGTTTCTTTTTCCCCGATTTAATGTCACAAAAAGTACAAAAAAACCTTCAATGATAAATAGATATCATATTAAGAAAGGACGAAGGCTTTTTTCATTAAGAATAAGAGGCCCATGAAAATTTAGCAGGAGCCCCTTTCATTATATTCATCATTGCAAAGGATGAGAATCCCTAATCCCACTTTAAAAAATTGACTAATTCTGACTACCCATCAAAATATTATTAGATTATGTCTATATTTAGAACTGCTTAACCTAGTTTTACTGTTTTAACATACAACCTCTAGCGGTACTAATCGGATTCCGCTGGCGTCAAATTAGGAAATTTAATGAAGTTCGATACAAAAGGATAGGATGGTATTTCTCAGAATTCTTCTATTCAAATAGGTGGTAACTTACTTTCATATGCACAGGGTGATTCAAAAGTCCGTTTCACGCCTTTGGATTTGGATTTGGAAGCGCCAAAACAGCCAGCCTTACCCACCTACGCCTTTATATAGGTTTGAAACAATGTCTCGTAGATTCACATAAGTGAGGTGTATCTATGTAGTAGTGGCCATGTTGAATTTATTGAGATGACTTAGAGCGCAACGCTTACAACGGAAAAAAAGAAAGAAAATTTTGTGAAATATGTTACAAAAGCGAAGGAAAAAATTTCACGAAAATATCTTTAGAGCATTCCAGAATATATTCAAGAATGAAATTTGCTCTTTTGTGGGCCTTGAAAAATAATCTTTGATTTTTTTTTATTTGTAAATTTGAATTTATAGCCTATTAACTAAAAGAAATCCTAAAATTTGCATGATAACACCAGAAAGACTTGTAAATTGTTGAAGATATTTTTCAAGGCTAAGGTTCAGTCTTAAATATATCGCTTCTGGGGAATACTAAAGATATTTTCGTGAAACTTTTCCCTGTGCTTTTTATGATAGTGCGCACATTTTTCTAACTAAAGTTTTTGTTAGTTTATAACTTTTAATTTTTTAATTAATTCTTTAAACTTTCTTAGAGCACTGTATTAATAATAATAATAATAATAATTTTATTTACTGCACAAAAATTTTTATACAGAAACACAAGGAAAAAAAACGTTTGACGCCAAGGGGAAATTTGACAATTCCCGTTCAGGCGACAGAGAATGTATTTTACATTAAATACAAAATAAATGAAAAAAAATTATAACAACTTAAGAAAATGAGTAAATAAATAATGGCAATAAGCTGGATAACTGATTATAAATAGATTGCTTCAATTGAGGGGAAAATATGAATCCAAGTCGTCGATATTTATTATGAAGTCAAGTAGTTTTCTTTTAAAAGTGGAGTATTTAGTAATAGTAATTAAATTTAGAGGTAAACTGTTATATAATTTAGGTGCAAGATAATAGAAACTTTTAGAAAATATTTCTTTGGAAAATTTTGGTATCTGATAGCTTGCAGTTGATCTAGTATTGTAACTTCTATTACGCAAGTTACACAAAGATTTATGTCGAAAAAGGTGAAGTAAAATACGGAAATATGCATTATGTCGAATTGGAAGTAATATAAGGGTTCTAAAATTATTTGGATAGGGTTGAGGATTAAGAATTTTAAATAATTTGTTTTGGATTGAGATAATTGGAAGGAGATAGGACTTGTATTCACCCCCCCAAACGATAGCACCGTAATTAAATAAAGAATAAAACCATGCAAAATATAAAGTTTTTAAAAATGATAAACCAATTTTATTTTTAAGGTGGTAAAATTTTACCAAAACAAAACGTAATTTTTTCCCCAGTTCGTTGATATGAGTTATCCATTTAAGATTAGCATCAATATGCAAACCTAAATATTTGTAACTTAAAACCGATTGCAAAGCTGTAAGCTGTAACAGTTAACTGCAGTAACAGCAAGGTTATTTTGCTATTGGTACACCTTTCTCCATGACGTTGCTTTGAATATAAAACTATGAAACGGTTTTGAAGCCTATAATTGGCCCTATAAGGATGCTTTGATTGCTCTTTAATTTGAACAACTAGGTTTGGTAACTCAACAATCTATTCCTTTCCTGTCACATTCCTGCTAGCAACATTTCATATCTATCAATGAGCGTGACGAGAGATGAGTAGCTGATGTAAGCGGCTAGCTTCATAAAAATTCAAGGTTGTGCTAAGTTTTTCAAGGATTTCAAAGAGCCTAATGTCATCAACAAAGTTTTCTCAAGGATTGAGAGATCCATTTTTCGTGTCATTAATACGCTTTTATTTTTATATGTCAATAAAAATCTTTTATTATATCAATAAAATGTCGTTCAAGTTATTTAAATTAATTTAAATAGTGTGTTAAGTTATAACTTTGTTACTATTAAAAATATGGAAACTATAAATTTATCACGAATGGGAATTTTATTTACACATTATGTGGTCATTCCATGTCAAGTCTTCAGTCATTCAACCTGACCTTCTCTAATTTCAATAAAACTTTCTGGATTATTGTTCAGAAACTGTAGGTTAAAAAGGTAATACATAGTGCACCAGTATATATATGTTTGGGTTTCACCGAAAATATTGTTTTATTTACGAACAAATTAGAAATAGCATTTAATAACTTTATAATTATTTTAGAATTAACTTTAATTAATTAAAAAAACTCAAGTATTTCTTGGGTAAAAAATATTTTTTAATAGCAAGGAACTTTTTATGATTAACAGATTATTTAATTACTGATACATGATAGTACAATTATATTTTGCTTAGTAGTTCATACTAGTATATATGGCCTTTGCAGCCTACAAAGTGTCATTCAAAACAACTTTTTTTTTGCTATAACTCCTGATCTCTCCTGACTCCATGTCTGTCCCAATCTATAATTTTCAGAATTTATATGTTTTAATATTGCAAGATATAGTGTTTAATATTGTGTTTATTATTTTCAGATTTTTCAAGGATACCAACTTCTTTTATTTATTTTTTTATAAAAAAGTTTTGAAAAAAATTTTGTTGTGGACATGGATGATTGTACATAAAATTAAATCCTTTGTAAAACGTGGAGGGATACGTGTTTTAGGCCGAAGAACTGGAGTTTTTCCAAGATTTAAGAGTTTAGAGAGGAAATGAGTTTCCTTCAAATTTAAAAAAAAATTAAAAATTAAGTTTAAAAAAATTTTCTCCTTTATATCATAGGAATAGTAACAATTCCTGAAAGTTTCATTGAAAACTGAGAGGGCAAGTTGAGAATTGAGAATTTTTAGTTGATTTGACATGGGAATGACCCTTTGATTTAAATAAGCATTAACAATCATGTGTATTATCGTTTCTAGTGTCTATCAGTGTGCACTGGTGTTTGACAATGCTCAAACGTTTTTAGAAATTTCAAAAAAAAAAAAAAAAATGAGTCGCATAACCGAAAGTTATTGCCATAAAAATGCTTCATTAGAGTAGAGTACACAGAAACCTCACATAAAAAAAATCTTGTATGAACAAGTGATACGAACTTCTTTTTATAAGATCAAAATAGCATAACAAAAACAAGCTGGGTAAAGATATGGCGTAACGCAGTAACATTAAAACTCCAACCTCGAGTAATTAGGTAGCTGTATCTCCCTATACAACTTAAGTGTATTTACCTACTTTACTATATTACGTGCTCAAAAAATAGTATTAAAATTTTCATATTATTATTGAGTATAACTAAAATTGTATTAGTATACTTAAAAAAGTAGAAATGGTTTAGGCGAAATTAACCCACTAAATTTACAAACAGTAAAAATCAGATACTAAGATTAAGCCAAGCATACTCTAGCTCAGTGGTTCCCCAACTATTTTGCTCGTGGAACCCCCAATTTGTTGCCAATGATAGCGGAACCCTAAGTATTTTTTAATCAACGACTTTTCAAAATTTAATATCTGATATTAAATGAAACAAGCCAACTTAATGTTAAAAAAGTTGTGATTAAGTGAGTTCCAAGAACCATTAGGGCGGGTCTAGGAGTCCTCCCCCAGAAAAGTTTTGGAAATTTTACTGTAAAAAAAGGGGTTTTATTTGTTCTGGTACACCTAATCCGAATTTCGGACATACAATTTTAAGAATTTAATACATATCTTTGGTAGGATTTGCATTTTGATGAACTTAATATAAAAAAACTCCATTCTTATTTTATTTAAGGAAATAAAATTTGTCACGCGGAACCCCTGAATTTTTTCGTGGAATCCACTTTGGGAACCACTGCTCTAGCTTTCCGAGAGGTTGTTAAACCTGAATTTACTGATTGTATGCGTATATTACTAGTAGAAGTGGGCAAATTGATACTTTTCTTTTGTTTATAAGCCATGTTCGTGTCTTTCTCATAAAAATGGATCATTTCACAACATGGTTGATTAAGGGCGAGCGCGCACGGGCGACTTTTGTCACGGTGACAAAGACAAAAACAACGTTGCTAAGGCTGTTGTTAGGGGCGGGACATAGAAGTATCCAATAGCAGCATTCGCACATGACATCACTGGAGGATAAAAACGACGTTGCTAAGGCCGTTGTTAGGTAAAGTCATGTGATTGAAAATGCTCTATTGTTTTCTAATGATATTTTTGATACTAGTAATCCTGGTCGCCGTGACTTTAGTCACTCGTGCGCGCCCAGCCTAAATCTCCTTCGCTCTAAGATTCATTTTCCATTAAAAAATCACATTCAATTCAAAATTCAATTCTTTTTTTACATAATCAGCCACGTTATTTTTTACCTTTCTGAAATTATGTGAATGTGAACAAGAATTCATTAAATTCGCCTTTAATGAAAAATTCATAATATCGATATTTTTTTGCTTGAAAGAGTTATTTACTTTTAAAATATTATATTAAAGAGAAAACTTCATCACTAAAAAAAAAGAAAATACTTATTAACAAAAGTATCAAACTTTATTTTCAGGTCTTTTAAACCAAGATATTATTACATAGGAAGTGAAGAACAAAAGAGGGAAGTCAAGATAAGAACCGAAGACTAAGTGACTAACAGGAAAGTAAAACACAGAGATGAGACGCATTTAGAAAACCACAGTTGATTTGATTATTAGGAGTATAAGGTTCCATTAATCTTATTAATATGAGTTTAACAGAGTGAATGAACTCGCTTACAATCAATATAGGGAAAAGTTTAAACGTTTTTATGTTGTTTGTTTGTTTGTTGGATTAATGACTAGAATGCTATGCAGATTAGGGTGGGCCGAAAAAAACTTTTTTTCTTATTTCAAAACGCTATACCGCGGAAAACTTGCCTCTTGGGTAGATAAGTAAAATGCAACAAAAATTTTTAAAATCGGTTAAAAATTGCCCTAGCGCATCAGCCCTAAAGTTTGAAAAAATACGCTATTTTCATTATTTTTCGAGTAAATATAATAAAATAAAATAACTTCTGTAAGAAGTAGATACAGGCATACATTAGTAGAACAATGACCAGAAATGTAATTGAAATAAAAAAATTGAATAAATTTTAGAATTTATTGGTAGTTTATTACACCTGAAAACTTGCGTTTTTACTAGAAATCCACATACTTCGATGAAATAAAAAACTTTTTCCTGATTGAGCAAAATTTTGTTTTTAATAATATTCTGCCTTGCTCGCTATCGGGTGCACCCACGTTTCGCCCACAAAATAAGTTCCATCCCCCCGTCCATAATATATTCCCTAAAATCCCCAACACCAGTGCCTCTGTTTTTCCCTAAATTCCCCTACCTCTCTTCCGTTTTCAAATCGATTCTCCTCTTAAAGAATCGTTGTAAAAATCCAAAGAATCGGTTCGGAAATAATAGGAATTGAATTCTACTCTTTGCTGAAATGGATTATCCAATGTCGAAGAAAAGGTTTCGAAAAAGTTTTTGTAAATTTTGTCCACTGATTTTATGTAGTTCACTTATGGTATACGAAACTTAAAAAATTTGGTATCAATTTTTTGGCTACTTATAAAATTAATTAGGTCTCTTTAATGATAAGAATACCTACTGATGGATCATTCAACACCTTTTTATGATGACTTTAGCAATATAAAGCTTGCAATTTAAAAATAATACTGATTAATAGCCCAGTAAATTTAGAGGTTTTTAGCGCACTAATTTATGTTGTTTTTTTTTTTTTGCCAATCTCAGTCAAAAATAAATATTTTTGGATTTTGTAAAAAACAATATACTTAGCAATAGAACCTCTTGGGTTTCGCTCACTTTTCTTGGTGAAAGGTACCTATAAATTTAAATATAGTTCAAAAGGGTGTATAATCGACGCCAAACGGAATTTCTTGTTAAGAATCGATTCTCAACAAGGAATGAATTGACTCAAAATTACCAAACTTCCTCAAAATCACTCCAAAGTATACCATGTGCGTACTTTTTCGGACCACCTCACTCTAAAAAAAAACTTCTGCAGTGTCAGTTATTGTCCAATTTTCTCGACTGTTCACTTCTGATCGAAAGTATATCGTGTGTGTACTTTTTCGGACCGCCTCACTTGGAAAAAAACTCCTGCAGTGTCGATTTGTCCAATTTTCTCGACTGGTCACTTCTGAAGGGAAAAAATGGCTAATGGTGAAAAAAAGATGTTTTTTCGTAAATTTCTCTGGAACCCAGCAAGGTAGAGCTTCGAGGTTACAAAATTCGAATTTTCGGTACCAAATTACTCCAGAAAAGTGTTACTGCACTATCCGGAGCGTCCTGGAAAAGGAGCCAATGGCCCGGGAGCGTTTTGGCGGGAAAAAGTAGGAATTTTAATTTTTACATACCCCCTAATGCGATACATTGTTCGATTCCTTAGTTTTAGGGTGCACACACACCGAAATTTCAGAAGGCTGGAGCAAGCGGTTCGGGTGTAATCCGGGAAAAGCGGAGTTTTTGGAATATCAGCTTTTCAGGAAAACCTCCCAAAATAATTATCACACACCTTAATGATTTACATATTCGTAATCTGTGAAAAATTCCCGATTTATCCATGTAAGACACTTGAGGTGGGGTCGAATTTTTTTTCCGAAACTTTCCTGACACGCTTGCCCCAAAAAATGGAGTGCTTGGCATTAAAAGTAAGTAAGCCCCATTCTTGTTCTAAAAGTCCTGGATGACGTAAAAATCACCGTGGATTCCCGTAATTCTGGAAAAACTTTGCCATATATTATTACATGCCTTATTAGCTGTCCTCACTGATGGACAATTCATTAAACATAATAGCCATATATCCTATTAAAAACCATTGAGGAAAAGGAAAATTTGTCAGTTTACGATTGTTACAATGCAAATTAAAGAAATAAATTTGGAAATTAATTGGGGGGATATAGTATAAGTATCCCTGTTCCTTTAGACACTCAGGAAAGTTTTATAAAATACTAAATCCCACACAGTAATAATAATAATCTTTATTTCACTATGGTGAACAGCAGCATAATACAATTAGGAAAAAAAAAACGTTTTGCTACCAAGGGGGGAACAAACCCGTCCAGGTAACTAAGAAATATAATACTTATATAACTGTTTTGCGTACTGCAGTACACTATTGACAAACAGAGGTTTTTTTAAAAAATATTTAGTAATAATAATATGGCTTTCCAAGGAATTTTGACAAAGAATTCTAGTAAAAAAAAGTCCGAGCAACATATCGAATTTTTTAAGCCGGGAACCAGGAATTACGTGATAGGGGCCTTTCCAAAGTGCAATTCAAAGTGCAGTAGAGAATCGCTCAAAAACCAATTAAATGAATTTTCATCGGGTCGGTGACCTTATACCTTTCATTACATTTCCATAAGCTTGCAGAATCAGGAATCAGGACCAAAATTAGGGTCCCTGGACTCGAGCATAAGTCGCACTTAAGTCGCGATTTTTATCAAAATCGAAAAATTATATCGAATTTTTGACCTTAAAATCTTAAAATATATCCTACCATATACCTCATATTCAATTTTGGTGAAAATCGGTTCGTAATTCAGGCAGTAATTGGACTTTGAAAAAAAAGTTCAGATTTCGACGAAAAAAAAAAGTCCAAAGAAAGCTTATAAATCCGAAAATATTAATATAAATTTTTTTATTATTTTTTTTTCTAGTAACTAATTGTTATGGCAAAGTTTTTCCAGAATTAGGGCGAGCGCGCA
Source organism: Tetragnatha montana (assembly GCA_963680715.1). NCBI lineage: Eukaryota > Metazoa > Arthropoda > Arachnida > Araneae > Tetragnathidae > Tetragnatha > Tetragnatha montana. Next base: position 18,808,262 of record OY796685.1, read on the forward strand.
CGGGCGACTTTTGTCACGGTGACAAAGACAAAAACAACGTTGCTAAGGCTGTTGTTAGGGGCGGGACATAGAAGTATCCAATAGCAGCATTCGCACATGACATCACTGGAGGATAAAAACAACGTTTCTAAGGCCGTTGTTAGGTAAAGTCATGTGATTGAAAATACTCTATTGTTTTCTAATGATATTTTTGATACTAGTAATCCTGGTCGCCGTGACTTTAGTCGCTAATAGTGCGCGCCCAGCCTGAGCGCGCACGAGTTTTTATCCTCCAGTGATGTCATGTGCGAATGCTGCTATTGGATACTTCTATGTCCCGCCCCTAACAACAGCCTTAGCAACGTTGTTTTTGTCTTTGTCACCGTGACAAAAGTCGCCCGTGCGCGCTCGCCCTTACGGGAATCCACGGTGATTTTTACGTCATCCAGGATTTTTAAAACAAGAATGTGTGTGTGGGGGCTTACTTACATTTAATGCCAAACACTCTATTTTTTTGGGCAAGTCGTGTGAGGAGAGTTTCGGAAAACAATTTGCCCCACCTCAAGTGTCTTACATAGATAAATCGGGAACTTTTCACAGATTACGAATATGTAAATCATTAAGGTGTGTGATAATTATTTTGGGAGTTATTCCTGAAAAACCAATATTCCAAAAACTCCGTTTTTCCCGGATTGCACTCGAACCGCTTGCTCCAGGCTTCTGAAATTTCGGTATGTGTGCACCATAAAACTAAGGAATCGAACCATGTATCGCATTAGGGGGTATGTAAAAATTAAAATTTCTACTTTTTCCCGCCAAAACGCTCCCGGACCATTAGCTCCTTTTCCAGGACGCTCCAGATAGTGTAGTAACACTTTTCTGGAATAATTTGGTACCGAAAATTCGAATTTAGTAACCTCGAAGCTCTACCTTGCTTGGTTCCAGAGAAATTTACGAAAAACCATCGGGTTTTTTTTACCATATAGCCATTTTTTCCCCTCAGAAGTGACCAGTCAAGAGAATTGGACGAACCGAGACTGCAGGAGTGTTTTTCAAAGTGAGGCGGTCCGAAAAAGTACACACAAGATGTACTTTGGAGTGATTTTGAGGAAGTTTTTTTTTTGTGGTCCAGGAAAACAAGGTCCCTCAGAAGTGACCAGTCGAGAGAATTGGACAAGCCGAGACTGCAGGAGTGTTTTTCAAAGTGAGGCTGTCCGAAAAAGTACACACAAGATGTACTTTGGAGTGATTTTGAGGAAGTTTTGGTTTTTTGTGGTCCAGGAAAACAAGGTGGTCCCTCAGAAGTGACCAGTCGAGAGAATTGGACAAACCGAGACTGCAGGAGTGTTTTTCAAAGTGAGGCGATCTGAAAAAGTACACACAAGATGTACTTTGGAGTGATTTTGAAAAAGTTTTGTTTTTTTGTGGTCCAGGAAAACAAGGTCCCTCAGAAGTGACGAGTCGAGAGAATTGGACAAACCGAGACTGCAGGAGTGTTTTTCAAAGTGAGGCGGTCCGAAAAAGTACACACAAGATGTACTTTAGAGTGATTTTGAGGAAGTTTTGGTTTTTTGTGGTCCAGGAAAACAAGGTCCCTCAGAAGTGACCAGTCGAGAGAATTGGACAAACCGAGACTGCAGGAGTGTTTTTCAAAGTGAAGCGGTCCGAAAAAGTACACACAAGATGTACTATTTGGAGTGATTTTGAGGAATTTTTGTTTTTATGTGGTCCAGGAAAACAAGGTCCCTAAGAAGTGCCCAGTCGAGAGAATTGGACAAACCGAGACTGCAGGAGTGTTTTTTAAAGTGAGGTGGTCCGAAAAAGTACACACACTGAATACTTTGGGAAAATCCTGGCTACGCCCCTGCACAGCTATGGGCAAGTTAAAACGGACGCACACAACTAAAATTATTCTTTTAACGTAAAATTTTGAATGCTGGTTATTTCCTTTCCAATAATAACTTTATAATACAGTAGGATACAATACATTTTATAGCTTTTGGACTTGATACCATGGGCTCCCATATGTTGGAATTCAGGAGGGGGCCCAAGAAAATTTTTTGCAAGTTAGCCAGTCAAGCCCGTTACTAGACTTAAGTTTCTTTTTTTATTTTTTTTTTAAGGAGGGTTGGTTCATAATTATTTCAAAGAGGCCCCTCACGAGTATTTGATGCGAAAATTTTTGTATAAAATACTGGAGTTTCAATCAAAAAGGGGTTGTTCAAGAGTCCTATCCAAAAAAAGTATTGAAATTTTATTCTTAAAGGTAGTGTTTTATTTTAACTCATTTGGGTTACATCTAAAGTAGGATTGCCCATATGCCAAGTCGCAAAATTTCAAGAAAGAAACTAGTACATAATTAGTGGTCAACATTATAAGAAATTATTTACATTTTGCTTTAGAAGCAATTCAGTTCAAAATTTAAAATAAAAAAAATCGTTTATAAAAGCATCGATTTGTTATAGTGAAAGGAAGAGTTTACATAACTTTTCCCCCCCTTAATAACCGGGCCCCCCCCTTTTCCCCTATGTATGGGCGCCCATGCTTGATACTCAATATTTCTAAAAACCTTTCAAATGAACTCTTAAAAATAAAATACACTGCTGGCTAAAAAAAATGCAACACCAAAAAGAAAAAGAGATATCAAAACCAAATTTATTTCTATGATTGCACCTAGTTGTAAATGGGAATTGATGAAAAATTCATCCTTTTTGGATGTTCAGTGAGGAGTGTTGTCTCCACAGGTGTCCATTACCACCGTCCCAAGCCATGATATTGAGTGAAAGGGGCTCTAAATGGGCTTTAAGGGATTGGAGGACCGTGTTGCCTCCCCAGGTAGTCAAAGTTCATGTGGTGCACCAGCAGACGTTGCATACCGGACTAGGTGATTTCTCCTCTTTCAACGGACATGTTTTGTGGGCGTTGGTTCTTACGAAAGGGTAGGTTAGGGTAAAAATCCAACATAGGGGGATAAGAAGAAAGCTTGCGTTCCTCACGTGGTTGTGCATTTTTCTCTTGCGACTTGTCCGCAGGCGATGGTTGAAGGTAAGGTCAACAGGTTGCCAAACCTCAATGATTCAGCTCTGGTTGGTCATTGTGCGGTAAATCCTACTGAAAATCTCGCCGGATGTGCCCGCTTCGACCATCACCCAGAAAGACCCCTCAGCGCGGACATCCGTTAAGACATTTCACATTTTTCAAAATAAAAAATTGTATTAAAAAATTAATTTTTAGTAATTAATTTTACCTTTTGAACGTAATAAAGAAGTTGTTTTTAAGGAGTGATATAAAATTATTTTTAATAAATTAATTAAGTTATTTTTAAGCACTAAGCTATGTGTTAAGTTTAAGCTATGTGATATCATTAGTGTTCGGCACTAGTTAACTAGAACTAGTTGCAACTAGTAGTTAACTACCGATCAACTAGTAGTTAACTAGTAGTTTAACTACTTTTTATTTAAACTAGTTTAACTAGTAGTTGAACTACTTTTTTTAATAACTACTAGTTGAAACTACTTTCAAATTTTCAACTACTTTAAAAAAAATTTTGTTTAAAATTTCAAAAATATTTAAAATTTTTATCAAAATATACAAAAAATTACACTGCTATTTATAACTACAATGTCATGGTCGAGTACTCAAATACCATAACCAGAAATAAAGGCCCGTTTCGAGCGAAGCATTAAGTTTTTTGTGATATAGATAAGAAAGATTATTAGAATTTGGGCAAAAAATAGGTTATGAAATTAAATAGACTAGTTAACTAGTAGTTAACTACTTTGGGAAATAGTTAACTGCTAGTTGCAACTAGTCCCAGGAAAAAATAGTTAACTACTAGTTGCAACTAGATTTTCACAGACTAGTTAGTAGTTGGTAGTTAACTACTTTTTGACGACTAGTTGCCGAACACTAGATATCATAATACATTCCTAGTTGGTGGTATGTTAGTGCGTTCAGGCGAAATTTGGCCGAAATAGAGCATTTTCAATCACATGACTCGGACCTAACAACGGCCTTAGCAACAGAAGGTTACAGTTTTATGTCCTGCAGAAGGTTAACAGTTACAGAAAATATCTGGTCGTGGAATTCTTCTATTAGAGCATTTGTAATCACGTGACCCCACAGCTAACAACCGCCATAACAAAAGATACCTCGTCACCTAGCAACTGCCTTAGCAACAGTTAAAAGCCCTGCAAAAGGTTAACAGTTAAAAGAAAATAACCGGTCGTGACGTCACCTGAAACCACTCTATGAGGTATTTTCACGTCTTGAGATTAAATTTTATTAAAATAGTAGATAAAAAAAATGAAGAATGATGTTTACATCAAGTATTTTCATAGCCTAGTTTCTGAAATATAAATTTTTGAAATTTCACTTTTTGTTTGGGCGCGAAAACACTTTTGAATCACAAATCGTGCCCTGTGATGTCACATCCAATAAAAGCCCGTTTTCTGATCAGGTAAAAACAGTAAACACACAATAGTTTTCGTGCGCTGTGATGTCACATCCAATAAAAGTCCGTTTTCTAGACACGTGACTTTTTCTGGCGTTTTGGCAAAAATAAAATTGATTTTTATATTATATTTGAAACACATTTTTAAACTTAAAAATCAGAAATTTGGGAGTTTTAAACCATAACGTATTTATTTATCAAGTGGCCTCGGATACAAATCTCCAAAAACTAGAAAGAGTGCAACTGAGCGCTGCACGTTTAATTACTGGACTACGTAAAAGCACTCCTACCAATATTGTCCTCTATGAGGCTGATTTGAAACCTCTGCGGCTGAGAAGTATCACCAATCTAACAAAATACTTTAGCAAACTCTTAAGTTATAGAGACCAGCACCGTACTGCAAGCTTTCTCGGTGACTGGCAAAATAATCAAAGACTGAAAAGAGACAGCCCCTTCAGTCATGCTGAGAAACTAAATGTATTGAGGTCTTCCGTTGAGTTTAACTCCCTAAAGCCTTTCATATTCCCTACAGAATCTTTATCGGGTGTATATTTTCTAGTGTTCGGCAACTAGTGGTCAAAAAATAGTTAACTACCAACTACTAACTAGTCTGGGAAAATCTAGTTGCAACTAGTAGTTAACTATTTTTTCCTGGGACTAGTTACAACTAGTAGTTAACTGTTCCCAAAGTAGTTAACTACTAGTTAACTAGTCTATTTAATTTCATAACCTATTTTTTGCCCAAATTCTAATACATCTTTCTTACCTATATCACAAAAAACGCGGAAAAAGGGCCTTTAATTCTGGTTATGGTATTTTGAGTACTCTACCATCTTAATTAAATTTGTTACAGTACAATTTTTTCTATATTTTGATAAAAATTTCAATAAGAATTTTTTTGAAAGTAGTTGAAATTTTGAAAGTAGTTTCAACTAGTAGTTATTAAAAAAAGTAGTTCAACTAATAGTTGAACTAGTTTAAACCAAAAGTAGTTAAACTACTAGTTAACTACTAGTTGATCAGTAGTTAACTACTAGTTGCAACTAGTTCTAGTTAACTAGTGCCGAACATTAATATTTTCATACAGAGCTGTTGACTCGCACTAATAAGTCCACCCAGCACCCTGAATTCTTGAGACAGGCTGCTCTAGAAGTAATTAGCTGTATTCCGGCTGACGCTGTCCTAATTTATACAGACGGTAGCAAGAAAGAAGATTGCACTGGGAGCGGGGCCGTTTTGAGACTCAGAGAGGAAGAAATACTTCTCAGACGCAGGAATACAGATAACTGCTCCGTTTTTGCCTCTGAGCTGATCGCCATTGATATGGCTCTTGATTGTGTTGCAGAGCGTCATATAACGGATGTGATCTGGATCCTATCAGATAGCCGGAGCGCTATACAATATCTAAGTAATTGGAGACTTATTAAAGAACAAAAAGGAATTAGAATAATAGAGAAGCTCAGGGCCCTCTCCGGGACCACTATCCTCCATCTGCAGTGGATCCCATCCCATGTGGATTTAAAGTAAAATGATATGGCTGATGGACTGGCCAAAGAGGGCTCTGCCATGCCTCATATCGAGAGAGATCCCTTAACATAATCTTGAACTATACTCAAGAAGCAAGGCCTCTATTAACATCTCTTGGAGGAATCCACCAACACACCCATGGTACATTAGAGTCCTGGGGCATCGATTAGATTTGTCGGAGATAGGAGAGATCAGACTGCTCTGGTTCGACTGTGCACTGGTCATCTGAAAACCCTTAAATTTTTAAATGGAACAGGGACCTTTCCTGTTTGCACCAAGTGCAATTTAGGGGAGGCCACCGCCAAACATCTTTTGGATTGCCTTGGATTGGCTAAGGAGGAACTCTATAAAAATCCTGGTTTGGTGTTGGAGAGTTTAAAAAAGAACTATCTTATGGATCTGGTCTCATCCAGACCTGAGGGATAAGGAAGAAGAAGAAGATAATTTAAACTATAATGTATAATTTATAATTTCCTAAAAAAGTTAATTATTTAACCTCTAACACATGGCTTGTAATTTATTATTATAACAAAGTACTAGTTGGGGACCAAACCCCACACGGATAAAGCTAAAGTCTTGTAGGGGGATTTAGAAAATAACCAGAAGTTGAAAGTTTCAATGCTTTCAATGTAATTAGTTTATCAATCCTTCTTTTCATACTGACTTTTGCACACCCTGTACTTATTAAGCAATTAGATAATTATATACTGGGTTGGACCCAAGAAAATATGATAAGTCTACCTTATGGCTGAAAATGAACCCATACTTTCGCAAGAAACGATTTTGCCTATATGCTATTTTATATGGTATGGTGATTCATAGTTCCGTGATCTGATACACTGATTCCGAGTTCGATTCCACAGAAAAAATCGAACACGGAACCCTTTGAATTATGTTGACTTCATCTATTAACATTATTTTGAACTAATTTTTTTTTGTCTTTAAAAAAAAACCGTTACCTTAAGATGCTGAGGCTGAAGACCGTTTTTCGTTCCGATTTTTATAGCATTTTGAAAAGTGTACTGACTTTTTGTCCACTCTTGTATCCCACGCAGCACAAATGTTAAAGATTCGTTCAAATTTCGTCATGTGTGGCCAAATTTCGTTTATTTTTATTTGCAGTTACGTAAACTTCACATATTTGGTATGAGCTGTGCTTTTAGGAATATATTCACAGTATCACAGTCCGTACGGCAATCTGAACACCGGGCGGACTCGAACACTCGCCATCAATGTTTTGAGAAAATTGAAAAAAAAATCGCTTTTTACTGAAAAAAATTCAGAAATAAAATTTAGTCTATTTAAAATAAAATAAGATTGAGTAATTAATTTCGAATGCATCATGCTACCATCAGAGTACAACACGGACTGTAAACTGTGAATATGAAAACGAACCGGAGAGCTATGCTGATGTTAGATGCGAACTGAACGGAAACAATTTGTAAAAAGCGTACATATAACAGGATATAACAGTATGTGTAAGTCATTTACCATGGTGAGCAAATGCGCCTTGCAGGTAACAAAAGCGCCATGAATCCTGTTGCTTACCACATGCTGGGAGGATCAGGGCTGGTAAGTGTATAATTTTAAATTTTGTATTGAAAAATTCATGCGTGTTTTGTTCAATCTGGAGTAAAACTCAAAGCTCTGTGACATTTTAATTTTGTTCCGGAGGGAAGTTGGCTGCAATTTCGACTTTGAGTTTTATTTCGGAACTAAGTTAAACGTCACTTAGGAATTTAAAAGGTTCTTACGTATTATCCCGTGAATGAATACAATGAAAAAGAAAAAGTGTGAATGAGCCTTTAACTATAAAAATACAAAATGGTGGAACTGCTTGGGTGTTTTACACCTCAGTTTCGCACCAATTTTTTGTCTGCGTTACTATATGGTTTTGGCAAATCTTAAATTTTTCCCTCGACAAGCATTGCGTCAAATTTAGAATGTTTGTGTAAGAATCGGAATGAGAAATAAGACGCAAGGCAAAATCTGTGACTATCACTACTTTATAAATATTTCAACATATTTCTTTTTGTTAAAAAATATTGTTTTAAGGCTATTATTTATTTTTGTACACTTAAGAGAAATTTTTATGAAAATTTTACTTTTGAAATCTTGTAGAATGTCGAGTAATCAAAAACATAGTTCTAGTATTTTTTTTTATTCTGGACATAGGGTAGTGACACCAGTAACTGACACTTTCAGATTTAATTCATTTATTTTCTACCAAGGGGTTCTAAGTTTAATAAATTAAGAATTCCCATTTCATTTCATGTTAAGAAACTTCCGATTTTTAGAGGTTCGCTTAATGCTGAAATTTAGGACTCTCATTCTTGATCAGTCTAATTTTAAAAAATTTTCCTTTTGAAACCTATTTCAGATTTATGAAACCTATTTCAGTATTCAGTTTTCAGAGTTTCAATTAAACATATGATGCTTATTCAGAGTATTACTTATATTTAACATTTTATTATCTCAACAAGCAAATGCTTTCTGATGTATGTTAAATCATGGTTGGATAATTTTTATTGCTTTTCTGTCTGTTAACAATTTCTAACTACAGTTATTTTTATTCAAGCAAGATAGTTCAAAACTAAAAAATACTAGTAAAAAACGTAAAATTAACTGTCTTAAATCTGAGCATACAATGTCAGAAATGAAAACGTTGCTTTATGCTTGTCATTAATTGCAAATGCAAGTCGCAAAAGATCTGACATAAACTGTGCTGTGTGTTTTCCCAACTTCAGTGTTTTCCCAACTTCAGTGTTTTCCCAACTTCAGTGTTTTCCCAACTTCAGTGTTTTCCCAACTTCAGTGTTTTCCCAACTTCAGTGTTTTCCCAACTTCAGTGTTTTCCCAACTTCAGTGTTTTCCCAACTTCAGTGTTTTCCCAACTTCAGTGTTTTCCCAACTTCAGTGTTTTCCCAACTTCAGTGTTTTCCCAACTTCAGTGTTTTCCCAACTTCAGTGTTTTCCCAACTTCAGTGTTTTCCCAACTTCAGTGTTCAGTGTTCATAAAGTGTATAAATTGTTTTTATATTGCCAAACGAGTTTTCAAAGGGTAAAATTATATTGTTTATTGATTGATGTATATTTAATTTGTTAACTAGGAAGTGGGGGCGATTATAAGTAATTAGTTTGGATACGGCCATAGAGATCTAATAGTGTATTAGAGTAGACATCGCGTGAATTTGGCGTGACAAGGACAATGTTCCTTAAAGATATCCAGTTTGTCGGAAACGAAAGAGTTCCCATTCCTGCTCCTGTTGGTGATATCAAGAAGGACAGACCTCTGAGTGAGCTAATTTTCATGGTGGGTTGTACTCTCTTTGGTGGCAGTTAAATTTAGCTGTCACCGGGAGAGTATGAACCTCTCACTGAAAATGTCATCGACCAGAAAGTCACCTTCTACAACTTTGGTCCGGAAGGCAGTGGCGGCTCATCCCTAGGTACAGCGGGGAATTGCATTTTTATATAAAATGTTAATAAAAAATTATTTTAATTTTACTTAATCTTTATCCTTTTATTCAATTTGTTATGTCAAATGTTATACTCAACAGCAACGTTTCCTGACCCTATGACGTCAACAAACAAAGTGTAGTTCCAGTGGCGCGGTGCTGCATGGGCGCCCATATGTTTGAATTCAGAAGGGGGCCCAAGAAAATTTTTGTAAGTTAGCCAGTCAAGCAAGCTCTTAATAGACTTACGTTTCTTTTATTAGGGGGGGTTGGTTCATAATTATTTCAAAGGGGCCCCTTACGAGTACCTAATGCATAAAATTCTGTGTAAAATACTGAGGTTTCAAGCAAAAAGGGGGTATCTAGGGAGGGTCCTCCCCTGGAAAAAGTTTTGAAATTTTATTCTTAAAAGTAGTGTTTTAACTCATTTGGATGACTTCTAAAATAAGATGCTCCTACGCCGAGCAAATTTCAATAAACTTAGTGTATAAATGGTGGTCAACATTATTAGAATCTATTTAAATTTTGCTTTTGAAATAGCTTGTAATCATAATAAATATATTAATACAATTCAAAATTTTAAATAAAGAAAAATGTTTAATATAAACCAAAATTATTATAGTCAAAGGAAGATTTTACGTAACTTTTTTTGCCCTTATGTATGGGCGCCCATGGGTGTCTGAATATTTAGTGAAATGAAGAACGTGATTATTTTGTTAAACCCATGTATATGTCGTAGCCGGATCGTGAAATCAGACATTTCGTGAACTGTCTAGACATTTCATGAACTGCAGCCAGATCGTGTAATGGTCGATCTGTTATACGAAGTGTCTAAAATTTTTAGACAGTTCATGATATGCAATTGAGCCTTAGACAGATCGTGTAATGTTCCAGAATTACATGATGTGTCTAACTTTTTTAGACAGTTCATGAAATGTCTAATAGCTGTTTTGCCGATCGTGTAATATCGCTAGGAGTAATTGATTACTGAAAAGGAATAATCTAAAAAAATAAGATATTAGTTAAAGCAGCCAATTTTATTTAATTATGAATAAAATTTCATTTCTCACTTATTTACAAAATAAGGTTTTCAATTATAAAATCTTTAGTCTTTTTTATTTACACATGGTAAACTTGAGTGACATCGACTGTTACACCTAACCTTACTTTCTTGCACGCACATTTTTTTGTAGTGCATTGTACGTCAGAAGCTCTGCACGAGCATTGAAGAAATCCTTGCCGTCCACTGCAATATTGCACAGCTTCTCTCAGAGAAAGAAGTTTTTCCAAGTCTATGTCATCATGTGTAAAGAACTGAGAGCCAGCTGGAAAGAGGTTTTCGGGCTTTCGGGATAAAAATGATCTCTGTGGTTATAACTTGAAGTACTGCACTCGCTGTTCATTATGTTGAATACTAAGCGTTTATCACAGTACAGTTGCAATCAGCTGATGTTTGGTTGTGTCTATTGCATAATGCCCTTACGCATATCAACATGTGCAACAGTGCAACCTAGCGCAACTCTTTATGGTGAACGCGCATGAAACTGTGTTGTTGAGCGCGGAATTTGACTTGTTTTAAGATATTTATTTGCTTTACAAATATTACACGATCGGCAAAACCGCTGCTAGACATTTCATGAACTGTCTAAAAAAGTTAGACATATCATGTAATTCTGGAACATTACACGATCTGTCTAAGGCTCAATTGCATTTCATGAACTGTCTAAAAATTTTAGCCACTTCGTGTAACTGATCGACCATTACACGATCTGGCTGCAGTTCATGAAATGTCTAGAGCTAGACAGTTCACAAAATGTCTGATTTCACGATCTGGCTACGACATATATATAGCTTCTCTCTTATCACTATTTGCATTCCGAAACTCCTCCTAGCAACCCAATGGACTTTCTGTTTCCGCAGTGATTTTGTCAGATTTAAAATGGAACCTGTGGTGGACCATGAATGCTCAGCAATGGATGAACGACATATTTCCTGTTTTTTGACATAATTTTCGTGTTTTTTTTAAGGGCGAATTAGAGATCGTTTGGTTTTTCCTATGTAAGAGAACCCGTATTCACAAAACGCCCGATTGATTCCTCATGTTTACCTTTACCTTTACTAAAGAGAAGGCATCGAATCTGAAACATTGGGGAATTTATCTGGCGTTTTGTGAATGCGGGTTGTCTTACATAGGAAAAACCAAAGGATCTCTAATTATTCGTCTTAAAGAATACTAAAATTGTGTAAAAACAGAAAATTCATCGTTCGTCCATTGCTGAGCATTCATGGTTCACCGGTTTGATTTTAAATCTGCGAAAACAAGTGCAACTCAGTTTTTTTAATCTTGATTTCTACGAGTCATTCCATGTTTGAAAATGGGTGAATGATCTAACCGTGGTGCCAACACCACCTCTGGCTTGGATAAGTGTTCTCAAGATGTATAGCACTTAAGATCTGATCCTGGATTTTGGGCTTTAACATCATAAAACTTCTCCAATTCCAGATATAGTGTATTTTAACCTTTCACTTTGTCTCTTTGACCAATCAATACTTTTTCATTCTCGAGTTTCTGTATCTTCAATCATTGTAAGTTTTGCTCTGACGAAGGTGGTTGGCTGACACCACCGAAACCGCTGTCAGCATCTTCAAGTTTTACATTCCGTTTCTTTTACGGTATTTTTACAATTTAAACACATTCATCTAGGCCATAATTTTTACCTTTGATTAAATTTAACCTTGTAAAATTATCTTAAAAACTCAAATTATGTGTGTTTAAAGGAAAATTTTATTTCTTTGGATTTTTAAAATTTATGTAAACATTTATGTATGCGCCTCCTGGTCTTTTGCTACTAAACCAGGGATGGACGGGAGGGGAACCTATCGTCAATCCAATGTGCCTCCTTGTTTTTCCTACTGAACCAGGGATGGGCGAGAGGGGAACCTATCTCCTATCTCCTATCTCCTATCTCCTATCTCCTATCTCCTATCTCCTATCTCCTATCTCCTATCTCCTATCTCCTATCTCCTATCTCCTATCTCCTATCTCCTATCTCCTATCTCCTATCTCCTATCTCCTATCTCCTATCTCCTATCTCCTATCTCCTATCTCCTATCTCCTATCTCCTATCTCCTATCTCCTATCTCCTATCTCCTATCTCCTATCTCCTATCTCCTATCTCCTATCTCCTATCTCCTATCTCCTATCTCCTATCTCCTATCTCCTATCTCCTATCTCCTATCTCCTATCTCCTATCTCCTATCTCCTATCTCCTATCTCCTATCTCCTATCTCCTATCTCCTATCTCCTATCTCCTATCTCCTATCTCCTATCTCCTATCTCCTATCTCCTATCTCCTATCTCCTATCTCCTATCTCCTATCTCCTATCTCCTATCTCCTATCTCCTATCTCCTATCTCCTATCTCCGTCCGCTCACCCCAAGTAAAAGGATTTAACCTTTTCTCCTCCAAACTCCAAACAGGTGGTCTCAGCGCGCACCATCCGTTAGAATTTCGCGCGAAATCCCGCCGGATGTGCCCGCTTCGACCATAACTCCAAACAGGTGGTCTCAGCGCGCACCATCCGTTAGAATTTCGCGCGAAATCCCGCCGGATGTGCCCGCTTCGACCATAACTCCAAACAGGTGGTCTCAGCGCGCACCATCCGTTAGAATTTCGCGCGAAATCCCGCCGGATGTGCCCGCTTCGACCATAACTCCAAACAGGTGGTCTCAGCGCGCACCATCCGTTAGAATTTCGCGCGAAATCCCGCCGGATGTGCCCGCTTCGACCATAACTCCAAACAGGTGGTCTCAGCGCGCACCATCCGTTAGAATTTCGCGCGAAATCCCGCCGGATGTGCCCGCTTCGACCATAACTCCAAACAGGTGGTCTCAGCGCGCACCATCCGTTAGAATTTCGCGCGAAATCCCGCCGGATGTGCCCGCTTCGACCATAACTCCAAACAGGTGGTCTCAGCGCGCACCATCCGTTAGAATTTCGCGCGAAATCCCGCCGGATGTGCCCGCTTCGACCATAACTCCAAACAGGTGGTCTCAGCGCGCACCATCCGTTAGAATTTCGCGCGAAATCCCGCCGGATGTGCCCGCTTCGACCATAACTCCAAACAGGTGGTCTCAGCGCGCACCATCCGTTAGAATTTCGCGCGAAATCCCGCCGGATGTGCCCGCTTCGACCATAACTCCAAACAGGTGGTCTCAGCGCGCACCATCCGTTAGAATTTCGCGCGAAATCCCGCCGGATGTGCCCGCTTCGACCATAACTCCAAACAGGTGGTCTCAGCGCGCACCATCCGTTAGAATTTCGCGCGAAATCCCGCCGGATGTGCCCGCTTCGACCATAACTCCAAACAGGTGGTCTCAGCGCGCACCATCCGTTAGAATTTCGCGCGAAATCCCGCCGGATGTGCCCGCTTCGACCATAACTCCAAACAGGTGGTCTCAGCGCGCACCATCCGTTAGAATTTCGCGCGAAATCCCGCCGGATGTGCCCGCTTCGACCATAACTCCAAACAGGTGGTCTCAGCGCGCACCATCCGTTAGAATTTCGCGCGAAATCCCGCCGGATGTGCCCGCTTCGACCATAACTCCAAACAGGTGGTCTCAGCGCGCACCATCCGTTAGAATTTCGCGCGAAATCCCGCCGGATGTGCCCGCTTCGACCATAACTCCAAACAGGTGGTCTCAGCGCGCACCATCCGTTAGAATTTCGCGCGAAATCCCGCCGGATGTGCCCGCTTCGACCATAACTCCAAACAGGTGGTCTCAGCGCGCACCATCCGTTAGAATTTCGCGCGAAATCCCGCCGGATGTGCCCGCTTCGACCATAACTCCAAACAGGTGGTCTCAGCGCGCACCATCCGTTAGAATTTCGCGCGAAATCCCGCCGGATGTGCCCGCTTCGACCATAACTCCAAACAGGTGGTCTCAGCGCGCACCATCCGTTAGAATTTCGCGCGAAATCCCGCCGGATGTGCCCGCTTCGACCATAACTCCAAACAGGTGGTCTCAGCGCGCACCATCCGTTAGAATTTCGCGCGAAATCCCGCCGGATGTGCCCGCTTCGACCATAACTCCAAACAGGTGGTCTCAGCGCGCACCATCCGTTAGAATTTCGCATTTTTCAAAAATACCAAAATTTGCTTAAATATGGAGAAAAATTAATTAATTAATTTATGTTTATTAATTAATTATATTAATATTATGAAAAATTAATTAATTAATTTATGTTTATGCTTGATAAGTTAATTAAAATAATTAATGTTTAATTTTCTTATTTGGTTTTCTTAAAAACAACACCCCGGATACCGGTCCATGGCTGGAGGTGAAGCTCGAGAGTCGGATTTTACACTTATTGTCTGCTAACCAGCAATAATGGTGAAATATTCCTCCTTTATCAATGCCTTTTTGGAATTAAATCTGTTCTGGGAATGCCAAGTCATTCCAGCGGATAGTGGAGGACTAATCTTTTTCCCATTGCCCTCGGCTCTCTTGCGTTGCCTTCCTATGCCGTGCTGATGAGTCCTAACAAGGACGAAACCGGTGCAAGGCTGGGAGACGACTAGGGGTTCTGCAGCTCCGCAGCCCCTATGGACGAGCCGCCACTGGATGTAAACAAGAATAATTGAAGTTATTTCAATAATTTCCCACCAAGTCAACTATTATAATATGTGATAAATTAAAATTTAAGAATAAAATTATTATAAATACCTTTGTAAAATATTTAAGAAAAACTTATTTCTTATTAAGGAAGTTTTGGTTTTTTGTGGTCTAGGAAAACAAGGTCCCTCAGAAGTGACCCGTCGAGAGAATTGGACAAACCAAGACTGCAGGAGTGTTTTTCAAAGTGAGGCGGTCCGAAAAAGTACACACAAGATGTACTTTGGAGTGATTTTGAGGAAGTTTTGGTTTTTTGTGGTCCAGGAAAACAAGGTCCCTCAGTAGTGACCAGTCGAGAGAATTGGACAAACCGAGACTGCAGGAGTGTTTTTCAAAGTGAGGCGGTCCGAAAAAGTACACACAATATGTACTTTGGAGTGATTTTGAGGAAGTTTTGGTTTTTTGTGGTCCAGGAAAACAAGGTGGTCCCTCAGAAGTGACTAGTCGAGAGAATTGGACAAACCGAGACTGCAGGAGTGTTTTTCAAAGTGAGGCGGTCCGAAAAAGTACACACAATATGTACTTTGGAGTGATTTTGATGAAGTTTTGGTTTTTTGTGGTCCAGGAAAACAAGGTCCCTCAGAAGTCACCAGTCGAGAGAATTGGACAAACCGAGACTGCAGGAGTGTTTTTAAAAGTGAGGTGGTCCATTTCGCCCACAAATATCCCCATAGGGAAGGAAGAAAAAGAAGAAAGGGGGGATGGAAATTTATTTGTGGGCGAAACGTAGAACACACCTCGCTATCGCTCACAATCCTCCTCAACAGTTCTGCCGTTACAGGTCGCTTCGCAATCAGAGGCCGCTTGTTGCTCATCAAAATAGCATCAAGATCTCTCACTAATTCGTACAATTAATTCCCTTATAAAACCTAACATAGTACTTTCTCTAGGACTATAGCTTATCAAAAATTTGATTCAAATATTTTCCCCATAATTACATTTTAATTATTCTCTTGAATTGGCACTTTATGAAAAATAATTAAATATACATCCCATGGAAAACAAGGAGAGCCACAATCTAATTCAAGTGTTTTTTGAAGACTGAAGGATCATAGCCTTGTCTTTAAAAGCGCAAATAGTAGCTTTATTTACTATATGTAAAAAGCTGGGTTTTTATTCCAATGATATGATACCTTTGAACACACAATGACATCGTTACTTATAAGGGTTGGTAAATGGGAAATAACTTCTAATGATAAATTTAAACAAAATTGAGTGTGATACTTTATATATCAACGGAAAATAATTTAAATAATATCTACCTGATTTTACTGAATAATATCTGCCTGATTGGGCATAAGTTATAAAATTAGAGAGCTTTCTTAAAAGCTTTACTACCCGTTTGTGAACCATGGTCAGTTCACTTTCACACAACTTAAGTGGTATCATATTAATCAATAAAAACGAAATAGATTTAATAAAAACTTATTTTTATCTCAGAATCATATATTGCTGCATGCGTTTACTTAAAAATAAATACTCCTCAAATGGATTCAGAAAATGTGTTTTAAGTTTAAAATAAAATAAGAACTATCAACATTCATACCTGAAAATTTACTGAAAGTGGAATAAATACATGCTTTGTCCTTTCTGAAATCTAGCTTTTGAGTTAGTAAAATATTGTTCATTAAAGAGGAAGAATTATTATATTTATAGTCCATTTAACTAATGAAAGGAGTCAATAAGGGGTCCCAATTTAAAGATAAGTTTCAAGCGAGACCAAATCAAAATATTTAAATGGAATACTCTTTGCTTCATACTACATTTCATGTAGGGAAGATTCACCAATCACCAACCATGATGCATGATTTATATTGTCCAATAAGATAGAACAACGACAGACTAGATCTTTGACAGATTCCCATGCCACTCAAATGCTTAAAAATGGTGACATAAGTGAAAGTCATCTTGAGTTAGGCTTGAAATACACTTCTAATTCAAAGTATTGAAGGAAAAGAGTTGGAGTCTTATCTCATACAATCAAAATAATTGAATGAAAGGATTATATCATACTCAAAATCAAAGTTTTATACTATCTCAAAAATTGTTTTGCTTCAATAGAAATTTGGGAGTTTTTGATAAGCTAGAAAAAGTACTATATTAGGTTTTATAAGGGTATTATTTGTGCGGATTAGCGAGAGATCTTGATGCTATTTTGATGAGCAACAAGCGAGCTCTGATCGCGAAGCGACTTGTAAAAACGGCAGAACTGTTGAGGGGGATTGTGAGCGATAGCGATCAAGGCAGAATGTTATTAAAACCAAAAGTTTGCTCAATCAGGAAAAAGTTTTTTATTTCATCGAAATATGTGAATTTCTAGTAAAAACGTAAGTTTTCAGGTGTAATAAACTACCAATAAATTCTAAAATTTATTCAATTTTTTTATTTAAATTACTTTTCTGTTCATTTTTCTACTAATGTATGCCTGTATCTACTTCTTACAGAAGTTATTTTATTATATTCCATTTACTCGAAAAATAATGAAAATAGCGTATTTTTTCAAACTTTAGGGCTGATGCGCTAGGGCAATTTTTAACCGATTTTAAAAATTTTTGTTGCATTTTACTTATCTACCCAAGAGGCAAGTTTTTCGTGGTATAGCGTTTTGAAATCAGAAAAAAAGTTTTTTTCGGCCCACCCTAATGCAGATGTCTTTTTAACTAAATAAAAAACACAGAAAGGCATTTATTCAAATAAAGCGATAGTACAACGTTTAAGAATAAAAAGTTGTCCTCACTTTATGTTAAAATTAATACCTAATATCATAGGCGTTGATTTAGAGTAAAATTTTTCAAGGGGTCTAAAAAAGCTTATGAAGACTGAAGACAGTTTATATTAAAAGAAATTGCATCGTCAGTTTGAAAAGGGAATATGTCCAAAAAGTGACAAATTGACTATTTGTGCTAAAAAAAATCTCCAAGCTTCGCTTTACACATGAGTGGAAAGAGGGGGAAATATCTACCCCCTGTAAGAAGATATAGACCCTTGAATTTGGCGAAATCATTTGTGCCAATCTAAAAATGCGACACTTGGCACAACATTTGATCATTACAGTGATATTCCTTCGCTAAACCTGATTATTATATTGAAAAGAGTTGAATTCCTTCGTAGCAATGGCCTTTGCCCTTCGCTTCAGACAAGAGCCCCAACCTTTCTTTGAGAGCTTCAAGTCGAGCGTATCCCCAAAGAAACAATGTGTCTCCCTTTACGCTCTGTAGAAATTGGCATGTGGATGGAACAAAGCGCGCTCTTTATGTGGGTCTGGTGCAATGCCTTGTTGCAATTTATAAGGTTTGGTTTCGTTCGCATGTTTTTGTAGGGTTTGTGTCCTTCAACGAGCGGATTTGAAAACGATATTGGTTCGCTTCATTTGTATTTCACAGTTCGGTGGCTCGAGTCCTTGGAAGGTTTGTACGAGACGGATTCGCTGAAAAAATTTATGTAGAAATCGGAGGGTGAAATCATCGACCGGTGAAATGGTTTGACGCGGGTGATCTTTCTTGTAAGGGATTCGCGAAAGTCCTGGCTGTTCCCCTTAACTTTTGAAACTTTTTATTAAAGCATCATATGGCTAGACTAGAAATGTTCAATTTAAATGAATAAAATATTTAGAAGTTAAACAATCGAATCTTTACATTACCAGAAATTGTTCACTGTTAGGTTCAATGTCGTTGTAGTACAAGATCTAAAGAAGATAACTTTCTCCGTTTCACTCGGTGAATGTCATAA
Source organism: Tetragnatha montana (assembly GCA_963680715.1). Classification (NCBI taxonomy): domain Eukaryota; kingdom Metazoa; phylum Arthropoda; class Arachnida; order Araneae; family Tetragnathidae; genus Tetragnatha; species Tetragnatha montana. The sequence continues at coordinate 18,827,084 of OY796685.1, forward strand.
ATATCGATTATTAATGACAAATATCCCAACCCAATTGCACTGAAGGTAAAGGGGATACTTTCTGAATGAATTGTATTATTATTAAAATTTCTCAATTGGCGTTCTTTTAAAAAAAAAAGTTGAAAACAAAGATACTTTGCTTTTCTTATGTTTCTAAACTTACTCCTTTCGTTTTCATCAAATAAGAATTTTAGTTTGTCTTTGTTGAAATAATCTCATAATCACCCTGGATTCACCGGACAATCCGATTCAGCATTCTAGTTCAAGGGAACCAAAATGTCACAGAAAGAGACACACGAGAATGGTGGTAAAAATATTGAGAGTAACTCAAAGGATAACAAAACGAAAACTTAAAAGGAATTTCTTCAATTCCGAAGCATCATTGAAAAAAGAAAAGGAGGGATAAGGTTCCTTTCCTTACATCATTCCCTAGTGCGCGGCACATGAAAAAAAAATACTTCAACATTATCAGTATTTTATTGCTCCTAATATTCCCATCAGAACCTTGGTCCATTTATCGATCGGCGTAGAGGCGAGAGATATGGAAATGGAGCACCCGTGAAAAGCGAGAGTGAAGAGTCTAAAAAACAAACAAGATATCTCTCCACGATTATTGTCTGAGATGGAGCACGTAGTCCAGGGTTTTCCCAACCTCTATGACGCCATTCTGCGCCCTATTTTTTGTTCAAGAGCTTCTACACAATATCTCAATAATTTTCACAATGTCTTTTTTTTTTTTTTTTTAGATTTTGTAGTCAAGAAGCTCTTGGAGATCCTTCTTGAATATGAATGCAAGAAAATAAATGTGTTGGTTGTGTGATTGGTGAAAAATTCATTTTCAACTTGTTTTTTTTTTAAAACTAAGGTCTGCAAAAATGTCTAGTAGCCATTTTAATGTATTTTATACATTGAGCTTTCTTATGTAATATTTAAAACTGAGAGAATCTTGAACTTCGTAATGGAAAATCTGAAACTATTTGTGTTATGAGAAGTTCTAAATATATATTTCGAAAGGAACTTGAATTTAGTCAAAAATTATATAAAAGTTCCAAATAGTTTTCAAAATATATTAAATATATTTTTTAAAAAATAGGTCATAATTGTTTAAAAATGAATAGAAAATCAAGAGTATAATGATATTGTGGAAATAATATGAATGTTTACAGCTAATATAATGCAGAGAGAAAATAAGACGGATTGATAAAAAAAAATATATTTGACGGGCTGGATCCAACCATGGAGGAGATCCAACTCTTGAGATGTAATTTAAAGGCATTTTAGTAAAAAATGAACATAAACATTAGGAGTAAAAGAACCTAAATAAAATACTACTGAATACTGTATGCCGTGAAATCCGTTTATGAAAGTGACAGGGGAAAATTTTCTTCCATGACTAGAGAGATGCTATTGTAAAGGAAATATAATAACTAACTCTGTTAACTTTTTATTTATTATCAAGCTTTTAAAATTAAATTACATGAGCATGCATTTAAAAATACTATATCATTATCATAGGACTAGGCAGTTCTTCATGTACTCTAAATGAATAGTAAAGTATCATACATATATTCACATGAATCTTAACTTCTTAGAAAAATAATAAGTAGTGTAGCTGACAGTAATTCCAAAACTGAGCGAGTAAAAAATAATCATAATTATATCAAAGTAATTTACCTGTTATTCCATGGTATGAATTACTTGATTTATGATAGTAGCAAATTATCCAATTTCTGCTATTCTTCAAGCAACAAAGCTTCAACTGAAATTTTGCGTATAGATGCGAACATCGTACGTTTTTTTTTTTACGATAAATGCAGCGCTATGAAATTATCTGCCCATGAAGGTCAATGTATGGTAATCTAAAGCGAAAAGACTTGAATGATGTTAATAGTCATAATCTCATTTTGCATTCTTGTAAAAGATTATCGCGTTCTATGTTTATACATTTACGAAATAGATAACAATCATTTAGCAGAATCGAAGGTCAAGTTAGCATTTTTATGCTATTTTCAACTTTGTTTCAAACTAAGATTTTCTCTCAATCTATCTCTCTATCTCTATACAGAGGAATTTAGTCTTAACTTGTCGTAATACAGCAATTCCCACAACACGCATTATTTTATGATATCCCTAAATATTTACACTTTATGTTGCGAGTTTAACATGCGATGATATAATTATTAAGTATAAGGGTTAATCCTATACGTAACACGGTGGATTTGGCGATGTTTGACGACACATTTGGGAGGGCTCATTGTTTATAGTAATTATTTTTATTAATTATGCTTACTATATAATAATGTTATTTCTTTTTAGCATTGCATTTGCATTTTGGAATTTATGGTGTGATTGGCGACCTTTTACAAAATAGCACTAAGCGTGTTACTAGGATTTTACCATTTACGTAATTATTAATGAATTTTAAAGCATTTTATTTTAGAATCAATTTATTGACAGAGGAAGTGAGCTTATTTTCGTTAGTTTTTAACCACAAATCCAATATTATTTTCCAAGCAATATTCAAAAAGGAAATATTAGGTATTCAAAAAAAACCATTGCAAATCATACCGGATTGTGCAAGAAAAATATAAACTGAATCTATCATTGTATGAAAATTAAAACTTTCCGCGTCCTAAATAATTATACAAATTTTCTGTTTGATACTCATATGCGTATGTTGTGAAATTTTTTATCCGAAGCGAATATAAAATGAAAACATCTACTAATACACTAGAATTAAATCCAAATAAAACTCATTGGCATTTTTTTTCAAAAAGCCCAGATGAATTTAAAATGAAAACAAATTTCCAGAGAAATCAGGAATTTTACTATCTATACGTGCGTGCTAAAATGGTGGTCAAGATAATCGGGGAATGCATTTTCCCTTTCACACAAATTAAAATATATGAGCACATGTAAAAATATTCTTTAAAATTACTAAAAACTACAAAGAAATGTATTTCAAATTACATTCCCAAAATGGTCAAATAATTTCAAATATTTAACAAAACTTTCGCAAAATCTAAGCTTCATCTAATGCAAATTTTACAGAGCCTGCAAAAAAATAATTTTGAAGAAAAAAAAGTTTTTAAACTTACTACGGGATTTTAATCCGTCTTTGATAAAGCAGAGGAATCACTGTATATTCTATGAACCCCCAATTAGTTCGAAGACTATTTTCGCAGGGAAGTGAACCACTATCAACGGTAGCACGTGAAGTGGAGCTGGGGCATACCAGAGTGCGTCAACGCACGCGGCATTTGAACTCAGCCCGAAGCTCAAGATAGGCTCTATCTGCCTCTCGAAGGGCGATCGCAGAAGTCGATTATGAAGAGATTTCCTATGATTCTAAACGAGGAAACGTTTTTAGAGGTGATCTAAAAGTTGCCAATGACCTGAAAGTATTGAATTTTGAATGTATTTTCAAGTAAGTGTTGCAATGAAATGAAATAAGAGCTAACAAAAATAATTAGTCAAACAAATTGTTGAATTTTTAACTTGATTAACTGCTTTATACCCAGACATTGGACCAGAGGTTATCCAGCAGCTAAAGAAATAAAAAATAATATTTTTGCTGACCCTGATTAGTGGAATCCTTCTTAACCGATGGTTAAACTCTGGTTAGGTAGCAGGGATCAAATAGGACCGTAACGCACGATAAATTTGTAGTATAAGTGGTCAAAAACAGGATTCTAATAGCCAATTCACTTGATAGTAATTAATTGCTACAGTTCATTTAAAACTACAAAGGTTGAACTTTACAAAAATAGGTTATGTCTAAATTTTCTCATTGAGACTAAGAGCAATATTTTATATAATATTAAAACTATTCCAGTTTATTTTTCCTAAAAAAACATTAGAAATGGCGTGGATATATTGGGAAAAAAACTTTTGAAATAAACATTTAAATTAATATGTAAATTACATATTTTTTTAGCTTAAAGCCTTAATGTAAAATCATAAAAATATTAAAATTCTTTTAATTAAAAAGTGAAGTTGAGCCTATATTATAAGGGGCAGTATTTGTATTCCTTCCTGTTAAAACTCACGTGCAGAGAAAAGCTTGTCGATACTTCAGAGCCCAAATAAACTCAAAGTCATTTTTGGTCTTTATTTCCTTTCATAAAATTGGCAATTCAATTATTCTCTCATCAGGTCCTCTACTAACAAAATTCGCCACTTTTTCGCAACCGCAACTCTTATTCCAGTCGTGCGTAAAAAAATGTTCTTGAAATAGATCCAGGAATTCAATGCCACGGTCAAACCACTAAAAAATTTATTGCTACATGTTCCTGAGTTACGTGCCAAGTTTTATTGCAGGTATCGACAATATTGTGTGAGAATTCAATTTTTACGAGCCTCGCCTGTATTAAAACAGTTATAAACTAGTAATAAACAGATGTATGTTAGGTTAAAATGGTATATACTTTTAAAAAACATAATAATCGTAATTCTAAAAATATTTCAAGGAATTTTATTTAGGAAAAAAGGTCAGTTGTTATTTTGTGTTCTCGCATATTTTGAGATGATGACCCAAAATCTTCTTTGAGTAGAAGAGAATGGGGATTAGGGTGGTTGCGATTAACATGTGAAAAACTAATTTTTCAGGGCACCCCCCCAAAAGACAATATTCTGAAAGTTTCTGCTCAAAAAAATACTTTTTAGACCCCGCCCCCAAGCGTCAAAGCTTCAAAAAAAAGCTCTAATTAAAACTTGTTTGTTAAAATTACATATTAAATGATACACGGATTTTACTAACACCCTCCGCAATATCAATTTTTTAAGGAGTGTCGAGAAAATTCTTTAAATTTGTCAAAGAACTTGAAATAATGGTTTTTGACTGCATAGGTATAAACAAACATATTTTCAAAGGAAATTTTTTTATATCTGTTATTTTTTAACTCGTAAAATAATTCAAATAAATACATAAATTTCCTTTTTCAACTACTTGATACATTCCAACGGTGTAAAAGTTGACAAACAAGCAAAAAAAAATCCAAATTAATTAATTTCCTAACTTTTTATCCATTTTCAAAAATGGTGTATTTTCCCACAAGATCGCCCTATTTTAGAAGCAGTTTTAAAAGCGTTATTCGACTTAAAAAATTGGATCTAAGACATCCACCTCAAGTTTTTAAAAGTTTCAATTTAAATTGGACTGAAATCAATTAAAATAACTACAAAGCTTGAGTTGATGAAGAAGAGTTCAAGTTAAAATTAAATGACATCGAAAATTTTGGAAACTTCATACCTGGACTTCATACCTACCTACCTATCTACAGGGTACCTACCTACCTATCTACAGGGTACCTACCTACTACACTACTACCTACTTCATACCTACAGGGAATTATTCCAAGTGGTGCATATTTATAAGGCTTGATACATCAAACCAAATATCAATTAAATCCCCAGGTGCCATGCATCATTCTAGATGGCCCTCTATTGCATGGCAATTTCCCTGTTGGATACGAATTCCATCTAATTCTTCTGTTTTTTGTCTTTGGTTACAGATTAATTAAAATCCTGTATTGGTTTTATACCTCTCTCTGCTGTATCATTGAAAACTTTCAAGTTTTTAACAATTTTTGATGTTTTAAAAATTCCTAGTCAGTATTCCAAATATCTTTATCAGCATTTAAAAACTCAGTAGAAATATTACATATTTTTAAAAAGGTCATTGTAAACGGTGGGATGAAACTAATAAATATATTAGCTAGTATTTCGATTAATGGAAACTTTCACTTTCACATCACTTTTAGTATATTTTCTTCACTATAATCTTCATCTAGTTTTCTAGCTCATCCTCATTAGACAAAGGCATGTTAATTTTAATTTCTTTTATAAACCTTTCATCAAAAATTCAAATGTCTCAGGATTTAAGTAATATAAGTTCTTAAACTGCGGTACTGTGATTAAAACTCTTAATATTTCTGCACTTATTTTCCGTAATTAGTTACAAATTTTCTAAATTTTCGTACATTGATGTGGAGCTAATGTTGCATCTGGTGCATTAAACCGAACTTTAATTTAGATGTTTATTAGGGTAACACAAATACTTCTAATGGTAAGTATCCTATCTCTTTAAGAGTTAGGGGGAATTCGTAACTGAAAAGGAACATTTACATGCAATAGAGGGTATTTGCCATCCATCTAGCTATCTAGCATGATACATGGCACCTGGGGCTCTAATCTAATTGATATTTGGTTTGACGCATCAAGCCCACCAGCTTCCAACATTTTCGATGTCATTTAATTTTAACTTGACCTCTTCCTCATTTACAGCTTCGTAGCTATTTTAATAGATTTCAGTCCAATTTAAATCGAAACTTTTAAAAACTTGAGGTGGAGGTCCCCTGTAGTAGAACCAATTTTTTAAGTCGAATACCGCTCTCAAAACTACTCCTAAAATAGGGCAATTTTATGGGGTAAATACAAAATTCATTTTCTTACACCCAACTCAGTGAAGAAATAATTGAAAATGGATAAAAAGTTAGAAAATTAATAATTTCGGATTTTTTTGCTTATTTGTCAAATTTACACCTTATGAATTTATCAAAGTACTTAAAAAAGTAATTTTTGTATGTTATTTGAATTATTTTACGAAAAAGATACATGATACCTTTATAAAAATAAAAAAAATATTGTGCTAAAATTATATTATTAATTTCAAGTAAAAACATTATTTGGTGAAAGGATACACTTACCATTGTTCATGACAAAAATTTCTGAAAACTGGTAATTTCCTGCAGAGAAATAAAATAAAAAAATAAAGTGGGAATCAAATATTCCTAGTCTCCCTTACAGTAAAAATGTCCCCTCTGCCTTTGAAGTTTGAACAAGTTTTATATATTACGGCTCAAGGCCAAAGTTTGGCCACATCAATTTTTAAAAGATTAAGGCAATGATAGGTACTTTTTTAAACAAATGAATTACAAATATAGAAACAAGCCAATAAAGAACCAAGTGTATCAACATAAAAATATTTAAAATTGGTTTGTTAAAATACATGACAAAGAGTAAAGTAAGAAGAGTCATTCTCAACTCAACTCACATCCAATTAATAAAAAAAATTAGTTTTAAAACTTTTTAAGGGGATATAAAAAAAATCGAATTTTGGTTTAAGTTGTTTTTGACACTGATATCATTTTTGTCCCATCCTATAATTTTACCTGATTATTTACAATAACATTATACTTATTCCTGGATTTTTTTCCCAGAATTTTTAAAGTGGTACATTTGAAAGATATCGAACGTTTAATTATATTTTGTTTTGTAAAATGTATAAATTTTCAAAATAATGTAGCACCTTTTACACTATTAAAAAGAACATTTAAAATACTTTAAAATGACACCAATTTCATCTGTATAACCCAATTAGAAGATCCTCTAGCAGTGTTTCCCAACGTGGGGCGCACGCCCCACCGGGGGGCAATATGAATTTCTTAGGTGGGGGCATTTTGAAAATTTTTAGCCAAATTGCCCCCATGTGGGGAATGGACCTCCAGGTTTTATTTACTTTTCAAGTAGGGTTTTCGAAAAAAATAAAGGACATGGGGGGCATGGAAAATTTAGAAAGGCTTTGGTGGGGCATGGATCAAAAAAGGTTGGGAAACACTGCGTCTAGAGCAATTTAAAAAACTTATAATGTTCCATTTTTGACCACTTTACGCACCTCTAATTCATGTACCAATTAATATTTTTTGATGAAAGTTGGCACTTTTCCTAGTTTCTATAAGTAGAACATGTGTACCAAATTTCAAGAAAATCCGAGATGGCCATGCCAAAAAGTGTGTTGATTTGGCGTGGAATAAACCAGAAGTAAAAAAGTTACAGAACAAATAATAAAATAATAAATAAATAATAATTTATTTTCCATAATGTACAGAGTGAAATTTACAAAAATATTAGAGAAAGAAAGAATACATTATGGATAAACCACCACTTAAGCAGTCTGCTGTGATGTGGTGGTGGTGGCAACATGCGAGGAACAAAAACAATAATACAAAACAAACTTGGCAATTATTCCTACAGAACTATACACAACAAATTGTACGTACATAAAGAATAAAAATATAAGACTCTATAAAACAAATAATCAGAACGCTCTGAAACAACTATCAATCAAATACTATGGTAAAATGTCCAAATGAAGGAAACATTGTCAACCAAAAAATGTCTCCACATCATTGTTTAATAAAAGCCATGCCTTCAGGTTACGAACAAAAGAAGAAAACGTTACCGAGGAGGATACAGAAATGGGTAAAAAATTGAACAATTTTGGAGCCGAAAATGTAAAAAAACGCTTGTAAGCCTCGATTCTAGGAAAGGGAATAGATACACGATTCAAATTTCTTAATCTTTCTGAAAAAACATTTAAATTACCCTGTAAATGACCTCCTCTTTGAAAAAAAATTCGTAGAACGCGATATATATATAAATTTCTTAGAGGAAGAATTCTTAAGGACATATATAAAGGAAAAGACGAATCCCGTGTCCTGGCTCCACTCACTATCCTAATTATTTTATTCTGACAAATTATTAATGGATATATAGTAGAATAATAGGTTCCTCCCCAGCATGATAAACCATATTGTAATTTTGAATTGACTAATGAGTAATAAACAGTTCTCAGAACAGATACCGGGCATAAAAATTTTAAGTAATAAAATTTTCGGAGAACTGCATACAAGTACCCTTTAATCTTTGAGACATGTTCTTTCCAATTAAGCCTTTCGTCCAAAAAAATACCCAGATATTTGATATTACCTACATTTTCAATTTCAATACATTGATCACATGATCCATTTCCCAACAGACAAGATCTGCATTTAAAGAATAATCTTATATTTTCCCTACCTTTATCTCTGAGAGAAAACTGAATAAATTTTGTCTTTGCACTTAAAACCATTCTATTTTTTACAAACCAAATTTTAAGTTTATCAAAGTCATTTTGCATACTTAAACATAGATCATAAAAATTTTTTTCACGGTAACAAATTGCTGTGTCATCTGCAAAACAAGATAAATGTCCGGAAATTTTCCCGTTACAGAGACTATTAATGTAAATCAAAAACAGAATAGGTCCCAAGACAGACCCTTGGGGAACTCCGTGTGTAATGTGAAGAGCATCACTAATACAACTATTGATTTTAACATACTGTTGACGGTTACTTAAATAACTTGTAAACCATTTCAAAGAAACGCCCCTGATACCACTTCTATAAAGAGTCTCACACAAAATTGAATGATCGACTGAGTCAAATGCTTTTGTGATATCAACAAATATTCCACTAACATTTTCATTTTTATTTAGTCCTTCAAAAACTAAAGAACAGAAATGCATCTTCAGTCGACTTTCCTTCCATAAAACCAAACTGATTTTTACAAAAGAAATCGTTTGAATTTAAAAAACCCAGTAATCTTACTTTCATTATTTTTTCGAAGATCTTTGAAAACACAGATAAGAGGGAGATAGGGCGGTAGTTATTCAAATCAGTGGTACTGCCTTTCTTATGCAGGGGAATCACTAACGAAACTTTAAGAGTATCAGGGAATTTTCCGGTCTCAAAACTTAGATTAATTAAATGAGAAACTACAGGTGAAATTATACTTCCCACTTTTTTAACTACATTCGCTGATACTCCATCAATTCCAGGAGATTTGTTACTAGATAATTTATTTATGATACTCTGTACTTCTTCAGAACATGTTGGATAGCAGAAAAACGTTTTATTTACCATGGGAGAAAAGAAAAAATTATCATATTCACTCAAATCAGTACCTTCGAAAAACTCTGTGTCACACATTAAATCCTTTATGACGTTAATAAAGAAATTATTGAATTCACACGCAATTTCATAGTCTTCACTAATTAAAGCATTACTATTTGTTTTTGATTGAATTCCATTTATTTCATTTCCCCTGGGTTGCATGCCAAGAACACTATTTATAGTTTTCCATTGTTTTTTTATATCTGCTTTATTTTTTTCAAATAAATCTTGATAGTAAGTAACTTTTTGTTCCCTCATGTCCTTCTTTAATTTCGCGGAGAAGCAATGAAAAAACCTTTGGAGTTTTTTATCGTTAGGCCTCTTTTTAGATTTTGAATATAATTTATTCCGAAATTGTTGTCGTTTACACAATTCACAGGTCATCCACGGTTTCAATATTTTAATTTTAGTACTTCTCAAATTAGAAGATTTTGACGAGTCTAAAGATTTTTTTAGAATTTCGATAAATTTATTAAACCCAAGATTAACATCCTGCTCACCATACACCAAGGACCAGTCTATGGCCTGCAACATACTAAATAATTTTGTGAAATCAATTTTAATATGAGACCCTTGAATAAAACTACAGTTATTTTTTGACAATTCAGTTATAAATATTTCACATACTATTACATCATGATCACTCCTACAAGATTCACAAACCTTAGCTTGGTAAACAAAATTATCTCTAGTTCGAAAAAACAAATGATCTAAACAACTATTACCTCTTGTAGGAGAATTTATTAACTGATCAAGGCCATTACTTGCCATGATAGTCAAATAATTGTCCACATGGTGTGACTGTCCAAGTAAACACAGGTTCATATCACCGACAATGAGTAAATTACGTTCAGATGACTCAGACAATAAAACATTCATATCATCTAAAAAGGATGTAATAGTCTGAGAATGTAATCTGTAAATCGCCAACATTGTTAAGGACAATTTTTGACTTGGGACTAGATCTACTCTAGGTAGATCTAGATCTTAGGTTAGTAACTTTAACAAGCTGTGCTTATATCAATGGTTAGGCGAGCGTGTAGGACATAATCAAATACGTTTATAAATTCATCTTCACTTCGATTCCCACTTTTACATTAATCCTTTTTTGGCGTAAAGCGGATTTACGTCATACCTTTTTTCGTCGCAATTTTCTCGAAAAACTACGGACATTTTTCGTGAACTTGGCCGCGCTGAGTTTGGGCAGACTTGTTGAAACACATTGAGTGTTTCTCCAACAAAGAAGAATTTATATTCTGAAAGTCTATATTTCTTCTGAAAACTAGGGAACATTTTGTCGAATCTCAAAGGGTCTAGCTCAGTGTTTCCCAACTTGGGGCGCACGCCAAACCGGGGGGCAATATGAATTTCTTGGGGGGCAATTTGAAAATGTTTAACCAAATTGCCCCCAGGTAGGGCATAGACCATCAGGATTTATTTACTTTTCAAGAAGGATTTTCGAAAAAAAAAATAAAGGACATGGGGGGCATGGAAAATTTAGAAAGGTTTTGGTGGGGCATGGACCGAAAAAGGTTGTGAAACACTGGTATAGCTAGAGCTTACCTTCAATGTATAGTATTTGTATATTTCAAGAAGTAACTCTTACCATCCCTTACCGAATAACATGTCTTTATTACATCCATCCACCTTATGATCAATTGGTACTAAAATCATATAAATCTTGAGTTTCGATAATGAATAGAGCAGTGACCATAGCGGGACCGAGGTTACTGCCCCCGGAAATATCCAGAGGCCCTATTAGTTTGAATCAGTGCCAAGCGACCCAGCCAAAAACTATCCAACGACTCACTGAAAATGGACGATGGCCCCTATTTGATTTTATGGCTAAACAAATGATAAATGAGCCATATAAGGTCTCTAAAGAGTCATGAAATGTTACTATAATGAATGGGAGTATGAGAGTAAGTTATCAGTGATTGGAGTATTTTGATCTATGATCTTCTGACAAAATAATTTGTCGAGTCGTGGTCACAAACGGAAGATTTCAAATCAATGAGGCGTTTTGTGACACAAAAGTTTGTTTTCCTCTAACTGTGAAAGCAAAATACGATTTATGCGTCAATTTTACAAATCAGCTATTTTTTTTTATAAACGAATGTAAATAATATTGGGATTGATAGACATTATAAGAAAACATATTATTTGAACTTAAGTCAAGGGGAAAATAGAACTAGTAATATACCGAATGACAAAGCTTTAATTGATTAGTTACAAAAAGGTTTTCCTCCGAAAGTAAATCATTCATTTAACATCTAAACATTTAGACATGGGAGAATTTCATATATCCAAACCATAAGAAGGTTGAATTGTGCAAAAAGAGGGGAAAACAAACTTTTCAGAAAAGACTCAGATCTCTCTATTCTAAAATTCTATTCTAATTTTTTGACTCACACCTATATACCCCTTATTATCTATACAACTAGCATTAAAAAATAATTAATTCTTTTTGTAAGGCTTGGATAGATGTGAAGAGGAAATCTCATTTTCTCCCAGGTATTTTTTTAATACAGTAATGGGTCATTGAAAACTACGTATAATCCTAAGTTTCCTTTTAAGACCTGGCGCGCAGTTGTTACGTCAATTTATCAATTCAAGACTCAGTTGAAATCATTAGGCATAAAAGTAAGGTGCGAATACCTTTAAGCAAAGCAATTCAACTGAAACAATTAATGAATATTATAGCTTTCAGCAAATGAAAGTCGGCAGCCGCTTTTTATTGAACCTTACAGTAAAAAGTGACGGGAAAGCAAGCTTCAAAAGCACAAAAGATTCATTCTTGCCTAAATGGCTCTTTTGTGCTTTTGAACTTGAATAAAGCCTGTTTTGGAGACAAATGATTAAGAAGTTTTTATGAGGTGGAAAAGAAAAATGATAGAAATTTAGTCATGAACACAGTTGCAGCATTGTATTACAATCTGATTCAAACTTCATCTTAAGAGTATATGAAGTATACTTTCCAAAAATATAGGTATTATATCCCAAAATGAGTGTTATAGATAATTTTTAAACTTTAATAACAATTGTATAAAACCCCTAAACCAAAATGAATCGTCAGTTTGAAAAGGGAATAAGTCCAAAAACCAAGTTTTGAGATAATAGGGGGGGGGGGGAACTGTAGGGTAATGGAATTTTCACTCTATAACCACAAAAATTGTACTGGAAATTCAGGACCCTATTTAGAGTATAGAATAATCATCGAAAAAATATAAGTATATTCAAAAATAATTTATAGTTGAAAAAAAGTTGATGTACATTTTTCCCTTTTTCACCCTTATGAAATTTCAGATGAAAAAAATCTCAAAAACCACTTTAATCGGCAACTAAATATTTACATAGTTCACAGCACAAAAGTGAAAAATAGAAGGACTAAAGACGAATAAAATTAAAAATTATTATGAAACTAAGTCATTAAGGCACTATCAATAGAGTAAGTGAATATCAATGAAGTCAAATATTCATTGGATAAAAAAAAGAGAGAAACACTTTTAAATTAAAATCAAATTTTATTTTGGCTAAGTTTACACGGAGCACAATAATAAAAGAGAGACAAACTAACTTAAATTTCAAATTTAATAAAAAATACAATGAATGAACATTGGACATTGATTTTTCCAAATTCAAGGGGCTATATCTGACTATAGGGGGTAGTTATTTTTTTTTTCCTCTTTACACTCATGTGTAGAGCGAAGCTTAGATAATTTTATGGGCTCAAAGTCTATTTGCCCTTTTTTGGACTTATTCCCTTTTTCAAAGTGGCGATTCAAATATGCTTGTGTTATTTACTACAACTATCTTAAAAACTTTTGAGTATGGGGTGACCTAACTTGGGCTACTCAAACATTTTTGCGTATCTTCAGGTTTAAATTCAAGAGGTTTTTTTCTGCTTCCTCCTGCTAATAGAAGAAAATGAATTTAATCAGGGCTTTTTTTTTCAATCTTAATGACTAAGAAACCATGGTAAAAGCTTCGTAAAAATTTTGCAATCAGACTACACTTGATTACAGATATTAAACCACGTGAATTACTGTGTTTGTTTTATAAAAGTCTTATTATTGTATAAGTTCACCTGCCTAAAATGATCATTATTCTAGTGGGGGGGGTCTTTATTACTAACTATGAAACCATCGTTAATGTCATACGAGAATAATCCACAATTTATTAAAAATTTAGTAATTTTGCTTTTGAGGAAGTCAACGGTTTCTAAACATTTTTAGTATAGGAGAGAATGTTTTCTTCAGCAGAGAAATTTAGAAAAGTAAACGTCTTTACGGAAAGCAATTTGGGAACCACAGTTATATAAACTTTTTTTTTACTCTAATGCAGGCTAAAAATGCGAAAGGGTGGAGTGAAGCTTGAATCCAAATTAATGTTATTTTAAAAAAGACCAATAACGTACACGTATGAATATTGCATTAAATTAGTTCGTTCTAACTTAGAACTTTAACTAGACTTAAAATTTTGGGGAACGGGGCCTATAAAACCGAAAAAGCACAATCGGTTTTGCTAGTTAATACAGTATATTAACAGGACTGTAGTAGTATATTAAAAATACGGCCCTGTTTCTATCCGTTTTTAGTGGGCTAGAATTTGCCGCCAAAGGCTCTAGTTTAGCCAGCCCATTTAGAAATCCGCCACTGAACAAACCCTTCCACTAAACGAAGTTAGTAAAAAAAAGTTGAGGTCACCTGTATGAAGACAACATCGTAAATCTCTGGATTAAAAAAAAAGTACCACGATGGAATATTCACATCTCATTTTTCAAGTGATGGTTGCTTTTGCTTATTCACAGCATGAAACTGTGTCCGAGACCCCGAAATCTCTTAATACTATTTTATTCTAGTCAGCTATACAAAAGAACACTTTTCATCGAGTAATTACAAAACTCGCAATAAAGTGCGGTTTTAGAATCTTTAATTTTAATTCAAATCGAAAAAACTGAATGGGAAGTAAAATTTAGTGGATGTTTAACTAAACAGACATTTAACACCAATTAGCGCCTTGTAAAAAATATTTAGATTTTTCTTTAGTAAGAGTCTACCTACTAAATTGTATACCCAGTGGTAAATTCACTCAGTTATGATATGAAAACAAATGTAGGTGGACACTGGACAATTGCTAAAGCTGTTCCAATGTTATATTGTCTTGTTATGATGAACTCGCATGTTATGGAACATAATTTAAGTGTGTATGCTTAAATTGCTTAATACATCATTTCAACTAGACGAAACTAGGAAAAAGGAAAGTTTATACATCCATGTACTATGTACAATTTTATATTCCACGCCCCTAAGTTATATTGGTTCCAAATAAAACCCTTGAAACGGATTTATGAAACAACCTGTACTACGACGATTTCGTTATAAGCGGGTTCGGAAAACTATGAACCAAAAAACATCAGCATTCACTTTTGAAATTCAGGTGATTTCTCAAGCAGTCCTCGGGGTGGACCTAAATGTTTCTCAAGCTTTTCGGAATTCAGATCGTTCAAGTGTCGAGGGCAAGAGTGTCATCCCTCTCACCCATCCTCCGAGAGGAGAACTAGTTCTTAAAATGATGCTCCTCACGTTCCATCTCCAGTCAAACTTTCAGTTTTCAGGTGAAAATAGATCCGTCACCCAGAAAATTCGGAAGGTGCCCTTTTACTTACTTGGTAAGCTTTTTCTTCCTGTCGTCGGTGAAATTCTAACGTGCTTCGGAAACAGGTCAAGGACCACCTTGTTCCACGGTTTTGTTGATAATCCGATAAAAGGCGAGTGAATGAACCAGTTGTAATGACATTGTATCATTCAAACCTTTGTTAGTTTAACTTATCATCGTGCCTCCATTTAATGAAACAATAGCCCCGTTTACCTTGGTAGTAAATTCGGCTACTTCACGGAAAGGAAAAAAAAAGTAAAATTGAACTAATATATAATTACTCAAGAGAAACCTTATGCATCCGTTTTAAAAATCAACTGAAAATAGTATGTACTAATTTTAAAGGAAGTTTTTAACCACCGCGCACAAACTAGAAGCTGTATCAAAGAACAATATTCAGTATGTAATATTAAAAATATCGAAGAAACGGAATCCAATTTACTCTCTTTACTTTTACAATATGTGAGTATATTTCAGAATTAAGTGTAAACAATGATAGGATAGGGTGGGTAGAAGGGATCTAGACAAGGATATTTCGAATAGGAATGGGGGAGATGCACCCTTGAAGTGCTAGGGCCTATGTAGTACGAGGGTGTTACAAAAAACGATTTTCCCTATAGACTCGTTCGGAAAAATAAACATAATTGAGTGAAAAGATTCATTGCATAGGGTACAGCAGTAGACTAGCTACTTTCATTATTAGTTTGATCAAAATTGAAACATTTGTCAAATCGGGGGATAAGTTACATAAAAAGTGCGATATTAAGAGTTCATCCTTCAAAAAATGGAGTCTCGTTTTTTGGATGGTATTCCAATGATCCAATGATTCCCATGAGACAGGAAGACAGGTGGAAGTCATTGGGAGAAAGATCGAGACAAAAGTGTGTATGATCAAACAGATCCCAGGGCGAATGGAGATGATTTACTGCAGATTTTTCCCTCGAACTTCATTCTTTGCCTGAACTGAAGCAAATTGCACTTTTATAACTCATCCCGCGGTTTGACATGTGTCTCAATTTTAATTAAATTTAGGGTGGAAGTATATGGCCATCTTTTATTCTCCTGGGATGTGTTTAAAAATTATTTGTTCTTGTTTAGTGTCCATTCACACGTCACACAGTGTGCAGGGATTTTACACCCCTCACTCTTCCCATGTCACACGTGGTCACATTTCAGTGACTCCCTTCCCTCATTTTGATGCCAGCCTTTTGAAACTTTAAAATTTAATTAAACTGAAAAAATTAAATTAAATTTTACTATTTTCAGTATCTGGGATTTGATGCTTTTTTATGGCTAAGTCAAACCAAACAGATGAAGAAATACCCCTTATTTCAGCAGCAATAGTATTTACAGTGTGATGTCACCAAGTTTGAACTGCCCTCTCACCCCTCGTCACTCTTATAGAACCTTCTACCTAAATGTGACAAGTAATTTGTAAACGGCCATGGGCGTAGCCAGGTTCCATGTTAGGGGGGGGCAAGGCAAGGATACTTACCTTTGCCCCATGGCATGGTCTCAGGTACCCCCATGGGGAGAACTTTTACACGTTAAATTTTAGAGTAATTACACGAAGGGTTTGAACTTTTACACACTTAACGTAAATAATAGTGTAATTAATGTGTGCTCTAAGAAAAATGGGGGGGGGGTCAGGGGGTCCTCCCCCAGAAAACTTTTTAAAATTTGCCCCTTAAAGTAGTGTTTTAGCTCATTTTTAGACTCTTTGGCCAGAACAGAACCACCTCTTGTAAGTTGTAAGCCACATACTTTTCTAGGAAATTTATGTGGCTAATGACTAAAAGTATAATTTGTAGAATCTAATCGAGTTGAGTTAAATTCAATAAATTTATCTATTTTATTTTATGTTACCGGGTGAAACTTTCGTATGTTTGGACATTAAAAAAAACATCAAGCTTTAGGAAAATACGCAACTGCTTTAATTGCATAATAATTTAGAAGAGAATAAAGAAGAATACAAAGTTACAGTTAGTCTGAAAATAGTCCGAGCAACTTTGTATCAACTGTTCAAGTTGTTGCAGTTACTTGAATAACCATGATATAAGATAAAACATTTAACAATAACCTTAAAATGTAAAAGTAAAACCGTCCTGCTTTCTCAAATATTATTTAGCTTTTTTTTTCACTCTTAAAGAAAAAATTATCTTATTAGATATTTTAAAACAAATAGTTTATCCCCCAAAACTGAGATGCAATACTAAATTCAACTTACTTTAATTTCTGGTGATAGTGCTGGATTAAGGCTTTACATAATACGTCTAGATATCAATATGGAGGGATGAAATACGTACTCTTTTTAAGTTCAATGCTTGAAAACTAAATCACATATCTTAGACTAAAGGGTATTTTCTGCAGGAATAGCCAATGACCACACGGCTTTCTTTCTATTCGTTGAAAGGTCAGCTGAAGCTTCGAAATAATAATGGCTGGGTTCACAAAAGACCCCTCTGTTTTGTGTAAACACTTGAGAAACACGTTGAAATAATTTCCTGACACACCCAGACACCTGAAGCCCCCTTGCTTGTTTGAGTCGTTGAGTGCCGAAGATTTATGATACCCTTTCACACCCTAATCCATTGTCAAAGGCAGAGGTGTACGTAAAATTGGATTTTGTGGTTTGGGAAGAGCATTTCCCCTTCACCCCTATTTCTTCTCCAATTAGGACAGTAGAGGACAACATAGGAAAGAGGTAGCGTTCACCCCCCGCTCCCGCTGGCTCCTGTACGTGAACAACAGGTGTGACCAGTAACGAGTTTACTTTACCCTTATCTTATCTTGGGGCTGTTTGTCAACTCTTCCCATTTCTAGCCGTTCAATAGATTTCCACTCCGCGGGAGGTGGTCAACTGGGGTTGTATCTTATCTCGTATCTTTGAATTTGTCGAATATTTTGACTGGCCCGGTCGTTTGGGGAACTAAAAATGCTGAATGAAATGAATTCTGCTTGAATTCTTCCGCCACATCTCACATATAAGCTCGTTTTTTGGCACATATTTTCAGCTTTAAAAAAAATTTTCAGAAAAAAAAAATTAAAAATGTTTTTCAATTTTACAGAAAAAATTATTTTGGGGGAAAATTTCTGAAGAGTTAAGATAAATTTAGGGGGGGGGCAGCTGCCCCCCCCCTGCCACCCCCTGGCTACGCCCATGTAAACGGCCCCTTCCCTAACAACCAGGTGACAGAATTTTCAATTGTGACTTCTCTCTGACGGTCAGATTGGAGTCCCGAGTGCAAATGTGACGTCACTGGGCAGTCGGATGCCCGGAATTTGTGATCAATATATGTGACTTTCCAGTGATGCCGCTGAGAATAAGGTGCAATTGAGATAAGTCACACGAAGACTTCCTCGGGACGGCGCAGAGTTGTCACTCAATACTGGTCCCAGTGTGCCCACCACGTTAAGTCACTTTTCGGTCACAGTGAGACTTGTGACAGTGACCCTCAGTGACATCACTGTGATTTTTGTGTTGTTAGGGTTATTAAGTTAATTTGTTTTAAGCCTATTTCGAATTGTAGCTTGAAAAATGAGAATAAACTCCTAAAAAGACTAAAATTTGTCTACAAAAAAAAATTCTTCGCAGCTTTATACTGTCACTAACAGTTGTGGTTACCGTCACATACTCTATTAACTGGGTTCATACTTTTATGACTAATCGTTTATTGTTGTCAATTCTGACTGCGTTTTAAGTGAATGATTTCATTTTATGATTACACTCAACACGCTCTCTATCAAACCCTCTGTTCCATTCTGCTGTCATCGTTAAGTGATCTTACGTTCTATCTAGGTAGGAAGGAGATCATCCCTGACTGTGTTTTTCCCGGTCCTTCAAAAAGGTGGGAACTTCTCTTGGTTGTTTCAAGGGTAACAAAACATAAGAGAATGCTCATGGGTAGTGAAAGCTGAAACAAGTTTGCGTGCAACGTCATTGATGTATTTCTGAGTGTGGAAATGTTAAGCAATGGTCTAAGGAAGGAGTTCAAAGAACTCTTCGAAGTATTTTTATCAAAAAATATACAGTTATTGAGAAAACAAAGTGATCATTAAAATTAAACAAGAGAACAGATCGTATATTGGTATACATAATTATTTGTCCTAACAATAAGTGCAAGTTGATAAATGTAAAATGATTTAAGCGCATATTCAATAAATTCTAGCCTATAGTCTAAACTAAACTCTCACAGTCTGGAATATCAATTTCTTCAAAACTAAGTTCAAACGTTGAATTTTTACAAAACAATTATAATTATTAAGGGACAAAGGGAATGGAAGAAATGCAACTTCTCTAAAAGATTGAAAAAAAATTTAACGACTAATGCCCAAAGTTTGGATATTTACGCTGTTCAGACTTCAAGGCTTGGATATACATTAGTCCCAAAAGCCAACAAATACACTATTTTTACTTCAAAGCTAATTAAATTACATTGGTCAAAATTAATTACACTAAAAAAGCAAAAACATTATGAAAACCTATTTAAATTTCTTCTTCAAAGAATATTCTTAAAAGTGTCCCTTTCTACATCTCTCTAATATTTCATTAGAAGTTTTTTTTTATATCCTTCAGCTTTGTCAAGGTAGTAAACAACAAAGGTGAGAATCTCTGTAATAAAAAAACCTGCTTAAAAATTCACTCTCGTTCAAGGTGTTTCACAGTTACAGTTATCCCTGATACATGCTTGATTTTTAATATTCGGAACGCGTAAAAAACACCGCACTTCACAACACTGCTCAACACGTGATGAACACGGGGTTGACTTAAAGACTCCTCCGTATTTTAACTTAAAGCTCACCTTGGTAGTTTAAAAAATGTCCTAAAATTAATAGATTGTCTAGAATCAATTGCAACCATAGGAGGTTTCAACAGACAACACTTTTAATTTACCTGGTAACATTGACTGTCAAAATGTTTCCGGCGTGTAAGTTTCTTGAGCATAGCATGTTAAAAGGGGTTTTTAATGAAAAAAATTAGGTTCGTCTCTGATAAATAAGTCGAATAACATCCGCTTTGGACAAAACAGAACGCATCTTTCTTGGGAAACGCCCTTAACTGTTTTAATCTGCTACTACTGTAATTTATTCGTTAGAATAAAAAGCCTGTGAAGTCCTCGATGTAACCTTGATCTCGAGAAATGCGACATTTAAAAGAAGAGCTTCAATCATGGGTCCAATGTATTGATATTATACGTCCTCGTACGAAAATATACCACCGTTTTCTTTCTTTTTTTTTTTTCGAATTCCTTTTCACTCTCTCAAATACTCATGGATAACTTTGCTGAACTGTTTGAGTCTTACTTCTCTGAACATTTCTATTTTGAATACTATCCTAATTTGGAAATTTTTTAAATATGGGTATTTTAAGTTTAAGTTACCTTCAAGCATAAATTACAGCAAAATATTTTGGAACAATAAACGTTGTCCGGTGAATAATTTGACCTCGAATCCTCCATGGCCAGTTTTCATTTAATGGTCACGGTGTATCAATTCCTCGAACGGAAACTAGGTCATCATTTTCACTTTCGAGTTAAATATGTTATGAATTTCATTCTACTTGATTGTTTTAGAATACCTAATCCAAATATACGCAGTTATTAGAAATGTATTGTTTCCTACTCTTTGTATATGATGACTTTTAATTAGCCTACAAGTCTTAACTGAAATAACTCTTTAGTCTATACATATACAGATAGCACTACAAAACCTTTTATTTTAAAAAAGAACGTGTAAAATTGATAGAAGGATAAAGCACTGTAAAAAGTCCTGGCACTTTACTTGTAAAAACTGGGCAGCTGGGTAGCCCATTTTTCCAAATATTATTCGTAGAAAATAACAGGAACGTGAAACATTACGGTAAAATGCATGTACTGTTGTATACTGGCAATGTCTTTTACCGAAATGTTCCTGTTATTTCCCCGGAAAAATACTTGGAACAAATGGATAACCCATCTGCCCAGTTTTTACAAGGAAAAAGTCAGGATTTTTTTACAATTCGGATAGCCTAAGAAATACTAACAGAAATGCAATACTTGTATAAATAATTCTTGTAATAATTTTCGTCACAACAATTATTTGTTGCGCCTGAAAGACTGTTCGGTTTTTTTTTTTTTTTCATTCTTTTACCATCCAAAGTGTTTCTTTTCATTGTAATAGTACAAAAATTGTGAATCTAAATACTGATTCGTACGTTGGTTAAGTGCGTACGAAGACTTCCCCAAAAGAATACTAAATGATTTTCTAGAACGTCTCACCAATGGATGTTTCGAAATGAATCTACGCTTCGATTGAGCAGTCCGAGCCCTTCACAGACACAAAAACAAGGGTTTTTCACTCAAAACAACAACCATAAGTTTTCCTAAACGATAAGTACCCGGTGATTTCTAACATCACATTACAAAACAACTCTGTGCGTCTCACCACAGGTTTTATCGCCTCTAATAACAGTTCTGAAATATAGATGGAATTGAGGAATCGTGTGGCCATTCATAGGTAATGAACCTGTCATTGCCGTGTAGATGGGAGTGTGTTTAGGAATTAGATAATCGTGATCCTTGATGTGTTGTTCTAAACAGGGTTTCGAACGTCGCTTTGAGAATGGATGGAAGGAGTGACGGTAGAGTTGGGTGGTGCGTAACCTTGCATGTCGCGTGAGGACTTCATTTGCATTTGGAGCGTAATGTGAAGAATTTTTCTGACGCGTTTTGTAAATTATATGGTACAAATAGTAATAGATACCGGTTTCACTTTCATGGTATTTCCCGCGGCAGTTTGAAGAATGTCCTTTAAAATCAATTACTGGGTTTTTTTTTATTTAAGAAGAACATTTTTTGAGGTGGTTACGAGATTTGAAACTGAATTGTGTGAAAAGCAGACGGAAAATAGTCACATTTGTATTGGGTTTGAATTTTGTATTGAATTCTAAATAAGTTCCTTAAAAAGTTAAATATAAAAAAAAACTTTAAAAGTTTATATCCTTCTTTTGTTCTCAACGTTTTTTTTTTCAAATGAAAAAATATATTGACCCTCTTGTTTAAATGTTAAAGATTTGATTTCATACCAGCACAATTTTGAAATAAAAACAATTATTTTAGTATAGGGCAAGTATTTCTTTTAATAAATTGTAAAGTTCCGAAATTTCCTCACCAAAATTGCCTTAGAAACACCACACCACTTTTACTTTCCATTTTTATTTGCGATACCTATTGTAAATTGTTTTTACAAAGAAACTATATTGTGTTTATCTGGTAATTGTTATTTGTAGATTAATGTTATATTTTCGAAAGTAATTTTTCCGTAGGAAATGGGATGATGGCTTGATGAGAGAAAAGTTTAATAAAAACATTTTTACAGACTCAACAAATTCTTAAAACAACTGGATGGAATGGAATTAAATTAGCGTGAACCTGCTTAGGGTAAAGGAATGGCAAAACTTGGGTATATTTTGACAGCAGCCAAAATTTTAAGGCCTTTACTTATTTCACATTCTGAATCAAATGTTTCAAAAGACAGTTCAAAAACGCAAATTTAAGGTGACACTAGAATCAGTTTACCATAATGTATATCAAATTGTGACAGTAGAATTATTCCAAGCAGAAGTGTGCTTCGGAAAGGAGCATTTTGTATCGATTTGAAACATGATACAATGTCGAGGATGCAGTCAGAGGTAGAAAGTAATTTCAGGCTACAAATTTGTCTCCCTGTTTAAGGATTAAGGCGAAGGATTCCTCTTTTGAAAGTATTAATAATACAAAAGGTTTTAAAATGCAAACCTATAATCTTTCAGATGAGCTTAATATCCTTTGTCCTTTCCTATCTTCTAAGCACCAAAAACAAACGAGAAACCATATTTTTCGAAATTTATAGAAGGATATTTCCACCAAGTATTAAGGTTTTTAAAAATCTTTAGAAGATAATTTGCATATGCTTGAAAAATAAAATAGCAAAATCAAACAAAAGGAAATTTTAGCGTATTAAAACTTGCAATTCCCATCTTTAAGGCTTAAATTTTGAGATTTCATTAATATTTTATAAAAATTTAATACGTTGCTTCAAGTCGCATTCATTTTTTGAAGACTAGAACCTTTCTTCTCCTAACCTTGAAATGTCTGAAACTACTGGAAGCATATTTTCTTGTTCAAGATATTATTTTTTAAAAATCTTTCTAAATGACATTTAAAAACAAATCAATTTTCTTAATCCTTTCAGAAATTCCCAAAGCTCAGTTGAAAAACACAGTTGCTCGAGAATATCAATGATGCTCTGGTTTCATACTAATGCTGCTATTATTCAATTCCCGAGTGCTCTTCCATGTTCACATTTGATGGGGTTTTCCACGACTGGAATTTCAAGGGCATTCTTCGCCTTTTCAACTATTTCTAACAGATTTTTTCCCCCAAGGTCTACTTTTTGTGTAACTTTTGAAAAGTGTATTTCTTGAGGAACCCAAATGGTACCAAATATTCGAGGCCCTGTATGTTTTATCAGTTGCACAATTATGAATGAAGTACCTTCAAGCAAGAAATTTAGATTTGGAAGGTACTAGTATTTAGCTTATAAAATTGGGTGCTAGCCCAATTTAGTTTTTGTGATTCGGAATGTATGAAAACTGCTGAGAAATCTCATAAAAATGGTGCATTATTGATTAAACAAGAAACATATTAAGAAATAATACTTTTCCTCAGCTTTCTCAAGTTTTTCCAAATTCCCCTGGTATTCCATTTTTGCGAATGTTTTATATTTTTTCGATGAACGCATGGGTACGTTTAAAGTGGAAATGAAAAGGCATTGACCCCCCAACTTTTCTGTAATATTTTTTAATGGTCAACTAAAGTATGATTTCGGTGCCCTCTGGAACTATAAAGCTATAATTGAATCGTCAGTTTGAAAAAGGGGATAAGTCCAAAATAAATGTTTTGAGAAAATCGAAAAAAAAAAACTGTATAAGTAATGGAATTTTCGTTTTATAACCACCAAATTTATTCTGAAAATTCAGGACTTTCAACTGAAGAAAAATCGGCGCAAGTTTATACTTGCGTATGCGCCAAGTTTTTAGCGTTAAAGATCACTATTAAAGTCACTCATGTTAAAGTCTGTCTGTCCTCGCTTGGCACGTGTGGCAAACCTAAAATCAGTACCCACAGCAGGAAAAACAGTGGCGAATGCACTAAAAAAGCCATGAAGATGGTTATCTCACTTCTATTAGACACCCGATACCCTGCACTCGCCACTGCTTTTCCTGCTGTGGGTACTGATTTTAGGTTTGCCACAACAGACAGACTTTAAGATAATGATTTGGCTTCTAAATGTGCCGCTAAACAGCCAAAACTCGCCAAGCATACAAAGAATATAAGAAAAAAGACGAATTAACTTTAATTCCAAATTAAATTAAAAAATACAATAAATGGACATCGATTTCGCAAATTCAATGGGCTATATCTGCCTCTACGGGGTAGTTATTTTTCCCCTCTTTCCACTCATGTGTAGAGCAAAGCTTGGAGATATTTTTGAGCACAAAAAGTCAATTTGTAATTTTTTGGACTTATATTCCCTTTTCAAACTGGCGATTAAATTTTTTCTCGTTTTTTTTTTTGTGCTGAAACTTTTAGAATATTAGTTTTAAACCTTAGGTACTTTTTTAGAGATGCCTCGAATGTTCACCCTGTAACTTGCAACCATACTGGGCATACTGTACAAAGAATTGCGATCTGGTTAACCATGGTAAGAAGATATAAATATTCGAATCAAAAGAAGTTTCAAATTTCAAATACAGACAGTAATTTTTTTCCAAAACAATGAAAAAAGATATCCATTTCATTTTGATGTATCTACAAAGTAGTAGATAATAGCGCCTTTAAAGAGTAGTTTGGAGACTTTTTCTTAGATCAAATCTGATAGTGACGTAGACAGTCAGAATCAAAATATCCGGGTTGTTCCGAATGGTCAAACAGAGCAGTCATTCCATCGACCGATAAGAGATCCTCGCATTCCACGTAATAGAACTTATAAATACAACATGGAACTGTTATTCCAACGTTTCCCGCCTTTATCTCTGTGAGAGTGTCTTATTCTTGTATTTTCTCGGGTGAGTTTTCGATGAATTACCCCCTACATTCTTTATACGAATTTATTCATTCAGATATAAATAACGACGACCGAATAGACCAGTCTCCCAAGTACAAGAAATTTCCAGTTCCAGAAATTAAAAAGAGAAGGATGACATAACAGCTTGTGGCGTCTTTCAGCTATTGTCTGAAAGTGCTGGCTGAAACGTGTGTCCCAAAAGCGTTTAACTACACCAAAAGTACATTTTATTTGCATGCAGGTTGTTTCAACAGTCTATTCCGTGGCTTTTATTTTTAAACAACGGTTCTTAAGAAAGCGAAAGGAAAAGAAAACATTTTAAGTACTGAAAATCCATAAAAAATAGGAAATGTTTTAATATTACGCACACAAGTGTTATGTTTCTTTGTAAAATCGATCGAAAACGCTATTAATCCGAGGCTGGTTAATCGAGGGCCGGATTATCGAGGTTCTATACAGCACTTAGTTCAATTTCTTGTTCGTAATCTCTTATCCCCCCCCTCTCACTCATTCCGAAGTAAAATGCATTAAAGTTAATGAAGGGAGCACTCCTCCACCGGCTGTGCACGTGCAGCTTATCCAAAATGTAAACTGCGAATTCCTATGAAACCCTTTAATCTGAGAGCATTGGGAATATTACACTCTCCATTCTCCAAATAAATCACCGATTTCCAATGTCACCTGAAAGCTAACCAGACCAGCGGTGTCCTACTTAAATGCACGAATCGCCTTCCGAAATAAATGAACTAAAGCGATTTATCCATTAAAAAGAAAAGAAAAGGAACAAACAGAAGGCGTCTGAAAGGTAGAAACATCCCCCATAATGAGCTCGCAGTACCAAAGCCATTTGATGAGGAGGGCTTCGGGATGTTGTCCAAACTGTCCTTGAAGACGCCCAAAGCTCGCAGAGGCGGACAGCAAAAGTGCTTGGGATTCCGACCTTGGCAATGACAATGAAAATAATACTTTCTAACGCCTCGGTCCTCAACCGTACCCCTAGGGTACCCTTTATACCAAGGGTTGGGTACATAGATACATAAGAAATTATTTAATAAAAATCAAGTTTAGATCAAACATTAAAAATTTAAAGAAACTAAAAAATATAGGATTTTGACTTTATTTTGTGAAAACAATGTTGAGAGAACTTCCTGATGACATGAAAGAAGAATTATTCAAAATTGCGGAGGGTGTGGAGAGTGATTCTCTGGAGAAGCAAGGGAATGGTCTGCCCCAGATACCACCCCAAGAGTCTCGTCCAAAAATGAGTTAAAACGCTACTTTCAAGTCAAGAGTAAAGCTTTGAAAATTTTCCGGAGAGGGGCCTTACATCAAATCCTCGATGGCACATAAACCCAGAATTGCTTTGGAAGAAATAGGCACAGCCCTTTATACATTAGTAATTTTATACACAAACTTCAGAATGAGGGGTACTACTCTCGTACACCTTCTTACTGAATTCTCTAAACCCTAATATTTGAAATGTACTTATTGTATTATGAGTAATTGATGGTTCCTGGGAACAACTCATAGCAAATGACTCCAGGCGCAACACTGTGAAAATAGGGTTTTTAAGGCAGGCCGATTAAACCAAATCAGACCTCACTCTCACGTCAATGATATTATCAAATGATTAAATAGTTTAATTTCAGGTACAACTTTAAACTAAAGTAGTTTGAGCCAAACGTTCTATTTTTATCGTCTTAAAATAAAAAAAAACACCCAGAATTTTGCGCTTTCTCAAAACCGTTTTGAGTAACTGGAAAATTATGGTACAAGCGAAATTAGCGTAATATAAAATCATGTCTCAGCAAAAGAAGGATCATGATGACAGATTCAAAGCAATAACCATTAACAAAATGGAGAAAAAAAACTCTGGTTATGATAAATACTCTAGTGCCCTTACATTTTGACTTTGGGGAACATAAAAAACTGCTGAAGTAAGGCCAATTACATATATTACCCTTGTAAAGTACATACACTTATTATAAGCAGTTCGAAATCCCAGTGTTTAAATTTACCACATTAGTGCCTATTATGCATTAAAACCCATTAGTGCCTAGAAGTGTCCCTAAAAAGGGGCGTTTTTTAAAATTTCTCCTATTTCTACACTGATGCATCTCTGATCTTCGTGGAACATGAAGAACGCAAGAAGAAAGCAGAATTAAAAATGCGTTTTACTTTTTTTAAAGTTTGGAGATAGAATTTTTTTTAAAAAGTGCTTTTTAAAAAAAAAAAGCTTAAAAATCAGTGATTATTTTAATTTTTTCAATTGCAATTCTGATAAATATTATTGTTCATACGAGGTGTGGCTATTAAATAACGAGACTGATGCTGTAAATCCTATTATTTTTAATGATTTTTAAAATCATATTTAAGCTTGGTTGTTTGGTAAAAGTCCTATGGGGCAAGGTCAGGTGAAAAAGTTGGATTATTTAACTCAGGGATGTGGTATTTGGCTAGAAACACGACTTGACAGACACTACAGAACAGTGGCGTATATAAGGGGGGGGGGCGAGGGGGCCCTGGTCCCCCACCCGAAATTTGGACTAGATGCACAAAAAAAATTAAAACCCTGTATTTAAGGTTCAAATTTCAAAAAAATTTCTTGGGGAGGACCCCCAACCCCCCCCCCTTTTGTACTTAGAATTTTATTAACAACTTCATTATAATAAGTTCATCCAAATCCAATCAAAAAATATATGTCTAAAATTCGGACTAAATGTACCAAAAACAAGATAAAACCCTGTTTTTAGGGGTCAAGTTCCAAAAATTATCTGGGAAAGGACTCCCAGATCCTCTTTTGTACTTGAAACTCTATTTTAATAACTTTTTAAACATTAAGTTCATAAAAATGTACATCCAAAATTCGGGCTTAGTGTACCAAAACTAGTTAAAAACCTGTTTTTTTTAGTCAAACTTCCAAAAATTTTCTGGGGGAGGACCGCCAGACCCCCCTTTGGTACTTGTATTTTTATTACTAACAACTATTCCTATATTAAGTGTTTCGGACCTAAATTATCACCTAAAAAGCTGCATTGGGCCCCTCCCGAAATAAATTCCTATATACGCCACTGCTACAGAATGAGCTGTGAAGTCTTTATGGAGATTCAGTGACTTGCGAGTTAGAATTGCTATGCAAAACTTGTCTTAAACATTATTTGTCAATTCAAACAGTTTCAGCTATTGCACAAATACAATTGTAAAATCGGATCAAAATACCAACATTTTTAGTAATTTTAACTGTTTTTTTTTTTGACGAGAAAGGGCTTGTAGCGGTGTAAATCATTTTCTTTATCTTCGCAGCCATCTAGAAAACACTTAAACCCCTAAAAAACGCATGCACATGACAAACATTTCATGTCCTTTAATAAAAAATGAGTTTTGGTAGCCATTGTTTGAACTTTCGTGTGAAATTTAACGAAAATTTGCTGCCTTTTTACTGTGCACGTACCATTTTTCCGGCAAAATGGAACAATATGCTTTTATAAAAACATACACTACGGCCAGACGAATTTGTTTAAAAACACGGGGGTTGCTGCATTTAAAACAATAAGTTCCATACTAAATAACTGCCCAATGCTCAAATTTGTCACATGCTTAGTTCTTTTGTAGGAGCATCAGTCTCGTTGTTTAATATCCACACCTCGTACATAAATCAGTAGGGGTGTTTTTTTTTTATTTTTCTAAAATATTTGACCTTGTCTTGGAACCTTGAAAAGCGTCCCTAAAAAGGACGCTAGGCACGAATGCCCCCGTATTTGTTCCCTATGGGAAAATGCTAGTGTTTCCTTGTTTCTTATACATAAAAACGTACTATATATTCTTATGAAATGTATTAAATGACTAATATTTATGAAATTACTTTCATTTTAGGTTATAAATTTATTATTTTTGTTTATTTTTCGTCAAAATGACTGTCAGTAAACTATTTACATAAAAAGTCAAATTATAAGAAATTAATTAAAAAAATGAACTATTTAATTACATTCATTACTTACGTAAACAGCATATCCTATCCAGGTTACTTTTTAGTTAAAAGTTAAATTAATTAGTAGTTGTAATGACTTTTTATCATTAAAATTGCTAAAAAAAAAGTAGATTTTTTTGGAAAAACTTGTGTTCCATACAATAAAATTAAATAAAATGAAAATAAAATAGTAAGGCCATTTGACAGACTTAAATTACAAATATTAAGATATTCTGATGGATTTGAGGTGGATAAAAGTAACCATTACCCAATAGTAGGTGAGATATATGTAAGGAATGCCTTTTTCAATTAATAGGTTAATTAAATTGCAATTAACTCATATTTTTGATGCAAAAATGTGTTATAGAGCATATAAAATGCTCAAATTACGTTAATACAGGTTAATTTGGATGTATTTAATGTTTTTTGTTTATTTTCATGTTACAGTATCTTTCCGATCACTTTTGCTGTACTTAATAAGTAGAAAATGTTTTTGAGGTATTAAAACACAGTTTTCTACCAATGCTTTTACTATGGGAGGGTAACAAACACGAAGCATTCGTGCATAGCGTCCCTTTTTAGGGACGTATTTTTTTTTTAATTTTGGTGTAAAAATTAAAATTTTAACCAGGGTTTTTCTTACTATTTTTCCAGTTGTTTTGGAGCTATTTACTGTTTGTATCAAATATTTAAGGAATTTAAAAATTTCAGCATTAATGGGTTGAACAATATTGCCATCTATATCAGTTTGCATTTTTTTACAGAACTCCCAACATACAAAACCATTGCTTCCACACACACAAGTAACATAAGAAGGAGAACATAAAAGTAACATAAGAAAGAGAGGAAAACTTTAACTTTGATGGATGCAGTTGAGGAGGACTGTTCAATACTCTAAACTAGAAATAGGAGAATTTTAGCTGTCTGTAGAAGTGGTTAGAAATGACTTGCTTAGAAGGCTTTGGCCCACCTCAAGTTGTTGTGCCATGAATGATGAGGATAAGTATAAAAATAAGTATGCAGTACAGTCAAAACTTTATTTCATAAACAATGTCTTTCACAGTATACATTTATTTTCATTTTACTATTTACAATGATGTGTATCAACAGAGATGAACATGAGTATCATTGCAATATCAACAAAATTATGAAGATATTATCTAGGGTCGTAACATTTTACCAACAATAAGTTAATAAATAATGTTTATTCGAAAAACAGTGCTATAAAATTTCTTCAACTGTTATAGTGCTTTAATGTAATAGTAATAAAAGAATACAATGGTAGTTGAATTTTAAACATGTTTTTACACAAAAATTGCATTTTGTATTATTTTTGAGTTATTACAAAAAAATATTTCTCTATTCTTATATTTAAAAATAAATATAAACCACGATCTCATAGTACATTTTTAAATGAAAGTATGTACTGAGAAACATAATAAGAAAATGGATTAATGTTACATGAAATGAATTATGAATATCTGACTAGTTTGAAATATAATCTTTGACTTGCATTGAAACAATTATTTATAATGAATCCAACCATTTGTACTTCCGTCATGCATGCTTATTTCTGTTGAATGAGCTTACACGTCAAGTAAGAATGTGTTTAGTTAATTGGCAGTACAAAAAGAATTCGGAAAAATGTATTAGAAACAGCATTTCTCAAGCAAATGTTAAGTACTGTTAAAAGAATTTTAAGTATAGATGCCCCAAAACAACAAAGAATAAGGCCAATTTGGCATATAGTACTTCAAAAACCTGTACATAAAAGCTAATATTTGGAAAACAGAATGTAGAATTTTGGTCTTAACAAATGTGTATCTTCACCTATTTCAAATAACTGGTAAAAAGATGAATTAATAGGTTATTGAATTAATAAAATCAGCCTTGATTTAATTACTAAGAATAATTTAGTCTATTAAATTTTAGAAACATTTTCAAAAATAGAAGTCAAAGAATCATAAATTAAGAATTGTAAAGATGCATAAATAGGATCATAAATTTAAAAGCTTTACTTGTTTTTACTGTTTTAACAAAATTATCAACATATTTTATCACATAAACAGGAATGTAAAACAAATTCACTGTAAAATATTTTTATTTAAACTTTTTTATCACTTTTCTAAGAAAAAACTAACAGTGGATCAGTTTGGTACATAATCACCATTTAAATTATAAGCATGAAAACTTAAAACTGCTTAAGATGAGCTAAGTAAAAAATTGGAAGAAAAAGTAAATAGCAGTTACACAAGTCAATGAAACAAAGCAGAAAACAGCACTAGCAGAGTAAAACATTACCCATAGTTCCAAAGATCAGTGTAAATTATGAAGCATCAAAGTAAAATTATCAGACAGCTTTTGAGTGGGAGAATTATGGAAGGGTAAATGAGAAAGGCAAAAACTGTAAAGAACTTTCTAGAAAAATGGCAATGTAATAAAACTTATTTTAGCCTTAAGATTATAGCTAAACCCATTATATATAAACAGTGCCAAAAAATGTTTTAACCATCTATTGCTTAAAAGAAATACAGGAATTTGATATTGTTTGACAACACAAGGACTGTACTTATGAATATTCAACATTTGGAAAGAGCTATGATTATACTTTAGTACAATTTGAAACACAGCTCCAGTCTCCAGCTTTTTATAGTGTACTAAGATCAACAGAAAACAAATAAATAATTTCTGTCCTTTATATTAAGTGGGATTAATCTGGTTGTACAATTGGTCTATACAATGAGTAGCATTAGTCCAATTTGAGGGGTGAATTAATTTCTAGTTTAGAATACCTGGGATTTTTTTAGTAACACAAATATGATAGTCTCTTAGCTTTTCAATACCAGCATCAATAAGATAGTTGAACTATTCCCACATTTTACATAATTAACTTTTTGAAACATAAAATACATTATTTTTGGCTAGAATTTTTCCCAATAACATACTTTTTTTAAGAGAACTTATAATTGAGAAAGTGGATCTTTTCAAACTTTTGATTCAAGTTTGACAAGATATTTAACAGCTAAATTCAAAATATGGGTATCATTATTAGTAGCATTAATTATTTAATTTAAAAAACAGGTAGCATCAAAAGCTACCTTATTTAAGTCTTTTTGTTTTAATATTTTTTAAATAAATATTCAAATAAAAAGATAGTAGTTAACTAAAATCAGAATATCTGCACAGAAAACTCAATTTACAAGGAATCTAAGGAACATAAAGTCTGCACAGAAATCAAATTAAGAATTACTGATATTTTTATGCCATTTGAACTCAGCGACATAGAAAATCAATAAGGTAAATTCATTCATAAGAAAATTTGATTGCAACCACTGCAAAAAGAAAATTCATGGTGATCAAAAATTAATCTTAACTTCTCTCCGAACAATCAACAGAGCCAATATTATATACATATATACATGAGAAACTATAAAAACATGAGAAAATATAGTTGTGCTTTGTCAATGCAGTTACAATCACCAGTGTAAAATTTACACACATGTATGGCACCCATTTGCATTTATCAAACAATGCAGTAGTGCAGCCTGGCAAAATCAGTTGAAGAACTGAGTTAAAGAACCTGTCAAAAATTACATTGAAGAAACATACTTTAAAACCCTTTTTGTACCTTAACATTACAACTTTTTTCATTCACTCGAAACTGGTTGTTAAGACACAACCTCACATTGTAAACAGGTTCTCCAATAAGCTCTTCAAACACATACAAGTAGTCATAACAATCAAAAGTGAATACACTGATCATACCTTGGCAATGGAACAGCACACCTTGCAACAATATATTTTTTTAT
Organism: Tetragnatha montana; assembly: GCA_963680715.1. Classification (NCBI taxonomy): domain Eukaryota; kingdom Metazoa; phylum Arthropoda; class Arachnida; order Araneae; family Tetragnathidae; genus Tetragnatha; species Tetragnatha montana. The sequence goes on from OY796685.1 coordinate 18,860,377, forward strand.
AAACATAACACTGCACGCTGTGACCTAACTGTCCAAGAACTGATCGATCTCCAGCAAAATGTCATCCCCTCCAGGAGAGTTGACATTCCCATTCTCTTCTATGCTCATATCCCCATCCATAAGGAAAGGGTCAAGTTCATCTATTGATAGGGACTTTCTCGACTTCTCCTCCACAGTTTCCATGGCAACAGCTTGGGATGAAGCATCTTCCGTTTCCATGGTGACATCAACCTCTTTAGGTTCTGGAGACGGAGGCAAGTCGGATACAACTGGAGAAGGAGCTCTGGGGCTGTTCGCTGATGTTTCTTCGGGGACGGATGGAGAACTTTCCATACTGACAGGCTTAGAAAGTGGCTTACGAAGAAACGAAGCTAAGCCCTTAGAGAAAGGCCTAAAAGTGCAATGATATGAGCTGAATACCAAGAATTGGTCGACACAGAAATATATTACAACTTCTTAGAATTAACTTGTTGATTGTAACGATCAAAGTTACTCTACTATTTTCATGGTTTCTACTTTCTGAAGCTTAGTAGCAACAGGATTGTCCTAGTTTCACTAGTATTTTAATTCAAAAACTATTTCGAGGATGCATGCTTTGAAAAACTCATGCATAACATGGGGTATGTGTTTATTCAATCTATAAATATATGAATTGCAAAGAAATGAAAACGGAAGTGTAAAATTTGGTACAATATAATTTTTCAAAAGTGGGGCAGTACAAAGTAGAAGGATATCAATGAAACAAGCTAGCTTGTGACTTAGGAAACATATAAAACCCTTAAAAATTATGTGATGCAATTTGTGAATGATCTCTTAGATTTCTGTCATGAAAACATTGGAAATGAATTCAACGAGATTAATAATTTAGAAGGATGTGCATCATTAAATTAAAAGATAAAACATCCTACTGTTTTCTAATGAACTAGGAGGTGAGGATTCCCTATCTTCATTGAAATAGAACAATTAACAAAGGTAGCTTCCCAAGGGAGTACAATATTTCAAGTTAATTAGGATAATATGTTTTTATACGACATAAGAAAGAAATAATACACAAGTGAGCTGCTAAAACAGTGCCTAAATAAATTTTAATCCAATAATAGCAGCCAAGTAAAATTGTTACAAATAAATTGCCAAAGTTTTATTTTAGTACCTGATGCAACTGCATGGTAGTACTAAACTAATTAATTAATAAGGCATTCAAATCCAAAAAAAATTATTTTGTGAACTTTTCTTTATTTCAGCAGCTTTTTAAGAGGGCTTTATGTAAAACATTGTCAGTGGTCTACATAGTTTTATTAACTCAAATGGTATAATGTGGAATGAGAGCTTTTTTGAAAGCATAATATAGAATTATAGATGGTAGCCAAAGTATATAACTACTTGCTATTAGATTTTTACTTCACCTATCGAAGACATCAATCCTTTAAAGAAAAAATTTAACACATATTTTTAAATTTTTAGGTTTCAGAAATTAAGAAATTTTACTTCTTAGCTCCAATGGTCTGTTGGCTGCAGTCAGTTGGCTTTTCAGGACTCAACTTTTGTATTTTACTTTCTTTTACTACTTCCTCATCTGCATTTGATATTTTTCTTTTGCCTAAAGAATAAAACCAAACATCATAGTTTAGATCATGCACTTTAAAATCAGAACCAAGAACCCAAAAAAGGTAGAAAACACCACTACAAATTTTCTCAACTAGTTTTCATGATTAAAAACTAATTATAACTTATAATAAAATGAAATAATTAGCTGTAAAAAATTTAAAAATTCAGGAAACTAATTAGCTATTACAAGGAGTTAAAAGATATATTTATAAAGAGCGAACACTTCTTACATACCTTGAGGTAGTGTTACAGTGGTTTTGGCTTGAGATGGATCTTTCAGGGAATTTTGATTGTTTGTTTGCACTTCTTGTAGTACCTAATCAAAACATAACATTATTGATGTTTTAGTAAAGTAAATACACATAACAGCTAAAGAAAATATTCTCAGGCATGTGATTGCCAAAGGAAGAAATTATCTGCAAATTATTCAAAGTGTTTTGATCAGTTAGATTCATTTTATAATAAAGTTTTAGTTTGCTGGATAAATTGCTTTTTAACAATACTATTTCTAACACTAATTCTTTCATATGTAAAAATTACATTCAATATAAAATGAAAAAAAAAAAAATTATTTCATTATATTTTTAAATTTAATGCAAAAAAATCTATGAAATTTTTTCTTTCATTTTGATGAAAAAAAAGTCAAGAAATATTAAGTTTAGGAAAAATGTGTAGATTAGTCAAAACAGCGAATTATTAGCCAGTCAATTGTGATAATTACAAGTTAAGACCATGTTTTTGGTTTCAACATGAATTTGTATCAAACTTTTGCAATGCGTATGTAAAGTGTAATGTTGATAAGGCGAAATTATAACATATTAAAGAAATTAATTTGTTTAACAGTGATTGAAAAAATCTCACGTGAGAATTTGAGGGGCAGGGGGTCCAGCAAAATCTCACCAAAAGGGAGGGATGGGTCCAAAATTAGGAAAAATCTCGCATAATTTCCAACAATAAGGAAATATTGTGACAGAATTTCAACTTACATTTTGAGAATTACTTTCAGATTTGATACTTGAGTCTGGAGTAGAATCTAAAGGAATAAATTGATAAATTATACAAAACAAATACCTAGGCAAAACAATTTACAGGGTTTATACACTAAGATTTCCTTCCTGGTAGATTTTTTCACTAGCCTATTCTAAATGTACATTAGATTTGTGTACATAAACACTGTTTCTCTTACAATGGAAAAACAGGATTTAGAGACAGTTTAAATATAAATCAACCTCTCTAGCAAAAGAAACAAACTACTTACCCACTGGGTTGACTATTTGTTTTGTTGGTAGATTTCTGGTAATTTTCAGTCTTTTTTTCTGACCCAAACTTTGGGATGTAGGAAAGTTGGTTGAATTGGTATCTTTATTACCTACAATATGAATCATGTCAATTAGGAGCAAAAAAACCCGTTAATCTAAATAAAAACAAATGTAAGATAATAAAGCACCCTAAATTAAGGATAGAAACATTTTATACCACCACAATTCTCATGTTTTAAAAACTGTGTACCTTTCTATCGGAAACAGTTTACTTTTTCTGACATCACCTATATGCATAATTCACAGTTAAATTGGTTATTTTTTAGAAAGAATCGAGTTCAACTTTGTGTTATCAAGATAACTTGTATATTTCTATCTTTGAAATGAGCTTTCATATGATTTTAGACTGTTAGTAATTAATGAGATTAAGATAAAAGTCTTTAGGTAAAGCTACCTTAACTAAGCATATATTATGTTTTTTAAACATAGGAGGGAAAAATTAAAAATTTAAACTTACTTTTTTTATTTTCCCTTTCTTTTCTTATTTCATCCAATGTTTTAATCTTGAAATCCAAAGGATTTGAGCTTCCTAAAACAGAATAATAAATTATAAGGTATAAATAACCTAAAAAACATTCAGAAATTCAAATTAAAATAATATTTGGGCTATATTACAGGTTAACATTATTACATATATGTAATTCATTAATTTTATTAATTATATTATATTAATATAATTTCAAGAAATTAAAAATTTGTAAACTTACTATTCTCAACAATTACATTTATTGAATAATAATAGAAAGTTAAAAAAACAAAAATTAGAAAACTTCTTGCAATGCTGTTTTAATATACATTCTTTTTCAAAAATTATTTTACAGTTTGTAAAGGAAAAATCTACGTTAACTATTGAATTTATGTATAAGCTTAAAAATACCTTCATTTTTGTTTTGTTTTTTGAAGTTGAGAACCCTCTTATCTAGACCTGCTAAATAAAGACACACATATTAGTATTCCCTGATAAGGTTACAAGCAAAATATGCAAAACTAATGAATGATGCAAGTACCTTTTGGTTGAGAATTAAGGGCAGTTCTCTTTGTTAACCTTACTCTCAGATCACCTGTAAAAAGAAAAGCAATTTAAATTATGCTGTGTACTTAGCAGAATTTTGAAATATGGATAAATTGATTCACTATCTATGGTTAAAAGAGCTATGTAACACTTGGTAGGCAGTCTCATTTAAAATTGTTCCCTATAAAAACATACCTATAAAGTGAAATTTTTTAAAATTATAAACAATGCCTTCATAAAATGCTACACAGAGCTTGATTTCTAGAAAGAGAGGTGCCATAAGGGTGGGAGAGGGGATTAACAAATTAGTGAGAAACAAATATGAAGTTTTTAAACAATAGCTTTTCTATTGAAATTCTTAAACACCGAATTATTTCACAAACTCATGATGCATGCATTCCTTTAAATAGTATTGAATAATTCTCTATTGAGTTTTTAGTAAGAGACTAGAAGTAGTGGTGCCTGCAGTTGTCTAAATTGTATTTTTAATTTATATTATAATTTTCCTTAGAATACTTTGAAAAACACTTCAAAGAATTGATGATAAGTGTGTACTTTTAAATGCTCTAATGTTTTTAAAGAACTGTGTGAAGAAGAAGTGTTCTGCCTTAAATTGAGCCTTGATGCTACAAATAGTGTTACATTAATACATTCTTTTTTCTTCACATATTGTTTTCCGTGAAGGACAATTAAATTTGAATGAAAAGGGAATCTTTCAGAAAGGAGATAAAATACATCTTCTGATTGTTTTGAAAAAATAGTATCCAACTAATTTAAAATTTGATTCAGGAAAGTTCATAAATTAAGTTAAATACAACTGGATTTATATATATTCTTGAACTAAATCAAAGCTAAGTTTAAGAAATCATATATACTTTCTATTTCCAAAGCTGTAAGTGAAACTTCTTTATTCAAGCCAAAATGGTTATTTTCTAAACAGAAAAAAGTTACATAATTAGATACTACTGGCTAAAAAGAAAATGATAACCAAAACTGTATGAAAGATCAGATACCTGTATGATAGATTCAAGATTCCAAACTCAACTAAAATAGTAGGGGAGCCCAGAGTGTTTTTGGGGATTTACTCGAGCGCGTCAGATCATCATAGGGGGGTACCTTGCATGCTTTTGAGTAACTCCACCAAATATAAGCCCTCTATGTAGGGGGTTTGACTAGAACAACCGTCAGATTTGTAAAAAAAAATTAGTTGCATGGACATACTCAAGCGCGTCAGATAAAGATAAGGTAGGTTAGTTACCAGCTAAAAAGTGTACATTTTCTAAAATCTGACGATTTGAGCAGTGGGCAAGGGAGTGGGAGGGTTACAAAGTTGCAAAGTAAAGCCAAGACCGGTAAGATGCTATTGCTCTTTTCGAGAAAAATGTACAGAACAAAATGTTTATAGACTAGTAGCCAGGAAACTAGTCTCAACTTGTTGTTAACTGTCTTGATAGCCAATCTGACGCTCTCGAGTATGTCCATGTAACTAGTTTTTTTTTTACAAATCTGGCAGGCTGTTACAGACAAATCCCCTACATAGAGGGCTTATATTTGGTGAAGTTACTCAAAAGCATGCAAGGTATCCCCCCTATGATTATCTGATGTGCTCGAGTAAATCCACATTTAGCATCATGGGCTCCCCTACTAAAACTCATGTCATAAATAGTCAAATAATTTAAGTAAGGTATGTAAAGTTACTCTTAGAGATCTGGTGATTTGTACCCAAGCCTTATTTTTTAAAACCAATTTTTCAAACTCTGGGTGATCCACACATGAAAACAGTGAGTTCATTGCATAAATTAAGTGAGCAATTTTCTAAAATACATGCGTCTTAAACAATGTTGTTGTTTTTTGCTTTGTTTTAAATAAAGTGTTTTAAACGTAACAACCCTGCTTTATGCTACAAAATACTCACCAACAGAAGTATCAGGCAAGGTAGATACAGAGATGAAATCAGACTCTAAACAATAAAAATGCCAAATAAAGAAGTTATACTATTTGAGTAACCTACTTCTTATTACTTTCAATGTTAGATTTTTTCCAAACTACTTGTATAGGTTTTTATAAAATACCCTTCTAATTCTTTTAAAATTAGATTTCCTTTCTTTAGATTTAAATTACTCACAACATGATTTCATATTCTTTTTATTATTCAAATATTTCATTAATAAATTCATACTAGTTATTTTAAAAGAACAAACAATAAGTAAAATTAACAGTACATACTTGGAGGGTAGCATTCATTATTGATTTTCTGAGTTTTCTGGGTTGGGGTTAACGCTGGTGCATCATAATCTAAAATAGAGAATGTATTAACAATGGTCTGAAAACTAGAAGAGTAAAGCTACATTATAAACTATCAGTTAAATGACAAGAGGAGTTACAATAATTGAAATGACATCAAAAGGGGGAAATCTTATGACTAATTTACACTAAAATGCAATAATCATGTTTTAAAAGAAGAGTGATTATGGGTGGGTGCTTAAATATGCATAAGGTATCTTGAGTTTCATCTGCAGAACACAGATTAAGTTTTTGAAATAATTCTACTAATAAATTAATTTTCTAAAAAAAAATATTTTTCAGTCTTTTCATTTTTTAATTCCAAATGAAAATTTAGTCTTTAGAAATCTAACATGCAAGCCTAATTAAAATAGTTTTCTTTTAAGATTTGGTTAAAATATGAAAATATTGACAATTACCCGAGAAAGAAAATTCACTAAACCAGACTTTCATTTTTCAGTGGTTTAATATAAGCATTCACAATAAGTTTAGATTAATAACGAGTTCAGTCAGGGCAGGTAAAAAGGATTCACTATATCAAGGGTATGTAAAGCAGGGTTCATCTGCATCCGTAAAAACAGAATGTAAACACAAAACAAATTTCATAATGATGGAACAGAAGTAAATAAAAAGTTTCCATTTACCTGACTTATAAAAATGCTCAGATTCTTTATGAATTTTTTCCATTTTAATCTGTTCCAGTGTTTTGATTTTAAAATCCATCCTTTCTTGTTCACCTTAAAATAGTTGAAGCATAACGGTTTAGGGTATTTTCATCCCCGGACATTTCGTCCCCGAAGAATTTATCGATTAGTTCCTCCAGTGTTACCAGTAACATCGACATCCTATGAATATGTTTATGCGCATGCTCCGGATCTTAACGATCTCGGACACGATTCTAGGTATAACTACTGTCTCTAATCAGCACAAATGTTAAGAGTGAACGCAATTGTAAAAAATGCGTAGTAGTGACAATGCCTCGTCAAGAGGAATCTAGAATCGTAATTTTTTTTTAATTGATTTAAAAAGGGTTTTACACTACACTCCTGCACGTGCAAGACTTTTTTCTGGTCTGATTTTCAGTGCTGATTACAGATATTTCATCAAAACTATGGTTTGAAAGATTTTAAAATTTTAAATTTTTCAAAATTGTTTTAAAAAGGGTTTAATACTACCCTCCTGCACTTGCAAGACTTTTTTCTGGGCTGCTTTTCAGTGCTGATTACAGATATTTCATCAAAATTGTGGTTTGAAAGATTTTAAAATTTTAAATTTTTTAAATTGATTTAAAAAGGGTTTAAAACTATTCTCCTGCACTTGCAAGACTTTTTTCTGGGCTGCTTTTAAGTGATGATTACAGATATTTCATCAAAACTGTGGTTTGAAAGATTTTAAAATTTTAATTTTTTTTAAATTGATTTAAAAAGGGTTTAATTCTACACTCCTGCACTAGCAACACTTTTTCTGGGCTGCTTTTCAGTGCTGATTACAGATATTTCATCAATACAGTGGTTTGAAGGATTTTAAAATTTTAAATTTTTTAAAATTGATTTAAAAGTGGTTTAATTCTACACTCCTGGCACTAGCAAGAGTTTTTTCTGGGTTGTTTTTCAGTGCTGATTACAGATATTTCATCAAAACAGTGGTTTAAAGATTTTAAAATTTTAATATTTTTTAAAATTGATTTAAAGAGGGTTTAGTTCTACACTCCTACAGCCACCCTATTTTTGATGAAATAACATTAATCAGCACTAAAAAACATCCCAGAAAACGTCTTGCAAGTGCAGGAGGGTAGAATTAAAGCATTTTTAAATCAATATTAAAAAAATTTTAAATTTTAAAATCTTTCAAACCACAGTTTTGATGAAATATCTAATCAGCACTTAAAAGCAGTCCAGAAAAAAGACTTGCAAGTGCAGGAGGGTAGTATTAAACCCTTTTTAAATCAATTTAAAAAAATTTAAAATTTTAAAATCTTTCAAACCACAGTTTTGATGAAATATCTGTAATCAGTACTGAAAATGAACCCAGAAAAAAGTCTTGCAAGTGCAGGAGGATAGTATTAAACCCTTTTTAAACCAATTTTAAAAAATTTAAAATTTTAAAATCTTTCGAACCACAGTTTTGATGAAATATCTGTAATCAGCACTTAAAAGCAGTACAGAAAAAACTCTTGCAAGTGCAGGAGGGTAGTATTAAACCCTTTTTAAATCAATTTAAAAAAATTTTAAATTTTAAAATCTTTCAAACCACAGTTTTGATGAAATATCTGTAATCAGCACTGAAAATGAGCGCAGAAAAAAGTCTTGCAAGTGCAGGAGGATAGTATTAAACCCGTTTTAAATCAATTTAAAAAAAATTAAAATTTTAAAATCTTTCAAACCACAGTTTTGATGTAATATCTGTAATCAGCACTGAAAATGAGCCCAGAAAAAAGTCTTGCACGTGCAGGAGTGTTATATAAAACCCTTTTTAAATCAATTAAAAAAAATAAAATTATGATTCTAGATTCCTCTTGACGAGGCATTGTCACTTCTACGCAGATTTTTTAATTGCGGTCACTCTTAACATTTGTGCTGATTAGAGACAGTAGTGATACCTAGAATCGCGTCCCAGATCGCTAAGATCCGGAGTATGCGCATAAACATATTCATAGGATGTCGATGTTACTGGTAACACTGAAGGAACTAATCAATAAACATTTCGGGGACGAAATGTCCGGGGACGAAAACGAAGTATCCCAAGCATAACATATATGAAATATTGTTTTAAATTGAAAAAAAAAATATTAAATAACCAACTAATTTGATGATTAAATCAATATTAAGTCAAAAAACAAGGTTAAAAAAGGAAATTTATGCGTACTAAGTGAGAAGTAGTTTCAATTAAGTTGTAAAGCATGTATGAAAGGGATTTTTTAAAAATTCATTTTTAATTTGTCAAATCTGAATTGGCAAGTGACATTATCTTAATATTCTGACAAATCTTTATAGAGAGTCCACGCATAAGAAATTTTTTTTTGCCAATAGATCATATTTACATAACATAATTAAGTAATAAAATTTATGAAAGCAACATAAGCATCACCAAGGGGACTATGTCCCATTCAGGTAACAGATAAATTGCATTTTAATCAACACAATAAATAAAATCTGATCAAGAATAATGAGTCAAGAGAAGAGACATGATGAAACAATATCTGAACATCCAGTTTGACTTTTAAAAAAAATACTTACATTCTAACTATAAATTTTGTGACATATCATGATCGAAAACTACAAAATAATACTTTTATAAAACTAAATATATAAATTTACCAGAGAGCTGCAATGATAGATTGCGTTTTGCAAGTTCACACTGGTCTGGTTCAATAGAATCACTGGATGCTTTCATAGGAGTACTGGAAACTGACTCATTGTCCGATTCTAAAAATTAATAAAAAGTGTAATTATATTTTATGTTTTACAACTTCCAGTAATAAAAAATGATAAATGTAAAAATTACCAACAGCTAAAAAATAACAAAGTAAGCTACATATGAAATTTCAATTACATACAATATATCTATTACTGTACCAATCTACTAATAAATGTAAATAATGATCTTTAACTTTAACTATACAGGGTGTTTCAAAAGTCCGTTTCACAGCTTTTATTTGGAACCAACGTCTCCTAGGGTCATGGAAGTAAGGTCTACCCCTAGGTATGTGACCCTGGAGAATCCATTGAAATGAATTACAGCGCCCCTAGCGGTGAAATAAAAAAGTTTAAAAACTTAATTAAAAAACGAAAGGAAATAGAGCAAAAACCCCAGTGAGTATTGTTGCGAATGTTATTAAAAACTCACTGGAAAAAATTTCATGAATATTCGTGGAGATATTAGCATGTGAAAATAGCACTTTTTAAGGCCTCAATAAAGAAAGTTGGAAAATTTGCAACTTTTTTTGTGGTATCGTGTAGTTTTGTGTTTTTTTAGTTAAATGAAGACAAAATTTAATCGAAAAATCAAAACAATTAGCACATTTCTGAACTTTTCTTTTTTGAGGCTTGAAAAAGTACTATTTTCCCATGCTGATATCTCTGCAAATATTCACAATATTTTCATGAAATATTTCCAGTGAGTTTTTCATTGGCAACAAAACTCTCACTGGGGTTTTCGCTCTAGCTCCTTTAGTATTTTAATTTATTTTTTAAACTTTTTTACTTTGCCGCTAGGGGCGCTGTACGTCATTTCATTGGATTCCCCAGGGTCACTTACCTAGGGGTAGACCTTACTTCCATGACCCTAGGAGACGTTGGTTCCAAATAAAAGCCGTGAAACGGACTTTTGAAACACCCTGTATAAACCTAATAACAGAAAATAAACCCAATTTATTTTGTCCAGCCTTAAAAGTTAGTTTTACTATACAAAGAAAAAAAACCTTTGCAGACAATAAAAATTAGCAAATTTTTACCTTCATCAAAACTGACAACAATAGGAGCGACCGGAACAGATGTAGATTCTGGATCTGATTCTAGTCTAGGAGAAGGAACTGGGGAAAAATTTGATTTGGCTTCCTCGAAAGCTTTAGGTGAATTTGAAGGTTGGCCATTGGATACGGGTAAAATCACTGTACAAATAGATAAATTCTATTAAAGATCAAATGAACATACACATCAAGCATACTACACACTCTTTTCATATTTTTGACAGTTCCTTAACCAAGGTAAACCTTTATTATTAGTCAAAGAACACTTTTTTTAAAAAAATTAGTTAAAAAAATACTTAAATTAGGTACTTTCAAGTTAAGTGAAAGAGAACTGTTCTAACAAAGAAAAAAATTCCTTGTAATTTACAAACTTGTTTTTATAAAGAGAAAAATAAAACTTACAGCCTGAATTCTCTGATGAAGGACCACGGCCATTTCTATTTTTTTTGTGGAAAAATACACAATGGGGTTTCCTACATCCTCTAGGTTGATTTTCCCAGTAACATTGAGTATTTGCTCTATCCATCTGCAAACAAGAAAATATAATAAATAACCTTCATAAGGCAATGAAGAATATCCTCATCAGCTTTCTAATAGCCTTTTAGCATCTATTAAATATAATTAGGTAGTTCAGATTTTTCAAATAAATAAAATTAAGACACATTAATAGAACCAAAAAAACCCCCCAAGATATTATAATTATAAATCTCTCATATAAAAGCCCACGTCACTCACTGATTCTGGAACGCTCGCACACTATGATGCCATCTCGCAATAATAATCATAATCATCAGAAAAATATAAAAGCCCACGTCACTCACTGACTCGATGCCATCTCGCAATAATCAGAAAAATAAATAAATAAAAGTAATTAAAATTTTAAAATAATATAATAGCTTTTAAATAAATATCTTTCAAGAAAGTTGGTTTACTTAATAAAGGTTAAAAAGTTACTTTTAGGGAAGTTGGTTTCTAATTCAACAATAATAAATTATTAAAGTTAAACTTCTTATTTAATGTATAATTAATAGGAACTTGAAGTAGTAACGAGCGAAGCTCGCATAAAAGGCTAGCCTAGCTGTAAGACCCGGCTTTGCCGGGTCGTAACAGCTAGTGAGTAATGTTAAAATAAGATCAAGATACAGAAATACAGATTCAATACAGAGAAAAAAAATACAGATATTTTTAACCACAAAAGGAAAATATCCTATATGGTTTGCAGTCAACTAGTAAGAAAAGGGGGGAAAATCTTTAGTTAATAAAGCACCAAAACACTGACAGAAATTAATTCATAAAATTTTCATTCAGGTTAAGGAACGTACCCATACTACGTGACCTATTTTTTACTGTTTTTTACCCCCCTCCCCCCCTTGGTGACCACCCGTAGTATATGCCAAGACCACCCTCCCCCTCAAATTGTCACGTAGTAGTTCATAAATACGGTTTTCAATCAATTTTAGCAAACAGAAAGTTAAAAAAAAAGTTAATTTAGCTTTATTTTGTCTTTATTAATACAGCGCTGACAAGAGTACGTGCATACCAGCGGAAAATATATTATCAAGAAGAAAAAACTTACGTAAAAGTTATTGTAACAGTAACTTAATTTACAAAAACAAGTATTTTTTTATTTATTTTTTGACTACGTGACTTAACCCTAAGCCCCCCCCCCCTCCTCCCTGTGACCAAGCGTGGTATTTTGAAGACCCCCTCCCCCCCTTAACTCTTTAACGACGGCTCTCGAAAACCAAAATCTTCGACAAACAGCGAGAGCCGTCGGCCGGCTATTTCCTTCCCCCTCAGAACGGAAAAAGTTGTCATGGGCGGGAGCCCCCGATAGTTAATGGGTTTTTTATCTCCCCTCCAAGGAGAGACGGAGGGATCTTGTTATAGGAATGTCGGCTCCCTTCACCAGGCTCTCTTGCCTCTGGACCTCTGGACTGGATGTTTTTTTTTGCTTTACTTAGTTTGATTTTATGAATAACGAATAACCTCAAATTACCTTTAATTTCGAAATATTAAGAAATTTATCATTGAAGTCAAAAAAATGGCAACAGTAAATAACATCTCAATTTATAGAATTTTTCTAAATTATGTTATAAGAACATAAATTTTATTTTCTACAGGAAAAATAGTTTGATGCGTTAGAGATAAATGTGACATTCACAAAAAGATTACTTCTATTAATAAAAAAAATTAAAATAAAAACTGTGAATAATCATCAGGGTTTGTAATTTACAAAGTAAGGGTTGAAATCTTGAAAAAAATTAAAGAAGTTTCATAATTATGATTAGTTGAGTTAAGGATACTTCAAATAAGAGAACATTTATACTCTTTTCTATTAGCATAATATTCTATTGAGATGCTGGATTAATTAAATCCTATCAATTATTCATTGGTATGCTCCGAGTTTAGTCTCTTAGACTGGCTCTTACACCATAAAATTCCCCCAATAAACGCATTTCTCATTGTGCTTTCAACATTTCACTTTTCTATCAGCATAATATTCGATTGAGATGCTGGATTAATTAAATTCTATCAATTATTCAATGGGCTCTGACTGAAGAATTTTGTAGTTTAGCCTCTTAGATATAGGCTGTTACACCGTAAAAAATCCCCAAAACAACTTGCTTTGACGAATAAATGGATGTTATTTAATTTACTCAAAATGTCTGGGTTGGGTAATATTAAAAATTGTGTAGTATAGCCTCTTAGACAGGCTCTCACACCATACAAATCCCCAATAAACGCATTTTCTCATTGTGCTTTCAACAGTTTACTTTTCTATCAGCATAATATTCGATTGAAATGCTGGATTAATAAAAGCCTATCAACTATTCATTGTCAAAAATTTTGTAGTTTAGCCTTTTAGATAGGCTGTTACACCGTAAAAATCCCCCAATAAAATGCATTTTCTCCTTGTGCTTTGAACAGTTTACTTTTCTATTAGAATAATATTCGATTGAGATATTGGATTAATTAAATCCTATCAATTAGTATTCTTCTTACGGACTTAATTGAAGTATTGAAATCTTTGAATTTAGGTCTTCTACACTCATCTGAGATATCGTCCTATTAGACAAGATTGGTGCATACCTATGGCCAAAATTCTCTTTCAAAAATTAATGCATTCGATGCACATGTACGAATACGAATCTGTTCGTAATTATTGAATAGAGACGATTGCAAGATGTCCATTTTCAAAATACTCCGAATTAGATATCAGATCAGTTCTTTGATATAAGATAAATTTTAACGTTTATCCTTTACAAAAACGCATTAGAAGTGTTTTCCTTTGTCATAAAAATAATATAAACCGTCATGAAATCTGTATAAAAGCTATTTCTCTTGCCTTTTGTTTATCTTAATAGTTCTGTGAGTTTGAATTTTCTGCATTGAAAGATGTATAAAAAATCTATACTACACTAAAACGCTAGAAATTTCCAAAAGCCTAAAATATTCTGAATCATTCATAATATTTGACAATATTAAATCTTTATGTCCCTGATGCACAATGACATTTTAGTTCCAGGAGGTCATATTTTGGAAATAAATTCTGATTAAAACAAATATTTATATTGAGATACAAAAAACAATCTTGGTAATTTAAAAAACACAACACATATTTTCTTAAGTATCCCAAATACCATGATGTCAATTATATGATTTGTTAATAATATTATTTCTTCATCGAGAAGATTCCCTTGAAAGAGCTGTGAGAAAATACAAATTTTCGGGCCCCACACCCGTAATCAGTCAAATCTCGAAAACTGACACTTCCGCGCCGGGCGAAAGAGACTCACCACCCAACTGCCCACAGAGATAACGAAACGACATTCTCTCGGAGCGCGGGGGAAGGCAAAGCAGGATTTTTTCCCGCTGTTAAAGGAGGTTGGTGTTTTGGCCGTAAAACGGCCGAACCGTCTACATAGGGTTAAACTGGTCACGTAGTATGGGTACGTTCCCTTAGATAAGGATAAAGTTTCTGTAGTCCTTGTTGAGCCGTTCGTCATCTCTAACCTGATTGGTTAAAGTTTCCAAGAAAAACGAAAAGCATCATCAAAAATATTTTGTTCCACTAATGAGAAGACAGATGAGCATTGGCTTGATAAGGACTAGATTCGATAATGATTAACCAAACCAGATGCAAAAAAAAACATGTTTCTGAACACATGCAGTACAACTCACCCTGCTTTCAAAATGTCTGAACTTGCAATTACTCTTGAAACATTTTTCATCTTTCCATAACGTACACACAGTTTCAGTGCCAAGGGCAGCTTCACAGTGTCTGAATGGACACTCATCACCCTGTAGAGCAAATTCAAAAACTGAATGAATTATCACCAGTTACGAAATTTATAAAAGTCAAGCAGAAATCTACAAGTGAGAGCAATCTATCATATTACTACAAACGGTAATCAACTATTAATAAAGAGAGGATAACTTCATTGAATTAGTCCCCTTACCTTATTACAAGATGAATAATAGTAGAAGTAGCAATCATTAAAACACTGAGGATACATTGGAGTCTTCAAATTAGCAGCCATTGAAGTCTTCAAATTTTTTCCACACAAAAAAAATCTAGGGAGAAAAATATTCATGTTACTAAAATATAGCAAAGGTTTTGCAATCTTGTAAAGTAAATTATAACTTTGTATACATACATTTTAATCATGAATTCATGAAATAATTATTTTGTGGCCTTTCTTTCTACACAATTTTTAGTTAGTGTTTTTTCAAGGTCAGTATTATATAAAAACAGTAGTATATTTAAAAAAATTTTGCCAATTTACTTAAAAGGTCAAACACTTTACAAAAATGATCAGGTTTTTTTTCAGAACGTAAAATATCATTATCACTCTTTAAAACAGTGGTTCCCAATCATAGAAATCTGCTAACCACTAAGCCTTGAATTGAATTATTAACTGCAATTTTAAACTGTTTTCCCCCCTAAATTTAAAATAGGTAGAGGAATAAAATTAAAATTAAATAAATTTTTATTCCCCTAAAGGAGGCTCTCATGGAACACCAGTTTGGAACCACTGCTCTAAAAGGTAGCATTGGATCTTGAACCATTAGTGCCTTTAAAGTTCATAGGTTATTATTTGTCTGAACATTGAGAATGAAAATTTAAAGAATGGCTGAATTTTTATATATATATATATTCTCCTCTTGCAAAAAAATTGCAATTCCTTCAAAAAATAAAGTGAAAGATACTTTAAATGTGTACTCTTAAGAGAAAAAAAGAGCATACCTTTCAATTTCTCTTCTTGATACCAGCTGGGGAAGATATATTCAGAGAAGGTTGGTTATGACGATTATAAAAACAGTAGAACACATAAAGCCATCACAGATTCAAAGAGTTCTATATTTTCGAAGCATGAAACAATTGCTCAATAGGATTAATTCGTAAAACAAAGTCCTTTAGAGGTTCTATCCCCATACATTAACTTAGCTTCCTTAGGGCTTTTCAAGGGAATTCAAGCTCCAAAGACACCAAGGATGTTGAGGAGGGCCAATAAGAAACATTGAAACAAATAGGAAAATCAGTAACAGAACTCAATTTACACACTAAGAAAGAAGTGTATTGCTTGCCATGAGAAGAACTTTAGAGATGGTAACATGCATAGAGAAACATCTTGGAATCAATTTCATTATCTAAGAAAGATTAGGACTAAGTATTAAAATGAATAAATTAAGCAATATTTAACACATTTTTACGAGTTCATCTCATGACAAGGCAAGATAGAATTCATCAAGGCATGATGTTTGGTCAGCAACTTCTGTGTGACATCAAATTCCATGATTGGAATATTAATCCATGTAAATTGTTTATTTTATTACAGATAATTTAAATATATTGAAATTAAATTGGTTGGCATTAGATATTAGTTAAAAATTTGGGAATGCTTTAGATCATAGGAAAATGTGTCAAAATCAAATGCCTTGATAAGTCCTCTAGTTGTTCAAGATATCTTTCATTCAGTAGATACTTATTGTTTCGACACAAAATCAAACACCAATAATTAATTAATAACAAATTTAGTCTATTACTTCTTTATAAGGTGGCTTAGAATAAAAAAATTCTAGGTACAAGGCAAATTTTTAGACAAGAGTTGTTTGAAATTCTTACTACATTAAGGCAAAAGGCCTACATTAAGGCATTTAAGGCCCATTAAAATTAACTAACAAAATTCAGAAAGGAAATAAAAAGATTTGCAAGGAATCTGAATACTTTCTTCAACACTTATTTTCTTTAATTTTTTTTTTATTCTTAGCCCTTGATAAATATTTATATTATCTTTGAAAATTTATTGAACATTGCTTCAAATAAATTAAAAGATAAAATCATGGGATTTTTTTTTTCAAAATATTCACATGAGTAGATAAAAATATCCATATTTAGGTAAAAACATTCATCAAAGTTAATTTAAAGTATATTTCAAATTCAATTTTGATCTTTGTCTATAATCCTAAGGTTTGAACAAAAATATTGCACAACAGAATTTTCTATCTTAGTGTTTCATATAATTAGTCTGCAGTTTAGTTAGTAAAAACTTTTTTTCAGTATAAGAATATTCATTTAGAGATTAAAAATGTAAGCTGATTAGTTTAATACACAGCATGTGAATGAGTTCTTAAACATACAAAAGCCGAGTGACGCATATTCATCACTATGAGTGGATTTTAAGAGATTTGGGAGTATTAACCACTGACTTCCAATCTTTATATATTATTTTTCTCATTGGTATGTGATGTTCTCAAAAGAACCCAGCCTGCTCCAGGATCTCACCAAAATCCACCCATGTCCACCACTAATATAAAAACTTAATTACCTATCAAAACTGCAAACAATCTTGGATTCTTTGTCTTCTATTATCCAATGATTAACCTTGAGAAAGAACAACTTGGGTAAGAAAGTATAGTCCACACAGTCCTTTTTCTTAAATAATTAAAAAAGAAAAAAATATTAATTTATATGAATTAAATTATTAAAGAAAGAGTAGTACTTAAGAATTAGCTGGGCACAAAAAGCTTGCCAAGATCACACTTTGATGGTAATATTTTACTAATTCTACATATAAAAAAATTAAAAGCAACTCTGCAGTTAAGATACTATTATAATTTTTTTAGGCTTTTGATATTTGATTTTTTTAGTGATTTATATGAACACTAGGTGTTTTGCACTAATCCAAACATTGTGATTTCGATTGCGGCCCTCGGGGTACCTTAATAGTTTGCTAACCCTTGGTTTAACCACCTCGCCATTTTGAAAATTGATACCATTTTGAACACTTTTTTCCCAAGATAATTAACCATTTTTCATCATTTTGACTCTCACACAAATATTAGATCACTTTAGTAAGTATCTTCTTAAATTTTAGTGTCAGGAATAGCTGTAAAATTTACCCATAGAATTCCAAAATTCTTAGTGTTATCATGGAACAAGAAATCTATGTAATATTAATCTTTCAAATGAGGAAGTATTTGTAAGCCAAAATGGAAAAAGGACAGCAAGCAATTAACATACTTTACATATCCAAAAAACATTATTAATGCTAAATAGTTACAATCTGATCTAATTAAGCAAATTACACCATTTCCAGATAAAAATTAAATAAGCAAACAATTACAACTGTATTAAATCTTAGAGAATGAAATTTGCAAAAATATATACACCATATTTTAAATTCATACACGTTGTACTAAAGTTTGTGTGTACCTTTACATTTTATAAAACATTTACATTTTTCAAAAGTGCTAAGCAATTATTATTAGAAGATTTAACAGAATTATTTAGTAACTTTTGAATCAAAGAGGTGCTTTTAAAAATAACTAGGAAAATGCAAACACGGACACGAAATCAAGCGCGATTACGTAAGGTCACACAAAAAAGTCACTATTTACCTTTCAACAGAAGACTAGACAGCTTTAAATGGTGTTAATTGGTGCTTCTTTTTTTCCAAGTTTAGGAATTAGCAATTCCAATTATTTTTCTGATTGAATAACCTTTCTTTCAAGCAACACAATTCATCTATAAATACAATAAATAAACAAGAAACCACAAGAAACAAGTATAAATAATATCCTCGTTATGCTTATACTTTTAAATTTGTTTTGACTTTTGTTCGAGAAGGAACTGTCTGGTTCGAGAGTTTAATCACATCAAGAAAATATCTTCAGTTAAGAGGCTCCATTAGTAGGAACATTGAGGGCGCCACGCAACCACGCAACACCATGGCGCAAG
Organism: Tetragnatha montana; assembly: GCA_963680715.1. Taxonomy (NCBI): domain Eukaryota; kingdom Metazoa; phylum Arthropoda; class Arachnida; order Araneae; family Tetragnathidae; genus Tetragnatha; species Tetragnatha montana. The sequence goes on from OY796685.1 coordinate 18,879,309, forward strand.
TTTAGAACTGCTGATGGTTGGCGAGATTACTGCACTTTTAGCATTTGTCATATTTATTTTTTTATTTATAACTATATATTTATTTATAACTTTATTTTTCTATTCTTTTTATGCACATTTTGAGGGTGCTTCTGCTTCGGGGGCGCTAACACCTCAACCGCTTTTAGTAAAAATCATATTGCTGCCTATTTTCATTAAATTTGGGTCCTTGGGAAAGGGTTAAGACATTTTAAAGAGGAATTGCGTAAAAAATAAGTTTAAAAAATAGCAAATATTTAATTTTTTGCGATTTTAGGGGGGTAATTACCCCTTAAACTTATCCATTTGCTACAAATTTTCATATTTTAGAAACTTTAACCTTTCTTGTCCTCTCGGGTGTAATTTAAAGACTAAAGTTTTGGTTTTTGAACCTGAAAATCGAATTCAAAGTCACTTATATTGCTTTTTATGGACATTTTGGGGGTACCCTGTATCTTAAAAAATTGACGTGAGAGACAAAAAACTACACTACATTTACTTTTGGATTCAGGGGCTAATGGCGGCTTTACACCATGCACCATGAGGTTTGCGACACGCGATTTGTGCGGTTTGCTGCAAAAGCGGCAGTTTTCGAGGCTTCCTATTGCCACATAAACCTATCGAAAACTGTCGCTTTTGCAGCAAACCGCACACAAATCGCGTATCGCACGCAAACCGCGTGGTGCAGGGGCGTAGCCAAGGGGGTGGTCCCCGGGGCGTCATTTCAATTTTTGGTTGGGGGGGCAAAGAATTTTTTTAAGTGGAACTGGGCCACGCCGTAATCAGACTTTTGGAGGTAAGACTTAACATTATTTTTAAGGTAGCCCCTAACGAGTACATTAAAACATTAAGTTTAGGACTGCGTAAAAGAAGTATTTGAATGATATAACAATTTGTACAACTTGAGCTCGAAGTAAAAGTAGGGGGTCTGGGCAGGGCCGCCGAGAGCCAAGTCGGGCCCCGGGTACAAGGTTGAGAAGCGGGCCCCCAATGCCAATGACATATTCTCATTTCGAGGTAGGCGTAAGGGGGCGAAATTTTCTGAAGTACCTCCATCCATGCAGATTCATAGGCTTAATGTATTTTTTAGAATATTTTTAGGCAAGATCTGAATTTCACTCAACTTAAAAGTATGGTTTTCTTGATAATACGATGAGTAACAAGTAATAAAGGGGGTCTGGGGGTCTTCCCCCAGAAAATTTTTGAAAATATGCCCTAGAAAAGTGGTAATTAACTCATTTTTGGACCTTTATGTGAACAAATTAATTTCCAAAATATTCAAATTGATATCCGTCTTAGTACTCAATATGAAATCTTTGGGTACCGGGCCCCCTACCGGCCCGGGCCCGGGGGTATCGTACCCCCTCGCTCCCCCTCTCTCTTCAGGCCTGGGTCTGGGGGGCACCCCCAGAAAAATTTTGAAAATTTGCCTCTTAAAATTGTGTTTCAGCTCATTTTAGGCCCTTTGGGTTAAATCCGAGGAGAACAACTCCTTGTAAACCTCAGGATCTCCAAGGGAAAAAGTTATAAATTGAAGTCAAAGATTCGAGGGGGGCTGGGGGTCTTCCCCCAGAAAAATTTTTGAAAATCGCCCCTTTAAACTGCTATTTTATCTCTTTTTCGAACTGTTTGGGGAACATTCAAAGGGTAGCTTCTTGTAAGCTACAGACTTTTCAAGGGAAAACACTGTATTACAGACATCAAAATTTTAGAGTGGTGTTATTAAAGTAGTCCTATTAAGTAGTCCTAGTGGTCCTATTAAAGTAGTGTTTCAGCTCATTTCGAGGCTCTTCTTGAACTAAACTCCGAAGAGAACAGTTAATAGTAAACTTTAGGATTTTCAAGGGGAAAAAGGTATTAATGAAAGTCAAAGTTATGAGGGGTTTTTTGAAATTTGACCCTCTAAAGTAGTGTTTTAACTCCTTTTGGGACTTTTTGGGTTACACCCGATGCTCCTTGTGGAACTTACAGAATTTTCACGGGATTTGCAGCTATTTTTCACATAAAAGTGGAAACCTTGGGGGGGGGCAATTGCCCCCCCCCCCTGCCCCCCCCCCCTGCCCCCCCTAAATGACGCCCATGCCGGGTCCGGACCCCCCCCCTTATGGCCTGACCTAAAAGAGCCTGAAAAACACTTTTTGCTTGTAAAAACTCTTAAAATTTACCGAGGGAAATCCCCGATACCCGTTAAAATGCTGTTTTTTAGGGTCAAATTTCCAAAAATTTTCTGGGTGAGGTCCCCAGACCCCCCCCTTTTCCTGCTTGGAACATATTAATTCATCAAGATGCAAATCATACCTGGAAATTTTACTACATTGAATCTATTAAATATGCATGGGGGAGGGCTTAGGAATATTTCTGGTCCTCTCCCCCAGTGCAAATTCTAGCTTTCGGCTTCTTAAAAGTAATTTTTTTAGGATATTTTGGGCCCCTCCCGAAATAAATTTCTATATACGCCACTGAGAAAAACTTAGAATCGAACTAGAGTTCAAAAATTAGTACTTAATCTTAACTATTATATTAATTACTAATAAATTATTAACCATTAATTAATATATAGGTGTAGTGATAATAATTTGGGAATAGTTAATTTCAGTAATTATGGAAAAACTATTCATATTCAATAAATTTTTCACACTGGACACCCCCCCCCAACGGAAAATCCTGGCTACGCCCCTGGCGTGGTGTAAAGCCGCCATAAAAGTAATTCAAAAACAAGTCAAAGTTCTAAGTTTCTAGTTCATTGTTTTCTAGTGATATTTTTGATACTAGTAATCCTGGTCGCCGTGACTAAAGTCACGGCGACCAGGATTACTAGTATCAAAAATATCACTAGAAAACAATAGAGCATTTTCAATCACATGACTCGGCCTAACAACGGCCTTAGCAACGTTGTTTTTGCCCGCCAGTGACATCATGAGGGAATGCTTCCATTGGATGCTTCTAGTTCCCGCCCCTAACAACAGCCTTAGCAACGTTGTTTTTGTCCTCCAAGTGACGTCATGTGCGAATGCTCTATGGATCTCTATGAAAAAATTCTTGGCAATCGGCCAACTGTCACGTCGCCTAGTGCGCGCACTCTTCAATCACTCTTCAAGTGTTTCAATAGCCAAAGCAACAATTTTGTCTTCGTCACCGTGACAAAAGTCGCCCGTGCGCGCTCGCCCTAAGAAATACAAACAAATTCAAGGGACAAAACGTTTTATTCGCGCAAGATTTTAAGGAAATTCCACCATAAAAATAACGAAACACATTTTTTTGTCAGAATATTGACACAATGAAAAGTAACAGTACACGTCTTGAACAAAAAATCTAAAGAAAAGAAAAGCATGCCCCTTCGTTGGGTTTATTCTTTTGGCTCAAATATATGCAATAGACCAGAGACAATTAGTAAGAAAATTAATTTGAATATAGAGTGCTGAGTATCTCGAAACACCTAATTTCGGACCATCTTTCAATTCCAGTAATTTTTTCCACTAAATTGCATAGTAATCAACAAATGCAAAGCATTTTGAAGTTAACGAACAATATTTTTCTATTTCAAAGTGAGAAAAGCATTTTATGTTTCAATAATTACTAATTACACAACTATCTTATCGTGGTCAAGAGAGTAGGATATAATTTGATCTAAAATCCTATATTGCAAGTGAATATGTAATATTTGCTCGGTATAGAGGGGGTTTCAACAAATCAGCCCACTGCCAGATTCTTTGTATCTAGTACTTAAAAATGTCCAAAGAACTGTAACTCTAGGACCCAGTTTTCGAGAAAATCGTGACAAAAAAAGGTATGACATCACATCCGTTTACGCTAAAAAGGGTTTGTGGAAAACGTGAACATAGTTATTTGGATATGTTTGCAGACTAAGATGCTAAAAATATCCATTGCGCATGCATGCGCTTGCCGTGGAAGAAAATACAAGTTTTTTATCGGATATGAAGTCCCATTGTTTTTAAAAAATCGTTGTAGAGGTATAGTCCTTTGGGCAAATTTTATCGACTCCACACAAGGAATTCTTTCTGTGCAGAGTTTAGGCGGACTTGTTGAAACACCCTGTATATATTAAGGCTCCCACAGAACTTGGTAGCAAACCTCGGTTGTCAATCAGGTTTAAAGACTTTATTGACAACGGAATTGCAAACAAATTTAAAATGATCAAATTAATATTTTTGATATTTTGTGCCCTTTAATAAAATTATCTTTAATTTTTCTCTCGCGCTAAAATTAAATTATTTTTCCATTTTTAATTCTTAGGTTTTTTTTTTTAATTTTCTTATAAACATGTTCCGATTAAGCTTCGCCCACCAAGAATATGAAGTTGATGACCAAATTGTCAGCAACCGGGCAATCGTTGTCAACTGTGTTGACAACCATATTGATCGTCGGTGGGAGCCTTAGTGTTTCCCCTTATACTTTGTTTTCCGATTTAATTTTATACATTTTGATACGAATTTAATGTTTGTTTTTTATCATCCTTAAGTTGATCTCCTTAAATTGTTATAAGCATACTCTTACTCCTTCCCATTGTACGTATTTAAAGATTTTTAAAATAAGGAAATTCAAAATTTCCAAAAATATTTACCAAAAAATAACATTAAACCACACATATTTGAAAAACAAACAAACAAATGTTATGAAAGTTTTAATGACATCGCTCGAGGATTGAAGATTGCTTTCTAAATTCAAGATATAGTTACATTCCACACAGGTTAATGAAGTTCAGAATGCCTTACGAACAACCTCTATAAAAGAATCAAAGTTTTCTTTTAAACTGATTATTTTATGTAGACATATTAACTATTAATTATTCGCTCTATTTAAGAATAAACAGATAAGATTGGAAGAGAAGGACCAGTTTACGATATTAGTAAAACACAAAAAAATTCTTTTAGAATGAAGATTAAGTTTATTGTTAAAAGGTCTATGATGTCTTCAATCCTCATAACTTTGAGTTTTATTTTTACAAACCAGCAACTGGCATGAAAACTTCCAAAGCACTGACAGGTGAGTATTTTTTTTAGTTACACATCATATTCAAGGCAAACAACAACACCAACGCGCCAAATATAGAACATTTGTGGAATATATTTTTCTAAGAAATTTGAACCAGCTATGTAGAGTTAGTTATATCTTGAGCAGCAAAATACAATCACAGTTTAAGTATTGAGTATATATTGAAGTATGCTTTTTTACAACATTAACAGTATGAAGAAGCATTGCCTTCTCTGTACTTTATTTACATGAAGTCTTTTTTTAAGACCTGCGTAAAAATCACAGCTCTTATTTCAACTTGTGGATCTGATAGACATTTAATTGCTGATTTTATATCTTTTCAGCACTTTTTATAAATGATAATGAATGCAAACAGTACAGTACTCAAAGTAACAGTATAATTTTTTTTAATTTACTCGAAACTTTAAAATTAAATTTTGCACTGTGAAAATTTTTCTGGCTGCTTAGTTAAGTGGTATTTCAAGATATATAAGGGACAACTAAGGACATACTGTCGCAATAATAGTGTACTTAGGAAGAGGCATAGAAACAAATGCTTTATCCAATAGATTTTTGTGTACATTTTGAAGAGAAACTAAAAATTTAAAAATGTTTTATATATGTAAAGATAGCTTCATATTGTTATTCATAACATACTTAATAATAATAAATAATAGTAGGTAATTATTTTATTTTTACTCAATTGCAAATTCATTGATTAGCTTAAATATTCATAAGAAGAAATGTTTCCCACATTTACAATCGTAACATTGTCAGATGATAACATAAATTTTAAGGTGTTCACTTTATTTGATTTTCATTATGTTTGAGGATCATCTTGTTTTGTAAACTGAGAATCAAAAAGGGAAATTTAGTTTTTGACCCTACAAGATTATAACTCTTTCGATACTTTAAAATTAATTTCATTAAAACAATCTTGGGAAATTAGCTTACGACTCTTCTGATATTAATACTCTTATTAACGAACATAAATAAACCAATTTTGAATGATTTCGATATTTATAGGGGATATAAACTTCTAAAATCTCAAAAGTAATCAATAAAAAAGAGATGGTTTTCCTGCAATACGGTATATCTAAATATGATATTTGTATCACTTCTGATGATTACACTCATTACATCGCTGAAAATGTATACAAGAATAACCTCATTTAAAATTTCAAGAAAAAGTATATTAACATTACATATATAGATATGAATCTCTAGATAAATTTCTTCGATAAAATACCATTTTGATTATGTACAGTTCAACTTTTTAACACCCTTTTATTAGGGGAATAGCTTCTTGCATAATCATATGAAAAAAGTATTTCTGAAAACAACTTAACTTTCAAAAAGAACTAGAACTAAAAACTTTATAATGATACACTCTGCAATAAAAAAACACAACTAATTTAATTTTAAGCTATTCTCCAAACAAAATGTGTGGCCATTATTTTAATTATTTCAATAATTTAGTAAGAATAAAATTGTGTGTTTGTATCAAACAGCTTCAAAAAATTTCCAGTTGTATAAAATAGTGGGTAATAGTTTTTTTTGGGTATCTTTTCGTGATTTAGTATATATTTTAAAAAAACTTAAATCTAAGTTGTACTTTTGTCAATGTTTTAATCAGTAAAAGTGTAAAATGCTTCGTAAACGTTTAAGTAGAAAAATTGACGACAAAATAAGCTTAGCAACATGACTTGCTGAGTTGAAAAATTGAAAGTTGAATTCTTTATAACTTTAATTACACAAAACACTTCCAATTTTTAATTAATATTAAATTTTGCTTTCATCTAGTTTTTTTATTATTAGATAATCTTCAATTTATAAGAGAAGGAAAAAATAGTAAACGAAACTTAAACATTATAAATTCTAAGGGTTTTTTTTTACAAAACGAAAACAATTGCACACTTTCTACAAACTATGTTAAGGTGTAATCTTTAACTATTTCTGAAGAGTTTAATAATGCAAGTAATAATCAGTTAATCCTAATAATCTAATTCACAAGTTTCAATTTTTCTAAAAAATAATCAAATAATTTACAGAAAAAATGACAATGTAGTTCATATTCATAAGAATAATCTGAATTAATTATTAAATTGGCGAAAAAGTGGGATGAATATACAGCATTGCGAAACGGTAAGATATCCATGTTTAGTTCTAAATTCTGACTAATTTTCAATCAATTTAAAAAATTGAAAATATGGTTCGAATTCTAATATTGTTATTATATCTGCCTGTACAGACAACAAATGCCCCCGGTATGTAATTTGGAGGAATACAAATGAATTAATTTGTTAAAAACAAAGTTTCAAGTAAACTGTACTTTAATACGTTGACTTCCATGGAGTTAAATTACAAAGTTTAATAATAGTACATAAATTATCACAAACCATAAAAATTTATTTCTTATTCTGCTTGAATAAACTTTGTATAATTGTATTTTCAGTTCATTTAAAGCCAAACCTGATTTTTTATTCTCTTTCCTAGGCCATCTATTCCTAATTACTGTTTCCTGGTAGCTGTACAAATATGGCAAGTAATAAAAAAACAAGAAATTTACGCGATATCTTGTAGTTGGCAGTCAACGTGTTAGACTAGTTTGATTTTTGTTCAACTTTTAAAAAATACACTCTGTATTAGAATTCGAACCATAAAGACATGCATTTTAGAGACTGACTTATTTCTAAGTGCAAGTTCAAGCCTTGTATGAGTAGCAGGCTCTCTGCAGATATTGCAATCTATACATTTGCGAATGGTAATTGAAAGATCCATCGCTGGTGTATAAGTAGTATATTGATACCGTAAAAATCAAAAAAGAGCGCCAATGAGTGAGAGATGAAGCACCTTATTGCAAAGCTTCTCGGAAGTAGGGATGGGTGAAATTTATGCTTTTAGGTATCGTTACTTGAGTATCCAGTACTTTCGAGTATCAAAATTACATTTTCCAAAAACTTTTTTTTTAAGAATTAAATACGTTTGGGTATCTAAGAGTATCTGAGAATTTCGAAAAATACTCATCTCTTTTATATACTTTAAAATACTCAATACCAAAGGATACCTAAAAGTGTTGATTTTTCCCATTACTGAAATGTCTATAAGAGATGTTTGAATGTACAGTGCTGGTACAGGGGCTCTACCACCAGCGTGTCGTTATCGTTAATATTGCCGAAATTATCGACAGTCACGTGATGCGCCTCAAACTTAACTACAGGTCCTACCATGAGAGAAGAAACCTAGAGGAGAAAACGACAGAAAGGCGAAAAAGCTCTACGACACCTCTTATCGAGGGCTGTAGCATTATTTTCAAATTAATAGCTATTGTACATTAAAAAGCGCTCTTAGGAATTACTTTTCAACCTATAGATGAAACAATATTTTTATTTTGCGTAGGAACTATGTTTTCTCTGCGTAGTCATCAGATCTTCCATTGCAAATAGCCCAAATCGCCGCCATTATTTGCTTTGTATGAAATAGATGGAAATTCTATTCATAAAAATACACGTCATTGGGTACTTATTTATGATGGAATATTTTTTCTTTCATTTTTAAAATATATTTTTACAAGGTTCAAGTTTATATTAATACAGTAAAAAGAGTCTGGAGGTAGAATAACCACAGAAGTGATTTCATGTGGATTTTATCCTTCGATTTATAGATGGCAGCACGATGGTGTAGGGAATGCTGAAAAAACAAGATCAAATTGTCGATGGCCTACCGTGGCTTACCACGACGATGTAGTTTTTGAATGTCGACAAATGCAAGCTTTTACCGATTGCAACTGAGTTCGAGAGTATAGGTGTCGAGAAGAAATAACGCTTTTGATTGGTGTAAAAAGTTTTTGTCATCTTGTACGTCAGAAATAGGCGGGGAGTTAAGTTACATTGGCGTAATTTGAAATGATCACCAACGCAATGGAAGGAACTCGTTTTTTCATGAGCAAAATTCTCCCCACTCTAAACAAGGGATGATCGTAAGACGCTTAAAACGAATACCTTTACGAACATATAACTGGGGGCAAACTTAAATTCAGGAAATTTTTGTTATCAATTGATTACAATTTTTTAATTGCAAAAAAATAAGTTTTAGATAAAGAACAAAATTTTTTCCCATCACCACGGTGATTATTTCTGATTAAAATTTTTAAAATCAGATAATCATTTTAAAGCTGCTTTTTGGATGCACGATGCACGATTGTTTATATATTATCTGAAAAAAAAACGTATGAGTAATCCTCAATTCTCTTAATAAATAAAACCCACAAATCGACTTTAATTTTTAGTACATAAAACCGGCCCGATTTTTAAGTTGATAATTTAAAAAAAAAAAGTAATGCAAGCCAATTTTACTTTAAAAATACCTTTAAGTATCTCAAAAAACGTGCAATGATAACAGGGTAAACAATACACATAATTTATAGCGTATAAAAGAGCTTGTTCTCGTGTCGTTTAACAAGATATAGACACCTCTTGAGGTGTCGTTGAGTTTTTCACTTTCTCGATACCACTTAACGACAGTTAAAAACTTCCCGACAGTCTGATGGTAGACCCTCTTGTTAAGTGAGCCCATACTCTCGACCTCACTTGCGATCACTAATGCTATTTCCTATGGATAACCTTCCGCGACAGTGCGGTGTCGACAACTTGCTTGCTTCTTCAGCGTTCTCGACACGGAAGAAGTAAAGGTGTCGTTATTTTTGTCGAGAGGCTCGTGGTAGGCCCCCAGGTTATGAATGGTCCGCTCTTAAAACTGACTCTACGAAAGAGTGCCCATCATGAGAAATACACTACGCGAAATGAATCGCCAGTTTGAAAAAAGGGGAATAAGTCTAAAACATGGCAAACTTACTTAACTTATTCACAAGTGGAAAGAGGGGGAAAATAACGGCCCCCTATAGGCAGATAGAAACCCTTGAATTTGGCAAAATAGATGTCCATTCATTGTATTTCTTATTTAATTTGAAATTTAAGTTTATTACCTTTATTTTCATATTCTTTGCGCTGTAAGCGAAGCCAAAACAAAATTTGTTTTTAATTTAAAAGTGTTTTTCCCTTTTTTCCCTCAGTGAACGTTGGACTCCATTAATAATACTCCAATCATATTCCTTAATGCCTTAATGACTCAGTTTCATAATACTTTTTGAATTTTATTTGTCTTAGTTTTTCTATTTTCCACTTTCTTGCTATGAGTGTTAACGAGTTTGAGGTTCACTTTCTCTCAATATAAGTGGTTTTTAAGATTTTTTTTTTAGATTAAGAACTTTTAACATCATTTTTTAAACTGAATAATATTTTTAAATATACTTATACTTTTTCGATGATTTTTCTGTATTCTAAATAGGATCCTCCTGAATTATTTCCAGTTAAAATTTGGTGGTTGTTCAATGAAAATTCCATATATCATAGGTTTTTTTTAATTTATTTTTTTCTCTTGAAACTTGGTTTTTGGACTTATTTTCTTTTTTAAACTAACGATTCAAATGACTAATCTCATTACTTAATGAAAACATTCTCTAAGCTATTGATGATTTCAGAATCGGAACTGACTTATACAATAAAAAGCTTCCTAATGACCTCTACTCGGGCTAAACTTACATCAGAATGAATACGTTTAAGTCAAACAAAACTGCAGTATACAAGGATATGCTCAATAAGAATTTAAATAAAAATCTCCTCAACTAACCTAGATTTTATAATTGAAGAGGGAGTCGTAGTTTTTTAATCGAATGCAACGAATAACACATCTACACTCGTTACAGGAGATTGTTTTCAAGGTTCTCAAAGAACTAATATTGATTCTGAAATATATGGAAAACTAAATTGACCTATTCCATCGAAAAAATGTGCAACTTTTGGTTTATAGAAAAGTTTTTGAGCTGTTTTCTTTTTGAAGACATGCACAAAAATTTCTACTCACGTTCAAGTTAGTACGTGATTTTGTAAGAGCCATAAAAATCGAATTCAGTAGAATTTTTTTTCGCAACGAGAGTGGATGCGTTTTCAAGAAACGTATTATGAAACGAATACAACATAAAAATTGAGCTTAGTTTTTGAAATGCAGTATTTCCTACTTCCCCGCGCTGAAGTCGGCCTTCAACGAAACATCTAACAAACGATACAAAAGAACTAGCCGACAACGCAGGGCACAAAATACACTGGGCTTTGACATTAACAAGATTCGCATGACATCATGTGGAGGTGTTTTGAGTGAAATGAGAAGACCGCATCTCTATCTCTCTAATGAGTATAATATAAATACACTAACACACATAATATACAACGGCAGTATCAACCTCTCGAAGCTACCAAAAACATTAAAAAGCATTTCATAATGTCGAATAGTAGTGTAATGCGACACATTCATCGATGATTCAAAGCACACTGGGAGAGTGTGCAGAAACACATATAACGAGACTAGATGGTTCACAAACAAGGCGGCAAATACAATGCCAGTCCAGGCAGTCCACACTGTGTATGGAGTTAAACAAAGGGTCGTCAACAATTCTTACCCGAGGGTCAATCAAATCAGTATTGAGATTGAGATATATGGACTATATTACCAAATTTTGGAAGGGTTCAGTAAAAAATAGTCTTCAAATATGAGGAGAGTTATTAAGTTTTCAGTAATGGCTTTTAAGAGTCATGCTATTCTTTTTACTCTCATATTGATTTTGGATTTCATGCACTTCTATAATGAACCGAGTTCTTTGTTTCACTTTGAGGTCATTCAATTCCCTAAAATTTGGGAAAAATAGAGTTGAGTTGCTGAAAAACTTTTCCACATTTTCTTGTAACAAATTGCATTAAATTGACCTGTAAAACCTGGATAAATCCGTGAGTCATGAGCCTATTTATGAAACTATACAGTTCGTTTAAGCTTTAAACGAATAACTTTGAAGAAAAATATATCAAGTTTCTCACTTTTCTGAAATGTAAAAACCAATTGTGGATTTGAAGACGGTATCCTGCGGGTTTACGTTGAAGATCCCTTGTAAGAATAAAATTCTGCTCTCGATTTTGACATTTAGCAAGGCTATCAAGACAATATGTCCGAATCATAACTATCTTTGAGAAAGTAAGACTCAAAATTTTATTTCATTAGGTGAGATAAAAATATAATCTCAAAGAAAACCGGTTCTTGATTTATTACAATTGGGTTCCGCTACAAAAAAAAAAACCCTAACTGTTTAAACTGAAAAAGAAAGAACTAAAGAACTGCACTGTACTTGAAATCGACTTCAAACTATAGAAAGTATCTCACATGGAGTTTTTAAGAGTTTGTATTACCTTATTATTTACTATCAGACATTCTTTCAAAATTTGATAACTACTGTAAATAACAGTCAAACAATCGATATTGCTATATTTGGACCTTATCAATTATTTATTTACGTAAGGTGGGTTTTACCCTAGTTAACCCTTTAAGTTTTCTTCCGTAATCGTAATGGCAGGTACTGCTGTACAGTGTTGATAATCTGTAGTGAGTGTCCCTTTCCGTGATAGACTTAATAATAGTTTTTACTTACTAATATACTCGATACAAGTACTTTAGAACTATTTTCTGATTCATTTATATTAACTTTAAAGTTAACAATGTGAAATATTTCATTTCAATCTTTTGGTTAAAGGACAGATATCAGATGCAAGATACCCCTTATAGTAGTGTAATAAAATATAAACATTCCTGTTTAAAAATAACTATAGAGCCATTAAATACTTTCTTAAAATAATTTTGTCTACAAGTCTGTAGAGCTTTCCATATAATTTGATTTTTACCATCTTTGGACTAAAAACTATTTTCTACTCTTTCTTAAGAGATTTAGATTATAAATTCTTATAAAATCAATGAAATACTTCATGTTTTTAACATAGATAAATATATGTACATCGTTTGAGCAATATAATACAAAACCACACAAACAATGAACAAGTTGGATTCCATTAAAACAGTTCAAAGAATGAATCAGAAGCAAAGTTGATACAAAACACAAATGGAGCAATTTTGAAACATACAAAGATTCATGATTGATTTTCAATTTGTAAATATGATAAATCGTTAATAATGTGATGAGTTTCAATCAACTTTGATGCTACACATATTATATACAGCTAGCATATTTTAGAATATACATTATACACATCATTAGTACAAGCAAAATATATCTAGTCTTTTTAGATATAGCGCTCAAAATAGAAACTTGAACGAAATCCCCTTTTACCTCAACATTTACACATTCGAACGCTTTTCAAACATTGGACCACAGTTAAATTGTTTTGCCTGAATAATTATAAGGACCAAGTTGTTTAAGCTGCTTATTTATTTTTGATTTTCTAAAATTCTTCACTGTCACATAATTTTTTTTTGGTGTAAGGCATTTAATTTAGACTCGTGTTAATAATTTTAAAAACAGCTATAAAGGCGAAACTAAAAGTATTAGTGTACATTTTTCTTTTGGTTGTCAATTTAAAACCACTAATTTACTGTAACGAGTATCCATTACTAAATCCATCCATTACGACCATCCATCTATTACTTATCCATTACGAGTATCCATTTTGTAATATCCATTACAAAATTTTGCTACAGTTACACCATTAATACTAATTGAAGCATTGTAAAAAAATGCTGAAAACTTGATCAACGAGGCAATTTTTAGTACCTTATTAAATAGTTGAAGTAAATGGTATCTGTGATCAATTGAAAAAGAGTGTAAAGGAAAGTAAACTGATACCTCCTTGTGTGAATGGTACTTAAAAAGTCACCCGCTCTTTTGTCAATTTTCGTTATAAATTCTTGGTTTGATTGAAAAGCGCACGAATGCTCTCATATATTTTTTTTTTTTTGCAAAAACAAGCAAATCTTTCAAAAAGATCAATAATTAACATAGGATAACAATAAAACTAAACAACCAACCAAAAATTTGAGGGGGAAAGCGGACCTAACGCAACAATAGGACTGTCAATTTCTCAAACTTTTAATTTATTTCGAATTCCTCTTAAACAGAATTCTTCTTGGAAATTCAAGGTATTTGTTACCCGTATTTAAAATCTTAAGAGGCCAATAATCTCTACTGTGAGTGATTGGGATCGAAGGGTTTATAAAAAGTTTAGTTTTCTGAGATTAAAAAAGAGAGTTAATCTCATGAGCTGTTTCATGCAACCCAGATGATTTGAAAACAATTTAAAATAACGATAATTTTAATATGCATTCATACTCATACTTTCTATGAGTTATTTTGGCCCATCATGCATAAACATTGGTCCTTTTAAACCCGTTAGGCTAGAGAAATGAGCTCCTAATAGAGATTAAGTACATTTGAATGTAATTTCACTATTTAGAAAAATCATTCCTTTTCGTCACTCCTCACAATGATGAGCCTACTAATTGATATTGTGACGTCATTAAGGGTCACGTAAGGCCCACTTTCATTGGTCGTTTCAAAAGCATTCCCCATCAATAACAGAGCAGAATTCTCAAATAGCAATACAGGGCGACACCTGGTGGAGGAAACAAGGTGGGGAAGGTAAGTGAAGAAGGACTTGCCCGGACTTAGATTTCTCAGATTTCCTTGCACAGGCAGATAGAGAAGATCATCCCAAAAATCTGGAATAAAATATTTATGGGCTTCAGAATCTAACAAGAGTCTGCGGTTCTCGTCAAGCCAATCCTTGTCATTAGTCAAATAAATTAAAAATGCGCTTTCTTTATTTTTTTTAGAACTTCAACCAATCACCGTACAGATGAGGATTGGCTTGACGAGGACTACAAAACTTTTCAGAATTATTAATATTATGTAAAATGCTTATGCGTGGCGCAAAAGGGGAGTGTATTTCCATTCTACCGTTATAGCAACGAGCAGTTTGTTTAAAAACAAAACGTGTTGGATTGTTTTGTTCCGAATTTTCCCGATTGCCGGTCGCCAATTTATAAAATTTGCTTTTTACAACGTTATAGGAATTTAATGTGACTAAACGTTGCTATTTTAATTTTTTAAAAAGATAGGTAAAATATACACGGATGGAACATTTTTAGACGTAAAAATAGCATGTTAGTCTTTTGGTGACCGGTGAAGTTTGCTTATAAAACGTGTCGGTTGTCTTGATTTCACCGATCGTATCTACCGTTTGAAAACGTTAAGGGTTAGGTAAATGTTACTTATTTATTGTGTAAGATAAAATTAGGTAAAATTTGTAAAAATGGGACATTTTTGGGGCGGAAAAATGACGGTGATCGGCGAAAGTTAGCAGGCGAACGAGAGTCGAGAGAGCTTGAGTCAAAAGTTCCACATATGACAAACAAAATAAATAGCTTAGGAGGTCATACAAAATGAATAGCGACCGGAAATATGCTAGACTAACGAGTTTAGTAACCGCTTAGCGAGCGGAGCGAGCAGGATTGCGAAGCAATCCCAAGGGAACTTACAGTTAGCATTAGTTTGCAGTTGAACATTAGCAATTCCCTGGGGTTGTCGAGCGATAGCGAGTCAGTCATACTCATGTTTTTGTAGGTAGGACATTTTCACCTGAAGTTTTTATAAGAAAAACAGAACGGATAATAACCAAATTGCTTAAAAAATGAATTCCAAATGAAAATTTACAGTTCACTGCACAGCGTCTTATGATATTTTAAAAAAATTTCAACTGAATTAAAAAGTTAGAGATGGTTGCTTATGGGATCACTGTAAAACCCGTTTTTCCTTTAGAGTAGTTAGTATACAGGAAAGTAAACTTTCGTGCGATATACTATTTGGTACGAAAGGGGCCATTTTTTCAGATTTGTACATTCATATCTCTGTATAGGTTGTACATTTTCAACAAGTTCATTATAGGAAAAACAAAAAGAATGATGATCCTGTTGTTTGAAAATCAATGCCAAGAGAATTTTTTCAGTTCACTACAGCTTTTCAAAACCTTTGTTTTAATTTTTCACTGAATTAAAAGTATGAAGATAGTCGCTTATGAATTACAGTAAAACCAGTTTTCCCCCCATAAAAAATAACATTACCTTATTTAAAAACTCTCATTTTTTCTATCTGTTATTATTTCTTCAATACAAAAATAGTACCATAAAAGTGTACTTCATGATTTCATGAACATTTTTCGTGCGATATAGTGTTAAAGATAGTTCTCACAATAATTTTTTAAGATAAGTCTTAAACTGTCCAAATGATATCTTTACTATCTACTACTGTTAGTATAAAATTCATTTTAAAAAGAAAAGTAGATAGTGAACAGAAAAACGAACTTTCTAACGTTCTTCTTAGAGACCTCATAAATCCATATAAAAATTTCGCTTATGAAAAGGATATCTCCTATGGAAATAGAGGGATGTGATCTATAATTTTGTAAATTTTATGAAAATTAAATAGTTCGCAAAAGATAACTTTTAAAATCACAAAGGAGAACATTAAATCGAAAAAATATTTTAACGCGATATCTATATAAAAGTATTCAAAAAATCTTTTTTTTTTAACTGGCTTAGACTTTCAAAGAAATTTTTGCATAATAAGTTAAGAAACCTGGTTAAAAACAATATCTTCCTTGTCTTTGAATTTTAAGGTCTAAAAGTTTCACGAATTTCTCCTTGTCTTTGAATTTTAAGGTCTAAAAGTTTCACGAATTTTGACATAACAAGCCTGCGCATTTTTGTCAGATTTCAGTCCAAAATTAGCCTTTAGTAAAAACTGAAATACTACTGTGGCAGACGTATTGATTTGACATTTATGTATGCTTCTCTCAATGAAAAAGGAATTGAAAATTAGATTTTTTAAGTTCTTTTCTAATTCTGTTGCCTATAATTATTTTAAGTAATCATAATAGTAATTAATTTGGAATTACGTTACACTCTGAAGTTTTTGATATCTCTATAAAATGAGTTTTTCCTTTATATAAAACAGTATGCAGGAAAATAACATTCATTACAATTAATCTATTTATAATTAATTCTTCAGATACAAGCATCATGTGTTTTTTTTATAGTTTCATGAAGAAGTTTTTATAGTTTCATATTTTAACTACTATTCATAAATAACCTTTAACGTAAAATACATTTTAAGAATGAGGGGTTTGATATTATGTTTTTAATCAAGTAGCAGGAGTAATTTCTAGTTTATTGTTCCATTACTAAATCTATATTATTTAAAATTATATATGAAAGGTACTATACAGGGTGTATCAAAATTCCGTTTCACGGCTTTTATTTGGAACCATTGTAGGTAGGTCTTTGGAGGTAAGGTGTACCCCTAGATAAGGGACTCACAGAACCCCTAGCGGGGATATAAGAAGATTAAGAAATAATTAAAACACTAAATGAGATGGAACAAAAACTTCACTGAGAACATTGTTTGCAATACATCACAACAAAAGCAGAGAAAAAAATTCACGAAAATATTCTGTGCTTTTGTCATGAATATAAACAATTTTCTCATTTAAGTTTCTGATATATCTCATTTAGATTTTTCATTAACTTTTTTATTTCGGCGATAGGAATGCTGTAAGCCGTCTCACTGGATTTAGCATAGTAACTTAAATAGGAGTGCACCTTACTTCCATGACCCTACGTGACGTTGGTTTTAAATAAAAGCCGTGGAACGGACTTCTGAAACACCCTGTATATAAAATATTACTAAAGAAAGAGGTTGGAAACAACTATTTTATAAAAGCTTTACCTCTAGTGCGGCCACAATACACCCAAGGCCAAGGAAAAGCATGCTCTCCTCTTTTAAGTACTCTTCTAATTTGTGCTTGCATCCCTGAAACAAAGAATGAATGAAGAGTACTTCGGAAAGCAAAGAAAAAATTTGTTCACTCTACTAAAGAACACAACATAGCATCCCCCATTGTTCGAGATGACAGCTCATTCAAGGGGTGTCAATGTGTTTCTATTCCTTCTTTCTTATTATGACCTCGGTAAGATGGTAAGATACTCGAAGTGGTTATGAATTAAAATACACATCCGTCAATCAAATACATAGTTCACATCATGGAGCTATGGTTCACAGGATGTAAACTCACTTTAAAGTTGAAAGTGTACTTTTGGTTATAAATTGGTTTGATTTCATTCAAAGCTAAGCAAAAATTAAAACTAGAGTACATTTGATAAATAATATTATGGTTTATATTATTAGCATCCATAAGATTATTTAATAATAGAATAAATGCATCTGTAATAATAGTTAAGTAAGTTAATAAGTAATAAGTAAGTAATAGTTAAGTAATAGTTAGTAAGAAGTTAATGTTTCAAGATGTCTATATAACTAATTGAAATGGTAGAGAATATGTCAGGTTTTGGTTTTAGCTAGATTTGGTTTCAGTTTTATGGGGCAGGAATCAAATGATATTAGTTTTAACTAGAGTTTGAATCAGACTTCAAGATCTGCCTTTTAAATGCAAATGCGGAACTGAGTGCTAGTGGTATAAAGTGCGTTTAGTAACCTAATGGTCCGCGGTTCGATTCCAGGCTGCTACTTTTGATTATTTTGCTTTAATTTAACTTGTAATTTTTCAAAAGTAGCGAGATTAGTTATACTTGAGTTGTTACTTTCGTGGAGTTAACCATCAGTGCCAATGCGGAACTTCCTACTTATTGTACGTAGTTTATAAGTTACTCGTACTACTTTCCTATATCTCTTCAATCACGGGCAATTAATACATCAATATTTGTTAAACACTGGGCAATCTCGCAAAAAATGGCATGTAACTGTGCCGTATCCAAGGGGGGTTGAGGGGTTCAGTCCTCTCCCCCACCCGAAGTTTTGACATCAATTTTTATACTGTTTCTCCTTTGAAAATCCTGCAACTTACTAGAAGCAATCTTCTTCGGGTGTAACCCAAAGGGTATCAAAAGGAGTTATAGCATTACTTTTGAGGGTTCAATTTCAAAACATTTTGGATGGGAAGAACCCCCAAACCCCCTCTAAAATTTTGACGTCTCTTATACAGTGTTTTTTTCCTTGAGATTCTGCTATAAGTACCCTCAAAGAGTTTCAAAATGAGATAATACACTTGTTTAAAGGGGCAAATTTCAAGTATGTTTCTGGAGGAGAACCCCCAGCCCCCTTCGAAATTTGGTGGTTTATTTATATTTTTTTAATTTCTAAATTCCCCGGTTAACAAGGAGCTGTTCTCTTCGGATGTAACCCAAAAGTTCCCAAAATGAGCTGAAACACTACTTTTATAGAGGCAAATTTTCAAACTTTTTCCATGTGCTACAAAGCTACATAATTCAAATACTACTTTTAAGTGATGTAAAACTTAACATTATAAATGTACTAGAAATAAAGTTGAGTCAAAACCTTTTCCGAAACAGAAGTCTGGTTACGGCTCTGGCAAACAAGCGAAAGAAAAGCTCCAAAAGCCGAGAACTTGGATACTTACGGTGTGGTGTCTATAGTGGTTGTTGGGCGCGTTCTGTTGGCACGCCGTCTCGTTCAGCGGGACAGGCTCGACATCCAGCTGGGCCTTGTTGCGGAGCACACAGCACGAGGGGCTCACGTTCTTCTCCATGTGGATCCTGCGCTTGTACTCGCTGTCCAGGTAGTCGCTGCCCCCTTCCACACCGCAGCACTCGAACTGCAACAGAGGAGGGCTCGTGAAATCGCATGCAGAGCTTTTCTGATGTGGTCTCTCAGCTACCCCAGCACTATATAGGAATGCTCGCTACAACTCTCAACTCTTCAGTGGTAGGGTACGTACTAGCTGATTTGCACGGGTGGAGGGTATTAACTTATTTTTTAAGGTTTTTTCTTGTTGCATGTCTAATTTTCCGTTTTACCAATTACGTATCACCCCTATGTTCCCGGCGCCTTTTTCCTCCCTATGTTCCCTGCTGTGTCTTTTAAATCACGGTGCTCCCGGTGTTCTCGGCATCTTTTCCATCTCGGTTCCATCGTAAGTAAAACTTAGAGCAAAAGAAAGATGAATCACATTGAAAGTAATCGTTGGTCTGATAACCAACCTCTATAAAAACTACTATGATATTCTCTGCACCCCTTTCTAGATACTATAATAAATTTAAATTTGGAAATTATTTTTGGGGAAAATCTTGATTAACGCCTTTTTTCATCTCACATGGAAGTTGATAACTAGTAGGTGCTTAAAAAACTGAACCTCATTTTTCATGACCTAAATATCAATATAGTAGGTACCTTGGTCTCTTATTTTTTACGAAGAAAAGTCTAAATTTAAAGATTTTAAACAAAAAAAGGTCTAAAATTTTATTAAAAAAGAGGGTTAATTTAATTGTTTTAAAGAGGTTTAATTAAATTAGTTGATCTCATTTCATGAAAGACAAATTTATGCTGATACTCTGCCCTTACTTTGATTTGAGCGACATCAATTGCTTGTGTAATGGGGGGGTCGATTCCGTACTTCGTCTTGAGAGTTTCTTTCAGCTTTACATCTAGGTTCTCAGTACCCTGAAAATAAAAAATACATGTAAAAGAAGCATTCAATCTAAGAAGTGAAAAAGCTCTTTGATGAAAGCGCTTTGATACACATTTAAATAAGTATTACTTTTATATAATTTATAACTTTGTCCAAAAATTAAGGGATAATTTTATTGACAAAATGACAAAAATCTTAGTTCCTTATCAATGAAATTCATATAATAGGATCTTCTACTAAGAGTAGAAATATGTGGTCCAGATCAAATTACCGTAACAATAACTTTTAAGGTGGGTACAGAGATGTCTTCCATTGATAATGGAGTTTCACACACATTCGAAATGGTAGTAGAAACGTTCATGTGAGAGTCCTTTAGCAAAATATTTCCAGTCATTTGTAAAGGATATAATATTCCTGAACTCCATGCATAATTTTTTTAAGTGCTTGGAATACCTTTACGTATGACTTTAGACAATATTAAGCTACATCTCTTCAACTTTCATTTTGGATGGATTTTATTAGCTCTTGAATCTTTAATTGGTGATAATCATATTTTTAAAACTCTCGATGTGTTTGTTTTGACTTATGTCTTGGGACCCTGAAAATTACATTACAGGAACAAACATTTGTGGTATTAATCCCAAAAAATCTAACTATCCTTAATATTTGGACACGTGAAAAGGTTACAGTATTGTGACATCAGCGGTTGCAAACCATGGCTCAATATGTATGCAATTATGATTGTAAAAAGTAAATTTAGCTTATGATTGTGTTTAGGATGTTCTTTACTTTTAAGGCCTTTGGTGCATTTGAAGAGGAAAAAAAAAGAAATTTCTTCACCTTTTCTTGGAAGACGACGGCAAGAACACCAACAGCGAGTTCACAGGCGAGGATAATGAACAGGAATATGAAGTACTGAAAAAAAAATAACGGTTACTTTTCTCCCAGCAAAGCAAAAGTAGCAAGATCTTCATAAAAGGCTTTGGGATAAAACTGTATTTTCTCTTATGTAAGCCAAAATGTCTTTAATTGTGATTGCATAAAAAAGTAAAAGCTGAATCTTGCCCTTAAGTGAAGGAAGGAGGATCCTTACCGCCACCAGCATGCACTTGTTCTCCTGCATGGCCCCACAGCAACCGAAGAAACCTACGATGAAGACCAGGCCGCCGATGCCGATGAAAGCGAAGGCCAAGTACTGCAGGTGAGCGTAGTGCTCGTCCACCTGCAGAAGTCGGAAGAGCGCCGTCTTCTCTTCCTCGATCAGCATGTAGATGCCGAACGCGATCAGCAGGCAGCCCGACAGCTGGAACAAGAGAATTCAAATGATGGGCAAAGTGATGAAGCGGCCATTATTAATAATGCCCGGACAGTACTGCCAGGGAATTATTAATAATAATGCCGTAACTTATCACATTGTCCGTAACATATAAATACCGACTGAAACTGGATTTAGAATTTTCGTAAAAGCACTTTTTTTTTCACAAACTCTACTAAATTTCCAAGTCTCCATTTCGTGGCTATATACTTCTTTTTCGATGGATCAAAACGTGACTACATAAATATAAAGTTGATGCTTTTTAGCATTTTAAATTGAGGAATAAATTGTTCGAGATTATAATTTTATGGCTTGATCTACGAAGAAACCAGAGGAGTTCTCAAAGTTTTCCTTGAGAACATGATCCGTGATGCTGTAACTTACACCGAGCACGCCAAGAGAAAGACCGTCACTGCCATGAACGTCGTCTATGCTCTGAAAAGGCAATGACGTACCCTCTACGGTTTCGGAGGTTAAATTAAATTATCCATTAATAATATTTAAATTTTTTTTATTACCTCTAAACTTTAAAATTAACTTACTATAGCAATTAATGGTAATCAAATATAAAAAAGGTAAATTCAAAGACACTGTTTCTCTTCGCCTTTATATACCAAAATATTATTTAAGATGGTCAAAACTTATAGCTTATGCAATAAATCTTTCATTTCAGTCAGTATTTCAATGTTTATATCAAAAGGTATATAGCATTGAAAAGCTACTTTGAATGTCTAATGAGAAGACAAAGTGTCTCATGCCAATTACTACCTACCCAAAAAATGAGGTTGAAAGTAATGAGAACCCCCTTGGCGCACTTGGCGCCACAGCTGAGCGCCATCTTGACTTCGCTCGTCTAAAAACCTGAAAAAAAAGCATATTTAATATAAACTCCCGACTAGAACAGAAACGAATAAATATATTTTTTCAGCCTTTAAACATACCAAACTTTTTATGAGAGTTCTAAAAATCAAAACCCACCAAAAAGTAATCATTCATTGGAATCAGTTGCTAAAGAGGCGTTTATTAATTAAATCAACTCAAAACAGGGGGAATCATAAAATCTTACATACGTGGAAAGGGATATCAGTAAAATTCTCCACTTAATTTTTTATTCAGAGAATATAAAATTCATTCTTCTGTTATAGTTTTAATAAAAGTAAAAGAATAGACGAACCTGTGGATTTTTTTTTGGAATTAAATACTTTAAAAATTACAAAAATACTGGAAATAATAACAATACATTTTAATTACTATAATTCTATAGAAGTATTAACGCCTAGGTAAAGAGTTAAACGTATAAATGTTATGGGCAAAGTGATTAATCGGGCATTATTAATAATGCCCGAAGTGGAGGCGGGCAAAGTGATAAATTTCATTCATAAATTCCAATGAATTTATCACATTGCCCGTAACATAAACACTAAATGAGCATATAAAAGAAATTGAATTACTTAAAATTTACAGATAAACCTGCCGTGAGGGGGAGGGGATAAGACACCCACATCTCACTAAATCTCACCAAGGGGAAGGAGGGGATCCAAATAGAGAAGCTAATAAAATCCTTAACTATTCGCATCAAAGGTTTTCCTTCATTGATTTAATCTCTTTAATAAAAAAATATTCATAGGATTTTTTTTTCTTTGACGAATGAATCTTGGAAACTCTTTGCCTTTATTTCTTAAATGACGCCTCTTCCCGGCACAGCCGGGAGCACTTAGGAACTAATCGGGGAGGCGGCACTTAAGGGTCTTTTCCTGCCGAACAAAAGGGAGGATGGAGGAGCAGTCCGGAAATATTTCTTTCTCGGCGACGATCAATTCTCGATGCATTCTCTTTTAGTCGGGGTAAAACAAATCGCTGGGTGTTTTCGTCGGGAAAGAAATGGGATATTTTGAGATTGAGTTGCGGGACGCTTTTTCTCAAAGGCTATTATAAGATTTTTACAATTAAAAACATTGAATAGTAAACTATTTGTCTTAAACTGTGAATATAAAGCGAGGAAAAGTATACTCCCAATAGCTCAAAAAGACGTAAAAAAAGTTAAGGCGGTGGAATTTTCGAGTTATAAAAGATGAAAATCTTAATATAAATTGCCGAAAGAAAATTTTTTGAAAACTTTTTAGTTTCAATGATTTTTTAAGGTTTTCATTACTGTAATAAAAACTTTGAGTACATTAATTAAAATAGTACACGAGACTACTAGGGTTCCGTGAAAAGATTATATTTCTCCCCAAAGGGTGGGTGCCTCGACTTGGGAAAAGTTTGGGAACCCCTGGCTTTAACAGATTTAACCCTCCTTAAGCCAAAGTCACCCTATCAAAAATCATTGCATCTCAACGGGAGGGAATTGAGCAACAGCCCAGCGGGAAACATCGCCTTTGTCAGACGAAATGAAAGGGACAGGAAGGCCAAGGTCTGTCACATTAAATTCTTGCAAGGGATATTTTTAAATGAAACTCTTGGATACGCACTGCAATAAGAGAATTTTCTAAATTGTCGTGTCAACAAAGGAAACAAACGAAAGCACATTTTCAATATGAATGGTATAAGTTAATTTTTGCAGAGGAATCATTTTTTGACAGACTTTTATTAATATAGTAGGTATGATTTTGAAAAGTACTAAATAATGTATTCGTGAATTCCATTATAGAATGTAGAATTTTTTAGAGTTTATTTTTGACAATCTTTTAAAAACGTTGCTTGAAATATTTCTATAACTTTCATTCGTATTAAACCCTATTATTCTTATTTGAAAAGCTACCCAGAGAATTTTCTCAAACTAACTCATGGTAAATAAGAAAATGCATTAATTTTATTAATATTTATTGTGATAATTATTTATTCTGGACTTCTATTTTTGTTGATTATGTACGAAACCAAAAATTCTCATGTAATTTTTTTCTCTTTTTTTTTCAAACTCAACACTGCATACAATTCAAAATAAAAATTTTACTTTGATTTACCTGGATAGAATGAGCGAGTTTACATTGAAAGCACTTAAAATATCTTCGTTTAGTAATTTGAAAGAACCCATAGAATATGGTATGAATTGAATAGCTGGTCAAAATCCTAGATACCTTGAAACTGAGCCATTTATACGAAAAAAAACCCTTATGGTTCAGGTATTTTTTAAAAAATAATTTGATACCGCTCTTTTATGCGAGAAGGGAAAAGAAGCCCTATAAAACAGTAGCAGAGAACTTACATATCTTATCAGTAAACAAACAGATGAGCCCTATTTTATCGTTCTTTAGAAACGTAACTGCAAACCACGTAGTCTTCTTTAAAATGGCGGAGTATACAGACACAACTTCTACTTGATAATAATGACTGAACCACTGCAGTTCAATCATTATCTAGTACCCAGGGATAGAAGCAGAACAGTGTAATTATTTTCAGGAAATATGAGTCTCCTCTTTTTCGTTCTGAATATCTGATGGTAAAAGGTTATTTGTTACTTCTAACCGTATAGAAAACGAGGCGTTATTTATAAGGGGGCGTTCTGGGCTAGTAGGGTGTGTCCGCCATTATCACGTCTTTCTCCACAACACGCAACAGTTAGGTGACTCATTTGACCACCAGTTGGGGATACATTCTGAATCCCTCGAATCAACAATGAGTGTTAGGTATATAGGTAATAAAAATGATACAATGGCTATCGTGATTATCATAAGCTACTGACGGATTTAGCTCAACATGAAAAGCAATGGCGAGGAATTTAGGGGGAACATAAAGTCAACGAAAAAAAATGTTTTGGTCACACAAAGGCTATGACATTGCCACGGCTTACTAGATACTAGTATACAGGCTAGCTGAGGTACAGAAATCATTAAAAATGTAGATGGCAATAGCTGACATCTGGCAATTCGATATCTATATACAATACGTATGGTACGTTACAGGTGGGGGTTATGGGGAGATCGTAGGGGGGAAAGTTGCCAAATGGTTTTCATTATTCAAAACTCGACTAGCCTGTATAGTATCTAGTAAGCCGTGACATTGCTTTGAAATAGAACTTGAATTGGTTCAATTATGAAAAGGGGCAGGTTTGTGCAAAATTTTGTGATGGTAATTATATTATTACTAATAAATGAGAAAAAGGATGTGGGCAAATAGGGAGTTACAATAAAAAGCTGCAGTTAAACTTAATTTTTATTAGACACTTAAATTCGTGTGTATAAAAGGAAGTAATATTGATGGAAGAAAAGTAAAGATTTGCAAATTTATAATCGAAAGCCTTTTGCCGAAAGACTGTCAGACTTTTGAGATACATGATTATTTTAACACTGTGATGTGTGATATGAAGACAAACATATTTGAAATAGAAAAAATAAATAAAGTAGAGTAAATTTCAATTTACTTTCAAAAGGTTTCGTGTAATTCTATGAATTGTTTGTGAATTCGATACTTTTAGTAGGAAATTCTTAAACATTTCCTTGTCGTTACTGAAAAAGTCGTAAAAAATATAATTTTTAATAAAAGTCTAAAGTTGTTTTCTTCTGGTTATAGATTTTGCTGAAAACATGTTGGAAGTATTTCAGGAATTTCTCCTGTATTTTAATCCGTACCTTTTAATTAAGAATGAAATGAAGAGTGAAAAATTATTGTGTTAAACAGATTGATTTATATTTACCATACGATTGTAGGAGAATGTCTCCCACAAAAAAAATATAATTAATTCCCTTCCCATTTCAGTATTTTTAGTATGAAAAAACCTTCACACATCCAAACAAGTAGTGTTCTGCAACTAGTGGTCAAAAAGTAGTTAACTACCAACTACTAACTAGTCTGGGAAAATCTAGTTGCAACTAGTAGTTAACTATTTTTTCCTGGGACTAGTTGCAACTAGTAGTTAACTATTTTCCAAAGTAGTTAACTACTAGTTAACTAGTATATTTAATTTCATAACCTATATTTTGCCCAAATTCTAATACCCCCATCTGTCTTATGTACATCACAAAAAACTTTCGCTCAAAACGGGCCTTTATTTCTGGTTATGGTATTTGAGTACTCTACCATGACATTGTAGTTATAAATAGCAGTGTAATTTTTTGTATTAAACAAAATTTTTTTTAAACTAGTTGAAAATTTGAAAGTAGTTTCAACTAGTAGTTATTAAAAAAAGTAGTTCAACTAGTAGTTAAACTAGTTTAAACCAAAAGTAGTTAAACTAGTAGTTAACTACTAGTTGATCGGTAGTTAACTACTAGTTGCAACTAGTTCTAGTTAACTAGTGCCGAACACTACAAACAAGCACAAAGAAAATTGAACCCCGCTCCCTCCTTGTCCTGTCCACAATAAATATGATCTTTGATTAAGAGAAGGACGCCAACGGCTATCAGAGTACTCAACACACACACCGGACTATGAAAACTATTAACCCTCGACTAATGACGACGCCAGAGTGTAACAGATGGAAACGAGAGAAAGAAAGAAAAAAAAAGAGCGGCCCGTGGATACAACGTGTCGCGATTCAAAAATAGCTGCGATGCTAATTGCGTGGGCATTGCGGCTGCGCATCTCTCGGTCAAGGCCTCCATCGATCCTCCTCCACTGAGGAGGAGAGGGATGCGGAGGATCGATCCCGAGCATCCCTCCACCGTAGAGGCAGTATGCCACAGAGAGAGCTTTGAGCGTCTTCTCGCAAAGCAATTGTGCGTGACTGTTTCGGGTCAGATCATGAGGATAATAGAAATCGAAAAAAACATGTGGTATGCATTGTGATAGGGGCCCTGGGATCTCATCTACTACTTATGAAACTCACGCCTCTTTTGTCACCTCGCGAGAGGCGGAGAGAATGAAGCTTGATTCTCTAATGACTTTCGAAACGACAGATTGAGTGAACACGTTACATCCAATCACAGCTGATGACCACCAAATTGGTGCAATCACAGCTGTGATTGACATTTGCAGTGCTGCTCTCTACCATAAGATGGGATTTGAAAATAGCCGATTTGGACCCTCTGTTTGGCTTTTCGTCTGTGGTTAAGGCTTAGGGATCGAAGGGTCACGGGTTCGATTCCGGATGCTGTTAGGGCCTAGTTAGACTTTTTGCAACCATTGATTTTATTGGTCAAAAGAAGTCCCAGGGGGCAAGAGGGTAGGTAGCAGAACACAAAGGAAAGGGTGGGGAGCTCTTTGGGTAGTTCGCTTTGTCTCCAAACTCCCGTGTGAGAGGGCTTTCGCATTATGGGCTAATTGACGGAGTTAGCCAGAAAATCTATGGTTGTAAAAGATTAGCTTGGCCCTAAAAAGACCCACCGAGAATATGCGGAGTACGTGCTCGTTAAAGAACCATTTCCACTTTCACGTTTGTTTGCGGCACGGCGATCTGGCAAAACCAGTGGACGGGTCCCAGAATGACGTCATTATGTTCAAGAACTTCAACCAAATGCATAACTGGACGAGAAGGCATTCATTCTGTCTCCTTAAGTATACATCCGGGGTCTATCCGAAAACCCGTACGGCAAACGCAAAAGTGGAAACAGTTATTAAATATGCGGATCCGAAAATTCTGTGGTCGGTCGTTGAGCAGTTTTTTACTGTGGGTCCAGGTCACTGGAAACTTTTTGCTCCCCTTCAAACACTTGGCTAAATTGTGGAAGTGGTGAAAGATGGTGACACCATCTATCCCCACCCACTGCTTTTGACCGCGGTGTTGCCCTACCCAAGCTCTCTCTTCCTGTATTCCCCCCATGCTCATAACAAACTGAGCAGCGGGTGAAGATGGAAATGAGAGTGTATGAAAATGCGATCGGGAGCATTTGCGGAATAAATTAACCAATGTTTTTAAATGAAGGGTTTGAGGGTTTTTGAAAGGAATTTGATGAGGCTCAAGGGGCAAGTGGCGAATTAAGAAACGATGGAGGTTGTTGCTAATGCGATAAAATTTCGTTAGTCTCTGTATTACATTATTTCCCAGAAATAGGAAGAGATCATTTTTATCAGCTTTGCCCACTAAGCTAACCAGTTTATTTATTTAAATAGTAGAAAGAACACAGTTTTTTATTATTATTTAATAATCTCATTACTGTAGTTTCTTCTAAAAGAACTGTGATTTAAAAGTAATTACAGAATAAAAAATTTTCAATCAAGTTAACTTTGAAGTTTCTATTTAATTAATTATTATTTATTATTAACTGTTATTCAAATCATTAATTTTGTTAATGATTTAAATAACACTTGAGAAGTATACTGCCGTCCTAAGCTAGAACGTCGTAAGTCCATTTTTTCACTTTTTTAGATAAGGACGTGGTCTTGTAGATCTCGGTCACGCGCATCTTTTGAGCTAGTCTAGAAAGTCCTATGCCCATGAGGAACTAATAAAAATTTACTTTGTCCTATGTCCATTTCACCAGAATTGCTGGTCATCCTAAGCTAATGTCCTATGTCCATGAAATTCAGGGACATAGGACTTTCTAGCTTAGTAGAAGTGACAAGAGTTCGTAAATCAGCCAAGTCTAAATTTAAATTATAATATTATAGTAACTTAAATTGCATAAATAACTTATTCGTTGCACTTATACTTATTATTGCATAATTAACTTAATGTTGATAAAGTTGTGAATTTAAAAAATTCGAAAACACCCCTCAAGCTAACTAAGGATCTCAAGTGACCTAGTATTTGCTAATTTACTTGTTTGTGATACCTACAATTTGTAGCGACTGAAATGCTGTTGTAAGGCTTGAAGGAAGAAATATTACAATTACAAATAATATTTAGTGTTAATCTAACAATCATGCAATCCTAATGTTTGATAACACTTTTTTTCCTAAACTTGAGATATTTCATTGTATTGGGAGTAACAAAAAGATTCAAAATGACTGGAATTGTTTTATGCTAAACAATGCAATCTTCATGTTAATAAAGAATATTGTTACTAAACTTGTGACACTTCATTGTATTCACAGCGAACCCCCTGAAACTGACTCACTGAGAAGTGCTATATGGACATAGGACATTTTAGCCTAGCTTCAAATAGAATCACGCTGTCCTATCTGCATGTTACTAAGCTAGAACGTCCTATGTCCATCCATTAGGCAATAACAACTAAGTGTCACCCACACATGAGGTTTTAAACGATTGGTGACGCAATGGCAAGGTGTGGTGATAGATTCGGAAGAAGATGGTGAAAGAAGCATTCCGCTACCTTCAGCGAGATGGATGGCAGAGTACTTGGTATAAAAACTCGATTATCTCAAAATGTGAAAAATGGACTTAGGACATTCTTGCTTATGACGGCAGTATATATGTTATGGGCAAAGTGATTAATCGGGCATTATTAATAATGCCCGAAGTGGAGGCGGGCAAAGTGATTCATAAATTTCACTGAATTTATCACATTGCCCGGGCATTATTAATAATGCCCGGATTTATCACATTGCCCGTAACATATACATTGTTCAAATATAGAGTTTTAGTTGAAATATTTTAGAAAAAATAATAATGTTTTGTTAAAAGAGTTTGAATAAGTTTGGATAAAAGTAATTAAATAGTAATAAGAACTAATACTATAATAGAATAGATAATATAATAATAGAATAGAATAAGAATTCGCAGATGAACATCGTACCAAAATGTTAGACTCTATATAAATGGGTATAAACTTAACGACAGAAACATTTAAACTGTTGATAATACCATTTTTAGATAAAGTTTTACAAGAGTAATAAATCGACACAATGCATGTGGCACATTTAAAACTTTATAAAATTTTTCAAGTAAACCTTAAGGGTTATTTCAAAAAGTATTCAACAATTTTCATAGAAAAATCTTCAACATTACCATTACTCACAAAAGAAGAAAGGAAAGAAAATGTGCATGCCCGCCAAGGTTTAAGCTTACGAAAAAAAACCTTTAGCAAAAAAGCTAAAATGGGTAAAAAAAAGCTTTAGCAAAATGCTAAAATAATACATTGGTTAGATTAGATACGTCTGTATTTTAGCTAGAAAAATATAATTGATAGACTACAAAAAAAACTCAATGCTAAATATTTTTATGAAATCTTTATGTTTGTGAAATCTTTAGATTTAAACAAATTTAAGTATTTATAACGTTTTGAGTTTTCATCGCATTTTTGTAAAAATGGTCCATAATACTTTACCATTCTAAAAAAGGGGGTTTCTTTCGCACTTTGCGAAAAAAAAGCTACCACAGCGGAATCCTTGGTGCAAAAAAAAATAGAAACTTCAATATCAGATAACGTAATTTTGGAATGATCCCCCAAATCGAACTTTAGAAGTCTTTCCCCACAGCTATCGTAACGATAAGATAGAAAACAAAAGGGTTCTAAAATAAAAATAAATGTAAAAAAAAAACAACCCAAGGGATTCCTGACCCTATGAAAAGAACATGGACACAATGTAGTTCTCATTCCCTCCGTGTTATTTCGATCAGAAAAATGGTTAAAGTGGAACAATGTCTGAAAGATAGAGAGAAAATTTATTGTTTGGACAAGCTAGTTACTCTCAGACGTGATACCTGAAATAAATATCAGAGGTAGGGTGTTGAGATCTTTCTTGATTGATTGCCTCTTAAACAATATATAGACTTGTATGAATTCCACAAACGCTAAAAAAGTAATGTTGGCTCTCTCTCTCTCTCATAGGAGAAAAGAAAGAAAATGGGCATGCCTGCAAAGGTTTAAGCTTGCGAAAAAAAATTCTTTAGAAAAAAAAGCTAAAATGGGTAAAAAAAGCTTTAGCAAAATGCTAAAATAACACATTGATTAGATAAGTCTGTATTTTAGCTAGAAAAATAATCTAATTTATAGAAACTACACAAAAAACAAACTCAATGCTAAATATTTCTATGAAATCTTTATGTTTGTAAAATCTTTAGATTTAAACAAATTTAAGTATTTATAACGTTTTGATTTTTCATTCACATTTTTGTGAAAATGATCCAAAATATTTTACCATTCTGAAGGATTTCTTTCCCACTTTGCGAAAAAAAAAGGCACCACAGCGGAATCCCTGGTGCAAAAAATGTAGAAACTTCAATATCAGATAACGTAATTTCGAAATGACCCCCCAAACCGAACTTTATAAGTCTTTCCTCACAGCTATCGTAACGATAAGATAGAAAACAAAAGGGTTCTAAAATAAAAATCAATGTAAAAACAACAACACAAGGGATTCCTGACCCGATGAAAAGAACATGGACACAATGTAGTTCTCATTCTCTCCGTGGTATTTCGATCAGAAAAATTGTTACAGTGGAACAATGTCTGAAAGATAGAGAGAGAGAATTTATTGTTCGGAGAAGCTAGTTACTCTCAGACGTGATACCTGAAATAAATATCAGAGGTATGGTGTTGAGATCTTTCTTGTTTGATTACCTCTTAAACAATATGTGATAAATAATCCGGGCATTATTAATAATGCCCGGGCAATGTGATAAATTCAGTGGAATTTATGAATGAAATTTATCACTTTGCCCACCTCCACTTCGGGTATTATTAATAATGCCCGATTAATCACTTTACCCATAACATATAGACTTGTAAGAATTCCACAAACGCTAAAAAAGTAATGTTGGTTCAAAGTTACACAGATGTCAAAGAAATTAAAAAGATGATTAAATACTATAGCCCAGTAATTTTAGGCGAAAAAAGGGGTCGATAGCTAAATAATTTATAATTAGCTGAAAATTTCAGGATAAGCTCTCTATGATGTGTACAACCCACCCTGAAAAGTCCCCAAAGATCCTCCATCGGCGTCATTCCAAAATGGCGGATCAAAGATGGCCGCCCAGCATTTTTGCCGATATTTTCGCTCATATCTAAGTCAAAAATTAATATTTTTTAGTTCTGTAAACGGATTTATACTCAGGATAGATGTCGTTTTCGAATAAAATTTACAGTTTTGCGATAGAAATAAAATAAATGGAGTGTGAAGGGATTTTATTCATGCCAAACTGCAAAACTTTCATTGTTATAATGGTATACAATAGTAATACAGTTATATGGCGTGCTTTGCCATATAACTGTATACTATTAGAAAAATCGATCTGAAAAATACGATTGTTTTTAGTATTCCCATTATTCATGATTATTTTGAAAAAAAAATTTGAAATCTGCTGAAAATTGACAG
Organism: Tetragnatha montana; assembly: GCA_963680715.1. Classification (NCBI taxonomy): domain Eukaryota; kingdom Metazoa; phylum Arthropoda; class Arachnida; order Araneae; family Tetragnathidae; genus Tetragnatha; species Tetragnatha montana. Next base: position 18,912,117 of record OY796685.1, read on the forward strand.
AGATATTCAATTTTTAGTAAAGTGTTGTGGTACGGATGGTATTGGGTAGTATACGTTAGGAGTGGGTTTCGCACTTGATTAATAATTGTTTTTTGGCCATTATCTTTAATAGCTTAGTTAATACCGTTGTAACGTAAAGAAATCATTATGGTGCATTAAAATTTTCTTATTATCAAATTTCTTATTATTATAATTATCAAAAAGTTCATTAAAATTAATAAGGTCTTTTGGACCGATTCTATATTTCGGACCCTATATTATAGAGTCACTGTTTTTTTTTGCGTCCTCAAACAACTATTAGAGAACACAAGTGCTACGACATCTCTAAAATTCAAAACACTCTTGGCCCAATAAAAGATTCAATTATCTTCCTACATGCAGCTTCTGGATGCGATTCCACCTCAGCAATTTTTAGAAAAGGGAAATCTTCAGCTTTCAAATTGATAAAGAAAAATCAAAATTAAATGTTTGTGTAAGAAAATTTATGCACCATAATGATTTCTTTACGTTACAACGGTATTAACTAAGCTATTAAAGATAATGGCCAAAAAACAATTATTAATAAAGTGCGAAACCCACTCCTTACGTATACTACCCAATACCATCCGTACCACAACACTTTACTAAAAATTGAATATCTCTGTCAATTTTCAGCGGATTTCAAAATTTTTTTTATCAAAATAATTCTGAATAATGGAACTACTAAAAACAATCGTATTTTTCCGATCAATTTTTTTAATAGTATACAGTTATATGGCAAAGCACGCTATATAACTGTATACTATTGTATACCATTGTAACAATGAAAATTTTGCAGTTTGGCATGAATAAAATCCCTTCACACTCCATTTATTATATTTTTATTGCAAAACTGTGAATTTCATTCGAAAACGGCATCTATCCCGAGTATAAATCCGTTTACAGAACTAAAAAGTATTAATTTTTGACTTAGATATGAGCGAAAATATTGGCAAAAATGCTAGGCGGCCATCTTTGATCCGCCATTTTGGAATGACGCCGATGGAGGATCTTTGGGGACTTTTCAGGGTGGGTTGTACACATCATAGAGAGCTTATCCTGAAATTTTCAGCTAATTATAAATTATTTAGCTATCAAACCCTAAAATTACTGGGCTACTATAATTTTAATATTAAATCAATTTTGATCCTACAATATATGTTGTGGTATTATCAAGATAATCAACTTCCAGTATATCTAATGCATGTATGGAATGTAGGTGAATTTTTCCAAACTAATCATATTAAAATTTTAACAACTCAATCCTTCGACAAGTGTGTCTCAGAGAATCATCCAACATGACAAATGATCTCTTTGTAGTAGACAAAGATACGCTGTTTGACAGTTTTTCACGAAACTAAAGGGTTTATGAGTATTTTGAAAAACAAATGATAAAGCATGATAAACTATTATGACTGAAGTTAATAAAAGAGAGACAATAAAACTGAAAGATATGAAAGTGTTATGGTTCAAATATGTACTTAACCTCGACAAAAATAAATCTAAAGATTCCGTGACAAAGTAAACGGAAAATGAAATCGATTCTCTCAGCAGAAAATATCTTGCCGAGTTCTCTGATTTGTTTGATAAAGGAGCAATGACCTTGCTAGCGTTTAGCATGTTGAAGGGAAATGGCTATTTCTTTAAAAAATGTAATCAATATTAGAGAAATTGATACCTACGGTTTGAAAGCGAGTTGTTTTGAGAACCTCTCCTTTCAAAAATTAATTAGCCTATAAAATTACCTTACCTTTGATTTATATTTAGGATACCTATTCAGCATTGAAGAAATTTTTTTGCCTATTCAGTAGTAATTATCAAAAGACTTAAATTTAAATTTAAATTTGATGTTTTCAAGATGCCTTCATTTTTTCGTGACATAGGTTAACTATATTATTTTTTTAATATTTACTTCACATAATTTTATGCATACTAAAAGAGCTTAATCCTATTCATTTGGAAATAAAATATTAACTTTGAATATATAAGTATTTTTAAAGGATGTAATCTGGTAATCTTTTAAACTGTTCATTTCACTAACATTTTACGTAATACTAAAAAAAGTCACGAAATGTGAATTACAAACTCATATCATTACAATACCATCCTACAGATACCTACATGCTGGCAAAAGCATTTCCGATCTTAATAACTAATCAAAAAACATATTCTATCCTACATATTTTAATTCAAGAATCAAATGAGTCAAGTAAAGATAAAAAAATACCTAGAAAGTACCCTAAAAAGTTTAAGTAAGGAAATTTCTTTCAATTAAATGATAAGTTATAAACTTATTGAAACTTCCTCAAAATAAAATAATTATTTTCCCTTACTTTCTCAGAAGCGGACGGGACTGTTTATATGGACGTTACCTATTCTGACAGAATCAAATATGAGAGCCATAAAAAATTAATTTTTTCCTTCTCCTTAGCGATTAATACGTTTTTCCCTTAATGTTTTTATGTTATTTCTTGTTTGTCTGTAAGTTATAATACAGATTTTGTGTAGTATTAAAAAGTAGTCGAGGTTTGCTCAGAATATACAACTTTCCAGAGTCCCTTTCATGTCAAACCCAGTATTACCACAGAATATAGATTTTTAACTATTCTCTACGGGTGTGACATTCGACTGCGGCAGTTGGTGTTCCATTCACGTCCTGTGTTCGGCGCTCGACCGTGATTTGCGTGACGCACGCACCCCGCCCACTGGGGGCAAATTATACCCTCTGACCATGAAGGAACTTTTGGAAGCAAAGAAAGAACCCGAACACTTTTTTTTATTGATTTTTGTGTATGACCATTTTTAATGAGAACTTACTCTTTTACGATGAATTATAAATGTCTCGAAAACCTTGACATTCGATAAAAAGTTCTTCATATTATGCAGTCTTCAAATCTTAATTTTTATCTTTGAGTCAAAGACAATCGATTGACAATAAAATCTAGTATCGTTTTGAAGTAAATAATAAGATTTTGTTGCAATCCAACCCATTAAAAGAAATTCTTCGGAGTTTCCAATAATTTCTCTCTATTTAGACATTCTTAGATTACAACGGATTTCTCTAGTGCTACTATTTTAGTTTTCTTATATAGAGGGTTTTTTCCACAGATGATCAGTTATTACAAATATACATCATCCAAAACCTTAACGAGTAAATGAATCGTCAGTTTGAAAAAGGGAATAACTACAAAAACCAAGTTTTGAGAAAATTGAGAAAAAAAAACTGTATAATAACTGTATAATAAACTGTTATAAGTAATGAAATTTTGGTTGCACAACCACCAAATTTTTACTGAAAATTCAGGACCCTATTTAGAAAACAGAGAAATCATCGAAACAAATATAAATACATTCAAAAATATTTTACAGTTGAAAAAAGTTGTTGGACTTATTCCTTGTTCAACCTTATGAAATTTCACCCGAAGAAAAATCCTAAAAACAACTTAAATTGACATTTAAAATATATAACTGCTTAGTTCACCGCACAAATTCAGAACTATTATGAAACTGAGTCATTAAGACAGTATCAATGGAGTAAGTGAATATGAATGGAGTAATATATTCCCTGGATAAAAAAGTTAGAAACACTTTTAAATTAATAACAAATTTCATTTTGGCTTAGTTTACAGCACAAAGAATAAGAACAGGAAGACACAAATTAATTTATTTAATAAAAAAATACAATGAATGGGTATTGATTTCGCAAATTCGAGGGGTTATATCTGCCTATAAGGGGGTAGTTATTTTTTCTTTTCTTTCCTCTCATGGGTCAGTAAAGCAAAGCTTGGGAAACTTTTGAGCACAAAAAGTCAATTTGTCATTTTTTGGACTTATTCCTTTTTTCTAACTGGCGATTCAATTAAAATAATGTAGATATAAAATTTATAATAAGTTAATTTTTGTTTTTTGGGTTTTTTTATCAAGGACTTGATGAAGACATCATAATGTTCCTTAGATTTGTAATAAATTATAGATTTATATTTATTAGATTAAATGTATACTTAAAGAAATCATGGTAAAAAGTGAGCATAAAAACGATATAAAAACATATTTTTATTTAAACTGGTATTTAAAAAAAATAATTAGCTTTTCGTTATATAAATCAGTTCACTTTATCAGTTACTTATAAAGACATCCTTGAAATGTAGTTCTAATATTCTTTTAATAAATAAGGAATTTTGAAAACATGAGGCAAATATTCAAATGAATAGCAGATGGTGCATTTCGATGAAAGAGTGAATACGAATACTCTTGTATACTATCTAATCCAAATTAATAAAATTTTACGATGCTGAAAAAGGAAGTGTCAATTAAACCTCATCGACAAAGACAGGAAATACTAATTCAACCCTCATCACTTAGCGTTTAGCGTATTACTATGTTCGGTATACTAGACAGCAACTTAAGTTGACCCTATGACGTCACTAACAAACAAAGTAGTTCCCATCGCGGTGTCTGAATTTTGAGTGAAATGAAGAACGTCCATTTAAAAGTATGTTTATTATGTTAAACCCATGTATAATATAGTGCTTTTAATCACGATTTGCGTACCGAAACTCCCCCTAGCAAAACTCCCCCAGCAACCCAACAGGCTTTGTGTTTACCGATATCTCCTTCCGCATTTGTGACGTACTGGGTTCATGAAACGTTGCTGTCGAGTATAGTTGTCCACAATTACTACACAAAAAACAAACACCCAAGCTGATTGATATGATAATAGTTGAACTTATATTTGGAATTATGCACTTTAATTGCTATACTGTAACATTAAAACCACCCCTCTGCACTTTAAGGAACTAGTTTTGTTACTCTTTTCAATTTAATAGAAGAATGCAACAACTGAAAGATGCTTTAAACACCTTTTTTTATACACCTTGAGGTGCCCTCTTTGAAAGAGCACTTTAAAAATTCCAGCCCAACAAATGTATTAATCGTGAGTTCGAGAAAATGTAATGAGAGTGAATCTTTCATTATTGTTGGATGTTGGTTATAATAACGCGATATTTTGAATTTTCCCTGCCGGAAATTATATCTATCGAAACACATTTTTACTAAGGTAAATTAAACCCTGTCCAACATTACAGATTTATTAATTAAATTAAAAGTATTTGAATCCCTGTAGTTACTACCCAATGAGTGTGTTGAGTATTAGATTTTAAAGAAATAAATTTGTATTATTTTTCATAGTAAAAATTAAATCCTTTTTATCACATTTAGCGCTCTGTGACCCTTTTCGCAATAAATATAGTGCAATGAAAATGTGTTTTAGAAATTGAATGTAAAGTAGTCGTCAAAATAGTACACTAATGATTTTGTCAAAATAATAGTTTACAATAAAAGCTAGAGTTAATAATTGAAATTTAACAATGTCATTTTTTTTTCGTTTTTAAACTTCAATGAATATTAAAAAAGTGATCCATATAACTTAAATTACCTTTACATCACTATGTAACTAATAAAGGATAAACAATTCATGCAACATTAAATTAAATTGCAACATTAAACAATTCCCCAACGTTTCAACACTTCAATTGTTGAGCACCAATCAAACAGTTTGATACAATTAAGTACGTTATACTCTCAGGTTTTAATGAAGCATAAACTTTCGATAAAACGAGGAAGCTGTTTCTTTACGTACGAATCTTGAGAAACAGGGTCGGACATTCCTTCACTCTACCACGCCTGTTTACTAAAAGCAAAAATACTCCAAAAAATTCAATACTCCAAGAAAGAAAGAAAAATATTTTTTCCCAATAATTTCCAAGGCGTAGTAAACATGTTACTTTCTAAGTGTTAATATTTCCTCTTTTCTCAGCATCACATGTGCCTCAAACAACAGGTAAACAAATAAATACTAACAGAAGAAAGAAAACGGTTTTTCCAATTAACTTCCAAGAAGTTTTAAACACGTTACTACCCAAGTGTAAACATATCCCCATTTCTATTTTCTCAGCATCATATGTGCCACAAACAACAGGTCCACACTCGAACCTCCCCTCCGTTCCACCATTCCCATCCTCTCTCTGTCTCCCCAGCCCTATCTTAACAGGTGGCCGAAACAAAGATCCAGAAACCCACCTGCAATGAATGGAACTATGAATTTATCCTCCTTCGAAAAAGGCCTCTTCTCTCCCTCCACAGTCAAACGATGCGTTGTTGTTGTGGGGTCCGTCAGGCTGTTGTGTCGCGCTCCGCAGCTTCCCGGGGAAATGAGCGACTGCGCATGCGCAACCCCATCGATCCCCAACGTCCCGCGGCCGGGGGTTTGTTTGTAAATAATGGGAGTTATCAAAACTAGCAATAGAGTTTAGACGGGCATATTAAAACATTACTCGCTGTTATACATCCTGTGAAATAAACTTAGATAGGGTGCCAAAATATGTAATTCTTATAGCTATTTTATGTGACAAAATCCAAAGACGCTGGTCTGTCAAAATATACCTAAATAAATCCTCGAAGCTTACTCGTAACTACAATTCAAAAAAATATTTCTAATGCTTTATCAGCTTTTGGGTTTTTAGAGAGAATAAAATATCTTGAAATTTATCCGCGTCCCCTTACATGACATTCCCTTAGGGAGGCGCACTGCGCAGTTTGCGAAAATAAGCCTTAACCACGAGAAAAAAACAACCTTTGATTCAAAAAGTAAATTACAAAGATGGAAAAAATATTCACTTTTTAACCTTAAGTTTCATTACGGGTAAACATTGAATATAATCTTTTGTCATAGTTTTTAAAAATGTTTTATTTGTTACTAATATTTCTCTTTAAAAATCATTCTTTCTTGACAGAGATGAATTCGCTGTGCAAATTTAAATAATAAAAAGAAACGTTAAATTTATTGCATATGAAATTAAGTTAAAACCAACAATTGTTTAGGGGATGCTTGGATCCCCTTCGTCAGTGTTTAAAAGATGAATAAATTCATTATTTATAAACATTGACGAAGGGAATCCAAGCATTCCCGAAACAATTGTTGGTTTTAACTTAATTTCATATGCAATAAATTTACGTTGTTTTCTACAAGAAAAATCATTCTTTTTTTTAAATAAATTTTTGTTTACATACAATATATAGGTATCTAAACCACTCGACAAGTTTTCAATATTGCCCCTACGTTTTTAATAATTATTTTACTGCTTTTATTTCAAATGAGATGATAACTATGAATATGGAAAATATCTGAATTAAGAGTCTGTGAAAGAATTGCTTATTATTGGGTGAATATACCCTTTATTCCATTCAAATTACCTTCTAAAATCCAAAGAAAAACCAATACTTCAAAAAGAAGATTAACTAGTGTTCGGCAACTAGTGGTCAAAAAGTAGTTAACTACCAACTACTAACTAGTCTGGGAAAATCTAGTTGCAACTAGTAGTTAACTATTTTTTCCTGGGACTAGTTGCAACTAGTAGTTAACTATTTCCCAAAGTAGTTAACTACTAGTTAACTAGTCTATTTAATTTCATAACCTATTTTTTGCCCAAATTCTAATACATCTTTCTTATCTATATCACAAAAAACTTTATGCTTCGCTCAAATCCTCAAAACGGTGCTTTATTTCTGGTTATGGTATTTGAGTACTCTACCATGACATTGTAGAAAAATAGCAGTGTAATTTTTGTATATTTTGATAAAAATTTTAAATATTTTTGAAATTTTAAACAAAATTTTTTTAAAGTAGTTGAAAATTTGAAAGTAGTTTCAACTAGTAGTTATTAAAAAAAGTAGTTCAACTACTAGTTAAACTAGTTTAAACCAAAAGTAGTTAAACTACTAGTTAACTACTAGTTGATCGGTAGTTAACTACTAGTTGCAACTAGTTCTAGTTAACTAGTGCCGAACACTAAGATTAACAAACCACACCACAAAAATAGATTACCACCTTAAACCCAGCAAGGTTTTCTATCCAAGCAAGCATATTGAACTCCCTTGGAATTTATTCATAAAGTTTCCCTTGCATAAGAACCTTTAGTTCCTCATTTCTTTCACCAACACATTCAAAAATAAAACGGCTTCCGTGAGTAAGGTTTTTTAATTCTCAAATAGAATGTTCGTGAGATCACGTGCTTCGCATGATTTCTTTTCAGGATAAAGGTGGCTATGTGACAGACTTGGGACAAAACAGCTCGAACTTCACTATTCATCATCCTCGTGGTGTTCTAGAACAATTTCTATTAGGGATTATTCTCTGAGGATGTAAAAGAGAAATCGAGCTCCTTTTAAGATTGGAAAAATTTTGTGAAGAAAACTTTTTTACAGTGATTTAACTGCTTATTGTCGGTTGAAGCACTTTTAATAAAGTTTCAATGGCAATATCCTGTTATGTTTTAGAATTGGGAAAACAGTTTTCGTAGTATTGATTTAATAACTTAAACCTTTAAAGTTTTTTTGGGGGGAAGTACTTAAAACTAACATAAATTTATCCTAATACAACTTTTACAACTGGTATCATAAATTCGCCTATCCTTTAAGCCAATTCTATCTTTTAATTACCCAGAGGGAAACGAGAAAAATTTAAAAAAGTTTTTGACCTCACCAAAAGGTAAAAACTGACCCTTTTCGTTGGCAACACGATAAGTATTTATAGTGTTTCACAGTGGCGGCTCGTCCATAAGAGCGTGAACCCTCGTGAAAAACATAAAATCAAATATAAAGATAAAAAATATCAAATAAAATATAATAGACCAGGGGTTATCCAACTTTTAAACATTGCGACCCACCTAATCATCATCATCATTTTTTCAGACACTAGCTTGTCAAGAGAAGAACATTATTAAATCAGTGCTTCTCTTTTCACTCCATGCACCCCGTTATTCCATTTACCCAACAATTTTTCTCAATCACATGAACGCATTTTAGGTCACATAGTATAGTTTTTTAGAAGATTAAAAGGTAGAATTTGAACGTTAGCGTATCGAATTTTTAGATTTTATTGGTAACAATGACTCACACGTTATAAAAAGGGGTCTGAGGATCCTCACCCAGAAAAATTTTGGAAATTTCATTCTTGACAACTGAGTTTCAACTCATTTTTTTAGTAATCTGAGGTAATTTTCAGTTTTCATAATTCTTAAGAAAATTCTTCAATTATGATTTGATTTTTTTTTCTAAATCTTATTTGGAATATCCAAAAAAAATTTTGCCATCATCAGCATCATTAATATGACACGTGTTGTTTTTTACTTTTCCTCTGCTTTTCACACCGAGCAGGTTCTTTTTACTAAAAGGTCTGGGATAAATTTTTGATGCCAAAATCAGGTAAACATTATGATAAAATATATATTTAGACATAAATTTAAAATACTGTCACGACCCACCAAAAATTGACTCGCGACCCACAGTTTGAGAACCTTGTAATAGATCATCATATTCTCAATTTATTTTCCAGAATCATCTTTCAATTCCCCTCCCTTCTTAAGTGAGAAATATTTATTGCCGGAAATGTAAAAGTCTCAATCTAATAAAAGATTTTCGCTTTTCCTTACTCTCACGTGCGACCGAAAAAACTATTGGGATTCGAAGAAACCCCAGCTTGTTGATGTTGACGGGAGAAAATTTGAGAGTACGGCCTCGCTCATTTTTTCAGGTAGTTGGATTTCAGGCTAAGTACTTTTTAAAATCTATCAATATTTTAAAACTACTACTTCTCCTGTTAGATGGTAAATACTTTAAAATGGTTCTTAGTAAAATTATTATTATAAAAGAAAAAAATTTTATGAATACCGTTTTTTTTTCTTGCATTGTAGGAAAACATAAATTGCTTCATTTTTTTAATAAGCGCTTAACGTGATAATAATTTATTTATTTCTTATTAATGCACAGTTGAAAAAATTAAAATGCATGCAGTGATAAATTAAAGTATTATTAAAATTATACCATTGGAAGAGATAAAATTCTATAAAAGATGCTTAATTTTTTTATTGATGCAACATCCCTTCTCTTTTAAGATCTAATGTAAATTTTATTTAATTGGTTTGGTGAAGTACTGTGTTTTTAGTTTTAAATTTTTAAAAACTGCGAATACACACATAATCAAACGCCTTTTAAAGTTACAGTAAAACATCAATTTCTTAAATAACAGTCCTTCAATATTCATGAGTTTTACCCGGACCAAATATCAGATTAATGTTATGAACTATCTACTCTTAGAGATATTTAATTCCATAATTAATTCCTACAAAGGAACACAATAACAAAATTTTCCACCTGTATGATTTAACAAACGCCCCAGTTCCTTTTTTTATGCTGTTATTTCAAGAGATAATTAACTCGTGTTATTTTTTTATTTATACTCACAAAATCAAAAAATTACATTAACCTTAAAAGTCCATGAAATCAAAAACATCCAAAAAAAACAATGTTACATAAAGTTAAGGAAAAAAGGATCTAATTTCCCCACACGTCTCTCCCTAAACGCTTCCAATCAATCAAATCCACTGGAAAAACAACGTTTCCTCAAATACCTTCAGGATAAAACTCAAGATTATTCGTCGTTTTTCTGACAGACTGAATGGCCCTCAACCTTGGCTGGGTCACACTCCTTTCCACAATATGCCATCAAACCGCAGGAACTGGGTTAAATAGAAAGGGCAAAACAGCAAGACACATTCATCAAAGCCCACCACATCACGATTGAAATGAGTGACACTTGACGGTGATTAAATCCTCAAAGAACTTTCCCTGTCCACCGAAGTTGCCGTACAAGGTCGAGACTTCTGAAGGAGGGTCTTCGAAATTTCATAAGGGTTGTTTACGAGATTTGTAGCAGCGTTTCGTTCACTATAGCGGAGAGGTCTTCCATTCCCATCCGAGGAATCATCGGGGGTGGTTGTGTGGAAGTCAACTCTTAGAATCGATCTGCTTTCCTCGCCATTCCATAAAATAACTTCGTGGATCGAGAAATTTGTCATACTTCACCGATACTTATCAAACGGACCAACTTAGAATCTACTTTCTGTTGAATTCCAGCCCTTATTTGAATGGATTATGCCGTACAAGAACAGCAAGTGACAGTATCCTATCGTTAGAATTCGGTGGATGGTGAAATGAAAGCTCTCATTTATTGACAGTTATAAACTTGGATACCTAAACTTGTGGACTCCTCATTTTAGAATATTCCATTCATGAAGTTTCTTTTAAAAGTCGTCTAACTCAGGTTTCATTGTTAAAGAAGATTGTGTTTGTGTCGGACATTTTTTTTTTACAACGACACCCATTTCAAGCCCTGAGACTTTAACAACAACTTCATCATTGAAGTATTTAGTATTGTGTTGTTAGTTGATAGAAGTGTGTTTACTTCTTCCATAAACCTGCTCATCTACTTATTAATAATATACTTTGAAGTATAACTTTTTAATATTATTTCCAAACTTTTAGAAACAAATCCACATTTATTTATATCAGTATAGAGAACACATCAAAAGTTGAATACCACATCTGAGTGCTTAGGTGATAACTATTAACCAATTATCTTAAATTATCGTTTTTCTTTAAACCATCAGTAAGGAGTGTGTTGTATCTCATACACAACAAACGCAGAATCTCCTTTAAGACTACGGATATTCACTTTTCAAAGAGTAAGGGCTCTGAATACACCATATTTCTCATCTCGTACGCAAAGAACAAAGGATTATCTCAGTACGACAATTCCATCCTTTAGTTCTCAGTATACAAAGAAAGAAACCATGGGTTGCTTCCGCACCATATTCGACTCCATCCGCATCTTCTTCTGGATGGTGAGCGACCCCTTCGCTCGGTGCTTCCGCTGCATGTGTCCGCCCCCCAAAAAGTGCATCAAGGGGGAGGTGGTGCTATTGACGGGAGCTGGACACGGACTGGGGAAGGAGGTGGCACAGCGACTGGCCAAACTGGGGCCGGTACTCGTTCTCTGGGACATCAATCAGGTGAGTGAGATTTAATTCAATAGCATCAGTTATCGATAGGGCTGTGATTTCCATAGAATTGAAAACGCAAAATTTGTACATTAATATATGAACTTTATTTTGAGGTAAATATTTTTATTTAAAATGTGACATATTTAATTTAAATAACATGGAGAAGTATGAATGTATGATGCAATTTTTTTTAATCAATAATAATCTCTGAAAGCAAACTGTAATTTCTATTTTTTTCAAAATCATTCATTCTTTTTCTCTCCCGTAAAGACACTTTCAGTAAAACATTAAATACAGCGCTTTTGTGTGGGATAGAGCTTTAAAGCATAAGTAATATTTGAAGCATAGTTAATTTCTTGAGGTAGAGTTAAAGCCTGGCCCACATATCTGACCATCCTTTTTACACAGGTGGACCAAAAACTCTTACGGTACGTTGATTGTGCCAGCTAAAAAATTTTAGTTCTTTGCCCACAGATAAATTCCTTAAAGTTACCAACAAAATGAAGTTATATGTTTACAATTTCTTGAGAACAGAAGGAAAACTCGCCCAGTGTCAATGTAGAACAGACAACCGTTTATGAAATTAAATGTGACCCAATTTTGATAATTTCTGCAAAAAAATATCAGAATGTTCCGAATAAAGAGTTGCGTAGTTTAGTCAACACAAATTTGAAATGGGTTGATTTTTGGCAATTTCCCGAAATTTGTATACGGTCTCAATTGTTTTCTAACTATATGTAATTGCTACCAGGAAACAGGTCAAAAGTTGAACTTTTTGAGCCCAGTGTATAAAATATTTTGACCTTACCTAAAGCTGAGTGAAAGTTCTTGGATGTACAAAATTTGAAAACAAAAACAACACTGAGAATGGCCAAGGTTAAACCAACAATTAATTTTGATAAATAATAAACACACCTGTATTTTGGGTACGATAAAACCTGATCAAATCACCATGACACAAAAATAAAAGTAGAAATTAACTCCATTTCTGGTTTTCACAGTAATAAATTGATGGAGATAGGGGAATTTTTCAGGATGTCAATAATCGGGAGTAATAACATAAACATACCTGCACATCATAAAAATTGTCCAATTACCAGCAACCCCAATAAGCAAACAACATCATTGAAGTTATTCAAATAAAGAAAACGGCGACGTTTGCCATTACTAAGGTTTTTCGTTAAATACTGGGGATCATTAAAAGTTACTCGATAATTAAAGGTTCCTCTAAAAGAGTTTAAGGTTTAAAGATAAAAAAAAAAGATTTAAAGTAAGCCTTAATGAAAACACTATTTACCTAATCTTCACATCGTACGTATACCGACGTGAAGGTGTATAAGCGGATCCTTGAGATCAAGCACACATACCGGAAAATATATGTAACCAAAAAACCAAACCAAACCAAGTATACACGTCGGAGATGTTAAGGAAAAGATACTGAACTGAATAGAGCATTTTCAATCACATGACTCGGACCTAACAACGGCCTTAGCAACAGAAATGTTACAGTTGTTTGCCCTACAGAGGTTAACAGTTACAGAAAATGACTGGCTGTGGAATTCTTCTATTGGAGCAATTTGCAATCACGTGACCCCATACCTAAAAACCGCCTTAGCAACAGATACTTCGTTACCTAGCAACCGCCTTAGCAACAGTTAAAAGCCCTACAAAGGTTAACAGTTAAAAGAAATTAGCTGGTCGTGGCGTCACCTGAAAACACTCTATAAGTGCCATCTATCAATTAAATCTCGATTTCTGCCAACTAATTGATTATATTGAATATTAGGAAGTCATCTATTTTACACCTCCTTAAGTAGCAGAATTCCCAGTTTTTTCAGAGCCAATGAATTAAAAAGATCCGACATCGAGACTTCGGTGCTATTACACAACCGGGTGCCACTCTTCTTGGTCGCTATTGTTGGCCATTATAATCCACTATCCAGTATAACAAACAAAAAAACAAGTGGCACCCAGTTGTATAATGAAACTGAGACTTTTCATTGACCAATGGCGTATATAAGGGGGGGCCAAGGGGGCCCTGCCCCCCCCCCGAAATTTGAACTAGGTGTGCCAAAACAAGTTAAAACCCTATATTTAGGGTCAAATTTCAAAAAATTTTCCGGGGGAGGACCCCCAGACCCCCCTTTTGTACTTGGAATTTTATTCTTAACGACTTAAAGTTCAGCAAAATCCAAATCCTACCAAAAAATATGTGTCCAAAATTTGGACTAAGTGTACCAAAAACAAGATAAAACCCTGTTTTTACGGGTAAAATTCTAAAAATTTTATGGGGAAGGACCCCCAGATCCCCTTTTGTATTTGGAACTCTATTTTAATAACTTTTCAAACATTAAGTTCATAAAAATGTACATCCAAAACTCGGACAGTGTACCAAAACTAGTTAAAAACCTGGTTTTTAAAGTCAAACTTCCAAAAATTTTCTGGGGGAGGACCCCCAGACCCCCTTTGCTACTTGTATTTTTATTACTAACAACTTTTCCTATATTGAGTTTTTAGGACCTAAATTATCACCTAAAAAGGTACATTGGACCTATTAAATATGTGGGGGAGGGGCTGGGGACTAATTTTTGGCCCCTCCCGAAATAAATTCCTATATACGCCACTGTCATTGACTATGCGGAGGATCGACTATTTAGCCATACGTGTATATTTCTGTAAAGATTTGTAGTATGTTTGACTCTCTGATAAGAGCCAAAGTACTACACAGCCATAAAGCACCATTGCTCTTTGCAGGAGAACAACGACCAGGTGGCTTCCAGCCTGCGGGCCCAGGGACACTCGGTGTTCGCGTACCGCGTGGACGTTACGGACGAGCAAGAGGTGGCGGCGGTGGCCAATCGGGTCAAGCAGGAGGTCGGCGACGTCACCATCGTGGTCAACAACGCGGGCGTCTTCTCTGGCCACCCCCTCACCGATCTGCCCAGCCACATCATCAGGAGGTGCTTCGAGGTCAACTCCATGGCGCACTTCTGGGTGAGTTCCGTCGATCACTCTGGGTCGGTAAATTTAACAATTTAAGTAGCCAACTGAAGCGAATTCATTGGGGAATAAACTTTTTGATTGAACAATTTTCGAAATTACCTTCATAAAAATCTGAAGCCATGTAGGATGTAGCGTCATTGAGAGTGCCAGACACATAAGGGGCCATTCATTAATTACGTAAGGATGATTTTGGCAATTTTTGACCCCTCCTACCTCCCTGTAAGGAGACGTAAGATTTTTCAAACCCCTCCCCCCTATTCTTACGTAAGATTCCATTTCGTTTTTCAAAATAATAAAATGTTAGAAAAGGATCAGTTACACTAAAACTCTCAGTTTGACGTAAATCAAAGATTTTTATTTTTCAACAGATAAGTAATATTCTTGCTGGTCAACTACATATTACCATTACCTATATTATTATCTCTAGTTTTTGGAATACCATTTATCAGTAATTATTAACTTGGAAAATCTTACGTAAGAATGGGTTTGACCCCCCACCCCCCAAGTAAGGGTATGTAGAGATTTTGGGTATTGATGTGAAATATTAAATTAGCCCACTAAACATCAACGTTATGCACTTTTATCTAGCAATCAATCAACAATTATCCTCCAACACTTTATCAACCAGTTTTATAACCAAAATCCAATGATCTAAAAAGTTGTAGACCGCATACTACATTATACGTACCAATAATTCCTCTGCTACGAAAATAAGATTTATTAAAATTTTTTCAGGAGTAAGTTTATCTGTGTACGCAATCAATTTTTGCTCTATTTGAACGCACAAAATATTTCCTTAAACGCTTAAACTTTGAAATATGCATTTAGGTAAGGGAAAAATAGTAGTATTACGTTGACTCAGAATCAGGAGTTTTTACAACAATGGGTTCTCTTAATAAATGAATAAATTGAGCATAATGGAACACTGATGATGCTCTTTGAAAACGGGCATTACAATTTAAACGAAGAATATTTTAACTAAAGTGTTGTCTTTGATTTATGTGCCAGGTGCTGCAACAGTTCCTTCCTAGAATGATCGAACTGAACAAAGGACATGTGGTCGCGGTGGCTTCTATTGCTGGACATCAGGGAGTGGCCAACATGTCAGACTACTGGTATGCTACCGCTTTCCCTGATTTCGAAATGTCATATTTTATATTACTCCATTTAGGGAGTATTAAATTTTTAATTGCTAAAAGTATGGTTTATTTTAAGTTTATCAAATAGTTTTTGTGATAAATATATTATATAAAGGTTGATCAAAACTAAAGCTGCACTTTCAAAAGACTTTTGTAAGAAAAAAGAACCACTGGTGATATAATAACCTGATATTTCATCTATAAGTAATTTTGTTACATAAAAGAAAAAAATAGCTCAAAAATTGACCGATAGATGGCGTTGTAAATCTGAAACATGCACCTCATAGTCATGCTCATGGCTAATAGTTTTAGGACTAATATTGCCAAAGTAAATTTTCGAACTAGTTTTTATGTGCAACTTTAATTGTAATAATAACCCTGTATTTTAACCACGTTTTTTCAGCGCATCCAAGCACGCCGCCGTCGGTATGATGGAGTCTCTGAGCATGGAACTGCAGGCCATGAAGAAGAACAACATCCGACTGACCACCATCAACCCCATCATCATCACCACAGGGCTCATTTCCAACGTCAAGTCCAGGTTCGAAACCCTTTTTTTCTGGAGCATTTCACTATTTTCCATTACAAACGTTTTGAGGAAACATGGCCATTTGCCTACATTCTCTCTTCCTAGAAGGCTGTATTTTCAATCAATTTATCTTAATAGAGCAAGCACGACAGTAAATTTAACTTTGATACCCCCTTTTCCATCGTGGTGTACCATTTTGGATGGCCAGCAGTGTAATTACAACATTAACTTATGTTTTAAATTCGAAATATTTTTCAAAGACAACAGGAAAACACAATGTATCATACCGATGTTTTCTTTTTCAAATAATCCATCAGCTAAATTATTTGATTCCGTATTGGCTTCACTGGAAGTCTGCTAAAGGCTCATTTAAACGTCTCTCTTTTGATGTTCATTTTGGAGGAATCATCCAAAAGGACAAGTGATATACTGTTTCACTTTTACTGTTCATTCTGAGTGATTCACTCCTGTGAATCCGGGTTCGATCCCCGACACCACTGGTACCCATTCGAAGACCCATCGAGTATTATGCGGAATACGGGCTGTTAAATCTGTGGGTCCGAAAGTCCTGTGGTCTGTCATGGCTCAGTTTACCATGGTACAGGTCGTCTGAAGACTATTTTCCTCCCCTTCAGAGACAAGGCAAAATTGTGGAGGTGGCGATAGATGGTGACGGCATCTATCATCCGAGGCCTAAGTCGGATTCTTGCCATTCATGGGGCCTCACTTTCTCAGGAGCCGCACTCCCTTTGCCTTTAAATCCTGTACGCTTTGCGGATGGAGCTTATGGATATTCCAAGTGGCATAAGAAACAACAACTACTAGTTTGCATATAAAAGGGAAGGAAAAAGTGTGAAACGCGGCAAAATTAACATTTTTCACTTTGGATGATTCCTCCAAAATAAACACAAAAATTGAACGTCTAAAAATGAGCCTTTACATCATGGTTTCACTCTTTACTCCTGTCCTACTATCTGTATTCAGTTGTTAGTACTACTTTTTATCAGTGTCGTTAAATTAATGATATCTAACAGATTCCCTGGATTGCTCCCACTTCTGTCAGTGGAAAAGACGGCCGATGTTGTGGTGAGAAGCATTTTGAAAGAAGAGGAAGAAGTGTTCATACCTTCGAGGAGCAAGTACTTGAACGACATGACTCGGTAAGCTCCCATTTTCCGGTAAAATGTGATATCTTTCAGTCCTAGACCGCCTTAGATTGCCATTGAATCCTATGGTAAATTTGAGGCGGCTAGGACTGTAAACTTTTAAATACTGGAATAAAGAAAAGAAATTTGTTAAGTTATTAGAAAACGTTTTACAGATTACACAGAAAAACAATAACAATTTAAAAAGCAACACTGCTAAGTAATAATATAATATTTATTTATAATTTATTTTGATACTTTTCTTTATTTTTGGCGATTTATCAGAACACTTGGCGCTTGCGCCTGGCTAATCCTATACAGATTTGGGTAAAACAAAAAGCTTCCCGCACACAATTTTCTTTAAATATTTTCTGCAGATTAAAAATAAGTGCCCCAAGTCCTTTAAACTGTGACTTGATGCACATTTACAGTCACATTATTTACCTAGTAGATACTGTGATAATGTTTCTTAAGCATACCCGTAAGAAAAAATAAATTTATTTATCAAAAATTATTTTAAATGATTTTCTGGAAAATCCTAAAATTTTCCGCGCTCGGCGTGCGCGTGTGCCGTGTCTGATCCTAAAATATCAAAAAAACTATTAAGAAGCTTGTAACTCAACTCCAAATAGTTTGGAAGCCTATGTGATAGTTTTGTGCATAATAGTCTAATAGTCATTTCATGAACTTCTCTACATACCTATTACCTATTTCATAAGTTTTATTGTGAACTAGCTGTACTATGGCCAACTAAACGAAAGTCCATGAAAGCTTGGTATTATGACGTGTAAGAGGCCTTGGCATCACGATAGATAGCTCTTACCCAACAACTCAACTAATTATTTCATTACAAAAATCAATGGTATTAGCGAACTTATATTTATTCAATCATATGACGGTTCACTATAACGGGGTTCGTCTGAATATTTGTATCCACTTTTATATCCTTTCCTGATTCTGACCAAAATTTTACAGGTGCTTCTCACGAAGAACAAGGTTCAAGATTTTGGATTTTGTTAACTATGGATTTGATCTTGAAGTTCCCAAGCAGTCAAAGAAGAACGGGGCAGAAATTGTCTGACGATACCAAGGACACCTAGATTAAAACCTCTTCCTTGTGAAGTTGTCACTAGACTCAAAATCATTAAATCACTATAACCTCTATTTCATTATCAAACCAAGTAATATTTTTATAGTTAATTAAAACATAAAAGAACTGTTTTTTTCCCCTTTCCTTACAACGAGTTCAACAAAATTATTTTTCTTTAAATACTTTTTGCTTTGAAATAATAATGCAATAATGTCATTGTAATGATTCACACAAATTATACTGTGCTGCTCTTAAGTGGTACAGTGTAAATCAGTGTTTCCCAACGTGGGGCGCACGCCCCACCAGGGGGCAATTTGAAAATTTTCAACAAAATTGCCCCATAGGTGGGGCATGGACCACCAGGTTTTATTTACTTTTCAAGAAGGCGTTTCGAAAAAATAAAGGACGTGGGGGCATGGAAAATTTAGAAAGGCTTTGGTGGGGCATGGACAGAAAAAGGTTGGGAAACACTGGTGTAAATGATTAACCCTTTTAATTTTTTCACACGCATTTGAATTTGATACATTAGTTTGTAACCCAATTCATGGATATTCCAGTAGGGATTGTTGTTTTAGGGCATTTTGGCCATCCCGGGATTTCGGGATAAAATTTGACATCATCCCGGGAAATCCCGAAAATTTAATTAATGCCAGGATTTCAAGAAAAATATACATATTTTTTGGCTGTAAAATCAAAACTTGCATAAATATGAAATTTAAAAAAATTATGGAGAGAAATTATTAATTTTTAATGCTACAATTTTTCAGTTCTAGGTTTTAGAATTTCTTAAATGATATTATAAAATATTTTTTTTGCAATTTTATATTCACTCATAATAATAGTACAGGCATATATATCCCATAAAACCTTATAAAATGACACGAACTTAATATTTTAAATTTGTTTTAAAAATATTCAAGTTAAAAGTGTACTTACCCTAAAAATGCTTTTGAATTCCCTTATAGATATGTAAGACTTCCCTTATTAAATGTCGGAGCAAACCATTCGTAGACCTCCTTTACACTTAATTATCAAAGAACACTTTTTGCATTTTGCTTCAGAGTTCGGTCTTTTTATGAAGTGCTCCCATGCAAATGTACTAGCTTTTTCTGCCATAATACAAAATCAGAATATTCTCCAGCCCGATCTTCTAAACGTATTATCTCTTAAAAAGCTGGCGATTTACTGAGATCACGAGTGCTGTATTCATTCGGAAATAAGGTTCAAACTATCCTCATAAATAATTATTCATCACTTAAATAAAGATTATGAGTTTCTAACATATTTGCTAGAATTACGATCAATGCTTTGTGTTTGAAAATGGCCTCGTGCTGGGAGTTATTTCGATTTGTATCTCTTATCACTATCACTAGCATACTTAAGAATAAAAATAGTTGATGAGTAACCAAGTTTCACCATTTATATCAATATGCGAGCAATGTATGTATTATACAAATCGGCAAGTTCCTTGTTTATTACTTTTTAGCTGTAAAGTTCTAGGAGTGGGAGATAATTTAATTCAGCAGACGATTGATTTAAACCACCTCACTTCCACTAATTTATAAGTATCTTCTAAAGAAAGGAAATATTTGCTCATGCTATCCGGAACGATTTTCAAGCGTTTGTAGCAGCGTTAAAGAAATTAAAAATTTTGAAGGAATCCCGGGACGGACTGATAAATCCCGGGACGTGTCCCGGCCTAAAAATTCTACGGGATCCCGGGATCCCGCTTTCCCGGGATCCCGGGAAACAATCCCTATATTCCAGTAACTATTTAATCCATTCGGTAAATTTATTGCACTTTATTTTACCCTTCAGGGGGATATTTTCTATTTTCCATATTTTCTACATAATAAGCATAAAAATGCAAAAAATAGTATTGAGAATGGGGTTTCTTAAGTGAAAAGTTTAATTTATATATAAGCTGTATATAGGTTTAAAATTATATTAAATTTACATCCTATTTCAGAACGTTTTTACAAATTGTCTTGTTTATAAATGCTTAATAAAATATTTTAAATTTTGGGCGTTATCCTAAATGATATTTTTATAATCAATTAATAAAGTGTTGCAACATCACTTAATCTATGTTTCCTAAGAAAATCTCTTGCATATTAAACACATCATTAGTTGCTCTATCCCATTTTTATCCCCATCTTGGACAATACAAGATGTATATGTCTTCACTTTAGTGATCCGTGTTTTCAAAATGTTTCTTTTTGAAAATTAAATATTTAAAACTATAGAAATGAAATTACTTACATTATTTAGGGGGGCATCTGTCCCTCCCTGCACCCCCCTGATTACGCTTTTTAGTTCAACCGAAAAAAGTATTTTAAACATGAAGCAAAGTTTAAACAACGCTCATTTGAAGAGTTGTGAGCACCATGCTCTGAATTACCGTGTTTCATAGAAGAGAATGCAATACTTATGCAAATTTCATAACTTCCTTCCCGGTATAGCCGGACAGAACCAAACAATACATGCATCAGACAAAACGACATTCAACTTTGCTTTCCATTTTTCCCTATGAAATTTTCCATTAGGGAAAAAATCCTTCTGACTGTCATTCAACTCCGGTCTCGGTCGGATTTAAGAGGACGATCGGTGTAAAACAGGGTTTCCCAAAGTGGTCGGTACCGACCCCCTGGGGGTCGATGAAGCTCTAGGAGTCGGTTGGGGGTCGACGAAGCTTTAGGGGTCGGTAGGGGGGTCGATGAAGGTGAAACAGTTATAAAAAGCAATTATTGGTAAATATTGAGGATTTTTAACTCTTTAAAGAAAAAAATTCCAGATATTCCAACCATCCATTGTGTGTTGGATAGACAACACTTAGTGGCGAAAAATCTGAGCATCAGGTTCACCCTTTTAATTGAATCTCTTCGTAATTACCCTTAATTGCATTGTAATATTGACAAATTCAAATAAATTTCTATTTTGATAAAATCTTGCTATCTTATTGTACAATGCAACGTTTTTTCCTAGTCCCTTGAGGTTCCTTTACATACTAATTTTTAATTTCAAAGTTTTGAATGATTGTTTTTTTTATGGTTTATTGCTTATTTCGTTCACTTATGAATTTTCCAGATTGAACTGTACATTAATAGTGAATGAAACCGGCTGTAAAATTTTAGTTAGATTTTTCATTCATAAATATTTTTTCTTAAAGAATTTAGTCAGATTTTTGAAAGGGGGTCGATGGCATAGGTAAACATTCTTCCAAAGGGTCGAGTCAGGAAAAAGTTTGGGAAACCCTGGTGTAAAACTTTCTCTACAGGTAACGGTCTTTTGAAGTTTTTGATGTAATAAACCTTGAATTTATCCGATCACCGACCAAAATGTTTGGGAACCCCCTTTTGTTAATCCCTAGAAAATAATCTACCAATGACATAAAAATCCATATCAATGGGACCTCTCATTGCTGGGCCAACTATCTGGATTTGGGGTACGTACATTCAAATTGAGTATTTGATGAGTGATTCTCTAGAAATGAGAAAATTTTGAGAACCAAAATTTTGAAAATGAAGCTTTTTTCCAAAACTTCTGATTTTTTGTAAATGTTAGATAAACATCTCCTAGATGATATCCAATAAGCTTAATAAGTTGTGTGTGTGTGGTGTCCTTTAATTTTATTTGAAAATTACACATATTTTTTTGCAATATTATAAGGTATGAATTCTGAAAATTACAGAATAGGGCAGCCATGGGATCAAGAGTAATAGCAAAAATAGTTGTTTTACATAACACTGCAATTTTCAAAAAAAGTTCAAGGACACCAACATTGCACTTTTTATATTTTTTAAAATCATGGGAAAAAATTGTAGATATAGACAAATTGTTTATGAAATTAAACCTGGTAAAATTTCCATTAAACGAGGGGTGGTATATTTTTCTCGGTCAAACAGAACTGTAGTTATGTAAGATTAAAGAGCCAAAAGTTGTATGTTTTCTTTCAATTTTCAAAAACGGAGTGTCTATTTGGACGGCAAAAACGGCTGTTGGCCCATGCGCTGTAGGTCTCGTGGTTACGTAGCAGTTCCGGCGCTTCACAGCATTGAGGTGAAACACACGCCGTGGCCGTGGAAATAAAAGTAGAGTTTAGATCAGGCATGGCCAACCCGCGGCCCGCGGGCCGCATGCGGCCCTCGTGAAGTAATTTTGCGGCCCGCGAGAATTTTCGTAAGTTAAAAAAACTTTACTCTTCGAGCTATAATTTTCCTATAACAATGTTTAGTTGCAAAAAATCACAAAACATTTCGTTTTGCAATTTTAAAAATATCTTGTTTTGCATTAATATAGACATCCAAAAGCTTAGTGAAAGAGTTGTAAAAACAAATATCTCACCCAGACCAAGGGGCCCAGCCCCCCCCCCCAAACAGAAATTCGGACTAGGTTTACCAAAACAAGTTAAATCCCTTTTTTTAGGGTCAAATTTCCAAAAATATTTTACGGGGAGGACCTACAGACACCCTTTTGTACTTTGAACTTTATTATTCACAACTTTTTTTATTATAAGTTCATCAAAACCAAAATCCTAACTAACAAATGTCCAAAATTAGGACAAAGTTTACCAAAAGCAAATTAAAATCCTGTTTTTAGGTTAAATATCCAAAAATTTTCTGGTTGACGACTTCCACCCATTATTCACAACTTTTTTCGATATTAAGTTCATCAAAATGCAAATCCCACCTCAAATTTATCTCCAAAACTAGTTAAAAACCTGTTTTTTGAGTCAAATTTCAAATTTTCTGGGGGGGGGGACCCCCAGACCCCCCCTTTGGAACTTCTGCCTTTATTACTCACAACTTTTATAACATTTAGTTGTTTAGTTTCGAGTAATTCATAATGTTTTTTAACGGCGCCTGTTTAATTCCTATGGAGATGGAGAAGGCATTCTTGGGGCTGCTCTTAAAGGTAAATTTAAAAAATAAATATATTTAACTTGGGAAACTGTCACACTAAGCAAAGGATCTGAAAAACTCCCAAATCTAAATACCCATTTTATACTTTTCAACTTATGTCACTGTCATTCTGAGAAGCTCATATCCTAAAATTTTATATGCGGCCCGCGGGAGTATTGTGGTTTTCCAAAGTGGCCCTCAACATCATTTGGGTTGGCCATCCCTGGTTTAGATGTTATTGGCCGTCCAAATAGACAGTGCCTTTCGAAAAATTTATAAAAAAGTTACAGAGAAAATTGAAGTATAAAAGCATTTTCTCATTTATAACATAGAAGAGAACGATTCCTGAAAGTTTCATTGAAATCCGAGAGGGTCAGGAAAAAGTTACAGAGAAAATTGAAGTATAAAAGCATTTTCTCATTTATAACATAGAAGAGAACGATTCCTGAAAGTTTCATTGAAATCCGAGAGGGTCAGGTTGAGAATTGAGATATTTTGGTTCATTTGACATGGAATGACTCATATATATATATATAACATTTTAGGTACTTTTCTGTAACACGAATCAAATATAAACTCCAACTTTTATATAAATCAACTTGGCATCTTGGCAATGTTTGGCTATTTTTTTGAAATAGCTCACTTACAGCTTTTTTAAATTCTACGATAAATAGAAATTGTTTATTTCTTGCTGACATTATTTAGAGATTTAGAAAACATTTTTCAATTAAATTCAAATAGAGCTGACTTTTTATGAGCGCAATTTTCTTATTTCATGGAGACATTTCATATTTCATTAATTAGAACTCATTTCTCGCATAGTTCTGCACTGTAGGAATTATTGGTGCGGGACTTGGGTCATTAAAATTTTTAATTCTTGGAACACATATTTTTTTTTAATCAAAGAACAACATAAATGCATCTACTTCTGGCACAATGCGAGCAAGATCAAGCTAGTCCATGGGCTACTCAGGGATCTTTAAAAACTCCACTTAATGTTCTCCTGATTTTTCCAAATAAATGCGGGTCATATGGTTGATTACTATTCAAATCAGAATGATTCGCGATAGAACCAAATGTCTTTTAGTTAAATTATATTCTAGCTAGATCATTCAAAAATTTTTGCTCAGTGATAAATAAATAGATAAATGTGTTGGAAAAGCATTTTATCTTTGATTGAATTTAAATAACATCTATAGTAATCTCCCATCCAACCAAAAACACCGCTAACCCCACCACTAAAAGATGTTGGGGGATAAAGACATTGAGGTTTTATTCGGGATCCATAGTCTAAGTCCTTAAAATGTTAACTGCTCATGAATTTTCGAAACGTTCAGTCATGGTAAATTTAAGGAAATTCGACGAGGGATATAATTTTTAAAATTTATGTTATTCAAATTTACAGGGGGCCGGATGGCCTGGTTGGATTACGTGCAGCCAACCATGCTATTATAGCAGTCTGCACACTCGGCCGTCGTCGGTTCGATTCCGGCCTTGCCCTGGGTGTGCTTTCTCTCTCTCCTTATGTCAGTAAATATTCTGTTGTATCTGTCTTACTTGACGAAGGTTTACAAGCGGATCCTAGAGATGAAGCACACAGACCGGAAAATATATGTAACCAAAATCCAATCCAATCAAATCAAATTTACAAATTACTACATTCAAAATTACAAATTCTGCCCAGGCCTTGTGGCCTACCAGGCGGTGCTCATCTCCGTTTCATTATCTCCGGACTTGAGTGCTAATTGCTTAGCTTGTGTCCAGGTCGAGTAGCTAACCTGACGCTGAACTCCCATATGATTCCTAAAGCAAACTTAGTGCTCATTTTATAGACCCCGGAGGGATGAAGGGCTGAGTTGACCCATGACCAGCTATCCAAGCAGATCGAACGGTTATGCTCGTAGCCAAACACGCAGACCCCAAGCAAGACAAGCGTTCAATTTTTGTCACGGGATGGGCAAATTTTATTTATTACTTCTTGTTGCAGTTACGTAAACTTGAGATATTTAGTATGAGCTGTGCTACTAGAGACACCACCGCGTCTTTGCCATAATACACACTTAATCTCAAATATCAGTTAATATACCACCGACGAGACGTTCCGAAACAAGCGCTAACCACCAAGCCACTCTAATCCCGATTCAAACCTGCCGCCAACAACACCTCAGCAAATCCCTCCGCACGATCAAAATCCCTCCATAGGGAAGAAAAAGAAGACACTAATATCTATCGTCCAACATCAACCGGTTCCATTCATTCGCAATCGCAGCAAGTAGTGATGAGCTGGCTAGAGGTGAGCGTGGAACTGACGGTGGTGCTGCTGAAGACATTGTGGACGGTGCTAGTGGCCGTCTACAGGTGTCTCTTCCCGGCGCCCCTCAAGTCCGTCAAGGGAAGAGTGGTGCTGGTCACCGGGGCCGGAGGGGGGCTGGGCTCGCTCATTGCTCAGCGCTTCGCTCTGCTCGGGGCCAAGGTCGTGCTCGTGGATCTGGACCAGGTAATTCGTGATGTTATGATTTCTGTCGGAGTGAATTTTCGGTATTTGCGTATTATTCCGTCGACCGTGCCGCTCAATCCGAAGAGCATTACCGAATCTCGTAGACTGCGCCGCTGAATCTGACGTTCGCTGGAACGGGATAATACGTAAGAGCCGAATTTTTTTGTGCTTTCGATACGAGAGTATCATCTTTTCTTTGATAACGTTAGAGTATTGAATGCAAATCAGATGAGTGGTTTTAGGTTTAAGACAAAATTGTAAACTTTTAAAAATAAGTAAAATTTTTGGTCATGAGTCGAATATATTTGATAGTTGATCTGGTTAGACATTTATTTGCTTGCTCAACGAGGAACATATTTGGTCTTTTTCAAAGTTGTTATTATTATTAATTAAAAATGTTTCTTAATGTGAGTATGGGTTTAGTTGAAAAGAGGGGGTAAATACAAGACAAATTTCAGAGATGGCCATATATAGGTAGAAATTTCGGGAAAGGTTCTTATAATTGGAATTTATGGCTTAAGGAAAAGCATTTTTTAAAATTTTAAATCCTGATGTCCTCTCCTACCTGAGCCTTCTTAAATTTCCAGTACCTCTTTGTATCAAACTACACGTTTAAGTATCAAACAGTTTTCAGCTTTGATCTCTACAGTTCAATTTTTTAAAGTATTGAATAGATGAATACCAGTATTTAAAGCTTAAAATCTAAGAAAATATTTTTAAAAGTGTACTCGATAGGTTGAAAAATTTCATCAATAAAACTTATGCAATCGTTCTAAAACCATTTCAGTCCTCTACCGCCCGAGATTGCCATAGCATCCTATGATAAATTTGGGGCGGCGAGGACTGAAAGGGTAAAAAGCAGTATTTTGAAGCACGCTTTTGACCCTACTTAATCTAATTAACCCTAAGATGGTTTAAAATCAATCAAATTTTGGCACGGCCAGTTAATACATAGTACGAATTCTCCAGTTTTCCCAGCTCAGGCTACAGCCAGGCATAGGTTACAGTATTTCTCTAATCTAGACTCACCAAGTCTTGAATACCAAGGTGAGATTGTGCACTATATATGAATTAATAGGTTCCCTCTAAGCATAACAGCGATAATGAAAGTTGTCAATTAAAACAATGAGCAACCACTGATACAATGCAGTAGAGCCAGCCATTGGGGATTCTCGTCTAGGGCCATAAAACACTAAATAACCAACCAGCCAATAGGCTCGTGGCCGGGTTAACAAATCTACACAAACAATAAATAGTTTATGCTCTACCTAATTAGATAATATCAGAACTAGTTTTGCCTGATCATTCAAGATAACATAACTTATCGTGAATTTGAAATGAATTTCATAATGCATCGATCAAATTATACGTAGTTAGGTGGCATCTGACATTAATCCCATCAGAATGATGATGCAATTGTTGAAATAGCATTAGTAATTACTCATGATGGCGATGTACCTTTTCTGATCTAAATAAAAAATACATCAGTTCATCATGTTTGAAACAAATATATTCTTGCATTATTCGAAGACTCGGAATAGTCTTGCGAATTACATCAGGTAATCAAATTATTCATGATCAATATCATAAATCCATTGTTCTAACAACCTAACTAATTTTTAACATGAACAATAGTCTCATGATCAAAGGGAATTTTCCCCTTTGTTGTTCAACTGCTTGGTTACATTAAGTTAACAAAATTAACGTTTAAGCTTCCAAATATATCCGGTGTTAATTTAAAATTGGATACTAATAGAGACCATTTACTTTAAACCTGGTTAATTGCCAAGACGTAAAGGGTTCATGCTAAATTTTTACTCAACACTTAAAATAACGGAATGAGGAATGAAATAAAATGGAATTTGCAACTTTTCCTTTGTGAAGGTATATATTTTAAACGATTTTCCAAAGATTAATTTTTTGACAAATTTGAAGGGTCGAAACATTCTTTCAGATTTACTTAATTTCACGAGTATCTATGAATAGGGGAGTTAAAAGAATTATTCAACATGGAATAATATTGGGACACTATCGGCAAGAAGAATCTTTAAGTCCCCATATAATGGGGGCGTGCCTCTAAAAAAATGAAATTAATAGGTTGATCAAATTTATTATTTAGGAAATTAATTCATATTCTCAAAAGGTCAAAAATGGGGGAACAGATAGTAAGTAACTTGAATGTAGACAATTGGTCAGGGTTGCTTGATTTAAATAGTGATTTAAATTACTTAATTTTTAAAAAATCATTTGATTTAAATCAAAAATGTTAAACTACCTCACTTTAAAGAAATTAGTTATATGCTTTAAAACTGGTTTGCAACATTATTTGCATTATAATTTTTAAACTTTATATTTAATATATACAATCAGCATTTATATAATTGCCTGTAATTTCGAAAACAAGTGTTACTACCATTTTGACCCTTGATTATGAAAATGCGATAAATAGTACAGGTTTGATATCAATAATTTAATACGTTGGACTGCCATGTGAGTTGCATTTTACTTGCACCTTTATGTCCAAAAGATTTCGTGAGTTAAATATAACTTTCGAATTTGTTCTGAGAGTTGTCTATAATACTTGACGAATACCACGTTATTCTAATGGAGGCACATTTTGTATGGCCTCGGAGACGAAAAACTGAACTTGGCCTTGATTTTTCTTCTAAAGGTAACTTTTGTATGTTTTGGAACTGTGGAGTTACATACAACTCACGCCCAAAAATCATAAACTTTTTTTTTTCAAAATTTCCACAAATTTTGATATTTTAAAAGCAAATAAAAAATAATAAAAGGGGCCACACGGACAAAATTTTTGGCGGTCAACGTGTTAAATAAACAAAACAAGAATTAAAATCCTATAATTCTTTTATCTGGTATCAACTTTGTATCAATGTAATCATAGTCATAATTGAAAAAATTATTGATCTCACAAAATTTGGTATGAGATGGCAGTGAACTTCTTCTTTGGCACTACAGCCTAGGACAGGCCAAAGCAGTCTCAACAAGTTTTTGCCATCTCGCCCTATTAGATACGACCGTCCTCCATCTTCCGCCGAATAGGGCCCTTGTGCCATAAAACCTCACCAACCAAACAAACAACCAACCAACCAACCTCCATCTTCCAGCACCAATCCCTTGAAGGTCGTTTTCTATGCTGTCTAGCCATCTAATGGGTGGTCTGCCTCTTTTTCGGGCTCAATCTGGATGGCAGTGAACTGCTTCCCTTAATTAGTTATGTTAATTAGTGCATAAAATATAATAGAATGCGATGCAAAATTATTATTTGTCGATTTAAATCAAATCTGATTTTTTTATTTAAAAAAAATCAAAAAAATTAGCAACACTGCAATGGAGAATTGCAGCATCTCTTAAAATTCAAAGTTTTCAATTTTAACTTATTGAAAATTCTCTCCTGAATCCGAAAATACGCTTGTCTTTTACGAGAAAAATTTTGTAAGTTAATTATAAGATATTTCATTACAGAAAAGCTGACGTTAAAAGTGCCTCTCGGAAATGAGGGAAACACAGTTTCCATGGAAACACGAGGTTGTCAAAACAAAACAAAAACTAGAGCTCAATGTATTTCAAAGCGGAATGATTGTAAACAAGGCACGCATGACGTCACAAGCTGTTTCAGCTCAGACCGAAACGAAGCTCTTTTTAATTAAAAATAACTTAAAAATTAGCGCTTTGAAAGGTATATTAATGGTTTTGTGGAGGTTTTAAGCGATTCTGAATACATTAAGGTTTTCAAAAAAATTGACTCCAATTGTCCATTGGTGTTTTCAATTAAAGAGTTGAGAGGATGCTTTTGGTTTAAGTTTCGCTTGTCGGGGGCCATTTGATAAGCTTCTCTCACTGACCGATCTATTTACATTAGTCTATGGTCCAGACAGCATGACACTTAAATTGCATTGAAAAGAATGACAAAACCCAAGCAGCACAAATGTTCAAGATTCGTCTAATTTTTGTGATGTATACAGCCAAATTTCGTTTACTTCTGGTTGCAGATAGGTAAACTTGAGGTATTTCCTTGCAGAAGAACAATGCGGAGACGCTGCATCGGCTGGTGAAGATGCAGTGCGAGGCCTTCGCCTACCAGTGCGACGTGAGCGACGAAGCGCAGGTGCGCGAGCTGGCCGCCAAAGTGCGCCGAGAGGTGGGCGACGTGGACGTGCTGGTCAACAACGCTGGGGTGCTGCCAGGAAAGCCCATCCTCGACATGCCCGGGGAGCAGGTGCGGAAGACCCTCGAGGTCAACACCCTCGCACACCTGTGGGTGAGTATACTGGTCGTTGCAGTCACCTCTTTAGTCCACATCATCCAAATTAACTTGGGTACCTTAGAAATCAATAACTCACAAATACTTACCAATGTCCACAAATTAATGCCAGGCAAATAAGTTTGCTCCCTCTTAAATTACATGGACTAGAGCAGTCTTTCTCAATATGAGGCGCACTCCCCCAGGAGGGTAATGATAAATCTTTGAAAAAAAATATTTGTACCCTGTTTTTATAAATTAAATTTGATAAAAATTTTCTGGAGGAGAACCCCCCAAGCCATTCTTCCGGACGGTGACTTAAAACTCGGTGTTAAACACACAAAACACACAATTAATTAACAAAAGGTTAAACACACAAAAATTTTAAACCCCAAGGTTCAAACTTAACCCTCTAGTTTTCTAAATGCTATATTTAACCTCTAGGAAAAACAGAATTATTGCCAGCAAATTACTTAGGGAACATGTGGAGGGACATGGAACTTTTAGGACTTCAGGGGGGCATGATATGAAAAAGGTTGAGAAACACTGAAATAGATACCGAGGAGTAACATGGGTACTTTAGAACTGTACTTGGATGTTTCGATGGATTCCAAGCTGTCGTTCAACACGCATATCTCTGGCGCAAGTTACTGGTGTCTACAAATTTATGGTACCTTTCAATTGCCAATTTTATCATTAAATATTTTCTCATTCAAAAATCAATACTCATACCAATAATCAGTTAACCCTGCTTCATAAAGGGACTGACTATGTCAATAAGTCACTTTAATAAATTAGAAATACTTCAAACCAAAATTGCAAGATTTAATACAAATAGCCCATACTACTACACTACAGAAATATTGTTTTAAAAGTTTTTTTTATTTCCTTAATTTTTATTCATCAATTCATTACGATAACTAGTTTATTTAAGTAAAAAATTAAGGTGAAGGTTATTAAATGGTGAATTTTCTAAGTCAGTAAACCTTTGAATAGTTGAATCAACCGGATTCGAACATGGCTCAGAGCGTGGCCTTCCCAACCAGAGCTATGGTCGAAAAAAAACCCTCTTAAAATTCTCTCTGCGTTACAAAGATCGGTGAACTCGCTTTGGAAAAAAGCGAAGTTATCTCCGCTAAGTATTCTCGGAACCGGTTTTTTGGGTTGCATCTTCGTGACACCTTGTTGGTCTACCTCCCGTATTGCCGAAAGGTGCACTCGGGCAAGAGGCAGTTTTTCAGAGAGTGGAATTTAGGTACTTTCAATTCAAATTCCACAGAACCAAAAGAATTACAGCACAAGTTGGCCCGAGAGACTCCATACTTGGGTTTGAAGGTTATCAAAGTAATACCCAGGGATTTCCTAATTTAATGGTACTAAGAAGCCCAGTGGCGTAGTGGTAGTGCATCTCGTTGCCACCCCACAAGCCAACTTTCAGTCGCACGTTCTGTAACTGCTCTGCTCATGGCCTCGGCCAGTGAGGTTGGTTATACTGGAGTTTGAAGGTCTAACAACCTAGGCTACCCTTTGAATATAGTGTGCATTTGCCATTACTACCACAACGTCTGAGGTTAAATTAACCACAACGCCTGGCCTCTAATAGTCTCTAGTGTCCCTTTAGTTTTTAACTTAGTAGGGTTTTTTTTACGAAATCTTAGTTCCGTGTGTCTGATTTTTCAATTTCTTTGAGACAGTCTTTGATACTGATTCAATCTTAATGTTATACTGTATCTAATGCGTCAAGCTAAAGTTTATTTTTTTGGGCGTTAACCCTTCTTGAAAAACCTTATTAAATCTTGTAACGTAGGATTGGACCTTGATACTTTTTCGCAAAACCATCATAAAAGTATTGAGATAATTTCGCAATCGAAATTCGCACGCTTTGCGACCACATCTCAACTGCGTAACGAGTAAAAATAACACAGTCTGCATTCCTGTCAAGCGCTCCATAAGGTTAATGGTTGTGAAATACATTCGAATTGGCTAGGACTGAAATAAGCAATGTCCTTGTCCGCTAACCTTGAGTTTGAATCTCATACTAATTTCCCGTCGCAATTTAGCAAGATTTTAAAGGAATAATTCTAGATCAGGAATTTCCAAACTGCCGTCCCTTTTGTACGTCCCGTGGAGCCTTCTGAAACAGCCCCCGGGGAAAGTAGCTTCAGAGCACTTTTGGCATGCTAAAATTCAAACATTTCCCAGGGGAGGACCCCCCCGAACCCTCCCTTGCCTCTTGGGCTAAGGAGTAGTTTTAGTAGTTTTCTATGGCGAAAAGAGAAAAGTTCCTATTTAAGGAGGGTGGTATTCTGAAATTCCCCTAGACGTAACATGGGGTTAGGGGCCTAAATGTTACTCAAAAGGTTAAAGTATCTAAAAATGTGTTAAAACACAATATTTTAGTGAAATTTTAAAAGTTTTCTGGAGGAGGACCCACACTAGACCCCCAATTTTAAGAACTCACTCAGTATTGAAAGTAAGGGTAGAGGTTTATCATCTGAAATTTTCATAGTAGTAAAAGTATACCATCCAAATAACCTTCATCCTTCCCTCACTAGAAAAATTCAGTATTAAAAACTTTACCCTCGAAATCATGTTCATATGAAATTTGCATGATTACTTTGTGGCCCGTCACCGGACTTGCTTTCGTGCTTTGCGTGCTTGCGTGGACTCGTGCTTTCGAGTGCGCCCCTCGAGCACTTGTAAGTTGGAAACCCATATTAGATTCGCCCTAAAAAGCCTTGTTATTTAAAAGTTTGGTTTTCCGGTCAAGTCAATTCAAGTCCCCTTGGCGTAGTAAAATAATGAGGGATAATCAACATTATTGATCGTGTAGTAGGGGTTATCAACATTATTAATTCAATGTCCTACAATTCTTATAAAACACGTTCGGGACATAACTGATCTGCAAACAAATAAACGTCCTTTCTTTACAGACTATACGACAATTCCTTCCTCGAATGCTTGAAAGAGGGGAAGGACACATCGTAGCCATAGCATCTGTGGCAGGAATTTTGGGAGCTTCTTTCCTAGTCGATTACTGGTAAGTAAGGGTCCATTTAAATATCAAGCAAGCAAGTATTTGGTTATTTCGAATTCTTTATCGCACATCCATACAAAGCTCAATTTTGAAATCTCGTAAAAAAAAAACCCTTAAAAATGATTCCAATAGGGAGGTGCAAGTTTCACCAGCAAACAATTCTATGCAAAACAAAGGTTCCTTACTAAAATAATGCCAAACTCGGTTTAATGCGGAGGGAGAACTATAAAATTTTTAACACACGTCTTCGTAAGTAATTTGCATGTCTAACGGGAAGTTCAGCTTTCAATTAAAATATATCTGCATAAATCTTGAGATTTTTATTTCATTCCAAGTCATTTGGCGAGTGTAAATTTCACGAGCCTATATATTTTGTTTAAATGGATGTAAACACAACTCCTGTAAACATGTGATGAAAATATGAATAATATTGTCTGGGGGAAAACATTGCCAGTAACGATACTCATAAAAACTCCTGTCGTAGTGAAATTTTTAGTAGTTTTTTTTAAGCCTAATTAATTTCCTTATGCCTATTATGGTACGTCCACATTTAGGAAGTTTAGGAATTAGAGATGTATGTAGTGGAACTGGGGGAAGGGAGAGATGAGATGGGTCCATGGGTTCATCCGACTTAGCCATGGATACGACACCAACCAACATAGCAGGGATTTCATTATAATAGGGGTTTTTTCGCATAATGCGAAAGAAACCCCTCAGACTCTTTAAGTATTTTAGACCATTTTTTTTTACAAAAGTACGAATGAAAAATCAAAACGTTATAAATACTTGAA
This sequence comes from Tetragnatha montana, assembly GCA_963680715.1. Lineage (NCBI taxonomy): Eukaryota > Metazoa > Arthropoda > Arachnida > Araneae > Tetragnathidae > Tetragnatha > Tetragnatha montana. The sequence continues at coordinate 18,946,428 of OY796685.1, forward strand.
TTTGTTTAAATGTAACTCGTATAAAAACTTTATAGAAATATTTGGCATGGAGTTTTTCTTTTTGAAAGTTTCTATCCATTAAATTTTTCCAACTAAAAGTGCAGACGCACCTAACCAATTTGTTATTTTGGCATTTTTCTAAACCTTTTACATCCATTTTAACTTTTTTTGCAAAAGGAATTTTTTCCCTAGCTTAAACCCTGCAACGTACCTAAATTCGGGTAATTCTCATGAATTTAACGCATGAATCGGGGATATTTTCAATCTGGTTTTAGATCCATCAAAAGACAAATAGTTATTTTACAATAAATTCTCTTTTGAAGACACTAAAGGAAAAAGTCATTCCTGCGTGTTCAATAGACTCTACGAGTAAAAATAAATGTAGTAATCTGACAAGCCTTGTAGAAACAAGTTACCTTTTCGTAAGTCTGAGGAAAGGATTCTAAATTAAGCATGATAAAATATCAAGGATTCTCTTACTAGAATTAATATGAAAAGTAAAGAATATTTAATTGAATGATGACCCAAAGCCTCCATACATACGACACATTCACACTTTACCTGGATATATTTTTTTAATAGCCTTCAAAATGTTACCGCATTAAGATTTTTCTCTATTCAAATAATTAGCCTTCGGCGGGAAAAATTGACGGACTGCAATTACTCAATGTGATAAAAACATTATTCTTTAGGGAAATGCAGAAATAAGTCAAGAAACTGCTTTTTAATGAACTAGTCTCGGCTGTCGTCATGATTACTTTTTTTTGCTGTCAGTCTGAGAAGAGCTTGTCATAAAAATAAAGGCTAAATTCAAACCAAAACCTTAACGCACTCAATGGCTTTCCTGGAGTACTCGGACAACTCTTGATATAATATCTAATGTCTTGGACATCACAAAATCTTGAACTAAGCATTTTACTCAAGGCTGGGGAACCCGTAGCAACAGGTTCTTCTATAAAAGTTTGACTTGTCAATTTTCTTACACAACATTTCATGGACAAATTGAAATATGAATGGTATTTTCATATAAAACTGGTCATTAAAAATAAAGTTGCAGCACTCTAAAATGGTATATTGCGCAATTTTTTTTCTAAAATTCTGAAAATGGATCACTAGTAAATAATTGAAAATGGGCATTTAGGTTCACCTAATCAGAACCACTTTCAAAGTATAGTTTTATATTTAATGATACATAATAAAAGGGATACCTTAAGGAAGTTTTAAAATAAACCTTTGCTCTAGGACAGGGATGGCCAACCCGCGGCACACGTGCCACAAAGTGGCACGGCTGAATTAAATTAGTGGCACAGGAAGATATTCAAAAATTTGAGAAGATAATGTGATAAATAACTTAGTTTCCTGCGAACTGAATTCCTATTTTACGATTTTATTGCTGATTTTGAATGAAATCTTTAGTGTAAGATTTCATGTGGGTACAAATATCTTAAGTGAGAGGATAGTAGCCTATCCTCCTATTATTCAAATGTTTTTAATTAATTTAGAACCAAATTTATTAGATAGCTTAAAAGCGTGTATGATTCTCTTTTCATTGAGGTTCTATTACCTGTAGTTAACTTTTTTCGGGTTTTGTGAAATTTTTCTGAAGTTATTGATTCTTGTGATTTTTAAAACTAGTGATTCAAAAAGCGTTAAAAATCCGTTTTATGGGACAAATCCAAAATTTTTTCAGGGGAGCACCCCCTATATTACTTTAAAAACTCCACTATAAAGACTTAAGTACATGAAAAAATGTATTTGCATAAAATTCCCATTGTTTTTATATTGTTTCAGCGCTTCAAAGCATGGTGTGATTGGCATCATGTCAGCACTGCGTGAGGAGCTGTACGCTCTAGGAAGGGAGGAACAGATCACCCTCACAACCATCTGTCCCAGCACCATCAACACTGGTCTCGTCCAGAACCCTAGAACCAGGTAAGACCCGTTAGAATAATGACTAACAGACTTCTTATTGATTTCACTCTAATATGGATTAAAATTAAACTACAACGGTTCTGGAAGATTATTTTTTCCCATAAAGTATATGGTGCGATATAGTCTTGAAAGCATGTCCTAGTAGCCAAGGGTGCGGAATATGCCCGAACGCCCGAAAGATGTTCGGGGGAAATTCAGATATTTTTGGTAAATTTTTGCGTAAATTTAAGAAAAAAGCCTCAACAAACCCAGATGTTAGTAACAAATATTTTGGCTATTAAATAATATCATACCCTCCAAATTCTACGCAAATTAGGTGAAAACTAGTTACGAATGCAGAGAGGGGGAAAACTACGGATCTACGCAAAAAAAAAAAGTCTCCTTGGTGAATACCTGAAAGTTGGCTTTTCCTTGCGTTTTGATTGTTTTACAAGAAAAACAACGTATCCGTGACAGAATCGGTGATTTTCACTAAAAATCGAGATTTTGTTTTTATAAATATAAATGTTTTTTTATTTATAAAGTTATAAGTTAAAGAAGAGAGTTTAAATGCAGCTTAAATTTGAGAATTTAAAACTAATATTTTAAGATAAGAGGCTTTTTTTGAAATGAGGTTACACGTATATAAGAAGGTATAAAGTTAAGATTATAAGAAGATTAAAAGAAGGTATAAAGTCCGTAAAAATTGAAATTTAGGGATTAGTAGGTAATAATTGAGCCTTAAAGAAGTTCGGTAATTAAGAGAACTATATTTTATAACAAACTCTCTGTACTTGATTAGTTACATTAAACTGGAATGAAAGAATGGGTCAATTTTGGAGAAAACTAATTATTTTGTGTTTTGGGGAAATATTGGACCCTAAAACATTTTCTGCACCCCTGCTAATAGCACAGCTCATACCAAATATGTCAGATTTACGTTACTGCAACTAGAAAAACGAAATTTGGCCATACATGAGAAAAAGGGGCGAATCTTGAACGTTTGTGCTGCTTGGTGGGGGTGCACATTGGCGGATTTAGTTGGTTTTTTTTTTTTTTTGGGGGGGGGGAGACTCGAACGATCTAGATCTATGTCTAGAAGTAAAACTAAAAAAAAACTAAACTCATCGGCGCAACAGCCCTATAGTGGACCAAGTCCTACGATGCCCATCTTCGTTTTCTTGACCGTGGGGCCCTGGGGTGCAAGGCCAGGTTAGGTGGTCAGTCTAACGCAAGACCCCCATTGTTTAGTTCCCAAGCACGCTTGGTCCTCAATTTATCGGCCCACTCAAGGGATGAAAGGTTGAGTGGACCTTGCCCAGCCCGGGAGCCGGGAATCGAACCCCGGACCTGTGGCACGGAAGAAATATGCGCTACCACTGCGCCACCGGGCTTCTATGTCTAGAAGTATAATTTACAATTTAAGATGGAAATATCCTGAAAAGATGGTGGGTATTTCCATGGCCTTATGAATTCGTGAAGCGAAATAGTAGGAAAGACGTCACTTCACTTTTCAACAGCGCAAGGTACAAGATTTCAGACTGGAGTTGCGCTGTTGTCCAAAGAAGCTATGAAGAGTGACATCTTGCCTACTATGTCACGTCACGACTTCGAGCTTCTCTGGCCTTATGAGTCTAGGTGGCCATGGTATTGCCCCCTTGCCGTAAATCCAACCGTGCTTGATAAGTCCTGCCTGAAAAAAACCCACGATCAGTATAAATTAATAATATAAAATAAAATAATATAAAACTATTAAAAGTAATATAAAACTGTTAAAAGTATCGGAAACCAAAGAAAGCTGGAACCTAATGCCCTCTTTTCAAACATTATTTACAGGTTTCCTTCATTGCTCCCCATCCTCGATAGCGGTTACGTGTCGGAAGTCGTGGTGAACTCAACCCTCAGGAATAAGACACTGGTCGTCATCCCAACAGTCGTTCATTTCATCCATAAAGTTGCCAAGTAAGCTACTTTAAATGTTATCCAAATTAATAAATTGTTTCAGTACCTACATTAAAAAATGGTGAAATTTTTCAGAAATTGAATCATCAGAGTTTAAAAAAGAGAGTTAGTCCAAAAAATGGCAAATTGACTTCTTGTACTCAAAAAAACTCAAAGCTTTGCTATACACGAGTGGAAAGAGGGGAAAAAAACTGTACCTATAGGCAGATATAGCCCCTTGAATTTGGCCAAATCGATGTCCATTCATTGCATTTTTAATTTGAAATTTAAGTTACTTCGTCTTAAAGATAATTCTGGGGGGAGAAAGTATCAATTTGCAATTTTTTAAAGCTAACTATAACTCAGAGTTGGGCAAAATGTAATCAGATTAATGATTGATGATTACGATTACAATTGTAATCTGATTACATTTGTAATCTGATTACAAATGTAATCAAGAAAGTAATCACATGGAGATTAATGATTACATTTGTAATCACGAAAGTAATCACATGGAGATTAATGATTACAATTGTAATCTGATTACTGATTACAAATGTAATCTGCAATCTGATTACAGATTACAATAAGTAATCTCATAATAAATCTTGATTACTTTTTGATTGATAATGTGAAGGCACACAGAATGTACTTGTTGGTTCGCATCTTGCCGGAAGTGGTCCAAAACTTTCCGGAAGTGGTCCAAAACTTATCAGAAATGGTTCACAACTTACCGGAAGTGGTCCAAAACTTAGCGGAAATGGTCCAAAACATACCGGAAGTGAACCATAACTTACCGGAAGTGGTTCTCAAATAACCGGAAGTGGTTCACAACTTACCGGAAGTGGTCCTTAACTTACCGGAAGTGAGTTGCGAATCACTTCCGGTAAGTTCTGACCCACTTCCGGTAGATTAAGGATCACTTCCGGTAAGTTGTGGACCACTTCCGGTAAGTTGCGGACCACTTCCGGTAAGTTGCGAACCACTTCCGGTAAGTTGCGAACCACTTCCGGTAAGTTGCGAACCACTTCCGGTAAGTTTTGGACCACTTCCGGTAAGTTTTGGACCACTTCCGGTAAGTTTTGGACCACTTCCGGTAAGTTTTGGACCACTTCCGGTAAGGTATGGTTCACTTCCGGTAAGTTTCGGATCACTTCCGGTTATCTAAGAACCACTTCCGGTTAGCTATAAGAACAACTTCCGGTTATCTAAGAACCACTTCCGGTGAATTGCGGACCACTGTAATTAAGTTGTGTCAATCTGATTTCAAAAGTAATCTGATTGACAAATGTAATCAGATTACATCAATCAGATTACAAATGTAATCAGATTACTTTCGGTCAGATTACAAATGTAATCAGATTGATGGTTACAAATGTAATCAGATTACAAATGTAATCTGATTGATGATTACAAATGTAATCAGATTACAAATGTAATCTGATTACTTCAATCAGATTATTAATCTGATTACAAAAGTAATCTGATTGCGCCCATCTCTGCTATAACTCTTAAATTCAGATTTTTTATGGTTAGATTTCACAAATTTCAAATTTGTTTATTCAGATAATGAAAAAAAATTGTAGAGAAAGCAAAAAATATGGAAAATGATGCTATATAAGAAGTGGAAAATCGAAATCGCATACATCCCTGTAATAAAAGTTGATTTTGATGGGCACAGATATTATTTGTTTCATAAAAATTCTAATACCCAAAGTATTAAGAAGTTTTTATAACTTTCTATAATTTCATATTTTATTTAATAATGTTTAAAATTCTAAAATTTCAGCCTTTTCCCACCACAAGTACCTTTGATGTTGCAGAGGTTTTTAGGCTATACAATTGATCCAAATGTTAAATAGAATCGAACTCTAGTTTTTGTGTTTGTTGAATATTCCTGTAAGATGGAGCTGTTATTTTTCAATAAAACTTTGAAAATTCTTTGCACATTGATTTACTCAAAGAAACACCTTCATTTAAGATTTTTCTTTGACAATAAGTTAGTTCAAGTGGAGAAACTACTCTACGAAATTGAAACCAAGATTATCATGTATCCCCAAAACAGCTGAATGCTTGTCATACTTTTCACAATAAAGTGAATTACTTTATAGCAGTGGTTCTCAACCTTTTTCACGATTGTACCCCCAAAGGAAAAATATATTTCCCTGCGTACCCCTCGCATGCAGTTGCAGGTAGTGGTTGAAATATCACCTTCGTTTAAAGCATAGGTTCCCAAACTTTTTGGGACCACCGCCCCCTTTTCAAGAAGAAAAATTTCCACCGCCCCCTTACATATTTTTCCCCTAATTTGCTTACATTTCGTAGAATTGTATACCAGCGTTAAGTTATGAAAATAATTCAATATATAACCCAGTGAAATACAACTTTGTAAAGAAAGCTATTATGAACAATATTCAAAAGTTAAGTTTTCTATGCACCTTAAAATTTAGTTTGAAACAGTTAGGATAATAATTCAACTCTACCTTTTTTTATATAATTTTACTCAAAAATAATTCTTTATCTAATTTTGAACATACTGACCCCTCTTGTACCCAGGGCGTATGCCCCGTTTGCTACCTCCAGAGTATATTTTTGAACCTACGTCTGAAAATTTCCTGCTTCCATCTTAAAATTACATAAATTATTGATATATCAAACTATATGTAAAAGGGGGTGTCTGGGGGTCCTCCCCCAGAAAATTTTTGAATTTCAGCTTACTAAAATGTGATTTTAAGCTACTTTTACAGGATTTTTGAATACTTGGCGTACCCCTTAAAAGCTCTCGGCGTACCCCTAGGGGTACGCGTACCCCCAGTTGAGAAACACTGCTTTATAGGATTAAATGTTCGTATTTCATTTTTTCCTTCTAACACCGTTAACCAAAGCCTTTTAAAGGTTTTAGAAAGCATGAGTTATTTGTTCATTTGGGATGTAAAGGAACCAACCAAAATTTCCAATAATTATATTTTTCTGTGATTAAACTAGATTTCAAACTTGAAATTTGGTGAAAATGTTTATTTTAAATGTAAAACAGTAAAGTTTTCTCACTTTTTAATTTTGAAAAAAAAAAAATTGTTATCCAAAATGTTTTACTTTAGTCTTTATGTATTTAATAGTTGTAGAATTTTAATGGATAAAAGATGCAGGAAAAACAACTTTCTATGTCTCTAAAATTGAGGAGCGTCTGGGTGTGTACGGTTCAGGTATGGGGAATTTTCTCCCTAACTACCGGACCGATTCGAATCAAACTGGGTACACACATACGTATAGGGACGGGAGGAGGATAATGACATAGTTTCCGAAATTCTAAAACCACCCCTTCACCCCCTTTTGGTCCTCTTTGCAAAAATTGCCTCACTTCTTTGCAGACAGATCTGCATGGTACAGTGCCTCCTTAGTCTCTCTTTCTATTCTAAAAAAAGTTTTTGGAGAACGGTTTTCAGAGAAAAACTTTTAGTTTCTGATCCGAATGACACATATCTGGTATCAAAATGTCCGGATTCTTTCGAGGATGTGCATAAAACTGCTGGATTTTTTAAAAAAAATTCTCAATTTTAAAATATTTCCATTTTTTTAGATTACGGATAAGGTCGCAGTTACAAAGCAAGTATTGTCAAAACACTTATTATGCAACCAATCACAACAACCAAATTGACGCCATATTTTATGATGAAATTTTTTTTCACGTTTTAAAAAAAACTTCCTAAACTAAACATCATTAAAGTACTGATAAAAGTATTCTATAAACTTACAGATACATATTTATTTCCTACTAAAACTTCGCACATTTTGTCAGAAATTCATAATTTTTAGTCTTATAATCGAAATTAATTGTAAATTGTAAACATTGAGTGTCATAGGTTTTGCCTTTTATTATTTTCAATGGTATTATTTAACGAAGGCTAAACTGGATCTGTTAACTGTGTTATATCTAGGTGAGAGATATAACACGGCTACCACGTTAACAGATCCAGTTTAGCCTTGGTTAAACAATACCATCAAAGGTTTTAAAAAATATGAATGATAAAACACTAGGTATTCTATTGAGTTACTAGGCCGTACAATATTGAATTCAAAAGTTTCAATTTCATTTTATTGAATTCAATTTTCTTTCTTCAGAATGTTGATTAATAGTATTTATTAATAAATGTGCTGGGTTCTTTAAGGAAAACATTTTGATTAAATTGTTAAGTCATGGAGATGACGTTTGTTTGGAAAGTTGGTCGACGTTTCTTCTGCTAATGGACTCTAACCGCCTATCTGGTTCGAGACTTCACGGAACCAACACGTGACCTACAACTGAGCTTGCAATTGGTTACCACAGATACTACACTAGTAGATCTACTAGTGTAGTATCTGTGGTAACCAATTGCAAGCTCAGTAGGTCACGTGTTGGTTCCGTGTGACGTCAGACGGTTAGAGTCCATTGTTTTTGTTTTATAAAGTGAGTTCAGTGAGGTGGGTTTTCTGAGGATTGCATAAGAATCCTAAATCACCTGCGTAAGCAGTTTACGGGGGTTGGTGAGCAATAGCACCTTAGTAACTAAAAATATTGTAAATGATCCAAAAATATTTTTTAAAAGTATTACAGTATTAAGACTTTATTTCCTTTAAAAGTGAAAGTTTAGAATGTTAAAATTAATATTTATGGTAATATAATTTGAATTATATTAATATAGTATTTAAAAAAAATGGTAAAAATACTGAATGGACTCTAACCGTCTGACGTCACACGGAACCAACACGTAACCTACTGAGCTTGCGATTGGTTACCACAGATACTGCACTAGTAGATCTACTAGTATAGTATCTGTGGTAACCAATGGCAAGCTCAGTTGTAGGTCACGTGTTGGTTCCGTGAAGTCTCGAACCAGATAGGCGGTTAGAGTCCATTCGATAGTAATTTACCAACATTATTTCTTTTTCAGGATAGCTTAATGGGATTTTTTCAATTTAAACAGGAATGTTAAGAACTTTCGGTTTTTTATTTATTTGCCGGGAAACTAGACAAAATACGCAACGGGAATAGTATCCTCCTGGGAATAAACCCAGGATTATGAATAAGGGTAACATCAGTTACTTATTAACTACTTCTTAAGTAACTTTTTTATTGGATAGTGTAATTAATTCGCAAAAGTTAAAATGCGGGGAAGAGGGAAAGTTTTAGGAATTGTTCTATTAATTCAACTTCAAAAAATATAAACCTTCGTGGAGTGTCAAGAATTATTACGATAGCCAAAGTTAGGGGAAGAACTGTAAAGTTACATTTTCTACCAAAACAACAGTATTGTCTCAAGTTACATTTCAATATGTTCCGATTAATGTAACCATAATTTATTGAGTTTCATTCGGGACAACCAAAATAATGTCCCTAAAATCAGTATAGTGTCTGGATTGTTAGTTTTCTGATAACTTAATTCCTATTTTGCGATTTCATTAATGATTTTAAATAAAATCTTAAGTTTATGTAAGTGAAATATATCTCTTTAGAGGTTGCTGACTGACTGAAGCCTACCTGGTCTAAGAACTTGTATGATTCTCTTATCGTTGAGGTTCTATTACCTGTCCTGTAGTTAACTTTTTTCGGGTTTTGGGAAATTTTTTCTAAAGTTTTTGATTTTAGTGATTTTGAAAACTAGTGATAAAAAATATGTTAAGTCCGTTTTATGGACAAAAAAAAAATTTTTTTTTTGGTATATTTGAAAAAGTAGAAGTGGCACGCATAATTTTTGTTTCTAAAATAGTAACACGCTTCTAAAAAAGGTTGGCCACCTCTGTTCAATGTAATAAAATTTTTGCTTGCCCATTCACTTAATCTTCTAGTATAAATAAATGTAACAAAAAACTGTGGGCAGAATTTGATTTGAAACAAAGTTGTTAATTTGGTGAGGGAAAAATGAACTTGGTGAACAAAGGAAAGCACATTTTTCTAGAAAATTGTTTATTTTTAATCATACATTAATTGTATTCATACAATTTAGAATAACTTGTCCAAAATAATGTAACTGGAGTTTTAAAATAAAAAAAAAACAATAAAATGCCTTCACAGCAAAAAAAAATACTAGAAAAATAAACTAGTAAGTAGGCATTTATAAATAATAGATGCAGAGTTTCATTACCCCATAAAAAGATATATAGCTTACATCTAAATAAACTGAGAACAGGCAGGAGAAAAATTCCCTCCTTTAGAAATGAAAATTTCCTCATATGGTTTTGCTTGTTTTAATTCTATTGCATTTAATTTCTTAAGCATTAACATGGCTTGAAATTTTCGAGCAACCTGTAGGAAAAATAGCAGGCTGTGAGTCAACTTTTTCTATAAATTTCTTTTTAAAGTATAATTTTACCTTTATACCCAAAATTTTGTAAGTTGGAATAAAAGAAATATATAATAAGTGTACCTTCATTCTCTTCTCATATTTGACCATTTCTGAAAATTTTATTTCTTTCACACTTTTTAAAGATTCCTGCACTTCATTCAAAAATCTTGCCATTCTGTTCTCAAGAATGTCTTGAGAATCATCAGATGAAGCTTCATTCTTAAAGTGAAAGTTTTGCAATTTGAGTGTATGAAGTATAGTCTGACTGTGCCACGAGAAAAACTTTGATAGACAAACAAAATTTTGAAAAGATGTTCAAATCTAAATTATAGTCACACAGATTTGGCAATATTAGTTTTTTTAGTGTTTATGGGTAACTATCACCCCAAAAAAGGGGGAATAACCCATTTCCATACAAGCACAGATTAGTGCAACTTTTAAGGAGGGGGCGACCCTGCCCGAAAAAATATTTTTTATTATTTTTAAGTTGTTTTATGTTAAGTTGTTGTACATGACATCAAAAGTTTTTCTCGTGGCAGTCGGACTATACTTAATACATAGTCTAAAACGAAATTATATTAATGAAAATTTTAATATTTCTATTTAAACAAAATACCGTGTAGATCTTGTTTTCAATGTCTTTAAAATATCTCTCCCTTCAAATGTACTAAAAGCACCAATTATCTCTCATATAAAAGCCCACGTCACTCACTGACTCACTGACTCACTGATTCTGGAACGCTCGCACACTATGATGCCATCTCGCAATAATAATCATAATCATAATCAGAAAAATATAAAAGCCCACGTCACTCACTGACTCGATGCCATCTCGCAATAATCAGAAAAATAAATAAATAAAAGTAATTAAAATTTTAAAATAATATAATAGCTTTTAAATAAATATCTTTCAAGAAAGTTGGTTTACTTAATAAAGGTTAAAAAGTTACTTTTAGGGAAGTTGGTTTCTAATTCAACAATAATAAATTATTAAAGTTAAACTTCTTATTTAATGTATAATTAATAGGAACTTGAAGTAGTAACGAGCGAAGCTCGCATAAAAGGCTAGCCTAGCTGTAAGACCCGGCTTTGCCGGGTCGTAACAGCTAGTTTTAGCATAATATTGTCATTCATTACAATGTATTTTTGTTATAATAACCACATATATATATATTAATGGTTCATAAAAGGGTCACTTTATCAGGGTTCTACTGTATGTTAAGAATCATTTTTTAATTATTTTTAGATAATGTTTTAAATTTTACAAAGCTTTTTTAGCTTTATATTTCCTATCAAAAGCTTAAACGTTTGATTGAATTTTTAAATAAAAAAATGTTATCTTGAATGAAAAAAAGACTTGAGACAATTACCTGAACTAAATCTTCATGATCAGGTTGACATTTATCCATACCTTCAACAAATTCTTCCATGTTGAAAGAAGGGCTTACATTATGATTGCTTGTTTCAGTTGTCAAATGTAAATCCTCTATTTCACTCATCTGAAGGGAGACATAATAATCTAATTTTCAAGATGTAAAATTTAATGCACCAAACATACATAAGTAGAAGGAGGACTTTTACATTTTGAAATATACTTTAATTGTAGATCAAAGAGTTTTGAAGGCCCTACTGGTCATGTTTTGTTTGAAAGTTGATTTAGGGAGAGCACCAACCTCCTCCTTTGATCACAAGGTTTTACACCCGGAAACACAAAGAAAAGAGTATAATCTGGATCCTGGAAATATGACTGATTCAGGGGAATCAAGCTGAATTATATGACTAAATTCAAAACACCAAAAGGTTAAGGGAGCAATTGCTCTGAACTAAGAAATTTGAGGAGTAGGAAATCTAATGGAGACAAAGGCATTTAAACCGAATCTATATCACATAAGCACTATTAATTATGTAAAAAATATAACGCAAAATTACAATACATTCTTTCACTGCATATTTATTTAACCAACTGAGTAGCCAAATACATATGTGGAAAATCTTTAATGTGATACATACATTAAGTTCTCAGAAAAGTCATTTTGTCAAAAGTCAAAAATTTGCAAAATGCCAAAAAATTTTTTTTGAAATTATGCATTAAAATTATCTTATTACTAATTTTTATTCCATTTTTAAGTTCAGAGACTCTCTCACTCAACTTTAAGCAGGAGAGGATTAAGGTTTGACTATTGGGGGCACCAGGATTTTTATAACATCTCCATAGTAAAATCTGCATTATTTAAAAAAAAATATTGAATGATGATTTACTTTTTTGGATAAATCTACACATTGAAACATTTCAAAGCTTTAAAATTACAATTTATTTATAAATTCTCTTCAGGTGTCATTTTATCCAATAAATTTTTACCCTATTGGGGGGCACGTGCCCCCTCTTGATCTGCAACTGGCATTAAGGAAAATTAAGAACATATCATACGAGGAAATGAAGTATATACTATTACCGGTATCACTCACATTTGCTTGCACAGCTCCTTGTAACAGGGAGCTACATTCATTCATCTGCCCATAGACAAATATAAACATTCATGACCAAATAGGGGGTTTGAACTCCAATTGCTTTGCTGTATAGTTAATCTAACCATAAGAAATTCCGACAATCTTATTTGGAATTGTTAAACTTACGTTAATTGATAATTAACATAAATTTAACAATATAATTAACTATAACAATATGATTAAATTTTAATTGATAAACTATACATAACACTTATTTCATACTTAAGATAAAAAACTAAAGAATAAATTCATGATCAGTAAAAGATGTTGCTATCTTAAATTATGTTTCAAGAAAAAGTTTTGGGTAATGATTTAGCTTTTTAAGATACATTGTCAAATTTCATAAAAACAGCCAAAACGAATTTGAGTTCACCATTCATTTAGGATCCATCCCTGTTCATTTAGATTCACCATTTGGGATCTTTTAGGCCCTTCATTTGGCTCAAAAAAAGCTCTCAATACTTTAAAAATTCAAAAATGTAGTCAGTTTTAGTAACATACTAGATACAAGAGTGAGCTTTCTAGGTACAAAAAAATCTTGATAGATCATTGATAAAAATAAATAAAATGACTAACTACTTTTCAGGATTTCAAGGAAAGCGAACTAAGGTACTTTATGTTCCCAAAATACAATACTTACTTCGATATTTTCATCAAACTCATTCTGGGCAGGAGCAGCTCTAGGTTGCTCAGGAGAAGGAACTAAAGAAAAACATAAATTACTGGTAAATTTCACTTCACTTTCACTAGAGGATTTCAATTAAAAATGGGTTAAGGTGTATGTATAATGTTAACTTACAGCTGAATGTTTCTTCATCACAACTGGAAACATTTGCTAAAAGTTTGTGAACTTTTAAATTTCTTCTGTAAAGCTGTAACGGTTTAAGTATTTATTTCTTTTAACTATGAAACATAATTTTGAAACAAAAAAATTGAGTTAAACTTTTTAAAACAGACTAAAACAATGGTTTCCAAAGTAGTAGTAACGGGTGACCTTTAATTATATCACAATGAAATACTTACACTTAAAATGTTTATGTTCCAAAACCGGTGCCCATGGCCAGGAAGCTTGAATAGTTTTTCAGCACATCCAATTTCTTTGAGAGTCATCAATCTCTTGGTAGGGGGAGCCATTTCAAATGGAATCATGATATCAGATGTATTGCACAATTGCCTTTTTAGTTTTTCGGGACCGAGGACCTTTGCTTGATCAATAATCAATTTTCTTTTGCGACGACTAGTTGTCTTCATTAATGTTTCTGAAAGTTGAGCAAATATCAGTACTTGATTGTAATATCCAAATACTGCAATGAACAGATAATGTCTTAAATTCACTAAATCTTCCTCCATATTCAATAAATCCTCCATCGGTCTTACATTTCTAAAATACCATATGATTTCTGATTATAAGCTGATAATTTTGAAAATGTTTTCAATGGTAAAGAAGGGAAGTCTTATATTCAGATCCCCCAATGTTACAAGAGCAGTAGGTGTTTTTTCTATTTGATCGAGCGTGAAGTATCACAATCAATCCGTAAGAGGAATTTTGTCTGTGATGTGAAAAATAAACACTCTTCAAAAGGTAAGAAATATTAATGCAGATAAAAGTTTAAATACATCCATTATGGTAAAATACTAAAAAAATATTACAAATAATACATGCTTGAAAGATCATGCATTATTTGTAATATTTTTTTTATCAGAAACAGATTGGATAAGCTTACCGCCTTATATACAAGTTTTGAATTTACAGTACATTTTTGTAAGCAAACCATACTCTCTGCTTATATTCATAAATATACAATAACTGATAGGCTACTGTATTTCTTCTTATAAAAATAACTTAGCTTTAAATTTAATTTCTAGGAATGTACTTTTTTTACAACTGTGGGATAAGATATGACAAAATGAATGTTACTACTCCTAAACAAATAGGGTTATAAAATGCAACTTAAAATGACATTCTATCCATCATAAAAAAACTATAAGATAGGGTTATGTATAGAAAACTCTACAAAACTATACATGGCATTGATATGATTTACTTAAATTACATCAATTTATAAATCGTCAAATTAGAGGAGAAAGGCAGTCACTTTTGGTTCAACTACTCTGTACAAAGTTATGCCAAATTTGACAATACCCAATCTTTTTCTTGTGTGTCATGCAATCTCACCAACCATATCAGCTTGGTGAGATTTCAGGAGAGCATCAAAGCAATAAACAGCTCCGCCTTCTCAGTGGTGTCATTCAACTACTTTAAAAAAAAATTTACCAAAAGTGACTTAGTGCCTTTCTCCTGTAAACCGAAAAAAATATTCATAAAGTTAAAATTTTAAAAACTAAACTAAAAGATATTTTATATGATATTTAATAATTTCTAACCAGGTAAAGGTTCAAGGTTTAACTCTTCATCACTTGAAGATTTCAAAAGTTCTGTGTGGAAGGGTATTGGTTCCACACTGATTGAAACACGGCAGCCAACTGTTTCTTTTCTTTCTTCAGAAGACTCACTGACATCCATCATTTCCGGACCATCAAATATATCTAAGAAAAGAGTGATAAGAGATTTTACTTCAATACAGAGTTTTTACTAAAAGCTGATATTTTTATGCTGTGAAGTTTCAATGACACACTTTAAGGATTTTTCTACATGGAATTATAAAAGTAAACAAAACTTTTTAGTAAATGCATAAAACTAGGATTGACCTAGTTTTAACCAATATATTTGTCTTGTTAAAAAGAGCTGCCAAGCTTTTTTCTCAAAAAACTAAAAAAAAGAAAATTCCAGAACAGGTTTTTTTTTTTTAAATTTATTTATCTTTTTTTATAAAAAAATACAATTTACAAAATAAGAATTGGTCACCAAGAGGCAACAGAGCCAGTATTGGTGACTACTTGCATGACATAAAAAATATAGTTTACAAAAATGTAAAGTGTAAAAATGAATGTAAATTTTCAGCTTGCCTATGATCAAAATACATCTATTACTAACTATCCCTTTTATCTACCATATGGTTTTTACATTATGAGAACTTTTGAAGATAATCACTATCATTTGATAAAATAAGAGAATAAATTTTGTAAAAACCAAAGCTATTTTTTAATTTTATTACAAACCTTGTGTTTTTTGGAAGTACAATAACAATGGGTTTTAAGATGACAAGATACAATTTATTCTTACCAAGAAAGTTCTTTTACTTTTTAAAACAACTTATGTTTTTTCTATTACAAACCAAAGGTCTTAAGGGGCCCAGAGACGCGCAACTTGGTCGTCAACCGGGTTGTCAATTTGCGATGTTTGCATCCAAGTTGGCCGTCTGTAGGGAAGTTGATGGTTGAAATTTCAAATTGGTAATTTGGTCGTCAACTTGGTGGGCGGAGCTTAATCGGAACATGTTATTAAGAAAATACAAAAAACTAAGCATTAAAAATTAAAATAATATAATTCTAGCACGAGAGAATAATTAAATAAAATAAAATTTTGCATTTAAAGTACCAAAATATATTAATTTGTTACAATCTGATTAATTTTTTCTTCATTGTTTACATTCTGGTTGACGACCAGGTTGGCCGTCTGTGGGAAAAGCATCAACCTGGTTGACAACCGGGTTGACGACCAAGTTGCTCGTCTGTGGGCCCCTTTAGATTTTATGAAAACCAGTTGGGTTTAAATGAATTTACCTCCAGTATATTTTACTTACCCAGTATATATTTCAAAACCAATTGTTTTTATACTTTTAAAACATTTTCATACCAGGAATGATATTTAATATTACGATAGGACTATAAAAACAGTGGTCCTATCAAACTTTTATTTTTGAGGCATATAGGATAGTTGTAAAAAGTTACTTGATTTTTCCCCATAATGTAATGCTCTTTTAAGTTTTAAAAAACATTTTTGATCACAAGAAAAAATACTGACTTTCTTTTTAAATTCGTGTATTTGAAATCATAGAATTTATGGTGTAGTTTTACTTTGGTTTATATAAATTCCCTTTAAGATAATTAATGTAATTGAATTATAAAAAATGAAGGCAACCTTTTAACCATTTAATAAGTATTTAATTTCGGAAATTATGCCCAAGGTATTGAGTCCATTCATCTTATATTTTCTGGGTTTAATAAAATTAAGTATTAAAAGCTTTTCAGAAATTACAAACCCTCTTCTGAATCTTGAATATGATCTTTCTCACAGTTAATGTCCATGTTGATCACCTGATTGCTTGCTGTAAAATATATACACCTCTTTATTCATCAAGAAGTATCACTCACAGAATTTATTAACAAAGATAATTGTATGAAAAGCTGACAGTACAAATAATTTTAAAGTATGTACCTTTAATCTACCTTACTTACTTTACCTTTACTTTAACTTTACCTTTAAGTATGTAAACTATACCTTTTTTTGGTTTCTTTGCATCTTTCTTATACTCTTCAAAAGATTTCAAAATCTCATCTTCCAATTCTTGAGAAAATTTTTCATCTTGGACACCAATTTCTAGCAAACAAAAATATGATAAATTTATTGCATGTTAATGCAACACTAAATAGTTTCAACACATTCGTAAAAGTAAAATTTTAAACTATAGAAACAATTGGGTAGAATGTTCTTCCACAAGAAAAAAGCTTGTTGATAAACTTAAATCTTTTCAACGTCAACATTTAAATGTAGAACTACGGCTTACTAGATACTATACAGGCTAGCCGAGTACGGAAATCATCAAAAATCCAGATGGCAATACTGGACAAACTGGCAAAGCATATCCACAGTGTTGAAGGCGGTGAGTGATATAGGTAGGACTTGTGGCGATCCAAGCGGGTAAAGTTGTCAATTGGTTTTCATTGTTCAAAACTCGGCTAGCCTATATAGTATCTAGTAAGCCGATGTAGAACACAATCTGGTACTTACGTATTATCCCGTCGACCGTGATGCTTAATCAGAAAACTTATCAAATCCCATTGACTTTACTATTAATGTGCCGCTGAATTAGACGGCTGCTGAACGGTCGACTGGATAATACGTAAGTACCCACAATCTTATACAATTAAACTGAACATTAAGGTACAGTATTTACAGAAGATACAAACTCAAAAAATCATTTAAAAAGCAATATCAAAATTTGATAAAATCTTTCAAAAAGAGCAATCAATTTACAAAAATTTGATCAATTACTTATTTGAATTAGTTTACTTAAAGCAACTTATTCCCATTGTCCATCTATTATAGCAGTATATAAAGTATTTCTAGATATTGTTGTATCGTCAAATTAATGCATTTGCAGATATTGTTGTATTGTCTACCAATGTAATTAATGTATTTGTATATGCCTATATTACATGTGTATTTGGTGTATGGGCTGGTGGCTTTTTTACCAATAAATCTATTCATTATTAATAATCAACTTCAAATTTAATTTTGTAGAAATATTTTATGATAAAGTCATATGAGAATTTACATAAAGAATTTAGCTGTACTAGAAAACAAATGAAGGTACTTTAGGATTAGCAGGGTGCAAATTTTTCCCAATCAGACTGTAATGGCAACATTTTATTATTCAAACATAAAAATGTAACAGAAATTTTTAAAAACACTGCTAGTTGAGCTATTTTAAGATTGTTTTATTTTGATATTTGATTATTTTTGGCAATTTAGCATAAAACTGAACGCTTATGCCCAGCTAATCCTAAAGTACCCAAATTAATTTATGTTTTAAGACTCAAAAAACTTTCAGGGGCATAGTCAAGGGAGACTTCAGAATATAAACAACATATTTTTTAGTCATAGAAAACAACTAAAAGTAATCTATATCCCTCCTCTCCCTTTAAAATTAAAATAGCCCTCTTCAAAAAAAATTTATACCATAGTCCTCCTCATCTGGTGCAAGATTTCCACATGCTTCTTTTAAAGTTATCTCTTCATTCCGACTCTGGTGCTTTTCTAGTTCTTTGTGGCTATAGAAACAGAAAAACATAAGTTTGACAAACTAAAACTAACAATAAGCAATTTGATTTCCACAGCTTTTTAAGCTTAATAAAAAATAAATTTTGTTAAAGCTTACAAATTTACAGTTGCAATAAATCTTAGTAATTTACAAATTACTATGAAATATATTTTTTATTTAATCAATTTCTTACAAAGTACAATTAGAGTTAAATAGAAATTGCCAAACTTTAAACCTTCTAAACAAATTTTTTTTATTTACCAATGAGGCCAACTTTCCTTATTACACACAAACTTCTCAAATAACTTATCTGTCCACATTGGAAAATAAAATTCAGGAAACTATAGCATAGATTCTATGCTTAAAAATCTGAATGCATAAATACTTAAGATTTGGAAAAATGCATAGAGGATAAACAAAATTAATTGAAGTAAACCAAGAATAAGTCTGATGGCTCCCTTACTTCAATTAATTTTGTCAATCAATTTCTGCCTCTAAAACTAACATTTTTCATTTTAAGGTATGATATTTTTGTTTTAATAGTAATAAGGATTTTCAACTAAATTCTTTCTATACACTACACTACATATATTCTCTTTTGGATGGTATTTTGCCATTTTTTTTTGTGAGATTTGGGATATATAATGCATCAGATTACAGGGAATCTCATAAAAGAACCTGAAAAGTTGGCATCTATGAAGTAATATTGATTTAGCTCAATTCCTTATTACTGCTATAGATGCTAAATCAAACTGCTTAAAATAGTTAATAAATCTATTCAGAATTCTTTCTAAAAGGTTCCTATGATTAAAAATAAGTGCAATAATTAAATACTTAACAACCAAACAATCTTACTAGTCTTGAAAAAACTCATCAACATTTTTCAATTCTGGAAAAGTTATATCTTTGAGACAGGCTCTCATTTTATTTGATGGAAGGTCCATTCCATCATCAGATTTGTAAATTTTGACTTTGAAGAAAATGTCACTGCATTCACTTAAAAGATATTTGGTCTTTCGGGAAAAGATTTTGACTATGCCTATCAGAAGATGACCTGATAGGCGCAAATCTAAAGTAATCTGCAGAAAAAATAAACTGCATAGTCAAATCATAATAATTAAAGACTTATTTTTGTAAAAATTACTTATAGAGGGAAAATAGAAATATATAAGTAAGAGGGGAAACGTCTATAGTTCTTATTAGTTTATCAAGACATTCAAGAACATAAATTGAGCGGGTTAGAAACCAATAGGTACAAACAACAAACAGGATATCCTCTGTATGCAAGGTAAGTCAATAATAATAATTTTGTCAATTTTTTACCATGTGCTTTTATAAGAAGTTTTTAATGGTTTACAAAGGTAGTTTACAAGCAGTGATAATTCAGACTAGATTATATCAAACCAGAATTGAATTGTATTTAGTTTTTATCAACCATTTCACTTACACTACCCCGACTAGCATGAATTTAAAGTTTTGCAATTTCAAAAATTTCATAAAAATCTTCAAATGACATCAGGAAAAATTTGAAAACCTATTTCTCACCACGAAGTTCAAGTAGAATAAGTGATAATTACTTTGATAAAAGAAATTGTCAATTTCATAAAACAATTAAATTGAGGTAAATTGCATAATGACAATCAAGAACTATGAATAATAGAATCTGGATTTAATGGCTCTGATTCATCAAAACTTACATTCTTGTCTATCATATCTCTCACACTGCCTTCTATATCAACTTTGAAAATTTGATATCGCTTCAACTTCCTTTCCCAGTGAGCAGCAAGCCATATTTTTGAGAAATCTGCCCTGTCTTTTAAGAGAGAACTTGTTATAAACAGAACCATTGTTGAACCAAAAATGGGCCACCAAGTTAGCAAAACTTGTCACCTGAAATATTTAAGTAAAAATTTTCAGAAAAAAAAAATAAAACTAATAGGATTATACACAAAATGATGTAATAAATATTATATATGAATGCATAAACTGAACTCATTGGTGCAATAGCATGAGAGGCAAGGCCTAG
This sequence comes from Tetragnatha montana, assembly GCA_963680715.1. Classification (NCBI taxonomy): domain Eukaryota; kingdom Metazoa; phylum Arthropoda; class Arachnida; order Araneae; family Tetragnathidae; genus Tetragnatha; species Tetragnatha montana. Next base: position 18,967,079 of record OY796685.1, read on the forward strand.
AGACTAGACAATGAACGATTTACCCCCATTTTAGTTACAATCTGCATGGATCTCCATAGATTGCTAATTCATCCATTTCAAACTCTTTTTATTGATCAAAAATCAATGAGAAAACTATTTTTAAAACTTAAATAGTTCATGCTGAAAGCAAAATGATATTTTCCTATTAATTTTATTTACTTAAGATAATTAATTTTAAAACATCAAAGTGATTGCTGGGTTGCCACAGGTAACATTCGGCACACTATCATTCTTTTCGAGAAGTAAGTATGGAACAAAAATTTTATGGACTAGTAGCTGTAAAACTAGTTTCAACTTAAATTGTTGCGGAATTACTTTATTTTCGATTTTGTATCCAAATAGATTGTTAACTAGTCTTGGGAGCCAACGCCGAATGCCAATAATGTCGCCAACAGTTAAACAATAAAAAATATAGTTTTTTTTATTTATTTGGCATAATTCATGAAAGACGTAAGCTAATAAATCTTCAATAACCTATTTGTTTATATTTTAGCTCTTCTTAACATATTTTTCAAAACTTATAACAGCAATATCCACGATTTTTAACATCTTGTAATGTTATACTATAGGAAAGTTGTAACTAAAATGGCGGAAAGATCGATTCACACAGTGCATCACTGTCCAGTCTCTGTACATAGAGGGTCTCTAGGCCCTTCAGGATAGTAGGGATATATATTGATATAGCGAGCTACCTGGGGACCCCAGTATTTACTCCTCACGCATGCTTTCATTGAGGTAAGGAGGGGAAGATCCTGAGGTTTGAACTATATTAAGCAGTATAATATACTATGTGTTATTATATTCTAATGATAACAAGATTTAAATCAGTATCAAAACCTTAAAAAGCATTAAAATTTCTAAAGGATCTTACTTCGACTTTTTTAAAGATTTAATTTATTTAGTTTCAGTACATATCTTCAAGTTTTAGTACTTATTAGAGTAATTTTTTAGTGAAAAATAATTTTTAATAATATAACCATTCATTAGATACCACAGTATCATAAATCCAAAATTGTGATTGTATAAGAATAGTTTTCTTGAATACAACACAGTAATGAAATCTAAATGCAAATATTTTGGTTGAGAAACAAAAATATTAAATTTTTAAAAATATTAAAGTTCTACGCACGCGCAAAAGAAATAATTTTCTTCGATCCAGTTTTTATGTTAATTCGAATGGAAGATAAATATCGTTTGTATTTAAATTAATAAATATTGTCCTGCAACCAACCATCGGGAAGAACTCATTACTTTGAACCATATTGAATAAATAAGGGGAAAAAAGTGCTTTGATCAAAGATACAGTTTGTTAATCTTTTTAAGCTTTACTCAATATAGTAAAGTAATTACTTTAAAAGTTTTCATGGTTTCGAAATTTTCCGCTTTAGCAAATCGTAAACACATGTAAACATCAACAGGTTCTCAGCTTTGTGACGTCAGCATGTCTTTTCTAAAATTTTTTTCGATAAACTTCAAAATCCCATTCCTGGGGGCCTACCACGAGCCTCTCGTAGAGATGCAAAATTCCCGCAGTTTTTGAAACATGGGAAAAAACCCGGGAATTTTGGGGAATAAACCCGGAATTTTGGGGAATATTGGGAATTTTGAGGAAGTTTTGAATATAAACAAAGACGGCCATCTTTAGGCTTAAGGTCAAAATTTTCACTTCAAGAATTCTCGTAGCTAAGAGTTATTTCGTTATTTCAAACTATTTTTTCTCAAAACTTGTTATTTTTAACTTATTAGTGTATGTAATTTTAACATTAGTTCAAGCGATTCAAATCGATCATAAAATCGAATCATTCATGTCCATGTGGGCAGCAAACCATGACAAAAACAGAAAAAAAATGTATGTAGATCGGTGATTTGGTATTTGTCAGATAATTATTTCAATTGTTTAAATTTGAATATATTTTCTAAAGGTCACAACGCAGATTTTCCCTGTTTATGATATGAAGTTCAAAATAAATTTTAGTCATCATATTAAGCATAATTTTGATATTTTACTACTCGTGTCTTAAAATTTGCTAACTCCCGGGAATTTATAATACTCCACATTGAAGAGAAAATCAACATAAACACGATTTCTTAAGCGAGTTCAGATGTTTTTTCCTTCTCCCGTGTCAAAATTCAAAATTCCCGAAAACTCCCGAAAATTTTCAAAATTCCCTTCCCAAAAAACCCGGTTTATTCCCGGGTTTAAACCGGGTTTTTTCCAGCCTTTGCAACACTAGCCTCTCGACAAAAATAACGACACCTTTACTTCTTCCGTGTCGAGAACGCTGAAGAAGCAAGCAAGTTGTCGACACCGCACTGTCGCGGAAGGTTATCCATAGGAAATAGCATTAGTGATCGCAAGTGAGGTCGAGAGTATGGGCTCACTTAACAAGAGGGTCTACCATCAGACTGTCGGGAAGTTTTTAACTGTCGTTAAGTGGTATCGAGAAAGTGAAAAACTCAACGACACCTCAAGAGGTGTCTATATCTTGTTAAACGACACGAGAACAAGCTCTTTTATACGCTATAAATTATGTGTATTGTTTACCCTGTTATCATTGCACGTTTTTTGAGATACTTAAAGGTATTTTTAAAGTAAAATTGGCTTGCATTACTTTTTTTTTTTAAATTATCAACTTAAAAATCGGGCCGGTTTTATGTACTAAAAATTAAAGTCGATTTGTGGGTTTTATTTATTAAGAGAATTGAGGATTACTCATACGTTTTTTTTTCAGATAATATATAAACAATCGTGCATCGTGCATCCAAAAAGCAGCTTTAAAATGATTATCTGATTTTAAAAATTTTAATCAGAAATAATCACCGTGGTGATGGGAAAAAATTTTGTTCTTTATCTAAAACTTATTTTTTTGCAATTAAAAAATTGTAATCAATTGATAACAAAAATTTCCTGAATTTAAGTTTGCCCCCAGTTATATGTTCGTAAAGGTATTCGTTTTAAGCGTCTTACGATCATCCCTTGTTTAGAGTGGGGAGAATTTTGCTCATGAAAAAACGAGTTCCTTCCATTGCGTTGGTGATCATTTCAAATTACGCCAATGTAACTTAACTCCCCGCCTATTTCTGACGTACAAGATGACAAAAACTTTTTACACCAATCAAAAGCGTTATTTCTTCTCGACACCTATACTCTCGAACTCAGTTGCAATCGGTAAAAGCTTGCATTTGTCGACATTCAAAAACTACATCGTCGTGGTAAGCCACGGTAGGCCATCGACAATTTGATCTTGTTTTTTCAGCATTCCCTACACCATCGTGCTGCCATCTATAAATCGAAGGATAAAATCCACATGAAATCACTTCTGTGGTTATTCTACCTCCAGACTCTTTTTACTGTATTAATATAAACTTGAACCTTGTAAAAATATATTTTAAAAATGAAAGAAAAAATATTCCATCATAAATAAGTACCCAATGACGTGTATTTTTATGAATAGAATTTCCATCTATTTCATACAAAGCAAATAATGGCGGCGATTTGGGCTATTTGCAATGGAAGATCTGATGACTACGCAGAGAAAACATAGTTCCTACGCAAAATAAAAATATTGTTTCATCTATAGGTTGAAAAGTAATTCCTAAGAGCGCTTTTTAATGTACAATAGCTATTAATTTGAAAATAATGCTACAGCCCTCGATAAGAGGTGTCGTAGAGCTTTTTCGCCTTTCTGTCGTTTTCTCCTCTAGGTTTCTTCTCTCATGGTAGGACCTGTAGTTAAGTTTGAGGCGCATCACGTGACTGTCGATAATTTCGGCAATATTAACGATAACGACACGCTGGTGGTAGAGCCCCTGAAGAACATATTAAAAAATAACAAATCAAAGTATAGAGTTGCTGGATCTGGGATCTACTTATATATCTGTAGATTAATAAAAGCTATAGATTAATGAGATTAATATAGTTTTCTTTTCTTAATGGCAGCAAGAAAAATTAATCAACAAAACAACAATAAAAAAACTTCCTTTTTCCTTCTTCTGCTAATTGTTGTCTTTTGCGGTATGGGATGGCTGAAAATCAGGAAAATTTCTTGGAGAAATATCGGTATTTCGTGATAAAAAATCCCACACTAGCCAACGAAATAGAAGTTGCATTAAAATGGGCATCTTACTTCGTAGCAGGTAGTCACCTTCATATATTTGGTTCTCTTTTTTTTTTTTGCTCACTTCAAAGAAGTCACTTCTACGCAAACATAAATATTAATCTTAAAAGAGTGAATCCTTATGATTAATGTGAGAGGTTTAGGTTAATTTTAACAGTCCGGGCCTTAACGATTTTGTTTGGTGATATTTGCTACAAAAGGGCCGTTTATAATTGTACCTTATAAAACGTTGTGTTGTGTTCATGATGTGGTCTGAAAAAATCAAGTCCTCTGGATCTTCGAGGCTGATCTTGAAAAGTCTGGCCTGGAGTGCTGGGCAGCTGAAGATATGCTGAGGAGACAGTTGAGCATCAGGGCAGTTTGGGCATTGATTTGAGTAACTTCTTAGTCTGTCAGTTGAGATTTTCATTCCCTTTATATGCTTTGTCTGTAGTCTGGTTATTATCGATGCTATTGTACGATTGCAATTTAGAGCTGGGATGGTATGTTTAAAATTATTTTTGATAAGTCTTCGGCTGGCAACTGCATTGGCATCTATGAGAGTTGTGAGGTTCGATGATTAGGGGCAAGCTCTAGCTTCCTTGGCAAGCTCATCGGCTTTCTCATTGCCAATGATATTTACATGAGCTGTATCCATTATAATGTGCAGGATCTTTTGGCTGTGATGACTTTGTTTATGGATTGGATTATTTCATGGCTAATTTGGCACTTGCCCTTCTGGATGGCTTGCAGTGTGGATTTGAATCAGAGAGGTTAATTATGTTGCTGGAACTGTGGATGCTTTTAAAAAGGAAAATCTCCAACACGCTCTTGATGGCTATGAGTTTGCAAGTGTAGTTGGAGGCGATTTTCCGTACTGGAATTTTGTGACACTCATGTTCTTCGTCTGGACCCGTCAGGAAGACTCCTGCTCCTTCTCTATCAAGAATTATAAAACATTGCAGTGACCAATTTAACTTCTACAGTACTGGGTTGCCCGAATCCACTCTTTCATTTCTACTTTTCAAAAAATATTTAGGTTCCAGGCTCGAATTCTTTAGATTATCCAGTAACGTATTAAGATTATCTCGTATCATGAATTAGAGTCATGATAGGTAATATACAAAAAACAGAACAAAAGCAATGGGAACAATTAGTTTGAAATCCTCATCTATATTGTCTTTGACCTTCTATTTTATCCCCAATGGCAATTTGTATAACCAATTGGCTTGGAAAAATATTTGGTAACTATCATTTCATAACATAAGGACAAAAGTTGGAGTGAGACCCAAAGAATTTAGAGTTTGAAAAATTGGGACTAGGTACCCTAATGCACCATCCATGTAAATTTCAGAAAAAGATAAGGCTTAGTGTCGCGTACGACACAAGAACCCTGGTTAATGCGGATACTATCCGGGGCCGGGGTAAAATAATATAAAATTAGGTATGAGAATACTTGGAAATACACTTAACACACACGTGGTCACACGATGAGACGCAAAGCTTAGGGGGACTAACTAATTACCATACACTACTAAAACCGACTAAATGGATACTCATAAAATAACCCATGAATTTATGCAGAGTGACAATAAGAACACAGTACAGAGAAAATATCTGGAATCTGGACTTACCTCCCTTGGTCCGGTTGTACAGCATTTAATTATCTTGACCATCCAATGCAAATTCTCTCTTTCAATAATTACTCACGTTTTATATTTTAATGATTAACTATTTATTTCATTATCTTGGTTACGTACAAATTCTATTTACACAAATACAATCATCGCGAGGAATCCACAAAACCAGGCCCTTAGGCTTACCACACCTCGTGCTCGCATGGAGCGTCCTAAAAACCACCGATCACACCAAAAATTTCAAAGCCAACTCAAGACACTACTCTCACTGAATACTGACCCGTCCAAACGGGTCCCCCGAGACCCCCTAGAAGGAGGACGCCCCGAATAGATAAGAGGAGCGCCATCTAGTGACAGCCTCCAAAACGTAGCAGCTTAGCTTCGATTAGAGTCCCACATTTCAAATGATGACATGACTAGTAGGCTTACCATACGTCCGGGGTTACTCCGGACAGTCCAGGGTTTTTAGAGCTGTCCGAGGAAATGTCCTGGGTTTCATACATTTAAGATTTGCGAGGCATTTTTATTAAAAAGTTCTGACCAAGATGTTTGAAATTGCGTTGGTTTACTTTTATGACTTATTTCATCATAAAATTCAAATAAAAGTAAGTCAAACAAACAATTTTTGAAAAAGTTATGCCAGATAAAAAGTAAAATAAAAAATAAACTTTAATATTTCTGTTCAATGTTTTTAGTTAGAATGTTTTTCACTTAGTTTTTAATCTTTGAGGAATCGCATGGTACTTATTAAGTAATTTCAAAAATATGTCCTGGGTTGGACCCAAGAAAATATGGTAAAGCCTAGACATGACAACATTTAGCAAGTATGGAGCTGTGAGTAAACATGGCAGCTGGAGAACTCTTATCAAAGCTGTGCCAAAGATAAAAATAAGACAATTTCATTTTCTAGATTTTTATAATATGTATTAAAGATCTTTGCTTTGCTATTATTCAAAAAAAAAAATTCTCTGTTAAGCCCTAGGGCAGTGGTTTCCAATTGGTGGTCTGTGAGTCTTGGAAGTGGTCCGTGAAGGGGCCTGGCAAAGCACAAAAAAATTCATTAAATACAAATTTAAATGAATTGAACAAGGAAAGATGGAGTTATATCCGTGACGATGACTTTCGGCTGAGTAATTTGTGGGAATAATAGTTACCCCTTTATTACTAAAAATACTTGTGTACTTGTGTATTTATATTTAAAGTGAATGAACTATATATAATTAAAATTTTCTTCAAATAGAATTATAATTCATAGCATTATATATAAATTTACACGCTTAATCGAACTCAAATATATAAACTTTCGTCTAGCAATTTTGTGAGGGTAAAGGATTTCTAATGTTAAAGCTGAAGTTGTTGACATAGTAACATATTTCCAAAACAATCATTTTACTTCGGCCAAGCTCCAAGAAACAGGTGCTAAAAAGCTCAAGATGCCATGTGATGTCAGGGGTAGCTTTGTTAATCCATTTTCAATTTTAAAAACTTAATTTAATTTTTTTAAATCATGGTTTTTTTTTTTTTTTTTTAGAATTTCTGTGTCGAGGGTAAAAAAAAACAAATAAAACGTTTTAAGCAAAAAAAACTCGTTTAAAACAAAAAAAAACACGTTTTTTGTTGTTTTTTTCCAACCCTGGTTATGGCCCTGTAATATAGCAATATACTATTATACATAATATACAGTGCTAAAATTTTAGTTTAAAATAATTGTAAAAAAATTGGGATCCCTTTGTCTCAAACTACCCCAGGCCCCTGAAAATCTAGTTATGCCCCTGTCATTATTTGTTTTAAAATTTTGAATAAACAACTAATAAATGAGTTATAATTCAGCCTACCAATTAGGAACTTTTCGCCCAAAACAGTATTGAAAAAAATCAAGTATGTGGTGACTGTCCACATAAAATGTGACTGTCCCACTGAAACTAGGATGTCTGGTCACCTTACTTATTCTCTTAAAAATTGCATTCTCTAGGTCGCTTTTCTCAGTCTCCAGTAGTAACTGAATTAATTCATTCTGCATCAAGGTTGCTGAATCTACTTAATGATAGCATTTTGAGAAAAGCTGTAGGACTTCCAGTTAATGTAGTAAGAATTCATTTTTAATGCATATTTGGTTTATTGGTCATATTTTCATCATGCTTTTTGTTAGGGTATGTTTTTCTTATTGTAGGATGCAGCTGTGGAGAGGCTTCAGACTTTCCTTACCATCATTGAATACTCTGAAGTCTTTACAGAAGTTGCTGCTCGTCAATTAAAAGGACCCCGAGCCAAATGGTTGATTGTTGTTTTGATACATCTCTCTAAGTATGTGTAATTCTTCTTTTAAACTTTATCTGAAAATACTGGGAAGTTCTCCAATGTATAGAGCCATATTGTTTTGGCACCAAAAATCTTGCTTAAACCATGCCAAAGCAAATGTTAAAAAGTGCTGGAATATATAAATATTATGTAAGCACCTAATGGGGAGGGTGTGTTTGCCATTTGCTTATTTTTGCTGACAAGGGGATATGAATGTTGCTTATGTTACGTTTGGATGTGATAAATGCTGTAATTATTTTTAATTAATGAAACAAGCTAATCTATTTAATCGGTTATTAATAATCCTGTACACAGGATAGCGCTAAGGTGTCAGTGATGTAATCTGGTTTAGCCTTTAAATCATAGCAATCCTAAGGATCCCAAGCAATTAGTTATTATCAGGCCCAATTTACATGATGCTAGTCGTTCTGCTAGTAGAACTTTCCAGTAAGCTCTAAAATTTTATTGTACAATAATTTGCATGGTACCCAAGTAGTACAGAATTATTTACATACTTTTAATTTAAACCAAGCCAAAGATTCTACTTTAAAAATTGAAATCATTGGGCTAGTTAAAAATTAGGTAACAATTTAGATTAAGTGTTATGATTTACATGAGTACCCCTCCTTTCAGGTTTGTAATCAGACTAATTTTGCTGTTCAAGCATGAGCAGGGTTTGCAGTGCTTTCCACCCATACCTCCTCTCAATCGTATGAAGGAAATCCCAGGGATCAGCAAAGATAACGAGAAAGCCATGGAGAATGGAGGACCAAATGTGGAGGTCACCTTTAGCCTTAGGACATCTGGAAGGGTCATGAGAACCCTGGATGCAGGTTTGTTTTTTATTTGAGCATTGAAATTAATCTTCATCTTTATGAAAGCTTTACTCTTGGCTTATTTCTCTTACATTTTACCTCTAGTCATAAATTTACAGTAACTGTAAAAATTAATTTTGTACTCAGAATACAATGTATAGTTGTCAACTGCACTTGAGTCAAGTAACTAGGGCTGCCTATAAATTTCGGGGCCCCTGACACAATATTCATGTGGCCCCTCCTTAATTTAAAAAATCCTTTTTCCAAAAAATTTATTAGATCATTAAATTATTTTTTTCATTTGAAAAAATCAATGCTTCATCTTGTTTCTAATCAATGGCTTCTAATATAGAATGTAAAGTTACAATTTTATCAGATTTTATTGACCAATAAAAAAGCTACCAAGTACAAATTTTATCCACACCCATACTGAGTTCTTTTTACCCTTTTATGTTTTATATTTTTGTAAATCCAATTTTTGTAAATAGTCTGACCTTTTTTAAATGACTCCACTGAGTAAAATTTGCCATGGGTGTTGTCAGCAACAGAGTATTGGGGAAGGGACGGCCCAACATATTTCTTCACAAAAGGATAGTAAAAATATTATTTAAAAATCTAGAACTTTTAGCAAACTAATAAATAAACACTTTGCAATTTAGCATTTTCCTCTTAAATGATGTTAAAGTGTAAACCATTGAATTAAGTTTTGCCTGAAATTGTGATGAATTATCAATAGCTTTATAGAAAGAAGAAAGGAAGTCTATGGGGGTCCTAAAAATTTTGTCCCAACTCAACGAGTATTTGCATTTTTGTGTCCCCAACTCAGTGGCGTAGCCAGGAAAAAATTTCGGGGGGGGGGATATGGGGTACATTTGGTCCTTTTCTATGGTCAAAAAAGGAAAATTTCTAAATTTAGGGGGTATATCCCCAAATCCCCCCCCCTGGCTATGCGCCTGCCCCAACTTGAACATTGCTATTTAACAAGAGCTAATATTAATATTGCTCCTTTGCAAAAAATAACAAATACAAAAAAAATGTTTTTTATTTAAAGGTACATAATTGAAATTAATTATAAATATACACAATTGCTACAGTATTGCATTTTTCACTATTTTCTAATGTATGCTTTTCAGCGCCCCCTCTCGTCTCAAGATCTTGGAAACTACCTAAAGTTGATGAAACTAGTTGTAAATCAGTGTCAAGAAAAGAAACAAAACTTCATGGAAAGTTTTTCACTGCAGAAATGCTTCATATGTGTAGACCTTTGATTCATTGTATCCTTTAATATTGTGTTCACTAAATTATATAATTTATAATATTTAAGTCAAATTCTATATTCTAATATTTAATTCAAAGCTAAAAAGTTGTTGGTTTTGTATGAGCTGGACTAGTGAATCCTTAAGAAAATATGACTAGAATCTACAGAAGCAACAATTCAATACCTGTTTTCATTTGTCTCTCTAGAGGTGGGTGTACAACTTAGAGGTACCATTCCAATAACATTTGTATTTTTTTCACATCAGAGATCACATTGCGAGAATAAAAAAGGGGTGTTGGATTGGGAATTTTCAATTTTTTTTCATTAACTGTAACTGATAGTTTAACTGCTCCACACCAAATCATTCTCGTCCGTATCTCTCAAAATGTCTTTGACCAAAATTTCCTTCCATTCCGATGACCGGTTTGGTTGCTAGAGGCCCTTGAATAGGGTAAGATATTTTATGGACACCATATATATACTTTATCAACCTCTACTTTAGTATTTATTGTAAATATTAAAAAAAAATTAGCTTGTATACAGAAATATATGGTAATAATTTTTAATATCTTGCCATAATTATAAATTAGAATTTTCTGTTATGTTATAAATACTTTATTTTTACTTAACTTTTAAAGTGGCCTCCATTGGGGCTTTTGGAGAATTTTCATGGAAACCCTGGATAATAGCTCTTGGTCTGGATGCTACGAGGTCAGTTGCTGCCTCAATTATTATTTTTCAGTAAAGTAAATTTATTTGTGAAAAATAAATTAAGCATATAAGATTAAGATTTCCTTCTTATTCCAGAGATAAATTCTAGAAAAAAAAATTAATGTTGAACTCTCTCTCTCTAGCATGCATCTTTTAAAGCAAAACAACGATTTTAATGTATGGGAAAAACGTGAAATCAACCGCCGTGCCTTTTCTATGATGTTGTATCTTTTGAGATCTCCTTTCTACGATCATTATTCAAAGTATGTGTTATCATCTTTTTAAGTTAAACTATTATATGTTTAATTTTCCTAAGTTCTTTAATCAAGGTATTACTAATAACAATTTAGAATATTTGAATATATCCTTAATGAGGACTGATGAAAAAACAACATAAATAAGCACAAATAAATTGAAAGGTAAACAGACATATGGCTGTCAGATATTCAGAGATCCCATGATCTTCTTCGTCAGTGCCAATATAGAATAACACGCAAGAGGAAAACTCGGCTATAGCCCCGAGCACTAGCTGAAGCAAGAATGCCTTCTTAGAATCTCTGAAACAGCCATATGTCTGTTTACCTTTTAATTTATTTGTGCTTATTTACGTTTTTTTTTTCATCACTTAGCTTGCACAAAGTATACATATACTATAAAAAAATCCTTAATGTTGCATTAACTTATCTAATAATTAGAAGAGTTATTCAGTTTCAAACTCGAAGTCATAACCGTTTCACGACTGGTGCTTCAGCCATGGGATGTTATGCCAGCAGTGAGCACTTTCCTCTGAGGACAAGCTCTTTTATACAGCTGTGCGGTACTTCATTGAAAAAGATCCTCCAAAATAATTTTGCCATAGTTGTTCTAATGTGTGGTGCATAATAAGTGGATCCAGGGGCGTCATTTCAGTTTTTGGTTGGGGGGGGGGCAAAGATTTTTTTTTAAGTGGGGCTGAGCCACGCCGTAACCAGACTTGTTTTTTTTGGGGGGGTGACTCAACATCATAAGTTCTAAGTAAAAATGGGGGGTCTGGGGTCACCCCCAGAAATTTTTTTTAATTTTGCTTCATTTTTACAACATTTAAGTTACATCCGAAGAGAACAGCCCCTTGTAAACCACATAATTTCTAGAGAAAAAAGTTACAAATAAACGTCAAAGTTTCAAGGGGAGCCGGAGGTCCTCCCTCAGAATTTGTTTTTGAAAATTTCCCTTTAAACTAGGGTTTTATCTCCCTTGCAACCTCGTTGGGGAGCATCCAGAGGGAACTGCTTGTTGTGAGTGGCAGAATTTTCAAGGAAAATATACTGTATAACATAATATATATTAAAAAATTTTTTGAAATTTGCCTCTTTAAAGTAGTGTTTCAGCTCATTTTGAGGTCCTTTGGGTTACATTCAAAAAGAACAGTTCCTTGTAAAGCATAGAATTTTCTAGGGGAAAAAAAGTTATAAATAAACGTCAAATTTTCAAGGGGGGGGGGCGGAGATCCTCCCCCAGTAAAAATTTTTGAAAATTCCTCTTTAAACCAGACTCCTAGGGGCTTCAAACTCTTTGGTTCCCAAAGGGAACTGCTACTTGTAAGCGGCAGAATTTTCAAGGGAGACAAATTGTATAACAGACATCAAAGGTCAGGAGGGGGATTGGGGGTTCTCCCCCAGAAAATTTTGAAATTAGACCCTCAAACGTAGTGCTTTAACTGCTTTTGGGATGTTTTGAGTTAAATCTGTTGCTCCTTGTGGAAGTTACAAAATTTTCCAGGGACTCTCAGCAATTTTTCACTTTAGAGTGGAAACCTTGGGGGGGGGCAATTGCCCCCCCCCCCTGCCCCCCCTAAATGACGCCCATGAGTGGATCACTTATAGTTTTTTCAAAATAAGTTAAAACATTGTGTTCCCCTTAAAAAATTTTACTTTTACATATTATCCAAATGCTATTGGCATGTTTGGTGTTTTTTTTTTCAAGAATAAAATGAAAACAAGAAATCACTAACAATGAAATTAGCCTAAGTCAATGGTTTGATAATAAGAAAAATATTTTTTAAATTTGCTAACCAAATTTTTAAAAGGCAAAAAATAATTTGCAAATAAATCTTCACATTTGCTAGAGATAAGTATTTCTGGAAAAACTAAGATAAAAAAAATTTATCTAAATATTGTAATTGTAAAGAAATAACAAAATTACATATAAGTAACAAAATATCTTCAACTTCGTAGCTGAAATCAAAGGGTGGGTGCTGTAAATTCTATTGCTAAAACCTTATTTTTTCGTAAAATAATTGTAAAAGAAATTTTTTTAAAAGCCAGATTTTTAATTATCATGGAAGAACATTTATCTGGTATTAAGACAGTGACTACATATACTAAAATTTCTCTTGTATTTTCAGAATGAGAATAATCAACTTCATGAAAGGTATAACTGAACGAATTTCTGGAAGTGGACTGTTCCTGCGTGAGTTATTTTTTTAAGAGTCTGTGTTGTGCTACATGTGTAGTCTTGCCATACTTACTTAGCCACGGCTTACTAGGTACTATACAGGCTAGCCGAGTTTTAAATAATGAAAACCACTTGACAACTTTTCCAGCTTGGATCGCCACAAGGCCTACCTATACCGACCAACCAATAGGATAACACACTGACAAATAAGGAAAAATAAAGGCATGTTTTCATGATGTAAACTTTTGATTGTTGTCCATTAGTGGCTGAGTTGAATTTTTGAGCCATTAAGCCCCACCTTCAACTCTGTGGATTTGCTTTGCCAGTTTGTCAGCAATTGCCATCTGGATTTTTTATGATTTCCGTATCTCGGCTAGCCTGTATAGTATCTAGTAAGCCGTGGTTTAGCTAAAAACAGTGTAGGACAGAGGTATAGTTATGTCCAAGGTACAATACTTTCCCCTACTTTATTTAATCAATTGTTTTTAAATTTTGAAATAACAATAAATTAGTAGCAATTCAGCAATTTTTAAAGATTACCCACCCCCCAAAGTTAAAAAGAATGTAGGTGTTTCTTTACGTTTTTTTTTTTTTTTTTTTTTTTTTTCGTTTCATGAAACTTAGTCAGAAAAGTGGGACTTTAATGAAAAGGTAGGACATTCAGTCAGTGGGACAGGGAGGCAAAAAGTGGGACGTCTAGTCACCCTACCAATGGCAAACCATTTATTGATACACTGGTAATTTTCACTAATGCATGCTTTTGCAACACAGTTTTTAACGATTATTTTTCATGTTGTATTTTAGCTTCGCAATGCTAATTATCTTAACAATAAGAAATGTTTAGATTAAACAGAATTGTGCTTGTGTATTAATAACTTTAATATATCTACTATATTTTTATAGGTCCTTTAATTGAATACATTCCAGAGTGGCAGCAGCTTTACTTTTATGTATGGTCATCATGAATATCTTCTGATCAGTCTCGTAAATAAAATGAAAATTTAGGTTGAGGTTGGTTTTCAACTGATCCAACATTAATTTGTATAATGTTATCAGTTGGTGATAGGAAATTTCTATTGAAAATTTTGTTACTTTCTTCTTGATATGAATTTTACCCTACTTTGTTGTCATGTATATATTGATCAAATATTTACAAATAAACCCATTTCTCATATTTTGATCTTAGTCATGTATACTTGCAATAGCAAGCTAAGGTGGTTTTCTACATAAACCTTTTGATTTCTCTACTATAATTAAAATATAGTTGATAACTAAAATGTATTAAGATTTAACAACTTGGAAGTAATTAATGACCACCTAACTTTTTCAGGTAAAAATAATTGTTTTCCAAATAAATGCGACATTTTAAAACAAAAACAAACCTGTTTTTATACAGTAAAACTTAGCCATCCTATAATCCAGGGGTTCTCAAACTCTTTCCAACATCACGACCCACTTTTTATAAATAAACTCGAACACGACCCAACTCATCTTCAGTTAATTTTCCCATACCCTCTACATAAGCTTTGTGCGGTCAGACCATCTACTGTTTTGTTATAATAAATTACATTAGATGTTTGTGGGAGCAACGATGAGCTCCAGAGTCAGAAGGGGGGTCCACCCCAGAGAAATTTGACTCTTAATAAAAAGGGTTTTAACTCGTTTTTTTTGGTAACCTAGGATAAATTTCAATCACATCATTTCCGAAGGAAATTCTTGAATTCAAAAACTTGTCTCAACCCACCAAAAACTAACTGGCGACCCACAGTTTGAGAACCTCTGCTATAATCAATTACGAAAAATGATTAGATTATGCATGAGCAAGAGCTCCATAAACCCGAAAATATTTTATTGAATTTAGACTCTAACCGTGTAAGCCTGCAATATTTTATTGAGCACAAGATTCATTGGTGTAAGTTTTTCTTACCAGAATGTTGATAATCAGTAGAAATTAACACTTGCTGGATATTTTTTAAAGGAAAACATTTTGATTATAAATTATTGATAAGTAAGAGAAAATAAATATTTAAATTGTTAAGATTTTAGTGAGGAAGCAATCCAAAAGGTCCTGCATAAGCAGTTTACGGGGGTTGGTGCAAGCAGGGGGCAGTAGCTCCTTAATTTAAGAAACTAAACATTTTAAATCTAGAATTTACAAAACTATTTTGCGATTTTGCCTAACTGACTTAACAAAGACATTGAAACACCCACTAAATCGGCATTACTGTTGGAATAAGTAACTTTAAAAGTGTGCATATGTGATCAGCTTTATTTTTATCCAGTTTCAATTCAAATCATCATCACACGTGATAGTCCACAGAATTTTGAAGTTTTATTAAAAGTAAAACAAAACAAAAAAAAATTATTTGCTACAAAAAAAGAACATTCATGCTAAGGGGATTTACTCCAGTTGTCTCTTTCCTTTGATTCACGTTTTTCTCCCTCCTTATCATAACTTCTGGAGCGGCTTCTACTCCTACTTCTGCTCTTGCTACGTCGAGAACTTGCACTGCTGTGAGGACTTCCTTCTTTGTGCTCACCATTGGAGATATCTTGTGGTTTCTAAAACCAGAGGTAGCAATTTTTTAAAATAATCAATGAGATACTTAAAGTTACAGTAGAAGTAATAACAATGAAATACTTTCAGTACTTGCCCCAAGAAAAGTAGGGGGAAGCAGAGTATTAACTGACAAGCATGCATAAAAATGGTTTCGGAGCCAATTTTTCAATTTTTTTAATGGCCATTTTAACCCCATAGAGCATTCGCACATGACGTCACTTGGAGGACAAAATCAATGTTGCTAAGGCTGTTGTTAGGGGCGGGACATAGAAGTATCCAATAGTAGCATTCGCACATGACATCACTTGGCGAATAAACAACGTTGCTAAGGCCGTTGTTAGGCAGAGTCATGTGATTGAAAATGCTCTATTTGTGTAAATAAACCTTTCTTTTAAAAATGATTGGTCAATATTTGTGAAGTGGTCCTTTAAATAAATTACTATGTGCAAGTTATTACACAAATTTCCAAGTAACTACTACTGTAGAAATAATAACCTGAAAGTGTTTTTTTTTTAATTTTGACTGTTATTAACATTTTTCGAAAATTTTAATTGTTTCTATAAATTTTAACAAATTGAAGCTTGAACAAATTTTAATTGGCTTAAGTAAAACTTTCATCATTTTTTAATAAAATTTTAATCTTTGCAGATGAGATGAAATTAATGATCAAATTAATTTTGTTCACTGAGCAGTTATAACTGTTAAAGTGTACACTAAATATGAATGTAATTATGCTTTAACAGATTCATTTACAAAATAAAGTTTTAGTAACCTAATGCTTGGAACAAAATATTCTTTTAAAAAGCTACTTTTAGTAAGGAGTTTTTATTCGACTTAGAGCACTCAAAAGCTGCTAGTACTCAATATTGCATTTAAATTTGCAAAATTTAATGATCCTTAAGGTGATCTTTAATGATAGCCAGAAAAAAACTTGGTGGGACACTTTGCAATTTTGAGGGGCATTACAGGGTAAATTTAGTCCTTTTCTGTTATTTTTTTAATCCTTCATACTTTTGGTGGGATTTTGAAATTCCCCACCTTGGTTATTCCCCTGCTCAAGGCTCAATAAATCTGTAATTCATGTAGTGGATGGAAGTGCAATGAGTGGAAATTAATTTGTTTCTGTCCCCAAAATTATTAACAGGCTATAAATCTGTCTTAAGACTAAAGAACCCTAGGTTACAAAACAGAGAAACTCCAGACAAACCAGAAGTTGGCATGTCTCTCTAAACTAAACATTTTTGAGCTCACCTGTTGAGGGGATGCACTCCTACTTCTGCTCGCACTCTTCGACTTCTGCATCTTTTCTTCAGGACTTCGAGAGGAGCGTCCCTTGCTCGGGGAGCGACTGCGACTGGCTCTATCACTTTGCTTTTTGGGACTCTTCTCCTTGCTGGGGCTGCGGCTGGAGCGCTTGGGACTGCGTTCCATGCTGCGGCTCTTGCGGGGACTGCGTTCCATGCTGCGGCTCTTGCGGGGACTGCGTGACTTGCGCGGAGAAGCGCTTCGACTGCGAGCATCCCGCCCGTTGGGACTGCGGCTAACTGACTTGCTGTAGCTACGACGAGAGTTATTCTTTGATTTTTCTACACTCATAGACCTGAAAAAATTCATGTTGGATTATTTATACGTAAATTTGATTTGAATCGGATTACACAGCACCATACACAAATATTTTGTTACATACTAAAAAAAAGCAAAGTAAATGATTTTACTATAAAGACAAAAAATTAAACTATCTAATCAAAATTTCCATGCAGCGAGGACAAATACCAAATCATTTAATAGTTGTTTCGACTATATTAAAATTATTTTCTCTACATTGAAATGTTTTCTTGACTGAATAGTTACCAAGGGGTCAAAAATTTAAATTACATGTATATTTTAAAATGAATATAAGAGGTAATGGTGCCTCAGTATTGATTGGGTATTAAGATCCACTTATAATTTATATTTATTATAAAAAATTTAAATAATGCTTAAATAATATTATTTACCTTAAACTTTTCATACACTATTATCTGCACACCTTGTAATTCTTTGTTTGAACTCTCAAGTTCCAACTATAAATTTCTATTTGCATTCTTGCAAACAACAAGAAATTCCCCTAATAATTTTTTTTAATTTGCCAGCTAAATATTGGACACATTCGAACTGTAAAAAGTGAACACTTTCTCCAAAAACAAGCATTTGAAGCCTAGGATATTGACGCAAAGTATGAAAAACGCGATCGCGAACTGTCTGTTAAGTTGTTTTTTTTTTTGCCTGCGTCCACGCCGTCAAAATACCAACTTTACAGGCAAATGTCCAGGAAAAAAGCGTAAAAATTATTTTTTCTTTGAAAATTTTCGGAATTGCGTAAATATTAAGCCTCATCCGTAATACAAACTGAATTTTCATAACGATTACGGACATTCCGTAATAGTTGGCAAGTATGGTGAAGGGGAAATTTATTCTCCATTTAAATGTCTTCCACGTCCGCGGAGAAGAGTTAATTTGAGGAAATTTTTTAAAAAAGCGGAACAAAATACAAAAGTCACAAAAAGCATAACTCCACGAATCCGGGGAAGAATCGCATCCCTGTATAACACTATGAATGTCCGCTAGGGTGGTTCAAAAAAACTTTTTTTGAGCTAGAGTCTGGGCCACCCCCTAACTTTTTTAGACTTATCAACAGTATAGTGCTGAAAAAATTTTAACTTCCTACTCAAATTCTAAGAGGGTGCTCAATGAACCCTAATATTAACATTAGCGGCCCTATAGGGAATGACACAAATAGTAACAGTGGTCAACAAAAAATAGGGTCAAAATGCATCTGAAACAATTTATGCAGATTCTTATGTAAAATGACCCCCTGAATCAGAGTATGACCCCAGTTTTTCTGATCAGCCTCATATTTTCGGGGGAACAGTCCCTCCCCCTTTTTACGTTTTTCGATGGCTTTGTGACTTTTAATTCGATTTTCAGGGTCTAAAAGCATTATTTAAGTCTTTAAATTACTCCTGAGAGGGCAAGAAAGTTTGAAATTTCTAAAATATGAAAATTTTTAGCAAATGGATAGGTTTAAGGGGTTATTACCCCCTAAAAATGCAAAAATTCATTAAGAATTATCGAGGATATTTTAAACTATTTTTTCCTGGTGTTTTTTGCACATTTCATCTTTTAAGGGTCCTAACCCTTCCTCAAAGACCCAGATTTAATAAAAATATGCAGCAAGGATTTTTACTATAAGCGGTTGAAGTGTTACCACCTTAGAAGCACCCGTGGAAGAGTTTGGAAGACTCTTTAAATTACGCTGGCACTTACACACTCAGGAACTAATATTCATGCTTTGAAAAGATTAAAATAGACATAATGACAGATAAATACATGGGATATTGAACCTTTTTAACCCTTGGCCACTAAATCAGTCAACCAGGGGGTTTTGATTACACATGCAGTCCCATTTGTCTTTCGCCACCCATTACATGTCAGATGTCAGCAGCTTTAATGTCTATCCACCCCAGGATCTTAGGTTGTTTTTTGTAAACAACTGATGGAAAGAAAAGCTTTCAACTGTTTAGTGTAGGAATAAATGAAATACTCCCATCGTAGCTTCCCTCACTTATGAAAACAACCAACCCTTAGTAATTGCGCAATACTGTAGTTTTATTAACAAGGGCAAAATATTAAAAAAATTTACTTTGTACTTTTATTACATTGATTTATTCTTATGTTAAAAGATTGTAATATATTTAATGCATACCTAAATTTTGTATTTTTTGGTATTTTAAAACTATTTTTAGAAAGTTACAATAGAATTCACCAACTTATAAAGTTCGGGGGGCTTGAGCACCCCCTTGCAGTTGAGATATAAAGTTGAAATTTTCCCAGAAGATTACTGTCTACAAGTGTAAAAAATTTGAGGGGTGGCCCGGTTTGTTTTTGAAACTTTTATTTTTACCATGTATTGTTGAACCACCCTAATGTCCGCAACAGTCTTGGCTTTTTCCACAAGAAAATTCACCAATGGGTGTCACTTATTGCTTTTGTCCACTGCGAAACACTTAGTGTATAAAGCACTAGAGTTTTAGAGATGGACAAACAAATATTCTCTCATTTTCAAATCTAATTAGACTATAACACTACCAAAAAGGAATGTCAGCAACAGTCTTGGCTCTTTCCACAAGAAAATTCACCAATGGGTGCTGCTTATTACTTTTGTCCACTGCGAAACACCTAGTGCATAAAGCACTAGAGTTTTAGAGGTAGACAAAGATTTCCTAATTTTCAAATCTAATTAGACTATAACACTACCAAAATTAATGTCCGCAACAGTCTTGGCTTTTTCCACAAGAAAATTTACCAATGGGTGTCACTTATTGCTTTTGTCCACTGCGAAACATTTAGTGTACAAAGCACTAGAGTTTTAGAGATGGACAAACAAATATTATCTCATTTTTAAATCTAATTAGACTATAACACTACCAAAAAGGAATGTCAGCAACAGTCTTGGCTCTTTCCACAAGAAAATTCACCAATGGGTGCTGCTTATTACTTTTGTCCACTGCGAAACACCTAGTGCATAAAGCACTAGAGTTTTAGAGGTAGACAAAGATTTCCTAATTTTCAAATCTAATTAGACTATAACACTACCAAAATTAATGTCCGCAACAGTCTTGGCTTTTTCCACAAGAAAATTTACCAATGGGTGTCACTTATTGCTTTTGTCCACTGCGAAACATTTAGTGTACAAAGCACTAGAGTTTTAGAGGTGGACAAATGAAGATTCTCTCATTTTCAAATCTAATTAGACTATAACACTACCAAAAAGGAATGTCAGCAACAGTCTTGGCTCTTTCCACAAGAAAATTCACCAATGGGTGCTGCTTATTACTTTTGTCCACTGCGAAACACCTAGTGCATAAAGCACTAGAGTTTTAGAGGTAGACAAAGATTTCCTAATTTTCAAATCTAATTAGACTATAACACTACCAAAATTAATGTCCGCAACAGTCTTGGCTTTTTCCACAAGAAAATTTACCAATGGGTGTCACTTATTGCTTTTGTCCACTGCGAAACATTTAGTGTACAAAGCACTAGAGTTTTAGAGGTGGACAAATGAAGATTCTCTCATTTTCAAATCTAATTAGACTATAACACTACCAAAAAGGAATGTCAGCAACAGTCTTGGCTCTTTCCACAAGAAAATTCACCAATGGGTGCTGCTTATTACTTTTGTCCACTGCGAAACACCTAGTGCATAAAGCACTAGAGTTTTAGAGGTAGACAAAGATTTCCTAATTTTCAACTCTAATTAGACTATAACACTACCAAAAAGGAATGTCAGCAACAGTCTTGGCTCTTTCCACAAGAAAATTCACCAATGGGTGTTGCTTATAGCTTTTGTCCACTGCGAAACACCTAGCGTACAAAGCACTAGAGTTTTAGAGGTGGACAGACAAAGATTTCCTTACTTTTAAATCAAATTAAGACAATAACAGTACAACCCATATCATGCTTTAAGGATACAGATTTCAAGAGACTTGTTTATTACCGAGATCTAGAGCGTGAGCTGGTTGGAGTAGGTGAGCGCTTCTTGGGTCTCCTGGAGCGATTGTAGCTAGGTGATCGTACTTGACTCGGGGTTCTGCGTCTCCTGCTCCAACGACCTCTTGATCGACTGCGGCTTCTGCTATAACTATTATATCTGAAATAATTATTCACATCATAATAATTCGTGTAATAAATTATGTTCAGCATTACAATTATACACATATAACAAATAGGCCCCTGTTGCATTAACAATTGAATTGCTTTTTGAAAATCAAAGAAAACTAGTTACTTTTTATCTTTATATATTGGCTGATTCACTATAGCATTCACTCAAAAACAGTCAATGATTATTTAGTCATAGCATCAGATGGCCCCTGTGCATTCTATCATCATTCATTAGTATGACATAGATTTGCACTTTTCTCATCACTTGCACAGACTATCTGGCTAAAACAGGGTTCCCATAATCCAGAATTGGAAAACAAAAAGTTGAAATAGAGAATTCTGAAGTTTTTGAGTACAGTAATGTTGTAATATACTATTTATCCAGCATCTGAATTCTGAATCTTAATATATAAAACAGCAGAAAAGCCGGAAATGGTGAAATACGGTGGTGGTGGTGAGCGATCGTTTGAGCATTTTATTGGTCGAAAGATCTCCTTCCTCTTTCCCCGATTGGTTGTTCCTTGAAAGATTTGTCCTCTCAGAATTTCCTTATGTTAAGAACAATCCTGTCTGTAAGCGACTGTTGTTTATGTTTATTTGGTTTGAGTGCTTTTTTATTGCGGTTTGGTTTATAGTAGAGAGCCTTTCATAGTTTTTATTTATTCTATTTAACGACGTCTGTAATGTTATGTTTCACTTTGTTTAGATTTACGTCAATGCGATCTATGATCTTGCTGAAGTTCGTTAAGTGCTTCTTTGTGCTATCCTTTTACTGATTTTCATTTTATTCTTTCAATCTTACTACTTAGGCTTACTTTTGTGTGTGCGTTTTTAACACTTAAGAAAATCTATGATTAAATGAATGATGATATGAAGAAAATCTATCAATTACTTTTGTTTCAATACAGATGTGCATTTCTTTCACACTTTCAAATTCAACATAACTTGCTTTTGTTTTTGAATTAGTTTAGTCTTACTTTTGTTTGAGAATTGTTTATGTTTAGTTACATACTTTAAGTTATTAGTACATATATTATATTAGTCGCTTTTTACACACTTCCTGATTTTCTTTTAATTCTTTGAATCCAAGTGTTGTTTGTGTTTGGATACCAGCTTCACTGTAGTTGTGAATTTTAGTGCACCAAAGGTTGCATTTTTATGATTACTGATTTTTGGTATTAGTGAGTTAGTTTAGGTGGTTTCTCTTACTGTTGTTTGTGTATTAATAACTTTGTTTACATGGTTAGATACCAGCTTCACTGTAGTTGTGGATTTTAGTTAGTACACTGAAGGCTGCATTTTTACGATTACTGATGTTTGGTATTAATGTGTTAGTTTAAGTGGTTTGATACCACTGTCACCGTAGTTGAACTTTAGTTGCTGCACCAACGGTTGCATTAAATCTAATTAGACTATAACACTACCAAAAAGGAATGTCCGCATCCGCAACAGTCTTGGCTCTTATTACAAGAAAATTCACCAATGGGTGTTGCTTATTGCTTTTGTCCACTGCGAAACATCTAGTGTACAAAGCACTAGAGTTTTAGAGGAAGACAAAGTTTCCTTATTTTCAAATCTAATTAGACTATATCATCATTGGCGCAACAGCCTGGTGTGGGCCCTGGCCTTCTTGAGGACTCTCCTCCATCCTGATCTGTTAATGGCCATAGTTCGCCAGTTCCCACATTTTAGGACAAGGAAGTCCTTGTCTATAGAATCAGACCAAGGTTTGTAGAGAGAGAAGGTTGGCTCATCCGTGACGTCACCACATGGGAAGAGGTGTCTCTGCCAATGGCAATGCTCGTACAGCTCTGTAGAGCTCTATGTGGTGACGTCACAGATGAGCCAACCTTCTCTCTACAAACATTGGAATCAGACCATCTAATTTTGGGTCTTCCCCCAGCTCTATTTCCAAATGGCTTAGACAGAAAAATCCTTTTGGTGGTGCATTGGTCTGGCAACCGGACTAGGTGGCCAGCCCATTTTATTCTTTAATTAGACTATAACACTACCAAAGAGGAATGTCCGCAACAGTCTTGGCTTTTTCCACAAGAAAATTCACCAATGGGTGTTGCTTATCGCTTTTGTCCACTGCGAAACACCTAGTGTACAAAGCACTAGAGTTTTAGAGGTGGACAAAGAGTCTTATTTTCAAATCTAATTAGAGTCTAACACCCGTATCGACCATCTCGAGTTAGTTTATAGCTAACTCTAGAGTAGGTTGTCTCTAGAGTTAAGCTAACTCTAGTAATAAGTGCTGAGCTTATTGACCAGCATCGAATTAAGATACTCTCGAGTGAAATGTAGGAAAGTAGTACGCCCGTTTCTGATTGGACCGTCATGATGGACAAGGCAATAGAAGGCCGCAAATACCTCACAGGTCATTTCAATGAAAAAAAAAACTATCTTAAAAAAAATATTGATTCTATTTTATTAATAATTTGATCAAAATGTTTTCTTTAAAAATATTCAGGAAGAACTATTGTTAACCAACTTTCCAGAGGTGCCAAGTTTCAAAAAAAGCTTTCAGTAACCAGTGCTGATGTAATCAGTAACTTTTCAGTAACCTTGCTGGTGTCTCACTGTCCTCAGGATCTAACTGCATTACAATTCTTGATTGCGATTTGGGTGATGTGATCCCAAACTTGAGTATTTCCCTGACCCACATTTTCCTACACTAAAATTTGATTGGCTTAATTTGGATAATGAATTAGGTAAATTTAAATAAGAAGTACCTAAATAGGTTTTAATTATATTTTATTTAACAAATTAGATAACCGAAAAAACAAATCCAACTTAAGTAAAGTTTTAAGATTAGTATGAATAAATAGAAATTTAGATAATTCATTAAATTTATCTTATTCATTAATTATCCTGAAAAAATTATACTGAATTAAATAAATTGGAAAATTTAGAGAGAATTTATTAAAATATTTTGATAATTGTAATCTCTTAACGATTTACCTATTACCAATTAAATAATTTAACTGGCAAGGTAATTTAAGTTGAATTCCTGAAAACAAGTTTAATAAAAATAAAAATTATGCTTAGAAATACCTTATATGAATTGAACTTTGAATATTGGAGAACCCCTATCTTCCAAAACAGATAATTTAAGAATTATAATTTTAAATAATTAGAGAGTCCATAACAAGAGATCCACTGCAAAAGAGTTGTGATTATTTCTGCAGTCGCGGCGCAGAAGGCAAAACCCAACACAATGTAGAGAAGGTTTAACTCAAACGCAATTTGGATACAGTCCCTTTATTCCCCAATTTGCATCACGGCTTTATAAAAAACCGTACATGGAAAAGTCTAGGGGCCGATTACAAAATGCGCATCATAAGGTCGCGCAGACCAACGCGGTGCTGATGCGCGCCATGAGCCAGTGATTTCACAAACAGCCGGAGAGGCAACCATGTACGGCCAACATATTTGCAACTTTAGGAAAGGAAGATAAATTTTCATTCTGATAAAATCCTTATGAAATTGATCCGCGAAAGAATAGTTAAAAATCCGTAATTTTATATTGATGTCCGTAACACCATAATTTTCTATTGAATCCGTAAACATTACGGTCAACTCGTAATACTTGGCACCTCTGACTTTCCATAAAAAAAGTACACAAATAAGTTTTTTAAACTTAATATTTACCTAGTAACTCGTCAATAAATCTAGTATTTCATAATAAATATTTTTTGGTTAAACAATGCCAATTAAACAGTCAAAATGATGAGGAACAAAAAATTACATGGCACTCAATGTTTACAAACGATTTCCGTTATCAGAATTAAATTTAACAAATTTTAGGCAAAAAATGTGTGAAATTCTAGCATTAAATGGTATTTAGTAAGTTTCTACAACACTTTTGTACATTAACCTAAATACTTTCTGCTATACATACAGTGAGCTAACAAATCCCAGACTGCTATTTTGTTTTTGTTAACTCGAGACTAACTCGGGAAAAATGGGGAGTCAAGTTCAGTGCTGTAAAGTTAAGGTATTTTGGACTGGTCGATACCGTTAACTCGAGAATGCGAGATATCACTCCTAATTCGAGAGTAACTCTTGTTGGTGGATACGGCTGTAAGAGTACCAAAATGAATGTCAGCAACAGTCTTGGCTCTTTCCACAAGAAAATTCACCAATGGGTGTTACTTATTGCTTTTGACCACTGCGAAACACTTAGTGTAGAAAGCACTAAAGTTTTAGAGGTGGACAGACAAAGATTTCCTTACTTTTATATCCGATTTGACTATAACAGTAGAACCGATATTGTGCTTTAAGAATAGATTTCAAAAGACTTGTGTTTGTCCTATAAGAGGGGGCCACACTGTCTTCAGAGCTGATGTTAATCAGCTAAACTAAAATATACTTGGTACAAACATTAATTTTAGATTTTATAGGAATATTACAACTACAGAATACATACCTGTAACGTCGAGATCTTGACCTAGAACGAGAATATCTTCTTGCTCTATACCGATCTCTTTCCAATTCAGGACAATCTCTAGCCCAATGGCCATGGCGATGACAACGATAGCATTCAGCACTTGTCTGAAATTAAAATTTGCTAAAATATTGAAACCAATTTGATACTTAATTGAAGATGCAAAATAATGCTGTTTTTTCCCCAACTATAAATAACAACCTTTGACTAAGTGCTAAATTGATGATGTTTTAGCAACCTACAAACGCTTGGCTTAGTCATCATAAGCTTGTTTAATCAGAAGATAATGCTGCCCTTTGCAGCAGCAAAACATTCTTAAAATATATTAATTTTTACTAAATTGAGGATTGATTCCACTCTTGGCTTCTAGGAAGTTTTATTTACAATAGAAACAATTGTGAAAAATTAACCCCATACAAATTGGTTTAACATACCAAAAGGCCATTTTGGAAATTAAATTACACAATATTTTTTTTAATTAGAATGCTTATTAGTTTTTAATTTCCTTTTAAAGTTTCACTTATTAAAAACAAAGAAAGTTTTACTTTCTTTAATGTGAATGTCATATCATCCTTAACAATGCATTCAAGCTATTGTTGATTTTTAATGTAAAATATTGAATTAACTGGGTTTTTTTTAAACTTTTAATATTGACTTTTGAATTTAGAACTGTTTTTAGAAGAAAAATACATTTTTTGTATAGAAAAAATATGGGAATTGCCCATTATCATTTATATGCATGAAATTGTATTTGCTCCTTTTTGAAGTCTGAGAAATATAATTTTTAAGTTTTAAAGACAATATTTAAAGTACTCACCCTACTTCGCATAGGAGGCCTGCTAGATGGCCCTCTGGCCCATTCTACAACAATCTTTTGTCCACGAAGTTCTCTACCATTTTCATGCTTGATAGCGTCCTAAAGTTCATTTTAATTAGTTATCAGACACAACAAACACACCAAGAAAATGCATGCAGAAAATTTTTACAAATTGAGGCAATATAAATTTGCCATGGCAATCATATTTAAGTATTTTACCTCATTAGGATTAAGTTACCATGGCTTTAGTATTAAAAATCACAATGAATAAATTTTTTGTTTAACAGACCAAAACTTTGTTAATTTAGACTATTCCAGGTAGTAACATATTTAATATATTTCAGTGTTTTCTTCATCCTTAATCCAAAGTTGAATGAGTTAACTGGCTTCTGTAGTTGATATTTATATTTTCTAGTCAAAATGCTTCTGGATACACAGCAATCAGATCATTATTCAGCATAACTTCTTCCAAAGTGGTTCTCTACGATTATTCCTTTCAGACATCTGTAGTGTGGTACGAAAAATTATCATCTATTTCCTTCTAGCTTCATCAACGTATCCTTCAAATATCTGAAATATTCTTCTAGTAATGGGGAAAACTCGTTCTTTAGCATCTGGATTTCCCCCTTCTTGAGTTAGTATCTAACATCTGACTTAACTGATGAATAGGAAGAACTCTTTCCAGGCAACTTTTTTGATTGATGGTGACACTTAACACACAACTTCTATAAGAATCACATATTCTTTCTATCATAAGTCTAGTGTAAAATAAAAAATGACATTTAATAACACACAATGAATTACAATAGGTTTAATTAAAATTACCTCCAGAATAATCTTTCAAGAATAAACCCATTTGATGAAGGCAAAAATAAAATATTAAACAATATAAGGCAAAAACAAGATCTTAAAAATGAACCAATTCAGTTATAGAATAAGGTAAATTGAAAACCATGCACCAAAAAAGTTGCCACAAAAAAAGGTGAAACAAACTGCCTAGCCTTGTAATAAAATAATAAAACAAAATATAAACTCAGTTGAGCCGAGCATTAAATATTACAATTATGTAAATGTAAAATCTTGTCTAAAACTGCCATTTTAGAAAAAAATAACTTAAGAAAACCGAGTTGTATCCTGAAGGAATTTATATTACCTGGATTCCATAACATTACAGAAAAGTCATGGTCAAAAGACAGTGCCCCGTATTCATGAAAAAAATTCTACTAGACATGGTCAGCACAGCTTGGCTTTCTTAACATTTCCAAGTCTACTCAGTCGCAGAAAAACCAAAACTCAGAGGTCACATTATCTTAGGTCATTCTGTCCCAGTCTAGAGCAGTAGTGGACTTCAGGGGGTCAGAGCTCCTCTCATTCCACTAATTTAAACCGTGGCAAAACAATTAACATAAGTTACTGAGTACAGGAAAGAAAGGTAAGTACAAAAGCATTTACTTCAACACTAAAAAATAATTAAATCTGAGACAATTTTCTAATTCAAGAATAATTCCATTGATGGTTTGATCATAGGTTTAGACTCAACACAAGGCATTCATTATTAATGTCTTCGGTTCAACTAAGCAAAATAACCTATGAAATTCAAGATCATAAACCAGTCTCAGTAGAAAAGAAGAGTACTCTTTTGGCATGACAAAATTCTAATTATTGAGAAAACTTTGTTTTTCCCCCTCAGTACAATGGTCAGTAAAAACAAGCAGCAGCCCTTTAGTATTAGCAGGACGCAAATCTCACTAATCCGACCTTCTTGGCACCATTTTACAAATTATGCAAAAAAAAAAAAAAAAACATTAAATGAAACACTGCTAGTTGAGTTTTGGCTATTTATCAGAGCACTTTTCATTTAGTACTGAAGCAGCTTGTAAGCTGTCTGTCCCTCTTAAGTTACTTGAATACAGCTATAGCACTAATATTTTGCTCCTAGTGCCCTTACTTTTAAATTCTAAATAGCTGTCCAATGTTCTATTTTTAAATAATTCCAACGAAAAAAATATAATATAGAAGCACACGCGCACGCCAAGCACAGCTAGTTTTAGAAATTTGCAGAAAATCTTTTCAAATAATTTAAGTTTTTGGTAAATAAATGGATTTTTTCTTGCTGTTGTTGCTTATGAAGCCTTATTACAATATTTAGGTAAACAATGAGACTGTCATTATGTTTTATGGTCAAAATTCAACCGACTAGGGGCACTAATTAGTTTGCAGATAATATTTGATGGAATTTAAGTGTGCAGAGAGTTTATTGTTTTATCCAACTATGGGTTGTACTCTCTCTTATATATCCAAAAGGAAGTCAACTGAGGACTGTTCAAAGAGCTAAGTAGGTAAATAGAAAAATCTAGTCAAGTTACTGCAAACTACCTCATTTTTGCAGGGGTTTAACTTTATATTGGAGACCCCCCGATCCAAAATCTTTTCATTCCTACATTTTAAAAGCAAAAACATATTATCTCTTTGATGTCCTGGAAAAACATAATATGGAAGCAAATCCTGTTAAAGTGTTAAAGGTGAAAAAAGTAAAATGGTGAATCAAAACCAAGGATCAATTCATCAAACAATTTTTATGTTGTTCATGCCTTCCAAGAGAAAAGAATTATGAAACGCTTAAGTAATTATATATAAAGCTGCTTCAACTAATTAACATGAGTATACATATGTAAGAACTTTTAAAGGAATTTGAGGAAGATATTTATGAAGTACCAGATTGTTTACGAATCGGCTAAGTATTTAGAATACACATTATTTTATTTGATCCACTATGATATCCATATTCTGTTCATCTTGCTGGACAATCTTGATACTTTCCATGAAAATTTCTTTCGATTTCATACTACCTTGAGAAACTGCTTCAGGATGGCAGAAATTATGCTTTCTTGAGGTTTCATTCAAATTTGCTTTGTCTTGTTCTAGAGCTGACTCATAATACTTAGAAGCCTTTAGTTTAAAATAATGTGTTTTCCAAATTCATTAGCAATTAAAACTAAATGTCCTAATTTTTAGAAGAGTAAAAATTGTAATGATTTTGACAACTCTGAAAATTAGTTAATGAACAGGACGAATTAGAATGCAGCCAGAGAAAATTCAGAATGCATAAAACTGGAAGGTCAATTGAATTTAAATCTAAAGATGCAAAGTCTAATTTGAACCTTTTTAATAGGAAGGTCAAAATTACAAAATGTGTTGAAGTAAATACTTTAAATACTGACTATACAAGACAAATTCTGATTTTTAAATAAGTGACAAATGCATGGACACAAAAAATTCAATCTAAGAATTTATAATTAATTTTAAAAGCATCACATGGCCAACTAGCTCATTCAATTCATTTGCTAGAAGCAGTACTACAACTTCAATTACGATTAGCATATGACAAACTAGATCAAATGGATTAATTAAGAGTTGAAAATAATTGCATACCTCTGCATCCCTTCTATCTTCATAATCCACAAAGGCATATGCCATTCCAGTTCCTGTAATAAAATCTCATAATTAGTCTGAAACAGTTTAAATCCAATTTTAATAAGAAATAATAAAACACTATATAAAGTGCAAAAGATATTTCATATAAAACCAAGGGTTGAAGTTTATTTTTCAGTAGTATTTGGATAACTTAAGTAATTCAAATAATAGTTAAATAGCTAGACATAAATTATGTAAAATATTCAATACACCGCAATATATTTAAATACATCGGAATTCTGATATTGCATCACTACCAAAAGGCCAATCAAAGCATGAAATTTCAATCTAGGCGAGACCGGTAACTCACCATATTTTACATCGCATCGAACCAAACTGCCATAATTGTCGAATACTTTTTCAACTTCTTTTTGCTGAGAATCTAGAGGAAGGCGACCGACGAAAAGCTTGTATCGTCTCGACATTATTGCACACTTTAAATTAAAATGAAAAGATTAAAAATGTTGATCAGACACGCGACGAAGTACAAAATGGCGCCGAGCTTAGAACTCCCCTAAATATAAACAGAATAAACAATACTGAAGCTTCCTAACCAATCAGGATACGCCAAACCGCCGATAAGCCTAAACTAAACGCATCACGGGAATCAAAGAAACTTATAAAACAAACCATTTAACTTATAACTTTTGGGAAAAATAGTAGAGGATCTTAACAGTTAAAACTCACAACATTCTGGATTTAATTCGGAATTCCGGAAAGCCATATTTGGCTTACATCCAACACCGGCTAAAACAATATTGGCCACTCAATCAAAAGAAATATCCAATCAACAACTAACCGGACCGCGGAAAAAAGTTATAAAAACATTATTCAACACTAACAGAATACTTTAAAATGTTACTTACCAAACTTCAAGTTGCATCGTACCAAACTTCCATACTTCTTGAAGAGGCTCTCCACATCTCTTTCAGATGAATCCAACGGGAGACGACCCACAAAGAGTTGCGAACGACGAGACATATTTCTTCAATAAATACTCTGATTTCACAACTTTTTCAAATCTAAACATTCATTTGAGTAAAATGGCGTTTCAGCTTCATCAACCTCGGAGAAAGCGTTCTCGGAAAATAAACACGAGATGAAATATCGTTTGCAAATATCGATTTACATATCGATTATTTCTAAAAAAATTAAAACTCATATTTTTTTTAAACACTATATCAAATGAACAATAGAAGCTTCAAACTACTTTAAAAAGAGGATATTACAAATTTGCAACATTTTACTTTCTTAAAAAGCTATTAATATTTCATTAAAAGGTAATAAACTAGTATATATGGGGTGACTTGGTAATATTTATGGGTGTGTACAACAGAGCATTTTCAATCACATGACTTTACCTAACAACGGCCTTAGCAACGTTGTTTATATCCTCCAGTGATGTCATGTGCGAATGCTTCTATTGGATGCTTCTATTTCCCGCCCCTAACAACAGCCTTAGCAACATTGTTTTTGTCCTCCAAGTGACGTCATGTGCGAATGC
Source organism: Tetragnatha montana (assembly GCA_963680715.1). Taxonomy (NCBI): domain Eukaryota; kingdom Metazoa; phylum Arthropoda; class Arachnida; order Araneae; family Tetragnathidae; genus Tetragnatha; species Tetragnatha montana. The sequence continues at coordinate 18,998,854 of OY796685.1, forward strand.
TCTACTCTATGGTGTGTACTGGTTTTAAAGCGCCACTTATCGGGAAACATGTACAGTGTACACCATGTAACATAGAGCATTTTCAATCACATGACTCGGACGCGGACCTAACAACGGCCTTAGCAACGTTGTTATTCGTCCAAGTGACGTCATGTGCGAATGCTTCTATTGGATACTTCTATTTCCCGCCCCTAACAACAGCCCTAGCAACGTGGTTTGTTAGTCCAAGTGACGTCATGTGAGAATGCTCTATGGGTCATGAAAGCTCAGTGCATGAAAGTTCTTTTTGTTAAAGTTTGGAAAGTACATGCACCATGCAAGGCTCAATTTAAAAATTTCGGTGTAGTAGGTTAGTATGCATGCACCACAGTACGCAGGAAGGGGCCCTCAAGCAGGGGCATCATTTCAGCTTTTGGTTGGGGGGGGGCAAAGATTTTTATAAGTGGGTCTGGGCCGTGGGCCATGCCGTAACCACCTTGGCCGTAACCTGACTTTTGCTTTTTAGGGGGGGTTGACTGGTTGACTAAACTTCATTTTTAAGGTACCCCTAACGAGTACATTTATACATTGTAACCAGCCTGTACTAGTACTCATTACCAAGAGCGCGAGCTAACATCTTATTGTCCCGTGCTCACATGTTTTCAGTGAGTTTTTCAAAATGTTTTAGAGAGAGAGAGATAAAAATTTGTATCAATAAAGTTTGTCAGCCTTTTTACTGGCCTGTAGTATTTAGTTCGGAAAATAACCCCAAGACAAGAACCTGAGGTTAAGAGAGACGGGAGAGTTCAGGACGGAAAACTCCCGTTACAACATTAAGTTTTAAATCACTAAAAATTACACATAATGACATAATGTTAAAATTTTACAGTATGAGTTCCAAGTAAATATGGGGGACACCCCCAGAGAAATTTTTAAATTCAGCCACTAAAAGTAGTGTTTCAACTCATTTTGAGGGGTGACCCCATTTTGAGACCCTTTGGGTTACATCAAAAGAGAACAGTTCCTTTCAAACCAAAAAAATTTTCCAGGGAAAAATGAGTTTAAAATAAACATCAAAGTTTCTAGGGAGGCTGGGGATCCTATTACCCCAGAAACATTTTTGAAAATTCTCCTTTAAACTAGTGTTTTATCTCCTTTTAAACTCTTTGGGGAATACCCAAGGGTAACGGCTTCTTGTAGGCTGAATGCAGAATTTTCAATGGAAAAACACTGATAACAGACTTCAAAATTTTAAAGGAGGGTCTGGGGGTTCTCCCCCATATTTTTTTTTTTAAATTTGCCTCTTAAATTAGTGGTACAGATCATTTTGGGATACTTGGGAGATCGAGCAAATTCACTTTATATGCAAGTGTGTGCTTCTGGCCAAGGGTGGATCCAGACCAGATTTTCGGGGGGGGCCATGTCAGAGTCGGAGGGTATTACATTCGAAATTTTCAGTGCCTCAGAAATTTTTTTGAAGAGTGCTTTTAAGCAGCTTTTAGGGGTTTATAGTAACTTAGAGGCTATCCAGGGCTCGTGCCATTTTTTTAGAAAGTGGGGGGGGGGGCGAAACCTTTTTGGTAGGGGCATAACAATACTTATGTTTCGCGAGGTGTTTGGCTCCCAATTTTCCGAGTATAACATAAATAAAATTCGAAACTTTGTGAAAGTTATAAAGGTTTCATCAGATAATGCTAGCTCGAAAGCAAAAGGGGGGTTCTGGGGGTCCTCCCCCAGAAAATTTGGTGAAATTTGGCTTCCAATAGAAGTTTTTTTACTCATTTTTGTACATTTGGTACCCATTGGATAACACCTACAGAGAGCAACTTCTTGTACTCTTAAAAGGAGAGGAGAGAAACAAATTCAAGTAGAAAACAGTAAATAAGTAACCATGAGAAATTAATAGGGGTCCTGGGGGGTAACCCCCAAGAAAAATTTTGAACATTTGCCTCTAAAAATAAAGTTTCAGCTCATTTTAAAAGCATGAACCACAGAATTTTCAAGGATGAAATTATAAATAGATGCCAAATTTTGAAAAGGACTGGGGGTCCTCTCCCAGAAAATGTTTCAAATGCGCCCTTTCAAACTATAGTATTCATCTATTTTAAAACTTCCCAAAAGAGAACAGCTTCTCCTAAGCGGAAGAATTTTCAAGGGAAAAACACTCTAAAACAGATGTCACATGTCAAAATATTAAAGGGGGGTTGGGGGTTCTCCCCCAGAAAATTTTTTGAATTTTAGCATGAAGAAAGTGTTTTTTAAGCTATTTGTTAGGGTTTCTCGGGGGGGGGGGCCATGGCCCCCAGGGCCCCCCCCCCCCTGGATCCGCCACTGCTTCTGGCGCCACCAGTCGCACACCCTTACAAGTAATACTGATATGATAATACGAAATGCCGCTAACACTAGAGATGTCTAGAAAAAAAAATGGTGATTAGTAGCTGTTCTAGATTTTGTGGAAATATTTATAACAGACCACAAAAAATCCGCCGAAGAGGAGACGGGCAGAAACGGGAGCTCTGGACCTGCCGTCTCGGGTCTGGTTCGAAATCCCGACAATCAATTGCCCGACAGCTCAAATGCCCGACAACGTTTGCCCGACAGGTACGATTACCCGACAAGTCACTTGCCCGACAGGTACGTACGATTGCCCGACAATTTATAAGTCTTAGATACGAATCTGTTGCATTGTTGAAATATGAGAGGTGGCTTAATATTTTAGGTTCGGGTGGTTGTTTGAAGTTCCGTCCCAGGATGCCCGGATATGATGACAAAAGGGGGCTATAGCCCCCAAAATTGAGATTCTATGGGTAAAAAAGTGGCAGGCCATTTAAAAGTTAATCTCATAGGAATAGCATTGGCGGAAATATCAAAGAACAATTAGCTAACTAGGACATCCAGGGCCGCCGAGAGCCAAGCCGGGCCCCGGGGACAAGGTTGAGAAGCGGGCCCCCCAGTATTTTGAGGGGGGGTGGTAAAATTTTCTTAAGTAAATGTATAGGCTAAATGCAGTTTTTGAACGTTTCCACTCAAGATTTGAATCTTGATGAACTTAAAAATTTCGTTTTCTTGATTATAGGATGAGTAACAAGCACTAAAGGGGGTCTGGGGGAATCCCCAGGAAATTTGGAAATTCGACCCTTAAAAAAAGAAATTTTAAACTCATTTTTGGGTTCACAATTGAAAGACACCCAGGGATGAACTTTTTCTGAAATGAAGTAAAGCCTATGATCCTTTGAAATAATGACTTATCTTGAGTATGAAATTTTAGTGAATTACCTCAGTTTCGTAATGAATATTTTTTGGGGTCTTGGGGTACCCCCCAGAAAATTTTTGGAAATGCGCCCTTAGAAAACAGAAAATTTACTCATTTTCGGCCTTCCGAGTGAACAAATTAATTTCCAAAATATTCAAAATTATATTCCTCTAAGTACCCGATATGAAAATCTCTGGGTCCTGGGCCCCCTTTGGGCCCGGGCCCCGGGGATTGTACCCCCCTGCCCCCCCTTCTCCTCAGGCCTGAGGACATCCTAGTAAGATTTTTTTGAATTTTTCAACTTAAAGCTCCTTTTTTTCTGGGTGCCTCTGTAACTGTATAATATGCTGGCCAATACAGTCATAGCAACATATTTCTTTTAAATTACTGTCGGGATTTCGAACCAGACCCTGATGACAATCATATTATGCAGTTAGAGAGGGTCTCGGGAAAAAGAAGCTGTAAGGCAAGAAATTCAAAAATTATCAGTGGTCAAATATGATTCACCAAAGGTCAGGGACTTCCAAAATAACCACGAGACAGAAAGAACAGGTCAGAAAAGCCAAAAATAGCGAGAAAAAGTGGATTGACCACTGGTCAAGAAGAGATTTTGACCAGTGTTAAAAAACAAAACGTTACCCGTCTCGAGGCGTTTAACTTGAGCCCCCACATGGACATGACCTTCTTCAGTGCCAAAGCACAGAAGTAGTAAAAAGTTGACCGGACTGACCAATGGTCAGCCGGAACCAAAAAGGCATGTTACAACAACAGGGAATACAGAATACAAGTAGTAACTTCAAAATTTGTTTTACTTAAGGAGGAGGGGTTTGAACTTTGAACCCCCGACCCCCTCCTTGGAATGGCCCTGCCTTTCAGTAATGGCTATGAGCGACCACCAGATCGGATGGAATCCCCCTTATTTGGAACGCAGTGTTATTCCTGGGATTTTTTTGGAGGAGTAAAAATACTCCTTGACTTTTTTAGGAGGAGTGATATTCAATTGTGAGGAGTGAAATACGCAAATAGCATTAACTATTAACTGCATACAGGATACAGGGTGATTCAGATAAGTGTTTCATAATTTCTAGGGGAGGTAGGGTACATCAAGACAAACAAGAATCGATATAGGTTTAGGGGGTCGCAAGTGGGGTCTATGGGGTAAAAATCACGGGTGAAAATTAGCAAAAAACCTCGCATATCTGGGCAGAAAGAGATACAATTGTTCGATTCCGGCTTTTTTTACATTCAACCAATTCAAATTTTTCATGTAAAAACGAGATGCAAGTGTTTATTTATTCTAATCAAAAACAGACCAATAATTGAATGAGGCATGCGTTGTAGGTAGATTAAAGTTACAATTGTCCCTTGGCCAGATTTTAGTTCTTTGCGCCATATAACTCCAACCAACCAAACAACCAACAAAACTCTAGTATTAAGATGTTTTTGTCGTAACACTTTCTACTGCAATCTATCAACTTATACAACGCATGCCTCATTCAATTATTGGTCTGTTTTTTATTAGAATAAACACTTGCATCTTGTTGGTTTGGTTTTTGGTTACATATATTTTCCGGTATGTGTGCTTGATCTCAAGGATCCGCTTATACACCTTCGTCAAGTAAGACAGACACAACAGAATTTTTACTGGCACAAAGAAGGAAAATACACCCAGGGGCGAGGTGAGAATCGAACTCACGACGGAGCAGTGCGCAGACTGCTGGCGTGAAAGGCAGAGGAGCAAACCGAACAGGCCATCCCGTCCCCCCATCTTGTTTTTACATGAAAAATTTGAATTGGTTGAATGCAAAAAATGCCGGAATCGAACAATTGTATCTCTTTCTGCCCAGATATGCTAGTTTTTTTGCTAATTTTTACCCGTGATTTTAACCCCTTAGAACCCACTTGCGACCCCCTAACTATAGCGATTCTTGTTCGTCTTGATGTACCCTACCTCCCCTAGAAGTTATGAAACACTTATCTAAATCACCCTGTATACAGAGACAAATTTTCTATTAAAAACGCTTACTTTTTAATAGACAAAAATGAAATTGAAAAAAAAAATGAGGATGCTTTTTAGGGTTTTAACAATTATAGCATATGTTAAGTATGTTAAGTTATTATGTTATGTTAATGTTAAGTATTAATAGAAAATATTAAACATTATACACGGTGCATTTTTTAAGCTAAACCATTGTAAAAAATTCAAAGAGTGAAAATACTCCTGGCTAGTTTTTTAAAGAGTATTTCCGATTTTCAAGGAGTTAAATACTCTCTTAAAAGAGTTAAAAATATCTCTGTTTGGAAGAGGCCCCAAAGCGCCCCCCCCCGTATAATCACCCACGGACAGGTTTATGCGTGGGGGGGGGGCATTAAAACCTAATAACGCAGGGCATTGCTACAACCTTGAGTCGAAAACGGGATAGTCATTATTATCGCTTCATTACGTCACGTCACAATCCTTTCGTACCGCAACGTTGTGCAATCGTATCCGATCTTGGGAAAAAGAAGACCGGGGAAAGCGATCGCCTCAAACCTTCTCCAGTTGAGAGCCAGACGAAAACTATGATGGAAGCGATGATCGGATACCTGTTCTCACCGTTCGTGGGTCTGACGGTACTCCTGGGAGTACTCATTTGGATGTTCTTCAGGTAAGGCAAATTTATCCCCGACAAAATCTCCACAGTGGCCTTTAATTCAAAATTTTAGGGTTAATTTATGTATTTGATGCAGTCTTTCGCATGATTCTCCAAACGTTTAAGTTAAAACAATGATGCTAATGCAAATGAATAAGCACATTCTATCATTTTATATTTGGAAATGTACTAGATTTGTTTCTACTAACCAAATTCAGTTTATTTAATAAAAATTTTACTTAGAAAAAAAAATGTAGTATAACATAAAATACCTTTTCTTTAAAAAAGACTAAAATATAATAAAAAGATAGTTGATGTTCGCTTCTTAAAACCCTTTTTTAAGTTAAATGTTCGTGTGTACCTGTCGTGAGACCCTCGCGCTTAATGTCTACCATTGGTAACCATGGTACCCCAGGAAACAATAGTTTCCTTTCCTACAACCCTAAGTCAAGATTCGCTATTGTCTCATACTATCAGTAACACTACAGATTAATGGGGGTATCAGTACTTTATTATCGTAAAACAACTATGTGTGTTGAAAAAATGCCAATTTCGATAGAAAAACCTTTTTAGTATATTTTAAATATTGAATAAAAATAAACTTTAATTTTTCCAAAAGTAAAAATTTTAAATTCATACAAAATAATCAACTTTAAGTATTATGTCTGTTGTTTTTCTCACATATAGATTGCAATATAGTACTAGGATAAATTTTTCCCAAGCAATGACCAATGTAACCAATACAGGTCGACACTATATCGAGAAGAACCAAATTAAATAATTATATTTAAATTAGCGTAAAATAAAATTTTCCAACCATTAGGTTACTCTGTTTAAATTTGGTTACATAAGATTTTGCAAAATAAGAATAAAAATTGAAATTAGTTAATTATGATTAATTAAATAGGTTGCTTGTTACATATTGTTTACTAGTATTTAATGCAGAGAGTCTTGTAGGGGGACAAAATAATAATAAATAAATACTAATAAGATTTAATATTCTGCTGATAATAATAAGTAAGTTGTATACCGTAAAACGGGGGGAATCGGATCAGTGGGGTGAATCGGATCACATGTTGGGAAAAGTTTTTTAAATCATCACAACTCCGGTTGTGTTAGAATTATAGAATCAGGATAAAAACTGACTCATTCTACACATTCTTTAGAAGTTGTTTCAGCCATCGAAAAATATTTTACGATCAAATCTTGGGGTCCACCATGGCTTTGAAGTTGAATACAAAAAATGTCACAAAAACATGACTGTCAAAACTTTGCTACATTCACCTGAAAAATAACTTCTTTTCCTCAATTTTTGGCCCCTCTCGTGTGCTCCCAATCTTTGCAAAGATTTCTTTGCAATTGAATTTTTTAATAAGTGCTATTTACGATTTTTAATGAATTTTTTAGTGAAAGAAGTCCATTCCGACTTCTGATGCGGGGTGAATCGGATCAGTCATAAAAATGCTTTGTTTTCTTCCTTTAGTTACTTTTTCGGGATTTATTAGTTATTATAAACACCTACAGTCATGGGCCGATATAATAGAGATCATGTTGATAGAAGTTAATATCTTTTCCTAATTCATTTCGCATTTTGTATAGGAGGAACATCCTAATGATGCATGTATTTTGTGAAAAAAAAATTCAGTAATATGAATAAAAGTTAACAATTTCGCCTTATTAAACTATTAAAAGCCTCATATTATAATCCTATGTCACTTAAAGACGTCAAAATTGTATTTTTTGGACAAAAACTGGCAGTGATCCGATTCACCCCACATTACCGGTAAATCGGATCACGGCACTTAAAAATAAGTATAAAATCAACCGTTTATAGTAAAGTAATTTTTTCAACGGGTTCTAAAAGTATAGGTTGGGACTCGAAATATGCTTTTTAAAGCATTTCAAAATCTTAATTTGAAAATTTTTGGTAGTAGCTCAAAGTTCAAAAGTGATCCGATTCACCCCGTTTTACAGTACTTTAGTTGTTAAATTTGATCCCTGCTAACAATAGACGTCAAAACATCAGTTTCTGCCTTTCTTGAAGTAAAGTTTTCTTTTCGTTACAGGTCATCGTCGAAACATCATTCAATATGGAAGGATCGAGGTATACCTTATGTCGAACCTAAGCCTTTATTCGGATCTCTTCTCGACAATTTGAAAAAAGTACGTACTTAAAATAGCCAGGGGTCGATCCAAGTGTTATTTTTTGGGGCCCATTTTTGCGAAAAAGAAATTGTTTTTGTGAAAAATTGTCAAAAAAAAGTCAGCTTATATTACTTTTTCAAATTATCGTAAAAAAAAACCCAAATTAAAATACTTTTAATTAATAACTTAGGTAAAATAATAAAATTTAACATGAAAGCTAAGGCTCCAATAGGTAGTATTAAATTATCCAGAAATGTAACTGAGTGAGAAAGTCTGAAGTCCTAGCTGTATGAAAATAGTTGTATGAAATGTAATTAGAAATTCTTTCAATTTTATTACAAAAAATTTAATCTTAGAAGGATCTATTTTTTATAGCTTTTTTACTTTTATGAAAATTATTTTTCTTTTCAACCTTGTTTTCAAACAATAAAGCCATAACATAATGACTTTAGTTTTAAATCAAGGTTTTCCTTCTAAATTTCTTTCAATTCTTTAACTTAATTGTTATAGTTGCATTGCAGTAAAGGCAAGAGCATCTATTTTTCAATTGATGTAGTTTTTCCGCAATGCAACCAACAGCCGATAAGAAGCCGCCTTTACAGGCCGACTCGCGGTAATAGCAGATGGATGCGTAAGTAGTAAAAATCAAATTGCAAACCAAGAAAATCGTGAAAATTCAAAGATTTTGTGAATGTTTTTTTGCAAATAATCATTAAAGCTAATTTGAATTTTGTGAAAGGGCCGTTTTTATGAATTCGAATTTTGTGAAGGGGCCCTTTTTAGGAGGTGATGGAATTTTGTAAAAGGGAAGCAAAAGGGCTCCAATTTTCCGCTGGATCGACCCCTGATAGCGAACGATTTTAAATATAAAGAGCAAAAAAAATTAAAAGTTAAAATTTTGCATTAGCAACTACTATAACTAATAGTTCAAACAGTGAGATAATTCTACAATTTCATAAATATGTAATTGTACACATTTATGAAATTGTAGAATTATCTCATTATGTTTGAACTAGTTACTAATGCAAAATGTGCCTTGTACGACCATAATAACCTAATTTTTAAATTAAAGAAATGCTGAGCTATACTCTTTAAAAATAATATTTAACTTAATAACAACTTTTGACTCTTTTTTTTTTCTCAGCCGCTTCATGAAACCGAGGAAGAGAGATACAAGAAATATGGGCCAATATACGGGTAAGTATAGCATCATCAATTTTTATTATTACAGGATTTTGAACTTGGTGTAAAAAAGTAAGAAGGCTAAAACCCCTTTTTTTAGCATTCGAAAGTTTGAATTTTCTTTTAATTGTGGATGGTGGATCAATAAATAATGGAGTGTCCAACAAAACTCAGAAGTATATAAGTTAAAAATTAAGATCAAGGTAGAAAATGGAGGAAATATAACACGAGCTATCTTCCCATTACGTTTCCTTTTAAGTTTGAAACGTTTTGGTAAAATAATAGTGCCTAGAAATGTTAATCTGAATGTAAAATTACACCTTATTCAGAATAATAAAATAAAGCTGAAGAATAGGAATCTCAGGATTTATCAAAATATATTATTTATACCTTGAATGCAGCAATAATATTAGAGGGTTCATTCTTAACCTAAAACATTTTAATTCTGAAAGTTACTTGAGTAAGACATCACACAAGAGAAGGATATCAAATGTAATAAATAAAAACCAAAATCATCAACCAAATAAATAAATCAAATACTATAGTAAATAACCACAGTGCAACCCTAGTACCCCATTACTTAAACCAGAATAGCATACACAATACCTCAATAAAGAGTTTTTATAAATCAATTACTATTTACAGCCACTTTGAAGGAAAGTCGGTGCTTCTGTCCGTTGGAGACCCCAAACTTCTGAGAAACATTTTGGTCAAAGATTTTCACATCTTCACAGACCGCAGGGTAGGTATGCTAAATGATGAGAATATTGAGAAGTTAAGTCCATGATAGCGTCTCAAACGGACTGTTTGTGTTCTTTTTCTGTAGACGTTGTCAACAGGAGACACGATCACAGAATGCATGCTTCAGCTTCTGCAAGGGGAGGACTGGAAAAGAGTTCGCACCATCGTCACTCCCACCTTCACTACTGGAAAGATCAAGAGAGTGAGTTGACACCCTTTTTTTTTTTCTGACGTACTATCATCGGCAGGCGCGGAATAGAGTACCTACAGTGTAATAGTTAAATCTTAACTGAATGCTTAAAACGATTTTTCAGATGATGAGCATTTTCTCAAGTTGCTCTGAGGTACTGGTTAATAACTTCAGAGCTTTTGCACAGAAGAATGAACCTGTGGAAGTCAAGAGGTATGGGCATAATGATAAAATACAACCTCAAAAATAAAGAATATCGTTCATTTTTTTAAACGCGAATGTGCTCCTTTGCAGTATCTACGGAGCTTTCACCATGGACATCATCGCAAGTGCTGCTTTTTCCACGAAGATAGACTCGCACAACGATCCAAACAATGAGTTCGTGCGAATGGCAAGAAGTGTCTTCAAGATGGACATTAATTATCGATTCGTATTTTACCGTGAGTGATTATAGAATTTCAATGATAAAGGGAACAGGGACATTCAAGGCGTTTACTTTTAATGTGCATGGCTTTGGTAAAGGATGTTTTTAATGCGATTAGGGATAGCATGCCCCCTAGGGTTTTCCCTCCCCTCACACGAGATTAACCCTGTAACTTTCAAAGAATTAAACTTATTTGAATAATCATGTATGTTGCTTCTTGACACTAGATATCTAATCATTTTAAAACTGATAAATCTTTTATAAAATAACTATAATACCTAATTAAAATTATTTATTATTTTTATAACTATTAATTAAGTACTAATTAATTATTCCATACAAATTATTTTTCACAAAAAAAAGAGGTGAGTTAGATTCACAGAGTGTGTGTGAATGGCTTTAGATTTTTATCTACCCCCTCTTCCTTATTGTGATTTCCACAAACCTCCCCTTTCTTCAATTTTGAGCTTACACAATTAATGGAAATATATTATTTCCTTTTTTAGCTAACTGAGAGATTCCTGATTTAATATATTTTTTCATTTTTAGTGCTGTTTCCTAGCATTATGAAGTTCTTCAAGGTGCCAGTCTTTCCTCCGCAAGGAGTCAGATTTTTCACAGAAACCACTCTTCAGATAATGGAACACAGGAAGAAGACGGGCGAGGTGCGTATTCGAATGTTCAAATTTTTGTGTCTGTTATTAAATAATACTATCATTATAATGATAAAAAACTTAATTATGTTCGAAGTAAGTTATAATTGCTTGTTAATTTGAATAACTAGATATCAGCAAAGTGCAAGGTCATGTCATTAAATTTGAAATTGGATTAAGAAATTATATAGAGACGGGCCAGTACTTACTAAATGAACTTTCCACCAATACAAATTTTTTATAGGTGTTTAAAATATCATATATCAATTGGGGGAAAGAAAGTTATTTGTGAAAGATAGCTAAATAATAAAAAAAAACTAGTTATAAATTAATAAAGAATATAATAGCTGGGACAGTAAAAAAATAAGTCAACCAATATGCCCAAAATAAATAAACCGTCAGGGCTCTGAAAAACGCATCGGGCCTCGGAAAAGATGGATCTAATAAGGACCACAAAAAAAAACCCCACACAAATATTAAAATTTTGGAAAACGTTTAAAAATATGGCTCGGATTAGCACTTTCAGAGAATAGCAGGTTCAATATTAGTTCGCTAAGAATAAAATTTGAAGGTGGTATATCCAGATATCTCCCTCCAAAATTTTTTCTTGCTGTGCCACTGGATAGCACCACACAGGGTTACCTAACAGGACGGTGTTTTAAGACGAAATGTGTATGAGACCGCTAACACTGAGTGAAAATTATTTTTTCATTATATTGCAGAAGCGAAATGACTTCCTTCAGTTGCTTATGGACACGGCCGAAGAGCAGAATGCAGAGGAGTCCCAAGATAAGAAAGATGACATCCTCAGCAACTACGGAAGCGAAGGAAACGACCAGTACTTCAAGAATTTCAAACCCTCTAAAAAGAGTAAATTAATCAATTTTTTTTTCTAAAATAAGAGAAACCCAAATTATTTTCTGAAATTGAAAGTTTAAAGCAGGGATCTCCAAAGATTTTAGTCCAAGGCTCACATTTTCTTTTACAAAAAGTCCCGACACCGGTCAACACATTTAAGAGGCAAGATATTACGAATCGAATCAGTTAAGAAAAGTTTAGTAACGAAGAAAGCGATTTAATTGGAACTTTTATGTATAACCATGCTTTATTTTTTTATTTTATTTTACTGTGAACTGAAAAAATATTTCGAATTTTACAACTATTCTTGTAATAATTTGAATTAGCGGTGCTTAACCCTTCCCCCTAATTATTTCAATAAGAGGTTGACGGTCAATTAGGTGAAACAGACAGGGCACAGGACCCCAGTATGGCACAATTTCAGTCAGTTACTGCAAGCCAAGGGATGGCGGGCCAATTTTACGTTACATTTTTCGAAAAATAAAAGTCGTCATAGAAGTATATTTCTTTGGAGATTTTTATGTACTCCACATATAAGGAATCTTTTTGTGCACAGTTTGGAAAGACTTGTTGAAGCACTCATTATATGTTCGATAGAAAAGTCAAGTTAGCAGCAGCATGAGAACTTATGTTTATTCCCTATATATTCCTTAGCTCTATCCCCAAATGAGTTGGTGGCCCAGTGCGTCATCTTCTTCCTAGCTGGGTACGAGACCACAGCCTCGACACTGTCCTTTGTGACGTACTATCTGGCCTTAAATACCGACATCCAAGACAAGCTCGTTGAGGAAATTGACAAAATCATTGAAGAATGTGATGTGAGATAATTATTTAATTAACGATATTGTCATGAAAGTATCGTATAACCACCGATTGCTAACAATTCATTTGGCTTCTTAGGGCAAACTGACGTACGAAGCAATACAGAGCATGAAGTATCTGGACAATGTCATTTCGGAAACGATGAGACTGAACCCTCCGTCCATCAGGTAATAAATGATACACCCTAATCTTGATTTTGTGTTTCCTAAATGAAGGTAGTAGAACCTATACTCTCACGAACTGAGGCAGTTTTCCTTCAAGTTATTTCTTTTAATAAGGATCGAGAGAGTTGCAAGTGAAGACTATACTCTGGGAGACACTGGCTTCGTAGTCCCAAAAGGAACCACTATTACTGTACCAGTGTATGCCATACAGAGAGACGAGAAGCACTTTCCTAACCCGACAGAATTTGATCCAGACAGGTAAGTGTTTCATTCAAGCACTTGATAATAAACCAACCCTATGTGGTTTAGCGTTTATATGCAGTGATTGCCTAGTATAATGTAGATGAATTTAGTCTTCAAAGAGCCAGAAATTTAGTTAAATTTTATCTCTGGCGCTCTTATTATGATTCCTGCTATAAGTCATTTATCCTTTTAATTTTAATAAGTTAATAGTAATTCCTTTTTTAAAAACATTTTGCAGGTTCAGTGCTTCAGAACGTGCAAAACGGGACCCATACACATTCCTACCATTTGGTGCAGGGCCTCGAAACTGCGTGGGCATGCGCTTCGCTCTGATAGAAGCGAAAGTGTGTCTTGCGCACGTCCTCAGCAGATTTCGCATCAGGAGGTGTGACCAGACAAAGGTAAGGGATTAAACTTTCCTATACAGAGAAGAAAATTATCATAGGGCAATAAGCTCATAATTGGTTTGCTGAAAGGTCTGCTATTAGTCAGCTCAAAATAAGAAGTTCATATACATTTTAGGGTGACTATAACACTGCAAACCTCAGGATTCTAATGGGCAGAATTTGAGTTAAGCTCATCAAAATTTGAGCAGTAGAACCAGGACATGAGGCCAGGAAGGGAAAGTCAAAGGGATCAAATTGTTGCACTGAGGAATTGAATATTACGCTGCATGAATCTTGTATATCTAGTGCTAAATTTTTATGGCAATGCAGTGTTCAATGCGATCACCATGCTTGAGAACACATTTGGAAATATTTGAATATTTTTCCAAGTTTAGAAAGAGAAAAAAAATCAAGCAAATGTCAATAAATAGCAGCCTTTAATTTGGGTGCCAAATAGCATTGAATTTCTTTATTTACTAACATCCAATTAATTTTTTCTCAGGTTCCTTTGGATTATCACATAGGTCAAGGTCTCTTACAGCCCAAAGACATAGTTGTGCAGATGGACGAAAGGAATGACAGCCCTCTAATCGTGTAAATGATTTAAAACACTATCTATGGTGACATTGACTGTGATAAACTTTTTTTCTTTATTAAATGTATTTAAATAAACCCTCCTGTTTGAATTTCTAAGCAACTAATTTTTATTAGTTCCTGGCATAATTTTGCATTATTATTTCTTTGCTTATACTTAGTTCAGTTTACAAGCAGAGGACCAGTACTCGACCTCACCGATTTGATTCATTTTTAGCGTGTGAGTACTGCATGAATAGGACATCAACTTGTATAAATATTAAGGCACACTTTTCAGAAATTTCAGAGAAAAATTTTAGATGTGCTTATACTATCTGACAAGTTTCGCTATTTGAAAGCGGACTTAAAATACAATAATTTCCATTTATTATTTATGGTTTCTAAAGAAGCCAGATTTTGCTTGAAGATATTTATATCTGGTTGAAGAAAGAACTGCCCATCATACCTATAAAACATTTAAAACTATAAACTAAAATGAATTCTGAGTAGTTAGTTTTTTCACACATTAAATGCTATACAATACCGTATATATATATACTGTATATATATATATATATATATATATACAGTTAGAATTATTCCAAAGATATTTATCATTTTAATACATGATCAAATAAACTAATATTTTCAATATCTGTCCCTTTAATTTTTACTGTTGAAAGCTGTTTTTAAAATCATTAAAAAATAAAACTTATTTTAAAGTTAGGAAGTCCAACGTAACCAGTAAAAGACAATATTATTTGACATGAATAAAGAGATAATTCATACAAACCTCTATAATTTTGGTAAAGTGGTGTTCGATTTCAACCTTTCGTTTCCAGACTGTCCAAGACTACTGACAACGTTCACTTTAAAGCAGTGGATCCCAACCGGTAGTCCGCGGACCATTGGTGGTCCGTGACAGTCTTGGAAGTAGAGTAGTCCGTGGAGAGACCCGGAAGCACATAAAAAATTTCCAATAAATAGAAATTTGAATGAACTGAACAAGAAAATATGGCTATTCGGCTATGTAATTTGTGGGGATAACATTCACCACTAAATTGTTAAAAATACTTTCCTCCTACTATAAATATTTAATTTGTTCTTGTGAGTTCGGAAGAGTCGTTGCATATCTGAACACAAACATTGCTAATTCTCGTGAGATGTAATTAAATTTATCTTAAAATATAGTTAGATTTCAGAGCATTATATAAATTTTCATACTTTTAATTAGGGATAATAAACTTTTCTCTTGTAATTTTGTGAAGATAAGGATTAAAGGCTACAAAGGATGGGGCGTGAAGATTCCAGTTTCCCGCGGAGATGTCAGCGGGTGGATATCTCCGAGTTGGGACCAATGCTAAAGAAATATCGACAGTTATGGAGAAGAATTTTATGAAGCAGTTCAAACAGAGAAGGCTTAACTTCTGATGAGAGTCTCTATAATGGGAAAACACAATAAATAAAATAGACTATGTGTAGTATACATGTTACGGGCAAAGTGATTAATCGGGCATTATTATAATAATGCCCAGAGGGGCAGAGGGGAGGCGGGTAAAGTGATAAATTTCATTGATAAATGCCATTGAATTTATCATATTGCCCGCCTCCACTTCGGGCATTATTAATGATGCCCGATTTATCACGTTGCCCGTAACATATACTCACAACACTATACATTCATTTTACTTCAAACTCAATTTTATAGCACTGTGTTAGAAGGTGCTTCATAAACAGATAATAAACTGTCATCTTACCTCAGCAACTAATGGATAGATTTGGTACAAACAGAGGTTGATAAGTGCTAGGTAAAAATGCTTTGAATTGAGGGCTAGGTTCTTGTACTACTTGTTGAAGAAGCGGGAGAAGCCTGTAAAAAATATAAGTATCTTAAATAGCTCATGACAGGTGTAAGGGGAATACTATGAGGTCTTCAATTTAGCAACACAGTATAGTAGAGTCCCCAAATATCTTCTAATCAATTTAGTCATTATCAGGCCCAAATCTAGTTTTTTGTACCGGGGGAGAGAGGACTCAAAATCCCCTACCATGTATATTTAACCCTTCCCTTATCCTAAAGCAGTGGTTCTCAAAGTAGGGGCGCGCCCCTCTTGGGGGCGTGAGCCAAAGCCCCGGCCCATCTCGAAATTTTGACTAAGTGGAGTAAAACAGTTTTTAAGGGTCAAATTTCCAAAATATTTCTGGGGGACCCCAGAACCCCTATTGTAGAACTCTTTACCACCCACAATATTTTATACATCAAGTTAATCAAGATGCAAATATTATCTTACAATATCTAAACAGCAACTTATCTAAAAGGATTTGGAATTACTATTTCATCCTTCCCGAAACAATATCTAGGTATGGGTCATGAGCCTTGCGTTATAAATTACTAAATACATACAACATACTGGGGCCATCCGAAAAAAATCTTTACATGCCAATGGTGTGGGTATATAGAAAAAGTTACTTTATAAAGTAACTTTTTTTTGTTGGACTCAACTTCGGCACTTGACGCACATCCAGATTGATTACTGGCTTGAATTTAGCTTGATCATCAAGCTGGAAAATTCCTTGATTTCTGCTTAATATTCCAGTAAATATCTGAATAAATTTAACTTGATTTCCACCTTGAAATTGACTTGCCAAACCTGGATATTTACTAGACGTTAGTTGGATTTAATCTCGGCAATTGACGCACATCCAGACTGATACCAGTTTGATTCATGGTTTGAGTTTAGCTGGATCATTCCTAGATTTTTACATGATTTTTCAGTTAATATCTGACTGAATTTAAATTGATCCCTCTGAAAATATGACGTCTGTTTTTATATTTTTTCTTTGAAAATTCCATGGCTTACCAGGAGCAGTTCTTCTTGAGTGCAACCCAAAGGGTTTCAAAATGAGCGGTTACCTTAAAGGTCATGTTTACAAAAATTTGTTTGGGAGACGGATCCCCAGACCCCCCATTTTTACTTAGGGCTCACATTGCATATACAAAATTTCAACAATAAGTGCATCTCTCAAGATTCAAATCCTACCGTAAGTGATTTAAAACTTAATGTATAAAAGTAGTCTAGAGTCCTTAGAAATAATGTCCAGTCAACCCCCCCCCCCTGAAACGAAGTCTGGTTATGGCCCTGTGCTATACTTTAAGTTTAAGTTTTAGAATACTTACGGGTAGGATTTGAATAATGTTAACATTTTGTGTGCGATGTAAACCCCGAGTAATGATGGAGGTCTGGTGGTACGTCCCCAAAAATGTAGGAAATTTGACCCTTAAAAATAATGTGTTAAACCTGAAGATGGTTTGAACCCCCAACCCCCCCTAGTAACGGTCCTGCCCCACAGTAATGGCTTTAAGGGCCACCGTAAAGTTTTATTACATCTAGTGCTTGGATGTAATAAAACAATTTGCGGCCGGACCACCTGCAGTTTATCTCCCCTATCTCCCTCAATCTCTTTGTATCTCCCCTCGCACTCGCGCCTGAGAGCTGTCGAAAATTCACCACATGAAGACACCGGCGCCATAAACTCAGGTTTCTTCCTGGAGATAATTGTTTTATTACATCCAAGTTTTATTACATCCAGAAAGTCTACGGTGGCCCTAAGAGTGACCACCAGATTGGTGCTATATGGACCCCCCTTGTTTGGAAGGACAATAGCATTGTGGGCACCAAAGCCCCCCGTATATTCACCGACGAACAGGTTTATGCGTTAGGGGTCATTAAAACCTAATAACGCAGGGATTGCTACAACCTTGAGTCGAAAACGATAGACATTGTTATCGCTTCATTACGTATACTTCACATCACAATCCGATCGCATCGCAACGTGGTGCAATCGAGAATCCGAAGTTTAGGAAAAGACGAACGGAGAAAGCAATCTCATCAAACCTTCTCCGGTTGAGAGTCAGACGATAACCATGATGATGGAAGCGATGATCGGATACCTGTTCTCACCGTTCGTGGGTCTGACGGTACTCCTGGGAGTACTCATTTGGATGTTCTTCAAGTAAGGCATATTTACCCTCGACAAAATCTCGCTTTTAATTCAAAATTTGAGTGTTAATTTTTGTATTTGATGCAGACTTTCGCATGATTCTCCAAACTTTAAACAATGATGCTGATTCAAATACATACATTCTATCATTTTATATTTTGAAATGTACTACTAGAATTGTTTCTACTTTTTAAATTCTCAAATAATTTATTTTATTATTTTTTTTATTTAGAAAAAATCTGCATAACATGGAATACTTTTCTTAAAAACGACTAAAATATCATAACAAGATAGTTGATGTCGTTGATGTTTGCTTCCTAAAACTCTTCTTTAAGTTAAAAGTACGAGTGTCCCTGTCGTGAGACCCTCGGGTTTAATGTCTACCATTGGTAACCATGGTAACCCAGGAAACAATAGTTTCCTTCTACCCTAAGATTCTCAATCATCCCATACTATCAGTAACAACAGATTAAAATCAGTAGTCTATTATCGTAAAACATTTATGTTAGGAGAAAAAAGGCCAATTTCGATACAAAAACCTTTTCAGTATATATTTTAAATATTGAATAAAAATAAATTAATTTTTCAAAATTAAAAATTTTAAACTATTTGAAATCATACAAGTCGACACTATATTGTTCTCCGAGAGGAATTAAATTACGTAATTACTTAAGTTGGGCTTAAATAAAATTTTTCAACCATTTGTTACTCTATTCAAATTTGGTTAAAAGATTTTGCAAGATAGGAATAAAAATTGAATTTAATTAATTATGATTAATTAAATAGGTAGAATGTTACATATTGTGCTGGTAGTCTTGCAGTGGGGGGGGGGCAAAAAAATTAATAAATAAATAATAGTAATACAATATTGACCGCTGTAGATTTTATGTGCTGCTAATAATCATAAGTACTTTGGATATTGTTGGGGTTAATTTTCAGCCTGCTCATTACAGTGTTGATGTCAAAAGGTCAGTTTCTGCCTTTTTTTAATTGAAGTAAAGCTGTCTTTTAATTACAGATCTTCGACGAAACATTATTCAATATGGAAAGATCGAGGTATACCTTACGTTGAACCCAAGCCTTTATTCGGATCTCTTCTCGACAATTTGAAAAAAGTACGTATTTAAAATATAGCGGATGATTTTAAATATAGTAAGAGCAAAAAAAATGAAAAGTTAAAATTTTGCATTCGTAACTATACTAGTTCAAACATGGAGTGAAATAATCCTACAATTTAATAAATATGTACAACTATCTATAACCTAATTTTTAAATTAAAGAAATGCCGAGCTATACTCTTTAAAAACAATATTTACATCTATGTGATTATTTAGCAACTTTAACCCTTTTTTTCTCAGCCGCTACATGAAACCGAGGAAGAGAGGTACAAGAAATATGGGCCAATATACGGGTATGTATAGCATCATTACTTTTTGTCATTACAAAGATTTTGAACTTAACGTAGGAAAGTAAGACGTCTAAAAAACTTCTTTTTCTTAGCATTCGAAAGTTTTAATATTTTTTTAATTGTGGATCAACAAATAATGGAGTGTCCGATAAAACTCAGAAGTAGTATATAAGTTGAACACGATATTAAGATCAAGGTAGAAAATGGAGGAATTATGACACGAGATATCTTCCCATCACGTTTCCTTTTAAGTTTAAAACGTTTTGGTGAAAGAGTAGTGCCTAGAGTTAATCTGAATGTAAAATTACACCTTATTACTATTTAAAAATGAAGCTGAAGAATAAGAATCTCAGAGTTTATCAAAATATATTATTTATACCTTGATACAGCAGTAATATTGGAGAGTTCATTCTTAACCTAAAACATTTTAAATCTGAAAGCTTTTTAAGTCACATAAGAGAAGGTTTTTAAATATATTAAATAATAATGACCGAAATCACGAAATAAAATCAACCAAATAAGTAAATAAAAATTAATACTATATCCACGGTGAAATTACCTAGAAACTTACCAAAATACCATACACAATACAAAAAGGGGTTTTTTATGAATCAATTACTATTTACAGCCGTTTTGAAGGAAAGTCTGTGTTTCTGTCCGTTGGGGACCCTAAACTTCTGAAAAACATTTTGGTCAAAGATTTCCACATCTTCGCAAACCGCAGGGTAGGTATGCTAAATGATGATATAATATTGAGAAGTTAAGTCCATGAAAGTGTCTCAAACGGACTGTTTGTGTCTTTTAGTCGTTGGCAACAGGAAACAAGATCACAGAATGCATGCTTCAACATCTTCAAGGGGAGGACTGGAAAAGAGTTCGCACCATCGTCACTCCCACCTTCACTACTGGAAAGATCAAGAGAGTGAGTTGACACCCTTTTTTCAGACCTACTATCATCGGATAGTTTTGTCAGAGACCAGTTCAATTTCATTTTGTTCAGTGTCAGTTTTTGAACTGCTGATAGGGGGCAGTGTGACACGGAATTCGGGTCTCATCTAAAAATCTAAATATTTTTTGAAACTTGAAAGAAAAAAACCTGAGCGGACCCTAACTAAGATTTAACATAAAACAAAATTGGTAGTTTTGAAAATAAATTTCTTTTTTACAACCCAGACCCTTAATTTAATAACTTCGTTTGCAAGTCCGGTTTGATACTTTGGGAGTTAGAGACCAAGGGCAGAGTAATATAGTTGAATCTTAACTAAATGTTTAAAATGATTTTTCAGATGATGAGTATTTTCTCAAGTTGCTCTCAGGTACTGGTTAATAACTTCAGAGCTTTTGCACAGAAGAATGAAGCCGTAGAAGTAAGGAGGTATGGACATTATAATAAAATACAGCCTCAAAAAAATAAAGAATTTCTTTTATTTTTAAACGCGAATGTGCTCCTTTGCAGTATCTACGGAGCTTTCACCATGGACATCATCGCAAGTGCTGCTTTTTCCACGAAGATAGACTCGCACAACGATCCAAACAATGAGTTCGTGCGGATGGCAGGAAGTGTCTTCAAGAGGGCCATTAATTATCGATACGTATTTTACCGTGAGTATACTTAGAATTTCAGTGATAAAGGGATCAGCAATTTAGTTGAAGCGTCTATTAAATAATAAATGGACGAAAAAGGTTTTTACCCTACGCCGCTGAGGATGTTTAATTTTACAGTGATTTAATGTGTACTCGTTATAACACCACTGGTTAAGGACTCCAATATAATTTATTAAAGACTAAGAAAATAAAATTTTTTTTTTAAGTTAGCCAGTCTAACCCATTATTAACTAGACTTATATTTCGAGGATTTTTGTACCGCTTTTGTGCCCTCGCACAACATTAGGTCATAGCTCTTAAACGGTGCATGTGTGCTCCCCCATTCCTATTCGAAATATGCTCGTCTAGGTCCCCTCTACCCCCTGCTAAGTTTGTCCACTTACTTAACAAGTACCCTGTATATAAGGGTGTCCGAAGATAACTGTCCACACCCTAAAACTTTTGAAAGCCTATAGTAGTCATTAAAATGGTGTCTATGTATAATAAAGCGACTATGCCCTATTTAATGAGACCGCTTTCAACGTCCCCTAGCGGAACGGTCAGAAGTTAGCATTCTAATCTCGAAAACTATTTGAGGTATGTGAAAATAATCAATCTCAAAATTATAAAGCACCATCGATTTGTTATCAATAGACACCTTATGCATACAAATGCCAAGAATAAAACTTATTATGAAATTACTTATTCCAGGTAAAATATTTGTCTATAATATCTTTCACTAAAAAAATCAAAGAATATGTGAGTGTCAAGTTGGCGTTTATTAGTTAAAAGATTTTCACAAACCTCCCCTTTCTCCAATTTTGAGTTCGAGAAACTAATGGTGACATGGTGAAGTGTCTTATTTCCTTTTTAGCTAACTGTGGGATTTCTTATTTGAATTATATTTTTAGTGCTGTTTCCTGGCATTGCGAAGTTCTTCAAGGTGCCACTCTATACTCAGGAAGGAATCAAATTTTTCACAGAAACCACTCTTCAGATAATAGAACACAGGAAGAAAACGGGGGAGGTGTGTATTCTAATGTTCAGATTTTTGTCTCTTTTCAGTAAAGCTACCTAATGCTAACAAATGGAATTGTGCTCTTAGTAAGTTAAAATAATTGCTTGATAATTTGAATTTAGACAGATACGTAGATATCAGCCAAGTGCAAGGCATTATAGTCATTAAAATTGAAATTGGGTGCAGAAATCATAGAGAGACGGGCCATTGCTAATGAACTCTCCTTTATTTCAAATGTTTTCATAAGTGATTGGTTCTCAATGGGAATCAGTAAGAAAGTGGTTAAGACAAAGAAAGAGATAGGAAAGTTTTCAATAAAAGTGGTGATAAATTAATAAGGAATATAATGGTTGGGACCGTGAAAGAATGAGTCAACCAATGCACAAAATAAATGAATCGTCAAAAGGCCTGAAAAACGTTTAATGAATTCGGGAAAGCTGGATCTCCATGAGGTTAAAGACCTCAAAACATCACACAAATATTAAAAATTAAACGTTGAAAAGACAGTACTTTCAAAGGATAACAAGTCAAAAAGTTTGGTAGTTCATATTTATCCAGATATCTCCTCCAAAATTATTTTCAAGCGATGCCACTGGCTAACTATGTTATATAGGGTTAACAGGACGGTGTTTTAAGACGAAATCGTACAAAAATTTAGAAATAAATTCAGTGACTTTTCCAAGTCAATTTTGAAGATTTTTCGGTAAAAAAACCCTGACAACTCATGGCATTTTTCGAATATTTCTTGCTTTTTTGAACATATATTTTCAGTAAATAGTCAATTTTTTCACTTTCTCTAGCCCAAATTGAGACGCAAACATTAAAAACGGATAATTTTTCAGGTATTCTGTATGATTTTCGAGGTTTTCGGTGAAAATGAGCAATTTTCCCCTGCCTTTTTTTGGGAAAATTAAAATCCCCCGACTCTTTCCAGGTATTCCATGACCCGTGGGAACCCTGCGAAATGTGTATCGGACTGCTAACACTGCTTGAAAATTATTTTTTATTTTGTTGCAGACGCGAAATGACTTCCTTCAGTTGCTTATGGACACGGCCGAAGAGCAGAATGCAGAGGAGTCCCAAGATAAGAAAGATGACATCCTCAGCAACTACGGAAGCGAAGGAAACGAACAGTACTTCAAGAGTTTCAAACCCTCTAAAAAGGGTAAGTTAACCGAATTTTTGTTGTAAAATAAGAGAAACACAAAATTATATTTTCGTAACATTGAAAGTTTAGACTTAGAGCAAGGATCTCCAAAGTTTTACTTAAGTCCAAGGCCATTCTTTTTTTTTTCAAAATGTTCCGAGAGCCGCACCGTACAACACTTTTAAGACCCAAAATCCTAGACATTACGAATCACGCATATAGCTCAACATGCGAATATATTGTGTAGTTTAGTGACGAACTATGAGCGACTTTTAATGTTGAAATATGTAACGTGCTTTAAAATATATTCCTGTGATTTGAAAAAAATATTTGTAATTTTACAACCATTTTTTTTTAAATTTGCCATTGGTGGTATTTAACCCCCTAATTTCCCTACATAAAAGGCTGACAGTCCCAGTTTTGGCACGCGGTCCATACTTAAAGAGACCCCTGGTTTAGACCTGAAAAACATATCCAGCAAACATGAAAAATAAACGTTGCGTTAGGTATAGTACATTTAAAAATACCTATGTTTTGGAGCAATTTAAGTTTTTTTTTATAAGTGGTGTTAACAACTTAAACTTGCATAGCGTGAAAATGAGGCTATTAACATTAAAATAAAATCTTTAGGAAGAATTAGAATTACTTCAGACCTGTGAGAATTTCAACTTTATCTTATTTTCTACAATATGAAAGGCTGGAAGTCCACGTGTCTGAGCCCGACTCAGCCAGGGAGGAGTACACTGTAAAAAGATCCTGTCACTTTTCTTGGAACAACTGGGTAGCCCATTTTTCCCAAATAATGTTCCTGGAAAATAACAGAAACGTTAAGGTAAAAATTCAAAAACGTTCCTGAAAAATATCAGTTCTAGATATTTCTGAGGAATGTTTTAAAATTTTAACCATAACGTTCTTGTTATTTTCCCAAGAACATTACCTTGGGAAAATGGGCAACCCAGCCGCTCAGTTGTTCCAAGGAAAATTCCAGGATGTTTTTACAGTGTAGTTTGGGTGAGGGGTGCCCTGCAGTTTAGGGTTATTAAAAACTACAATAACAAAATACAGGTTGTTTCAGCTCAGCAAGACTGGCTAAGATCTCTACAGCATGATTCCTTGCATGGAGTAGATGCGAATGCGGCGATTCCGGCAGCTTTCTCTCGGCGCGGCAGATTTCAAGGCTTCCTATTGGTCCTTCCCGACAGTGCAAAAAATAGGAAAGAAATTCGCAATCGCATGCGATTTTGCCGCATTTGCCGGATGCATATAAAGCCGCCTTTACTTTATACTAAAAAAGGAAAACGCGAACAGTCATTTAGAAAAATTTACACACCAATGGCAGAATTACAACACCGCGGGAAAAGAGACAAAAGCGGTTTGCGGCATTAGCGGCGACGGAGAGGAAATTTTCAAAAGAAAGAATCAAAAGAGGAAGCTTCGAAAACGACCGCTCCGCTGATCCGCGTGTCTGTTCCCGCAACAAAAACTAAGTTTCGGGGCGTCTGGATTTCTCCAATAGAAATGTAAAAATTATCCAATATTAATTTCGTGCTTCCTTGATATTCAAGGACTAAATTGCATAACCAGAGGGATCCGATTAATTGAGTAAAATAATTAATGGAATCCAACTCGTAAATCCGGACTAGATGGCTGTCATCCAGTTAACTGCCAGTTAGCTGCCATCCAGTTAAAATAAAATAATTAAACAGTACTTTGCGAAATGATTTTTTTTCTTGTCAGGCTCAGTTTAATTAGATTTAGGCTATTTGTGAATATACAGGCTTGATTTTTTGTGATCAAATGAAATTTTCAATGTTTTGTTTGATACGGAGTCACCCAGAAATGGGACCGAAACAAAAGCTTTGCCCTCAACAGCCCCTTTCGCTCTCTGTCGGCATGATGTTTGTAAGATTCAGCCGCTGCCCACTTTTGTCGTGCTGCTGTAAATCCAATCCGTCATAAGTTGTTTAAAATATCTACTACGCATGCATACGCGCGCCGTGGAATGAAAATAATGTAGTTTTTATCAGTTAAGACGTCATTTTTTTTTCTCAAAATAACAGTCGCCGTAGAATGTGTTTCTTTGAGGATTTTTTTATACTCCACATACAAGGAATCTTTATGTGCAGAGTTTGGAAAGACTTGTTGAAGCACCTATTATATGTTCGATAGAAAAGTTCAAGTTAGCAGTAGCATGAGACCTTAAGCTTATTCCCTATATATTCCTTAGCTCTATCCCCAAATGAGTTGGTGGCCCAGTGCGTCATCTTCTTCCTAGCTGGGTACGAGACCACAGCCTCGACACTGTCCTTTGTGACGTACTATCTGGCCTTAAATCCCGACATCCAAGACAAGCTCGTTGAGGAAATTGACAAAATCATTGAAGAATGTGATGTGAGATAATTATTTAATTAAAGATATTGTCATGAAAGTATCGTAACCACCGATTGCTAACAATTCCTTTGGTTTCTTAGGGCAAACTGACGTACGATGCAGTACAGAGCATGAAGTATCTGGACAATGTCATTTCGGAAACGATGAGACTGAGCCCTCCGTCCATCAAGTAATAAATGATATACCCTTATCTTGATTTTGTGCTCCCTTAAAGCAGTGGTTCCCAACCGGTGGTCCGTGGAGAGACCCGGAAGCACATAAAAAATTTCCAATAAATAGAAATTTGAATGAACTGAACAAGAAAACATGGAATTATACTTTCGGTTATGTAATTTGTGAGTATAACAGTCACCACTAAATTGTTATAAATGCTTTCTTCTATTGTTAAAATGCTTTCTACTATAAATATTTAAATTTTTTGTGGGTTCCGAAGTTACATATCATATCAGAACACAAAAATTGCTAATTCTCGTGATATGTAATGAAATTTTTCTTAAAATATAGTTAGATTTCAGAGCATGATATAAATTTTCATGCGTTTAATTAGGGATAATAAATTTTAACCTTGCAATTTTGGGAAGATAAGGATTATAGGCTAAAAAGGATGGTCCGTGAAGATTCCGATTTTAGACTTAGTGGTCCGCGGACATCTCCGAGTTGGGAACCACTGCCTTAAAGGAAGGTAGAACCTATACTCTCACGAACTGTGGCAGTTTTCCTTCAAGTTATTTCTTTTAATTAGGATCGAGAGAGTTGCAAGTGAAGACTATACTCTGGGAGACACTGGCTTCGTAGTCCCAAAAGGAACCACTGTTACTGTACCAGTGTATGCCATACAGAGAGACGAGAAGCACTTTCCTAACCCGACAGAATTTGATCCAGACAGGTAAGTGTTTCATTCAGGACTTGATAATAAACCAACCCTATGTGGTTTAGCGTTTATGCTGTGATTGCCTAGTATAATTGTATAATGTAGATGAATTTAGTTAAACTTTATCTCTGGCGCTCTTATACGATTCCTGCTATAAGTCATTTATCCGTTTAATTTTACTAACTTAATCGTTATTCTTTTTTTAAAAACATTTTGCAGGTTCAGTGCATCAGAACGTGCAAAACGGGACCCATACACATTCCTGCCATTTGGTGCAGGGCCTCGAAACTGCGTGGGCATGCGCTTCGCTCTGGTAGAAGCGAAAGTGTGTCTTGCGCACGTCCTCAGCAGATTTCGCATCAGGAGGTGTGCACAGACAAAGGTAAGGGAGAGATTAAACTTTCCTATACAGAGAAGAAAATTATCTTAGGGCAATAGGCTCATAATTGGTTTGTGGAAAGGTCTGCTATTAGTCAGCTCAAAATAAAAAGTTCATGTACATTTTAGGGTGACTATAACACTGTCGGGATTCTAATGGGCAGAATTTGAGTTAAGCTCATCAAAATTTGAGCAGTAGAATCAGGACATGAGGCCAGGAGGTATTGGATTGGTGTTGCATATATGTTCGGTCTGTGTGCTTAGAAAAAGAAAAATCAAGCAAAATGTCAATAAACAGCAGCATATAATGTGGGTGTTGGTTATTTAGAATTCCTAAGTTATGGGGTGCCAAACAGCATTGAATTTCTTTATTTACTAACATTTTAAATAACATTAACATCCAATTAATTTTTTCTCAGGTTCCTTTGGATTATCACATAGGTCAAGGTCTCTTACAGCCCAAAGACATAGTGGTGCAGATGGATGAAAGGAATGACAGCCCTTTAATTGTGTAAATTATTTATAACACTACTATCTATGGTGACATTGACTGTGATAAACTTTTTTACTTCATTAAATGTATTTAGTTAAACCCTCCTGTTTGAATTTCTAAGCAACTAATTTTTATTAGTTCCTGGCATAATTTTGCATTATTTCTTTGCTTATACATAGTTCAGTTCACAAGGTGAGGACCTCCCTGATTTGGTTAATTTTTCGTGTGTGAGTAGTGCATGACTAGGACATCAAATTGTGTAAATATTAAGACCCACTTTTCATAAATTTCAGTGAAAATCACAATATGATAAGTTTTACTATTTGCAAGCGGATCGTGGTTTAGCAGTAAGAGTTTTGCTTCCCAACCCAGAGGTGGGTTCTGAAAAAAAAAACTTCTGAAAAAAAAATTGAATTTTCTGCTAATTAAACAATATTTACAACAGCACTTATGTGGGTCGCATATAAAATTTTTGGAGATGAGCCGCTCAGAGTGACAGTGGGGTAGGTTGAAAAGTATAAAATAAGTACAGATAGGGAGGTTTTTTTAGTTCCTTTGCTGTGTGACAGTTTCTTAACCCATTAACGCCCAATTTATTTTTTTTCGGCCAAATTTTATAAAAATCATGAATCTGGTGTATTTTGCCTTCAATATGGATATTATAAACAAATTTTGTAAAAACAATCATTAGTTTCTTTAAAAATAGCTGATCTAAAAATAGATCACTGGGCGTTCAGGGATATTTTTATCACTGAGCTAAGTAATAGTAGAACTTCCAAAAAATCCTTAAAAAATATAAAATAGGTAGAAACTTTTGTACTTCTCCTTAAGAAACACATATTTATTCATAAATATGTGGAAAAATAATTAAATAATAATAAAATTAAATAATACACCCAAGATAAACTTCATAAATAGCTTATGTTGGAAGTATTTAGTGGGAAAAATGGGAAAATAAACCAAGAACTTTAAATTGATGAGTATGTTATAGAAAAAAAGATATGCCATAAAATTGAACACAAAGTAAATTAAAATGCATTAGTTTTAATGTTGCGTAAATTTTATGAATTTGTTTTATCATAAAATGAAATTGCTCATGAAATAAAACGAAACTAGGTCTTACTCAGCCAACATTTAAAAAGGCTGCGTCTTTGAGCTTTTTACCTGCATATTCCAATAATTTATTTTACCACAGCGTCAATTTTAAGGTTGCAAAAGTTCTATTATGGAGAATTTTAAATAATTATAATTTTCTATTTGATATTTTCTCCAGCTCCTCGAAAAAATTTTATTGTCTTATAATTTCCAACATGAACTATTTCAAAACAAGATAATTGACTTGTACTGTACTAATAAATTTATGTGAATAAACACAGATAATATTTGCCACTATTTGCAATGCTTTGCTTTACTAGCAATAAATCATGATTGTCTACCCTCCATTTATCGACCAAAAGAAATTATAAAATTTAATTACCAACAATATAATTTTCAATTTCATCAGAAAATATATATTTGACTTCATCCTGGTCATAACTGAATATTCTCAGACTCATTTTTTAGTTTCAATTGGGAAAAACTAAATAATCGTATAGTAAGCAACACAGGAAAAATAAATGCCCGAACGCCCAGTGATCTAATTTTAGATCAGCAACATTTCGGCAAGAATTTTTACCACTTAAATTTATTTTATCATAACACCGCTTTATATCCTAATAGCCACATCTATGAAGATATTAAAACACCAAAATAAGTTTATCTTACTGTTACCACTTAGCTGTTTCCAGGGTTTATGCAAAGAAACGTCGAAAAACTGCGGAAAGAAATGGTGATTCCAAATTTCTCTTATCGCTGTAGATCAATGACCAAACCAAACAAAAAAAACCACGTGTTGTAAAACAGGTGCATGCCTTATCTTGCCCCCTGGGCAGTTTGGAATGTGTGGGGTGGGTAGAAGGTAATTTAAAAGCGAGTTTCCCACGCTATGTTTAGTGATCTAGAAATAGATCAATGGGTGCTAATGGGTTAAGTAAAATATTTATTAAAATTAAGTTTTAAGAGTAAGCCCCAAGAGTGCCTTCTCCATAGGAACTAAAAGGTGCCTTTAAAAAACACTATGAATTACTCGAAACTATGTTAGGTGGACTCACACCATGGGTGCCACTTTTCAAAATTTGCAAGACGGAACTTTAAAGTATCGTATTAATCATTTCCATCAATTTTTTTAATTGCATGAAAATTCATAAAATATCATGAAAACTCATAGTTCCTTAAATTCTAAATCAAGATAAAGCTGTATGTGAGTAAAACCATGTTACTTGTGGTCAAAATGTGCTGTTCAATTCCGTTAATGTTCCCGCTAAATACTGCTATGCTCCTTTGGATACCAAAAAAGTAGTAATATATTGCTAAAACAATTTTAGACTCAGATTAAAATGTTTAGTTAGATCAAAAACTATTCATATTTTCAATAAAAAAAAATGTTGATACTTGAATGTATGACATTCTCAAAAGCATGGCAATTTAGCAGGACGTTAACGGAATTGAACCAAATGTGCAATGTAGGTATTGGAATTTAGTACTAATTTTGCGTTTCGTAATATACCTGGGACGGAAGAGTGGCACCCATGACTCACACTACTGCAGTGCATCTCAAACTTTCGATATTGATGAGCCAATTTTCATCGCCCCCCTTTCATACTGTAACAAATTATGCAAAGCAATAATAGTATGACATTAAACAGTCTGGTCTGTTAATCTTAAAACATAGCTATCAAATTTTGACAGTTTGTTCCTTAGGACGTAAGAAGAGGTGCCAGAAAGGGAGGCATCTAAAAAAATGGCCATTTCGAATTTTATGGTTGCAGTCTTGGATTAAAAGAACTTGTTCTATCTTATGAACCACTGGTCATGTAATCATGAACAAAGTGTCTAAATTCGTGCTTTTCAATAAAATCAATAAAGCTGAATATGCCACTTTTGAAAATTAACACTTTAGGGGGGCAGTAGATTTAAAAAGGTTGAGAACTACTGGTCTAATAAAACATTAAGATGACACTTAAAAATAAAGTTTCAAAATTCAACAAATTAACACTTTTAAATATACATTAAGAGTTACATATTTTAGATTAAGTAAAGAATCTATAAAACCTCATTTAATTCTTTTAAAAGATGTAATCCAGAAAAAGTAGATAATGTAAATATTACTTCTCTATTTAGGAAATATCAAAGCAAATCTATTGCTATACACTGGAAAGACATAATTGCAGGAGTTTAAATTACCCTTAAATACTTCAATGCCCAATAAAAAGAATATCTGCATTAAAATTTATTACAAAATATTAAAAACACTGTACATGTATGTTTTACAATATGTACATGATATATACAACAGGAACTGATTCACAAAATAAAAATAAATATCACTCCTGGTCCCAGAGTAATGCTAACAATACTAGCAGCAATTATGCACTTAAGAACAGTTTCTTGATTTCACAGTCTTTTAAGAGGATGGAATGCTTTTCTAAATTTATCTGGATTTTAATTTAGAATCCTTGGTAATTTACATTTTCTGGTGGTATTGCAGGTTATTTGGTTATCTTTGGTTGTATTGTTTTGAAACTTATAAATTAACAAAAATAAGAAGCACAAAATTCAAAACTTGCTCTATTTTTAAACCAATTTGGCAAATGGTATAAATTTCAAAGAAAAGAAGTACATTAAGAAGTTCAGGTTAACATTTCTATTTCAATGATAATTACTTTCAGTCGTTTAATCTTCTAAGGGACCAGATGCACAAAACTGATTAGAGCTCATTTTCATAGAGCATTTTAAAACACAGGAACTAATCATATTTACATACATTGAAATAAAATTTTAAACAAAGTTTTGTCTTAATCTGGTTTAAGTTTTATGAAATGCATAATGCTTTAATACTTTAATTACAAGGGAATCGAGTTTAATAATTTATGATAATTAAACTTCATAATTATTGAGTTTTATTTCTAAACACAACTATCATAAATTGATAAAAAAAGGGGCACTCATACAAGACTTAGTCAAAACCTTAACTATTGAAATCAAATTATGAGTTTTTGCAAAATCTCAATTAATTCTGGGATTAACCATATACACAATTTTTTGGTTAATACAACACCTATCACACACACAACAAGAAAATAAAATAAATAACTTATAAAGTTTGTCATTACATGTTTTTAAAGAATCTTTAAATAAATATATATAAGCAATGACAAACCATTGTTCCAATACTTATAAAAAATGCATATGTTTGAAAGAAACATATTCAAGGAGTCCCAGTTTTGTTTCATTAAAAGATACTGCTTTGTTCTTAGACTCAAAAAAATCAAATCACAGCTTTGGTAGCCAAGGAAAAGAATCCAACTATACAAGAAAGGCAAACTTATAAATCAATAATAACTATAATTAGGATCTGTGTGATTTTATTTCTTAAAACAAGCATCACCAATTTTGAATCTAATTTAAATAAATAACTGTTTACACTTAAGTATTTAAAAAACAATTTATAACTTGAAGAAAAAAAAGTACTGCATTTTGTTACTAAAAAGTTATTGACTTTGAAAAAAAGACTAACATGGGAAAAAATGCATACCTTAAGCCTTGAAAACTAAATTGTTTAGTTCCGTAACTGCATTGTCCCTTCAAGATTACACCTCTTAGGATTAAAATAATTGAAACTTTTAACAGGAAATACGTTATCACATAGCCTTCTACAAGGAAATACCTCAACAATTTGTTGGTGGTTCACAAGATGAGCAGGATCACAGTTGGAAGTAGTAAGGCGATTTGACGAATTTTTGGCTCTTATAAGGTTGTACCTGCGCAGAGACAGTAATACCTAATGTCACATACAAACCTGTGAATACTTTCAGCAAAGGAATGCAGATCCTAGAAGAAGAATAAAAATTTTAAACATATTTATGAGGATTTTAAAAATCCATTAATGGCTTTTTTCAAAAAAACTCATGATTTATATTATTTTTTAAAGCTTATAAAAACTGTACAAACTTTAATTGCTTTGTGGCATAGAATTGGAAAAGGCTATGAAAGAGAAGAATAAAATTAAATAAAGATAACATCATGAATTTTTAAAGAAATTATACACTTAAAATCACCACTTACTGTATCATGTTTGAAATTCCTAAGCAGAGTCGTTTTCTGATTAGTGTCCAAATGCTCCATGTTTTGTAAGAAATGGGGTAAAAACGATGAATAAAAAGAATTAAAATCCACTAGTGCCATATTGTAAATGGTATTGACTATTTCTTCTCGTAATAAATTATGGGACTTGTAAATGAGAGTTTGCAAAAGTACACTGAGAAAATGAAAAAGCATGATGTTCTTGAAATAACCCTAGAAAAAATTATATTAAAGTCACTAAAATTTAAAATGGCAAGCAAAACCTTTAGTTTATAAGTTAAATCCTTTTATTAAAAAATTTTTATAAAATAATATAAAAGTTTAGTTGTGTACTTACTTTATAATACAATTTCCATTTATTATTTAAGGTTTCTAAAGAAGCCAGATTTTGCTTGAAGAGATTTATATCTGGTTGAAGAAATGACTGCCCATATGCCTATAAAACATTTAAAAATATGAAATAAATTGAATTCTAAGTAAACATTTTTTTTAACATATTAAAAGCTATTCAATACCTAGTTAGAATCAGTCAAAACTTTTCCAAAGATATTTATCATTTTAATCCCCATGATAAAATAAATATATATTAAATTTCAAACTATGTCCCTTTAATTTTTATCGTTAAAAGCTAAACAATTTGGATGCATAGTATTTTAGGTAATTAAAAAAGTAAACTTATTTGAAAGTTAGAAAATTCAACAACTCCATCATATTCAATAATAAAATATATTATTTGACATGAATAAAGAGATAATTCATACAAACCTCCATAATTTTGGTAAAGTGGTGTTCGTTTTCAATCTTTTCGTTTCCAGACTCTCCAAGGCTACTGACAACATTCACTTTAAAGAAATATCGACAGTTATGAAGAAGAATTTTATGAAGCAATTCAAACAGAGGAGGCTTAACTTCTGATGAGGGTCTCTATAGTGGGAAAACACAATAAATGAAATAGATTCACAACAATACATTCATTTTACTTCAAACTTAATTTTATAGCACTGTGTTAGAAGATAATAAAATGTCATCTTACCTCAGCAACTAATGGATAGATTTGGCACAAACAGAGGTTGATTGTGCTGGGTAAAAATGCTTTAAAATGAGAGCTGGGTTCTTGTACTACTTGTTGAAGAAGCTGGAGAAGCCTATAATAAAAAATATAAGGTACCTTTGAAATTTTTTAAGGATTTTTGTTTCTCCTTGGTGTTTATTTATACTTATTTAAAATTTTTCCATTTTGTTAATAAAAATTATTATTATTAAAAAAACTTATGCTTTTAGAGGTGTTGAAAGAAGCATTGACATTTTTTAGGTGTAAAGGGTCTTAAATTTAAGCTGCTATTAAACTGTTACATAAAAAATATTTTTAAAAGAACCAAATATGCCAGAATGAAATGCAATAAAAACTCACTTTTCAATAACTCTGCATCCAGACGAACATTCATTTAGAGTGAATTCCATCACTTGACTCCTGTTAACAATTAAAGACAGTTACTAAAACCAATTTTTAAAAAAATTTAATAACCCAATTTTTTAAAAGCTATATGAATATTAATAATTAATGTATTATACAGTTGAATCTGCTTAATGTAAATCACAGTTAATGTTATCAAAATTGATGGGTTTCAATCATTTGTATTTAACTTATTGCAAAATGTTTTGTTTTATGTGATCAACATTCCGGTTAATGTTATCAAGTTTTGATCATTTTTCTATACAAAACCTGCTTTTTACCAGTTTTGATGGTCCATTTTTACAAAAAGAGGAAACTATTTATTAATGTTTTATGTATGTTTCCTAAAAAGATTTAAGTTGCAAAATACACTATGAAACAATTTTTTAAATTATTTTGTAAAGACTAATAGTTATAATTTTAATGCAATCATTCTCTAACTGTTTTCCCTGCTTATTATTATCAATTGAGTATTGTTATCATTTTATCTTTTCCAAATGTGATCACATTAAGCAGAGTCAACTGTAATATTCAACATTGTACCAGTTATTGATGTTAACTTAAGAGGATTTTCTCAATTCAGAAATATGCTTTTAATAGAAAAGTATGCTGAAAACTAATTAATCAATTTTAAAAATATTAAGCATACTGTTTATGTATAATTATAATATTTTAATGTATGTGGTAGATGGGTTTACAAACATAATAAAAATAGGAATTTAAAAGACTTAAAAATACTTTTAACCTTAAAGACATAAATAAAAAGTGAGACTTACGATGAAAACAGGTTCAAGAAGCTTTCTATGGTTTTTTGGACAAATGGAAGGCCAATTTGGATACGGAAAGCAGAAAACAAAGCCAGGTAGAAATCTAGTATGCCTTCAGTGATATCTACAAAGTAGAAGATATTTTAGAAAACTAATTATCTATTGTGCAAAATATTCTAAATTTGGTTTACAATTAACTATGAAATCATGTTTAAAGTTATATTGAAAATAACCTTACAAAAGAGCATGGCTGCCACTCTTCAAAAATTAAAAGAGTGAATTAAACAGAGTTAACAAAATTATTTCTAAGTTAACTTTTTGATCATTTTATACAGTTAAGCATTTTTGGCCAAAAACCTCTTAAATATTTTATGAACCCTGAGAGATAAACAGATTTGGAATATCAAACACATTTTCTAAGTACATTTTTGAATAAATTGTACTTGTGCAAGAACAGGGATATTAACTAGTGGTTGGATGAGGCTTAAAGCTGCCATTATAGATAATTTTTAAAGTCAGTGCATGCAATAAAGGACCTTGCAGGCCAAATAATATAACATCAATAAAACTTCCAAATTTTGCTCAATGAGAAAGAAGTGAGAAAAGGGAAGAATTTTGCAAAAAAGCTGTTTTGATCCCAATCAATTGAAAAAAATTCTGCCCAGGCCTAGTGGCCTGGCAGTGCCCATCTCCATTTCATTAGCCTTCGGGCCTAAGGTGCTAATGGGGTCGGTAATGCTCGTAGCCAGACACATTAATCTGCTAAAAATTCTGCAACATTCCCACAATTCTGCTAAAAATAAGACTTTTATAGTGTTTAATTATGAAAGTTTGTCGTTTGAGATTTAAGAAACACCCCAATTTTACCCAAGAAAAATCTAATATTTTGTAAGAACAAGTTAAGGTCTTCACAGAAGATATTTTTTTTGGCAAAATGTACAAGGTTTCATTACAAATAAATCACTGCATATAGATTCACAAATTTTACTAAACCTGAGATCTAACTGTGGCAACCTTGAAAATAAAATATACAACTGCTTAAAAATGAAAGTCCAAAAACAGTTATAATTAAAGCTTGTAATGTCACGAAAAGTGAACAAATCTTGGTTAAAATAAAAACAAATAAACAAAAATTTTAACCTTTTAAATATTAATGATATAAAAAATAAAATTCAAATAAGTGAGCTTACCAGAATGTTGCAAATATAAATGAAAAAGAGATTCTATGAAGGGAATGACTGGTTGAAGAGATTTATAGAACACTTGCTTAGTTCTAGTGGATCCATCAGAAACATTCTCAATCAAGCCACAAAATACTTTGAGTACCCAGATGATATCTGGTTTGGCTAAAAGAAAATGTTTATTAGCAAGATCTTAATCCAGAATATGAAATACAGTGCAATTAGGATAACTTGTAGCTGAAGGGACTCTCCACATTCCTTTTGTGATTCCGATGAGATTTTATAACGACGTGTGGCTACAAATATTTATTATTTCAAAGTTTTGTAAGAATAACTTAAGAGTTAAAGAAGTTGAACTTTATTCTATCCATGATTTTTTAACAGGTTGATTCCATAATGGAAAGTTTAAAGGAATAAGAGAACACTTTGAATTATCCATGAATATGAATTCAAGACCTTTGAGTTATCCAAGTTGCACTGTACTTTAATAAATATGGTAAATAAATATAGACTAAGAAAATTCTAAAATCTATGGATTTTCCAAGCTGCTAAAACTGATATCTTTTGAATCAGGAATGCAAAAATGCAGTTTGTAAATCAGTTAACATAATTAGTTCAGAAAAGACCTTTTTACCTTGATCTTGCATTGGCTTGAGCTGAAAGAAGTTCGGACTACTACAGGCAGCTTTCAAGGGTTCACACAAAGATTGTATCAGAAGGTCATGCTGGGATGAGCGCACTGGCCAAAGTTGCTGACCATCTGGGATGGCAGTTGCCCAGGGCAAAACAAGAACATTTGACATGGATCTGTAAACAACAATCTGTGTCTGTAATGATGAGAGAAGAAAGTCAACATGATGGAAAAGATCAGAAAATTAGTTATATTTTCAAAATATCGGTAATTTAAAATAGCTGCAAATGAGTTAAAAAGACAAACAGCTTTGAGACTAATCATATAACAAATAACATAATAATAAGTACTACAACAAAGCTTGGACATGCATATCTAATCTAGGTACTAAGCTTCATTATATTTAACTTACCTCGATAGGCAAAAACTTTAACTCCAGTTTTCCAATCATTGTTAAGAGTTCTTGAACTGGAATGAATTGGAAGAGAAAGACTGGTTTTACAGTTGCTGTTAAGGATATGAGAAGATGGGCACTACTATGGGTTACTTTCTCAGGAACCTAACAGAAATATTAGGAAAAACTTTAAAACCAAAATCTTCAACAAGAAGTTTACAGACAGAAATGTGTATAAACTATGTGTATATGGGTCACTTTCTCTGGAACTTAACAGAAATATTAGAAAAACTTTCAAACCAAAAACTTCAACAGGAAAGAAATTTACAAACAGAAATGTGTATAGCATAATTACTCACAGAGTGTGTGTAATAAGAAGGCATATTTTAGCACAAAATATTTCCTTAGTCCTTATGAATATTGAAGAAAAATCTATCAGTAAATAAGTCTCTTTGTGGATAAGAACTAATTATAGCTTTCAGAAATTATATGAATATCACAACCACTTTAATTCCATATGAATAATCAAATATGATATATTTATAAAAATAAATAATTTGTAACCTCTGTAAGGTTTTAAGCTTTTATTGATCAGCTAAAAATGATTAAGAAAATAAAATAAACATACAACACACCTTTTTCTTTATGTTTGCAATGGCTATTTCTGCAATGATCTTTTCAACAGAATTATCTGAATCTCCTTCTGAATGCTCCTTAAGATATTGTGTCAACCAATAACAAAAAGCTTTTAATGTAGCTAGGATTTGAGCATGACTGAAAAGCAAAAAATAAAATCAATAAATGCTATCCTAAATGTCTAGTTTTTATACACAAAAAGTAACAAAAAATTGCACTCACACTTCAACAAAATCGCCTTTCAAAACCAACGGTGCAGCAGTTTTAACTTCATAAAATTTGTGTCTGTTGCTGTAAGTTGCTGCAAGACACAACCTAAAAATATTTTTAACAAAGAATAAAAAATACTTCAGAAGAAAAAACATAATTATAATTACTTTAATTTGAAGGAAAAAATTACAGTATTTGTAGAAAGTTCTAGCAAGAAAAAATGAATAATTTTACGTAGTTTAAAACATTTTATTCACATAAAACTGTTATCCACATTAGGATACCTTAAAGATCCTTAATTATCAGAAGATTAAAGAAAAAATTTGTTTTAAATAAAAAAATTTTATAATTAAATATTTTAATTTTCATAAAGGTAGTACTCAACAACTGCTAAGAAATGAACAACTTAGTTGAAATCCAATATGAACTAAACATAATTCAAACTCAATTTTATCAGCCAGCTTTTTGACACATCATTACCACTACGCCAAAATAGCCAATCTGCTTTTTTTGTCATTTTCACCCAAGTGCAAAGTTGATGTTGCATATCATGCTAAAGCCGACAATCGTTCAATAAGTTGTGCCTATCTGTAGAAGGAAATACCTATTCTAGCCAAAACCTTGAATGTGTTTTTCTTGAAGCTATGAAAATCAGGATGCTGTTTTTGGAGGGGTAGTAACAATATACACTAACTTTTCCAGAGTCTTTTGGGCATCCATCTTCCTCGCATGAAACTGTTCTCCTGTCATGTAAACTACAAGTCTCCCAAGCGCCTGCAGCATGGAGCAGAGGTCCCTGAGGCTGCAGTGCAATCGCCGGCACTCATTCTCGCCACATACACTAAGTTCGATGGGAGATCCATTTGGAGGAGGACGCAGATACTGTTCGAGCCCAAAATATACTCTCAAGTTCTCCTCAAATAAACTATTCTGGAAAAGAAGGAAAATAAGATCCGACATCATTTTTTATAAAATGAAAAGTAACTGTAAAGACAGAATTTTACGAGAAAACAATAAAATTATAAAAAGATTTTAGAAATTTACCAATTTTTTAAAAGAAAAAGATTGTATTTCTTAAAATTATATATTAAACTCAAATGATTTTTCCGTGCAACCATAGGTTGAAACCATTAATACTTAAAAATTTCAATTGGCAAGTATCATTATAAACAAGCTTTACTTACAACTAGATTGAAAATTTCTGTAGGCATCAATTCTGATACTTTTGAAGCTATTTCCAAGCACTGACATAAAAACTGTTGCCATTCAGTGAAAGACTGTAATGAATGGAAAAGTAAGCATTGCAAAATCCAATGTGAAATCTATTTTAAAAGTAGAAATGAATAAAAACTAGAGGAACATTTGGTATTTATATTAGGCAGAACTTTTTTATAATACCAAATAAAATCAAATGAAGAAATTATAACCATTTTACAAATGCTTGATATTTTGAAACTATTAGAAAAGGTAAGCAAAAACACTTGTTACTCTAATTGTTTATTAGAGATAGGAATGGACCAAAAAAGTTTATTTCTACTAATAAAAACTTAAACTTTTTAGGAATTTAACCTAACATAAAATATTTGCTTAAGGATGTTTAAAAATTTCTTTTAATTTGTCATAAGTAACAAACATGCTAGAACGCAGATGTGTAACACAGAATGCCGAAAACACAAAGAAACATTTTCAATTATGTTTGTATTAACTATCTGGTAAGTTTCAATGATTCTTTTGGATTTAATAAGGTATATAATAAATCCTCAATTTCTGAACTGCTTTTCTGTTTCTAATAGTTTACAACTCAAAAATCTGACAGTGCAATAACTAAATATTAAAAAGATATACTTGTATGTAATGTTAGAATATAGAAGAAATAAAAGGCTGAAATATTGAAATTTAGTTTATCTTAAGGATTTGAAGCATAGAGAATTAATCTTACATCATCGTCCAGATCTTCATCATCAAGTTCTTCTAAACTTGACTGGTTAAAACGAAACTGAAGTTTCCTGAATATTTCTTGAACAAGAGCAAAGAGAGCATCTTTATACCTAGGAATAGAAAAAATAACAATATTAATCTTTATGACAGTTACTATAACATGGATGCTAACCTGTGAAGATCATCTGTAATTAAGTACCCTCTTTCCAAAAAAATTTTCTAAAGCGAGGGAGTTGCAATGTCTCCTGCAGCCCTTCTGATGAAAAAGATCACTATCTTTTGAGTAAATCTAGAAAAATCCTGAAAACTCTGACTGAAATATTTTTTTGGAGAGGGGGGGGGGGGAATTTAGAATGGAATATCCAGCAACTATATCAGCCACCATCCAAAACAATAGAATCTCTCTGCAC
The DNA here is from genome assembly GCA_963680715.1 of Tetragnatha montana. Taxonomy (NCBI): domain Eukaryota; kingdom Metazoa; phylum Arthropoda; class Arachnida; order Araneae; family Tetragnathidae; genus Tetragnatha; species Tetragnatha montana. The sequence goes on from OY796685.1 coordinate 19,039,193, forward strand.
ACATAACCAAATACCAGGTATTCTGAATTTTGCGATCATTCAGCTTTCTTCTATTGTATATTCTATTTTCCATGGATTTTGATTCCATAAATAATTTTTTTTTTTCAGGAATCAGTTTAAATAAGAACACAGAGGTAAACAGCAAAATCTCCATTGCACTATACAAGAAAAAAAAGCAAAGGGGAAAGATGTTAGCCTTCTCAAAAGTGAGAAAATAAAAATACAACCACGATTATTTCTCAATTATGATCAGTTACGGGCCAGAAAAGCCTTTCTTGCATGACTCATCAACACATATTTGAAGTGTGTTTGGAGATTCTACCTCCATTTTTCATCAATTGTTGCTTTTATTTGCACTTTTTGGTAAAAAAAATATCTATTGAAAGGAATGATGCTTAAATCAGAGTTAGAAGAAAATTTTATTATATTATCTTCAAAAAGTAATTTGCATAGTGTCGGTTGTTTTTTCTACCTCTATTCAAAATTCAGGAATCTAGGGCTGAAATGCAGAATGATTCTGGAAAATCCAGAACAGTTTGCATCTCTTCTATGACCAAACATTTTTGAACTATAATTACATTCAAGTTATAAAACCAATCTTTTAAAATTAATTAAGTTTTACTTTTAGCAAGATTTGTAAGAAAAATGTATAGAATTAAAGGCAAAACCATATTAGTGTGCATTTCTAAGACATAAATTAACTTGAAAGATTAAAATCATACTTGTTAAGTGTTACTTCATAGCTGTTATCCTCATTCCTCAATTTGTAACTCAAGTAATCTAGGAATACATTCCATACATCCAAACAAGAATAAAAACCATCATGACTTGGCTGTAAAAAATATTGGAGACGCATAAGAAAATCTTGAATGGATTCAATTAAATGTTAGCATTAAAAAATTTAAACTGCTTGGAGTTACCAGAGAATTCTTGATTATTTACAGAAATTTACCTGTTGAAATGTATATTTGAACATAAGAGCTAAGAACTCCAAAATGGGAAACTGAGGATTGCTTTCAAATCGTTTCAAATGATATGTCACAAACAGCGTAAGGAAGTCAGTAAATTTTTCAACGTAGCTGAAAAAAAATTTTGATTATAAATTAAGAAAAATAAAATAATTTTTAATCTTGAGAAATATACTGTTATACATAGAAAAAATATACATTTGTAGTATGAGTTTACAAAATATTAAAAAATCTGATACAATAATTTAACCTCTCAAGTGATTATGTTAATCAACTTATCATGAAGCTTAACTATTGAGAAAATTATAACCGTAATTAAAAATGCATTATTTAGAAGAGACAGAAATATTCTATCATTGACCACTAAAAAGAGTGGAGCACCATATAATTATCTGAAATTTCTCAACATAAATATTTACAAGTTTACAATATATGTTCCTTACATATCATCTACATCAGCCAGAGTATTTCTACCAGCTGGATTCTTTGGGTTGTCCTTTGTCAAATTTTGTAGCAAGTGGAAGGTGTCTTGAAACACTTGGAGAAGGAAACCTTCATAATCAGCAGGAATGCAATGCTTGGACATAATTTCATTAATGCAACCCATGGCTTGAATGCCTAAGTCTGTGTTCTTCCTCAGAGTTTGAACTTGCTGTAAGCCAACATTCATTACCTGGATAAAAAAATTTCATTCATCCAACTAAAGAAACAACAATAACTACATAAAATAATTGCCATACATAAAATATAATAATCTAGGCAGAGTTGGTCAGTATATATCATGATATTTATAGGCTGATATATATAGTATACCTATATATATATATATATATATACACAAACCCTAGCCTTGTAAAAGCTTGTGCCATGTCAGGACTTATTTTAAGTCTAAGAACTGAGAAATTATGACTGAAATCTCAGCTAGCTCCTAATTTAGTTTTTATTTTTAAATATGCCTAAATCAAACAAATTTGCTGGTTTTAATCCAATTTTAAAAAGTAAAGTGTCCTTTTCCACCTTCTATGCCCGCTTATAAAAACCCTAGGTTGTTAGGGGTGCATTTCCGAACCCCATTCCTATGTGATTCCGAGTCCTCTAGGTGTGCTCTACCCCTTCTAGAAGTTTGTCCCATTAAAACTGATACACCCTGTATATCATGATACTTATCAAATAATGAAATCAACATTTTTCAACCTAAAACCTTCCAAAAATCGTTTTTGAGTACTTTGCTGACAAGGTAATTAAGATGTAGAAAAACAAATATAATTTAATAACAATAAAATAGTAAAATCATGAAGTTAAAATATCATATTTCATCAAATTTAATTAGATCTTAGCAATATAAACAAGTTAGCATTGTAAGTAAATGCATTTTAAAGGAAGTTTTGGATTTGTCTTTGTCACTTACATGTTTTTATTTTCAAATATCTGATATTTATATAAATATCATAACATAATATTTGCCAACCCTGAAACAAGGGCCTTGCACAGGTGGAGATTATGACATGACCTATTTCAAATTTCAAACATATGATCCAGACAGTGCGATTTAAGGGACATTATCTGGCTGTCCTGAATGAAACTGTCAATATATCAGGATATATTGGTTTAATTATAAATTAGTAACTAGACTCCCAATATATCCAGATAGAGTCTAGTTACTAATTTGAGTGTTAATAAGAATTTTTATAAGATCTTTCACATTCACAGCAATTTCTCCCTCAAATTAATGTGTTGAGTACAGTAAAATGAAATGTTCAAAAAAAATATGAAGAGTGTGGGATGTAAAAGTAAGAAATTTAAGTCTATTTAAAAATTGAGACATTTTAACTTCTGAAAATATTTCAAAATATTTCTATAAGGAGGAATTGAGGAGGTAAGGAGAAGGTTATAAACACTGGGCTTTTCCCAAGAGAGAGAGAGAATGATTAAACCCTAATTATTCCAGGCAGCCATCAAGGAGAATTTGTTAAGGCATTAGCATATCAAAACCAGAGAATCAGCCAAATTAATAAGAGAGAATATTCTCTTTTCTTATTTGTTTATGTTCACATGCAAATTAACAATCAGGTTAAACCTGGTCTCTCAAAAACACCAGTAAAGATTTCACATGCAAGGAAAAATTACACGAAACCGGAAACAAATGTTAAAAAAGATAAAGAGAAAAGAGAGGGAATGCATACATCATTGCTTACAGGTTCCGGATGGCATCCAAAGGAGGCGAAGTGGAAAACAGTGTTGAGAAGAGAAGAAGTGATGTAGGAGGACAGAGGAATCCAAGACAATAACTGGCTCAGACAGCGCAAGGACAGGAGAGACAGCTGGTGAGATTCGTCATCCAGAGGAGGAAGAGCTTGGAAAGGATTTTTGCTATTGCTCTCGTTCTTCAGCATGCCACTCAAAAGGCTGCCTGCAACAAAAAAGAAAAAAAAATCAGATATCTATTGATTTGATAACATAGGAAAAACACATGCAGATAAGAATTATTTGATGCAGTGCAACATTGAACGTATCCAACTCTAACAAGGGGACGGCAAGACCTCGAAAACGGACTTCGGGTTGAAACTTGGCAGGTTTGTAGTACACCCCAAGGGTATCCTACCCTGAAAGTATTACGACGCACTAGCCAGTAGAACCCGAGAAAACGCCCCCTAAAGTTTCGCCCAATTAACTCATAAGGATTTTTATTTAAATTGCATTGTTGTAACAAGAGCCGAATTGCCCAGTCGGTAGCGTACTCTCCTCGCAACTGACCGACCTGGGTTCGGTCCTACCTTCGGAAATTTAATTTTTTTTTTGCTATTCAAAAATTATTTTTTAAGTTTAAATAAAATATAACCTACAAATATAGTAAATTACCTTATATTTTTTATTAATCATTACAGTATTTTTTTACACCCGTTTGAATTAATGTTTTACTTAAAAATGATGAATTAACGAATTAAATAACATATTAATTCATTATTTAACGTATTAAATATTGAATTTTGTTTTAAAATTAATGAATTAAATATCAAACAAATAACACGTTTTATGGTACAATTTTGGATAGTTAATTTTACAAATATAACTTATTTACAATTATAAAAAATGTTTCTTATTTTACACACAAGATCCAGAATGATTTTTGAACTCTTGGTCCAAATGTGTTTGTTGCCTCTTGCAAACATACAAATACTCCCCATCATCTGAAAATCATCATATATCATCCGAAATTTTCCAAAAAATGATCAAAAGATCAAATATGCGTGGTATGCTTCCAAGCTGTCTAATGAAAGAGAAGTCTTTATGAATATCAATGAAGTGTGTTTTTCTACAGAGATTTTAAAAAATCCTTGTTCATGTAAAAAATCGTGTTTTATTAATTGTGCAAGATGCCAAATTACTTTTTGTTTTGAATGTTTTTATGATAATTATCATTCTGGATCTTGTGTGTAAAATAAGAAACATTTTTTTTATAATTGTAAATAAGTTATATTTGTAAAATTACTATCCAAAATTGTACCATAAAACGTGTTATTTGTTTGATATTTAATTCATTAATTTTAAAACAAAATTCAATATTTAATACGTTAAATAATGAATTAATATGTTATTCGTTAATCGATTCGTTATTCGCGTTTTCTCGGGTTCTACTGGCTAGTGCGTCGTAATACTTTCAGAGTAGGATACCCTTGGGGTGTACTACAAACCTGCCAAGTTTCAACCCGAAGTCCGTTTTCGAGGTCTTGCCGTCCCCTTGTAAGTAATGGAGGGCTTTGGGGAAAGAAACAGGTATCTCCACATTCACAGCAAGTTTAATCACAGGGAGATTTGCCAATTTAGAGATTCACTGCCAATTATTGTTGCCTTAAAATGCAGAGCTTTGTTGCTGACAAAAAGCAGAATTTTAAACTTTTTTTTTTTTGCAAGTAGTCTGACAAAAAAACCTGGAAACCACTAAGAATCAGTAATCATGGGTAATTTGAAGATTTCTCTTGGTCGTCCCTTTCATTTTCAATAAATTTAAACCAATCATCAAATCAATTTAAATACAATCGACTCAGTAATTTCAGGTGTATATGACTGGCCTTACCTTGAAAAATCAAAACCTTGAATTATCAAAATAATAATTTTCATTTATTCTTCGATAAAATCATTTCCATTTATATTTATGGAACTAAAGCATATTTTAAACTTTCAGTGTATGTATAATTTTTAAAAAATTGCACAAATATTACTGTGTGTTAGACAACAGATCGTGTAATATTAAATACTATTTCACTTGTTGCGCATGCATTGTTTATTATTTAGGAGCTAAACTGATTCTTTTCACTAGCTCTGATTTCGGAGAAACCCGAAAAAATTACAAAGACTCAAATTATATAGTTAATAACTTTTTAACACATCAAATCGGATAATTGGAACTTTCCTGGATGTTTTTTCAGTTTTGAATTATCTAATTGCACTGTATATCGGAAATTCAACAAGGTTTTAAGTCTGGAATACCTAAAATGAAACCAACCACTACACAAAGTGACATCAGCTGCTCGAACAAGGTGGCGTACTTAGATTCAAGGATGCACATGAATCAAAAAGGCACTCACCAGTGTGCAGAGGAGAGGTGCTGAAGAGAGTCTGGTGGCCATTGTTTTGGTAATGGGTGGGGGAGGGGGGAGGAGTGGCTGTGACGAGATGACTGTGTTTCTCAAGAACTGCATCCAAGTGACCTGCAGAGATATTTATGGTTTAGAAATAAAACCTCAGGATACCCTTCCTGAACTTTCAAAGCATTAACAATAGGGTTTTAAAGTTTAAAATACTTTTTAAAACAGCTGTTTTAAACATGCTTAAAATGCTGAATTAAAAAATTGTTTAAAACACGAAAAATATTTAGTGGGTACATTTCCATTATCTATCTCATTAAAAATCATCAAATTATTTTGGACACTAAAAACTAAATGGAATGGTAGAATAGTGTAAGAAAATAATTTTAAAAAAATTGGTTCCTTCATATACCCCATGGGTATTACCTATTAACCAAAAATTATGGAAATCTGCGACATCAAGGTCCAATCTCGCATTGATTTGACATGGAATGACCCAGGGTTAAGATTTATAACTTTAATAAAGGAATGGTTATGAAAACTTAAAAATTGATGGTTCTTTAAAAAATAATTAAAAAAGGAGTAATATTTATGATATTTTATTAAAATACCTTGTTAAACTGTTGGTCAATAAACCCAGAACAGATATTTCAACTGGAAAGTACAAGAGGGACACTAATTTCTGACACAAAAGGAAAAAACAACCATCTCACCAGCTAGAATATTGAGCACAACTGGAACTTGTTCCAACAGTAGCCTATGGAGCTCTTCTTTTCTTGTTATTGCCAAATCTTCCCGTGGACTAGTAAACTCATCAAAAGCTGTTTGAATTAACATCAGACCCAGGGAAGCAGTTTCAGAAGCTTGAGCTAACTGAAAGTAAAAAGAAAGTTGTCAGTGAATCCAATTACAGAAAACAAAGACAACTCTGAAATCAAGGTTTTAAAATTAATGAACATTAAGAGAATTCATACTACAATTGAAGGTATTGGTATTTGATAACCAGGTTTGAAAGACTTTGATATTAGTTTAGAGCAGCAGTATGCAAAGTGTGGCTTGCAAGCCAAATGTGGATCTTTAATGAAAAAAAAAACCCAGGAGCTAGAAGCTATCAAAATGAAGCTTTTTGAAAAGTTTTGCTTTTCTAATTGACAGAAAGTAAAGAAATTTCTCCTCAAGAAATACGTTCATATTGACAGCTATCAAACAAAGAGTGAATTCCAAAATTTTGTTTCATCTTTTTTTTTATCAAATCAACTCAATTGTTGTAAGCTACAATGCAGAGGGGGTGAAATTTTTTTTATGTTAGAAAAGAAAGATCATTTCATTTGAAAAGGAATACGTAAATTTTTTCTCAAGATTTTGAAAGGGGAACTTCAAATTACATATGTAATAGGTCTAGTTTGAGAATAAACAAACATAACAATTTACTCATTAGTTTAAGACAGAAATTTTGGTTCTTTCTCTTGATAAATTTTAATGGTTGTAATTTTGGTATTTGGTTCTTTACCTGATGTATATTCATAAAGAAATCTGGGTAGAAGTGGGGCCAGTCAAGTCGACCTATGTCTACTATGAGCTTTCCCAGTTTATTACAGATGTAGTTGGGCACCTTCATGTGATTAGTGATCATATAACGATGTAAAGTAGAGCGCAACTCCGCCTTGTCTGGCCCTGGCATACGAATCCATAGCTTGTTGATGACGTGCTGCAATATTTTTAAATACTACATTATAACATTTGACAAGGTAATGAAAATAAGTGATATAAATGGTTGGGTTCTTAGTTCTTACATATTATCCCGTCGACCGTTCAACGACTGCCAGATTCAGCAGCACAGTTTATGAGATTTGGAAATGCTCTTTGGATTCAGCGGCACAGTCTACAGGATAATATGTAAGTACCAATGGTTATTAAGACAAGAGTAAAGGGTGTGTGAATTTACCTCTATTACATTAATGCAATACATGAGTACAAACTCATTGGAGGTGTTGGATATAAAGTTGAGGCAGTGATGCCAGCATTCTGGTTGATTTTTGAACCCATCTAATACTTGCTCTGAAAAAAAGCATAGATTGAACTTTTATGCTTAATCAAGTTTAAATAATATGAAGATTTTCATTCACCTACATTAAAAATTAAAATCACAAATTTAATTTGAGAAAAAGTTGTGTTTTCTTCAAAATGCATTAAATTGTTTTAGATTAGGTTAATTTTTATTAAAATAGCAAAGAAACACTCAGTTTTTGTAATCTTAAGTATTAATAAACACTTATGAAAAAATAATGTACAAGTACTACCTATCAATTTAAAAACACATCTATGTATACACCAAAAATTAAGTTTTTACACATCTACCTTAAGAAGATGCAAGTTAAATCTGAATCAAACATTATTTTTAATTCAAATAAAACAGCCCCTGTAATAATAAATATATAAATTAAAATAAACAATTCAGTAAAAATAATCAAATACCTATCTGTCTTTTTCTTTCATTGCCAGTGTTGGAACTAAAAAATTCTGTTAAAAGGGACTCTAGTGCAGACAAAGATGTATCTTGAGTTGCCTGAAATATTTACAAAACTGTTTTATATATAAAATTGACATTCATAGAGAATATGTTTAAGAATTTTAATAGTTGAACTAAATAAAAACCTTTAGGTAGACAATCAAATCCAGTCTTTGTAAGTTTAAGAGAAGTAGAAGTGTATACAGACAGATTACTAGCTTCAGTAAGCTATCAATATGCTCACATAAGGTCATCTTTGTAAATTTTTTCAAATGTTCTTAAATAACATTATTAAGCAAGAACCAGACATTTAAACTTTTAGAAGCAACAATACAAATGTTTAAATGAAAATACTTATCAAATTACATGCATAAAATTATCATAAGGTCCTTTTCACTTTTAAATTAGTATTACATAAATAAATAATGCAATATAACAAATTTATATAAGAATGACAGACAGACAATCGGACCTAGAAAAAGTGCCCGAACCTACGAACCTGGTTCGGGGGAAGCCCCCGTCAGCTCCATAGGAGCAATACATTAGGTTCGGGGGAAGGTTAATACTTTTTCCAAGTCCGCAGACAATTAGAAAGAAAATGACACTTGACAAAATCATTTCTCTCCAGAAAGAACTGTATTATATCAGATGACATAATACAGTACAGTTTAACTAAGATAGTAATTCAAAGCTGAAGGGACCTCTGAAAAACTTTGAATTCAAGAAGGTTTCATCTTCTACCTGTAATTTCAGATTCACTGAATGACTAAAAAGATTACTTTCTACTTTTCAACCTATCAGCTACTATTTCTACTCAGGAATTGTTATTCTTGTCTTGAGTGCATGGTTTATGTATTACTACACACACATATGGTGAATGTTCAATCTGAAACTCTCTTGGAAAAGTTGTGACGTTCCTTCTGTGATTCCAGTGAGATTTTATAACAATATTGAGAAAATATCATTAGTTCCAAAACTTTTTTTTAAAAAACTTGGATAATTTGAAGTTGAACTTTTTAAATTCGAATAGTTCAAAGGAAGAATAAACCATAACTTCGATGTTAGAGTTATCCAAGTTGCATTGTAATTTCAACAGCAATAAGAACATCTTTACCATCATACACTAACTATTTTGAAAGGCTTTCAATCAAATCAACCAACTGACAGATGCCAATTGTTATGATGTATAACATATCAATCAATTCAATAGACAACAAGAATAATTAAATATTAAGGAAATTTTTAATGAAGAATGAGAAATGTAGTGATTTTTCGGTTCTTAATCTTATGGAAGATCAAGAAAATTGAAGACATAGGTAAACTTTAAAAGTTGGAAAAGCTTTTTGCTAATTGTATTGAAAGAGTCCAGAATCACTGCTAATAAAAAGTGCTGCATAAAATCTGAATTAAAAGATTAAGAAGCATCTAACGATTCTAAAAAAACATTTTGACAATAAAAAGGTATAACAGATATTCAAGGTAATAGATTTCAAGACAAATATTTTACAAGCTTACAAAGTGGATACTTTTATCATAAACACTTGGCAGCTAGAAATGGAATCAAAAACGCTTTACATATTTACCATAGTTTCAAATGATGATCCACCATGTAATCATCACAAAATAATAATTAAAATAGTTTTATTTTCAACTATTTTCAACTGATTGACAAGTTTAGAGCAAGGCGAGGCGCACGGAGATTCAACGGTTAAAAAGTTCCTCAATTTTAACTGTAAATATAACGGAGCACGTTCATAAATAAATAGTAATTATGTTAAAAGGTATGGCAAAGTAGTAGCTTGACTTGACAGTGGAATGTTAATTTGATTTGTTTTATTGAGGAAAATTGTAAAAAGAACAAAACGTATTTCAGAACAGACTTAACTGTAACAATATGACTATTCTGACGTTTATTTCATTCATTCATTTTCATTCATCCATCCGTTTGTTTGACCATAAAACAAAACATTTGTCTCACGCTCATGTGGAGGGGGAGGAAGACTCTGGGGAAGGGACAAGCTTAGATACATTTTGAGGGAAGATTTTGTCCCTTCCTTATCCTTAAAAAGTTAAAAGTGGGGGAGGGGGGACACCCCACGTGTATGCTCCCGATGATCCTCTCCTCCTACAATATGCACACACGGTATAAATGTGTTCAGAATGGTTCTAAATAGAAATTTTAAGTTCTTAAAATGTAACGGTTCTATTGATTTATTTTATTCCATTTTACCGGGAAGTTTATCTTCCCCATATTCACGCTTTCAAACGTAATTCGATTTTTTATAATTTGTGTTTCTCCTGAAAACCAGATGGCAGCACCAACGGCCCACCGGGTCATTTTGTGCGTCCCGCGAAGATCCATGAAACCCGCCCGACCCGCCCAAGTAGCTTCTTTCAGAACACTTTTAAGCATACTAAAATTCAAAAAATTTTAGGGGGAAGAACCCCGAAACCTCCTACCCCTATTTATCTCTTGGATTATGGAGTAGCTTTGGTCGGTCGTATTCTATGGTGGAAAATTAAAAGATAGATGTTTGAGGTTTCGAGAGGGAGGTTTTGTAAACCTTTATCACGAGGAGTGACAAAATGATGGAGTATCCAAAAATTAGGTGAAACACTATTTTTAGGGAAATTTACAAACATTTTCAGGAGTAAGACCTCTCTTTAATTAATATTTAGTATTAAAAGTGATAGGGTCAAAAATTTATATAAGCCTCTGAAATATTTGAAAATGTAGTTCACAATATGTAAATAACCTTCGTCCCTCTTTCGCCGGAAAAATTTCATATTAAAGATTCTACCCCAGAACAGAAAAATATGTCATGGACAAAAGGGAGCCAGATTACTAAGCGGCCCGCCACTTGACTTGCGATTTTGATTGCGGCCCTCGCTCGAGTACTTGAAAACCCCTGATCTATACAAAACCTGCTAAAATAGTCTTGATTGGCAATTGTTTCGCTAATTTGAACATAGATAACACACAATTTTTTTTCTGAAAGTATGAAATGCATTTCTGGTTCGTTTCGAATGGCATTGATTTCGTTGGAATGGTAATGGTTTCAATGGTTTTAACTTAAAATGAACTAATTATAATGACATAAAAATCGGCCAAAATTGATGCACTGGAAATTTTTATTTTTAAATTTATGAAATGCCCAAAAAGTTAAAAAAACTTATTATTATGTATAATGATAAAGATTTATAATGCCCATTTAAAGGCTTCTAGCTGATATTTCCGTCTGATTAAGTGCAAAATGAAATTCCTTTAAAAAGATATTAAAACCCCAAATCCTGTGTCAAGATTGCTTTCAATATGATCCCCATGAAAGAACCTAAAAAAAGAAAATAAAGTAGTCAATACTTATGATACTTGTTTGTAGGCTATTTTTCATTGCTGATGAATACTAATACTAGTATTAGGTTTTATAGGGGAAGGCTGACAGCTTCCTCCCGAACGAGTCATGAACTCAGTGGGTGGACACCAAGCAATCACCAAATCATCCAAGGGAAGAGCAACAAAATTTACAATTTGCTTGAGGGTTTGTTATCTTTTCTCGGCAGGGGTTTCTCAGGTGTCTCACAAATTATACCAACCCAACAACAACAATAAGAGATAGATAAGGCTGTCTTGTCTTGTAGCACCTGTTAAATTGCATTCAGTGGAACGAAAGGATAATAATTGCCTGATAAAGGAGGGAGGAGTCAGGAGGTCTCTTAGTTTCAAAATTGAAGAAACTTCCAGGAATCACAGGTTCCCCGGGTCCCCACCCGAGAGTCCACAGATCTTGGTCCTAAATTTGGTCGGAAATTCTTTTTAGATGACCTTTCTCTTTGGTCGACCATTTTGGATATCCATTTTAGTCGCCCCCCCCCAACCCCCAAGTGTACAATGTCAAGTACATGGGGATATTAAAATCATATTTCAAATATATCAGCTTCATAAACTTAAAAGAAAATTAGTGAATTAGTGTATTTATGCACATTTGGTTATGAGCTGATCACTTAGTTATGTTTTGATAGAAAGCATGTTGCGTTAAAATTTGTAATTTAACTAATAGCAAATAAGTTAATGTTAATTAAATCTATAAATTAATTATAATTAATTTTATTAAACTTATTAAATAATAACAATTAAATTAGTTTAATGAATAAAATAAATGTATGATTTCTTTTTTTTTGGGGGGGGGGCTTTTTTTTCTACCTGCCCCGGGGCACCTGAAGGTCTAGTTACGCCACTCAGGAATGAACCCGTATCAAATTTATTGATTTATGATTTGTAACGACATTTCTTTACACCCCTTCTGGTAATATGGTGTTCCAATTCTCTGATTAGTTTCGATTGTTCGTATTTAGAAAGATTATTTTTTGTGCGTTGAATACGGAGGAATTTTATTCTTTAACTTCTGTTTGCATTTCGAAAATCGTCTTCTTCAAAATTCGCACGATAGACTCTACAATAAGTAAGTATGGTAGTACTCTGTTTAAATATTTTAAATATAATACAGGGTGCTTCAGAAAGTCCACCCAGAATCTGCACAGCCAGTGTTGTTGTTTTTCCCCCCTCCCAAGTTTTCGAGAAAATAGTGACAGAAAGAAAAGGTATGACACCAAAACCGTTTGCGCTAAAAAAGGTATATGGAAGACGTGAACCAGGGGCGTTATTTCAGTTTTTGGTTGGGGGGGCAAGGATTTTTTTTAAGTGGGGCTGAGCCACGCCGTAACCAGACTTGTTTTTTTTTTGGGGGGGGGTTAACTCAACATCATAAGTTCTAAGTAAAAATGGGGGGTCTGGGGGTCACCCCCAGAAAAATTTTTAAATTTTGCTTCATTTTTACAACATTTAAGTTACATCTGAAGAGAACAGCCCCTTGTAAACCACATAATTTCTAGAGAAGAAAGTTACAAATAAACGTCAAAGTTTCAAGGGGAGCCAGAGGTCCTCCCTCAGAATTTTTTTTGGAAATTACCCTTTAAACTAGGTTTTTATCACCCTTGCAACCTTGTTGGGGAACACCCAGAGGGAACTGCTTGTTGTGAGTGGCAGAATTTTCAAGGAAAATATGCTGTATAACATAATATATATTTAAAAACTTTAAAGGGGGGTCTGGGGGAAAATTTTTTCAAATTTGCCTCTTTAAAGTAGTGTTTCACCTCATTTTGAAGTCCTTTGGGTTACATTAAAAAAGAACAGTTCCTTGTAAAGCATAGAATTTTCTAGGGGAAAAAAAGTTATAAATAAACGTAAAATTTTCAAGGGGGGGCGGAGATCCTCCCCCAGTAAAAATTTTTGAAAATTCCCCTTTGAACCAGACTCCTAGGGGCTTCAAACTCTTTGGTTCCCAAAGGGAACTGCTTCTTGTAAGCGGCAGAATTTTCAAGGGAGGCAAATTGTATAACAGACATCAAAGGTGTTCTCCCCCAAAAAATTTTGAAATTAGACCCTCAAAAGTAGTGCTTTAACTGCTTTTGGGATGTTTTGAGTTAAATCTGTTGCATGGTTGTTTCGATATATTTGAACATTAAAATTTTAAAAATACCCATTGCGCATGCATGCGCGCAACTTGGAGTGGAATAAATAAGTTTTTATATGATACGATGCCACATTTTTTGAAGAAAAAAAGTCCTCGAATAGTATAATAGTTCTTAGGGCAAATTCAACTCATCGCAAGGAATTCTTTCTGTGCAGAGTTTGGGCGGCCTTGTTGAAATAACCCTGTATAAACACGTCAATTGAGAGAGTGGTAGATTATTTATATCTATAGGTGGTAAATTCTTTCATCAGTAACAATTGCATATTATTTCAAAATAGATTTCATTCATTTTCCAATTTTAATGGAATTAATTTGTTTTTTTTTTAGTTAATCAAAGGAGACTCAGCACCAAAATTTTTTTCTTAATTAACAAGATTAACACTTTTGGGTGTTAAATTATGTGTTAACTTCATACTAATAATCTATATTTAGAACAAAAAGCTAATTTTTATTTTTGAAAAATTACAAAAACTTCCAAAAATGCCGGATATTACCCTAATATAAAAAATCTACTCCTCCCTTAATATTTGTGTACTCTTTTGACTTGATTTTTTTCTCAACATCTATCAAACATACAGGATGTTTCAAAAGTCCGTTTCACGACTTTTATTCTGAAAATTGAGACCTCTTACAGCGTCTCTATAGCGGCGAAATAAGCAAGTTAAAAACTTAATTTAATAACTAAAGGAGATAGAGTGAAAAAACTTCAGTAAGAGAAAGTTGTTTGTAACATCATAACAACGAGTAGAAAGAAAAATTCATGAAAATATCTCAATTATTCATGGAGATATTAGGAAGTTGTCGTGTAGTTTTGCATAGTTAAACAAAGACAAATTTCAATTAAAATAACAAAGAAACTTGCTAATTTGCAAAAGTGTTCTTTTTTTAAGGCCTGAAAAAGTTCTACTTCCTCTAATATCTCCTCGAATAATTAAGATATTTTCATGAAATTTTGAAAATGGTAATTGGGTCTGTAGAAAAGGCAGTGTTATAACTTCGGAAAATTTAGAACAATAATTCTTTTTAATATCAAATCAAAGGCAGTGAAGGCTCATTCATTGATAGTTCAGATGGGGGGTTCACAATTATAATTTGAAAATGCAATTGAGTAACAATTTCAGAATTAAGTCATAATTATAATTATTTATATTAACGGTTCCGAAAATAGAAAATAACACAGGTAACTGAACTCATCCAACGGGAAGTAGCTTTTCATTTTTTGCTAACCAAAGACAAACAAGTAAACACTTCTTAGTTTATTTGCAAGTACGCCAATTTACAATGAAAATCTAGTTCAAATATCATTTTGGAATCTCTGGTTTGTCGCTCAAATTCTATTTTGACCCAAAACATTTTTTCCAAAGATTAATAAAAAAAAATGGAATTTTTTCAAAAAAAATTTTACTTTTAAAACCACTTAAAACTAAAGATTTTATGAAAAAATAACCAAAAGTATTAAAAATACGAATAAAGCTAGAACGATCTAATCTAGGAAGATTTAAACACTAAAATCTACAACTTCCATAGAAAAAAATTACAATTTTCAAGAATTTTAAAGTGAGACTCAATCATTATTTTTTTTTTTAAAAAATTTTAACCATTATATATTAAAATAAGAAGCCCAAAGTGGCGTAGTGGTAGTACTTCTCGCTGCCACCTCACAGACCCGAGTTCTATTCTCAAGTTAGGCAAGACAGACTCAACCTTTCATCTCTCCGGGGTCGATCAAATGGGGACCAAGTTCGCTTGGAGAAACAAGGGGCTTTGCCGCCTCAGCGTCACACGTTCTCTGGATATACTGGAGTTTGAAGGTCTAACGACCTAGGCACTCCCTAAAAGTATCATTCCTTGTTTTTTTTAAAGCTCATGTCTGCTTGAAGACACTAGTGTAGTGTATTGATTGCAAATTGCATTAAAAAATGTCAAGCTTTTATGTCCAATAGTTTCTGGGAAACATTGTCGGTATAGAACAGTGGTTCCTAACTCAGAGAAGTCCGCGGACCACTTCACTTAAATTTGAACCTCTATCCCCAACCTTATTTTTAAAAAATTTAACCTTTTTTTCAATGTATTCATTCCTCAGAAAGAGTCTGAAGTTTGACTTTTTCTGAAGTAAGGGGAAACCAAGTCTGAGGGGCCGTCCAAAATTAAAAATAAGCTCCAGTTCAAAAATAGGATTTCTTTTATGCTTGAATTTAAAATCGTTGAAATTCGTCGACATGACATCGGAGAAGTATTTAAATTTGTGGAGGTCCCTTTTCAAAGCGCAAAAAAGTGCTAACTTTGGTAATTAATAGCTCATTGAATATTTAAAATATTTTCATGGAACTTTTTCCAGTCAGTTTTTCATAATACTATTGGAACCAATATTTGCCATATTTGCACTGAAGTTTTCGTTCTATTTCCTTTAGTTGTTTTACTTAATTTTTTAATTTACCGTTAGGGGCGCTGCAAGTTGTCTCAATGGTCACTAACCTAGGAGTAGAAGACCATGACCCTAGGAGACGTTGGTTCCAAATAAATGCCGTGAAAGTGAATCATACTTTTGAAACGCCCTGTATGTTTCTTAATGAATGAATTTCATGTGTATAATGAGGAAAACTATTGTTTTTAATTTCCACTCATTTTTTGGATGAGCCAGTTTATGAATTTTCTAGCGGACCACCTTCGATGGTCTCACGGACCACCTGTTGGGAACCACTGGTATAGAAGGTACTGACTCTCCTTGAGTAGGAAAAACTGATGAAGAAACGATTGAACGGGTAGGGTAGGCGTGATAACAAGGTCGACAACAAGCTATCAGATCACCTCAGTTAACCTGTCACCACAGTGTGTATGTCCGCGTGGCCTAACGGATAAGGCGTCTGACTTCGAATCAGAAGATTGCAGGTTCGAATCCTGTCGCGGACGTTAGAGTAGATTGAGAAGGAGGCAAGCTCTTCCAATTTCTTTTTTTTTGGAGTTTCAATTTTAATTCTTTTTAATCTGGAATTTTATTGAAACATGTTGGGGTAAAAATAAAAAAGTTATATAACACATACATTCTCGACTGTAGTTCATCATGCAAACTATTTTTCCGGGGGTTCATTTAGGATAAGCTTTCATTTTAGCTAAAGCAGCTAATAATTTGATTTCTTTTAAAGAAGTTAAAGTAATTATTGAGATAGTAAACTATTGTGAAACTAAAAGATTTTTTTTTGAAAAATTTTTATAAAGAAAATTTAAAACTTTTTAACACCTAAAATAAATATTTCTACCAAATTTCAAGTTGAAAATAAAATTTAATCAATCAGTAAAAAATACAAATCTTCGAAATTTTGGCAAATCCCTAAACATTCCATCAAATTGTACTACAAGAGCGATTCACTCATGGAAAATTCGTAACATCCCTTGAGGGTGTTATGACATAAAGCATCCAAAAATGTCACATAAATTTCAGAAAATACAACTAATACTAACAGTTTCGATATAAAATCTTACACAGCTAGTTCTCAACTTTAAGTTGATTCAATGTGCTAGATTCAGTGCTAGATTCAAAATTGGCAGAATAGTGTTATTCATGTCATCAATATTTTTTAAACCACGATAATTTCTTTTGGATAGTTTATAAGTAAAACCAAACTTATTATTCTGGATTAAAATGTTTCATTATTTATATGAGTTTATATTAGAGATAGAAAAATGGGTCGTTTCAAATCAATGTGTTGAAAAAATTGGGAACTGTAATTTTATGATGCCAAAGAGAAGCATTTTTTTTAATAAATTATAAACGTTCTTCTGGATAAAATTTCTTTAAAAGATCAAAGATCTGAGAAGTTCCATCATACCTTTTTTCACTCTCAACGATACCGATTTGTAAAATATAATTTCTCTTCAAGCAAATAGCTCTCCAGCCAGTCAGGACTACCTTTAATACCTACTATCCTGGACTCTCTGGGTGCAATAGGGGCAACTGCGCAATCTGGAAATTCTTTCAAAAAAAAAAAAGAAGCCTTACTACTACCCTACATTTTAAATGCTTAGGACGACCTTAGGGTCGACTTCATTCGACGAATCCCTTAGCAACCAAAGTAAGGTAATACCCATGAATTCTCTTCGTAAACATCTCCGTTTACTCCCTAAGTACGTCACTTTGAGGGGTGATTTTTTTTGCAGGGGAACCCTCTTGTTTAACTATGTGGAGTTCAAGGTCAGCTGGCTAGATGAGCGTGTTTGGTATGCATACCCTCAGGCTCCACACTTGTGACCTAAAAACACAGAAAACTGTAATATTCTGAAAAGTATTACTGACTATAATATTCGTTAAATACGTTTCAAAACATTAACATCAAGCTCAGCAACTTTAAACATAAAGCAAAGGAATAAAGCTCATTGGTTAAACAACCATGTCATGTAACCAATTAGAAGATGACACAACCCAAAGAGAAATAGACACAGAGTGAGAGAAAGAGAGAGATACCGACCGACCGACCAAAATACTACATAGTTTAATTTCACTAAAGTAAATAAATATTTTATTTATAATTTTTTTATTTAAAATATATGTGACTGCAAAGATGGATGGAATGAGGCAATAAGAACATTCCTGATTCCAAGGGGCTATATCTACCGATAGGGGGGTAGTTATTTTTTCCCTCTTTACATTCATGTGTAGAGCGAAGCTTAGATATTTTTTGCGCCCAAAAAGTCGATTTGCTATTGTTTGGATTTATTCCCTTTTTTAAATTGGCGTTTCAATTGAAGTTTGAATGAAAACAGGCGACATTTTTTGTGGGTTTTGTATAGAGTGTTTTCAGGTGACGTCACATCCGGTTATTTTCTTTTAACTGTGTACCTTCTGTAGGGCTTTAACTGTTGCTAAGGCCGTTGTTTATCTGTTGCTAAGGTGGTTTTTAGGTATGGGATCACGTGATTGCAAATGCTCCAATGGAAGAATTCCACGGCTAGTCATTTTCTGTAACTGTTAACCTTGTGTAGGGCAAAAAACTGTAACCTTCTGTTGCTAAGGCCGTTGCTAGATCCGAGTCATGTGATTGTAAATGCTCTATTACTATCTCTCGTGAAATAAAATTAAAATTTTCTTAAAATAGTCAAGTGATTTCAATTATTGTGAAATAGTGCTCTGTTATTTTACTGAATTTACTTGATTGTGTTACATGAACTACTATTCCCTATTAATTATTATTTTTTTCTCTTTAACTATAAATTTTACACTTTTTCAACATTGGTGCCTACTGGCAGCCCTTTATCCTCCACTTAGCCTTCTGGCTGTATTTGTCCTGATAGTGGAGTCTCTAATGTAAATTTGTAAAAATTTTCTGTAAATTTATGGTACCAAGGTTATTTTGGTTCTTTAGAGTATGGAGAGTCAGAAAATCTTTGGTACCAATTTTTCTTTTCACTTTCCTGGTGTAGAGGTCAAGTCAAAGGTCAAATTATATACTTCCATATTTTGACTGTTAGGCAGGTATAATTCAGTTCAGACGCATTTAAAATTGTTGTAAAATGGTGGAATTAAAGTAAAAAAGTTTCTGAGCTTTAAAATTATTAATTATAATTTTTTAATTAATTAATTAAAATTCGAAAAAAGGTAATTTTTTCTGTTTAGTTTCATATGAAGGTATAATTTGGTAAAAATACTACCATTTGTCTATTATATGGTGGTTAAGATTCTTTTTTAAAGAAAAGTTTATAGAAAGTTGGTTATTCAATGTTTTCTTTGAGACGAGATCAACTCAGAAACGCGCGCATACGGGGAGCCAACCAACAGGAGTTCCCCTGCTGGTGTCAATACAGTATCGAGCTTTACTTCCAAAAACCTATGAAAGAAATCACATGTGGTTGTTTTCGAAAAGTAATAAACACGCCCAAAGAAAGCAGATACTACATACGAATTCTCGACTGTAGAGACTTTTTTGTGACTGTGACTGTAAATCTTTATCACCTTGTTACAACAAAAGTAAGCTTTTGCATCTACTAGAAAAGTACAAAGTTTCTTAGTTCTATACTATATTCCTCCTGGTGAACAATAGTAATGGATGGCATGGTTTTAATTTAGCAAATTAGTGGAATATCAACACATCTAAGGATCTTGCTAATCAATACTTGATTATATTAAACAGTGTAGCTGAAAACTATAATACCATTCACCTAGTTTTTGACCATTACTCCGTGGATTTAACACTAAAAACCTAAAAACAGTAACACGTAATGGGCGTAAAGGAAATGAAATTGATAACAGGCTTTTATTTGCATAGGTATGACCCCAATTAAAAGGGGACTTTCTTATTTTCTATACCAAGATTTACTATAATTTGAAAACAAATCAAGAAGCAGACCCACCATAGTAATATACCATGTCCTTTATGCTACAACTTTAGGATACACTGTTCACATCTTGTCATTATATACTGATGTTTTCATTCTGGCTTTGAGATGGTATCCCCTTTTAGTCCTGAAGTCCTGTGTCATAACTGGAATAGGAGCCAAAAAAACAAATTGTTTCTCTCAAATCCATTTATGATCGTCTAGGTGAGCAGAACTGATTGATACACTTTCTAGCTTTCATAGTTTTACTGAATGTGACACAACCGGGATGTTCAATGAAAAAGGAAAACTAACATGCTAGAAACCTTTTATAGAAGTTGAACCTCTCATCATTGAAGCATTTGCATCACTTGGAAATGAAAATTTATTGGATAGATATTTAATTGCCCTTGAAAAATTAGTTTGTAAGTTGTATAGGTGCCCTATAAAAAACACTAAAGATCTTCGTTT
Organism: Tetragnatha montana; assembly: GCA_963680715.1. Taxonomy (NCBI): domain Eukaryota; kingdom Metazoa; phylum Arthropoda; class Arachnida; order Araneae; family Tetragnathidae; genus Tetragnatha; species Tetragnatha montana. The sequence goes on from OY796685.1 coordinate 19,059,564, forward strand.
TGGTATACCTCTTCAAGAGATTACAAGCTGAGAGAGCTTACCTCCAACCCAAGCCACTCTTAAACATCATACACTTAGAGCACATTATCTTAGTTAAATAAACTGAAGCTTTGCTGAAACTAGCTGAAGCAATGTGAAAATGTGAAGGAGATGAAAAATGCAAATGTGAAGGAGATGAAGAAAAATGTAAGAACTCTTTAATGGATTGTGGATGTATCACATAGTGATTCCTCGGACTGTGATAATTAATAGTATACTTTCATTTTTATCATTATCAACACGTTTTAGATTAATTACTTTTGAGATGTTTTAGGTGCAAAATTACATAATTAACAAAATATTTTTGTTAAATTTATTAGTATAATAAGTATAACTTAACGGGATGAACGGATGATGGACCTTGACAAAAGTCACAAGTTAAGTTAGAAAACACTCTTTACTTTGGAGACAACGGACTATTTGAAAAAGAAATAATACTAGTTCATTAAGACAAGAAATTATGCTAAAGGTAGTTATAAAATGTGTTACAATTACTTGAGTAACTATAATTTAAAATAGCTTTCTTATTAATGCTTATTTTCTTGCAAGAAATACATTTTAATCAGTAGGTTTAAGAGCATTGGTATTTTTAATTAAATCTCATTAATTAACCGCGAATTAAAATCTTTAACCCACCAAAAAGTTAACTGAAGAGGCATTTTAAAGTAATAAGTTGCGAAATTTGAAAAAAATACAAAAATACCAATTGCAAAGTGAAAAGTTTGAAATTTTGAAAAAATTAATAAATTTTTAATTAATTGAAATTTAATTAGTTTTTTTTTTAAAATTGAAAAGATATTTGAGTATTTACTCAGCATTCCATCTGTATTCTAAATTTCATATTTCTAAAGTAATAAATAAGCTCATTATGTTAAAAGATCTATTATCCCTTAAAAGTTATTACTTGACCTTGTAATTACCTTAATTAGTCTTAAAAGTTGTTGAAAAAATTGGTACCAAACTTTTTTATGTTCCTTAGACCATAAGTAAACCAAAAAACATTAGTTCACAGAATTTACAAAAACTTTTTACGAAAGCCTTTTTTTCGACATTGGAGCTTCCACTATGACTTTTACTCGTATTCTTCTATACTTATGCCAATTTACAGCCATTTCCAAGTCAGTTATTTTTTTACGAAAAATTTCCACGTTTGACTCTCTACCCACGCCTAAAGCTTCCAGGAGAAATATATCGCGCACCTTGTCATGCTGAAAACATGCATCCAGCTCTCAGAACACTAGGGGTTCAGGGGAAGCAAATTTAACTGAAACAACGTCATGATATCTTGATATCGCATTGTCAATCCGATCTGAACTGCGTTCAAAATTTCAAGTCACTAGCACACTAGCTCATCGGGAGGTTAGTTTAAATTTGATTTCTAAATTCCACTCGAATAGGCAGATAGAGAAGATGGAAAGTGACCTAATAAAAACGTTGTAAAAAGAAACCCAAATGCTCATACATCCGTTAACTTCCAATACTTTCCCTTTCATCAATACCAATCGATCAATGCACCTTTTGTTCCAAAAGTGGGTGGTTTTAATCCATCTCTTCGGCCATCGCCCCCGTATTTTTCTCTCGACTCCCACCTGGTACTATAAACCACCCTCAACACCTCATTGTCCGACGCAATGGAACAGAGGATGTGAAAAAAAAGCACACACTGGGGTCCCTCTCTCTAAAAAAAGAAACCAGCAAGAGAAAACAGACGCAAGAGAGGAAAACAGGGACTCCAAGGAGGAAAATGGACAGACCGGATGTGTGGTCACGTGGGGTGAGGGAGGGAGACTCACCCCTTTGAACCCAACCCTTTCCCCCCTTGAGAGTAGAGCTGACGCCATCTGTTTACGGTTGCGACCCAAAGTCCAATTTCCGCCGTAGCCAATAGGTCGGCGGCGTTTGCTTTTCTCACAGGATGCATAAGCAATGATGCAAACGCTAATGCAGGTGGCTGCTGAGATTGTCCAACAGAGCTTTCAAAGCCGAATCTTTGAACGGGACTGTCTTGATTACGCTTCAGAGGGTTTTTTGTTATCACAGGGGATAAGAATATCACCAAATAATGCTACCGATGTTAGGCAATTGCGAGATCTTACGCGATTGCTTTGTTGGTTGTATATAGTAGATATTTGTATTGAAAAAATACTGATTGCCCCAGGAAGTTTTTAACGCGTGTGCAGGAATTAAAAGTGTCGGGACTCTTAAATACGTCTCATAGCATAGTGGTAAAAAAAGTATTGAAACGGAAATGTTAGCTAAGTTAAAAAATTTTTACATAGTTTATAAATTTTGTACTCAAGTTTTGCATTTACATTGTATATTGGTATTGCTATATTTCTTATGGTCTGCATCAACGTTTCTTCGATGGGAAAAGTATCTGAAGTGACTTTGCAGTTGAAATGTAGTAAGAATAGTCGACAGAGCAACTTTGTTGTATCTTTCTACTCTGGATATAAATTTTTAGTTGATTAAGATTAGAATGAAAAGGGCATTGATTGGATAATAAATTCTAAATAATCGAGAAATATGACCGGAAATAGTATATACAGTAGAACTCCAATTATCCGAATCAATTGAGACCAGACTCCATACGTATGATGAAAAATTCGGATAATTGGATTTTTTCCGAAAATGTCCATTTTAATTAATTACATGTATGTTGAAAATGGGAGAAAAAATTATTTATAAAGAAAGAGAGCTTTTAATTAATTAAATGAAAAGGCAACATTCGGATCAATTTGAATAATTGGAGTTCTACTGTACTAGTATAAATTCATTTCCATCCCCTGATAAATACATGAGGTTTTCATTTTGCAGTTTCTATTTTCTCAGTCACCTCTAATTTGCTTTTAGTAATTATCTTAACACTAGTAATTCTTGCTTTTAAGTGAAATATTCTACAAAAAAAACACGCATCTTGGTCATTCTTAATTTAATATATAATATAACGTCATTCTAGTCCTTAGTCCTTATCTTAAATAGGGCCTGTTGTGTGCAAAAAAAAGGCAATATACAAAACACGACCATCTTTTTCCAATGGAACGAGACGCATTCTGGAGGTTTGCCATCAAGCTGCGGTCGGTCATCAACAACCACATCAATAACTCTAGTTCTCTGTCCCTGACATCCCGATGGTCGAAAAACGTCCAAATCCGGTCCATTCAAACAATAGTCCCTCCTTACCCCAGACACACGCCAGTTGCAAATCTATAATCGCCTAAAAAAAGGGTTGTGAGGCCTTCCGTTCCGATTGACTGCTTAATTTGAGCCATTCTCGTCGTTTCTTTTTCACGAGCGTCGATGGATTGTCACTCAGCTGCTATTTATCGTCCATTCACCAGTTTTCACAGGGGATGGAGGAGATGCGTTGATCGAAAGGGGAAAAAATTCGGGGAGTGTGTGATGGGAGGAAATATGGAATATGATGATTACTGCTGACGCTATAAATAGAACTGGTCAGTTAGTGCGGAAGTACTGTCCGTTGCAGAGTTAGCTCAGCTGGTATGATTGTTGGCATTGATGGAGAGGTCAGAAAAAAATTTCTTACTGGAGAAGGGGTGGGGGTTATGAGTAGTTTTAATCACTTTCTATCGAAAGAGAAATTTTCATTTTGCCCTTAAGGGTGGGGATAAATCCTAAAATCTCACCTAAAGGTTATTAATCTCACAAAAATTCGGTTTAATTCCATTAGTCCTACCAATAAATGATAAAAAATAAAATAGGATTCTCCAACTATAGTGGAATTTATAATCATATTTGAATAAGGGTGTAAATTTTTAGATTAACACCATATTAAGGAGATATCCTCCAGAAAAATTTTGAGTATTTGAACCTAAATAACTTCTCCTTGAGTAAATTTAAGCTCCGAAATACTTCAGATGCTAACTGTTTAAATCAGAAAAACTTTTATGCTAGGTTGAAATGCGTAGAATTCACTTTTATCTGAAATTTAAGACGAAACAAACCAAAAATTAATTTTGAATGACCAAAAATGTTTTAAACAATCTGGGGAAACCTAACCGTGCCTTTCGAATGGAATCAGGTATATACATCGGAATCCATCAGGAATTCCATCTTTACAGTTAGATATCAAGATAAAACGAGTTTAAAGGTATCAAATGAGTTGGTAAGAAGCAAAAGTGTACAATTTATTGACTTTGATTACTATGCATGGTGGACAGTGGCGTAACCAGAAAAAATTGTTAGAAGGGGATATTGGGATTTTATTTTCAAAATCTGTAAGTTTGTTAACCCCACTCATATGTAAAAGTTATTCCTCACTGTGTCACTTGTGCCCCTTGTTTTTTTACCCACTCAAAATGCAGGAAACAATGATGATACAAGATACCACCGTAAAGGGATTATTGGCTGCGTGTGATTATTATCGCCACTATACTAATCAGCTCAAATAGTCTGGCCTCTGGTTTTCAGCATAGTTACCAATACCGCCTAGGGTAGCTTCAGAAAAAAATATCCAGAAATGATACAGAGGATTCAAGTAAGTCCAATGATTTTCATTTGGATTTCTAAAAGATGATGATGATTAAATTATACTGCAAGTGGCCAATCAGCTAAAATTTGCTGCAGTCTGAAGTTGTAATTTATCAGTGATAAATGTATCTGTCCCCCTTTCTGTAAACCTTTCTTTATAAAGAATCTCTCTTATTTTTTTTAAGATTTAACCATGGAAAGGGTTAGCATTGATCCCACCTAAGTATTCAAGCATAAATTTTAATAGAATTCGATGCATGCGACAATACCTTCTCTTGAAGGGAATTTTTTAAAAGCAAAACCACTTTACCTCTCAAACATTAATTCTAACTTTAAAACATTTTAAATTACAAACAATTAAATACCAAGTGGATAAAATTAATAAAATAAAAATGCGAAAATTTTATCACAGGTTAAATGCACAAAAATATAATGATTTCCCTGCAAAATACAGCATAGATGGACATTTTAGGCTACTATGGACATTTGCCGAGATTGCTTCTACGCTTTGGCCTCTTCAGAAAGGTTATAGTGTAGTATGTACTATAACTTTTGTGAAGTGTAGTTGTAGTGTGTACGTATGTATGTTATGGGCAAAGTGATGAACCGGGCATTATTAATAATGCCCAAAGTGAAGCAAGCAATGTGATAAATTCGATGACATTTATCAATGAGTTATTTATTACTTTGCCCGAAATAATTATTATAAAATTAAATAAAATATATGCACAATAAATGTAGTTAAGTAATTTCATTGTTAAATGAATCGATGGATTCTCTGATTAGATTATCAACCAACATGTTCCTTCACTGTATGATTCAATTATTAACACTATTTTATTATGTAGAGGCCATTTTATTTTATCGTTTGAAATTTTTGTCATGGAATAGAGTAGAAATTCTTCTCTTCAGACATCGTATAAAAGGAAGAAAAGTATTGGAATTAATATATTTTCTTCATCAGCCATCCATGTTAAATATCTTAGTAAATAATACTATATTACCTTTTAAAATGGGCTAACTATTCTTACTAGTTACTTTTACTGTTTTTGCTAGTGTCTTTCAAGAATCTTCTTATCAAATTTAGTTTTAATTTAAAAAAAAAAAACAACCTATGAAGACTCTTTTTTTTTTATCATTTCCTACAATCATGGTTTCAGGGCCGTAACCAGACTTTTGTTTCGGGGGAGGGGTTGACTCAAATATTTTCTGAGGTACCTCCTGACGGGTACTTTTATATGTAAATTTTAGATGACAACACTGGATAGAAATTTTGATGCACTAAATTTCAAAATTGAAAAACAATTTGAATTCGAAGTAAAAGGGGGGGTTTGGGGGTCCTCCCCCAGAAAATTTTTGGAAATTTGCCCCTCAAAAGAGTGTTTTAGCTCATTTCTGAGACCCTTTAGATTACACCCATAGAGCACCACTCATTGTAAGCGGCCGAATTTTCAAGGTAAAAAGAAGGTATATTGTAATAAATGGCGAAATGTTGAGGGGGGTTTTAGGTTCCTACTCCAGAAAATTTGTTGAATTTTTCCCCTAAAAGTGGCATTTTAACTCATTTTGAGACACTTTAGGTTACATTAAAGAGGACCACTCCTTGTAAATCATACAAGTTTGAAGGAAAAACCGTATACTTAATAGATTTCAAAATTTCGAGGGGGTTTGGGGGTCCTCCCCCAGAAAAATTTTGGAAATTTTACCCTTAAAAGTAGGGTTTTGACTCATTTTGAGACCCTTTGGGTTATACCCGAAGAGGATATCGTTCCTTGTGAGACATAATTTTCAAGAAAAATAGCAGTATAAAAATTGATGTCAAAATTTCGGGGGGGGGGTTGAACCCCTAACCCCCCCCCCTTGGATACGGCCCTGCATGGTTTCCTCACTTTGACTTTTCATACGTAAAGATTCCCTTTATGATGTCATGTGGATTCGGTGTGGTGTCGATTATGGTCACAGGAGGTTTACCATATATAGAGGTGGCGTTAAAGAATGTTGGACCTCCCAAGCACCAACCGATTAGTCATTTTCCTCCCGATTTTTTTTTTTTTAGAATATTTTTCCAATAATTTTTCCTTAGTGTCTGGGAGAAGAAGTGCAGTATTTGCTTTTATATATATCCTCACCGTTGCAAAATCCAGATTCCTTTAACCGCCCACTTTTGATGCGACCACAAGACACCTCACAGCTGGTGTCAGGACACAATATAGGAATAAAAGGAAGTGTATAGCCATCCATGTACATTGTACATAGACAGAAAGGGTTGAAAAAAAGATGGGCGTCGGAAAAGGGTTGTTCTTTTGTGCCTTGACTTGGAGATGGGAAAAATAGTGAGATGACCACGGTGTGGGGTTTTTTGAGGGGAGGAGTAGGCACCCCGTAGTACAGCATCATTTTTTAGATCATTTGGAAATTTTGGACAGAGCAATGGGAGGGCCGGTAGCGTCCCCTGCCCGCTGGAAGAAATTCTATAGGATCTTACTTGGGAGGGGATTCTTCCGTACCTGCAATCGAACAAATGGACTTCAGTAGGTCCGTTTGGGTGGTAAGTGTGTCACATTTTGCTGGCTCGTGGAGAAGACGTTGCTGATACATTGTTTCCTTCAAGGACAAGTCAAGTTATTTGGCTCTCTCAATTAACAAAGGTAATGCTTTATTTGTAATTATGTCATTATACCACCACGCCAAAAACGCAAATCTGCTTTGTTTAAAAAAACACACTTTCTAAGTTTGGCGAAGATAGGTGTTTTTTTAGATATTCGAAATTGATAACTTAGTTTTCAACAAATCTATACGGAATTACAATTATTGGCTCTGACATTGTGGGCAGCACTCCAAAAGTGAACTTAACCCCCTCGGTAAATATAACCAAGATTGGCGTTTATGGCGCGGTTGGTTAACGAAATGTACTTGAGAGATAAACAGCCATATTCATAGCCCTCAGCGTTGGTGTTAAATCCTTGGTCAAAGAAAGATTCCACCAATCAGAGTCAGCGAAAAGCTAATTGTTCATTCTTTAGCTGCTGGTTAACACAGATGCCAATAGCTGTGAATATGACTGAAAGTATGTATATAATGTTTAACATAAGAGCATACATTTTATAGCAGAGAATAAACAAAATAATCCTATTTTTGACCCAATTTCTACACAGAAATCTAAGCAAAAGATTTGAATTCCATAGATAGTAGGAAGAATGTTACAAACAAGTGTATATTAAACTTTTCTATAATAGAGTCTAAACTGTTCCGAACTTCCTAAAAATTATGGATACTATAGTTTATCTCTCTAAGTACATGGATTGCATGATTTTTTACTTTATTCGTTTATATTTGTTTCGTATTAATCGAATTATTTGCTACTGGATTATAGACAATTTAATTTATATCACAATGAAAGTATCTATAACATTTTAATATTAAACGTTCAATCAAATACTTTCATAGTAACTGCTTGGTTTTGAGCAATTAAATCTTCTTCGTAAATTACGAAACAACAATAATTTCTTCAAAAGTAAATGAATAAAGGAGGTAAGGGGAAAAATATTAATTAAGCATAGACCCTTGATGTAACTAGGTTTCTAACTACGTTCAAGTAAAAATATCAAATAACAGAAATACTAGAGATATATTGAGTGAGATCGAGAGAATAAAAAATTAATGAGCGAAAGAAATCTAAACAGTGGCGTAGCCAAAGGGGGAACTTGGAGATATATCCCCCTCCGAAAGTCAAAAATGTTATTTTTATTACAGAAAAAGTCTAAATTTACCCCATATCCCCACGAAATTCCAATATCCCTCTACAAAATTTCTTTCTGGCTGAGCCTCTGACCACAAATATGGGGCAGATGCTTCCCAAAAACAAGGTAAAAAACTAGCCAACCAAATAAATGAGGTTTATAATTTTATTTATAATAGCTGTAAATCAAAAACTGGTTGTGGGATACATTGAAAAAAAAAAAGACAGCAAGTGAGGTTGACCGAGACCGAGTTACCTCCATTGTTTGGTTGACGCAAGTTGCGTCGTTTTAATTTTATCTTGTTTTTGGGAAGTTGCATCTGGCACTATCTCCCAGAACGACGTTCCGGTCAAACTATCGTAACCCAACGCAACGCAAAATAACGGTATCTTGTAAGTATGTGACATTATCTTGGGGTGTCTTTTCCAAGATTACGTTTAACAAAACCTTTGAACCATATGTTGCTCAACCTTCAGTCCGTTCGGAGCCCAATTAGTTCCTTTCTCCGAATTTCCTCATCAATCTCTATTTGCACGAACTGAAAGATGGGAAAGGGTACCGGGAAAAGGGGTACAAGCTCTAATTATAGTATCCCTTATCTATTGTTACGTTTCTGAACAGGAAAACAAACTGTTTATGCAACGCAGACTGCAACTTAATCTTCTACCACAGCCATAGATTAAGCAAGAATAGTGTTCGGCACTAGTTAACTAGAACTAGTTGCAACTAGTAGTTAACTACCGATCAACTAGTAGTTAACTAGTAGTTTAACTACTTTTGGTTTAAACTAGTTTAACTAGTAGTTGAACTACTTTTTTAATAACTACTAGTTGAAACTACTTTCAAATTTTCAACTACTTTTAAAAAAAATTTTTTGTTTAAAATTTCAAAAATATTTAAAATTTTTATCAAAATATACAAAAATTACACTGCTATTTAAAACTACAATGTCATGGTAGAGTACTCAAATACCATAACCAGAAATAAAGCGCCGTTTTGAGCGAAGCATAAAGTTTTTGTGGTATAGATAATAGAAAGATGTGTTAGAATTTGGGCAAAAAGTAGGTTATGAAATTAAATAGACTAGTTAACTAGTAGTTAACTACTTTGGGAAATAGTTAACTACTAGTTGCAACTAGTCCCAGGAAAAAATAGTTAACTACTAGTTGCAACTAGATTTTCCCAGACTAGTTAGTAGTTGGTAGTTAACTACTTTTTGACCACTAGTTGCCGAACACTAAGCAAGAATATGGGATTTGATATCTTCTTATTATACGCTTTCTTACCGCATATGTCACAAAAATCCAAGGGTCTTTTCCTCTTGAAATTTTTGAGCTGACGTAAAAAAGCCCTTTACTGTGGATATTGAGTGGAAACGGATAGGATAGAAAGATGATTTTGGTGTCATATTTCATGGTTTAATTTATGCTCGAAAACTATGCAAACCACTTTTCTTTCCATCTTCATAAGTAACGTAGCGTAACATGTACCATTGGGTTCTAATTTTAGCCGCCCATAGTAAAGAAGATGTTGCGTTGCGCGCAAGGAATCGGCATTTTAAGGAAAAACAGGTTTGCATAGTTCTCCAGCATACACTTAACAATTAAATATAACACCAAAATCATCTTCCCAACCCCATCCGTTTCCACACAATGTCCACTGCTAAGTGCACATCATAGCTACCTATACCACTTTTTCCACTCATAACCTTTTATCAACCTCAGTTTAATATAAAACAACGCAGAAACTGAACTATCAATTTATTATCAGAAAAGGCTTGAAGAAGCCTTTTACCTATATTAAACGTATGTTAAGAATTAAAGGGAAACTGTTATTTAACTTTTTGTTTTTGTTTTCTCAACCATAACCAGATGCACAACCAACATTAATCATCCGCACAGAGAATACCTCACACATTTTTGTCTTTTGTCACAACACTCAGCAATCATTTATACCACCCTGCCCGCAGTTGTACACCCCTCAACCCCATGGAAGAATTATGAAAGAGAGCCTTTCTTGTTCAGAAAATATTCCATAACCCACCACCTACCCCAGCGGTTGACAACAATGACCGGCCTCACACAATATCCCCGCTTGTTGCGCACTCTCTGATTTATGTATTCCCGTGTTCAACCCCTTCGAGTCGGGTATGAAAGAAACAGGTGTGAGGAAGGGGTTAAGACAGATAAAGAATGAGTTGTCTTTTTGAGAAATGAGCGTCCACCCCCAAAATGGATGCTCTGCTGTCCTGAGGGATAGGCAGAGAATGCAACGAGAGTGGCGATGCAGAACACATTTGTATTGCTCTTAGGAAAAAAGAATGGGGTAACTATTAACAGAAAAGGTTATGAAATTTCAAGTCCTGTGTGTAGTCGAAATACTATAATTAAGAGGTTCTCAAAGTGTGGGTCGCCAGTCAGTTTTTGGTGGGTCGTGACAATGACTTGTTGCTGGTTCTTGAAATTTACCAAATTTTACCATATAGTAAAAAGAATAAAAAGAGCAATAAGAAAATAATACCCTACTCGGTCTTGAACCCAAAAGACAAAGTAAAATAGAACATATTGTGTCACTATGATGCGCCTGATAATGCAAAATTTGTCGGTTATTCAAATAAAACTTTTAAAAAAATTGGGTAGCTGGACTAAATATGGCTTTGAAGAATTTAAGACCAGTAATATTTCTATATAAAAACACAAATTGAGACCTTAACTATTCGTGAATATAACTTATAACGTATATGCTTTACAATAGTTTTTAAGAATATTAAAATTGTCCAAGAGTTCTTCCTGTGGATAAACAACACTCTCCAACGGTCTTATGCAAATGCTTTCTTCAATTTGTAACTAGGTTTATCATCATACAATATATTATCATATAATTCAAAGTGAACCGAGAGATTTATATGTGGGGTAAGCTTCTAAATTCTAAAACATTACAAAAACGGCACTTAAGGATTAGCCGGGCGCAAACGTCGAATTTTATGCCTAAATCGCCAAAACTATTCAAATATCAAAGTATAACACCATTAAAATATCTATAAAATAGCAGTATTTATGTTAATTTTTGTTTTATTTTTATGTGTAAATAATGAAACATTGCCAATATAGTCCGACTGTAGAGATTTTCGCCCGGCTAATCCTAAAGTATATACCCAGAAAAAACTTTTCTTCTAGATTATTTCATTGATACATTTTTAAATTTTACCATTTGCATACTTTTTAACCCTAATTTTTATAAATTACTGAAAATATTGCATAGGTCCCTTTGGAAAAACATATCTAGTGAGTCCACCAAAATCTATGAAATCGCTGCTTATATGAACTTGAACAGTTGGACACAAAAAAAACACACTGTGTTGGATGGTTTTCTTGGGTTGTTAAAACTTAAAAGTATTGGCAAGGCTAAACTGGATCTGTTAACTATGTGTTATATCCACACAGTAACACAGTTAACAGATCCAGTTTAGCCTTGGTATTGGAAAGCTATAGATGGCAAATGGCTTAGTATTAACTGATGATAACCTGGCATTCGAAAATACTAATTGTAACATAAAAACAATAAACTTTGCACATAACACATAAACTAAAAGTATCTACTCCATCTCATCTTTTTAAAAATTATAGGTACTACATTTTCTCTTATTATTATTCTGTCATCTATAGATCCCAAATAAAACTTAACCAGAAAGATATTTACATCAAAGAAAAGGCCAGTTTTTGTTAAAAAGTTTTCAACAAAGTTAAATAGAATCTTAACTCCAAAATTAATTCTTTTAAAAACAAGAGTGGTACTATACCTTTGAATTCAGGTTGGTTACTAATGCATTTCTTACTGCAAAGTATAATAAATAATACTACATCAAAACTTCACGATTTCATAATGCATACGTTCATACCATACGTGCTTAAATATGTCATTACTGCTTTTAAAGCTAAGCTTTTTGAAAATACTACAATCGTTATGATAATTTATCTGAAAGTGTTTAATCAAAAAAAGTATGAAATAATCTCATTCTCGATTGTTAATTATATTACTCTTAAAAGCATTCTTATTATTGAAAATAGTCTTGTATTTTGTCCAAGTTCTTGTTTTAATAACAGACTACAAAAATGTAAAGTGTAAACTAAACTCCTATCAAAATCGAAGCATTATAAACATATAAGATATAGGAATAGTTTAGGGCCACCGTAGACTTTCTGGATGTAATAAAACTTGGATGTAACAAAACAATTATCTCCAGGAAGAAACCTGAGTTTATGGAGCCGGTGTCTTCATGTGGTCAATTTTTGACAGCTCTCAGGCGCGAGTGCGAGGGGAGATACAAAGAGATTGAGGGAGATAGGGGAGATAAACTGCTGGTGGTCCGGCCGCAAATTGTTTTATTACATCCAGGCACTGGATGTAATAAAACTTTACGGTGACCCTTAGTCTTCTATGTTTTTCTAAGTATTTTCTGGAAGGAGCGTTCATAAGTCAATAGTTTATAATCTCCTAAATCGTCCTTCTCCTGCTCTCTCATCTACTATGACGTTATTTGATCACAACTATTTGCATTAACTTATCGTAAATCAGTTGAAAAGAGCATAAAACTCACTGCACCTCTTTCCCTTATGGGTAATAAATGAGTCATAGAAAACAAGAGGAAAGGAAATTATTTTATCACAAATTAAAAAGGAGATAAATTTTCTTTAAAATACAAAATTTTAGATAGCAGGAATTTAAGCATTCGCATCTGTCTTTCTTGTTCAATAAATGTTAATAGAGTAGAGAGAGAAATATTTTATTTTGTGTAAAATATTCCATCTTGATATTGGAGTCAAAACTAGCTTTGATGGTTTACAATCCAGAGAGGATCCTAGGAGATATAAGGTAACTTTTATCCAGTTTAGAGAATTTTCTACACTTGTGTCCAAAAATTAAGGGTAACTTAATTTTTGGAATAATGATTAATGATCTTTATCAATGAAATTCATGCCATAGGATCATTTAAGAGTGGTAATAGATGGTCCGGAATCAAATTACCTTTACAACACTCTTAAAACTAAGCCGGATATCTATACGGCATTTTCGGTTCAAAAGTGCCGGATATAATATACGGCGCACTGACTATGTTTATACGGCGCACTGACTATGTTTATACGGCGCACTGACTATGTTTATACGGCGCACTGACTATGTTTATACGGCGCACTGACTATGTTTATACGGCGCACTGACTATGTTTATACGGCGCACTGACTATGTTTATACGGCGCACTAACTATGTTTATACGGCACTTTTGGAAAAATTGTGCCTTATATTTTCTATGCCTTATATTTTGTGCCTTATACGAAGTGCCGTATATAAAAGAATATACGACACTTTTGGAAAAATTGTGCCTTATATTTTCTGTGCCTTATATTTTGTGCCTTATACGAAGTGCCATATATAAAAGAATATACGGCACTTTTGGAGAAATTGCGCCTTATATTTTCTGTGCCTTATATGGTTTATAAAGCGTTCCTCGTGCCTTATACGATGTGCTTGCACGTTTCCTTTTGATACATTAATATTATGCTTACATTACATACTTTTTATGGCACATTTGACAGAAACTTTTGAATATTCAGCAATTTACTAAGCAATTTCTTAAATTCAAGAAATGCCTGTATTTTGGCGAAAATTACAGCATATTCAGTAAAAGGCACAAAATTATTACAAAGTGTTCATTCATTCATGGAACTCAAATTGGAAAAACAGTTTACTATGTTTTTATTTATATATTTTTATATAAATAAAAAAAAAATTATTCACAACCTACATCTACAGAAAAGAAAATAAAATTTAAAAATGTTAACTACATTAAATTTTTGTTTTAGATGTGTATTAACTCAAAGAATGCTGACTTTGTGTATTTTAAATCAATTTACTAAGTTATAAAAAATTTAATGTTTAAAAGGTTAACCAAATTTTATTATTTATTTCAAAAAACATCATTTTTTATTACAAGCTATTAATTTGAGATAAAAATGATTAAATAATTTCAGGATTCAATTTTATAATTTTTTTATTGCACTTGAATATTTGTTGTTGTTACAAAAATGAAAGTATAATAAAATCAATATACAAACAATTTATTAGGTTAATTTTACTATCTTTAAGAACTCAATTCTTTAGTTACTAATAGCAAGAATTGAGAAGAAAGGGATCTGGAGAATTTTTTCCCCTTTACTAACAGGTTTTGTAACAAACCCAAAAATTGCCCATACGCTTGGGGAAAGGTCAAGTCCAGAATGTAGTATAATCCTAGTAGGATTATGCAACTTCTTTCGAGGGAGATATTTTCTGCCAGATTAATCACCATATCTCCCACAACCATTGTAACAGCTGATCCAAAATATAGGGTTGGACCTGGATTTACTGAATTTCCTTCCTTGTAAGATTGCTATAAGAAAAAAAATTAGTTTTAATATTAACTTACAAATAAAAATATTCATTTGTAATTCTAATACTTTTATGAAAGCAATATGAGTCACTTTAATATTTTTAGTTACATTTTATTATTAATTAATTATTAATTAATCTCTCATATAAAAGCCCACGTCACTCACTGATTCTGGAACGCTCGCACACTATGATGCCATCTCGCAATAATAATCATAATCATCAGAAAAATATAAAAGCCCACGTCACTCACTGACTCGATGCCATCTCGCAATAATCAGAAAAATAAATAAATAAAAGTAATTAAAATTTTAAAATAATATAATAGCTTTTAAATAAATATCTTTCAAGAAAGTTGGTTTACTTAATAAAGGTTAAAAAGTTACTTTTAGGGAAGTTGGTTTCTAATTCAACAATAATAAATTATTAAAGTTAAACTTCTTATTTAATGTACTAGCTGTTACGACCCGGCAAAGCCGGGTCTTACAGCTAGGCTAGCCTTTTATGCGAGCTTCGCTCGTTACTACTTCAAGTTCCTATTAATTATACATTAAATAAGAAGTTTAACTTTAATAATTTATTATTGTTGAATTAGAAACCAACTTCCCTAAAAGTAACTTTTTAACCTTTATTAAGTAAACCAACTTTCTTGAAAGATATTTATTTAAAAGCTATTATATTATTTTAAAATTTTAATTACTTTTATTTATTTATTTTTCTGATTATTGCGAGATGGCATCGAGTCAGTGAGTGACGTGGGCTTTTATATTTTTCTGATGATTATGATTATTATTGCGAGATGGCATCATAGTGTGCGAGCGTTCCAGAATCAGTGAGTGACGTGGGCTTTTATATGAGAGATAATTAATAGGAACTTGAAGTAGTAACGAGCGAAGCTCGCATAAAAGGCTAGCCTAGCTGTAAGACCCGGCTTTGCCGGGTCGTAACAGCTAGTTACTTATATTTGACACCATAACCAATAAGTCCTCTTTATATCAACCATATGTTTTTACCATCAACAAGTCCTTTACCCACATATCATCCTAACTTGTGTAAAAAGGTAGTCCTACTGAAACTAATCCCTGTCATGTTGTTTATTGTTTTTGCTTGCTTGAGTATTAGGTTAAGTAAATGATATAAGAATAAATAATATTAAGTAAATAGTAATATGCAAATCAAGTTTACAATTTCTTTCAATTTTCCTATATGAATTGAAGTGAAGTAAGGTTGATGATGTCAGTAGTAAAACAACCATAACAAATCGATTTTAAGATTTTATAAAATAGTAAATTTTATGATGATTCCAAAAATGTATTACATGTATAGTTTTGACTATGGTAACCCTATGAAATTGAGTGAACTAAATGAAAACAAACAGGGCCACGTCCCTTCCTGTAGCCATCGGTCAGTGACGTGTGTGTTATAAAAGCTCTTAGGTGGCTCATTGAGCATTTTAGAAATCGTATTACTTATTCTGTGCACATGTTTATTATTACATTTTTATTACTGTAAGCAGTTATAATACTACTCAACTCAGTATTTCTCACTTAGAAGTGATTTTATTTGTTATGTAACAGTGAAGCATGGAAGTAGGAAGATAGGGAAGTGCCGTAATATGCATTTCCCGTGCCAATGATCGCAACGTTTGGGGGAGCCACTTGCGCGGAATATTTGCTTCCTTTCTAAAGCCGCTTCGTCTGCTCCGTCTTCCTCAGCAGAAAAAGTGATAAAAAAATAATCAACTCGCTTGAAAAATAATTTTTAATGGCAATTGGTCCCATTTCTGAAATAGGTTTAAGTAAAAATTAACTTAATTACTTAAATTAAACTATGCATACTAAAATTAAATTACTTTATCAAACATTTTTAAAAATTGTTTTAAAAACCCAAAATTTCTAACTAAGTCAAAGTGGCTTTAGTAAGTAAGCATATGTCTAATGTCTGTACACATCGTCTCCTCTCCTCTCTGATCAACTCAATCAAGAAATTTATGCACACGTGGCGCCCTCTAACGAAAGAATTCGTACACATAGTTCTCTCTATATACTCAATAATAAACTCTACCGTTGCGATCTTTGGCACGCTGGAAGTACATTAGCGAGATAGACCACGGCAGTTCCCTATCTTCCTACTTCCATGCAGTGAAGCATAGATATAAATACTAACGTTACGTTAGTATATATATCTATGCAGTGAAGCACATGTTTCAGCCTGTTAACATGCAGCTCTCTGATTGCTTTGTTTTCTCAGTATTTAAGTATTTTTTCAGATTTAAGCTTCTTTTAATTTAAGTCATTCAGCAAAAATATTCTTTGTTATTTGTAAAGGATATGATATTCTTGAACTCCATGCATGATTTTAAGTGCTTGGAATATCTTTTAGTATGATTTTTAGACGATATTAAGTGACACTTCCTCAGTCTTTATTTTAGGTGGATTTTAGTTCTTCGTATCCTTTATTAATGGATGGTACCATATTTTCTGAATCTCTGATATATGCTTGTTTCGACATATGAATGGGGACCCTGAAAATTACATTACAGGAACTAAGATTTGTGTCATTATTCCCACAAAATCAAATTATCCTTAATTTTAGGACACGAGTGTATATTTCCACCGAATTAACCACCCCCTCCTCCCAAAATAAATTCCGAATTAAAAAAGTCCGTCCGTTTTATTTATTAAAAATAGGTTATTTGAATGTAGTGACATAATGGTGAAAATTTACACTCGTGTGACAAAATATGGACGAACTTCGTAAAAATATTCCCCCAGGCCAAAATCACCGGTCTGTACCATTTTCCTCGAAACTCGAGCCAAGCGACCAGATGTTACTCGGAAGGGAAACCCAATAAGACAGACCGAGAAACAAATTATCCCTTTCGCTTCTACTTAAAACGAAAACACTTTCTCGCACCCTAACGAACTCCATAATCATGCCATACATCATGCAACCGAATCGGGCGGTCTTCAAAAGGGAAATGGAAGGAACCCCTTTTCTTTTAAAAAAGCTATTACGGGGCTAAGGTCAGTTCTCGGCGGCCACTGGTCAAGGGCAGTGATCGATCGGTTTTACCTCACCCCGTCATTTGCGAAGGGGGTTATTTGGTGCTTCCCCAACCTTGAAATTGTAGGGGGTCGATTGGGTTCCCTCTGGATTGCGTTTGAAGATGGAAGGTATTGAACAACAACTCATGCTTTTTCAAAGTTGAGATTAACTGTTTCCTGTTTCTGAGCATCTGGGTGTAATTAGCGTTATGTTTCTGGCATGTTTATCAGTGTGATATGGTTTTCCAGGAATGATTTGCGTTGTGTGTGTCAGTAGAAAAGTTTTGTTCTATGCAGAAAATGTCAGCATCATGGAAATAGGATGCGCTATTAAAGTTTCTTTTTAGGAATAATTGCTATGAGAATTAAGCTAATATCTTTAAAATAAATTAAGAATTATTTCTCATTAAACTTAAGAATAAATAAACATCGCGTCAAAGAAAAAAATCTGAAGTTACAAAAAAGGTATTAGATATGTCCTCAATTTTACAATCAATATTCAGATGAAATTGGACTCTCTTATTGTATGATGCAATTTGCACAGGTTGAAAACTAAACCTTTAGGATTAACAAGAAACGTCTGAATCAAACGTCTCTTCAGTATTTAAAATCATCATTATAAGAGGGAAATTTATTTAAGCATTATTGAAAAGAAATTTAGGACCATTTCGTTCAGTAAAAAAGAAATTTTTAGATAGTATAAAATAAGTCTATGTTTTAAAACATCCAAAGTATGAATGCTTTAAGTTTAGTTAGATGATGAAGGAACTATAAAAACCAACACACTAATATGAGCCATTTCAAAGTGGGGGTAACGGTAATGCGACTGTGTTGACTGATTTAAGCTAAGTTAATGTTTAACTTCGTGATTATAAGGTATAAATATGTAATTAAATGTTACTCTTTCTTGATTTTAAATATTTTTTTTTCATTTAGTTTGCTTATTTACCTATAACTTATTCTTCCGAATTCTGGGTAATATATTTTTAAAAACAAACCTCTTCATAAAGGGGGTACTATATATCCTCTTACCGTCTTACCTCCTAGGTAATATCACAATTTTCTCCATATATCATTGAAATGGAAAGACAATATTTGCTTTACCTTTCTCTGAAGCCACGATTAAATTTCCTTAAGCATTTAATTAGACATATCTGAACTAATTTTTTAATGCACTACGAAAAAGTGCCCCTTCTCGTTCGGATAAGAAACCAGTGTGAACTGTAAAGTTGGCTTATGTGCAGAGTTCCAGAAGAGATACCGAGGGAAGGTCGAAATGAGCTGCCGCAACCTTCCCACGAATTCCGGGTAGAAGAGTTCGGGTTCTACGGCGAAAGGAGACTCGTTCCCCTTGAACTGCACCATATCGGATTCGAGTAACTATTTGCAAAAATTGACTTTAAAGTGATATGTTTTAGTATTAAGGAATATAGACAATCGTTTCCTTTACTCATAAAGGATTGGTGAGCTTTCCAATATATGCTAGAAGACAAAACCTGAGAAAGAAAACTTATAGATGAAAAGGAAGAAAATATTAGTTTTACAACGAATAAAATATTATTTAGACTTATGATAGAGAGTTTCCTATAGTTAAAAAGTGAACGCTTTTAACTTCGTGCGTTAATCTTTAATTACTAGCTAAAAATATTAAAAAGAGAGAGAGAGAATATCTCTATTCAAACAATAATTGTCAAATATTTCGTGTTACCGGTTTGTATATAGAAAAAACACGCAACATGAGTAGACAATGAACCAGTGCAAATAAAACAGATAAAATTTCCTCTAAAGGCAATAATAGTTAAAATAATTAACTTTTAATTAACTTTTAATTTATTTTATTTATTCACGGAGAGCTGTGGTGTTTTTTGGTTTGCAAAGAAAATAAAGAAAATAATTAGTTGTCTTTAATCCAGTGAGAATTCGTTTTATCCTTATAATTTCTCAAAAATATTCAAATTCTCCCTTATTAATGATTTTATAAACATATAGGTGCCGTGGGAAAAACTAGGGAAAATATAAATAAAATTTACACACAAAAAGTCAAGAAAGTTTTGGAACCTTTGCTTTGTAATGCATCTATTATAGATGGTTTTAATTTTAAAATAGAAAGAAAAAATAATTCTGTCATTTATTTTTTAAAACATAAACTACCATCCTAAAAAAAACACTTTTTTTTTTATCAATGTCTACAATCAATAATTGAGAATTCTCTTTTATATGATTCATGAAATCTTGGTAAAATAGAATACTTTGTTATATTTCCCACAACAGATCTATAATCGTACCTATAACTGGAAATCAACAGTCAACCCTGCTGACCCTTGTATTTTGTACCGATGAGAAATGAGTTAAAGCAAACTTCTTCGTTACTTTATATACTAAACGTATATCTTCTAATTGATTTAAGGAATATAAGACAAACTGTTTCCCTCATCCCCTCTCCTATTTTGCAACAGGCGCCGAGCATATATCAGATGATGTCTGCGTGTGGGGATTACGTCGAAGTACTTCGAACTTTATTTACGTACTTACTTGAATAACAGGTCACATGAAAACAAATATTGACTGTGTTAAGTTGAAATAAATAAGTTGAATCGGAAGATTCTTGATTTCCCCAACTGACCATCATTCATCTGAACCATAGGCTTTCTGAAATCTGAGCGCTCGATCGAAGGAAGAAAATGGTTAGGAAGAACTTTTCATTGTTAAGGCTCAAGGGACTGGGAAAGTTTTTGGAAGAAATCATTATGTTATGTTATTAAACTAGTTTTATTATTGTTAACAAACGTTTTCATATAATATTTTTTAATAATTAAAAGACGCGGTAACTTTAATAATTCCAATATTAATAAATATTCTAATGAATTCTTAATTTAAATATCAATTAATTATTAAATCATTAAAATATTAATTAATTAATAAATCATTATAAAATCATCAATCATCATGTATTAATTTTTTACTTATCTCTCTATATTAAAAAAAAGTAACGGTCACCGCCGCCGCCGCTGTCGCCGCCGCCGCTGCCGCCGCCGCCGCTGCCACCGCCGCCGCTGTTTCAGAAATTTTTATTTTTTTACTATTTGACCTCTCACAACGTAAAAACTAATTGACAGTAATTTATGAAATTTGAAATGTTTGTAGAGGAATGTTTGGAGAACAATTTCGAATAAAAAGCTAATTGATGTGATTATTAGTTCTGGGGTATTTTTAAGGTCAAAGTTGAAGTTTTTGTTTTTTCGCAGCGTAATCGCGTTTAGCGAAAACTATTAGCAGCAGAGCTTTGGTTTTTCGCAACCTCATACTCTGATATCTGAAGATGTGCACTACGTCGCCCTTTTTTCGAATTTCGAATTAGGTTTGGAGTAATTAATTTTTAAAGTTTCGAAATTTTTGTTACTTTTTCGGTTTTTTCGATCTAAAAGAAAAACTAATCACAGTAGGAGTATGATTTTTTAACCACTTATGCTCTTGTTTTTTAGAAAAAGATTAGCGTTTAATTCTTTGAAAAATTCGAATTAGTTTTGGAATTATTAAGCATCAAAGTTTCATTTTTTTCATAGTTTTACTAGGTCTTCATCAGACACGTTTAATGTTTATTGGAGTTTTTTAAGTTTATTTTTGACAGTTCACTAGATTGTCGCGAGCACGGATATTTAAAAGTTTTGTGGGTGCACGTTTTTTTCTCTTAGTTTGTTAGTGATTGTTAGTAGACTTCCTTGATAACTGTTTTCAACTATTTTTTGCTTTTGAAATACTAGAGAAATAAATATATTCTGATGAAGGGTGGAGATTTTTGTTTGGAAGTTGCGTGTTTTTCTGATTAATATTAGCTCATTGTTAGATTAGTCATTGTTTTAAGAGTTAATTAGATTGAATGCGTTTTTAAGTTCATGTGGTTATTAAATGTTTAAGGAAGGATAGTTTATGTATTCTGAAAAAATTAATATTTTTCTGAACAGGTTGGGAAAATATTTCTAATAAATTAGTGATAAGAGAAATAAAATATTTTAGATTGGATAAGAGTTTTCATTAGAGTTGGTAAATTCTACAAGCGAGCTTTGCTCGCTGAGATCGCGAACCGATCTTAAAAGAACTGCGAAGCAGTTTCGGGGGTTGGTGAGCGATAGCGAGCAGGGGGAAGGCCCCCTAGTTATTCAAGCAAATAATTATTAATTGGTTATTACTAAACAAACAATTAATTCGTAAGGAAGATTATTATAACTAATTACTAGATTGATACTAAGTCGGTGTCTATCATTTTACTTAACCGATTAGGACAGGCGTGTGTCCAAGGGGGGGACACTCGGGAAAGTGAGAGGAAAAGGAGAGAAAAGATGTAAAAAGATTAGAGAGAAATTAAAAAAAAATTAAGTACGTTTTGTATTCAAAATGCTTTCTTCTTTTCATTTTCTTACCCCCTTTTTTTGTTTTCATTCCAAGGGGGCGTTTTCCCCAATAAAAATTTCATAGCTGGATAAGGATTCCTTCTTTATTTAGTGTAGCTTCTGTACCGCTCCCTATGAATTGAATCATCAGTTTGAAAAAGGGAATAAGTCCAAAACTGTATAAAGTTTTGAGAAAATTGAGAAAAAAAAAACTGTATAAGTATAATGTAACTTTTGTTGTATACCCACCAAACTTTTACTGAAATTCAGAACCCTAATATAAACCTAATATAACCAACCCCATAGGGTCCTTAACTAAATATATTTTGAAATCAGAGCAATCTTCGAAACAAATATAAGTAAAATTCAAAAATATTTTACAGTTGAAAAAAGTTCATGTGTATACTATCCCTTTTCAACCTTATGAAATTTTAATTGAAGAAAAATCTTAAAAACCTCTTAAATTAGCATTGAAATTATATTTCAGTCATTATAGTTCACGGTGCAAAAGTAAGAAATAGAAAAGAGACTAATACAAATAAAATTCAAAATTATTATGAAACTGAGTCATTAAGGCAGTATCAATGAAGTAAGTGAATATGAATGGAGTCAAACATTCCCCTTGGATAAAAAAAAAGGTAAAACACTTTTAAATTTAAAAAAAAGTATTTATAGCCTAGTTTACAGCACAACGAATAAAAAAGAAAGGTAAATTCATTTTAATTTCAAATTTAATCAAAAAATACAATGAAAGGATATCGATTTTTCCACATTTAAGGGGCTATAATCTGCCGAGCAGTTATTTGTTTCCTCTTTCCACTCCTGAGTGAAGATTGGAAAATTCTTTTTAGCACAAAAAGTTAATTTGTCATTTTTTGGACTTATTACTTTTTTAAACTGGCAATTCAATTATTCTTCAGACATGTAGTTTATATTTCCTTCAAACCGTAGATTGAATAACGGTGAAATTTTATTTTGAGTTAAAAAAAATTAGAAAAAGTTATCTCTTACTATTTAATTGAAGATTGAAGAGTTACATAATTAGAGTAAAACACTACATTTTTGTAAAATATTATTAAGGATTTTTCTGTGCAACTAAAGTTCCACCAAATGAAATAAATAATAGATATATTTTTCCATGTAAGAGCAGGTCGATCGACTTTTGATCGCTCTTTTTCGTGTCAGCTGTAAAAAATATATTTGGCGTTCCCGCTAATTTTGAATAGAAGGAAAAACGGAAGAGTAATAAAAAGGATAAAAAAGTAGGATTATTCAATGTGTTCACCTCCATCAACAGTTAAGTATATTCATTCCCACATTTAAAAATGTTTGACAACTTTTCTTGATTATTGACGCAGCACTCCTGGCATACGCTTGCGGCACCCCCGCGGTGCACAGCTTGATGGCGGCTTTACACCATGCGATTTGCGACACGCGATTGGCTGCAATAGCGACAGTTTTCGAGGCTTCCTATTGGTTCTTTCAAATCGCGGTTGTCGAAATTTGTCGCAAATCGCGTGGTGGTAAAGCCGCCATGAGACCCTGTTCGACGGTATGTTTTTGTGACGTCTGTTAAATATTTTCCCACGAGACTCCATGATGGGATTATTGATGGATTACATCACCCTTTTAACTTGTGATAAATAACTACATTGATGGATTCCTATATGAAGTACTACAGAATAGGTGAAAACTGCCAATCATCCTATCTGGGACCACCATAGAAGTGAAACTCTCTCCCCTAACCCTTTGAGAGTGAGTTGTCATTTTATTTAAATCCCATTTGGGGGAATTAGAGTTTGGGGTTTGTCACAGGGTTGGTCTGATCAGGGGCGTAGCCAGAGGGGGATATTTGGGGTAAGTCGTCTGACTTACCTTCAGGGCCAAAGGTTTTTCTGAGATCTGTGACGTAACTGGTGTAAAATCGAGCGGTCCGCTCCCGACCAATGTTATTGATGGGTTGATGGGGACCTCATCATATGTGATTTAATCAGGTCTTTTGATTGGGTATTTTTGCTTATAAGATTCACAAAAAAAAAGATAAAATGCCAAGAATAATTTCGTTCGTCTAGAATTTCACCACCTACTCAACTACTCAACTGATGATATAAAAATCGAATCTGTTACAACTACCAATATAATGTTATGGGCAAAGTGATTAATCGGTCATTATTAATAATGCCCGAAGTGGAGGCGGGCAAAGTGATAAATTTCATTCATAAATTCCACTGAATTTATCACATTGCCCGTTATACTAACACTGATAAAAAAATGCTATGACGAAACAACCAGTCAAAACCAGTCAATGTTTGAAATACTCATGTTAAAATAAAGAGAAATGAAAATTTTTGTGCTTGCTTTTTAAGGGGCTGTCCTCTAATAGCATCAAACTTTTCTCCGTATATCCTTGTGTGGCCCAAATGACTACTTAGAATTAGAGATTAGAAGATTTGACACCTATATAAGACAGATAAATCTACCCTTCTTGGAGCTTTAAATCTAGGCTTAACTGATGATACGATTGCCTTCGACCTAAGCCTTGTGGAACGGCGACAAATTGTATAACTATTTTAATCCCTCTTTTCCAAAGTCCAAACTCGGCAGGTCTGTTGTCACATTGCAATTGCATGACCACACCGGGAACTGGCCCGCGCAATCCATTGTGAAGCCTTTCCCTTTGAGGAGAAATAGCTGACCGCCCCGCTGGCTCCTATATTACTATAATCCTTTTCATGGCGGAATTGAAAGGGTTAAGGGCAGCTACAACCCCTCACTACAGCCTCACCTCCGATGACCTTGGCGTAACCCTTTGGTCACACAGACGCAAGAGGTGGGGTGGCGGCCTCCCTCCATGAAAACATCCCAGGGACCCCTTTGTTTTGCGGATTTGATGAAGTTAGGCCGACGCGAATCATCTGTTTGGTATTGGGGCACGTGTGAATGTTGGGGGGCTTTGATGGCTCACCCCCTTGGAATTGAAATGTGGGTGGCATTATTGTTGAGGGAGGGGTTGGTGATGGAATAGGGGCTGGTTCTCTCGGTTGGCTAACAAGGTTGGAAATCTCTCTTATCGGGATTTGGTTTCGACGAACGACGCTTTTGTATGGTTGACATCAAAACGTGGAAAATCTGGGATAAACTAAACACACGATTCGATCAGAGATTGAGCAGATATTTTTTCCATTATATAAGACAGAATATAACATTGAGTTTGAGTTCCCCGAAATTTTCAAAAGTTATCCTGTATATCTAACTCACTAACGGGCTCCAATAAGAAGAGGGTATTTTTTTGAAGAACATCTACCTTTAGACACAATAAGACTAATTTTTTCCCTATAGATCTCCATGAAATTAATTTTTGCACCGTCCATGTTTGATAAACAGTATAAGCGAATCAATGTTTCTGAACCTATAGGATGAAGATCTGAACTTAGCAATTTGTCTTTTAAGACTGATATAAATGTTTTTGAGACGATGACGGAGTCTGGGGATTCTCCGCCAGAAAATTGTAGGAATTTTGACCTTAAATAACTAATTTTTGATCAGCCCAAACGCTTGATGAACGAAAATTTTGAAGAATCTAGGGAAATTACAATTCAAGAAGGAAAAAAAGGAGGAGAAAAAAGTGTAAAAAAAAAGAAAAAGTACATTTTTAAATGACTGAACAATTTTTTTATACCTTATCTCTCTTTTCCCCCTTTCTTTTTAATAAACGCTTAACTAGAAAATATTGAACAATTGAGGCACTGAATTTTTTCAGTTTTGAAATTTTGGAGAGGGTATGGGAGTTTTAAAGGTCAAGAAAAGATAATTTTAGAAGTTTCGGAGAGATACATTTTAACAGAAGATCCCTTTGGTCTAATCCATGATTTTAAACAGTATTGTTTTAATTAAATTGAGCATAAATCGAAGAAGATTAGAAAAAATTTAGAAATTTCTCAAAAGTTAATTACATAGTGAATATTAGTCCTAACACTTACTAGCTATAGGATAGGTATACGAACAACTCACAAACATAAAATTCAACAGAGTACTAAATAGAGGTTCGAGAGAGGAACGAGGTAAAAGAGGACGGTGTAATAACAACTATAGTTATCACGACTATAAATTAATTTAATTTTCGTTACACTACTTTTTTCTCTTCAAAAATAATTAAGCAAAAAAATATTTTGCATTTAATCCAATAAAGCATTGAAAGTTTTGGCCCAGGAAATTACACTATTTCATAATTTTGTTAAAAAATGTGAAAAACTAAATTATCCCTCAAAGTTTTAGATTTATGGGTACAACTCCTTTATCTGTCCTGTTAAATATCGCCAAGCTGTTTGAAAAGCCAAATAACAGAAATATTTGCAAAGCAGCTTATTAAAGAAAGCTGTTTTATTGATGACAAAAATAAAAATTGGCGATATTTCTGTTTATAGCTCTTAAATTAAACAGCTTAGTGATTTTAATAAAGGAATTGAACAGATTTATATATATCAATCCACAGAGACAGACTTTCTGCAATGTTCCTTTTTCTTTAAGAAACATCACATGGTTGTTTTGGGTCAGTGTTTGTATTACATGATGTAACATCCTTACTATCCTCCCCAAATCTGTAATGGGAGTCATCAAAGTTAGATAATCCTGAGTTACTTTTGCGCCCTTATCGTTTGCAGCCAAAAGGGAGACATTCTAGACCGGAAGGGGCACATTTATCTTCGAGAAAAGTTTACCCAATGACCTAGTGTACGATAACTATGTGAAGGTTCCGTTTCCCATGTCAACAGGATCAAGTTAGCTCAACAACAAACATCCTTGCACAAAAAACATGGCCATTTCGATACGGGGATAAAATACTATTACCCGTTGTAGTCAAATTTGTATACTATACAATACATATTAAGGTAGAAAATTTGAATTTTAAAATTACCGCCATTAAATTCACGCAACTGTTTTTGTTTTGTTTTTCACCAGCTGACTAGAATTTATGTTTAACAAAAGTACTTTAAAGTAAATATTTTTACTATCGGAAGTATATATCTTTCCAATTGTATTCGTATGTACGAGCTCTCGAACTATGATGTAATTGTTATGTTTTTAGAAAATTCTATCACACATCAAAAGCATTTCCGCTCGTTATCTTGATGCAATTGAACTATCTTGATAACGAGAAGACAGAGTTAATAGCACCGCTCGTACTAACATTGCATAAGAACAAGTTAATTTAGTTCTTAACGTTACAGATTTCCTATGCAAATGTACATTTGCAAAGGAAATCAAAGGAGAAAAAAAAAACTCACTGAAAAAAATCGAGAGCAAGGTTTTCTCTTTTCCTGAACAGTGGGGTGAAATAGATAGTTCCAAGTTTTATTACAGGATTACCCCGTATATGAGGAAAAGTCAACCTTAATAATGCAGGGGAGGGTTATTTCAGTATTACCGTACACTATCGAATATTAAAAGATTCATTGGTGTAAGTTTTTTCCCCCTAAATGTTGATGAACCATAGTTGAATCGTCAGTTTGAAAAAGGGAATAAGTCCAAATAATGACAATTTGACTTTTTGTATTCAAAAAGTCAAAAATATCTCCAAGCTTTATTCTAAACAACACCAGGGTAAAGAGGGGGAAAATAACTACCTCATATATAGGGAGATATAGCCCCTTGAAGTTGCGAAATCGAAATGTACTGTACAAGTACATTCATTGTATTTTGTTCAGTTAATTTGGAATGAAAGTTAATTTGTCTTTTTGTTCTTATTCTTTGTGCTGCAAACTAAGCCAAAATAAAATTTAGGGTGCTTTTAACTTTTTTTTTTCATCAAGGGGATGTTTGACTCCGTTCATATTCACTTACTCCATTGATACTGTCTTAATAACCCAGTTTCATAATAATTTTGAATTTCATTTGTCTTGGTCTGTCAATTTCTCACTTTTGTGCTGTGAACTAAGCAGAAATATAATTTAAACGATGAATTTAAGAGGTTTTTAAGAGTTTCCTTCACAAAGTTGAAAAAGTCTATCAACTTTTTTCAACTGTAAAATTCTTTTGAATGCACTTATATTTTTTTTCCCGAAGATTGCCCTTTTTTCTAAATAAGTTCCTGAATTTCCACTAAGAATTTGGTGATTAACAAAAATTCCATTATTCATACAGTTATTTTCGATTTTTGATTTCGATTGGTTTTTGAACTTGTTCCCTTCTTCTAACTGACTATTCAGTTATTAATGGACATGCTGGATATTTTTAAGGAAACCATTTTGATTAAAAATTATTGATGAATAAATGCTTAATAAGTATTCAAACTTTTAGTGTTATTCGTGGAGATGACGTTTGTTAGGAAAGTGTGTTGACGTTTCTTCTGCTAATTGTTTGAATTGTTTTATAAAGTGAATTAAATTCAGTGAGCTGGATTTTGTGAGGATGCAATTCAAAAGGTCCTAAAGCAGTTTGGGTTGGTGAGCGTTAGCAAGCAGGGGGCAGTAAGTCCCTAGTTAAAAAAAATTTAATTAGTGTAGATAAATCTACTCTATTTAAATCTAAATCCCTACCACCCACCGTTAAAGCTGGAACGCCCACTGCCACTATTGGGAGGGCGGTTGATTATCTCTGCACTCGTTTTGAATGGTCAATTTGTCATGCATTCTTGTTGGCTTTTGTTAAGGCTCTGATAAGCAAACAATCCACACTTCCTTTTCTTTGGTGATAAGGATTGGCATTTCCGTGCGAGCTCTGCTCGTGTCAGCAGCTTCTGTTTACCCTTGTTTACACCAATGGGAGCTATTAAAAGGGAGCAATGGGAGCTCCATTAAATATATAAAACCATCCATTAAATATATATTTTTAAATATATTAAAAATATATTTGATTCAATTTAATACATTCTGAAACTAATCTTAATATTAAATTTCATTCTTCTTATTGCAAAGAAAATAAATCTAACTGTCAGTGCCATGTTCTGAAATCAGTTTCTACAATAAAATATCTAGGTTTGCTTATTGACTCTAACTTAAAATGGAAAACTCACGTAAATGAATTATGTAAAAAGTTACGCTTTATATTGGTTAAATTTCATCACCTAAAAAATAAAATAGATGCAATATTTTTAAAAACACTTTATTATTCTTGGTTCTACTCATTGTTAAATTATGGTATTATTATTTGGGGAGGCGATTATAAATGTAATTTATTACCACTAATTTCGATCCAGAACAAGTGCTTCAAAATCTTAAAACCCTATCAATCTAATGCTTATATTTTTAGAAATTTGAACTTACTACCTCTAAAATATGACTTCTTATTCCGTGTAGCCCTTTTTTTGTATAGAAACAAATCAATATGTGACTTAAAATTAAATGTATCTCTAAGAAGACCTAATGAAATATATAAAATTCCTCATTTCTCTAAAGAAATATTTCGGAAGCATTTTTACTTTTTAGCACCCAAAATCTACAACCATTTGCCTTCTTATCTTCAAAATATTAAGATATATTCAACATTTAAACGCGAGCTTTTTAATTTCCTAATAAATTTGGACGACATAGACCGTCATTTTCATATTTAAATTGAAGCAACTATGGATGGTTAGCAGCCATCAAACTCAGTGTAGAGGGCGAACCGCCAATGTGCGCCAGTGTTTATTATTTACATATGTAAAAACTTATTTTTTGGATATATACTAAGATATTTACTAGATATTTTACATCTATGAGCATATATTTCAAGTTAAATAATCAATATATCAACTAAATAACCAAAAAACTCGTGTAACGAAACTACAGAAACAAAACGTAAATACCGCCAAATTGAGCGATAATCGTAAAATCTAGCAACCTATTCGTATTAAAGTTAATCTAATAATATTTTCTGTGATTAAGTTGATGGATAGAAAGCTGAACGAAATTACTAAGCTCATCATTATCCTATGGATGATACTATTTGGAAAACATTTAAAACTGTACTTTAATCAAAAATCATTTGAGGAAATGAGCCTGTTTACGCCTTTTTCCCATAGAAAACATAAGCGGAGGGATACACCGGAACTAAAGTCTGTCTGTCCTAGCAAGGCACGAGTGGCAAACCTAAAATCAGTACCCACAGCGGAAAAAACAGTGGCGAAAAAGCCATAAAGATGGTTATCTCACTTCTATTAGATACCCGATACCCTGCACTCGCCACTGCTTTTTCTGCTGTGGGTACTGATTTTAGGTTTGCCACTCGTGCCTTGCTAGGGCAGACAGACTTTATCACTAGAGTTAAAAATGTCAGACTGTTTGTTGTTGTTTACATCGGTTAACCGTCCATACCTAAAGTAACCAGCCTCTTGCCAATTATGTTTATTATTAAACGTTTGTTATTTGATTTTAAATTTTTGTATATTGTTTTTTGTATTGTATTGTTTGTTTTGCATTATTATAGTAATCTTATTAAATCTATCTGTCACCTGAACGAGACAAAAGTCCCCTTGGTGATAAATATATTACTTTGTCAGTTTTGTTGTAATTTTCGTTATGAAAATAATAAAGCTTATTATTATTATTAAAACCATGGAAGAATAATAACAAAATATTTTCAATGGAAAGATAGGATGGATGTTCATAAAAATGGAAATTTTTATTAAGAAGGATTTGTTGAACCGAAGTAGAAGGGTGTGTAAAGAGGGGTTTGACAGTTTGCTTACGTAATTATAAGAAGGTGGTTGGGATTTGTTTATTTTTTATGACAAAGGGGGAAGGGGGTCAAAATTACCAAAAACATGCTTACATAATATAAGTGGTTGATAACGAAACGCTTTTACCTTACCTATTTATCTGTTCATACATTTCTGACAGGATACTAGTGGAAAAAAGCGTATTTTGTGTTAAGAGTTTTGACACTTATCCCCATTCATTTCTTGAAATATTTGAGAATTTACAGAATATTTCATGTTTGAATTAAGAGTTCGTGATTAATTATTGGTACAGAGCCAAGTTAATGTGCGGCTAGGTTGTTGGAGTGCAGAAAGTATAACTTCGAAATAGTGGTTGCATTGACGTTTTTTACCTGTTTGATTAACGCGCTTTATTATTTTTATACGGTAAAAGCGAAGAAATTAAGAAAACTACCTCAAAACATGGAATGCTAATAGAGTTCTGAAAGAGACTAAAATTTTTAGATTTTGAGAACATTAATGTTTTGTTTCTAAAGTCAAATAGAACTTTTAAACTGAATTCTTTTTGGAAACTTTCCATCATGACCGACAATCCACAATAATATGCAAAACTAACCCAAATCTCACTACGAAACCCCTTTTGGGTTATTTGTGCAACCTTTGAAATTATGAAAGAACACAATTTCAATTGGTAAAATGTTTGTGAGAAAATGCTTCCCCTTTAGCCATTCTTGGAATGGAAATAGTCTCGCTCCTCAGCGAACATTACCTTTACCTTAGTGTGGTCAATCAGTTCTTTATAAGATAAATCTTCTACTTTCGACTTCTGTACAGTAGAAACCCTCGTGACTATGTTCCAAGTTTTACGGAACCCTTAATACTAATATCGTATTATAATATTTAGAGATTTTAATAACATCAGGAAATAACTATCATAAAACGTTCATTTTAAAACAAATGCAATCGGTGTATAAAATAAAATACATATAATACCTGATTGGTAAAAAGTTTAATTGTTATTAATTACTACCTACAAAATGCAACTCAACTTAAAATATAGGAAACAAATTCTCAGGAAAAAATGCCAAAATTGAATGAATTGTAAATATGTTCGAAATGGTAAAGGATTTTTGATTGGTCTTTTTCAATTTTGTATGAAATACCAAGTTTTTTTTTTGCTTGGGGATACTCTCCCAGAAAATATTTGGGAGTTTTTATCAAACAAAAGCGTTTTATTTAACCCCTGAATTTAGAAAGTTCCTTTCAAATAACCTTTAAAAATTTTCAACTACGCCCAGAAAAATTTTGAATAATAGCATGCCAAATAGTATTATGGTACATTTTGTGGGGTTAAATGGCACCCCTACCTAGAACCGTCATTGTGTTCATATTGCTATGCGGAACCCTTGAGAATGCTTTATGGAACCACAGCGGGTTCCACGGAACTCTTGGTTTGGGAAAGGATAGATCATGTAGTACCTATTTAGATTCACACTAGTGACTCAGTGCATTTCTTTGTATTTTTGAAAGGAAATATTTCTCATCAATCAATGGTGTGGAAGGAAGCTACAGGGGGTGTAACAGTTTATATTTAAGAGTAAAATATGAGAATGAGATTAACATGAGAGAGAACGAAAGAGAGTTTAAAAAATGAGAAAAGACTGTGTGGGAAAGAGAGAGAATGCGAGATCTATTTAAATGTAATCTACATATTAATTTAGTTCTCCATAATTTACATCAGGTAATGAAAAGGTATTCACATTCTGAGTTACTTTTACATTTCATTGTTTAATACGATAAAATATAAACCAATAAGCACTCCGATGTAATTTCATTTAGGTGACAAAATTCTTCCTGAAAATTCGAGGGGGGAAAATTGCATCTTTTCTAATTAGTTGAAAAAAATAATAGTTCCCGAAATTAGCAAAAGATAAAATAAATAGTCTTGTAGGAAAAAAAACACCACGGTTCTTTTGGGACCCTGTGATTTACATGTGGAGAGGAGGAATAGTATAATTTTCTTTGTTTGTTTTACTTTTAAAAGTTATAAATTAAAAATGGCTAAAACTTTTTTTTCAAAAATAAATTATTGTACATAAGTGATTAAGCGCTTTTCTTATTTTTTGGGAAAAGATGCTAAGAAAATTAAACCGAAACAAACAAATAAAATTGAATTAATTAAGAAAATTAACTTTAAATGTTAACTTGGTGGTTTTAGGGAGTTGTAGTTCTCAATTATAACTCAATAAATTATTAAGCTGTTAAATAAATCAAATTTTTAAATTGTTAATTAAATTTAATTAAATTGTTAAACATAAAATTTTTTTAAGGGGGTTAGTTTGCTTGATATACGTTGAAAAACTGCTCGAAGAAGAAAATGGATTGAAGGGATGGTATAGATAACAAGATAAATAGGAGCAATTATAGACGAACTGTCCCCCCTCTCTTTATCTTAAAACCCACCTCCTGTCAATCTGATTTATTGCTTGAGTGCTATACTGACATTCACCAAACGGGAATGATTATTTAGTTAATAGGTACCGCAAAACTAAATATCTAACAAAATTTGAATGTTTGTCAGTTTGCTTTACACGCGGTGATCATAATAGCATTAAATTCCATGAGAATGGTTTAATACCAATGTACGAAAATTTACTATAATTACTAGGTTTTCTTTTAAATAAACCAAAATAAGCATATCAAGTTATTAACTGTGGAATGAAAATATCTATGAAAATATTTATAATCAATAGGTTAATGTAATTAAAAATTGAGCATTATTAAATCGCTTATTTCTCAAATACGTAAATTAGAAAGTTTGGTAGAGATGATTTAGCTAAAGTTAGACAAAAATTTTACCACTTTAAAGAAAAACTACCAAGAACTTAAGGTTTATTTTTAAAAAGTTTTTATTTGAGTTACTTTGGATGTTAGTTTGTCCGAAACATTGTAACTCATTTGTTTTATACAATGTATGATATAATTAAGAGTTTCTTAAGAGAATTTCCTGAGCTTCAAACATTATATTTATTATTTTATTAAGTCACTTTAATCAGTAAATAGATTTATTACGGGGTTCATAAAATAGTTCGTTATGAACTTTAAGTCTTAATTTCCAAACACTTCCATGATTTAATAGTCATTCTTATGAATGACATTGTTATGAATATTCTTATGAATTTAATTTTCTTAGTAATCGGCTGGAAAAAATTTTTTGGGTCAAAGTACAATTTGAGAGACAAACCAAATTTTTCAAAAGGATATTTGAACTAGATTTTCATTGTAAATTGGCATACTTGTGTATCCAAATAAATTAAGAAGTCTTTATTTGTTTGTCTTTGGTTAGCAAAATTAAATGCTACTTCTCGTTGAATAAGTTAATTGAGTTACTTGTGAAATTTATTTCCTTAAATATTAGTGATTATAATTGTGATTTAATTGTGAGATTTTTACTTAATTACATTTTCAAAATATAATTGTGAACCCTCATTTGAACTACATACGAGCCGCCACTGACTCCAGATATTTCATAAATCAATGATTGGTAAATCAAATAAAGTTATTGGAAAGAATCATGCAACAAAAAATATCACTGAATCAATTCATTTATAATAAAGTTCATTAACGAATTTTAAAACTTTCATTTCAATTCTTGATATTCAGTTTTCAAATAACTATAATTTTTGTGCTTAAGTTTTGACTGATGAATTCATGCTTAAGACCAAATTCATTTTAGATATTTATATTAACAAACGTTGGTTTCTATTTACAGTTTTCCAGTTATTTTTAATAAAGGAAGTTTAGAGTTCTTCATGATGCAGTTGGAACCTCAATAAGTTAGGTTACTTTGGTTTGGGCCTGTATTGCACCTTTATAATCAATATTTGTCGAGTCTTCGTTTATTCCATTATTCTACATTCCCACCCCTTTTACAGTTGTCAGAGATCGGGCTTCAAGAACACTTTTAAAGAACAATCATTGCAGACTCTTCTGCTTACTTTCGATAACTAAAAGAACAATTGTACCAAATATCAAAGACAGGTTGAACTTACGTAAATTATTTAGTAATCAGTGCTATTCAATGATTTATAATAGTAGTATATTCCGAATACGCATAAATAACTGAATGATGACCCAACTCCTTTTTCCTGGAGTCACACACAAACGTAACCAAACCACCCTACACAAATTCGCCCCCCCCCCGTCCTGAAACCCAGGGGGAGGGCTGTAGGAGGTGGTTCTTCTGTTGACCCTAGGTCATCTGTACCCGGATTGGCTTGACGTCAGTATGCTGGCTTTTTTCTATTTGGCAATACCCAAAGGGGTGGGGAGGAAGAAGTTTTCGGAGGGGTCACACTAACCCCCTTTCCTTATCGCTAGGGACTATCTCGGCAAGAGCCAGTTCGTCTTCAGACTTGCATCAAAGAGTTGTGCTGCGTAATATTGTGAGTGTTATAGCGTTAACAAGGACTTTTCGTAAGGATTACTGGATTCATCGTAAGGATAGATCTTTAAATTAGGTATGGTCTTTACTCATTGTTTTGTATTAGTGTTGTAGTTGTGCATTTTTATTGTAATTGTGGTTTATGAGCTTAGCTTTTTAATGGTAATCATGGAATTGTTTCACATGTGTTTGAATAGTAAAACATTGTGTACCATTTTTTCTAAGCTTTAGGGGATATTTTTAGTAATTAGTAGCAACGTAAACCCTCAGTGCTTTATTTTATATATTAAGAGAGTAAATTGCAATCTTTGCAATACCTAGAATGTATAGGTTCGCTATTTTTTTTTCTTTTAAAAATTTACCTTTGTTGCTCAGAAATTTTACTGTAAGATATATATTGCGAAAATGTTCAGCGCTTTCATGACATATCAGGTTATTTATATTAATCCTGACCTCTTAAAATTGCTTTATTTAGAATGCTAAAATGGGTGCTTATTTTTTTCAACTTTCATAATGCCTTAGTTTAGATCTGCCATGCTTTATTTTGTCCTTGGGCCTCCCTCATAGGGCCTTTTATCATTTTAAGGCTCTCCGCGGTTTATATCTCTTTTTACTTCTCTTACAAGTTTTTTTAAAAAATGAAATAAGAATGCCATCCTCTTAACTGTTAGTAGATTTCATTTACTTAAACGTATAGATTTGAAAATAATCAAGAGAGACGAACTCTTAATCATAAAAGAGTAGTTATCCCACTAACTATGATAGTACATTGAGAATAATTTATTACTTGACTCGTAGGTTCATTCTAATTTATGTTTATCTATAAAATTAACTCTCAATGACAATTGCTTTTAGGGTAAAATAATTGAAATTTCTTGTTTTGCTTCAATGTTTTCTGAACTGTCGAAATTTCCAATTAAGTAATTTCTTGTAACTTAAATGAAAAGTGCTCATGTAAGCTCCCAAATGTCATGTTTGAGGGCTGATTTTCTTCATAACGATTCCCTCTATCCAAAATCCAAGTATAATAAGAGTTAATATGTTGAATAATTCATAAATAAAATATCATTAAATATTTTAAATACAAACTTTTTAATTCCATATAAATTCTCAGACAACATCAGAATGTTTAAAACATCAGAATGGCGATCCAACGAATTACAATTTCACGCAGCTTGTTTTTATTTAGAACTCAGTTTGTTGTGTTAACGTATTGAATCGACAGGTGGTATGAAATCGGTGCCTTATCTTCAAAACATTAAACTTTTGGTAGTAATAGACGACATTAGTCATTACGTCACTTGCTTGTTTGGAAA
Source organism: Tetragnatha montana (assembly GCA_963680715.1). NCBI lineage: Eukaryota > Metazoa > Arthropoda > Arachnida > Araneae > Tetragnathidae > Tetragnatha > Tetragnatha montana. The sequence continues at coordinate 19,096,091 of OY796685.1, forward strand.
CGTTGATTCCATCCGTGATTGGTTCCGTACGGATTTACTTCCAATCACGGAACCAATCTCGGATAGAATCAACGTTTCCAAACAAGCAAGTGACGTCACACTAATGTCGTCTATTTATGGAATATTTATTGGCTTTTAAGCTCGGCAATGTTTTTAATTGTTATTGTTTTATTGCATCAACCTTTTAAGGTAATATTCCAGTTTTGTATCATGGATTTTTTATGATATCATGTATCGTATACTTTAGAATAACAAATCATAATTTTTGTAATGTATTTGTTGTAAGTTAAATGTATGAAATTTTAAGTATCATCTTCAATTGAACTAAAGATTGATGATTTCTACGCAAAAAACGTTGATTTTCAATCTGTTAAAAAACTAGATATTAATAAGTAATATGTTCACAGGTACTGTTTGTAATTTAAGGTAAAATATTAAGGTTATCTTAAACTTTTCCGCTTTCAGATAAATTAAATGCTGTAGTACTAGATGGGATGAAAAATTAATTTTAAGGGGTGGAATAATACTTAACTCATTTTAATGTAATTTTAGTTAAATGAACCAATAATTCTTTTTTTTTTCACACAGATACAATAAAAAATAACTAATCAGCAAATTTATGTTAATCTATGAAAGATCAAAGATGGAGGGAAATTAAAGGTCCCTTTGACCCAAATACTGGCTGTGCCACAAATCCCCTATAGTGTTTGAAACTAGAAGTAAATGGAGATTATTCGGTGCCTATAACTGTAATTTCTAAATGAATATAGATATTAGAGATTCCAGTAAGCTACAAAATGGCTGATTATTAGTGTTCGGCAACTAGTGTTCAAAAAATAGTGAACTACCAACTACTAACTAGTCTAGGAAATTGTAGTTGTAACTAGTAGTTAACTATTTTTTAATGGGACTAGTTGCAACTAGTAGTTAACTATTTCCCAAAGTAGTTAACTATTAGTTAACTAGTCTATTTAATTTCATAACATACTTTTTGGCAAAATTCTAATACATCTTTCTTATCTATATCACAAAAAAACATTCATACTTCGCGCAAAGATGGTCTTTATTTCTGGTTATGATATAGAGCATTTTCAATCACATGGCTCGGACCTAACAACGGCCTTAGCAACAGAAATGTTACAGTTTTTTGCCCTACAGAGGTTAACAGTTACAGAAAATGACTGGCCGTGGAATTCTTCTATTGGAGTATTTGCAATCACGTGACCCTATACTTAAAAACCGCCTTAGCAACATATACCTCGTTACCTAGCAACAGCCTTAGCAACAGTTAAAAGCCCTACAAAGGTTAACAGTTAAAAGAAATTAGCTGGTCGTGACGTCACCTGAAAACACTCTATTTGAAGTACTCTAACTTTGATAAAAATTTTAAATATCTTTTTAAATTTTAAATAAAATTTTTTTCAAGTAGTTAAAAATTTGAAAGTAGTTTTAACTAGTAGTTGATTAAAAAAGTAGTTAAACTAATAGTTGAACTACTTTAAACTAAAAGTAGTTAAACTACTAGTTAACTACTAGTTGATCGGTAGTTAACTACTAGTTGCAACTAGTTCTAGATACTGATTATACGCTTTCGAACCCAAAATAAGCAGTCGAAAACATGGCGCCCCACCGGAGGAAAAAGCGCAAGGGAGAAAGGGTTACCGGAATCTCCACTTTTCCGCTCCCCTACTATCGTTGGAGTGTTTGAGCATGCAACCCCCTAAATTCCGCAGTTTGTTTTTTTGGGGTGTTATGAATTACTCCATTCACCCACTTCTTGAGAAACGCTGTTGGAGGAGAGAGATTTATTTTTAGAAGTTGCCCCTGACAGTCTTACTATCGGTTCGTTTTTGAATAGAAGAAACTGAACTAGAGACACCAATTATTGTCTCTGAAAGTTTTAGGATTAGATATTACATATTAGAAAGATGCTTTATCAGTAGAACTTACTGTACTCAAGTAGTGGGACTGTTTTTCGGGATCTAAAATCACTTGGTTTCATGGACTTGATCTGAATTTGCTGCCGATTAAGGGGACAAACAACAAAAGAAAGACTGTTTTCTTCATAAAATACCTATTCCAAGATCATAACGTTTTTAATTCCTCAAAATTCTTCGATGGAAAGATTGGTCCAGAGATAACACTGCATAATAAGCAACATATATAAGAAAAAAATTATAGCTACTTTAAAATAAATATTTTCATTTTTATACGAGTACTTCAAAGTATGTGTGAAATACTGACGCATACCATTATTAATTCAATTTGATTTTTAAATTTTGAAAAACTGAGCACTCTCTCAATCTTTTACATAATTTTTTCTGTCTTTTTTCAATGAAATTCTCAAGAATTTCGGCTGACGAAAATTCCTAATTTTGTTGATGAAGATTCACTGATGTAAGATAGAAAAAAAAATGTCAGTTTTCTTCTATTTTTTTTTTCAAAGAATCCAAATAAACTGTTTCCAAAGCTATTTTTAATTTTAAAATTAGTCATCTAAACCTTCATATTAAAAAAAAATCCAACAGCAGAATAAATTGGTGCCTACTTTAGCAAGGAATTCAAATTTCCGAAAGCTTCCGAACTCCTTTGCAAAGCTTTCGCCAACAAACCACTTTTTTTAGCCAACAACAGCAACACGATTTTCAAGGTCGATCAGAAGGGGAGAACCCGCTACACGCGTGCCTGTGAAAAGGGGGGCAGAGGAAAGGAGTTCCCTCTTTCTCAACCCCCCCCCCTCGTTTCCAAGATCATTTGGGAGCCGTTGGCTATCTACTCGAGGAGGGTTTGGGCCATAAATTCGGATAAAGTTACGCAAGGTGGACAAGATGGGATTGGGGGTCCTGTTGCGTTTGCACCACAGGGGACAGGAAAATTTATGTTTTAGGTTGTAAAAAGGTCGCCATCCCGGTCGAGAATTGCCTCATTATCGGGACGGGTTCGTGGGACCAAAGAGCAATCTGTTCCTTTCGATACCTGTTATAAATAACAGTTTTGGAGCACTATTGGGGAACTTTGTTGGTTCAATCCTTTATGATTGAGTTTTGTCAATGAAATAAATTCGTCTAAAGATATTCTTTTTAATACTAACACTACCCTTTTTATCCAACTTGGATAAAATAGAAAAAAAAATAACAGCTAAAACGCTCGCTAAGATCAGTAAAAACAAAAATAAAAAAGGGTAGTGTTAGTATTAAAAAGAATATCTTTAGACGAATTTATAACTTGGATAATCCAAGTTATAATCAGAATTACTTAATTAAGAAAAGTAAACGCCATCTTGAATAAGGAGGTCTTCCATCTTAGGAAGGTTTTTTAAAAGAAAAATTTAATTTCAAAAATGTTTTCCTTTGACTCCCATGCATCTATCTTAACATTTTATAATGCTTTTCAATTGTTTATTTCACCCACTGGCCTCTTCTAAGGGATTCAATGTAAAACATTAAAAAAAAAACATTTTAGCTAATAATAATAATTATGTTTTAATAATTATATATTAGTTATTAATGTTTATTTAATCAAAAATTTAGTTTATTTATAAGCTACTAGTATTTATTACAAATGGGGAAATTGGAGGTTTCTCTCCTTGTAGGTTTATTCTATTCTCCTTGTGCACTTTGAGGTTCCTTCTGGTGCACTTAACTGTTAGAGGTAGACCAATCAGAAAAAAGACTGATCTATATTTTGAAATAGGTATTAAAACAAATCAAGTATCCCTATTAAACTTCCTAATATCTCCTAACCTTTATTCTTATATATTTCCTTTTTATATCTTAACACTAGCTTTAATAATTTTATTCTGTAGTTGTATTCTCATAAAATAAGTTAAATTATTATTTTTTTAAATAAAGATAAAACAAAATGAAATGTATGAATGTGAAATTTTTTTGTTGCAGGGTACTTTTCCTCGTTCTCAAAGGAGGTTCAGAACTTAAGAAGTACTCAACTTAGCTGTGGTAAAGCTGTGAGAGCAGCACAACAACTGCAGTAAATTACAATTTTGTGGATTACTCTTTCCTTGAATGAACTATAATTGCATCTGGTCAACTCTACATTACCGTCTGTTTAATTTATTGGCTACAATTTGAGGTAAGTTTGACTCTTTGAACTGAACAGTACTCTCTTTTAATTGGCTCACGTTTTGTTAGAATTTATTTTTTAACCGGTCTTTATAAATTTAAATAAAAAATAACAAAAATATGGCAAAACTACTCAAAATGTCAAATTTCAAACCTTCTGCAGAAAAAGACTTAAAAACCTTTTCGGACTTCAACGGAAACATTTTACAAATTTCACATAAGACCTTAATAACAATTAAAACCATTACGTCTACTTGATACGTTTAAATTGTTTTTTTTTGTTTCAATAATGTTTGAATATTTCCCATAATTTTTAAGAAGACTTGGCGCTTGCGCATGGCTAAAAATAAAGTAGTACCTTTATCTCTTATTTACTTTTGTACAAATTGACCTATTTACTAAAAGTGTCTTTCAAACCTTGAAAAGACAAAGAGAAAATATACTAGATAAGATATACTTTTTTTTATTGTCTTCACTGGATATAGGATATAGAAATAGAGTGTTTTCAGGTGACGTCACAACCGGTTATTTTCTTTTAACTGTGTACCTTCTGTAGGGCTTTTAACTGTTGCTAAGGCCGTTGTTTATCTGTTGCTAAGGCGGTTTTTTAGGTATGGGATCACGTGATTGCAAATGCTCCAATAGAAGAGTTCCACGGCTAGTCATTTTTTGTAACTGTTAACCTCTGTAGAGCAAAAAACTAACATCTTCTGTTGCTAAGGCCGTTGTTAGGTCCGAGTCATGTGATTGAAAATGCTCTATAGAGAGCTAAAACACTAATTTTAACCAAGCTATTTTAAAGTAAGAAACTAAACAAAGTTATTTATTGCTCAATGAGTTTAAAATTAAAATCCGAATATAAATAACGATGCATGTTTTGTCTAACTCTTTTAGCGCTGACGAAAGGGGGCCAAAGATCCCGAAATAATTGCATGTTTGTTTTTTTTTAATTTTAAACTCATTGTGCAATTAATAACGTTCCTACTTTGCATCATTTGCACACATCTTGCTAAGCTATTACAATCCAGTGCATTTATTTTGCCCTGAACAGCATATAAAATTGGGAAGAACAGATCGACATGCGATTCTTTCTGCCCCCTTGCCACACCCATCTAAGTTCCCCATCTTGTCTTGATGAATAGGGAACTGTTTTTTAGGGGTGTGGATGCTTAATAGGGGTACAATGACCCAATTGGCATTCTAAATGTCATCGTAAAAACGGTCCAGTAATTCTCAAATGCTGCCAGTTGCGTATTTTTTTTTCATTAAACGGGAAGAGAAGTTCTGATATTTGTTGTGGGGTGGTTGGTCTTTAATGGCGATGGGTATGAATGGGAATAGCTATGGAGGAAGTTATGAATGGGGTAAGCTTCGAGGTTCGCTCGGGGGCCCAGTGTAGAAGAGGAGATGTCCTGTGGTGCGCTGGCGTCTTCTCACTGGTCTGGGAGGAATTTCCGAAGGGCGTGAATTGATGTCACACGACAAAAGGGGATTTGCAGAAGCTGACTGACAAGTAATTGGCAGTGTTTCACCGATTTAAGTGGTCTTGTAGGACGAACACAAGAGGAGAACAGCTAGATCGAGCGTTACGTATTAGTAGAAATGGATAAAGAATAGGGAGGGAGAAGAGAGGACGTTATGTGACAACAGGGGTGAGGGAGTTCAAATATTTGGTAATGCTTAAATACTGAAAGGGACACCTTTTCCCTTCCTAGTTTTGAATTAACAGTAATGGGAGTGTTACTAATCTTTTAAGTATTAGGATCCAATAGTGTTCAGCACTAGTTAACTAGAACTAGTTGCAACTAGTAGTTAACTACCGATCAACTAGTAGTTAACTAGTAGTTTAACTACTTTTTGTTTAAACTAGTTTAACTACTTTTTGTTTAAACTAGTTTAACTAGTAGTTGAACTACTTTTTTTAATAACTACTATAGTTGAAACTACTTTCAAATTTTCAACTACTTTAAAAAAAAATTTTTGTTTAAAATTTCAAAAATATATTTAAAATTTTTATCGAAATATGCAAAAAATTACACTGCTATTTATAACTACAATGTCATGGTAGAGTACTCAAATACCATAACCAGAAATAAAGGCCCGTTTCGAGTGAAGCATAAAGTTTTTTGTTATACTACTTTGGGAAATAGTTAACTACTAGTTGCAACTAGTCCCAGGAAAAAATAGTTAACTACTAGTTGCAACTAGATTTTCACAGACTAATTAGTAGTTGGTAGTTAACTACTTTTTGACCACTAGTTGCCGAACACTAGGATCCAATCCCATACCCTCCCCCAGTGGTACCAAAAGGGGATTTTGAGTGATACTTTTTAGAAAATCCCCAACATTTTGCAATTTTTTTTCAAAAGGTAAAGGTCTGGAAAATTTGCCCCCCCCCCTTGAAGTCGTGCTGGATCCGCGCCTGGGTGAAATACCCAGTAATTTACAGGGGGGGTATAAAACCCCTTAAAACTGAGTGACATAAATCATGAATAGCCAATCCACCCTTAGCAATACAGAACTGTTTTTATTTCATTTCAAATTAATTTTCAAGACCATCCCATTGAAAAAATAAATTCAACCAAAAAAAATTTGCGTCCTAAATGCGAATAATCTGAAAAAAATCCTTTCAAGTCGAAATGCCGACTCGATGTTGACAGGACCATCTGTTGTGTGTGGGTCCAAGTCAAGCGGTAGAAAAAAAAGAAACGTTACCCCTCGGTTTTTTTGCAGGTGTGGGGGTTGCCGGGGATTTTTCTTTCTTCGCTTCCGGTCAAAAAAGCGAAGAGGAGGAGGAGTTTTCGGAGAAAAGGAACCGACTCCTTTCAGTCCATTATCGAGGGGTCGGTGGGTGGGCGGAGGGCTTAATGGGGTTGAGATGAACTAAGAAAGGGGTATTTCACTCAGGCATTTGCGATTCAGCTTAGCCTGAGTTGTGAAACTGACCAATAGGGACCTAAAAGTTTTTAAAACTACTTAATTCCTTATTTTGAAAAGTAAAAATTGACAAATTAAAAATTGAATCCTAAAACTATTGTTTTTGGATAAAATGATGTCACTAACTGTTTTCGAGCCCTTTTTAAAAGTCAACCTTTAAAATTAATTTAAAAAATAAATAAGCATCGTAATGAAAAATGTTTGCGCTGATATTTTCTTTCTCTTGGATATATTTATCGAATGAAAAAAATTATAATAAAAATTCACCCATTCTTTTCTTTCTCTGAAACGAGAGCAAACAAGGCTACAACAATTTCACTGGATCTTCTTCAATGGCAAAGACATGGTTGAAGATAATGAAATCTGCTCATCCCTTACAAATTCCCCCCATGTGTGTGTCGAATCGTGAATGGCAGTTGACAGATAACCTGCTGTCCACCCGTATTGGAACTAATTGTTTAACGGTCAAGAGGAAATGGGTGGAGTTAGCTCGTACCACCTTGTCGAACTTTATCTCCAATTGTAAATTTCACGGTTATCTATGTATCTACGGAAAAAGAGCCATGTAGAAAATTTTATCTTCTCGTATAGCTTGTTTATGTTGTTCTGAACGTGAACTGATTTGTCCAATTTAGAGTAAATGACCTTATGAAAATAAGAGAAAGAAAAATTTGAGATTTTATTTATATCGTAGTTCTTATCTCAGCTGGTATTCGTTTGGTGATTTGATTTTGGAGCTGAAAAAACACCTTGTATTCTTTTTTTATGTCGTTTTTACTGCTAAGCTTTAAAGGCGTTCTATATCTTATTTGAATATAAAAAATGATCTATATGTAAAATTTAAATAACTTTATTTTTGATTCAAAATATTTAATAACTTCATTCAATTTTTTCCTTACGTTTACTTACGTTCTGTTCCTAAAAAATCCTAAAGACATCCTAAAAAGCTTTGATTTCGAGTATTATTATACAGGGTGGTCCTAAATTCATGGTACAAACTGGGTAGGGTAGGTAGAGTACATCAAGATGAACAAGAATTGGTATAGAAAGGGGGTCGCAGATACGCCGTTAAAGAACTGCCGTTAAAGAGCTAGGACCTAATGTAGTGCGAGTGCGTTTCAAAAGGCCGTTTTTAGAAGGCCCGTGAGAGGAAACAAAACATAATAAAATGAAAAACATTATTGCATGAGGTACAGGATTATCCGTACTACTTAAATCCTCAATGTAATAGAAATTGGACCACTTGCTAAACCGTGGGGTGAGTTTTAAAATGTGCAATATTCATCTTTTAACCAAAGAATGGAGTTCCCTTACATTAATGTAATGGTACTTAGAAAAATGATGATCGGGGATCATTGATCATTGAAACTGTATGATCATTGAAAATTCCTTCCCACATCATCATTTTTCGTGGTCCAAGTTCTATCGCATTGAGGATGTAAGTAGTACGGATAATCCTGTACCGTACCTCATGCAATAATGTTTTTCATTTTATTATGTTTTGTTTCGTCACACGGGCCTTCTAAAAACGGCCTTTTGAAACGCACTCGCACTACATTAGGTCCTACGTATCTGCGACCCCCCTTTCTATACCAATTCTTGTTCATCTTGATGTACTCTACCTACCCTACCCAGTTTGTACCACGAATTTAGGACCACCCTGGTATAACAAATTAAAAGTATGATAATTAGATGTTAAGAATGAATAGATAGGTAATTAGATTGTTTTTAGAACCTTAGTTATATTATTAATATCATGTTTAAAATGAATTAAACCTGGTCTTCCATTTTTACAAGTTCTTGTTCAATAAGCTGTGTGTCTCTCTCTCTCTGTCTCTTAGTTTGCTACAATGGTGAAAGAAACTATGAAAATTCATTCATATGGTAGCATGTGATAACATAGATATAAAATAAGTTAAAAAAAACGAACCAACATATAATATTTTCAATAGAAGTTATATGCCCTAAATATGTCATAGAAAAGCTCGTGACATATCTCCAAATTTTCATTTTTAACTATTTGAATTTCCTGATTGGATACTTAAAACTTTGTTGGTTGACCGCTTCTTGTATGGTACCTAAACTACATCATAGGTTGAGTTCCTGCCTAAATCTTATGACTTTAACCAATCAATTTAATCAATCAGATAAACCCTACTGATAACCCTACTGATAAACCCTACCCTATCCCTACTGATTAAAAATGTGTTTTAATAGGGCAAAATTTAACATGTTAGAATCATTATCAAATACTGATAAATAAAAGCTGATTTGAAATGAAACATTTCAGATAAAACAGTATAAAAAATATGCAAATCACCTGTTATTAAGTTAATTGTTCACCCTTTAAAAATCTTAAAAAACATGTATTATTTAATTATGATGAATTTAATAAAAAAAATTGAATTTAATCTAAAATAATAGTTAGACAAGTGATAAAAAATTAAGAAAAAATGTTGTTTCAAAATGCTTTACCACCACTGATCAAAATATTTTCGAAATTCTAATATTTACAGTGTAAAACTTGAGGAAATTCTTAAATACAATTAACTTTCACTTAATACAATCTACAGAACAATCCTAAACATATCTTTAAAAAGGAATAGAAATAGAACAACACATAATTATTGGAAAAGGATTCTTATGTATATGAAGGAGAGTCACATGTTTCCCCCTCAAGCATAATGACACTGACAGTACCTATATCAAATTAAATTTTAGGAAATTTGAGTATTTACATAGCGCCTCTGTTTTTCCTATCAGTATATCCTGTGTTGCACAATGACAACTGGCACAACTTTTTGTTTCGTTTTTAGACAAGTGAAAAAAAATTATTTTCTGACTGTTTGGGGGCCCCAAAAAAATCATGGGCCCTAGGGCCGGGCCTTGACAATAATCAGGGCCTGTTTGGACTTGGACGAAGAGAACGTTGCTATGTTTCTTTTTATACTTTAATGAGCATTCAAAGCCAAAAGCGATACATTGTCAGATATTTCAGCAATGGAATTAAAAGAGATTCCCAGTTTTCTTGCCCAACAACTACCGTTAGTGTAGTTTTATATGTAATTCTAATGTTTCAACTTACTTCTTTAAATTTCAAAACGAACTAATTTCGATACCTTTAACTGCACTTCTAATGTTTTCCCTTACATCTCACACTAATATCTATTATATCAAGCTGAGTACGTCCTGTATTTAACGTCAGCCTTTTTGTATTTCAGCTTCAACGCTGCCCAAGGATGGATATTGACTACAGAGACTTTCTCCCTTCAACCTCGCTATACGACGGTGGTACGATAATACGAAAGTACCAGGCGAATAACCAAGACGCGCCTCTGGACTTCTCCCTTAAAAAACAGTTGACAGATGAAGAAAATGAACTCAGTGGTGGGCCAGTCCAATTCTTCGGACGCACCTTAACAGAGACCGATCCCCTTCCCTTCGACAAAAACGGCATGTTGAGGAGGCCGCATTCGGACTTTGATCCCCTGTCCCTCAGGCTTCATCGATCCATGTCCGGCTCTACGATGTCTAACGCTGTCGAAACGCCCTATTCATCAACCTCGTTCGGTCCCGTTAGTGATCGGACTCAGTCGAAAAGAAAGAGTAAACCGCTGAGACCACATGAACTGACTAAAAAACTCATCGAGGAAACGGTCCATCATCCTCAACACCCTGATTCAGTTCTCGATGGATATCTGATGCCAACACGAATCGATTCCTCATACAGTGGTCTCTCGTCTTTCAGAGGCAGTTGGCCTGTTCTGCACGTTAATCAAGCGATGCTCGCCGGAGAATCTCCATCGTTTTACCATTCGCCGCCTCCCTTTCTCAATGGTTTGTCCGACAGACCTCAGTTTCCCGTGCGTCTGTCTTCATTTCTTGGAAGCGATTTGCCTTCGGTTAGTGGTTTGTCTACGACAATAAGGGGTTTGTCTCCCGCACGAAATGGTACACCGGAAAGGATTTCTCCTTCGAGACACGGTCCGGGCATGGCTTACAAACCAGAAAAGTTGTACCCTTCACGCAATGGTCTGTCTTCGCCAAAAAGGGATACGTCTCCAATACGCAATGGCCAGTCTTCACCGTATAGGGGTTTATCGCCAAAACGCAACGGTCTGTCTTCACCGTATAGGGGTTTATCTCCAAAACGCAACGGTCTGTCTTCACCGAATAGGGGTTTATCTCCAAAACGCAATGGTCAGTCTTCACCGAATAGGGGTTTATCTCCAAAACGCAACGGTCTGTCTTCACCAGCAGAGGATACATCTCTCTCCTGTGATGGTCCGCCAGACAAGGAGTCGGAAAACTGTCAGTCTTCCCAAGATGTAGCTCGGAATTCACCAAACAACGATGGTATTATAACTTCTTCACGAAAGGACCAGTCTTCCCAAGACAAGCCCAATGAGCAAGCTTCCACAGAGTCTGTCTTCCCGTCTCCTCAGGACAACTCTAAATCGCTGTTGCAGAATCTTCTGACTGTCAACGAGCTGTCTCCTGATTCATGTCATTTCTCTCCTGACGGGACATGTTCTGACCAGAGCCAGTCGTCCAGTCCTATGGACCAGGTGGAGAGCAGCACCGGAATCTCCTACGCCAAGCGCAAGAAGGGAAACCCTGTTCCGGAGTCCCAGAAGAACGAAGCCTACGTCCTGAAGCGGATGAAGAACAACGTCGCCGCCAAGAAGTCGAGGGAAAAACGCCGCGAGCACGAACAAATGCTCACCAAAAAAGCGCAGGAACTGGTCACTGCCAACTGTGATCTGAAGATAGTGAACAACTCCCTAATACAGCGAGAGAAAAAAATTCGAATGTTCATGAGTAGAGAATTGGAGGAGGAACGGAATCGAAGGATTCAGGTGGAAAACCGTTTGAAAGAACTCATAAGACTTACCAAAGACTGCAGACGATGTTCCCATTTCTTATACGAACTGAAACCAGAACATTGATTCTCTGATGAATTCTGATTGAGAATTGCTGTTGGAGAAGTGTTAGAAACGAAGAACCATGCCTAACTAGACTTATAAGCTCAAAATTAAGGGGTGTAATAGGAGTTTTGATTGACGTCATGTTTGATAACTCTTCGCCAACAACTCAACTTCGTTCTGAAATCTTCTAAGCTCCGCGCATATTTATAGATCCTATTTGATAAAATTTTGGAGAGGGCTCTGAAAGGATTATCCTTTCGGCAGGGTCAGAAATGAGGCCTCTCTCCAACATTTTATCAAATAAGATCTGTTAAACATGCGAGGAGCGTAGAAGATTTGAGTTGACTTATCAATTGAAGACTTATCAATCGTAACGTCCGTACTCCCATTGTACGTCACATTTTCCTCGCTGTTCTTATAAATCTAGTTTGGCCATGAAAGAACCGTGTTTGGAAGAACTCTGAAAATCTAGCTGCATAAGGCCCAGACTAAGCCCTATTTTCAAGGATAAAGAGCAGTTACGGGTCCACACTTGAAAAAAAATTATTTTCTTGAGAACTATGAGCAAAACTTGGGGGATAAAACAGAGGAAGAGTTGAATTCCTGTAGAAACCTCCAAATGCATCCCTCCGTTCTGAATTTTTGCTAGCAGCTCAACATCCACTAATTGCATTGAACATGAAACTTTAGTTTCATTCATTATTCATTGTAAATATCATCACCTTTTTATACGCACAGACAAACTTTACAAGATAGGAACAATGTGGGTAAATGTACTATTACTGATCAATGAAATTCAATCATCGAAAAATTAATGACTTTTGAGGGGTGTTTACATTTCCCTCCGTGTATTTATCCTCATTGATAATTTATTTATGCTTTTATCTATTTTTCAACTATTTATATGCTATTGTTTTAATTTGCAATGGATTATCTTTATGGATTATTCTTTATGCAATGGATAGAAGGTAATCAAACCTTCTGCAATATTTACTGTACATAATGAGTTTCCTATATTTGTGTGAATTTGTACGGTTGTTTTAAAAAAATAAATAATGTTGTTTTTCAAAGTTTTGCTTTTAATATACTTTATGAGAATACGATTTGTAAACATAAGGGATTTAGGAAGAAGATTCTGAGGAGGCCAGTTGGGAGACATATTGGAATTTTGGGTTTGGATATGGGATAAATTTTGTCCCTTTCTATGGTCAAAAAAGGAAAATTTCTGACATTCCTTGAATACCCCTTAAAAAGTTCGGGCATATCCTTCTCCATAAACCTTCCTAAATTCTCGCATCCTTATGCAGGTTTTTTTTTAGATTTTCTTGTTATATTCTTCCATCTTTGTTGCAGTATTTCATTTTAGGTTGTTTGAATTCAATATTGTTTCAGGTAAAAAAAAAAAACTTCTATGAACAAGGTTTGAACGATTTTCTTTTCATTACTGAAAATTTTTTATGTTGTAGAACGGTAGAAAGAAAGACGGAGATACACCGCAATAGACATTGGTTAAAGTGAAAGTTCCTGAGAAAATTTTATCTAGAAAACGTTACTCCAGATATTACTGGACATTTTTCACAAGTAAAATTCATGTTTAAATCCATCTGAATACAATGTATGCGATAATTCCCGGCTTTATAGGAAAAGAAGGTTATGAAATCGTTTTTTCATTATTAAGTTAAATTATCAGTTACTCATTCCTGGAAATTCTTGATATTAATTCCCAATTCTAAAGAACAAGTCCTACTAAAGAAAATAGAATATGGCATTGCCATAGAATAGTATTTTATTTGCCCTGTTTAGTTTTTGTTTTCAAAATTATGTGTAAGCTGCTTAAAAATATCTTCCCTTGAAAGGAACACTGCTACAAAACGGCACATCTCAAATGTAAATGTGGTGCTGCCCTCTGTGTAACAAAGAGTAAACTATTTACTCCCTTCCCCCGGATTGATGATCGCGTTTTTAGAACCCCGGCCGGAAAATAGTTCAGGACGTATCGTAGAAGCTTTCATAACTTTATGTATGTAAACTGTTAAAATAATTACTTTTAGAAGAAGTTCGTTCAGCGGGGTATATTTTATTTAACACAACAGTGTTCCGCTTTGTTTTTTTGCTAAATTTGAAAAAAATATTCTTTTTTGAGTTAATTCTATCAAAATACCTTTCTAATAAATTCTATTATTTGAAAAATACTTTTTCGTTCATTATTGCATTTTATGAGTAAAAATGTTTAAGTTTCTGTGCATTCTGGACCTGACCCTACTTGATATCAGGAAAACATTTTACAATGGGAGCTTCGAAGTAAAAATAGGGGGTTTGGGGGTCACCCAAACCCACATAAAATTTTTGCAAATTTTCCACTTAAAATAGTGTTTAAGTTCATTTTGAGACCATTTGGAGAACATCCGAAGAGAACAATTCCTTATAAACCACATAATTTTGTAGGGAAAAAAATCTATAATAATAAAAGAGCTTTACCACTCACTCACTCACACACTCACTCACTCACTCATCAACGCACAGCAAAATCTACCGGGGCTAAGGACTCGAAACTTGGTAGAGTCAAAGACCTTACGGTGTATACGCGCACTAAGAAGGGATTTTTCGAAATTCCTTTTTTCTGACCCACAGGGGGTTTTGGAGCGTTTTCGACGTTTTTGAGCCCAGCGGCGTCCCAAATGACCTCAGATCTTTTTTATTTCGCAGGAAGGTACCTATAGCAACAATTTCTAGAAAGGCATTTTTCAGAGTTTGGATATTCGAATTTTAAGAGGTCTGAATATTCCAAAAACCCGTTTTTGCTGAGCATAAACCAAGTTTTATATTTTCGAAGAAAACAATACCGAGAAATCGATATTACGAATTGAATTGTTGGTAATACCTTCTTGAGATAATTTCAAAGAAAGTAATTTCTGGATTTTTCGATATTCCATTCTGGAGGGGATGCACGGGGGTTTGAATATTTACTACCGTTTTTAGTTTTTGGATCCTAGCACCCACATTATTAATGTGATTGTTATGAAATTTTAGCATGTTGTTCCTCACACAACCAGGAAGGTTTGCGAAAAAGAATTTTCTGAATCAAAACATTCTAAGGAGCCTTTTTTGTCCCTTATCTAAATTCTTATGCTTAGCCTTCAATGTTAAATTTATTGCGGTTATTGCTCTTTCCAGGACACGCAAAACCTCTATTGTTGGAAATATTTATTTTGAAATGTTTTATAACAGGTGAATTTTTAAAAACTATGATAAAGAAACAATTTTTAATGATTAAATAATTTTTTTATAATAACCAAAAACCATTCCACTGAAAAATTTTATTCTTTTTTCTATTTAATCAAATTTATGTATTTCCAGCAAAGTTCAAATTAAACAATATTTTATCACAGGCATTTTCAGTGTCGAGTCAAATGATGTTTACTTTTATTTCATGTTTGAAATTTCTTTCATTGAATGAGTTGGTGATAAATCAGCAAAGGGGGGGTTCAGGGGGTCTCCCCCTGATTTTTAAAAAAAATTATCGTTATTAAAAAATGGTTATAAACACTAATTCTAAACCGGTTTTTTAAGATCTTAAAAAATTATAAAAGTATGTAGTATATTTAATTGTTTTGTATTTCATAAAAATTTAGCGGGATAATGGGGAAATAAGTTTTATCTATAAACATTGCTGTTCAATAATATATCTTTATTGTGAGCGAAGGCGGAGAAATTTGCCTCAAATATACATTTATAATTTATACCAATTGCAGAAATGGATGGAGGGAGAAAAGGACAAAAGGGGAAAAAATAATGGGGTTCAGAAGGTCCCCTGACTTTTTTTCTATTTTGAAAAATTACTCTTTAAAAATGGGGATTCCACACATTAAATCTAAACAGGTAGCATTTTTAAAGGTTTTTTTTTACATCTTAACGAAGTGGTATGGCATCAAAAAAGAATCCCAGCGGGAAGACTGTTGACTCTATTGCATCTAAACGATAATTCTTATTTATTTTAACACACAGTTTGATAAGCCTTTTATCCCCCGAGCAACGGCGGGCATATCAGCTAGTTATAAATAAAAGTCAAAGTTTCAACGCGGGGGGGCGATCCTAGCCCAGAATTTTTTTTGAAAATTCCTCTTTAAACTAGTGTTTTAAACTGTTAGAATTCAAATTCTATAAAAAATAAAAGGATTGAGATCTGGCGAGCGACCTCCATTATCAAAACTTAATAGTCAAAATCTTGGGGATTCACCACATATATCCCGTTTGATCATATCATCATTAAAGGGGAATAAAAATATTAATGTAGTGATACACTAAAAGTAACTGAAAAAAAAAGCATTTGAAAGCAGAAAATTTATTATATTTACTTAAAATTTAAAATTTCAATTCTAAGAGCTCATTTCACGTTAGCAAGTTATAGCATATGTTTGCATACAATATCGACCACCAATACAATTACTAGTTTATTTTCGAATTTTAAATTCCGAAGGTACAACTGTCTCCCCTATGGATTGATACCTTAAATGTGTGCACATGACTTAATATTAAAAAGGGTGCTTCAACAAGTCCACCCAAACTCTGCACAGCTAGATCGTTTGAAATGTCCGAAGACCTTTTAATCTCTACGACCCACAGTTTTCGAGAAAATCGCGACAGAAAAAGACGTCACATCTGGTTTACGTTAAAAAAAGGTTTATTGAAAGCATTTTAACATGGTTATTTGGATATGTTTGCACACTAAGGATGTCAAAAATATCCACTTTTGTACCTAAGAATGAAATAATTATTTTATCGGATAAGAGAGGGTACATTTTTCGGAAAAATAAAATGATCGTAGAGGTACAGTTTTTTTATGTAGGGCATTTTTTATGTACACCATATGCAGTGATTGAGCGGTCTTGTTAAACACCTTGTACAGGGTGTTCCAAAAAAAAGCCCCTAACTATAAAAATCTATAAAAAATAAACGAAAAGAGATAAAAATACGCCATCGGCTGCATCCTACTTAGAATACTTACAAATTTTTGTACACAAAATTTTGAAAAAGTGTAGTTCTCGAACTTTCAGATAGATGGCAGCACTACTTTTTGGATTTTTTAGGGAAAAAGAATCGTCTTGTCCCTATGCTAAACTTTGTAGGGAAATAAAATATTATGAATAGAATCGATTCCAGAATCGAATGAGCAACCGAACCTTGGATTCCGTATACTATATCAGGATCGGCTTTAAAGAAATTTAAGCGATTGAACTCCTAAATAGAAAATCGGAATAGAGAATTTTTTTGTACATTCGAGAAGGGGGGGGGGCATTAATTAGTTAGGTGAATTTTTTTCGATTATTTGCTCGGTTTCACTATTTTACTAATTGCTTGCATGGCAGCTCTGAAAGCTGATCTCAATGTAGCCAAATTTGATTCGATCGAAATATTAGTTTCTTAAAATGTTATCTCAGTTTCTTGAAATGGTGGAAATTTGAATCTTGTTCTATTGACAAATTTAATCACTTAAATTTGTTTAAAGCCGATCCTGATTTAGTGTACGGGATCCAAGGTTCGATTACTCATTCGATTCTAGAATCTATTCTCTTCATAATATTTGATTTCCCTACAAAGTTAAGCAAGACGATTCTTTTCCCCTAAGAAATCCAAAAAGTAGTGCTGCCATCTGTCTAAAAGTTCGAGAACTACACTTTTTCAAAATTTTGTATACAAAACTTTGTGAGTATTTCAAGTAGGATGAAGCAGACGGCGTATTTTTATCTCTATTCGTTTATTTATTATAGATTTTTAAAGTTAGGGGCTTTTTTTGGAACACCCTGTATGTTATAACAAAAAGGTTTTAGTCATATGCCGTTATACAATAATGTATATGACTAAAACCTTTTTATCTTAAAAACTCAACATTTTTGATAATTTTTAAGCTTCTCCATTTGGATATTATACTTTATTTTTATTTTCTGTGATAAATTTCTCCGACAGGCTGAGCAAACAGGTCAATCCACTCGTCTTCCTATTTACCCATTCCATCAGGCAGAGTACAACACTTGAAAGTTGAAGATTTCGTGGCTTTCCTTTTTTCGAATAGCAAAACTTTGCATTTTTAATTTCTTATCACTGTAATAATCCTCCCTTTTCCTCTGGAACAGGTTTCTATACACAAACAAGGTTTCGCTTTTAACCTTTGACTGCTGAAAACTTTAATGGTGTGTCTCGAAAAATATGCTAATTTGCGGCTTTGGATCCTCGCTCTCAGTCAGGTTTGACGCAAGACTTTGATTGTATATAGAGTTAGAGTTATATTAATCATGAAGTGATGTTGCAAAGGATGGGTTTTGGCTTTGAACGTTAGGGGTCGCGAAAACCCAGTAACCCTTCCTGAGAGCAAAAGTTTCCATCGAATTTTCAGGCTGGTTTTTAACTGTGTAAAATTGGCCAAAATGGGTTGAAATTCCTCCTTCAGTTCTTAGTTTTGTTATAAGGTAAACTAGTTTATGCTTTGAAAGTTGAGTTCGTTATCAAATTGAAAACAATCTTTTTTTAGACGTTTTCCCACAGGTGTGCTGCCGAGTTATGCGAATTACTAACTACAGGTAGCTTTGGCTTCTTCCGTCAAAGAGTGAGAATTTACATTAAATTGGTATTATGGTAGAATGCCTCAAAGTCTAATAGAAACGATTTCCAAAAAATTATCGCTTTATTTCAAAGAACTTTCTGCGTGTCAAAGCCAGTTTGCGTGTGATAATTTCTACCAGTGTGAGAACACCAGGCTTTGATCTAACACGTTTTTATAAGCGGTAATAGAAATCAAAGCTTTTTAAACAAATATAAACTTCAATAGCGTAAATTTGAACAGCTTTAAGCTTGGGAAAGTTTTTTATAAGTAACGAATTTCAATTAAATAAAACTAAAGCTTTGCTATAATGTTTTAACCCTTTCCTTTGCTGTAACTTAAATCATGGCTTTGAATTAGAAATTTATAAAAAGGCTTTATGGGTATGCAAGTAATTATAAAGTAAGTTTGGGAAGTTTAATTTACATCTTGAGCCGATTGAGATTCTATTAGATACTGTTGATAAGCTAATTCAACGCTTTTACTTTTTGGTTTTTGAGATTTGGGCCAAAGTTACCCCAATTCAGGGTAACTTTGACCCAAAGTTTCAAAATTTTAAAAAAATATATTTTAAATTTATATCCCCACTTTAAAAATGGTTTATATTACAGTTGAACATGTTAAAAATAATATAAAACCCTGACCTAGCCAAATTTGTTTTCGTTAACTTTTATTTGCTTCTAATGTGATAAAAACACCCCATTTGGGCCAAAGTTACCCCATTTTACGGTATGTATGTTTTACAAGTATGCTATGGGTCAAATGCATTAATCAGTAATCAGTTTCGTCCACACTTCATGTAAAAGTTTTACGGATGATACTTAGCCCCTAAAGAAAAAGGGGGTCTGATGGTCCTCCACTAGAATCAATCTTTCTTAATTTAACACTAAAATGTAGTTTTTGGTATTATTTTTGGACACTCGGGACCCATAGGGAGCTGAAGAGGAACGCTCAATGTAGGCCGCAGAATATTCTAAGAAAAAACAGCTCTAAAATAGTTTTTTCAACAGCCCTGTCCCCTAGCTATAAATGAGACTTAGGAAATAAATAACCTCGTTCGCGGATTTTCACATAATGGGGAGTGAAAAAATTTTCATTGCAAATATTTCGATGAAATAATTTTAGGAGTGTATTCTCTAAAAGTTTTAGAAATTAACCAAAAACTGAGATAATCTCTGTTTATAAAGACTGAAATAGTATTTGAACTCTTATTATTACTTTTTAATATAATTCCGGACCAGACTTAAACGTCATTAAACTTAATGGGCATTAAAAAGTTAGGTCACTGATTTTTGGACTAACTAGTACAATCGTATACTGGATTGGAAAGAATATTAATTATAATAACCTAACTTTTCTAACCTAATTAACTGTCTTAAATGGAGGACGGAATCAAAAAGAGATTTGCTTTTAATACTTTTAAAATTGAGAAAGCTCCTGTGGTTAAGCACGACCCTATTTAAATAGATATTAATAGGTATTATAATGAAGAATCAAGAGTCTTTCCCGGAAGAAAATTTTGAAAAATTCCTCTAAATGGTAACATTTTTGACCCACTGTGAAAAAAATTCTCAAACTTTTTTGTGTCTGCAAAAAAAGTATTTGTCTTTAACTAGCCTGTAAAATATTTCGGAGGAGATGCTGGTATATGTATGGGAGGGGTATGGGATAGTTTATTTCTATGATAAAAATTAGCTTTGATTTGAAGTATAAGGATATATCTCTTACCCCCTCTGACTATTATGACCCAGTTCAGATAATATTGTAAATAAACGTCTATAGGAATGGTTGACAAAGAACTGTTCAAAATCACATCTGAATATAAAGTCGCAAACACTTGGCGCTATAGTGCGAAATTTGGAATCAACCTGTATATTAAAGTCAATGGCGAACATTATAAACAATTACAAAATACGATATTTAATAAAAATGCATAAAATAATAATTTAAATAAAAATATAATTATATACTGACGGCGATATGGTATGGTTGATATTCAATAATTCCCTTTACACAACACTTTTGCTATGCCCCTGAAAATGATTCATCCATTTTATATGGGATTTTCCCAGTAGAAACCAGATAATCTGTCTGGAATTATACGAACCAGAGCATCCTTCATCTCTTGCCTGCTTTGATTTCAAATATTCACTTCATGTTTTGCACTTAAGTAATTCTTTATTCAAAAGGAATTTCGATTTGATTTAATCAAAATTTTACTACATCTACAATGGCCTTCAATGATTGAATTTTTCCTCTCTCAATGTTATTCTATCCAAAAACAAACCATCGACCTCTTACATATAGAACGGACATAAAATATCCAAGATTACGAAGATTACTCATGAACTCTGAGTCAAGGTTCGAATATTTCTCGAAGGAAATTAATGTCCACCTAAAAAGGCCACAAACTTCGAATGAATATCTTCCCATTTGCTTCCCGTGGAGAAAATATCCATCACCGATCTATGTGATGCAGAGTTTTTACTTTGCCCTGCTGTGACCACATGTTGACTACCTGTTAGTTAATTCACAGATTGGTTTTCGAACCGTAACGAGGTTTTACTGAAAAGAGCGCTTAGCGCCAGTGCAGGTATTTAGGCTACCTGTCCAAGGTTGGAGGAAAACCCATCGCGTAATGATTATTGAAATTTTCATTTGGAGAGAAAATGAAGAATATTTATCGCTTGTTTGGCTCCATTTTCTCCGGTTCTGAAAGTATTTTTATGCCAACGTTACTGTAACGCATCATAAGTGCGGTCCTATAAACTTTCTCAAATTTCATTTCACTGCTCTTAGTATTTGTATTTATTGTTTTAAATGCCTATCTTAAACCTAAAGTGAGTGAACTGTAATGCTCGTTTCCTACAAAGATTGATCAGAGATAATACAAACTGACTAACTCCTTGGCATTACAGCCCATGCTTGACTATGGCCTCTCTAACAATTCCCCCCCCCCCCCAAAGCCCTCTAGATGATACAAACGGGTTGGTAAAATGGAAATCCCTAGTATAGTAATGTTTTGCAGACTTTTGTTTCCATTGCCACAGAAATCAAAAGAAGTATGAATTTTACGTATCTATTTCAATAAATTATTGTATTAATACATCAGGTAAGAAGTATGTAAATTATTTTTACTTGTTTCTTTAGTCATTGTTATTCTAAGAGTTCTAAAAACTTTTCTTTTTGTGTTTGTAAACCGAATGATTTATAAACGTATGATCTCAAAATCAATATTTCTGATTACTGTCACTATAGAGTGTTTTCAGGTGACGTCACAACCGGTTATTTTCTTTTAACTGTGTCCCTTCTGTAGGGCTTTTAACTGTTGCTAAGGCCGTTGTTTACCTGTTGCTAAGGCGGTTTTTAAGTATAGGGTCACGTGATTGCAAATGCTCCAATAGAAGAATTCCACGGCCAGTCATTTTCTGTAACTGTTAACCTCTGTAGGGCAAAAAACTGTAACATTTCTGTTGCTAAGGCCGTTGTTAGGTCCGAGTCATGTGATTGAAAATGCTCTATAATAAAATACTAGATATTTCTAACTTCTGTACTTTAAAAAAGTCATACTATAACTACGTAACCCATCTTAGAAAGACAGTTGGTAATTATATACTTTTAAATTGAAAATTGTAAAACATTTTGATAACGTACTTTTAATACACCAAGTACTAAGCATCATGGAGCAAAATGATGTAAATTTATTCCGTTTTTTTTATTTTATTCACATTATACACTTTGATTACTTTAATGTAAATAAGACTGCCCTTTTTTCTTACGTTAACTTTATCATTGGGGTATTTTTTAATTATAAAATTCTAAATCGGCATCAATAATTCCATGAACACCTGATGATTCCCCACTGATCCAAATTGAACTGAAGAAATTGTTAAGTTATCTTAGGTTATTGTGTTAACTCCAAGATATCTCTTTTTCAATAATGAAAGTATAGTAAATGCAAATTTGAAGCAAGGGAGACAAGTAGAACTACTCAATCTATCATAAAATTTAAAACTTTTTCCTGTCAAGAGAAAAGTGTAAGCTATAATTTTTAACTTAAAAACAAAAAGTTTGTGTAGATATATTGCAGTAAAATAGGCAGGTTGCGGTTTTCAAAATAATCAAAGAATCATGTCTAGTATGATCAGTGAAAAACATAATAAATATTACTAAAACCAGTTGGTTAACAAAACAAGACATGTCAGACAAAATGTCAAAAGACGTTCAAAATATTCTGAACTTTTAAATTTGTAAAAGTTGTTAGAGAAGTTAAGAGAAAGGTTTTGAGATTTTTCATTAAAAATGTCAAGGCATCTTTAAACACTAATAAACATTTGCTGTCTTAAAACTTTCAAAGGAATATTAGGTTAAACAAATTGGGTTAAATATGAGAAGAATTCATTAAAGCTGTCGCTTCGCACTTATTTTTAAGTTAGAGAGATAAACGATGAAACACAAATGTTTAAGTCAGGTTTTGAATCGTCATTTTTGAGGTTTTTGTTACAATGTCACACACACAAGAATCTTAAATATAACATTTTGGTAAAATGTTCTACTTTTACTTCATTACATTTCCCCTTTAACATCTTGCACAATCATTTCGAATTCATATTTTTTATGCTTGGAACACTTTGAAAATATATGATATTTTGGGTTATTTAGATGTAAAACATTTTTAAAGGTGTGGAACTATTCAAGGAAGAATGAACTTTTTTTGTTAATTTTGTCTGCAGTAAAATTTTTATTTAATCTTTAATGTGTTAGTAAGTGATAATGAGATAAATTTTAAATATAAGGAGAGATAATAATAATTGTCTGAAAAAATATCATACCATTGTACGAAAGTTTAAAATTAAATGAAGTTTCATGCAATTAAATAAAAAGAGCATCTTTAAACTACAAATAATATAAAAATAATTAAGCAAAACATATGGAAAAAAGAATGTTATGTACCAAATCTTGAAATAAAACAACTTTTATTAATGTATTGTATATTCCATTCATATTCCATTGTATATTCCAGTTTCACTTCAAATCTTCGTAACATTAGGTAATATTTCGATAGAAAGAATCTTGTACCGTACATTTTAACACGTTTTTTTTTCATAAACTTCCGCCACCATTCGATTAAAATTTGCTGAATTCGTTTCCTTCGACTTGAAGATTAAATATAAAGAATCCAAATAAAATGAAATAGGTAGTACTACCTATTCAATTTTCGAAAATTAAAACTCAGGTCAATTGAACGAAACAAAATTCACAATGCTTGTGATGCTTCACAATTCAATTTCTCTTCTTGTTATACGAAAAAAACCACAAATCATACTCAAGATTGCAAACGGACATGAAAGTTATG
Source organism: Tetragnatha montana (assembly GCA_963680715.1). Classification (NCBI taxonomy): domain Eukaryota; kingdom Metazoa; phylum Arthropoda; class Arachnida; order Araneae; family Tetragnathidae; genus Tetragnatha; species Tetragnatha montana. The sequence continues at coordinate 19,119,986 of OY796685.1, forward strand.
GAAATTAAATACGCGATCGTAACAGTGGCCCCTTTTCATTTGTGGTCAGCAATTCCTTCGAGTGACCGACAAAGACAATCACAAACGACAGGTCAAAGATTCCATTCACTTTTGTGGGGACGACTGGAAAGTAACATTGAAAGTTGTCGCATACAAATGATTCCAACAACTTTTATTTCTCTTCACTGCGTTCTTCTGGTCTCCATTTACGCGAGGTTACGCGGGGTGAGATGATATTTATGCGTCTTTGTGTCATTCTATAAGGTTGGACCTCGCATTGTAAAGCGGTAAAGTTTTTTTTATCATCAGGAAAATAACACAAGAGTATGCAAAGAAGATTTTCAATAGCGTTTCTTGTTACAAGAAAAATTTAGATGGATGATGAATTCGGTTTGTGATTTGGGTTTAATCTGTGGGTCCGAAAGTCCTGTGGTTGGTCATGACATGGCGCAGTTTACCAGATGTTCTTCTTCTCCTTCAGAGACATGGCAAAATTGCGGAGGGGTGATGGACAGAAGTCGAACTCCTGCCATTTATAGGCCTCTAGTTCTCCCTTTGCCTTGAATCATTATGGGGTTGGGTCTACCAAGGGTTACACGACAACAACAACAACAATCAGTTCTATTTTGATGAAGAAATAAATTTAAAGACTCAATTCATCCCAAATAACTCACATAAAGCTTGTATTTAAAAATAATAATATTAATAACAAAAATTTAGAGCTGAAAAAATTTTCTATCTAAACAAAGTACGTTACACTTTCTAAATTTTATTTTATTACATAAAAACACAAAACGTTTTTCAATGCAATTACACTGTTTTGCTCCACAAAGTTCGGAAAAATTTGAGTAAATGTCAGGGTATACAAAATACATCAGGTACCTATAGATTCAGTTACAGAATTTAAAATTATAGTTGTTAAATTTTTAAGCAGCAATTCAAACACTCATCGTTATATCTTTCAAAGTTTAAATGTATTCTTTAATATAATAGCTCTATTTTGCAGTAAAAAAAGTTTTCTTTTTCTAAGTTTTAAAATAGCACTAAATTAAGAAGTTTAAATTTATAAAGTAAGTTCTAGAAAAATTCATTAAAATTAAGTTCTCCATAAAATTATGTTTATTTATGTATCTAAGATTATCTAATAGGTAATCAAATTACATCAAATCAGATAAATCACTACTGAAATTTAAAAATATGTTAAAACTAAATATTTACTATACCTACAGGAATTTGAGAAAATAGGTGGTTATTTTATCTGTTAGTTATTAATTTGATTGACTACCTATTGAAGAAGTTAAAATTTAAACCATTTAAAAGTTAAATTTAATTACCTTTATTTAATGAGGACCTTTACCTTAATTTATTACTTTTATTCAATGAGGGGGTAGAAAAAGGTTTTCTTTCACTTAGCTTTGGTGAGAAATGAGCTATTCTTGAGATTTCTAAAGAGGGAGAGGGGTCTAAAGAGATGAACGAACAGATATTAGATGATGCCCAGTTACAGGAGGTATTTTTCCGGACCCCCTCCTCCCATCTTAGTGGGACCCCCAATATTTACCATATAACATTTAAATAATTATATTTATATCCCTTTTATTTGTTCATGTATTTTGCTTCATGCTACCAATACTTTCGCGTAAATATTGAAGTCTTTTATCATCAATAATTGATGTTTATTCTCTATTATTATGTTCATCAGTTTTTAAATTGTTAATCAAAGAGTAAAACCAAATTAATTATTTTAAATTAACCTTAATTTCTTTTACTGAAAAATCTCCAAGAAGATTTGTATATTTTCTGAATTAAAAGTTGAGGGAATATTTTATTCACCTTCTCCCTTCGGTTCATGATTCTATCCTCCCAAGTAAGCATCTTGAGCTCAAGTAAGTATTGACAAAAGACGTGAATGCGTAACGATATGAGTAAAATAAGAGAAAAGGTAAGAAGAAACACAGTGATAATATCGGAGAGAAAAGAATTCCCACTCGCCAAAAACCTCCACTTTCACATCGAACGAACAATCCCGGCAACCCAGTTGGCTGCTACGTCTCCACTTTTAGTTTTAATCGCCGCAACAGCGAGGATTGAGTTTTTATTATAAGTTGAACTTTTTGTCTTCCCCGTTTCTCCGCGCCAGAAGATGCGAGGGATGGGAAAGAGAAAGGTGTCCGACGAGTGCTCCCGCCGGGGTCCCCGCGCAGCAATGTGGGGATTACGACAACTACAGGTGGGTGACATTCACTTAGTGTTCGGCAACTAGTGGTCAAAAAGTAGTTAACTACCAACTACTAACTAGTCTGTGAAAATCTAGTTGCAACTAGTAGTTAACTATTTTTTCCTGGGACTAGTTGCAACTAGTAGTTAATTATTTCCCAAAGTAGTTAACTACTAGTTAACTAGTCTATTTAATTTCATAACCTATTTTTTGCCCAAATTCCAATAATCTTTCTTCAAAAAACTTTATGCTTCGCTCAAAACGGCGCTTTATTTTTCTGGTTATGGTATTTGAGTACTCTACCATGACATTGTAGTTATAAATAGCAGTGTAATTTTTGTATATTTTGATAAAAATTTTAAATATTTTTGAAATTTTAAACAAAAATTTTTTTTAAAGTAGTTGAAAATTTGAAAGTAGTTTCAACTAGTAGTTATTAAAAAAAGTAGTTCAACTACTAGTTAAACTAGTTTAAACCAAAAGTAGTTAAACTACTAGTTAACTACTAGTTGATCGGTAGTTAACTACTAGTTGCAACTAGTTCTAGTTAACTAGTGCCATACACTACATTCACTGTAATGGGATTCTTTAAGTCCATCAACTTAGGTTTAGCATTAGTTATACGATGTTGGGTTGTATTGGTTATTTTTGCATTCATTAATGTTTTTGATGATGAAAAATCTTGATATATTGTTCCCCTCGTGAAACTAGGGCGCAAGAACCATGGGGGGTACAAAATATTCACCCTCTTACAATAGTTTTGAAGGGTGAAAGTTAGTTGTATACACCCTCATGATTTCTTCAATATTTCCTTTTTTCTTTTGAAGTTTGGGATTTGCATATTTTTGTAATGAAACCCGGGACTTATTAAAACTGTAGGTATTTAAGTAAAGAATTTAGGAGTTTCACATTTCTGAGTTTTGGTAATTCTTCCCTGTATTCATAATTACCTCCCTCTTTAAAAAAATAACTAATTTGACATCTCTATAATTCAGAATATTTATTGCATATTTATGGTATTGTCATCGGATAGCCAATTTTAAAAAACTTATTAAATCATATTATCAGCAATTTAAAATTATTCTTTATTAGTGCTCGGCAACTATAGTGGTCAAAAAGTAGTTAACTACCAACTACTAACTAGTCTGTGAAAATCTAGTTGCAACTAGTAGTTAACTATTTTTTCCTGGGACTAGTTGCAACTAGTAGTTAACTATTTCTCAAAGTAGTTAACTACTAGTTAACTAGTCTATTTAATTTCATAACCTATTTTTTGCCCAAATTCTAATAATCTTTCTTATCTATATCACAAAAAACTTTATGCTTCACTCGAAACGGGCCTTTATTTCTGGTTATGGTATTTGAGTACTCTACCATGACATTGTAGTTATAAATAGCAGTGTAATTTTTTGTATATTTTGATAAAAATTTTAAATATTTTTGAAATTTTAAACAAAAATTTTTTTTAAAGTAGTTGAAAATTTGAAAGTAGTTTCAACTATAGTAGTTATTAAAAAAAGTAGTTCAACTACTAGTTAAACTAGTTTAAACCAAAAGTAGTTAAACTACTAGTTAACTACTAGTTGATCGGTAGTTAACTATTAGTTGCAACTAGTTCTAGTTAACTAGTGCCGAACACTATTCTTTATATTCCCTTCATTTTAATCTCTTCACTGTGTTACAACTATTTTAAGATGCCACACGGAAGTATAAAGGTGTGGCATCGGTTCAATACTTCATTGAACTTCACTATACATCCAAACTTACTGGTTATCTCTCACTTAGTTTTTCTCGAGTAAGCATTTGTTTCAAAAAGGCATTCATGAGTTTTACAACCGCCGTAAGTAAGTTTAATGAAACGGGAACAGGATACAAAAAACCTATTTAACACTTCGATGTCAACAACTCCTCAATTCGATTAAGAACTCGTTTCAAGAAAAATTTAAGAGTATATCCGAGTTAGAATATCATTTTTGTAGCAAGTCAGGAAGTTTTTCTCTAACCTACAGGAGTATATGGCCCTCTATGGAGGACCCTATCTCAAGAATTTTGTTAGTATTTAGATTGTAGATTTCGAATTATAAATGGCAACCCTTTCTTCCAATTAGTTTAACTACTTGCACTACTCACATAAAATGTAGCAGTACACATTTGAAAAGGTATTTTTGGTTTATATGTATTGTTGAAAGTTGACTGGAAAAAAATTTATGACAATAATAGTAGTGGAGTCGCTTGTGTCAAAAACCAATGGTGTAAAAAAATTTTTTGGCAGAAGCTTAGTGAGTGGTATCATTCGATTCGTAATGACGTCTACATTAACGTGGTACCGGGTGTTTTTTCCGAATTCCGTGCAGGGGGTTTCTATGACGTCATGAATGCAAGATGGCCGCCGCAGGAAAAAAGCTGTAAATGGCGATCTAGGGATGTTATCGGAACTATTTTTGGACAAAAAGCTCAGAAATATATATTTTTATCGAATAGTTACAAAAATAAGCATCTAAATCGGTTAAAAATTGCGTTTATGACGTCATAACCAAAAAATGGCTATTTTCACCAAAAATACAGTTTTTTGTCATGTAATACTTTAAAAAGATGCTATTTTCAACGTGAATGTAATGAAATATGTTCATAATAAAAAAAACAACAATGGAAATTTCATTGGTGGTCACAAAAGGCGGATATGACGTCAGAAATCCAAAATGGCTGCCACACAGAATAAAATTTTTTATTTTTTTATTCAAAAATGTTTTAATTGGGAATTATTAGACTTATATGAATGTAATAAAGGTATTTTGAGGATAAAATTCAACAAAACATTTTAAAATCCCTGGAAATAGCACCGAAATATTAGGTGCGAAACACAAAACTACAGTATTTTGTCATGTAATACCTTAAATAGATGCTATTTTCAACGTGAATTTAAAGAAAATATGTTCATAATTAAAATCCCAACAATGGAAATTTCATTGGTGGTCACAAAAGGCAGATATGACGTCAGAAATCCAAGATGGCTGGCATGTAAAATGAATTTCTTTAGTTTTTTATTCCAAAAAATTTTAATTGGGAATTATTTTATCCTTAAAATGACTTTATTACAACATTAATAAAAGTATAATAATTCCCAAATAAAAATTTTTGGAGTAAAAAAACTAAAGAAATTCATTTTACATGCCAGCCATCTTGGATTTCTGACGTCATATCTGCCTCTTGTGACCACCAATGAAATTTCCATTGTTGGGATTTTAATTATGAACATATTTTCTTTAAATTCACGTTGAAAATAACATCTATTTAAGGTATTACATGACAAAATACTGTAGTTTTGTGTTTCGCACCTAATATTTCGGTGCTATTTCCAGGGATTTTAAAATGTTTTGTTGAATTTTATCCTCAAAATACCTTTATTACATTCATATAAGTCTAATAATTCCCAATTAAAACATTTTTGAATAAAAAAATAAAAAATTTTATTCTGTGTGGCAGCCATTTTGGATTTCTGACGTCATATCCGCCTTTTGTGACCACCAATGAAATTTCCATTGTTGTTTTTTTTTATTATGAACATATTTCATTACATTCACGTTGAAAATAGCATCTTTTTAAAGTATTACATGACAAAAAACTGTATTTTTGGTGAAAATAGCCATTTTTTGGTTATGACGTCATAAACGCAATTTTTAACCGAATTAGATGCTTATTTTTGTAGCTATTCGATAAAAATATATATTTCTGAGCTTTTTGTCCAAAAATAGTTCCGATAACATCCCTAGATCGCCATTTACAGCTTTTTTCCTGCGGCGGCCATCTTGCATTCATGACGTCATAGAACCCCCCTGCACGGAATTCGGAAAAAACACCCGGTACCACGTTAATGTAGACGTCATTACGAACCGAATGATACCATTTACTAAGCTTCTGCCAAAAATTTTTCGAAACATGACATAAGCGACCCCACTATAGGAGATGAATTTGTTGAAGAGACAAAATAAACTAAAGCATTATTAATGTATGCCGTGTCTCAGAAAATGCAGTGAAAACAAATAAAGAAAAATGCAACTTTATTAAAACAATTATTATTTAACTTACAAAATATACACAACGAGGCTCACTTGCGACTCCTCACATGTATAGTAAGCTGTAAAAAATGTTAAATTAACGAAATATCAATTAATATTAATATTTTCTGGGCTTTATGAATGCTATAAGTTATGCGAGGGCACCTAATGACGTACTTGAATTTACAAATTGGTGGAACTTTTTAAAATTCAATTTTTTAGAAGAGAAATTCTTCTCAAAATAATAAAAGGCTACTTAAACTTAAAAATTCCTGTTCCCGGCACTTTTTAAAAGGCTGACAAGTCTCCGAAGCTTCCCGCATAGTTATCAAATACAATTTATAGTAATGATGTTGTAAGTCTTCAATTTAATATTGTTTCAATAGTTTAGTTTTACATCCCTATAATTTTCCATTCACATGAAAATTCAAGCTCTAGTAGTCTAGTCTCAAGAAATCGTAAGAAATAGAACTCATTGATGTTAAATTATTGAAGTTGAGAATCAACTTTACAGTTGAGTGTAGTAGTAGTAAGTACTCAACACCCTACCTCGAACTTTTGCTTACTCAACCTCGAAAACAAATGAAGATACGCTCTCCTCGGTTCAAAAAAATATTTTCACTTTGAATGATCTCTAAAAAACCTGATATCAGACAACGTGTTCTCATGAGAAATCAAAATCCAAGCGAAAAGATTTGCAACCCTGAAAAACAACCTTCGTAATTTTCTCCGGTGAATTTACCACTATCGTATTAACTTCGGCGGGGAACGTGACTCTTCGAAACCTTTGAAAAGTTTTCTTTTTGGTGAAGCGTTTTCACGTTTGCATCCTTGGAAAAACTTGAACCAAGCTTATTTACCTGATTTTCACCTACACGTTTTTAACATATTCTCACGAATGGTTTATTATTTTTATAAAATCCTTTGGCTCAGATCATTTACCGGTTATTGTCTACTTGTAGTTATTATCTACGCATTTAAAATACGGATGGGTAGCATTTTTTTTTTTTGTTTAGAGGCATGTATGTAAGTGAAATGTAGGGGCGAAATTAAAAGATTGTACTAATACCAAGAATAATTATAAGAACTTCACACAAAAAAGGTAATTTTCCTTGATTATCCACCACTTTCTTTTTCTGTCGCACTTTTCTCGAAAATAATCGGTCGTAGAGGTCTAGATGTCTAGGCATTATTTATGTACTCCATGCAAGAATGCTGTGCAGAGTTTGGGTAGACTTCTTGAAACACCCTCTATAAATTTGAAATTTTTGAAGTTTCACTTTGAATAATGTCTTGTTTACAAGTTATGTTTAATAGACATAGACATAGACATACATTTATTGCATTGGACGCGTGCCGGTTTACAAGGTGGGGGTACGTACAAAAAATAATAAATACAATTTACAAAGAAACATAATAATGACATAAATATGAACATAATGGCGACATAGACAAACATAAAAGGAATGACCAAGAAGAAATTTAGAGAAAAAAAAAAGAAATGAGATCATCGAACTAACTCGATTCTGCTAGTAAATTTCGGCGGAATTTTAAGGTAGATATTGAAAAGTAAAAAATTCTTGCGTACTGACTTTGAGTTAAAATGAGGGGGAAAGATTTTAAACCGGATAAGTATTTGTTTCTATATAGGGGGTGTAAAGAGGGCAAGAATTGAATACATGGTTCCAAGTCTCATGTTCTTCAGTATTACAAAGAGTGCATGGGTCAGTTGAGAAAATTTCAAATATTTCGTAAGTTATGTTAATAATCAGCATAGAAAATTTTTAAAAAACATTAAATTTATACAAGATTAAGTGACAAATATACATGTTACAGACTCTACCAAAGTGTCATTAATACTATAAAATGCCTCTAAAAGTTTGATGAATTGATTTTTTAAACATTTCGCTACAGTCTATGAAGGAGGGAATAAGGATGAGCATTCTTTGGTTAGGAAATTTTATTATAAGTTTATATTACTGTAGACCTGCATTGCCGTTTTATTATGAAATGTAGTTTTAGTTCCATATTAGCCACTATATATGATGGCTTATTCTAACCACTCACTTCTCTGCTAGGATTTATAATGTCAGTTTATTATGCTTTGGTAATTTTATGCATAAATTTGCAAATGGTCAAAACAGGAATAACCCTCTATCAAACAAATAGAGAATATAGTATTTTCAATGCAACCGAATACAGAAGATTAACGTTAAAAGACCACGTAGGCCCGTTATTTACCACGGCCACCTTCAAAGTACCCGTGGCATTAGGAACAGTTATTCTCTCCCTATAGGCCACCCTGGGGCCAGCTGAGTCCAACAACTCTTTTCCGCGTGGTCCAGTAACGGTTCCTTCCGTATTCGGCAACAGAATACTTAATGGAACACAGCATATCCAATGTTTTGGACACTTCTTGAAGGTAGCGTGGATGAAGTGTGCTTCTAACTCATTAGACGAGATAATGGATGGTGCATCGCATTTTGAAAAGGATGTCTTTGAGAAACCAAGTACATTATGGAGGAATCTGGATCGATAATGTATATTGAAGCACATCTGAAGATAAGATGTATCTAGGTTTTCGAAATCCTCCGACAATGCTTGTTGCAATATTTGCTCCTGTAATGTTTTGTTTGGAGTATCTTCAAAAAATGATAATTAGATAATTTAATGTTGTCTGATGTTCAGACCCGTATTTAAGGATTATTAGGGGTATCGGCCTGTGCTACCATTATTTTCTTGCCGCACCCGTACTCAGTGGCGGATTCAGGGGGGTGGCACTCTGGAAAGTGCCCCCCTTGGACCCAAAAAATCACTCATAAGAACCAAAAAATGTCCAAAAAAGTACTAAAAATGAGTTAAAACCCTACTTTTACACGTCAAATTTCAAAATTTTTTCAGGGGGGGGACCCTCATAACCCCCCCCCCAGCGGTACCAAAAGGGGATCTTGATACTTATTAGAAAATCCCCAAAATTTTGACTGAAAAATTTTCTGAAAAAGTGCCCCCCCCCCTTGGAGCCGTGCTGGATCCGCGCCTGTTCTCTTCACATGAGAAAACCGTGAAGCATCCCTTCCATAACCTGTGAAATATAAGTTTAGAGCTCTGTTCTTAATCGGTTTGAATTATTTCATTTCAGTGGTAGTAGTTTTTAATCACCGCTTTTTAAATTAAGTCTGCCTGTGTAAATGTGTGTGTGGCGTGGGCAACAGTACTTCAACTCCGTGGCTTCGGCCCACAGGTGCCCACTGGGTAACGCAAAGTAAGTACTGCTTCGGCATGACATGGGTTGATGGACTTAAGTTACAGGCGTAACGGTTCAAAATTACCCGCCATTAGAAAAAAAAATAAGTAAAAATTATTAAGTTGAGCAAAAGTAATATCTCTGTAACGGGATCTATCTATGTCCTGCATTTGGAATGGCTCTGTTAATATAAGGTAACAGTCCAGGCCTTCTTTCCATAACCTGTGAAGTATTAGTTTAGAAGTATTATCCATCCGTTCATTAACAGTTTCGATTATTTCACATTTAGTGGATGTGGTTTTTAGTCACCGCTTTTTAAATTAAGAAAAAAATATTAAGTAGAGCAAAAAATATTCTCTCTTTAACGGGATCTATCTAAGTCCTGCGTTTGGAATGGCTCTGTTAATATAAGGTAACAGTCCACCCATGCTTTCCATAACCTGTGAAAAATTAGTTTAGAAGTAATTATGTTCATTAGTGGATGTGGGTTTTAGTCACCACTTTTTAAATTAAGAAAAGAAAATAAAGTAGAGCATCTTCATTAATTCTGACTGAAATTTTGTTACCACTTAATAAATTATGATAAAAATCCTAAGTTAAATGAAACGCCTGGGTTGGCGGTAGGGGCTTGTGGATGGAAGGATGTATTACTGTCCTCCTCATTCCTAAGACTCTTACATTCTTTCAGTTTCCGTCGTAGGCACAAAAGTTAAAGTCTTGAAATGTTACAAAAAAGTGTGTAAAAGTTATCAAAAATAGTTATATTTTCAATTAATTTTACTGTTACGGTTACAGTTAACGTTGAAAATTAGAAATATTAAGACCCCCCGTGAATTAAGCAGGAAAATTTATAAATACCAATCAGTATTTATTTCCGAGTGCTATACCCGCTCAGAAGGCTCAGATTCGATCTGAGGGCCTTTCGGATGGCAGTCTGGTGTGCTAACCACCAAGCCATCCGTTCCTGCAGCTGCGACAGTCTTGTAATTAATTTGAAGTTGATACTTCACCATTTAAAAAAAAAAAAGCACAAACCTTTGGTGAACGACTGTCACCTACCTCAGATGGCAGTGCATTAACCAACCGTACCATCCTATCCTGAAGCCTCAAGTTTATTATAATAATTTAAAGTTAATAAATTCAAAATTTGAATAAGTGGCAGGCTGGCTTTGAACCCGGGTCCTTTCGATTTGTAGCATCACGATCTTGACGTCCAGGCCATTCGCTCACATCTCTCCGAGAATTTTAAAGCTACTGGAGATTATTAATTTCGATATTGTAAACAATAAGAAACATGCAGTGTGTGTTATCCAAGTCTTATTTTTCTCAATTATTATGTTTATAATTTTTTTTTGTATGAATTTTGTATATCATCCTGTGTCAACCTGCAACCTGACCCTCATGTGTGAATTTCACTAACACTTTTAGTGGTTCTTCTTTACTGTGAAAGAAACATGAAAATATATTTATTTGAATTTTTTGGTGATTTTTTTTAAAAATTTGAAAAAAAAAAAAGTTTTATAGCTCTTTTATCATGAATAACTCCAATTCTCTTAAAAAAAAGCATCGATCTTTACAGATTATTTTTTAAGTTTGAATTTCATAAACAACCTGACTATAGCTTAAAAGTAAAACTTTTATCTAATGAAAAATAATTTTTTTTTTTAATTTTTAAAATATATGTTCGTTGAATTTATTTTCAGTGCTATTTCTTGTTTGTAAAATTTTCGGTTCGAGGCTTTTTTCTAATTTTATGAATTTGAGTGCGTATGAAGGACAACCAACCACTCCATAACTTCATTCATGGGTGGGCAAAAAGTCGATACACTTTTGAAAGTTCCATACAAACTATGTATTATCATAATTTTGAACTAAATTTTTTATTGCCTTAAAAAATCCCTAAGACTAAAGGGATTGAAAACCCTCTTTTTTTTTAATTTTCAAAAGTGTACTACAAAAGGAAAAATTCTTTAATGAGGATTGTGAAACGAATTAAATATTATTGCAAATGTTTAATAAGGAGATTTCTTCGAATTGTAATTTTGTAATTTTGCCGCCATCAAAAATTCTTTAAACCATTTTTATTTCCCATACTTTTACATATTTCGGCTACATAATTAAGCTACAAATGCATATTTTGCTACAAATTCATTTATTTTTTTATTAATAATCGCTAGTTTTCCCAATTTTTAAAGACACTTTTTTAAAAGGGCATTACACCACGAAGAAAAAAAAACTTGCATATAATTTGTGGTTGTTTTTCTGTTTGCAGTTCAGTGAACTGGAGTGTCTGTTCTTTTCAACTGTTCTTTCCCGACATAAAGCATCAAAATCCTCGTGAATGTCACTTTGGTTCTGTCTCAGTGACTTTCTCCGAGCAGCAAAAGTGAGAACAAAGACTCTTCGAATTTCCTCTCTGACCCATATCCTCTCCCCAGTAATCGATGCAATTTCTGATCACTCTCATATTTCATTAATCACCTGTCTTAATTATAGGGTGTCTTCCTATTTCATTAATTATATTCCAATGAATTAAGTGAGAGTATTCGAACGTTATTGGACGGATTTCTTTTGATAGAACCTAGAAACAAAAATATATCTAGGATTGTCTGGACCTGGGTATGGAAGGAACGTTATTTTAAGAAAATCTATTGAATAATACATGGAAATGCTCTATTAAAGGTTCTTATAATTCTCATTTTACTTTAAACTATTAGTTACTAGTTCCTCGCTGATTAAAATCTTATAGTTTTAGTGATGTGCTTAAAATAGGACTTTTTTCATATGCATAGATTAAAATAAGCAATAAAAACGTTGTTATTAAGGTAATTCAAAGTAGAATATTATAATGTATGTATACAAAGAACGAAATGCTTTTCGACTCTCATTAATATACACTTATTTCCATAGTTTTTACGATGTTGTACAAAATTTATCTAAAAGCTTTAGAGTCACAAATTTATCAAGAAATAAAATGTATTAAGGACTTTGTAATTAAATTAAAAATACATTAGTATGTATGTAATATAATGGGCTGGGACTCTTCACAAGTTTATTGTCAATTCATTAAATATTGAAATTAACGTTAGAATACCCTAGTAAAGGATGGATTTATAGTTCCAAAAATATCCTTAAAAATTAATAATCACCCGTATTTTTAAAAATTATGAACAGAAAGACTCGATTAACTTGAAAAGTTGTTTTTATTTAGGGCTGACTCATTTGATGTACTGGATAAAATTAATAAAATATTCATTTCATTCATAAAATTTCTTTGACAAAATATTTAAAGAAACGAATTCTTCAAAATGTCAATGATTATGCGATATCCTTATAAAGAAAAATATGATTGTCTAAAAACCAGTTATAATGAAAAAAAAAGTGAAAATTGCTAAGGAAATAATGAAAAGAAACGGAATTAAACTAAAATTCCACATTCACTCGAGTGTTAAATAAGTTAAATAATCCAATATAGTTGCAAAACCATGTAGCATGAAATAGTTCAGCCGGTATTCTGTCAATTTTCAATAATTGCTCGCTCTGTCTAACAAACAGCGTCTTCAGAAAAGCAAACATTTAAGAAAGTTGCATTTGTGTTCTGTCAATTAAAATATGACCAAAAAGAAAATTAGAGGGATTACACTTATAAACACATGTTTGAATAGAAAGTGAAAATAAGGAGAACTGTTGATGTGCCTTTTTCCTTGTTTCAGTCACACTTGATTAAATTTGTATTATTTGTATAAATTCACTAATTTTTTCAAAATATCTGTTCCAATTAACGGAATGGACTAAAAAAGTTGCATTTTTCTCACAGATTGTATGTTATGGGCAAAGTAATAAACCGGGCATTATTAATAATGCCCGAAGTTAGGCAGGCAGAGTGTAAATTCAATGACATTTATCAATGAATATTTATCACTTTGCTCGAAATAAGCGGGCATTATTAATAACGTCCGGATTTATCACATAGTACAAAAAAACCCTTTCTAGCATGACTTTAAAAAAGGTATTATAGTAGCGCGCAATCTTTTTTCGACTCGTATTGGGTGAAATCTGAATGCGCCTGTTTTCATAAGTAAGATGAACCAGAAGCTTTCAAGGAAAACCAGAACTGCTAAGCATAAAACTAGATTTTTTTTGTATGTGCTTTCTATAGTCATTTAAAAGAACTGAAACTCCTGTTCAAACGTCACATAGATTATGCAAACACTTGGAATTATACCACTTGGTTAGGTAAAAAGAGGTTATGCAGACTTTATACAGGGTGGAATCTGGCTGTGAAAAACTTGGGCGAACTTGTTGAAACACCCTGCATATAATCTTTAAAGGAGAAAAACCCTAGAAAATACATAAAATTCTTGTCGAAAATGAAAGACCTAATTATCATAGATAAAGAAATTTGTAGTAGCAGGTAGGTTTCCTAAGTCTTCGATTTCTCTTTTTTTTTTACATCATCTTGGATATTCATTGGATTCTCTATAAGAATAAAGGACGGCAATTTGCTGTTCCATCTCACGATCAGACACAAGTCTGGTCATTGTGGACCAGCCCTGACCATGACTTAGAACGCAAATGTCGGTTTTTAGTTGCAAATTCTTCCTCGCAAATTTTCTCTCCTCCCTGATAACCTGTTCCTAGGCGTTATGTCATCGCTCGAGTGCAATTGCCCTCACTCTCTGTAAGACCAGAAGTGATGCAATACAAGTTGTAAATTCTCTCAATTTTGAGTAGTTAATGTTTCTTGTTTTTTTTTGGGGGGGGGGATTGTGTATATTCCTGTTTTAGAGTGTTTTTCATGTATTCTTTTTATACTTTTGTTAAGTTAAATTTTATTTATTGTATTAATTAAATTGCAAATTATCCATCACCTGAACGGGGGGCGCAGTCCATTTGGTGATGCACATAATGTTTTTCTAATTTTTTAATGTATTTAATTATGTTAGGTATGTAAATAAAGCTATTATTATTATTATTATTATTGATAACCTTCTATTTTAACCCCTTAGCCAGATGTTAGGCGAGAAGAAAATGGGTGAAAATGAAAGGGAGAGTGTGGAATTGGAAATGTGAGAGTGAGGAAGAAGAATAATCATTTTCCATTTCCACTTACACCCTTTTGGGTTACAGTAATCCGGCGAGACCGAGTCACAGCGAAATAGCAGCAAATGACGTTAATTTTGTCTCTGTGATTCCTATACCGGATTCTTCGTCTTACCGGAACTGTTTCTCTTTGGTTAAGTGGAAACGGCGTCTTAGAGTGAAGAACGGAGAGAATGAGGACGAGAGTAAGAGAGACACGAGAGGGGGAAGAATGATAATTGAGAGAGAAAGAGAGAAATTAAATAGGGATTTGTGTTGAAGACTGAAAGAGAAGGATGGATGAGAAACTCAAGGGGGAAATAAAGTATGAGAGAATTAAAAGTATGAGATTGAAAAAGAGAGAAATTTTAGAGAGGAATTTGATAGAGAACGAAAAAGATATAATAATGAAGTAAAGATAATGCGAGATATTGAAAGATAAAACGAGAAAGATGTGAGAAGACTAGAGAGAGAATAAGATAAAAAAAAAAGGGAATGAGTTGGATAGATGAAAAAATATTACTTCGTGTCGGAAATTCATTTCGGCCTAGCTAAATGTCTACATCGTTTCCCAAATAGAGACAACATAAGAGACGTTGAAGTTCGGTCATTTTTGGAGTCATCTCTCCAGATTAAGGCCACGCCGAAGGGATTAGCGCCTTTTGTCGGGAGTCTGGAGATGGGAAAGTGGAGAGCCGATCGCTTTTCCTGGTGACTTTGCGCCGACCCGAGCAGTTTCCCTTTCCCTAGGAAATTTTTCTATGAAGATGGAATTGGAAGTTTTCGTCTCGAATCGGGGTTTGCGATCGCTTGGGTCACGATTTGTTTGTCGAAGAATGAGTTTTACGAGATGTTTATCGGAGGGAGGTTTCTGTTGGTTTTCGGTATTTGTGAGTTGGGAGAGAGAAAAATATCTCACGGTATTTCGTTCCGATCACACTGTTTTTGTTTTCGTTCCGCCCCGTTTGCTCTTGCTAACCAGATATGTATTTTGGGTTTCAGAGCGAAGAAAACTGTTTTTCTTTAGTTGTAGGAGGCGTAGCTGCAGGGGTGACGCTCAGAGAGACCTATAACATTGCATGCAAGGGGTAATACAGCTATCCCAACAGCCTTTCGCCTTAAATTTGGCCGAAGCATGCAAGGTACTAGTTTGTCGTTTTCCGTCGAAACAGTAAAGTTTCCCTAGTTTACCTTTAGGGCAGGCATATATCCAAATATCCCCTCTAGATGTTAGTTAAAATGGTTCCATTAAACTAAAATAATAATTTAATTTCCCCTACTTAGATTGTATAGAAGAAAAATTAACCTGATACGAGGAATTAAAACTAAAATTACGTTTTAAACTAGGAGAGTCAAGTGACTCATTCTGCCCTCGTTTAAATAATTCCGTGATATTAACGTTCAAATTGTATAATTTTCTTTCCTAGAATTAATTAAAGAATAATGTTAAAGAATGTATAAGGGACTTATCGATGGTGATTATATCATTATACCTAAATCAAGGATAGATTATATCTTACACTAAGATAGGGGCCATTTCCAACCTATAAAAAATTATTTTAAAAAAAAAGATCAGTAGTTATCATTCGTGATTATGATTTTTGAACCTAAAATTATACCTGATAAGTAGATGATTAGGATGAAATAGTCTAGTTATCTATAGTTATCTAGCGCGATTATTTCACACTTCGACAGTGTATTTTTCTCACAGGGATTTTCAACTTATCTCGTTCTTCAGATTGATTGGAACGCAATGACTGCAATCTAAATTTTCAAACAAAAGAGAAGAGTTACAACATTTTTACTGCTTCAAAAAGCTAGTTAACAGATGTTAGTCGAATAAGACGGTTGTGATTAGATAGAGCTGACAATCCCGTGAGGAATCTCTTAAGGAGAATTGTTTGAATAGAGCGTCGCATAATTTCCTTTTGCATCATACATACAACACCAACTATACTGGAATTTGCATGGTTCGATTGGAAAAGATTAAGACTAAGATAAGGAGATACATAAGAGATTATTTGGACAGTACTACGAATAAATACTTTTATCTTTCAGATTCTTAAATGTTCTTTTTTTTATCTTAAATTCTAGCTCTAATTAATCTTAAAGATTATTCGATATATTTCCTGATAAAGGTTGTTTTATCATAATGTTCAATAAAAATTTTTTTCTTAAAGTTCAAATATAAGTTACAATACGATGTTAAGTTATACTAGGGAAAAGACGTGAAGGAACTTCTCGTAATAATTCATGTCTTATTTAATTTAATCCTTCGTGTTTTTCGCAAGATTATTTTTCTTACTGACACGAAATTTTTTTAGCCATGACCAAAGAAGCACAAAATGGAATACTTCCTTTTGACTTTTTGTAGAGAAGTGAAAACAATATTCCGAGCATGATGGAATCATCCTTAAAATCCTGACTTGAATGTAAAGCGTGACAAGAAGTTCTTCGGCGTGAAATGTTCCAGAGACATAGCCGGCTATTGTTACTTAACAAGGATAATAAAGAGAGAAAAAGGAAAGGTACGAAGAGAGAAAAGAAATGCAAGAAAGTGAAAGAGAATTCCGGAAAAGGAATGTTTATAAAAAAACCGAGTGCTCTTATGTAGTTGAGAACAAGCCTTTGAGAAAATTTTCTACTTTTTGAGTGGTTCATAAAAATAAGGTAAATTACACAGTGTTTGAAAACTTAAGAAGTATTTGTACAGAATGTGACACTTAACAAAACTTGACAAGTGTTAATGGAGTCCCAACCTCCTTTAGGTTGTTTTCATTTTGAAACTGTACCTCCTACAACATGTTTATAATGAGAAGAAATTTAAAAATTAAAGAAGTTATGACTACGAAGAGAAAGACTACGAAGTTAGTTAAAAATTGAAGAAGTTATTAAGTATTTTATAGGGTATCCAAAATTTTATTCTAAGCCGAATCTCGTACCATGAGAAATAAAACTTAAAAACCTGCATATTAATGCATAAATAAGTTAGTACATTGCACTGATATATTTTTCAATACTTAGTGCAATTTTTATTTACTATAATAATTAAAATAAGTTATGGTACGCGATTTGCTTAAGGTACAGCTCTGATAGAGCTGGTATTTAAAAATGTAAACCTTTTGGTACGATGGTTAGATTAAACACACTAACCCTATTGAATTTTAAAATTTTTGATATATTCTCTTGCAAAGGTAGAAAATTTTAATGAAGCAATCTTCCCGACTATCGGTGAGTAAAGATAAATAATTTGTAGGGATTTTTTGTTCCATAGTCCGACCTCTGTTCTTATTTCTAATTGCAAAAAGATAAAAGCAGATCGCTATATAAAGAAGCGTGAACAATAGTATATAATGGAATTAAGTGCTTCCGTGTACATTCAGTGAATGCTTATCAAAGGATTTTTAGATTATTGGCAATAATTATCTTCAATGTTTGCATTTAATTACAAATTTAAACTGAATATTGCTATTGGGCATATTTATAGATTCTGGAATTACAAATAGTGTCGTAATCATTAAGGCAAGATGATTTTAGTTTTCGAGTAACTTATATTCGTAGATGAAAGCCCTTTGGGGCTGTTTAAATATTACGTAAGAATCTAAAAAGGAGGGGTTTGCGTACTATTTGCTTATTTTTGAGGAGTATGTTGTCCGAAAAGCCATTTTTGTCACTTTACTTCGGTTTGTATTGTTTAAAAAAACTTCCCAGAAAGAATCCAGATAAATCGATAAATGTAACCCTGGTTTTATTTAGGTGACTTTTTGTCGATACATCAACTTCATCGCTTTCTTACCAAACTGAATTTTGTATTATTTGGCACAAATAAATGGGTGACACAAGGCACATTCTCGATTAGCTGCAGTGGAATGGGAAAAGCTGTAAGGTTAGCCTGCCGGCAAATTTGAAGGTGAAGAAGTTCAGGGCCTTGGAACTCGGATCAGACGTTATTCTTTACCTTGACATTATTCAGGGCGCCTTGGGATTGAGATAGAGACAGTGCCGTGTAATTTGAGTTGTATAAGTGTTTTT
This sequence comes from Tetragnatha montana, assembly GCA_963680715.1. Lineage (NCBI taxonomy): Eukaryota > Metazoa > Arthropoda > Arachnida > Araneae > Tetragnathidae > Tetragnatha > Tetragnatha montana. The sequence goes on from OY796685.1 coordinate 19,138,617, forward strand.
GATTCCTTGAAGAAAAAGAAGTGATATTATAAAAAATCACGACTTTTGCAAGTCAACTTGTGTTAAGCATCTAAATCCAAATTTTACAAACATAGGCGGTGTTTTAGAGCTTTCATGGAATGAAACATCTATTCCTTGTTATTTTACCATGAGGGGAACCAACATATATAATATACAGTATGGGGCAATGGCGTTGATTCCGGGGGATAGCGTCCCCCTCATTTGATATCGTATTTAAGACCTTTGCCATTTGAAATTACAGCTTTGGGCAGTTATGATCATCAGGGTTCTCACTCAATTTTTGAAATTAATTTCCCTGACTTTTCTGGTTTAATTTTAAGTAATTTCCAGGACGAAACACGAGCTATCCACGTCAATTTCTTGCTTATCACGAACATATATTTCAAATATGCTATAGAAGCATATTTTCTTTTTCAGAGACAAAAAAAAAAGACGTTGACAAAAAAATTGGTAATTTTTCTGGTGTTCTGTATGAATTTTCTAGGTTTTAGCAAAAAATATCCAATTTTCCCCTCTCGTTTGGTCCAATCAAAATTATTTTTCAATTCCAGCTCTCTCCTGCCCCGTGAGAACGCTGTAAAGTAATTTTTTAAGCGGCAAAGATACTGAATGCTGACATTCTGGGTTTTCGCCCAAATGACCTTTTGCCTCCCATATCAAACCAATCAGCGATTCAGGTTGCGCACGTGCTTCCAGTGCCGAGTAAAGATTTTTTCTCCAGAAAAAAACTGTTGGCCATTTTGTCTTCGCTACACTCGGTGACTCCGGATCACAAATGTCATCCTTGGCAATGTGCGAGGAAGCAGGACCCTCGAGGCAGCGGTTGTCCCACTTCCGAAATCAAGAGGAAATGCCCCTCGGTGACGAGAACGATGCTGCTTTTTAATTAGTGGTTTCGACCAGGATCATGGAAAGTCCTGATGAGAGATAAGCCTTGGGCGGGTATTTTACGCAGAGGACTTTCTTTTCTTCATTTCACGTTGTCATTGCTTTGCCCATCCATAATACACAGGTCGTTTTCATCACAATGCAGTTGAGCTGTTTCCCTCTCTCCATCACTTGTTACGGGGAGCGTAATTGGAAACACTACAAGTTTCGACGAAAGTTGAAAAAAGGCCCTATTTTCATTTCCTTACTTTCATTTCCTTTTTTCTTTTCATTTTTTCAACTTTCGTCGAAACTTGTAGTGATTCCATCAAATACGCTTATGGGGATGGGCGGATTTAGGTGGTGGACCCTGGAAGCCTGGGGAGAGTTGCTGTGTCCATGACTGCAATAGAAGTAGTACTTTTCAACTTAAAGGGAAAGCAAGCTGTCCCTGATGACATTTGGAAACATGATTTTCCCTTACAAAAACGGAATTTTCTGAAAAAGTTGGAGGAGCATTGCCCCCCATGGTTACGGGTGGTAGAGGTTACTCTCTATTCATAACTACCTTTAAACCGCTGCCGTTCTCATCTTTCCTAGTCATATTTTTGGCATCTTCAATAATAGTGAGCATGGGCGGATTCAGAAGGAGGACCCTGGAGTGATCAACTGGGCATGGTGTCTGTCTCTGGTTGCATGCACGGCAAGATTTAGGAGGGAGATCCTGCCCATGACTGCAAATAGAAATGCTACTTTTCAACATAAAGGGAAAATTAATTATCTTGAAATATAGAGGGGGTAGACTCCTCATGCCCCCTCTTAAATCCTCCCACGGTTAATGGCCCTTACTACTATTTCACACAATCGTCTTTCTGTATAAATTTTCACCAGTGTCTTTCTCAGTATAATCCAAAGATTGTCAATAAACATTCTGTTTTATCTACTTGTAAGAATCAGTGTGTTGCAGAAGTGATTTTAGTGTATTCCCCTTTCTATGGAGTACTGGGTATTCTTAAAGGAAAGGAAGTATTTATTGGGAAAATATTAATCGAAACATTAATTTTTTTCCAGTTTCTGTAGTTCTACCTACATTTGGATTAGTTTTCGGTTGGGGATGCTGAAATGGTATTCCTGTGTGACAAATAGACACCTTTTGTTTCGATTCCAACTCCGTTTTTATGGAACCATCGGTAAATCTTTTCCTGAATGGCGTTCCTCTGCCCAAATAACAAGCCAACCCAAAGCACCTCTATTCTAACCTTTATCCTTCAAAATCAATGTCAAAATTGAGGTTACGTAAGTTCGCCCTGAAACAAGACATCGCGGATCTTGAGCAAAAAAGTGATAAATAGGCAGAGTTTTACTTTCCCTTCGCGGAGGACGTATATACTACGTCGTCCTACTTATAATGCCGAGGATGGAGCCAGGAAAAGTGGAGTCACGTCTCGTGCAGGCGTTTCCACAAGTTTTGACGTTTCTTTTTATCAGGTATTTGGTGACCTTGAATTAGATCACCGGGTATGCTTAGGAACTTCGAATTAGTGCTAGTCGAAGTCGGAAGTCATGGAGAAATATGTGAGTACGCCACTGGTAGGCATTTTTCCCAATTCCACTTCGTATGATGGGAGCGAGAGTTCTGATTGGTTAGTCAGGTAGTTGTCGTTCCAAATATGGTATCATCCAGTGGCTCTGATTGGTCCTTAAGTGAAGGTGGAAATCTTACGAAGTGGATTTGGGAAATATTCCCCCGGTATCAACCACTTGATCATCGTGAAGCGACACCAACACCGTCCCAATAACCAAATATAGGTGCTTTTAGATTTTCAAAAATTTGAATGGGGACCCCCCCTTTTTTTAAATGTAAACAAGAAAATTTAACGCGTTTCAAAGATAACTAATTCCAAAGGTTCTCATACTAAATATAGCATAGGAAACAAGGAAACGTATCGTGGATTAATATTATCAAACATGGGTTGTTTGTTTAAAAGGAAAACAATGTTTAATTGCCGAAAGGGACGAAAAAATGTGGGTGGTTACGCAGGGCTTTGAACTCGGGACAGTAAAAGAGGGAAATAAAAGAAAAGAAACATCAATACCTTTAGAATTTATAAGTATTTGATTTACAAAAAAAACCTGCAGTAATTCCATATTATGACCTACGTGCTATATGCTTTTTATTGGAATCGGCTTTATGTTCTTGTATATGGGATTGAAACAAGATTAAACATAAAAGTGAGAGTATTTTAATTGGGTAATTTGTATGCAGGGCCTGTTATCCGACTGTAAAAACAAATTGTCGTTGTCCTTTTTAGCAGAGTAGATTCCAACTCATCCTCATTACGAATTCTTCGGGACTCCTATTGGACCTTGAAAGTGTTGAACTTGGCTTCTAAATAACTATTATACGTGCGTTTAAGTTCTGCTGCTTACCTTAGGCGACAAAATGGAAGAATTTGGTATAGCTTCTTGAAGTTTTTTTTTAATATTAAACAGGTAAGATGCTTGTTAACCGAATTTTAAAAATTTCTTCCGTCCTAATTGAGGAGTATCCCAAAATTTTGAACCGCATTTGAAAAATTAAATTACATGCTCAGAAGAAATCGAGCATTCTTGTTTTAAGCTTTATACGCATTTTTTTACGTATTGCGTTCCTACTAAATTCTGTGATTTAAACTCCATTGATCATCTAGTTGTAAAAACGCTTGTGGATTGGTATGGAATGGTAAGTTTTTAATGGCACAAAACCCCCATTGGGGCATACAGTGCCAACAAGACTAGAGGTGGATTGAACCTATTCAGTTCGGTAATTTCCATGTGGATTCACGCTTAGTTTCAACATGAAGAATATTGCGTAGATAGTATTTAACATTTATATAGCCGCGTAATATCAAAGGCTTAGGCGTTTAGGGCTTACGGGAGAAAACACTAACAAGCCGCGTATTCACAGCCATCAGCGTCGCGGTTAACCAGCAGCTAAAGAAAGAAAAATTAGCTTTCACTGACTCTGATTGGTGAAATCCTTCTATAACCAAGGATTAACACCGACGCTGATGGCTGTTAAATCACTTCTGAGTACTCCGTTCGAGGTTACGTCAAAATTTGGCGAAACCCGATCGCTTTCTTTTGCGCCAAGCAACTTCACCGACCAAACGATTGCTTTTCAGCTTGGTGAGCTTTCGGGAGTGACTTTCCAGGTTTAACTAGTTTCTTTTGCTTTTTTCAGATCAGGTGATCTCTGATCAACCCCGCATGACTTCGAAACCAGATTCCCTACTCAGCAATGAGGCGATTTTGGTATGCCAAATACGCTGTGACGCTTCTGGCGTCCACCGCCATCACATTCCACCTCCTGTACTACTCGGGGACTCGAGGGAAGTTCGACGACGTCACGGAACCCCCTCATCGGGACTACACCCCTTTAACCAAGAGCAGTAGCAGCTTCCTGCGACGGAGGCTGTCCCAAGGGAGCTTGGCCACGCCCCACGTCCCCCCCGGGTGGGTGGTCCTGCCCGGGAACGTGACGGTCCACGAAGGCGACGCTCCCGACCCCTTCCACGCGTCGTTCGACATCGACGCGTCCAACCTGTGCCAAGACTTCGACGCGTCGCGAAAGAGCCTGCTGATCTTCGTCGCTTCTAGTGTGGACCACTTCGAGCAGCGGAACGCCATAAGGGAGACCTGGGGCTTGAGGATGCTGCAGACGGCCCACAACTTCCGGACGGCCTTCCTGGTGGGCGAGACGCCGGACCAGGAGGTGCAAACAGCCGTCCTCCAGGAAGGCTACCGATACGGTGATCTAGTCCAAATCAACCTGACCGAATCGTTCCGGAACTTGGGAGGGAAGTCCGTCGCCGGTCTCCAGTGGTCGAAGGAGTTCTGCGACGCCGCGGATTTCGTCATGAAGGTGGACGACGACATCCTGATTCACGTGCCCAACCTGCTGACGGCGTTCGACGGGCAGACGCGGTCCGGCCCCTTGCTGACGTGCCACGAGAACCGCATGCGGAAGATCCTGCGCAAGGACTTGCTGGACAAGACGGACCTCCCGGAGAGCTATCGCAAGTACCAGGTGTCGGAAGGGGAGCTGCCGGGGCGGTTCTACCCCCCCTACTGCTCCGGGATGGCGTACGCCTTCTCGGGGTCGGTGCGGGACCGGCTGCTGGCGGCCTCGGCGACCACCCCCGTGTTCTTCATCGAGGACGTGTACCTGACGGGCTTCTGCCGCCACAAGGCGGGCGTGGACATCCGGCCGCATCCGGGGGTGGGGCTCCGGCCGCCAGTCCTGCAGCCGGCCTGTGGCTTCCGCGACGGGCGGGTCACCTCGCACGAGGTGGGCGCGGCCGAGCTCAGAGACATGTGGCGCGAGCTCAACACCCAGGGATTCTTCTGCCCGCGCCCGATTCAGGTCTAGCGTCATCTTCTAGTCTTCGTTCCACGATGGAATTTCATTTTTCGTTTTTGTAATAAAGTGAAAGTGAGACAGACACCCGCCGCGATGATCTCGGAAGGGCTGTTCCCGAGTTGAAGACTAGTGAGGTGATTAAGGTTAACTGTATCGGGTAAGAAGAGTCGGCGGCCCGATTTTACGCAAAAAGGGCGGTCCCTAAATGATGTCACACATTTTCTCCGCATTTTTGACCCCATCCCTGCGTGTTCAGGGGCGGGTCCAGGTTGCAGTGGCATGGATTTTTAACATATATTTCGCAGTAAAATTTGTGATAATACTGAAGGATTTTTTAGCCATAAAGGTACACTTTGAAGCTTACTGCTTCAAAATTATCTTGATAAGTCATTATATCCAGTGTATTTTTGCCTTTGAGGTCACATGCCCTTGAGTTCCCTGTCTTTGTCACAATTCACCATACCTCTTACCACATGTCATGCTCTCCTAGGTTGGCCCAAACCTAGGACAGACCTCACATTTTTATTTAAGCTGAAGTCAGTGGCAGATCGACAGGGGACCCCCAACAGATGACAGATGCATTAAAGTGATGCGTTAAAAACTAATTTCAAGAGGCAAATTTTAAAACATTTTCTGGGAAAGGATCCCAGACACCCATTTTTGCTGGGAAATAACAAAATCTTTACATTCAGTACACTAAGATTTAAATTTAAGAATTTCTGAAGGGGCATATGCATGAAATTGGGACTAAAATAAAAATTTGTTTAAAATCTTCCTTTAAAGGGTCAAATTTCCAAAAATGTTCTGGATGTGGAGTGGACCCCCCTTTTGTGCATGCATCCCCTGAAAAAAATTCTATAAATGCTACTGCATTTCTGCAAGTGTTTCTAAAAGGATAATTAACGTATAATGCAAGCGAGGGGGCTATAGTAAAAAGTAATTTTGTGAGATAACCCCTCAATAAATAAGTCTAGTTAGGCTGGGCGCGCACGAGTGACTAAAGTCACGGCGACCAGGATTAGTAGTATCAAAAATATCATTAGAAAACAATAGAGCATTTTCAATCACATGACTTTACCTAACAACAGCCTTAGCAACGTTGTTTTTATCCTCCAGTGATGTCATGTGCGAATGCTGCTATTGGATACTTCTATGTCCCGCCCCTAACAGCAGCCTTAGCAACGTTGTTTTTGTCTTTGTCACCGTGACAAAAGTCGCCCGTGCGCGCTCGCCCTTAATACAGGACTGAAGCTAGGACAGAATTGCCCCTCCTGAATCGAATCTCTGGATCTGCCACTGGTTAAAGTGTTCCCTACTTTTTAATTTCAAAGTGAACTTTCATTTTGTTGGTGTAATTCTTATGTCATTTATACTTTGTAAGCTACATTTTCCAAAAATAATTGTTTTTTAGTGTGTAATGTCGCAATATTCTTGTGCGATTCCCTCCAAATGTGACATCATTTATGTACAGCCCATATTTGTTTGTGTGCAAGAGTAGCTTCCCAGTGATGAGATGCCAATAAACACAGAAAAGTAAATGCTTACTAGAGCAAGAAACCATGAGTGATAGAGGAATGCAATTCACCAATACACACAAAACAGAATTTTGAAGCAATTTGGAAATGCCTACAGATTTTGTGTAAATTCAGTGCGAGTTGACTATTCCAAACTCTTACCAACTTAAGAGTTGGCAATCATTTTACTTTCCCCCCAAATAAGCATATATGCAGATTGAAAATGGGACTTCCCATCACAACAAATTGTGGGGAAAAGGACTTAACTGACTTTTCATCACTTTTGGAATGTTATATCCATCTTTTCCATCAAAATAAAATCTATATTTATTATTCTATAGTTATTCAATACCATCATACCAAATCATTAACTCAAGCTGTTGTATATATTAGATCAACAGTTTAGCAGAGGTATAAAATAATATCAGGATTTTTTAAAGGTTATTTTGACAAAAATAATACACCCAGAGAATATTGTTTAAATCAACAAAAGCAGGTATGCTGGCCATACACAAGTATCAGAATTTTTAAAAACTAGTTTTATTCTAACTTAAAGAGAAAATGATTAAACAACAAATCACAAATGCATATTATGAATTGATTATTTCACTTAACTTAAATTTTATCCCAACCAGGAATTTATGGGCACATAACAGGTGGATTTTTTACCCATAAGTTCCTTCCCAGAGCCTCAAAGTTCTTCGATTTCACCATTTAAAGTTATTTTAAAATTTTACAAAAAATTGAACACTGAATATTTTTAATTCTTAAAAATGTCCACAGCTTTTAGAGTATTGAGAAAAGGGAGTCAATACTCTTTCAACAATCATTCCCACAATTCAACAGGGAGGCTATAATTTTTTATTAAATTCAGCAATTTGTTTGAATTGTAACATCCCCTCAGTAATGTTTTAGCTGGCTCAGTTTTTACAGAAAGATGGACAATGTGTGTAAATTAGGTGCTTAGAAATATATTATAAAAATTGTTCAGCGTCTTGCCGTCGTCGATGATTACTATCTGAAGACGTCTGTCACAGTAACAAATGAAACACCGGGTTTTCATTTTGATTTATTAACCACACCAAAACAGATTGGAAAATTTTTATGATATTGATTCCAGCTGGGAAGGACTTTGTATTTATTAATCAGAAAAACAAAATCACTACTTGTTATTTAAAATGAAAATATACATTTAAATCAATTAAATTTTATTTTAACCTTGAGTAATGCTCGAGTCCAAACATAGTTTGTTTAGCTCCTGTTTGTTTGAATACGTTCCTGATTGAGATAAGAAAAATAAAAAAATATTCATAAGGTTTCAGAGGAAGAAAACTGGTAGCCCAAAATGATCTCACCAGGAAATTTCCCCAACTTCTCCCAATTAATAAAATTCATTGCCTTATCCCTGAAATCCCTGTTCTGTAGCTATCCTGAATACCTTCTTCAGTTGGGAAAAAGTCTAATCCAAAGGGTGTTATCAACAGGGAGGAGGGTTAATATTTAGGGGGCCCACATGAAAACTTTTGTCAGGGTTCCCAGGAAATTTATGGGTTGCCCAGGTCATGTTAATACAGAATCACAAAATAAACAATCAGGTCAAAAATAGTTCTTAAAAGATTCTTTTATTCATAGAAGAGAAAATAGATTCAATATAAATTATATTTTACAGTAATTGAATTTTGTCTTCACAGGAAGTAAACTGATCAGTGAAAGGCTCAATTCTTGTTGAGCTTTTTTAAGTGAGTAATAATTAAAAAATAAATATAACCGGAAAACCAAAGCATTCAAGGTATATGATTAGACAAATAAGATAATTCAATGTTAGAGTAGGTACAAGATGAAAAACCTGATGATTACAGAAAAAAAAATCTTGTCGAATCAAAGCTAACTTGCTGGCAGTTATATGCAAACAAGAAAGACGTGCAACATGGTTAAACGCATGATCGTATATCACTAAATTACATATATTTTATATAATACAGCCGCTCACGATCCATTTACACTATGAATCAAAGTACTAAGAGTGGGATGATTACAGAGCTGGTATTCTTGCAAAAGTCTTTTCACCTCTTTATGTAGGGCTTGTGCAGCTTTATATTCTGGGCTAGACTTTGGATTGAACCACTCACAGTTTTGCAAAACAAGGTAAATGTCCCGGATACAATCTTCATTGGTCTTGTATTCCATGAAATTAAGCTTTGAGCGGATTGTTCCGAAGTCCATAGGGTGTTTTATTATTTGATGATAATCTGGTGCCTAAAAAAGAAACAATTTTTCAGTTACTCATAAAAATTTAGTTGATAAGTCAAAATTCTTGATATAAACCTGAAACAACATTACAGAAACTGAAAAAAATTCTATAATTTTTTCCAACTTTCTCTTTACTAGGAAACACTATGTGTTGAAAACAGCTCCAGTTATTAAATGAGTAACATTTATAAATTAATGAAATTTAATTTTACACTTGAGTGACACTTATGCCAAAATATAGCATACAATGGAAAATGTCAGCCATTTAGTTTTAAAAAGTAAAAAAGATTCATAAAGGTTTAAAATGTAGAAAAATGGAAACACAAAATAATCTTAAGAAATTTTCCAGATTAACGCAATTCACACCCTGTGCATTTATTTAAAACATACTAAGAGAAAAATATTCTTAAAAATATGCAACTAGAATTTAATTTAAGTGGTTATTAAGTTAAGTTAAGTGGTTAAGTTAATATCAGAAGTAGAAATTTTAATGCAAAAATTTCAGTTGACTATTTTTCAGACTACAAAAGAAAATAAATTAGTTGCACGATTTGTTGATGGCTAAATTATAAGGATAAACAATCAATTTTGTATAAAATTGTACAAGGGAATTTAATTCGATATTTTTATAAAAACATACAACAATTATCACATTTAATGATACCTCTTTTTTATTACAGCAGAAAATCAAATAACAATTAAACAGTTTAGTAAGATTAAAATTAAAATATCAGAATTCAAAAACAGTAATAAATTTAGAATCAAACTGCAAACAAATTTAGAAATCAATGTTATTTTCTTTTAAGATAATATTAACATTATAGCCTTTAAATTCAGTTTTATGAGAAGCAGTAAAATATTTAACATGGATATAACTATCCAATATTTATAAATTTCAGCTATTAGGCAATTTCTAAAAGTACTGTGACTAAACAGGGTGAATCATATCCCTTTTCAACATTTAACTGCTGCCAAAACTTCTGATAGATTTTGTTATGATTTGAAAAACATTTCTAGTCGCACTTTTGTACTTTTTGACAAAAAAATTCATTTTTCAAGAACGGTTTTGCCATCCTCAAAGCAGGCTGAATCGGATTACTGTCAGTTTTTATCCAAAAAAATGCAACTTTGCCATCCTTAAATGATATAGGATTATAAATTGAGGCTATCATAAACAGTTTAATAAGGTGAAATGAATATTTTTCTTAAATAAAATACATGTTAATATCATAAAAAGGATGCCTCTTCTTCACACAATAAATTAGGGAAGAAAATTAACTTTCATCAAAAAGTAATTACTTCAGTCACTTTTCTAAAGAATGAGTAGAATCAATCAATTTTCTTGATTCTGTAACCCAAACACAACAGGTTTGGAAACTCCCCCCATAAGTGACCCGATTCACCCGATTTTTACAGTATATAAGTTATCCAACACACATTAACTACAGTAGTACATGATACTTGGTAGATATAAATAATAAAACAAATAAGAAAAAGAAAGATTTTAAAAACTTACATAGTGTATTTAAAACAATCTAGCATATATTAAAATTAACCTTTAAAAAAGCATTAACACATCAAACCAAGACACATTTAGAAAATTACAGCTTTAGAAATATTACAACTAAAATGTCTACTTCAAAACTATCTTCATACAGAAAATCAGTCAAAGCAAATATATTTGCACTAAGGTATAAAAATTGATTTAATTTGTGATTTCAAAAGGATATTTTTGTAAGTATTTATAAAAGGACAAAGTATAAAAAATATTTTTAAAAACCTTCAATCTAAGTACTAATTCAGAGACCATAATGTAAGTCTTTTAAGGTCCTTCAAATAAAAAAAAATCATTATTCATACTCTTTGGACCCAAATTGAGCCTTCAACAATTTCACTTCCCATACTGAAACTAAAGATAATAGTCCATGCTCAACCATAAATCACATTTATGAATTCACAAACCCAATTCATAAATCACTCCTGTAAAGAAATCTCAATTAACATGGAATCAGGGGTGGTACATCTTGGGATTCCACGATCATACTAGATGCCTAATTGCACAATGATGCAGTTTTAAAATTTTGATATCCTAACTTCAATGCTTTTGATATCCTAGCGAAATTCCAAAATTTGTTAGATATTGCCAGTTACTGATTTTTGAAGTTTTCCGATTAGAAAAAAATGGTTAGTTGTCTGCTTCCACCCCTGATATTTCAACACTGCTTCAGCACTGTCCACATTTGCCATACGAAAGCGCAATTTTTATTTACTTCAACTGTTGAGTTAGTGCATCTGATAGGAAAATGGGACAGCTGCCAGCCTGGTTCTAAGTGAAGCATTGGAGGACTTACATCTTTCTTGCTAACTGGGACCAAGAAAGGCCAGCTGGAGGGATGACGCATCAACTCAACCAGCAAATCTATACATGCTTTGTAATCCAGCATGTCTCCGCCACTCCCCGTTTTAGACCTCCGCCGGGCTGTGCTTTGGGCCGAATCTGTGCCAACGAGAAAATGCTGCTTAGCACTGTTTGCTCACACAAACAGGATGACGATGAATGCAAATGACAAGGCAATGATCAATGGCAACAGATCGGCAAAGTTTAAGAGACGCCAATAACAAACAAATATTGATCGGACCCAGTCTAAAAAATTTCACACTTCACAGGGAAACAAGCAACACGTGGGAAAGTGAAATTTCTAATGCAGATATGATAAAAGATGGAACAATCACCATTTCCCCAAAAGATTTGAAGGACAAATTTTAACATACACTAAAAGCATTTCTGAATTGTAAAGGTATAAAGCATCCTGCTAAAGGTCTCTGCAATTTACTAGCCCATTTACAAGTGACTTAATTCCATGAGAAAAATGCAATTAAGTAAAATCAACTCTTAAAAAATTAAGTTAACATAATATTTATGCATGAGAGAAAATAATATTCCAATCAAAAGCAGCAACATCTAAACACAATATAATTTACACATTTCAAAAGTTTGCATGCATTCTAAAATATATGTATATTTTAAAAGAAAATAATATCAAGAGTAATTTAAATTTTATCAGTTATTTTGAAAATTGAGAACAAAACAATTCAGTAGTTTTACAGGCTTTGTATGTAACAGGGTTCCCACTATATGAAGAAAAAAATCAAGAACTTTCCAAGAACCTAGTTACTTATTTTAGAGTAACTTTAAAATGGAAGTAATCAAAAGTGTTGTGACAAAATCAGTTAAATACCAAACTATGATCCAGACTAAACTCATTTTGAATCTTTCTGCTGTTAAATTTGCATAATTGGGTATCTAATTAGAACACAGAGATAATACACTTAACTACCAGCCAGTCAAATATTCCATTTTTACACAAATATGTTTTAACAAAATTTAAAGAAAAAAAATGCAGAATATCCTTTGTTAAAAAAATTATCCGATTTATTCAAAACAAGTTGCATTGATTTTAGCGATAGATTTCTCTAAGACTATGCAGTCATCATAAACATCAAAAAATATTTGAGAAGCTATTTCTTATCTATAATGAGAATATCACAGGCATCTGAGAAATGTTTTTTCAAGCATTTCAATCAAATTGCAATAAGCAGAACTTGTAGTGTTCTGTTAACCTTCTGAATTTCTCCACCTTCTACTTTTGAAAAAAAGAATAAAATTATGAAAGAACACAAATCCAATTTTTCCCAAAACCAAATGAAAAATCAAGTACTTTTCTGGAGCCCTTAGAATGGCAAAATCTAATTTAAGGAGTGCAAGTACTGTGGGAACCCTGTATAAATTATGCATACTCAAACATTGATAAAATCTCAATTATAGGCTTGAATACCAATTTGATTATTTAAATAAATAAAAATATTTATTAAAAATACAATTGAATGTAAAGCAGACATCACAGCAAAGCAAAAGCAACACAAATTTGGGGAACCATCACCTGTTAATTTACTACAACAGGGCCAGAAAACAGGTTCACAAACAAAAAAAGAACAGAAAAGTGGAAACAAGAAACAGCTCTCAGTATTAAGTTTGTAGACATTAATAAAGATATATTTAACATACTAATGATTTTGCTCTCTGAATGTTTCATTTAAAATAATTACTGAACAAATACATTCAATAATTGATGAAGTTATGTTTGCAAACAAACCAATTTAAAATGGCAACATTGTTTAAAAATTACCTGAAAATAGACTGAGTTGCCGCCATGAAAATAATAATAGGATACTAATAATTAAATTAAATAATTGATCTATTAAAGAATGTTGGAATGACAAGCAAAAAATGTTGCTTTTTATTTTTCTTTTCAAATAATAGAAATGATAAGAAACTATTTTTAAAAAGCTCATTCTACAAATTTACCTCTGTACACTTTTTTGAATGGATTATCTTCCTTTTCAGAGTCAAAAGTATTAGACTTTCTCTCTATAAAAAGAGTAAAATATTTTAATGAACTTGTTGCTGCTGTAAATTAGCACAGGGAGGCCACCATTTGTTTTACAAAATTCTCTTCTTTGTCACATGATCATGACTTTTCACTGTTAAAATGTTTTTTTTTTTCACTGTAAAAACAAACATATTTTCAGATCTGTCAACCCACTACCACATAGTCAGATGGCCAAGAAATTAACCAAAATTACTCAGCATTTTATAAAACTGAATGGAATGCAAGAAAAATTGCATGGCATCTATGCCCCAAAGTTCTAAAATTTCAGAAAAGAAAAAAATTTCACTTAAAGATAATTTTATAAAGAAATATTTTCCAGAGTTTTCCCAACATAACAAAATTTCTTGTTCTACAGATTGGGTGGCCACCCTGATAGCAATAGCAAGCAAAAAACTCACAACTTGCAACTAATTAACATGCTTTTGACATCTGTTTTTAGCATGCCACATGCTCAGAGAAACAAGAAATTTCCACTTATCTAATAAGCAGAACTAAAAGCTCAAAAATAGTAATGGGTACATTTAGTTCAATGGTCAGACACAAAAGCCAGAGAAATAATTAGAAGCCTGTTTCATGACTACAGAAGACCAAAAAATTAAAAGGACCTAAACAAAAGTACAGAATTGGAGAGAAATCACATTTTTTTTTCAGTGGTCAAGGTTCAGCAAAGGCAGGGAGTTAGTGTAACTCAAAATTAGGTTAATTCATTAAAACTGATTAATAGATTGAATTCAAAACACATTTCAGAATAACCCTACCTCTGTTAGACCGCTTACTAGGAGGCTCAGCTTCATTCTCAGATGAATCATCTCGCTTTCTCTTCGACACTGTAAATAAATTGAAGGTTTTAGAATAAGCTACACACAGATGAAATGGATGGGGTCAGCACTCAATGTTTGATAGTCTTTAGTAACAGTAACAAAACTAAAGTGAAATTTATTATTGATTTTTAATTATTCTTGCTATAGAATAAGTTTGTATGGTTCCTAAGTTTTTTTTCCTAAGGTGACTATTTATGAGACTTTCAATTTAAAATTTCCAAGACAAAATATTAGTGTTTTTAATCACTTCAAAAACAGTTTCAAAATGAAAAACAATTTTTTGGGAGAATATTTAAAAACTATAAGGATTAGTGAATAATATTTTTACCTCTAGACGGCAATTTGTTCCTTAACGGATTGGGCCTCTTTTTAGGTTCTGTGAGAGAGGCAGATCTAGTACCATAAGACCCACTTGTAGCTGTAAAATAAACAACACTTAACAACCACTTTTAAGTTATTTCTTTTTGAAATTAAGTTATGAGGCCCTAACTGCAGATAAGTCTACCACGGCACTTACGTACTAATGCCACCGCAGCTATTTTGAAAGTGTTTTGACTTTAAATAAAGCGTTTTATTTTACAGATAAAGTGTTATTTAGATAAATAGTTATTTTACAGATAAAATTTCAAATTAAGTGTTTTACTTAAAATCAAAACACTTTCAAAATAGCTGCAGTGGCGTTAATACATAAGTACCGCAACCACTATACCAAAAACCCATCAACCCTCTTAGTAACTTGAGTGCTTAAATCAATGCACCCAATTTCCAGGGGTGTAGAAAATGTTTCAAGGCCCAATATTTCACCAAGAACACAATTTGTTTTTGTCCAAAATGAGATTCTATTATAAAATATTTAAAAAAAAAAAAATATTTCTCATACCAACTTCACTTGTAACTATCAATACTTACGATGTTTTTGAGCCCTTTTCAGCGCATCTGCTTTTTTAGAGCACTTGGGACACAGCCACTCTCCCCTGGGTATCCTTTTGAGGTTGACACACTCAGCGTGGTACATGAGAGGGCAATTGTCACAGCACAGGAGAGTGCCCACATCCCCACAGGCTTCGCAGGACTCTTGGACGCCATTCACAGAGCCATCCTGTTCAGATTCCTGAGTTTCAGACTCCTCTGCCTCCCTAAAAAAGGTGTCACGTCAACATCACAGTTTAAAAAGCAGTGCAAAGGAACAATCACTAGAAATGCGAGCTACTAAAAATTAATTTCATTTATCAACAAATTTTATCCAGGAAGAATAACCATTTCCACAAAATTTAGACGATGAAACAGCTACAATCGATAGCCAGAAATAGTTATATAATTTGTTCAGACTTGGATAATATAGACACACACACCCATGCCAAAGGCAGAAAGTTTAAAGAATTTTGCAGGTTGGTTGTTTTGGGTTTTATGGCGCAAGGTCCCTATATCGGACATTCCGTGCCAAACACAAGATAGATAGATTATTGCATGAAATCAGTTTAAATTTCAGATGAATAAGAGGATTTTTTTCCAACAGTGCATGACGGGCATTATGTTTTAAGCCAAAATTTAAAGGCCTAGAGACACTCAATGGTATTTTATTATTATTATAACAAGAAAGAAAAAAAATACAAAATACAAAAACATATGACAGGGGGAAAAATAAACACATTGATCATACAATTTATTCATCCCAAAGGAATAAATATTGGGTAATCAGTTTTAATTACATAATATTAACCTCCAAAACCTATGGACAAAATTAACAAATTGAGACAAGTTATACCCCTACAGCAAAATAATGAAATTCCCCAAGAGGTGAATACAGATACTCACTCTTCATCTTCCTCTTCTTCATCTCCTGAAGTTTCCATTTCATTGTCACTATCACTTTCTGCTGTGCGTGCCTTTTTCTTTGGACTTTCACATTTTTCATGGGGTTTACAAGTCTGACAAAACCAGTCTCCTTCAGGAATGGACTAGAGAAAATATGAAATACACTACTATTACTAATTTAAACAACTAAAATTTAGTTTTAAAAAATGGCAACAAATGTTAGAGGTCTCCTTAAAAAGCACAATAAATATGAGAAAATGATTATAGAGCTGCAATTTCCATGTAATTAAAAAATCATAATATGTATTTGTTTTAGGTAAATATGCGATAAAAGTGGAAAAACTTTTTTTTAATGAATTCTGAAAACAATAAAAAAAAAAAACTCTGAATTTTTAAGTTCTATAGTTATTTGGAGTGATATTTGGGATTTTTAACCTTTCTCACTAAAGGTAAAAGTATATAAAAAAAAACCCACCTGTAAAGGTAAAAATAAATGTACGACCGAAATGGATGTTCCAATTAACAATCCTGAATACATAACTTATGACAGCTAAATTTAGCACTGAGTTGATGAAATGAATAATTAAATGAATAACTTCATATATTATACTGTTAAAAAACTGGGCAAAACTTGTGATTATTAATGAAAAACCCAAAAATGGATGAATATGTAGGAAAAATATGTAAAATATATAAAAATGGCCTTAATCAATCCAAAATCCCTTGAAACATGTAGTATTTGAGAGAACTCTGCAATATCAGACTTCTGAAAAGATATGTAATTGCCCAGTCCTAATTATAACCCTTATAATTAGCATTACAGCATTAGCATTAGTTAACAGCATTTAATTCAATAATTACTTACAGTGAGTGGTGGTTTAAGGCAGTAGACATGGTGTCCCCTGTTGCAGTTGTCGCACAACAGCATGTTTTCCGCATCCCCGCGCCTCCTGCATATTCTGCAGTGGGCCTTAAGTACTGACCGCGACCACGCAACGCTCCTCTCTAGGGTCCCCAGGTGGACAAACAGCTGAGAGAGACTCGTGCACTGCATCAAAGATTCCTGCCACCTCTCCAGAGCCGGCTGGGGATACTTGCTTGACGCTGTCAAGATTGAAAAGAAAAATTATGTTTTATATGATATTGAACTAGTAAAATAGCGAGTTTTTCTCTGAGGAGAGGAGAAAATCTTTGCTTGGAGACTTTTGAAATATAAACTGCTTTTACTCATTCAAAAATAAATAAAAATATGCTCAATGTCAAGTTAAAAAAATTAAAAGATTTTAAGAATGCCTTGGAAGTTTAGTTTTTAAAATACTATTTAATTTTTATTTAATTTAAAATACTATACTATTTATATCCAAGGGTTACAGGGTTTACTCATTTTAAAAGTGGAATAAATAGTTTAAAACAAGTAGTCAGTCACATAGTCCTTAAATTCATATCATTGATGCACTAGAACCTTTATAACTATCTGAATAAAAGCGTCTTTCTTGCATTTAAAGAGCCTAGATCTAAAACCTACATTTCTTTTTTTGAGACTCATCTTCTTGAGAGGCTTGTTTTTGCTTCTTTTTACTGTCGTCATTTTCACCTATAACAATTTCTTTTTTAGTCTGATGTACGATAACTTGATAACAGCATGAAATGATGCTTAACTAGATAATGATGCTCACCTAAAGGAGGGTTCAAGTACTTTGATTCGATACCCTGAGAGAGTTGAAACATTGCAAGTGCTAAGTCTTTAACTTTTTTCTCAACCGGAACAGTAGACGGTTTTAAAGTTTCTGAATTAGATTTTCTGAAAAAAAAAAATTGATTTAAAGACAGTACATATAGAATAAATGAGACAAGACAATACTAAATTTTAACAACATGTTACAATTGAAGTAACAATAAGATCAACCCCTGCTATGGTGAACTATGAGATATAATTAACGTTTTTGCCAATCTAGTCTGATCTGAAGTTATTTAAAAAACAGAGAAGTGAATTAAATAATTGAAACACAAACTGCTAAAAGATCACGATAAAACATTGAATGTTCAACCACAATAAATAAAATTAACCATCATCCAAGTTATATTCCATTCTCAAATGAAAACACTATGACAATAGGAAGTTAACTTTTTGGGGAAAAATAAGAGGGAAAAGAATATCAACGAATTAAACCTTGTGATCAGTTGAGATCATATTTTTTTGTCTCAGAATACCTTTAATGATTTTATACACCCATATTACATAATATATAATTTCAAAATATTAGCAATTTTACTAAAATTGATTTTTTTTCGGGTACCACAAGGCTATAATGGGACATCAGTACATTCATAGAAAAGTAAGGAAACAAATAGCAATTCATTAATCCAAAATGGAAATATTAAGAAGGTTTTATTATTTTATGTTTGTTGAAGCAATGAAACATTGTTATGAGCATGATAGGATATTTAATTAAAATTATGTTAATTTTTAAAAATACATTGATATGGAAAAATTAATACATACTCTTCTTCTCTTACTACAAGACTCATTTGTTTCTCGAAAGCTCCCTGATCCAAGGCATTCCGCCAGTCTTCCCGACTCTCCACCTTTAATAAAATATTAAAATGCAATGAATAATAAAACTATGAATGACAAAAAATTAGATGTCCAGTCAGAAGTTAATTTGTCAGTGTATGAAATTTATCTGGATTTGTACTCCTTCCACTTTCAAGTCATAATAAAATATGCAAAGAAATTTCCAGTTATTAAAATCTCTCATATAAAAGCCCACGTCACTCACTGACTCACTGATTCTGGAACGCTCGCACACTATGATGCCATCTCGCAATAATAATCATAATCATCAGAAAAATATAAAAGCCCACGTCACTCACTGACTCGATGCCATCTCGCAATAATCAGAAAAATAAATAAATAAAAGTAATTAAAATTTTAAAATAATATAATAGCTTTTAAATAAATATCTTTCAAGAAAGTTGGTTTACTTAATAAAGGTTAAAAAGTTACTTTTAGGGAAGTTGGTTTCTAATTCAACAATAATAAATTATTAAAGTTAAACTTCTTATTTAATGTATAATTAATAGGAACTTGAAGTAGTAACGAGCGAAGCTCGCATAAAAGGCTAGCCTAGCTGTAAGACCCGGCTTTGCCGGGTCGTAACAGCTAGTTACACATATTGAAACAAGATCTATTACCCTATTAATAAAAGTATTAACAGTAAATCTTTGGAGGTGGATTTATACAGCCTGAATACACCCAAGTTTAGCAGAAATTAGAGCATTTTGAAAGGTTAATATTCAAAAAAAATTTTCACAGAAAGAAAAACCCAACAAAAAAAAAAATCTTGGTCAGTTAAGTTCCAGAGGGTTAAAGGGTAGACAAATTAAATTTCTATAGTATAAACGCTTTGATTTTCTGTTAAATTTAAGAAATTTCATGCTGTTTGAACATCAAAACAAATTAGCCATAACCATCCAGATTGATACTAAACTAACCTTAAGAGAACCAAGACCACCATGGAAAATGCGATGCTCCAGTTCAACAATCATGTCTCGTAGTGTGACATCCAATGCCACATCTGGAGGCATGTCAGCATAGCTAGAATGCTGAGAGTACTGATGCCTCTGGGACTTCCTCACTTCAGGCTGTGGAGGCAACGGTAAGGTTGTATTAAATGTGTTGTACTGAAACTTGGATAACATGTCCGTAATCCTTTCCTTTTCATTCAAGAGGGATGCTTTCAGAGACCTCTCTCGAAACCCTCGAGTGTTCAACCCTGATATTAAACTGTCTATGTCTTCAGGTTTGTAATAGAAAGACCACTTTACCCTAGGTGCATTGATGTTATGTACAGGACAGGTATCAATGTTTGCACTACATTGGTCTACAGGGAGATGGTTCTTAGAATGGGGACAGTACCAAATGGAATTGTCCTGCTTTTCCCCTTGCTTATTTACACACAACGCACAAACTTCCTTCTCATAGGCGCTGCTATCGAATGCACCCTTCTTAGAGTCTACACGGGGATTGAGGTCTGAGAGTTTTCGGTTCTTCAAAGGGAATGGAAGGTCACTTTGCACAATGGCAATGTCGCGCAGAATTTCATTTTCCTTGTCGCTGCTGCTACTCTTGGCATCAATGCTCTGCAAGTACTTTTTAATGTTGTTAGCAGTTGCTTCAGATCGCATGTGAGCCAAATGGGGAGAAGAGTTCTGAATGGTCGGCTTGGCAAGACAACTGCCCTTAAATGGATCGTCATCTTCCACAAATATGCCTGGTATGGTTTGGAAAATCCAATAACGACGGAATGCACGGTCCCTTCCAAGTGGGACGACATTGTAAGAATATTGAAGCTTCCTTATTTGGGCTTCAATTTCCTTTTCTTTGCGGGAAAATTCAGCTTTTTGTCTTGCAAGTTCTTTCGTTTTCTTATCGCCCTGCTCAGCTTTCTCCTCAGGAGAGAGGTTATCAGTATTTTCAGGTTCTTCACAAACTTCTTCAGCAGGCCTAAAATAATAAACATGCTCCGCTTTAATGAAGTAGTCAACTTAGTTCTTTCAAAGACAAAAAGAGAACAGAATTTCAATCCTCTCCATTTAAGTAAAAATAACATTGACTGCATAGGGAGTTTTGAACATAAAGACCACGCAATAATATCTTAATACATAATGGAATATGAACATTTACCATAGTTACTAAATTCCCCCTTTTCCAGATTGGGAGGCCAGAGCATTACTCATAGAATGTTACAAATAAACTAATGGTCACTAATCTAATATTTTTAAACAAATAAATTTATTGAATGAAAAATATGTGATTAAAAAATTAAGTAACTTTAATGGACATATAGAAAAGGTTTTGCAACTCACACTTCAGTATTTCCTTCAGTTTTACCATCTTTTTCTTTCTTTTTGCTAAAAATAGAGATACGTCAGAAAATTTGGATATTAGTTTAAATCCTTACATTTAAAGATAAATATAGTCCTTACTTCAAAGTGTCCTCTTTTTCTTTTCGAGAGAAAGCCCATCTGAGTTGTTTCAACTGGTTTCGCAATGGTCGAGTTTTATCAGCATTTTCATCAACTAGATACCGAAGTTCATCAAATGAAAGTAGTTGATGGACAAGTAGAGTTAAAATTTTACAGCGCTCCTCTAAAACAAAATTTTTTCTTGAGAAATCGCACTTCTTTAAATCTGATAAACTTAAAACAAAGACAACATTAAATACCTGAATTCAATTCAAAAACACTCATTCTTTCAAGTTTCTTTAGTAAATCAGTTTCTTCCAATACAAAACAAAGAATGATATCTTCAACTTCCACTGTACGGCCCGCCCAAGAATTACGAGACTTAGCCCCAGATGACAGAATGTGAAGCCTCAGCACTTCAGTAACAGAAAATGAATCCAGAGGAATGTCACGTAGAGATGTACCTGCAATCAAATGTAAAAACTTTTTAATTTACATCTATATATGGACAGGAAAGGACAAAACATCTACTTCTTGGCAGTTAAAGTAGCAAGGAACACAATAGTTTAGGTTTAGTGTTGACCAAATAACAAGCAAATAGGATTGTAGACTCAATGACTAATCATAGGCTTTTTAAAATTTAATTAATACAAAATAACTGATTGTTGTAAAAAAGTTCGCAATTTATGATGAAAGTCTTACCATGATATTTTTGAGGCCAAGTGGAGAGTGTTAAAGCTAACTCAGTAACCCCATCCATGTCCAGATTTTCAATACCTACCAGAAATAATATTTAATCAGATTAAGGTTTAAAATTTGTGCAACAAAAAATAAAAAACAAAACATTTTAACAACATACCAGCGAATGGTTTAACTTTGCGGTCAACATTCTCATCAGAATCCATAAACCGAAAAATAGCGGACAATAAAAGCTGGAGTAAATCATTATAAACACCTTGAATGTCGCTATCTTTGAGAGCTTTTTCAATGAGTTCTGTAAAAGAAAAAAAAGAGATACCATCATATCATGCAACTTGCCAGATCTCCAAATAGTAAACCTTTACAGGAACAAACTTAACTTTATAAATAACAAAATATAATAAAAGCTGCAAGTTGTTTGTTACATTAACTTATGATCAGCAATTCTAAAAACTATTGATATAATGCATTTTTCATGATTTACAACAACTAATGTTAGAATTTCCTGGCTTCTTCCTTAACTTTCGAGTCCTTATGTATAATACACATTATTAAAAATACTTACAAGTTATTTGTTATTTAATATAAAAAGTAAATTTTAACCTGGGGTTCTTGCATTAGACTGACCACCTAACCGGGACATATGCCTTGCACCCCAGGGCCCCTTGGTCAAGAGAACAAATATGGGTATTGTAGGCCTTGGCCCACTAGGGAGCGCCAATGAGTTAAGTTTAGTTTATATACCAAAATACATGAATTTTTAGCAAAAAATAATATTAAAATTGCTATATATACAGGGTGTTTCAAAATTGCGTTGCACGGCTTTTATTCGGAACCAGCGCCTCCTAGGGTCATGGAAGTAAGGTCTACCCCTAGGTTAGTGACCCTGGAGAATCTAATGAGATGACTTACAGCGCTCCTAGCGGCGAAATTAAAAAGTTAAAAAAATTAATTTAAAAACTAAAAGAGATAGAGTAAAAAGTTCAGTACAAAAGTTGTTGCCAAGATCATAACGAACTCAAGTAAAAAAAATTCATCAAAATAGCTTAATTATTCGAGGAGATATTCACTGTTGAAAATGGCACTTTTTTGAGTGGCGAAAAAGGGCCCGGCCACAAATTTAGAAACGCTTTCTCGTCATTATCGTGCGGGAGTTTTAAGCTTTACAGTGACTGATTTGATGGATCAATCGAAAATTATTTTTAATAAAAAAAGTATTAACGATCAATGGCTAATCGAAGGTTAATTAGAATTAAATATTTCGAAATCTGTTGACTTTTTAATGTTTTGCATATTGATAGGGATTGTCGTTGAGGGATCTGATTTGTTTGCCGCAAGGTAGTATAATTTCGAATATGGTTATTCAGTCAGCGAGCGCTTAGATTGGCCTGAGGGGAAAACGTCACTTGAATTTGACAAGCGTGCTGATTATTTCAGATGAGAGAAAGGAAATTATAGTTCTTAAATCTGAAGTTGATTTCTTTCTCAATTATAAAGCAATTTCACGTCATTTATTTTTCAAACATGACGACTTTTAGTAAATCTCAGTATTTAGAAATGGTTCTCATCTATGGAGAAACTCTACGGAATTCGGTTCGAGCTGCACGTGTATTTGCTGATCGCTTTCCAAATGATCCTCATCCTACATCAGCGACTATCAGGAAAGTTGTGCAGCGCCTTAAAGATACAGGAAGCGTTCTTAGGAGACACTATTCGATGAGACAACGTTCTACTAATCGCATACCAGATGAAGACTTACTGGCATACGCTCTATCCCATCCTCACACCAGTATTAGAGAAATGAGCGATCTGACTGGCTTACCAGTAAGTCGAATTTGGAGGGTTTTGAACAAGAATGGAGCGCATCCTTACCATGTTACACCACAGCAAGGATTGCTACAAGGAGATGAGGAACGACGTTTCGATTGGTGCAATTGGGCACTTAATGAATTGGAAAGTGACCCAAACTTTTTTAAAAATATCATTTGGTCCGATGAGGCAAAATTTCATCGCAATGGAATCTTTAACAGGCATAACACTCATGTTTGGGCTCTTCAAAATCCTGCATGGGGAGTTAGTGTTAGACATCAAGTACAGTGGTCAGTAAATGTGTGGTGCGGTGTTTGGAGGGACCGTCTAGTTGGACCAATTTTCTTCGTTGGTTCGCTGGATGGAAACAAGTACCTTCAGAATTTGCAGGATATCTTGCCTGATTTCTTGGAAGACATTCCTCTCTCACTGTTACCATCACTTTGGTTCCAACATGACGGCGCTCCACCGCACAAGCCACATCTGGTTCAAAAGTTCCTCAAAGACACATTTGGCAATAAGATAATTGGGTATGGTGGGAGTATTGAATGGCCTCCAAGATCTCCTGATCTTAATCCACTCGACTTTTTCCTTTGGGGTCACTTGAAAAATCAAGTTTACGAAACGCCATCTACGAGTCTCCAGGACTTAAAAAACCGCATCATCGACAGTTGCGCAACTGTCACACCCCATATGGTCCAAAATGTGCTTTCTAACATGGTTGAAAGGACACAAAAGTGTATTGTTGCCCATGGTAATCTTTTTGAGCAAGCTCAATAAATTATAATTTTGCACTGTGAATTTCTTCCTTTTCTCCTACTTTGTGTCCTACCAATATGCAAAACATTAAAAAGTCAACTGTTTTCGAAATATTTATTTCTAATTAATCTTCGATTAGCGATTGATCGTTAATACCCGTTTTAGTAAACATTTATCTCGCAAAAGTAACGATTTCTGATCGTGGTAGTTCTTAAATGTCCAAGCTTGGACTTTCCTTTTTAAAAAAATTTGAAGCATTATTTTCGATTGATCCATCAAATCAGTCACTGTCAAGCTTAAAACTCCCGCACGATAATGACGGAGAAAGCGTTTCTAAATTTGTGGCCGGGCCCTTTTTCGCCACTCAAAAAAGTGCCATTTTCAACAGTGAATATCTCCTCGAATAATTAAGCTATTTTGATGAATTTTTTTTACTTGAGTTCGTTATGATCTTGGCAACAACTTTTGTACTGAACTTTTTACTCTATCTCTTTTAGTTTTTAAATTAATTTTTTTAACTTTTTAATTTCGCCGCTAGGAGCGCTGTAAGTCATCTCATTAGATTCTCCAGGGTCACTAACCTAGGGGTAGACCTTACTTCCATGACCCTAGGAGGCGCTGGTTCCGAATAAAAGCCGTGCAACGCAATTTTGAAACACCCTGTATATATATATATAATTAAGGCAAAATAATTTTTATAATTAAAACAATCACATAAATGAGCCAGAAACAAAACTTGCAGCAGATTATTTTGCCTTAATTATATTCATGCTCTTGTTGCATGCAGCATTGGCGCTGCTTCAAGTTTGCAGTAATATCTAGATTAAATTCAAAAATGAGTTATATATATATATATATATAAACTTTCCTTGCTATGTATGTAATAGAAAATGCAGGATGTTCACAACTGAAGTTATAATCTTACTACTAAAATGTTACCATAAAACCCTATCAATTTTGATTGATCTATATAAAAATATATAGAGATAGGAAACAAAGATACACATACCAAAAGTAAACCCTTGAGGGAAAGAATCTTTTACTTGTATTTGTTTTTCAAATGTATTTAAGAATTCAAGAACCATAAGAGCATCTCCAAAGCAAGCTTGGGAAACTCCACAGTCCACAGGAATTGTAGGGGGCAGATCCTAAATGAATTGGAATTGTTTATTAGTATGCTAACCATAAGAACGACCAATACCAGAGAAAATATTTCACAAATAAACTTTCAGTGTTACAAAAATTGGTGAAAGAATTTAAGATTAAAATCTTACTTTCAAATCATCACACTCAAGGTCATCCCTAGGCTTCTTCCAATTATTTAACATTTCAACCATTTTTTTCTTTTCTTCCTTCTTCTTCAGTCTCTCCTAAATTAATTACAAAAATGTACACTAGTTTAAAATTCATTTTCTCATAGTGTAAAACAACTTAAAAAAAAAAAAAGGTTTTCAATTCTGCACTAATCAAGATATCCTTCAATTAACGGGAAATACATACAGACAAGGGTTTTTTGATTTGTTACTACCTAAGGAAAATGAGCCTTACAATATTTTACAGAAAAAGGTATACAATACAAATTATAAATATATTCTCTGAAACCAGTTTCTAAAGGAACACTAAAGTGGAAACAATAAGAAAGGAAGGGAGTATCTCCAGTCAATTTCCATGTCCCTAGTTGTTCAATAAAGTAAACTAATACTGAAATAAATGAACAGAACAAGCAGTAGGATTCAGAATGATGAAACTTTTTTAACCTCTTTAGATGGTATGTGAATTAATTTAATAAAAGATCATAAAATCTAAAAGATCAATTATAAAAAAAAAACTTACATTGATTTTGTCTTGCATCTGCTTTGCCTTTTCTTCTTCTAGTTTTTGTTTCTTTAACAACTCTTTCTTCTCTCTCTCTTTTACCATGGCAAGCCTTTGCTTCTCACTAATCGTCTGCTTTTCCATGTTCTTTTTTCTATCTTCAGCAGATTCTTTTTTGAAGTTCAATTTTCCCTGGATTGTTTTCTTCCCTGTCAAAAAAAAGTGTGTGTCAATAATTTAAAGCATTGAAACTGATTTGAAGCAACCTGAAACATTTATGCCATAAAAACTAACCTGAGGATTCTCCCAAGGATTTTTTCATGAGAGCTGCCTTTGCATCAGCTTGTTTTTTCTCATTTTCTATAGCATAAGCAGGAAGTGGGCCACAGAATACCTCACTAAATTGAAATTCATCCAGTTGTTCTTTGGCTATAATGCTTTCCTGAAATACAAGATAGTTGTAAGTTTCACAATGAAACAGCCATAAAAACTTGGCCATAAGTTAAAGAAAATAAAAGAAATTAATTTCCAACAAATTCAGAACACACAGCCACATTGAATTCAATTGTTTTCAACATTGGGGAAATTTAAAATTGATAATACCAAAAATATCCCAAGAGAGAACTTTGGAATTAAGGGGGGTTTAGTGGTTCAAAATGGGGGGTTTAGTGGTTCAAAATTTGAATTTTGCGTGCTAAAACAGTATTTTAAACCTATTTTAAGGGGTGGATATGACTACTGTTATCTTATCAGAGCTGAACATGAACAATCTACATAAACCTTGACAATTTTAAAATAAGATTTTACTCACTTTGATAACCCATTTTCCATTTTTTGGTTGTGTATGATGCTTGAGGAAAAGTTTGTTTCTAGGCTTAGTCAATGTTCCTTTTGGACGACTAAAGGAAAGAGTACATTATAAACACAACATCAAAACAATATCCAAATGACTTGCAGTTTGAAGATTACAAATTACCTTAAACTTTCTGCTTTGACAACAGTTGTTTTTCCTGTGCTGTAATTAACCACCTCATATTTGATTTTAGAAGGTTGAATGTCTTTTGCTTTTTTCGATTTTCTATGAACAGAAAATAAAAAATTAAATCAACATACTTAAGTTATGCTAATTATACTTAAAGATATTTTTATAGCATCCTAAAAGTATACGAGATCATTAAATTTGTATAAAAATTATAGGTACAACTTCGTTAGAGTTCACGCTAAATATTGCCCGGTTCTTTTAGACAACAAAAAGTAGAAATATTCATAAATAATTTCAAACTCCTGAAATAAAATATTTAATTAGATCATTAACTATTCAGTTTAATAATAAAAGTCAGGAAAATTTGTTGATATTTCGATATAATGTGTCCAAAAGAAGTGGGCAATTTTCAGCGGGAACTCTAACGGAATCGAACCCAATTATTAAATGTCATTAAACAATGGGTGCCACTCTTCAATAATTGCAAGACTGAACTTCGAACTATATTTTTAATAATCTTCCCCAAGTCTAGCATTTTTTTTTAAAATTGCAGAAAACAATAAAATAGGTACGAACAATAGGTTACATATGAGAAATTCAATAGGTCCTTAAATTTTAAGTTAAAGCTGTATCTCTGAGTAAAACAGGCTTTTTTTGTGGGCAAGATGTACAATGTAAGTAAAAACTTAGTACAAATCTGTCATTTTTGGTTTTTGTTATAAACCTGGGATGGAATACCAGGGATCGATCCAGGTTATATTTTTTGGTTCCCACTATTGTGAAAAAAAAATATTTTTGTGAAAAACTGAAGTCAAATTACATTTTAATTTTACAAATTATCGTAAAAAAACATATTTTGGATTGGGGGGGGGGGGAAACAAACAAGGTTTTGTGAATGATTTCTTGCAAATAATCATTAAAGCTAATTTGTATTTTGTGAAAGGGTCGTTTTTATGAATTTTAATTTTGTGAAGGGACAGCAAAAGGGCCCCAATTTTCGGCTGGATCGACAACTGAATTCCGTTCACAGAACTTTTAGAAAGACAGAATTCTGTCACCAGGACGGAAGAGGGGCGGCACCCATATTAAACTAATCTGATTTGATTTTGGTAAAAACAAGTTTTTATTAACTAAGGATACCTAATGAAAATTTTAAAAAGTACATTAAAATAATTAAAAGGAATGAACATATAAGAAAGCACTTTCCTAAGATAAAAGCAGAGAGGTTCGAGGGAAAAAGTTTATGAACCTTTAATAGGACAATGACATTTCAGCTCAATTCATTCCATGCTAAAAGGATCTTACCCATTATCTGCTTTTGTAGGCGATTTAGAGCCACGCTCAGGAAGAATGACCTGCGTAACTTCACAGCTTTTCCTAGAATTAAAACAAGTTGTAATGCTACAGAATAAAAAATAATTTTGCAATGATGTTATAGTAATGCCCAAATCAGAGGTTAAAGTAACCAAGAGATCCAGAAAATAACTTTTAATATTGGTAAAATTAAAATATGATTATACAATAGATAATAACAGAATGTCAAATGTAGCTGCATCTACTAAACGAAAAAAAACCCTGACAAATTAACCTTATAAACATAGTATTTGAAATTTGTGTTCACCAATTTTTTGCATATGAAACTTTGAAAGTCTCGACTAAGAATAAAAATAAAGATTTCATAAAGTAACTTAAAATAGTAACCTTTAAAAAAATCTAGCAAAAATAGGTAGTCATAGAACATCTATTATTCCTGACAAAAATATAACAAGTAAAAAGTTTTTTGGAAAGGCGTTTTCCTTTTCTTTTAGTATCTTTTATTTTTAAAAACTAAACTGTGGTAATTGGGACAGAGAGTAAAAAAACACCCAAAAAACTGTAGACACCTTGAAATGCCAGAATCCTATTTTACAACCAGGCACCTGCCATGGGAACTTGCAGGTATAGATGAATAAGAGATTCTGGACATAAAAAATGACAAAGGGAAGATGTAATTAACATCTCAAATCAAAAATATTAATTGATCAATCAATTAACAAGTTGTATATGAATGCTTATTTCAAGAATTTGAAATTCCAAAAACATTGTTACTAAAACTGTTTTCATTCGACTCACAGATACTTAATAAGGAACAAGTAAATAAATAATAATAAAAAAAAACACCACCCACTCAACCCACTTCAAAGTTCAAGTATAACAAACACTCTATAATTAGCAGGACTAAAGCTTAAATTTATGCACATCCCAATAAACACAGCACATTAACACACTGTAAACACAGAAAAGGCATGAATTAACTTGAAATTTCTACTTTACTGTATTTTACACCATCTATACATATATCACATAATTTTTAAATAAAATAAACCAAAATAATTCATTTTAGTAATACTGTGTGAACTCTATTAACACAAAAATCAAAAACTCTTGCAATTATAAAACTAAAAACTACCATGGCAGATTTAATAATACAAAAAAAACTTCAGATATGTCAAAAACAAAGAAACGAGTTGGCATTTAAATATTTAATTAAAAAAAACGGCAAAGGTATAATTTTAATCTTGAAGTAAAATCCGTACTAACCATAAATCCGTTAATTTACGGCACGACATCGCCGCACCTTTTAAATCCTTCGCTTTCTTTTTATCAGAATCAATTTTCATGATGAAAATTAACTTAATTCGAACGATAAACTACTACAAAATCATAAACAAAAAACCACCTGTTTGCATAACATTACAAACAACGGCCCCGATATATTTGGGCGCCTTTCCGTTCAAGGATTACGCGCCAAACCTGTGATTGGTCGAGAGAGTTACGTTGTTGCACCGACACTTCCGGGAGAAAACACTACGGTTTTCCCCTACAGTAGGGATTATTTCGACGCGGAGAAACGAAGGAGGGAAAATGTGAAGAGTTCGTTTACGAGAAGACTGGCATATCGCAAGAAACACAAATTAGGTCACGGACCTTATTAGTTTGCCCTCTCTTAATCGATGTTCTGAATTCTTCAAAGAATGGATTAAAAGGGTACTTTACAAAAACGGAGATGCAGCAACAAAAAGCATTTCTTAAAGTCAATTTCTAAAAGAAATAATTTGCCTAGCAGGCTATAAAAATTGACTTCACAAAATTATTAAGATTAATATAAAAATTATATTAATATATAAGCAAATTCATAAGATCATTATGGAGTAACAGGGCATATATTAGTTACATTTTAGCCAACATATATTTCAAAATTATTTTCCAAGACAAATTATAATTAAAATAAGAGTAACCTATAATTATCAGAAATCCTGTAAGTTTAAAAAAAAAGAAAAATCTTCATAATTTGTCATGCTTTAGTTGCATGGTAATTGTGATCTGTTGAATAAATCTTAACACTAAAATAGTGTTTTAGCCCATGCCCCCCACTGCTAATAATCCACGGCCCTCTACAGAGGGTAATTCCATTCTCCTCTAGACAAGTCTAGGAGCGAAAGTATCAGGGTGAACAGGGGACAGATTGAAAAAACTTGTTTTTCTTTTTTTATATGATGCTCATATGAACTGAACGGCACTATTTAGACACCCATGGAAGCTTGTGGGAGAAACCAAACACATTGCAATAAACAACTGATAGTATAGGCAAGTATTCCAGTGAATAATACCACTGATACTAAATTACTCCTGCCTGATGGATAGCAGGGCCGTAACCAGACTTTTGTTTCGGGGGGGTTTTGACTCAAATATTTTCTGAGGTACCTCCTTACGGGTACTTTTATATGTTAAGTTTTAGATGACGACACTGGATTGAAATTTTGATGCACTAAATTTCAAAATTGTATAAACAATATGAATTCGAAGTAAAAGGGGGGTCTGGGGGTCCTCCCCCAGAAAATTTTTGGAAATTTGCCCCTCAAAAGAGTGTTTTAGCTCATTTCTGAGACCTTTTAGATTACACCCATAGAGCACCACTCATTGTAAGCGGCCGAATTTTCAAGGTAAAAAGAAGATATATTGTAATAAAGGGCGAAATGTTAAGGGGGTTTTTAGGTTTCTACATCAGAAATTTTTTTGAATTTTCCCCCTAAAAGTGGCATTTTAACTCATTTTGAGACACTTTAGGTTACATTAAAGAGGACCACTCCTTGTAAATCATACAAGTTTGAAGGAAAAACCGTATACTTCATAGATTTCAAAATTTCGAGGGGGTTTGGGGGTCCTCCCCCAGAAAAATTTTGGAAATTTTACCCTTAAAAGTAGGGTTTTGACTCATTTCGAGACCCTTTGGGTTATACCCGAAGAGGATATCGCTCCTTGTGAGACATAATTTTCAAGAAAAATAGCAGTATAAAAATTGATGTCAAAATTTCGGGGGGGGGGGGGGGGGGGTTGAACCCCTAAACCCCCCCCCTTGGATACGGCCCTGATGGATAGAACAGAGAAAAGAAAAATTAAAGATATAAAAACAGGCCTTTCAAGTTAAATACTATTCTCTCCTAAAATCAAAATATATCTGATTACATAACTAAATTAACAGAAAAATGAAACATAACTTACTTTATTTGATTTATATTTGCTTCTACTTCTTCACCAACAAAAAACCTATCCTTCACATACAGAAACACATCATCACACATATCATTCAAGCGCTTTCTATCAGTCAATGTAGCAAGATACAGAACTGGCTTTCTAAGTCCCAGAGGGAAGGTCTTGAGACTGTGCCGAGCTGCTTCTTCTGATGCAACAGCTTCTTGGAAAGTCAAATTCGATTTGCCACTTATTGAACATGACCACACTAAGCTGTTTATCATAATGACACGTTCAAAGAAGTCACTGCAATAAAAATAAAGAGTATTACTATCAAATCTTCCAATCACGAAAAATTCAATCTTTTCATGTTATTGTTACAAATTACAACAGAATATTTTTACACCTGAATATCAAGATTTGCTAGAAAATTGACATGCCTGGGGTAGTACACTGGACAGTACACTAAGGGGCTACTTCATAATGCCATTTCTTACTATTTTCATAGCCCAATGGTATAGTAAACTGAAAACTGATCAATATAAATTTACATTGAGATAATCCTAGCCTTGAATAATATTTGCTGCAATTTACTACAGTTTTCAGTGATGACCACAATTAGCTAGTTTGGACCCAATCTTCAGCTTGACAGCTATCACGATACACTTTGATTAGTTTCACTATTAATTGCTCATGCATCCAATCTCTTGCTATTGTTTTACAATGTCACTCATTTATAATTTTCCCTCCAAGGGAACGTACTCATATACTGTGACCCATTTTTTACTATTTTTGCCACCCCTTGGTGACCACCCGTAGGATATGCCAAGACGCCCTCCCTCTTTAATTTAACGTAGTAATTCATAAATACCGTTTTCAATCATTTTTTGCAAACAGAAAGTTTAAAAAATTAATTTGTCTAGTTATTAACCCATTTTATCCCACTGTCCTATTTAGAGGACAGCTGAAAAATCGCATGTAAAAACCAGATATTTTTAATTGGGACAATTTAGTCAGCTGGGATGGAGAGTAATATGTATAAGCTTTTGGTAACATGAATTATATGTCACTCACACAGTGCCTCCTTCTGGAAATTTAGTCATTTACAGGTGATAGTTAGTGAGATTTACATATTTTTTGGGGACTTCAGAATTAGCTCAATTTAAAAACTTGGAGGGACATTCCTTATGTGAATGTATACTCTATTTATCATACTGTTGGTTAATTAAAACTTTATTTCAATTAGGTAAGTTTTAGCTCATTAGTTTCTACAACCACATGATGAGCAAATAGCAATAAGGTTGGTTGGTTGTTTTGGGTTTTATGGCGCAAGGTCCCTATATCGGACATTCCGCGCCAAACACAAGATTAATAGTTAAAAAGATATTTACATTAAAAGTCATGTATGTTTCCAACCAATATTAAAATATGAAGTTTATTAAAAGGCTTATAAGATGCAGACGAATAGCAATAAGGCTTTTCTTTTTTTACCGCTATGATATGAAGCTTTTGCCTTTCTCAAAATTTTATCATTCCTTTTTTTACTCCTTTGGGAAAAATGCAAGATCAGGATTTATAATTTCCCTAATAAAACAAAAAGGGTCCAAAATAATTCCTTTCTCTGAAAATATAAAAAAATACATCTTCGCTAAGAGAAAATATGGAATATAGGGGATTTTTGGTATCCTAATAGAACAATTAAGAGCCTGATGTTATGTCTGTAACAGTCATAATTTTTTTTAATAATATTGTATTAAACATTCATTTAATAGAGTTAAAAGCATGTTTATACGATTTGTAAAGAGAAAATATGGTCAAAATTTCATTGAGATTACTAGTGAGTTTGTAGAATCAACTATTATCCGATTTTATGTTGTGGGCGTAACATAGGGACATAACATTATGAATTTTAAATTATTATATTAATAAATCTTAAAATTTTATCACCTTATATAACAATGGAATAGTCAGAGATAGAAACTAGCCCCAATTAAATTTCTACAGGGTTATTTTTAAAATCAGCAAGCCTAGTCAACTTTAATAATTTTAAGTGGAATATTTTCAACCTTGTAATGTTCTACTATTTTGGGCTAAAACTCTTATTAATAACTTAGTTTTATTTATTTAAATAAGAATGTTTAAGAAAAATTCAACTCAAAGTTCAATTTAAGTTTCAAAATAATGTATTGCTTCATTGGTTTTATTAAAAATTGGTATACTTTGGTTTCATGGAACTATCATTCACTATTCATGGAATGGCGCGTTCTCTTTTATAAGTCAACTCTGCTTAATGTGATCACAATCACATTAAGCGGAGTCTACTGTACTACTTTAGCCTCTTATAACTTAAATGATTATAAAAAGGAACCCTTCAGTCTTATATTATAGCCTCAAGCATACATTTGATGTTCTGAGAAGGTTAATACTAATGTTTTTATGGTTAATTTAAAAAATAAACTGAAAAAAAGGCCATACTTTTAACAATTTTATAAGATTGATAACAGAGATTATAATATATTTTATGGGAAAAATCTAAAATATGTAGGTTGTACTGAAATATGAGCATTGTTTTGCAGTCTCAACATGAGTAATTAAAACACAGAATATGCACTGACCATCAGGTCTGACCAATACTTCATACTTCAATGTTAATGCATTAACATTGAAGCATAATGCATTATATATTACTTCGATGAGAAAAAAATCACCCCAATAAAAACGAATTATTATACATTAGTTACATACTATGCTTATCATAATACTTATATAAGGACAATATTTAAAAATATCTTCTATGACAGGATGTTTATTTTAAGTTGTATAGAAGGTTCTTACGTATATCCTGTTGACCTCGGCACTGAATTTGAAAACGTGATCACAGTCCACTGACTGGTCCATAGCTGTGCCATTGAATTTGACGGTCGATTGGATAATTCAAAAGTACCGAAAATTTTAAGGGGATTTAACCGATTTATTCAAATATTTGGATAAAAAATTAAGAGCACTTATAATAGTAGGCCTAAACTACACAACATATGGCCGCTAGCCTTCCATTGGGTGCCCTAACATATCTTGATCTAATATTTTGACCAGCCAAATCAGACCAGATATATCTACTGCTCCGGGGAAGATTGAATTGTCATAATAATATGACCTGCAGTTAAAGTTGTGCAGGCCAGATATATATTAGTAATACAAATTGTTAACGAATGAATGTATTTAGGGTACTTAAGGATTTGCTGGGCGCAAATGTAGAGTTTTATGCTAAATCGCTAAAAATAATCAAAATAAAATACCATTAAAATAACTAAACTAGTAATGTTTATTTAAGTTTTGTTATATTTTTTGTGTATAAAATAAAACTTTGTCAATATAGTCCAATTTGAGAGATTTGCGCCCATTTAGATATTAACCTATCACAATTCCAATTCGGCAAATATGAATGTAATATATATTATTTGTAAAAAGCACCATAAATATAACAATAGTCACTAGCCATATAACAATACACAGAATTGTTAAAAAAATACATCAATTTTTATACAAAATGTCTACAACCCATGAATACAGACCAAAACAAACAGCTGACTTTAGAGGAATACATTATATTTCATTCAAAAAGTATTTAAATTAGTTTTAAAAAATATAAGAAGCGTATTTATTATCCAAAAGATTTTTTTAAAATTTGTGGTAAGCGTTTTTCGAAATAAAGTAAATTATAAAATAGCAGAATTGCCACTGAAAACAAGTATTATGATTGTAACATACCAACACATTTTGATAAATCTCAAATTAAGGAACTTTTTGACAATAGAATTGCTAAGCCTATTGCGAGGAGAAAGACCCAATTATCGGAACACCTATTTTCCCGATACTCAGGACATGCACAACATATGTGGTCATGATTATTCAATTTCATCAATTTTTCCATGTTTGTTTACATTTTTAACAAACAAATTCCAAGAGGAAAGTTATAACCCCATTGCGTGTTCCAAAAATAATGACGTAGGTCAGAAAGAAGATTGTACTTACTCGTAATTTCTGAAGACTTCATGAGTAGCCTTCAAGTAAAACAAATCTTCATTCGGCTTTAAATCATGAGGTGGTTTTATTCTTTTGAAAGGTTTACGATCCTTGAGAGGCATTGTGTAGGGTTAAATACAGTAAATTAGCACGAAATATAGGATGTCCAGCAAACGAGAAAGTCAAATGGTACACACTAAGATTCCATTAACAATTTTCGGTGCTCACATAAAATCAAAAAAACTAACCAGCCGAATCGAGAAATAAAGTGATCAAAATAAAATAATAAACAAAACAAGGAAGAAAGCTAAGGCAACATTGAACACTTAAGATCTACAATATACTATTTCAATGGTCAGATTATTAATTTTAATTTTAACAATAAAATAATTTCAATTCCCACTTCAATAACATTAATAGCTTTCGCGGCAAGAGGACTACACCGCTTTCAATGCCAGTTTCAGCAAGTTCAATACCTTCTTTCTCCCTTTGGAGTTGAGTTGTATGATTGAAACAAAAGATAGAATAATTTAGAAACTTGTTAGAACGAAAATTATTTCAAAAGAATCAGCAATACAATTAATGGGAAATACTTTTAGGAACATTCAAATAAGGTTACTCTGCATTTTATACGTGAAATAAAAGAAAAGCATCATTCCCAAAGTCCTAAGAAAACTGAAGAAAACAAAACGGTGGCGCGACAAAAGCGACATAAGCAGCTAAAGCGACTGTTTTCGAAACTTCCTATTGGTTCTTTTGAATTGCTGTTCGGCTGTTTGCCGCGATAATGGGCTCTTTCTAAACATTTTCCCTTTAATTTGGAGATAAAATGCTTTTTTAGCGATCATCCGCGAAACTTTTCTCGACCTTCATGTGGTCTTTCAACCGATTCGGGTGTGTTATGAACTTTAAAACTTCCCCTGTTGCCCGCGAGAACGCGAGAACATCATCCCAAAACCAAGAGCTTTACACAGAGAAAACAAACAGTTCAGCTTCCCCAACAATGACATAAGATGAACAAAACCACAAAATCTTGTCATTTTAGGGGTGTCCCAAGATAAGTGGCCACTTGCCACATCAGTCAATTAAATACAAAGTTGTAGAACAGCACCGAAGAACGAAAAGATACACACACATTGCACAGATATTTTTAATAGAACCCTTAAAACGCACGCCCGATTAGGTATAATTTTCCAAGTTTTTACTCCTAAAACGCTTCTTACATCCCGAAAATTAGAAAAATTCCATTTTTTATGATCTAAGAATACTTTTAGTCATTTACCTAAGTCGGAAAAATTAAAATTTCTAATTTTTATGTTTTAAGGAGCGTTTTTTCGGAAGTAAAAACTGGGGAAATTTCTACATAATTGAACTAGAGTTTTAGGGGTTCTATCCCAGGTATTCCTCTGATCAAGGTGTCTCTTTATTTTCGTATATTTCGTAGTATTAACTAAATCGATAGTGCTCTACAACTTTGTAACTGAATAATTTAGCAAATCTCTAAAAGTTTTTAAAATAAAAATCATAACTTCTAAAATTGCCGCTATGTGGCATGGTCGTTTTACTGGACACTACTTTTATGCATATTTTTCTGTAGGGGTTCAAAAATTAAGGGCGTGGACACTTATCTTGGGACACGGACACCCTGTATATGAGAGCATCCAAATTCCAAAAGATGGATTGTGGTCAGACCCCAATGCCTCGCCTCAATGCCCAGACCCAATGAAGATATTACTCCCTCTGCTGCATTTGATATTTCTCACTAATATAAACAGGCAATCCAAACAATAAAACAATTAGAGATTTTGAGATCCCATGAAAGTTGAATAAATATTTTTTAAACATAAAATGTTTTCACTAAAGACATCAAAATTTTGAAAGGCACATATAGGATGTTTTAAAAAGTCCGCTATATCTCTGCACAGAAAGATTCCTTGTGTGGAGTACAAAATTAATTTTTAACAAAATAGAGACCGACTTCAAAAATGCGCATAAAAGTGAGAAATAATTTTTATCCAAAAAAACAACAATACTACTTTTTAACATAATTTTTGAAGTCGAAACACTTTCACAATAAATTAACATTCCTCGCTAACATTAAAAAAAGAACACGTTATTAGCATATAACATAAGATAAAAGAAGATTTACAATTAAAGGCACAATATATTATTTTCTGTTTGACGAATGACGAAATGAATGACGAATGACATGACGAAAAGAGTGTAGTTAAGACCTCTCTACTAGACATACCGGAAAATATATGTAACCAAAAAACCAAACCAACCTCTCTACTAGTAATATGTATTGTATTTAGAATTACTATCAAACATGTGGTTTCGTCACTTATTGTGAAAGTGTTTCGACTTCAAAAATTATGTTAAAAAGTAGTATTGTTGTTTTTTTGGATAAAAATTATTTCTCACTTTTAGGCGCATTTTTGAAGTCGGTCTCTATTTTGTTAAAAATTAATTTATTTCATTCTTTTAATATCAAGTCGCCTGCGCGGCTCCAGAAATTTCATGCCAAAAGAAAAAAAATTTATCCGCCCGAACCACGACGTCTTCGGCGTCGTTTAAATGAAGTTTTCTTTTTAAGAAACAGATTCTTTACTTCAGAGTTTTGTAAGGTTCAGTCGGTATTTATTCCCCGTTTCAATAATCTGACTCTTGCTTGCCACAAGTTTTTTATTTATTTATCATAACTCCTCTGGTATCCGCTAGAGGGCGTTTAAATTTAAATGGGACCAACT
This sequence comes from Tetragnatha montana, assembly GCA_963680715.1. NCBI lineage: Eukaryota > Metazoa > Arthropoda > Arachnida > Araneae > Tetragnathidae > Tetragnatha > Tetragnatha montana. Next base: position 19,177,075 of record OY796685.1, read on the forward strand.
TGAAAACAATTCTAATCTAAAGCAACAAACCGCGTCCAAATCGGTCCAGTAGAACATACCAAAAGGGCCTGGCAAAGATTCAACATTTATATTCGACGAATTGATAACCTCCTCCTTTTTGAAGTCGGTAATAAAAATGCGCAAATAACTATACATCTTCGAGGACTTTCGGCTGTATTCACCACTAACTTGACCTAAGGTTAACTTGGAAGAAAGCGTTCTCCACAACTCTGATAGGTTTAAAACATGCTTCCTATTTTCAACTACCAATTAGAAATATTGATTCTAGATTAACCATAGGTTAGGTTACGGCCGTATTCACCACTAACCTAACCTAAAGTTAACCTGGAATCGAAACTTCTAATTGGTAGTTGAAAAAGGGAAACAAGTTTTAAGCCAATCAGAGTGCTTGATTCCAGGTTAACCTTAGGTCAAGTTAGTGGTGAATACAGCCATTAGTGGTGAATACTGCAGTTTATTTTTCGAAAAATGTGACGTCATTATCGATAAAAAAAATAAAAAAATCATTCCATGGTTCACGCATGCATGCGTAATGGATATTTTTAATAAGTGTGCAAACATATCCAAATAACCATGTTCACGTTTTTCATAAACCTTTTTTTTTTGCTTAACTGGATTATTCCAAGCAATTTTCTCGAAATCGTCGCATAGGTTCTTTGGAAATTGTTGATGTACTCCACGCAAAGAATCTGGCTGAGCAGAGTTTGGGCACTGTTAAAACGTCTTGTAAAGCGTTGCGTAGCAGAGTGCATACAACAATCCAGAGATGTATTTGGGCTCATGGAAAGCCTTTATGGTAGTTTCTCGAGGAAAGATGTCTAATCCGTGGGTCAAAAAAAAAAAAAAAAAACAACCCAACAACACAGAGGGCAAAATTAGAAATAAACAAAATTTGCTTGGATTATTAACGTTCGGGCTGACAAATTAGTTTTAACATTTTCACCTCCAATATAAGAAAAATTTGTGAACACTTGTTAAGAGCTTGATTCAAAGTGCAATAAACCATATAGGCATGTTATTCCCAGAATTTTTTTGGAGGAGTAAAAATACTCCTTGACTTTTTTAGGAGGAGTGAAATTCAATTATGCGTAGTGAAATACGGAAACAGCATAAACTACTTATACAGAGACCAAATTTCTATTAAAACGCTTACTTTTTAATAGACAAAATGAAATTGAAAAAAAAAATGAAGATGCTATTTTGGGTTTCAATCAATCAAACTCCCTAAGCATCAGAACAACAAATGAAAAAAAAAAATACTATGGCTGTATGAAAACACAATTAAAAAGTATGATAATTAGGATGTCGTGGCTGAAGGTTTATGTTAAACTTTTATGTAAAATTCTCCTGTCTAGTTTTTTAAAGAGTAATTCCGATTTTCAAGGAGTGAAATACTCTCTCAGAGGAGTTAAAAATATATTTGCCTATAGGGGCTAGTTTTATTTATCTTGTTAACATTCACTTGCAGAGCAAAACTTGAGCCCCAGAAGTAACTTTATTATATACATTGAAGGTCATTATTTCCTTCTTCAAATTGACGATTCCATTCAAATGGGAGAAATGTCATAGAAATACACTTCCCAAGGTTTAAAATATTTAGTTGGGTAATAAAGTCAGAATTCTCCTGTATTGTTCCTATAATTGATGCAAAATATAGAAAACTGAATAAACTCTTAGAGATTGTCCATTAATGATGTCACGCTTGGAGGGGAGGGAGTTTACCTTTTGGGAATGGGTGCTTAATTGTATTAATAAAATGAGAGTTCACTTTGAAATTATAAGGTGGGATACTCTTTAGGCTAAAATAAAAATGTGGGGTTTTAGTTTATTGCCTATCTTGTGCTAAAATTATTGTTTGTAGGAGAACGTGGCATGTGACATAAGGGGGAGGGTGCATGGTGATGGTGAAGGGTGACATAAGGGTGGGGGTCAAGGTTGACGTCATTTATGAACAGATCCTAAAATAAAAAAGCACGTAATTAAAAATTCTTTATTCCAACAATTTAAGTGATATTTTATACATGAAAACATTTCCAAATTAAAAATACAACACACATAACGCTTTCACATGAGGTGGTCAGCGCAAAACAATTGAAGAGCATCACCTAACTTCATTCAAAGCTATGGCAGTAACAGTTTGATTTTGTACAAGTGCTTTAACTGAAAGTTTTGTGTGAGCATTCAGTTACACTAAACATAAGACGTCAAAAAAAAAGCACTCCAACTCCGTTTGAAATCAGAAAATAGTTTCTCGCATCGATTTCCTTTACAGAAGGTGGTTCGGGTGTAGCACCTTATTTATTAAAATTTAGGATTTTTCTTCAGTAGTTTGATCTGAGTAAGGTATTTGGCGATGTGCTTCTTCAAGTTTTTTCACAGCATTGCGAGGGATGAGAAATTTTTCGGAATGCATATCGCCTTGTCAAGGAATCCGAGGCAGTTAAAAACATCTTGCGTGGCACGTTTATTCAGTAGATTGTCAGCGCGCTACAAGAGTTTGGTTTTTGTGTTCCTTTTGCGTCATGTTTTGTAGCATTTCGTCGTTTAAGGAGCAGCATGGCATAAATCAATTTTTGGTCATTTTGAGCTATGCATCAATTACTCGTCGTACAGGGAGTTCAAAAAATAACGGCCCTACTTTAAAATTATCCACAGATGAGACTGTTGGGGATAAATTGTGAGAAATTTTAGGGAAGAAATTTTGAGGGTATGGGATTTCTCTCTATATTAAAAAAAAGTAACAGTCGCCGCCGCCGCTGCCGCTGTTTCAGAAAATCTTCACTTTGACAATTTTTAACTGTCACTATGCAAACACTATGGAACGGAAATTATTGAAATTTTGACCATTTGTAGACAAATGTATGAGGGTCCTTTTCGTTCCAATAGCTAATTAATGAGATAATTAGTTCTGGAATTATTTAATGTCAAAGTCAAAAATTATTTTTTTCTGCTGCGAGTTCGCCCCCAGCAGAATCTATTGGCAGCAGAAATATGATTTTTTGCAGCCGCATTCTCTTAGATGTGAAGTTTTGCACCTCGTCGCCCTTTTTTCGAATTAATTTTAGAGTAATTAAGTTTTAAAGTTTCGAAATTTTTGATGGGTTTTCGGTTTTTTCGTTATAAAAGAAAACCTAATAACAGTAGAACTATGATATTTTAAACACACATACAATTATTTTTTATAAAAATATTGGCGTTTTGTTTTTCAAAAAATTCTAATTAGTTTTGGAGTTATTAAGATTCAAAGTTTTAATTTTTTCTTCTCTTTCTGTGGCCGTTCACTAGAGAAACAGGAGTTTTATGATGAGTTTGATTTCTTTTATTTTCAACAATGTTTTTTCTACAAAATGGTTTATGATTATTAGTAGACTTGCTGTATATTTTTTTAACATTTCGATTAAATTATTGATAAGCTAAAAAAGGAATATATTTCAGCAACATTTTTGTTGTTAATTTAGGGGAATGATACGAATTAAATTATTTATAAGCAAGAGAGAGGTATTTTCGGTATTACAAGAGGCTTAATTAAGTCGAGAAGAGGGTTAGGCTGGATTGTTGAGATGAACAAGCGAGCTCTGCTCGCTAAGATCGCGAAGCGATCTGAAAAGAACTGCGAAGCAGTTACGGGGGTTGGTGAGCGATAGCGAGCAGGGGGCAGGCCCCCTAGTTTTTTTAAAAAAAAGTTCATTTCCCCCCTCATAGATGGGGTACTTTCTCAAGGATAGTTATAATTTTTTCTTAAGTGTCTGATAAGTCTGTAGAAGAGCCATCTATGCGAACGAAAATGAACTAATTTTTTTTTGTTTCAAAAAAATTCCCATCCATTCAAAATGCCCTCTTTAAAATTTCAGATTTGCTTTGTATAATAGTTTTGTCTATAAAGAATTATAAAGTACGGTCGTTATTTTATGACCACCCAGTATATTCAAAATTTAAAACCACATAGAACCGCTCATATGCCCAGTTTTGTTACTGCTCCATCTATAGAATTGCACGTTTAAGGAGGGTTGTATTTATCGTCTCCTGTAAAATTGAGTTACGTCATGCTGCGCCTTAAGCGACGATTTAGTGGTATGAGGATATAATGATTTTTGAAATAAAAATATGTAGAACAAACTTTATTCAGTAAATTGTTCAGTAACGAATGGAAGAATATCCTTATATGAGTGCTGCTTCTGCAGTTTTTGAATGCTAGTTTCAATTAACCTTAACATTCAATTTAGTTTTGTGTAAAAATAAATTCTCATAAGAAAATAACTGTAATATACATGCATCGAAATTTCACAGATATTTTTGCATTATACTTAAGTTACAATAAATAAGATGCTTTTTGTAATAACTTTTCTGTTTTCTGTTCTTTTAAAAAGCTTTTTAGTATTTTCCAATTCATTGTTTGCTCTTTATAACAATCGAGTGAAATCCTCTATAGATCTTAAACTTCGTAAAATCCAAATAACTTATCTTCATTTTAACAAAAACTAATAGCAGATGGATGTTAATATAATGGACTATGGAGGGCAGGCTTCAGGCAAATGCTGAGTAGTTTTGGCAGAGAATATATGTTTAACCTAACACTTCAAACAAAACTTCTGTCGGGATTCTTTAAAACTCATATCACCTTGGCCGTAACGCAGATTGTTAACTCTAGATGGCGGTTTAGTCATGTATCTCCCATGCATATCTAACAACCTTTACCTCATTTTGAACCAATCAACACTTCCTAGTGACATTAAACTGATGGAGAGTTTAAGTTTACCAACAGTCGTTTTAAAGCTTTCCTGCATGCAGTCGTCCCGGAGAATTAAGTACGTAGAACGCATTTAGAATTACGTTCCAGATTCAATTGTTTGAGTCAGTTTAATTGAACCTTATCATACGAGATTATTTTGAGCTGATTGATGTGAGTGAAGATTCGAAGCATCAAAGGATCTCTCCAAGTACCAAATAAATTAGTTGTAGCCTCATTTCAGATTTAAATGGCGTTTCACCGTTACTCCGTATTTGCACAGAATTCACAGTAGCTCGAACATGGAGATCGAGACAATGAGCTTTGGTGTGAATCCAAAATCATAATAGTTCCAGTCGGTATTTTTATGCATCATTTGGATTAGCTGACGGTGAGCGTGGTCTCCAGTAACTCTTTCAGATATTGAACTATCATTGAGTGAAACAATCTTTAAAGTTTATGCGAGAGCTTTTAAAGAATCTCTCGGGTCCCAATCCTTCAATATGCTGTAGTGCCATTTTAGGTTTGAATGGCACTACCAACCCAAGGGTAGCAAGGTTAGTTAAGACATTGCCTCCTCGAGCGTTCCTTCACACGTACCACTCCTTCAAGTCCTTCCCTCCTTTCTTCTTCTTGGGCGTCTTCTCCGGATGCGCTTTCCCGCCGAGTCCGTTCAGGTGCGGCGGCGGGGGTCCGTTCAAGAACGCGGGGCTCGCGGCGATGGCACCGAACTGCGCGCCGTACTGGTAGTTCTTGCTCTCGTCCACCTTGTACGAGCCTTCCGTCCTGTTCCGCAGCTTGTAGACGACGAGCGCTATGAGCACGATGGCGATGAGTGCCCCGGCGATCACCCCGATCACCAGCGCCGTGTTGTCGGCCGAGCTGCGGGTCCGCTGCGTGGGTCGCTGGTAGTCCTTGTTGTTGTTATTAAGGCCGGGGATGGGCACTTCGTAGACCACTGCGGGGACCCGCGTGGTCTTGGGCACGCTGACCACCAGGGGGGGAGGGGTGGAGGGTCGGGGGTGGTCCGGTGGCGGGGGGTGGGGGATGGTGAGCAGGATGTCGTCCGGCCGAGCGACCTCCCCCTCCGAGATGCCGGAGCCGATGTCGATGCTGCAGTCGTCGTCGTCTTCGCACGCCTCGCCGTGGTTGTGGGGGGACATCACTTCGGGGGTGGGGGTCACGAACTCTGGAGTGATGAGCTCGTCTGGTGGAAGAGAAGAAACGGTCCTATATAGTCGGATTCAGGTTACTGTTCACAATTTAGTTAAAATTTAAAATCAATATGAGCCAGTTGATCTACCCATTTCAGAGATGCCAATACTTTCCCATACTTCCCTGTTTGCAAAAAATATTTTACTAAAACTTTCTATAAAAGGACATACGTAGTATCTTGATTTCAATTTGTTGTCCTATCTATCAATTTAGCTCTGAAATATCAGTCACCCTAAAGGAATTTTTAAAGACAGAAAAAAATTGATTACTGTTAGTCCATTTTGCACCTTAAAAAGTTTAAATATTTTTTTCGCCCTGTATATTCTGAAAAAGCACAGTAAAATTTTCTTTAAAAAAGAAATATTTCTAAACTAAAGTATTAAGTAGTTTGAATTTGTTTAATTGTGCAACAGATTTTCAATTTTACCGGAAAATAAAAACGTATATGTATAGTTTTCTTGTCATTGGTCAAACCTTACAATACTTTCAAATCTGGATAATAATTTTTACAGAGATTCTTGTTTTTAGTAATTAATTTTTTTAAATATTATTCAATAAATAAAGAAAATATAATTTCATTTATTCTTTTAACTCTAAAGAATTTCATACTTTAAATAATTGGTTTAGTTCACAAAAAAGTAACGAAATACATTATGTATCAAGTTAGATGAAAGTTCTGTCACACACATAAAAACTAACTTTGATTGATAAAGTATACATAGTTAGAATTATTTAAGTATAAATTAACTAACTACTTCTCTAAAGCTTTTCCTCAGAAAAACCTTTGCATCTGAATTAATATAATTTAGTTGTTAGCGCTAAAAAAACACAGAGAAATAAAAAAAAATTGCTTTCCTTTATTTCTTTAATAAATATTTATTCAAAATGGGTACAAACTTATCTGAAAAACTTATGATTTATAGCTATTTACTTTTTATTAATATGAAGATATTTTAAAATTTCATTATTTTGCTTAGTATCATATTTTCTAATTCTACATAGCTAATCTTTTTAAAACTAAACACGCAAACAAATTTTCCAATCAATGCATAGATTTCAATACATACTTAGAAATGAATATAAGAGAAAGAAACTTTGAATAAAATCTTAATTCTTCGTAACATCAACCAGATGGTAATAGAGAAGAAAAAGTAGCGCAGCAGTCAAAAGATGACGTCACTCTATGCGTCACACCATCCCACGTCATATCAGTAGGCCCAGCCAAAAGTCCGAACTATGCATACTTGAATACGTGTATATTAAATATGGTTTTAAAAGATAGCTATGGAGTAACATGGTAAAATTTCAGTTTTAATTCAACGTAGTTTAATAAAAACTTAATTTCAATAAATACAATTTTCGGGACTATAGAGTATTTTCAATCACATGACTCTGCCTAACAACGGCCTTAGCAACGTTGTTTTATTCCTCCAGTGACATCATGTGCGAATGCTGCTATTGGATACTTCTTTGTCCCGCCCCTAACAACAGCCTTAGCAACGTTGATTTTGTCCTCCAAGAGACGTCATGTGCGAATGCTCTATTTATATATTTTGGAGCTAGTATTTATATTGTTTTTTAAGAAAACGTAGGGTGACTCACGTTTCTCATTGTTGGATGCTTCACAATTATCTTCATCATCCCAACAACCTGATCCTGCTCCAGAGAAAACAATTTCTTCCGTAGGTTCGACCGGTTCGGGAGTGACTGTTTTCTGTAAAATCAAAATACAGTTTTGAAAGAATCTAAAAGCTTGAGCAATGGACAAAATAAAGCCACTGTATTATTTAACTAACAAATAACTAACATATTATGATTTTATTTTGTATTTATCACTGAGCTAACACATATTATAATCCAAAATATAAAGGTAAGAATAGTTGATTTAAAACTTCCTCCTCCAATACTTAGATAATATTTTATTATCCATATCGTATAAAAAGAAATTCGATTTTCTGAAATGGTACAGTAATATTCAATGTTACTTCCGTTCTGTACCTTTTAAAAATAAATTCTACTAAAAAAAATAAAACTTAAAAATATTTCTTAAGAACATAACCTACGTTATTTACAAAATTTACTTAGACTGAATGGGTTTAAAACCAGTAATTTCTGTGGAAAATGTGTTTTTTTTTTTAATTGAAAGCTCGAGAGTCAGCTCTTATTGTTATTTCCCTGATATGACTGTTATTTAAAATTTCAGTTTTACACCAAATGACATCGTTTTAGCGGCATTATTAGAAGAAATTCGGAATTTAATTTCTTGCAACTACCTTAAGCTTTTTCGAGCGCCAAGACTCTCGTCTCGCGTTTTATTCTTGATTATGTAGATGTTAGATAAGTTTAAATAAATACTATTATCTCTATTTAAATGAATTCTAAATAACACATTTAACCCAGTTAATCCCATCAGAAATCTCAAAATACTGTACTAAAAATTCTGAAAATTGGTTATTTTTTCCACTATAATTTCAAACTTTAGGGCTCTACAAGCAAACTGTAGGATTGACTTTGGGGCAGAACTTCATACTTTATTGGGACCAAAAGGAACTGGAAAAGCACTGGGGAATGAAGTTTTTAACAAAATAAAAATTGAGACACCCAGGGGCACACAACGGACATTAAGGACACAATAAAAACAACCTCATCGGCGTTGTCCGACGACTCGGTGGTCTGTCCAGCGGGAGGCATGACGATGAGAAGCTCGACGTCTCCTTGGACGGAGACCCGGGGGTCGTCCTCCGCGGCCATGTCAAGGATGCGCTCCCCCCCGAACACCAGTCCTGAGATGACCCCTTGGAAGGGGCGCTCGATCTTGTTCTTGGACGAGCTGAACTTGCCTCCCACCTGGATGGTCGAGTGGCCGTTGAAGATCGTGTGCTGGCGACCTGCGCAGGAAAGGATACGTCAGTTATTGTAGCAGGGAACCTAAAGCGATACCTAATATCATTTTCCGTTTCTGAAGACGATTTTATTTCTAAATTCATTTTGCATACTGCAAACTATAAAGTAAAAATCGTTTTAGAGGAACCACAAACGTATTAGTAAAGTTGGTTTTTCTGCATACTGTCTACTATCAAGGAAAAATCGTTTTACAGGAATCAAAAGCTTCACTGCACACCTTCGATTTGTTTTCAGCTTTACTGTAATTTATTTTCTTTTAATTGGTGGAAACTATTATTTAATATTTACTATTTTTGGGTTATTTAAGTTGTTCATTCATAAGTGTTTACTTATAGTACCTACACTCAAACCTCTTTTTTTTTAGGATTAATACATTTCCTTTAAAGTTTGACAAGTGCAATATTCGTATAATAGTAAAATCGAAGTCACCAATAATTTTTATTAAGGTTATTAGTTAGAGGTAGTAAGTTAGTAAGCCAGAATTAGGAAAGTCAAGGAAAAATTGCATGCATAAGGGAATTTTTATTCTATAACCACTAACTTTCTACTGTAAATTGAGGATTTTCTTTAACGTATATAACATCGATTAAAAAATAAATATTTGTCTTTCAAAACTTTTGCAGAGAGAAGAAAGTTGATGAATATATTTCCTTTTTAAAATTTAAAAAAACTTCAATTTAAATTTAAAGAATGTAAATGGACTCAATCCTCTACTCTTCATGATATAAAATAAAAATTAAATTATACTTTTGCCTAGTGTATTGCGCGAGAACAGTAAAAAGACTAAGACAAATTAGATTGAAACTAAGTTTTAATGAATATCAATTAAGTATTTTATTCACTTTATTCTAGAAGCGACATCTCCCCTACTGGGGTTGGATATGTTGCCCTGTTAATGTTCATGAGTAGAGCAAAGCTTAGAGATAGTACTTTAAACACAAAAGTTCTTTTTTCCTCTTCTTTATTGAAAATCAATTGTATTGTACCATTTTAATCAGTTTACCTGTGGGTTGTTTCGTTCGTACGTTGTGGTCGTCGATTTGGATGGTAGAATTGGGTCCAGACCTCGTAAACCGTACTACGTGATACTGATGGTCGTTGACGTTGACGCTCAATTCACCAATGGGATGATCTTCAGTGCCCATGTTGTAAACCATGAAAACGTTTCCTTCCACCTGGAAGAGAACTTTGTTAATTGATTGCTTCATTTCATCATGCTGTAGAACATGTTCTTGTCATTACATCTTGTCAATTTGAGGATTAAATTACAAAATATAAAGGGAAGTTCTTCATAAATCTATTGTAAAATTTGCAGAATGAGGCAAAAGGTTACTTTACAAATCAGTATTCGTAGTTATAATTGGGTGAAACTATTCCAAATTGATAAGAACTTGTACCTCGTAAATCAGTATTGTGGTTGTAACTGGTCTATAAATTTAAAAATTTTGTTAAAAAATTAAAAATTTAAAACTTTATCAACAATTTCAAAAGAAAAATAAAGTCTAAAAATTCCTTGAGCATGAAAAAAAATCCACTATTAGAATATCCCAATTTAGAAGAATTTAAAATATTTATCTTTCAATACCTGTACAGAATTTGAAAATACCCTTGTGGATCCTCTGTTAGGATATTTATCTGTGCTAGGGTCTTTCTCTTTCCTCTCGCTATTTGAAATTCAAGTCGCTCGCGGGTCAGCCCAGAGCAGCGGCGATTTGTTTTAATTTTGTTAAGTTTCTTCTAAATTTTTATTAGCCTTGGGTGTTTATTCTGTATTTTTAAATTCCCCGTTCACATTAATTTTTAGTTTTTTTAGACTACCTTTAGCGCAAGGGTGATTCATGTGCATACTTTGAGAATTATTGTCTCTTGTAATCGATAATTGTACTAAATTTCAAAAGAGTGTTAAAAAGTATTCGATACCTGTGAAAATACTCGATTCGATACCTAAAAGTATCGATACCTAGACATTCGATATACCTAAAATTATCGGTTTTGCCCATCATTAACTGAGATTATCAGAGACAACGTGACGGTGAACTTGTTTCGTTCAGGGGAGGGGGAGGAAGGGGTATTGCTTATTATGCGGATGTTTTTGGCTCGCGTTGTGGTTTGTGAATTCTCTTTTTGCCGATGGGGTTTAGTTTAAAGGGGTAATTGAAGCAGTTAGTTGGAAAATATCATTGTGGTTTTGTAAAACTTTTCAAATTGAAAAGAACTTAGCCGATATGTAATTAAATATTTTTATAAAACTAAAAAAAGATTAAAAAAAGGTGTTCGAAGTAAACTTGTGGTAGTTTTTAAATATTTATAGAAATGTGCCTAAATAATTAAAACTTTTAATTTTTTTGGAGCTTTGGAGTTTTTTCTTAGCCCTTTTCATTGCGAAGTTTTAGCAGTTCACTATTTATTAGTTCAAAATAGAATGGATTGAAAGCACTTGGACTTAAAAAAAAATTAAGTTTTAACTTTTTTCAGTTTTCAGCTAAAAGTTTTCCATTTTTCCACGTCCTTATGAAACCTGTATTTTAACTTTGATGTATCAAAAAACTTAAAAAAAAATAGAAAAAAAAAAAACAAAAGGAGAAAAATTATATGTAAAGCTTATGCTGGAAATAAATATCGTTTCAGATTTCATTATTCTTTTATTTAGTCTGTTAATTATTCCTTTTCCATTTCTCAAAAGTATTAAAATCATATTAAATAATAGAAACAAATTAGTTTCTTAAATAAATTTCCCTTAAATTTAAATTTAAGGGAAATTTATATATTTCTATTATATATTTCTTTCTATTATTTCTAAGTACCATTACACTAATGTAAGGGAACTCCATTCTTTGGCTAAAAGATGAATATTGCACGTTTTAAAACTCACCCCACGGTTTAGCAAGTGGTCCAATTTCTATCACATTGAGGATTTAAGTAGTACGGATACTCCTGTACCTCATGCAGTAATGTTTTTCATTTTATTATGTTTTGTTTCGTCACACAGGCCTTCTAAAAACGGCCTTTTGAAACGCACTCGCACTACATTAGGTTCTAGCTCTTTAACGGCGTATCTGCGACCCCCCTTTCTATGCCAATTCTTGTTCGTCTTGATGAAAATTACATTGAAATAATCGAATATTTAAACAGCAGAGTTGCTAATGTGAATGCAGTTGATAAGGATGACAGAATTTTAGTTCCTAAAGGAGTGTGTATAAATGCAACAAAATGTGGTCAACCACCTGTTAAAAAAGTGCGTAGGAACTGAAGCGTTAGTTTTTTCCTAAAACATATTTTCTTAAAACTTGATACTTTTGTTTAAATAACAAATGCAAACTTATTTTCCATAGTGAGTTGCTCTTATGATAGGCTATGTAATTTATTTTTCTCTTTATACTTATTTTATTCTATGTATGAAAGTTTGGGATTCTGTATTTTTAATGAAGTTTAATAACTATTTTGTTGAAATCAAGATTAAGAAAATATCTAAAAATTATCTTTATGACTAAATCAGTGGCGTACCGCGGGGGGGGGGGGCGGTCCTCCTCGGGTGTCACCCGTCTAGCTATCTAGGGGGTGACACCGAAGTTATCTTGAAATCAATTAGACACATCCGGAAAAATAAACATTCGAAAACTTATCCTCTTACTATCTCCAACTCCATGTAGTCGTTGCTGCTGCCGCTGTCGATCCTCATCAGAACAGCGTTGTCGGTGGCGCTTATGAAACCCAGGGCCAGGAGGTCGCTTTTGGTGTCCGGCCTCTTGTCCGGAGGGTGCGAGAAGCTGATCAGGCCCCCGCTAGCGCCGAACTTGTACGAGATGCTCTCTGCAACGATAACAGGCAATCTTTTAACAAGTTTCCTCCAATAAAAGCACCGTATAAAACCCTTAATTTACACACCCACCATTGATTTCTTGTTCTTATATTAATTTCATATATTCTTCATTTATATTTTTTTTGTATCTTGTATTTGTAAAATTGTTTTATATCTATTTGTTCGAATACAGGAATCGTTAAACGATCCCAGGTGATGGAAAAAATATATAGATACTTCATGTGCTAATTGTTAAAAATTTTAAATAAATAAATAAATGAAATCTAAAAAATGAGAATGATTTTATAATATATAGTCTCTTTTAGCAATTTAAGTTATTAGTAATTTGATTATTAGTACCTACCAGGTATTAGAGTAACGTTTTTATGACATATTTACGGTCCTGTAACTTGACTTGTCTCAGAAAAATATAAAAATTAAATTTTCAAAACAGATTAATTCTTAATCTGTAATTAAATTTAAGATTTTTAAAATTAGTTCAAACAGAGATATAGAGGGTCAAAGTTAGGGTTATTTTTTAAAATATTCCGATTTTGGAGGTTCGTAACTACAAACTGATAAGCAAATATGTATTAGGGTTTATTGTTTTAGAGTGCAGTCCATAGTAGAACAGCTAATTTCCTTTGGGAATACTACGCCTTTGAAAATTGAAACGTCATCCTTTTTAACTTTTAGGCTTATTTTCGATGTATAGAACACAATTCTCTTAAAATTCATACTATTGAGTAAAATGGTTTTTATTATATGAATTTAAGTTGAACCAGATCAGAGTTATGTAAGTTTAATTTAAACCCTTAAATACGCAAAAAATCAACATGCTTTGTAAAACTTCGATGACTGTTATAAAAGATCATAAAAAAGATAAAAGCTAAGGATTAGAGTTTTTAGATTCTCTAATGATGTAGGAATCGACCCTCAAAAATCACTAGATTGTAAAATGCTCGAGCGACCATTTATTTTTTAATGGATCACTTGAGATGGAATGACCAAAAGTGAAATTATTTAAGGAAACATTTAAGTTTCTTCTCTAATTATTTTGAAGTTTTGTCAGCTAACCCAAATTTCATTTACTCGGAAAACTTGATATAAATAGCAAGCTTTCATTTTCAGAATGCTTTTATATTGATAAAATTATAATATCTGTGATATTGATCGATAAAATAAATGCCCCGGTGGACATTTTTATTGCTTCTCATCCATCCAACCCTAGTATGAAATATATTTTGATTGAAAGCGGGAAACTGGTAAGTGCTTGATTTAGGAAAGGTTTTTGTTCTTACATAAAGCCTTTCGGAACAAGATTATTGAAATTCTTCGATGCTTTAAAACAGGAATAAGTAAGAAATCGTGTCAAGTGACAATCCACTATAAAATATGAGCTGAATTTTATAAGTACGAAAGTGACAGGAATGACCTGTTAAAATCAGTGCCTTACTTGAAATCATATTCCGTTTGGGAATGTATTATATACTGCAGATATTTTTATATTTCATGTGCTAAATGATGTGTCACACATATCAGCTCAATTTGTTAAAAAATATATCGATACATCATACCGTCTGAACATGTTGGTCCAGTGTACGAAGTCATATCACAGTCACATGTGTAGCTGTTCCACATTTGTACACAAATACCTCGATTGGCGCATGCAGTAGTACTGCATTTAGTAACAGGTCCTGAAAAATAATGATAGCTATTTTTACGAAAGATTTTCAAAATCATCTTATTTATTTTCCACCTAAATAAGTAAATTAAGTACCACCCAAGTAAAAAGGTTAAAACTGAAGGCCAAAATCAAGGTCACGTCTTAAAACTAGTCTCTTTGGCACAATGCGGCAAATAAAAACAACACTCTTATTAAACTTTATATCGTCGGCTTACAGGAGAAAGGAACTAACAAGGAGAGGATCCCAACGTGTCATCACCGATTTGGTTCATTTTTGGTGTGGAAGTAGTGCATGACTAGGACATCAATTTGTGAAAATATTAAGAAGCAACTTTCAGAAATTTTGGAGAAAATCGCGATTAAAAATCTTAACATGTACTTATATATCTGATAAGATTCTCGTCTTGCAAGCGGATCGTGGTGTAGCGGTAAGAGCTGTGATTCCCAACCCAAAGGTCCGGGGATCGAGTCTCGCTGCATACCATATTTTTTACTTTAATTTTCCACACAATTAAGAGCACAGATATGAAATAAACTTATAATAATATTTAATTATAAATTTTAAAATATTTTTTCTTGTGCGTAAAAAATTTTTTGGTAAATACATAATATATACAATAGGATCATAAAAAATTGGATTTAATAATTTATATTTTTGGGAAACAAAGAATGGAAAGATTTTTTCAAAAAAAAAAAAAAAAAATAATAATAATAATTTATATTTTTATATGTGAAGTTTTACCTTAATTTATCCCTAACTATCCAAAAGAAAGTACGCAATTTTGTTATGCTAAAAGGATTTGTTATGTGTCTGATTTGATAGTTAAAATAAACATTTTTGTAGGTAAACATATAATATTTACAATAGGATCATAAAAATTGGATTTAATAATTATTTTTTTGAGAAACGAGGAATGAAAAGACTTAAAAAACAAAAAACAAAAAACAAAAAAAATTAAAAATGCTTCAAAATTGATAATTATAAATATAAATATGTACTACTTTATTTCATATCTGTGCTCTTAATTGCGTGGAAAACAAAAATAAAAATTATGGTATGCAGCGAGACTCGAAACCGGGACCTTGGGGTTGGGAATCACAGCTCTTACCACTACACCACGAACCGCTTGCAAGACTAGAATCTTATCAGATATATAAGTACATGTTAAGATTTTTAATTGCGATTTTCTTCAAAATTTCTGAAAGTTGCTTCGTAATACTTTCACAAATTGATGTCCTAGTCATGCACTACTTCCACACCAAAAATGAACCAAATCGGTGATGACACGTTGGGATCCTCTCCTTGTAAGTCACACTTTGGAGAATCTTTTAAAAGCGGTCGAATGACGCCAAGGAACGAACGAATTCCCGAAATCTCGCCAAGCTGAAAAGCCGTCAGCGTGTTGGTGAAACTGCATGGCGCAAAAGAAATGATCGGATGTCGCCAAATTTGGCTTTACCTCGTTCAGAGTAATTGAGCCAGAAGTGCCTTTCTTCTGAAAGCCGATGATATTTTATACATCAGTAAAGGCAGGCTCTAAAATTTCCCCGCACCAACCATGGCCACCTAGACTCATAAGGCCAGAAAAGCTTGAAATCGTGACGTGAAATAGTAGGCAAGACGTCACTCTTCATAGCTTTTTTTGGACAACAGCGCAACTCCAGTCTGAAATCTTGTACCTCGCGCTGTTGAAAAGTGACGTCTTGCCAACTATTTCTAGTCATGATTTCGAGCTTCTATGACCTTATGAGTCTAGGTGGCCACGCACCAACTCGACATCTTCAAGTAAATTTCATGGAAGACTGGGTTTCTCATTGAAATATACTGGGTTGACGTGGAAAAATAACGTAGTTCTACTTTGAGATAGACTATTTTTATTTACTTGAGCTTTTTATGGTGGTAAATGTGGTCGCCACAAAAGACTCGCCGAAACCATGGTAACGGAGAGGAGAAAAGTATAGAGAGTGGCGACCATCGCGCTACTACAAGGTGTACAAAATGCATTGTCTTACCTGCGCATCCGGGTGCGACGAGGGTGCTGGGCACGACGGCGTCGCGCACGGGGTCGACGGTCTCCCCGTTGAGGTCGAGGGAGGCGAGGCACCCTTCGAAGCCGTGCCTCGCCTGCACCAGTTTGGGCAGGGAGGCGTAGGAGGCACGCCGAACGCCTCCCACCCACAGTAGCCCGTCCAGATCCAGATGGACGTTGGAGCCCGTGCTGGCCACCGTCGCGATCATGTCGTCCACCATCAGCGTGTGCTGCTTCACGGACGGACGGCCTGAGGACAATTGACACGTGGATAAGACGCTCATTAGTAATTTACTTGTCATCATTTCTGAATTTAAAAATAAATTATGTATAGATCCCTGCAGATCTTTTTTCTTTGGTACAAGAATCTAGGCAGGGGAATCCCTCTCACAGCTGTGTTTTGGTAAACAAAAATAGACATCAATCTATATTGACTACCGGTGTTTCAGTAAACTCCCCTTTCCCTTGTAACTTACCATCGCACCCTTGCTCAGCCAAGAGTTGGCGTTTGGTGACTTGAGAGGGATTGTTGTGTCTAATCATCCAATAGTGATGATTTAACGATCTTACTCGACTAAATCTGGGTTGGGATCTTATCTAAAACTAAAAAGGCAGTGGCAGTTTGTGATCCCACCTGCTTAACCTAATCTCACAAGGGTAATCCCATTTTAAACTAATAGTTTTCAATGTATTAAACGGAGGTAGAGCAATGGGCATCATTGCCTAAGCTCTTTTCCTTCTACCCCGAGGAAGAAGGAAGCGCCTACATTTATTTATTTATTTATTTACATATAGTGGGGTCGCTTATGTCATGTTTCGAAAAATTTTTGGCAGAAGCTTAGTGAGTGGTATCATTCGATTCGTAATGACGTCTACATTAACGTGGTACCGGGTGTTTTTTCCGAATTCCGTGCAGGGGGTTTCTATGACGTCATGAATGCAAGATGGCCGCCGCAGGAAAAAAGCTGTAAATGGAGATCTAGCAATGTTATCGGAACTATTTTTGGACAAAAAGCTCAGAAATATATATTTTTATCGAATAGCTACAAAAATAAGCATCTAAATCGGTTAAAAATTGCGTTTATGACGTCATAACCAAAAAATGGCTATTTTCACCAAAAATACAGTATTTTGTCATGTAATACTTTAAATAGATGCTATTTTCAACGTGAATGTAATGAAAATATGTTCATAATAAAAAAACCAACAATGAAAATTTCATTGATGGTCACAAAAGGCAGATATGACGTCATAAATCCAAAATGGCTGTCACATAGAATAAAAATTTTTATTTTTTTATTCAAAAATTTTTTAATTGGGAATTATTACACTTATATGAATGTAATAAAGGTATTTTGAGGATAAAATTTACCAAAAAATTTTAAAATTCTTGAAAATAGCATCGAAATATTAGGTGTGAAAGACAGAACTACAGTATTTTGTCATGTAATACCTTAAATAGATGCTATTTTCAACGTGAATGTAAAGAAAATATGTTCATAATTAAAATGCCAGCAATGGAAATTTCATTCTTTGTCACACAAGGCGGATATGGCGTCAGAAATCCAAGATGGATGGCATGTGAAATGAATTTCTTTAGTTTTTTACTCCAAAATTTTTTAATTGGGAATTATTTTATCCTTAAAATGACTTTATTACAACATTAATAAAAGAATAATAATTCCCAAATAAAAAATTTTGGAGTAAAAAACTAAAGAAATTCATTTCACATGCCATCCATCTTGGATTTCTGACGCCATATCCGCCTTGTGTGACAAAGAATGAAATTTCCATTGCTGGCATTTTAATTATGAACATATTTTCTTTACATTCACGTTGAAAATAGCATCTATTTAAGGTATTACATGACAAAATACTGTAGTTCTGTCTTTCACACCTAATATTTCGATGCTATTTTCAAGAATTTTAAAATGTTTTGGTAAATTTTATCCTCAAAATACCTTTATTACATTCATATAAGTGTAATAATTCCCAATTAAAAAATTTTTGAATAAAAAAATAAAAATTTTTATTCTATGTGACAGCCATTTTGGATTTATGACGTCATATCTGCCTTTTGTGACCATCAATGAAATTTTCATTGTTGGTTTTTTTATTATGAACATATTTTCATTACATTCACGTTGAAAATAGCATCTATTTAAAGTATTACATGACAAAATACTGTATTTTTGGTGAAATAGCCATTTTTTGGTTATGACGTCATAAACGCAATTTTTAACCGATTTAGATGCTTATTTTTGTAGCTATTCGATAAAAATATATATTTCTGAGCTTTTTGTCCAAAAATAGTTCCGATAACATTGCTAGATCGCCATTTACAGCTTTTTTCCTGCGGCGGCCATCTTGCATTCATGACGTCATAGAAACCCCCTGCACGGAATTCGGAAAAAACACCCGGTACCACGTTGATGTAGACGTCATTACGAATCGAATGATACCACTCACTAAGCTTCTGCCAAAAGTTTTTTTTACACCATTGGTTTTTGACACAAGCGACTCCACTAATATTGTCATACAGATATAAAGTATCCATTTACATGACAAGATATAAAAACACCAAAAGGCAAAGAAAAATACAAATACACACACGAAACAGATAATAAAAAGCAAGTATTATAGCACCTTCTGAATTTTTTGAAAAGAGTCAAAAAAATATCATAATTATTGGGAAGATTATTTACTATTTTTATGAATTGTATGAATGTTTGGTTCTGAAGATATTGATTAGTGTAAATAGGTTCATGAAGTACTGTTTTATTGCGAGTGATATGTTTAGGGACATGGAGTTTAAATTGTTGCAAGATAGAGGGACAATCAATTTTGTTATTTAATATGTTGTAAAAAAATTTAAATACAGATATTCTTCTACGGAGTTCAAGGGTGAGATTGTTTGGGACATGCATGTAAGAGGGATCCTTAGGTTTAAAATAAATGTAACGAAAAAATTTGCTTTGGATTTTTTCTATAGTTATGATGGGAGATTTTTGGCATGGATTCCAAACTGCACAATTGTATTCAAGAAGGGGTCGAACCAAAGTATTGAACAACAGAAAAAGGACTTTTACATCATTAAAATTTGAGGTAGTACGTTTTAAAAGACCTAGTTTCCTTGTAGCATTGAGAGTTATTTCCTGTATGTGTAATTTAAAACTGAAAATGGATTCATAAGTCACACCAAGATCTTTTATGGCAGATTTTCTCGAGATTGATTTACCATTTATAGTATAATCGTATAGGACAGGATTTAACTTACGTGTAAAGGTTAATACGAAACATTTATCAATATTAAGAAAAAGCTTATTTTTCAGACACCAAGTGTACAAATTATTTAGTTCTAATTGTAAAGTTTCGGGATCATGCAGGGATGAGATATGCCTTAGATTAATGATGATTGCCTATAGATTACATGATGATGATGTATAGTTTTCTTTAGCGGAAGTTGTTGACTGAATTACTCACCGGGATGCGTTTATGCGGA
Source organism: Tetragnatha montana (assembly GCA_963680715.1). Taxonomy (NCBI): domain Eukaryota; kingdom Metazoa; phylum Arthropoda; class Arachnida; order Araneae; family Tetragnathidae; genus Tetragnatha; species Tetragnatha montana. The sequence goes on from OY796685.1 coordinate 19,196,959, forward strand.
TAATATAGATGATTTCAGTCGAGGCTTGATGAAATTCTCGTGTTTTCGTGTTTTGGCAGATTAATCGCCAACGTGACCACCTTTAGCTGAGGTTTTAGCGCTACCCATATTATGGCTAAACAACATGGCCGCCAGCGCCAATGTTAGAGTTCCATTACAAATATAAATACGAATATTGACGACCAACTACAGGCGTGAAGCCCAGCAAGATTGGCCCATTTAACTCAAACTCGGATTCCCAGAATTTGTCAACTTTTTCCTTAAACTCCTTTACTCCAGTGGAACTAACTATCGTTTCTCTCGTTCTATTATCTCTACTGAAGTCCAGGCCCTCTGTGTCCCATTGCTTCATCATTTTTAAATATTTATTTACTTATACGTATTTATTATTTATTTATACTGTACATTTATATTGTATATTGTAAGCAGTGATTGCTGAAGAATGATACTGCTGATTCAATTAAGCTTTCTTAATATGAAGATTGTTACATTAAGATTTCTAAAGTGATTTTAAAACTTATGTGTTGCTATTTTGTTTCAAAAATCTCAAAATTTTAAAGGACACAGTTTGTGTAACACTCTGTAAGAAATGTTCAGCCGAGCGTTCTAAGAGAATAGGGTTTTCATACGAATATTAATTTTAACATATAGATGTTTTACTAAAATTTTTTTCCTACTATTACGCAGACAGTTACTGGAATGGGTATGGAAATCGCAAATAGCAAAATTTAAATTTAATTAATTTAAAATAAAAAATTAATTTAAAAAAAGTCAGACTTTCGATAAATTTTTACTTGATAAATTTTAATTGAGTTATTTCTGAATACCGGTGGTGGAGAATATCAAAACGACACTGGGAATGCTTCGTAAAAATTACCATTAAAATTAAGTTTAAAAGATTTTTAACACAGCGTTTCAAATGACTGTAATGTTTTCAGTTGATTCTTTGTTTTACTTAGAATGGGTAATTTTGTAACTCTCATAGTTAAATATGCAACACCGGACGGGATGGGTTTGAGTAGAATTTTACAGTAAGAAAGGGGATATGAAAAAGACGTCGGGGGACGTCGGGATGATAAGTAACTGCTAATACAGAAAAGGAAAGACATGCAACGTGATAAAACTATTAAAATATTAATAAACTCTACCCGTGGAAGGACGAGAATATGTATGTGACAAAATATTTTCAACTTATTCCGAAAAATCATAGATCGATAACAATACGCATAGCGTCTACTCATATACATTATTGATAAGTTAATATAATTTTGTTTTGATGTTTCTAACTTCCTTCTTGGATTTGAATGAAATATTTATTTTACCTTTCATAAATATCGCAAAGAATAAACGTAGAGTTTCTTATTTTCTGTTTGAAGTTTTCAAATACTAAAAGATTTGATTTAGAGTGACAGCTTATTTGAAGATGCACATTTATTTTGCATCAAAACCCACTGCTATCCTTCCCCTAGGACTTATAAGAAATGATTGAAAATTTATAAATATGAAGGACATTTAGGAATAATACATTTTATTATCAGTAATAAAAGGGTATGTGCAAGTTTTTAAAATTAAAAGAGTATATAGTTATTTTAAAAAAGGATTAATGCTTTCTTTAACCTTGATTTTATTAAATTTTTAAAATGTTAATAAGGTTTACTAAGAACGTTGAATAAATTTGTTCTCATTCTTTTAAAAGTAATGGAAAACTTCCTTTTTTTAAAGAAGGGAAGAGTGGGGGTTGAGTGTGGTAATAAAAAGTAAATAGGTTAATAAGAAACATGCAAAACTTCCACTGGCAAGGTTTCCTTAAGGTTTGTGTAACTGATTTTTTCACTCAATGTTTTTATTACCATCTTCTTTCTTTAAAAAAATAATGATGCGTTTGTAAAGTAAAAGTAGAAAGAAAAACTCACTTATACCTTATTAACCCCAAGGGACTTTATATTATTACCAATTTATTATTGATAATGATATTCAACTGAAGTTAGTAATATAATCTCTAAAGTGTATTTTATAACCCTAGTAATTTTCAGAATTTTTTATAAAATTTCTTTTTAGCTGAAAGTTTTACACAACTCTATAGTTTTAAATATAACACTAGAAAATTTGGATTTTGGGATTATATAATTTTAAAACGCATTTGCATTAATACTTAAAAAAATTGTGACAAAAAAATATTGTTTCGCTGATTTTTCGTTGCGAGGCTTAAAGGTTTTTTACTAAAGATACTCAATTTTTATCTGCTAACTCAGTTTTAAAGAGTCTTTTTTACTTACTCTTTGAGAATTCAGCGCTTCTCCTTTCCTTCAGGAACGGATGGTTCAGGATGACTATTTAGAAACTCTCGAAACTATTCGATACCCTAACTGATAACGATATAACTGATAACGAAAGAACTAACGATACCCTAACTAACTAACTATTATCTTTCCCCTAACTGTGTATATAAAGTTTTAACAAAATCGTTTATTAATTGTAGAATATTATTTCGAGTCAAACCATCACCATTCAAAGTACACACGGGTAAGTAGTGTTCTAATAGCGTTGAGTTGCTGCACACAGTATTAGTTCAGTTTCATACATTGTTTTTCATTCATTGTTCTTTTACTTAAAAGTCCAACTAAAAAGTTTACTTTACTCACCAAAACTAAATTTAAAACGCAAAATTTTAGTAAATTTCCATATTAATATTAATTTTTCAATAAAAATTAAAATGGTGAGTAAAAATATTTCTTATTACCCACAGTTTTCAGTATAAGCCTGTTTCACCTTTTTATTTTCAGCAGCCATCTTGAAAAGTCAAGGTAAAGAAAAATCATGGTTCCGTGTGTCCAAAATTTGGCAATTGTGAAATTTTTTGGTCGCAAATAAAAAATTACTTAGAAAATAGTATTCTTCTTTAACATATCTTAATCCTTATCCTGATTCACCTTAGTATTCGAAACTCCGAAAACAAAAAAAAAATAATTTACTCTAATTTAAAAATTTAAAATTTATTTTAATTTTCAAAAAAGTTGAAATTCCAAAACTTTTAAAGATTTCTCATAGTTCCACACAAATATAGTTCAGAAGAGCATTTTTTCTTAAAATTTTTCACAATGTGGTAAACAAAAAAAAAAGGCTAAAAAAACTGCATCTGAATAAAACTACTCACCTATTGTGACCGAATGCCAATGGTTGTCGTTCAACGTTGTTCTGGTGTTCGATCTGACTTTCCTCGGCCCGTCGCCCAGATTGAAGATGTAGTGCAGGTGTCCGTCCACCAGTTCGATGGCGATGAAGTCCTGTCCTTTGCCTCCGTTGAAGAGGATCAGTCCGTTGGGCTCCAGAGTCTTGAACTGGAAGTAGAGGTTCATGGAAGAGTAGGCCTTCAGCTGAGAGAGTCCGATGAAGGTGAACTTGGATTTGAATGTGACCGGGTGGTGCACGATCTCGTCTTTCTTGCCGAATTTCGCTGTTACCTGGAGAAGAAATTTGATACTGGTTTGAGGTATATACTGGGTGCTTCATAAGTCCGTTTCTGTTCGGAGTAGGACGGTTTTTACAAAAATGTTTTTAAAAAGTTAAGTTTTGCTAGCACGAACTTGAAACTTTCAGAATAACATTTTGAAACGTTTTTACGTATTAATAAAATAGTTATTAAAACTTAAGGTTTATAACCTTGACCTTAACCAATTACAGTAACATGAACAAGGTCTCGGGATAAAACCAAAATTCATAATTAATTTTCAAAAATATTGAGGAAAAAATGAAAAACACAGAGGTTTATTCACATTCTTATTATTTATTGTAAGAACTAAGTTATCTTAAATTATACTTCCCAAGTCTAAATCAAAAGTAAAATATGATAAAAACTTATTCTGAATATGCTCAATATTTTTTATTTTAGCTTCCAAATTTCTATTAAAGTATGTTTTCTTTATAGTAGATGGAACATTACAGAAAAATTAACTTGGATACGACCTTTTTCTAAAGCTTGTCGATTCCACCGAACGAGAATGCATATTTTTAAAAATTTAAGTCATAATTGACAGAATTAATGATAGAAGTTTGTGGTTTTGTATCTAAGTTTTAAAAATATCAACTTCGTTATTTTCGAAAACAGGCTTATACATATATTGAGGCAAATTAAGATTTTCGAAAGTGATCGAAGTAATGCAGTTAAGCTTGCGATTCCTGTAAAACATGTTTTTCCTTGATAGTACACAGTGTGCAGGAAAACAACTTTACTACGATAGAAAATTCGTGGAAGAGCTTAATGAGATATTTTTTGCATGATCGTAAGATTAAACTATGAAACAATTTCAATTATCTTTTTGAGCAGAGCGAAAGTTATTAAATTTTAGATTTTACTTTGGATAAATTTAGTCACTGTTAGGGAATATTTTTTGTTTTTACTACTGATATTAATATTTTTAATTAAATAAACACTACAAAAAAGTACAAATTTTGATACTCCTGGCCAGGTATAGTTATACACTTTTATTGAAAGGAAATTTGTTTGTATAACGATAAAGATAATTAGCTTTGTGTTTTATTGAAAAAATATTAATTCGCGTATTACACAAAAATCCTGACAGCAACACACTGAATTCAGAAAATAATTGAATAATATCCCCAAATCCCCTCAGTTATATACGATTTTTTAAAATCACATTTTACTTAATAGCTTACGCGTCAAACATTTCCAGCAAGCATTACATACAAATTCAGTAAATTTTAGTTTCGAGATAAAAAAAAATCGTAGGGCAAAATAATAAGCTTTTTGTGTGACATATTTTTATAACGGATCTGGGTTACACATGGAATACTTCATCTAAATAGACTAATATTTTTCAATTACCCACAACAGAGAACTTTAAAATGAACTTAAACACTCAGAGAATGTTCGGTATTTTACTTTGAAGTTGGACATCTGCCCACTGCGAGCCATGTCGAAAAAGTGCTGCCCGTTGAAAATGAAGTGCTGCATGTGGCCGGCAAAGTTGGGAACCTCTTTATTGGAGGAGCTCGGGGAAGTCAGGGAAGTGAGCGCTTTTTCGGAACCCATGGCTCCGATGTAGAGGGTCTGGAAGTCCAGGTTGATGTTTTGTCCGCTGAGTTCTGGAACAGCATTTTGAGAGCATCGACTTTAGGAATTAGTTACAAAGAGAAAACAGAGAGGAGAGAACGTGTTTATCGACTTAGTTAAGTGGAAATTAAAAAAAATACTTGTTTAGAATACAGTGAAAATGCAATTACCTGAAGTGGTTTAGTTAACGTATAGATAAATATATTTTCTGTTTCCCTTTAAATGATAAAATATAAAAGTTTAATAATATTAAAATTAAAAGTTATGAAATATTCATGTTGAAAAGTGCTAAAAAGTAGGTTACGTCGATTATGTAGGTAAAAATAAAACTCAAGAAAAGTTACTTGTTATGAAAAGTATCATTATGAGTAAGTTTACCTTAAATAGTAAATGAAGGACTTAAGAAATAACTTAGGAACAAGATTCTTATCAAAATATTTTTTAAATAGCATGTAGCAATAGCAAATGTAGAAGTATTAAATCAATCTGTATGTATTTTGTTTTATTAAAACAAGCAAAATATCCCCGTATACCACTTAGTTCCTCCACTCCACACGTACATAACACTCCACTAAGATTCTTAAGGGGTCAATTAGTTAGTTTCCGTCGAAGACAGAAAGGACAGAGCCTTGGATTATACAAAATAAACATAAAAATCATCAAAAATAGTATATCACACGGGGCTTACAGATGTAAGTAACCAAAATTTGACAAGATAAAAACACCACAATACCTATAAAATTATAGGTTTAAATTTCCAGGAGAAATCAGGCTTAGGTTGGAGGCATAAGAGGTCTGTAGAGTGCTATATTATTTGTAAACTTAAGGAAGGAATCAAATGCTCTTCTATTAGAAATAAGTTGGTTATTAGTCTGTATGTAATTAAAAAAAATATCTGATTTCTTGCAAACTTTAAAAAATGTACCATTAGGATATTAGAGAAAAATTTATTGTAAACATATGGGGGGATCTATAAAGAATTGATGCTATAGATAGTTCTAAAATTGGGTACTTATACCAACAGACAAATAAATTTTATCAATTAATTAAATTATTTTAAATAAAATAATTTTTTATAGAATAACACTTTAAATGCGAATAAATAATTATTTTGCGTTAAATTATTGACTTTACACTAGATCAAATTACGCTTCATTTAAATTTGAACAACATCTTTCATCCCAATTAGTTTCCCCTAGTTCATTTTGAAAAATGGAATGAAAAGCGGAACTAAGATCAAATGATCAAATCTTCCGCATTGAAATTTCTAAAAGAATTTGACGTCAGTGATACGACAGGGAGAGACTTCATAAGCTCCAGAGATGTAAACAATTTCAAAATACCCTCGATGAAACTAATGATCGCATTTTAATTTTAAACTTCAATTATCACGAGTCTTTGTTCGAAACTAGTATCTGATGCTTTAGCATTTCAACCAATGATAACATTCTTTTATTACATACGATACTTTGGAAACCCATACGTTTTAATGCATTTATTCTGTTAGCGGAGTATCGAGGACAGAAAGAACATTTCGGTGGCATAGCATTCGAAACACGGAACGCAGATGCAATCTCTGGGGCCTCATTTTCTCACAGGCGGGAATTGGGGTTGAGAAATAAATCAGAACAAATCATTTCTCGCCGAATACTCTCGAAAGCAAAAGGAGTGTAACAAATGGTCATTTGTCTTAAGGGCGGACGCGTTATATGCATGCGGATAAGGCGCTAGAGAAAGCCTATATTTCTTTCCAGCATAAGTAATGGAGGGGGGGGGGGAGAGTTTCTACTGTTTTGGGAATTATCAGGCAAGTGTAGTTAGGGATAAAGTTTATTTTTATCTCTACTAACGCGAATTTTTACAAAAGAACTAAGTTGAGGGCTTGTTATAGATTAATATCAGTGTTTTTTCTGGTGATGGCACATTAAAGCACATGTAGAGAACATATTTTTGAACCATGAAAGATGAAAAATATGCAAGGGTTTGCGTGTTGTCTTTGGTAGGAAATCCTAGGGATGAAGGGACAAAATTTCACATTGAAAAGACGAACTTTAAATCAGAGAGGTATTTTGATACACTTATTCAATTTAAAATTTTTAGAGTTTTATTTATTTATACTTATTGGATATGAATAACTACACTGTTTCACGCCTTAACATTTGAAACAATATATTTTAGAGTCATAGAAGTAATGTTAACCTATTAAAAAGTAACTATGCTGAATACGTTGAGTTGCAGCGCTCCGAGTGGAGAAGGGAGAAAATTAATTATAAAATAAATTAAAAATTAAAAAAAAAGAAACGATAATACCTCAAGCAAAAAATGTGTGAAATATCCTAATAAAAAACCAAATTTTATAAGAAATATCTGTAATATTTGAGGTCATATTTACTATTTAAGTTTGCATCTTTCTGGGACTTGAAATAAAAGGGGTCATTCAAAAATTTATATTCTTCTCCGAAGTTTTGATTACAAATAGAGTTGAATCTGAATGTCACCCAGAGATGTTTCTAATTTTGAGACCGGACCCTTTTCCTAAACCAGGAAGAGTGAAAATTCTAACTGTACTGCGAAAATCTCCTCAAATATTGGAGAATTTTTTGAAACATTTTCTGCTTTTTTTAATGCATAACTGTTGTACACATTTTTATAACAAAATATTTTGTTCTATTTTTTTATTTTTAATTACCTAATCCCCTAAATTATTTTATTCTGCCACTAAGAGCCTACCCCATGCCGTCTCAATGGAATCGACATAGTCCTTTTACGATGCTGATGTAGGTAAAGATTGGCTCTATAGGTAATATGGTTCTATGATACGTTGTTTCAAACCAAAAGACGTGAAATTGACTTTAGAAACACAATGTATACAATTTTTAAAAGAATAAACTAGAAAATCGAAAGGAATTGTAAACAGCTTAAAATCCCCTGAGGGGTTATAAGGAATTTGATAGGCTTAAAGACAGCTGTTTTAACATATAACCAGATTTTAAAAAGAAATGGTTTCGAAAAAGGTAGTTTAAAAGGATTTTATTTAAATGTATCTACAAAGAAAGAGAGAAAGGAAAAGAAGCACCCTCCTCTTTCCATGCAAATTCCAATTTCACTAGAACTAAAAACGATTTAGTTCAATTTACATCTCGCTGAAAGGAGCCGGAAAAATACTTCAAAATAAAAAACCTAACTGAACATTCACAAACGTATATTTGCATAAAATCCATTAAAGGTATACAAACACAGACTTTGAGGGGCACGACTGTATACTCAAGGTTTAGCCAAGCTTAAATTTGTTTACACTAGAGAAACGAATTCCGTCTCATAACAATCCTTCACTCGCAACAACATGCATTTGTTTCCGTTTTAACGCGAGATTTCATACCGTGCACCCGTTTTTGCTCTGTGATTGATGGTCTATGGAATGTTTCACCACAAGAGAGCTCTGTTGAGTAATGCTTCCTTATAACGGGTGGCCGAATGGTGATTTTCCGCACGCCGACGATGGAATCGGTTCCGAGACTGACCACGGCGGTGTAATATTGATTGCACGAGCTATTTCCTCGAATGCACTTGAGAAGGAACCATAAGGGGTAAATTCAGGGAAAGCCGTAGAGTTAGCCAGAATAGAGTGTGCATTGGTTTGATTTCTCAATAGAAGCGGACGTGGTCACATCTCCTAAATATACGGCCTTGAAAATGTATTTTCCCAACTTCACTTAGCAAGATTTCCCACTTCCACTTAAGAACCAATCAGATCGTTTGGAGATCAACTGGTTATCCCATATTTGGAATGATAATTATCAGACGAACCAATCAGAGCTTTCGTTCTCATCTAATGAAGTGGAATTGGGAAATAAGCATTGAAAACAGACTTCGTTGCTTAAGATGCCACACGTACTGTCTAACTTTTCACTTTGGTCAAATCCTATTTCAGAAAGAACATGTTTCTTGCCTAATAAAGTCCTTATTGTTATAAATATTTTATTAGGAAACTAAAAATGTTCCCAAAAAGCGCTAATCATGCCTTGATGCCTTCTGAAATAGGAATTGACCAGTAGCAAAATAATTTAGATAGCACATATTCCGCATTTAACGTGACCTTTTAATTTTCCAATTTTTCCATTTTTATATTCAAGAAAATTAAAAAGGCGAAAATTTGCGCCCAGTAAGGTATTTTACATAATTTCCACCATCATGAGCCCGTAATATGTAATATTTTAATGAATTTGAAAAAAAAAATCTGAGGTTATGTTATGCTAACATAAGTATAAAAAATATTCATTCAAAGTCATATAAATATTACCAATAACGGACTATAGAAAATGTCAGAAAAATGTTGAATGTCCCAAGTGCGAAATGCGAAGCAGACTCGCTAACTTTTTTTTCCTAGTTTAATAGTAAAATTACGATTTTTTTTATATACCCATAGGTATAAATTATTGAAATAAATATAGAAGGATTATTATATTATTGTAAAACCTTTTATGTTCCGAAATAACCTTTATAGTAGAGTTCATTTTAAATATGAGATTTTAGAGTAATCGAAAATAAAAAAACGGAATTGTTTTCCTTTCTCTCTAAAAGAAGCATTCTTGAATTTTCTGTCCTCTCCTAAAAGAAAATAGTTATAAGAAACAAGGAATATCTCTGTTTATGGGGCTTCTATGTTTTGGACTTCTTTTCACCACACTCTTTGCTGGCCTCGTAAGGTTGCAACCTCTGTGCCCTCTAGGTATAGTAAATATATGATCTATATGGGGAAAACGCGGACAACCATTTCCAGAAACAAACGGTTTACGGTTTGATGAATGCCATCAGGAAAAACGATTCAAAATAGATTTTTCTACCGAAACATTTAAAAAACCGAACATGGGGAAAATAAATATACCGACCAGGAAAGAGAACAGAAACGCAAACAAGCGATGGATTAAAGTAAAACCAGAAATGGACAATGAACAACCTTTAAAACTCCAAAGAACATTCCGCGAAATTGCATCCGAACACAAACAAGGGAAGAATGCTTTACGATTTCGGCGGGAGAGAGCGAATTCCACATTCTATTTACCGCCAGACGATAATAAGGCCCCCGCATCCAATTAAAATGCGCTTTCAAAAACCATTCAAATCGCCGATAGCTACGCCATTTCGCCAGAGCTCATTACCATAGCTCAAAAACAAAGAAGAGACCAAAGTTTGCGATGCCAATAAAAATAACGATACCAGCAATAATAATAACGACGACAACGGTTGATAATGTTAATAATAATGAACGAAGCGGGGTAACATACGTTTATACGGGGAATTCTCCAGCCTGGCTCTTCGCCAAGCGAATAGAGAAGGTAATTGAAGAGGATGCTTCTACCCCCAATTGTTAGATGATGCTTCGCTATAGGAATATCGCTTGCGAGGGGCTTAAGGGATGTGATCTGGAGATGAAATATCGATATCGCTCTCTTCAGTTTTCTCTCTCTGGAAAATTTACTGTCGGGTAGGGCTGACTGGGAATCGGGCAGGATATGAGTGTCAATTCGATATTTTTTATGGAGCAAATAAACAGGTTGATTCGATCGGATCTGAGAGATCATGATGTGATCTTTTTTTTATTGGAAGGAATCTGTGTAGTTACCTTTTGAGGGAGCTGGAAAGATTTATGAGTTTCTTACCTGTGTGAAAGAACATTTTCTAGGGAAATTCAGAAACATTTTGAGCATAAAGATAGCGACACTGGTATGTATGCTGCCGATTATGTTACTTAAAAGACTATATTTTTTAAAAGGTGTTTTAAAGAGAATTTTAATATTTTTTAATACAGCTGAACCTTGTTATATTGAACACACAAAGAAACAAATAAATAGTTCACTAGATATGAGATTTCGATAAAATGCTAACATTGCTTAGGAAAATTTGGGTTTATCAGTAGAGAAGAACTGTGAACAATAAATTATTTAAATGAAACTGCGATAAAAATAACACATACAATATAATATATTGTATGATTTTTTTTTAAATAAAGAAGCTGTACTAACATTGAATTTTCAATCTTTCACAAAAAATTAAGTTATTTTTGATAGATTAAATTTAAACCCAAAAACGTTGATTGATCTATAACACCCAGAAAATATTTTTTTACAAATATCATGCAACTTATATAAAAATTTAAATTCTTTATTAATTTTAAATTCAAGAATATAAAATCGCTGATATGCCATCTTTTTATGCGAAATATTTTTCTTAGCCAAGTTGCAGTTTGTATCAGTAAAATTTAAAGGTTGTAAATACCTCTGGAAGTTGCCTCTGAATCTACCTTCACGTCCATACTTTGACCTCTTCTAGTAATGTGCATTGTATGCCACTGGTCATCATTTAGTCCTTGGCCAACGAAGAACACCTAATGAAATACACAAATCATTTAGCTGTATTAGAAACATTAATAACAACGAGTGTCGTAAAAATATATTTTAACCACCCTCAGAACAGTTTATTAATTTTCTTCAGAGTAAATGTTATCAATGTTATAAACTGGACAAGACATAGACATAGACATAGAAAAGGTTTATTGCATTGAGCGGTTGCCCGTTTACAAAGATTCAATACAAACTAAAGAAATACCACTACAAGCAAGCAAAGAAGTAAAAACAAACAACTAAATTCAAGTGTTTAAGCATGGTTTAGGAACTAAAATTTAACAGCAATGCAGAAGATTGATTAATAATACGAAACCAAACAATACAAATGGGTGTATAAACTGGACAAGCATGTCTCTTTAAACATAGTGGATACTCGATTGATTAGATTAGAATTTCACTGTTAAAGCCTAAATTTAAATTTGACATTGTGGTCAGTAAAACATTTTCTTTAAAAAGTGCTTTTCTTTTAAGTTTTATCCTATGTAAAAGGGGTTTCACCTCTAAAGATATTTAGACCCTTTGGAAGGGAATTTATTTTTCTTCATATGTTATCGAGTAAAATTGGAAACGCTCGACTATATTTCTCTACATAAACGCAAAATGTAAAAATTTCAGATGAAAACTAATTTGCCATTTTAGGTGCATTATTAATATTCCGAAGAATAATTATGTACTGTCGTACCGCGAGGAGAAGAGCTTTGAACAGGGTTGCCGTGAGTAGACGAGTTTAAAAGAAGAGGGAAGCTGGTATGAATTGAACGGCAGTATTTGGCTTTTTAAGCGTACATTTGGCGAATGAGAAAACGCGTTTCGCGAAAGAAAATAAGATAATCATATTTTATTAAACTGCATTGAAATATAGATTATCTTTGAAATTTCTCGTAATCGAAAATACTTTTAGGCATGAAACATTTTTGTACTTTTAGTATGCTTTAATATTGCTATTTTGAGTGAATTAGTTATATTTAGTTTTATATAAAATAGCTCATATCACTTTTAATTATCAATTTTAATTAAAATTAATAATTTCATAATTTAATCACCATACTCGAAATTTAAATGAAGCTTTAGAAACTTGTAAAGAGACAAAATATAGAAATATTTATTAATTTTTTAAAAATATTTTATAACATTTAAATACAATCTAATGCAATTCATTGTCACTAGAACTGCAGTCACTGTCAGTGTTTGACAAAGATTCGAATCGCTCTCCGACAAATTAATCACTAATTCGTCTATAATATCTTCGATCAACCCGTCTTTTTCCAATAATCGCTTCTTATATTTTGTACAGTCGGGCGAATAAAAAAAAAAGTTACAGAGACGATTGTGAACGATCGGATGGGGTTAAAAAGATGAAAGATAATTTAAACGCTAATTTTCATGAATTAACATCTACTTTAAAAGAAGGTATGATCAGATCCAATAAAATTAAAGGTAACTACTTGATAGGATAAATGATAAGCGACTTGAGAGTTCAAAAAGAAGGATTAATGAACATGGTAAAAATTATAAAATATCCAAAATAAAATCAGATAAATTGATGTAAATCGCATAACATTATATCAAATTAAAATAGATCAGATTCGGTGAAACATTTAAGATCAGTTGAAAAGATCAGATCAGTTAAAATAGATCAGATCAGTTAAAATAGATCAGATCAGTTAAAATAGATCAGATCAGTTAAAATAGATCAGATCAGTTGAAAAAGGTCAGATTAGAAATATTTAATCAAATCAGATGTAATGCGAAAGGAAATTCCAAAATTCGTTACTCTAGAATCGAAAGAAGTACACAGCTGAAAGATACCCACTCAGATTTGGCTCGGAACATTTATTTTAGCGCCAAGTGAATTACCACCACCCCCAAAATTCAGTGGAATAATCCGTTTCTATACCAACCGCAGCATCATCGTATGACGTCAAAAGCTCTTCTCCTCGCGGTACGACAGTAAGTAAACTAAAATTGGAAATGTGAACAGCAAGTTCTTAGAACACTGAAGTAAAACTGACTTAAATTAACATCTTAAAGATATTTGAAACTTTAAAAATTCTGTGGGTTTTTTTTAATATTGAAATACTAGGAAATAGTGTATCAAATTTAGAAGTTAATTAGTTTGTTTTCCTCATGTTTGTTATCATCTGTATTTTGAATAAAATAAATACGAGTATTATGAATAGTTACTGATGTAAAATTATAAAGTTTAAGATCAAAGTTATCGTAAAATAAATTAGCGTTGTTATTATTAAATTTTATACTTGTTGAAGTAGTTTATTTTTTATGGTCTTTTAGAATTCAAGAAGCTTCTTTAGAAAATTCTGAAATGCTAATGAGAAAATAATTAGGAATTTAATTTTACTACACAAAGACAAAATATCTCTTTCATGGAAAACGTAATCAACTTTACTGGTGTTATTAAATTTGTTTATACACAAAAATACAGTAGAGAAACATTTTATCTTTTTAAAATTTATTCCTTATTATTTATTCCTTTTATTTGATCCCATTATTCCTTATTTCTAATTCATTCTTTTTTTTTATAAAAGATAAGTAATAAATATGGAACCTTCTATTGCCTTTATGCGCATTTGAAAGCCTGAAACAGTCAAGAGCCTCAAAGCTCAAAGTAGCTACGCATAACCGTTAAAAAATCGAATCCTCAGAAGCCCCCTCACAACCTTTTAAAACTCACCCAATGTAAAACTTTGATTTGCTCAACTCCTTTTAAAGCGTATTCTGAACCACAGATGTTTCCACACTTTTTACGTAAGCGGGCGTGAATTTTGTTAGGTTAACATCGCTAACGATGTTGCTCGAAGTTTAACAGGTGCGTTAATGAACATCCTACATTGAGTCTGGCTGGAAGCATGTTTTTTGAGAGCATCGGAGGCGCCCTGATTTAAATTCTGCTTGATTATCAGGGCCGCTCGGGTTTGAAAAAGTAGTCTCATTAGGAGGTTCGATGGTTATTGTAGCATAAAAGAGAGGTTTTTGAAGTTGAGACAGTGATTTATTTCCCATCGTGTTAACGTCATGCTTAAACAGTGCTAGATATGTTTTGTAGCTTCTTTTATAATAGCGGCCTATTGGTATTGTAAAAGCTCCATTATAAAGACAAATAAAAAGATTATCGTTATAATATGGTGGTTATAATAAGTGGTTTGGATTTTTTGAGTGGGTACTGAGAAATAAATCGAGAAAGTTTCTACCCTTCTAAAGATGAGAATCAAAATTGATGAATATTGAATGGGTTGTCGTGTAAATGAAAGTGCATTAGTTATCGTACTTTCGAATATAGTTATTTTTCAAATGATGAAAGCTTCCACGGCCGGAATTATCAATATTGATGAAAGTATGGCGTGGTTCAATGGAATAATGCTCCAGATATTTTGTCCTCAAATTAGGAGAATATCCTCAGTGATAAAATCGCCGTGATGTGGCCAACTAAAGGGAACAAGTTCGTTTAGTTGTCTACCTCCTTTTCCTTACATAAAGTTTTCAGTTAAAATGAGTTAAATGACATTGTTTGCTTTTTGTCTCAAAGAATAATACACTGTAAAAAGGTACTGCGTCTTTTTACACTAAATTTTCCATTATACTTTTCGGTGAATTCTTCCACAAAAGTCAAAATGGCTCCGGCTAGTTTAGTTAAAACGAATCCCATCTTCCATTAGTTAGGTGTGTAATGTGTTTGTAGGTGACGTCATAATGGAATTCGGGTCTATAATTATATCGATTGTAATGAAGACCGCCTCCTGTAACTAATCTAAAGGAACTCTGAAATTTCTTCGAATAACGATAGGTTTATCTCATTTGACAGAAAATGAAAAAAAAATAACATATTTTCTCAAAGTACAGAAATTAACCGGCAACAGTGCAGCATTTAAGAGATTAAAAAGCTATAACCCCTTTATTTTTTTACTCGAAAGTTCCTGCTTCATAAAAGCTTTTAAAATCTGACAATATTTTTCTTCATACTTAAAATTGTCCAATGAAAGCAATTATAAAAAATTTGCATGAAAAAAAATACTTTCAGGTGATATAAAGGTTTATACAAATTATTGTAATGTAAGTTTGTCTGTATTATTTTCTAAAAACAAAATTTCAGACAATCCTAATACAGTCCTGCGTGCAATGTTGATACACTTAAATAATAGGTATTTTAATTATGACTGAGATAAAATGGAAAAAAGTAGAAACGAAGTTGAAGTTTAATGGAATTATTGATTGGTGGAATAATGGTAATGGTGTGGTAATTTTTTGAAAGACAATTATCTATATAAGGGAAGCCTGTCATTCTATCCAAAAGGGATTTACCAATTAGACAACATCCCTAGTAGCACAGCACATACCAAATATGTCAAGTTTGCGTAACTGCTACAAGAACTAAACGAAATTTGGCCATACATGAAAAAAATTGGACGAATTTTGAACGTTTGTGCTGTTGCTTGGGATTACATTGTTCAGTTTTGCGTTTATTTTAGAGACGCTCGTTACCAATACATGGCCTCGTAAAAACCCAACTGCTATGTTTCAAACCCTAACTACACACACTTATCAGTGCCAGCAAATATCCCAACTAATTAATCACTTGTTACCCTGGGCGTTGTTATTGAACGCGACACCCATTCCAGGGTCCTGTTCAATAACAACATTTTAATAATAAACTCCCCGCAGAAAAAAACTGTAATTATAAACAGATAAATGTTAAGGGGAACGCTTTTCAATGCAAACTTAATTACTCGGAATCCCTCCAGTTCCTCAGATCCATAAAACAGTTCGGAACTGTATCGGACCATTAATCACTGGCCGAACCGATCAGAGCGGCCGGTTCCAAAAACAAAGACCGTTAACAAGCGCGCGAGATCGATGGTTGTTTGCATCGATT
Source organism: Tetragnatha montana (assembly GCA_963680715.1). Taxonomy (NCBI): domain Eukaryota; kingdom Metazoa; phylum Arthropoda; class Arachnida; order Araneae; family Tetragnathidae; genus Tetragnatha; species Tetragnatha montana. Next base: position 19,213,322 of record OY796685.1, read on the forward strand.
GTTGTTGAGTGTGGGGGAATGCCTTGATAACCGTGCGACTGGGACGTTACAGTAAGGCGGTTATCAATTGTAGAGTTTGGGAATGACATTATTTAGGATTTAGTAGCACGTGCATAATGATTAGTACTGTTATACTTATGGAAAGGGCAATCCCCCCACTTATGTGTTAGTTATTGGATGATTCATATATTGAGCTTGATATCTAGTGGCATTAATAAAGATAGTTGTGATTTAAGTCGAGTGTACTGAGAGTCAACTAAAAAGGTTCAATGGACAAATGGGTTAAAGGGAGCATTTCAAAGGGAGTTCCGTTGCAGCAAAGATTAATTGAAAGAAAGGCTTTTTTAAAAAGAAATAAAAAGGATTAGTAATCTTTCCGTCGTAAAACTATCGGTTAAGATAACCATTAAAAATACTTGAAAATTTTATTTTAAGAAATGAAGTTTTAACCAATCTTAGAACTTGAATGAAACATTGAAATGAATGGAATTTGCACTGGAGAAATGGTTCCCATCTAATAAAAACCATCCATGAACAAACTAGATCAGGGGTTCTCAAACTTTCCAACATCACGACCCACTTTTTATAAACAAACTCTAACACGACCCACCTCATCTTCAGTTAATTTTACAGTACCCCCTACAAGACTTTATCTTCGTGCTTGTGGGGTTTGGTTATCAACTATAATGTTACAATAATAAAGTACATGTGTGATGGAGATCCATCACATATCTTTCCTCGATCTCTAAATTCGTGTCGTAATTGAGCACAGTCCCCCAAAGCCCTGACAAATTCCTTTCCCTCTCAAAAACACCACCTGCAGAATATTTGCTACTGCAAAACAACCATTTCCCCTTATTTCTCACGACGCAAATGTCACATAATTTCCTAGCACCCTCTCCAACGGCTCCCAACTTGAAACACGAGGTTTTGTGAAACTCTTTGGATCAATAAAAGACATTTAAACTCTGCAGTGTGAATTAATTCGTCACTTTTTATATAAAAATAGGCGAAATTCACTTAAGTTGTAATGAAATCAAGGAAAGAAGCTTAGGGGTTCTCAGTGATATATATAGACCCCCAAAAGTACGAGAGCGTGACGAAATCCGACATAGTCAGGTTCAATCCATCTTTTAGATTGATCGATTCTCTCTAAAAGATTGATTGGTCGAGATTTATCTCTTTGTAGTTACTATATTTTTTGTGAAATAGTGCTACGTTATCTTCAAAAGTAGTAGTTGCATCACAAAGAGAAAACTTTATAGAAACACTTAAGAAAATTGATAAGTTTGCCAATTTAAGTTATATGTTCTTCAATTAATACTAGTAAAGCACCGATTTATTTCTAAAACAAAACGTTTTAATACATGGAAAATGTCATTATTCCATGATGAATGTCATGTTTCAACAAGTCCGCCCGAACTTTGCACAAAGGGATTCCTTGCATGGAGTACATGAATTTGGCCCAAAGAACCACCTCTTGACCTCTAGGACCACATTTTTCGAAAAATGTGATGTCATATCCGATAAAAACTTAATTATGTGACGTCATGCCTTTTTAGTCTCGATTTTCTTGAAAACTGTGGGTCGTAGAGGTATAGTTCTGTGGGAAATATTTACTCCATGCAAGGAATCTGGCTATGCAGAGTTTGGGCAGACTTGTATACTTGGACACCCTGTATCATAGGTACTTCTTTTTGTGCAAATCCCATAAATGCACTAATTTTTTTTTTAAAACCGGCCAATATTCCTAGTTAAAACCCATTAAAAAACTCTACACTTAAAGTTTTTCTAAAAACTTGCTGTTTCTCAAAATAAGTGCTATTTCTCGATTTATATTGTTCCTATATTATTTTCACGTACTGTTCACATATGTTTATAACCTCATCACGTTTAAGTTTTTTTTATTTTAATTCTTTTTCTATATAAGTTTGTAAGTTATTTCTATACATGTTCGTTTCACCTACATGGATCTTTGTGCGATCCCAGGTGATGTAAATATTTTTTTCTCGTCCTATTTGCTGATTGTAAATAAATAAAAACTATATAAAGGATGTCCCAAAATTAACGCAAGATTCTAATTATTGTTATCAAATCATAAAGTACACAGGATAGAGTTATTTATGGAATAACACATCGGGAAAATGGCCTCCACAGCTTTTCTGGCACTTACGCACTCTTTTGTCGAAAATTTCTGAAATTCAAATCTTGTGTTAATTTTGGGACACCCTTTAGTTACAGTATAATAGTTTACTAAACCCATTTGAATGTCACTTAAGCAAACTTTAAACCTTATCACAATCAGCACAAACATTCAATATCCGTCCAATTTCGTTTACTTGTGGTATCAGTTACGTCACCTTGTTTCCGTCTCCGAGGTTGAGTACGAGCTTGAACCTGCCCGCCTCGAGGGCGGCGGAGAGAGCGGTGGAGGAGGTGGTGGCGGAGGAGGTGGCAAAGAGCAGCCCGCTCGGCCGCGTCGTCTTCATGCGCAGCCGGATGTCCTCGGCCTGCGTAGGGCCCTCCGGAACAGAGATCTTCATGTACTGCGTGCCGTCGAAGCTCAGCGTCGTCGCGTCTGAAACACATCAGTAACGTGAAGGGGATATACACCAATCAGATCGAGTTTGTTATGCTAGAGTTAGCTTTCAACTGCTTCTATAGAACATTTGCAATCACGTGACTCGCACCTAGCAACCGCCTTAGCAAGAGGTGCGTCTCCACCAGCAGTTAACAGTTATAAGAAAATAACTGGTCGTGACGTCATGTGCCAATGCTTCTATAGGAGCATTTGTAATCACGTGACCCCGCACCTAGCAACCTCCCTAGCAACATGTATGTGTCCACCAACTAAAAGGGTCTTTACGTCGTCATGTGCAGGTACTTAGTGATTGTCAAGGGAAAGGAACGTGCGGTAAAATGAGATGCTGAACACAAAATCAAGAATCAGCAACACTTGTTTCTTCTTCTCTTTTTTCTACAACGAATGAACAAAATATGCGAAAAATAGGTTTTAGAGAGAAGTTAAGGTGAACCGATATTTTCCTATTGTGTTTCGGTGGTGGTCAATTATTGTGCGAATTTGAAAAACCTTCAGCAAGAAAGACTTTGTTTCGGATGTCTCCACCTTGAGAATTTATAAAAAAATTATAATCAACCTGAAATATCTTATATTTATGTTATATCGAGGAGAGTTGGATAAATTAAAATAGTTGATTAAAACTACATTTAAAACTAATTAGATTGTTCTTACTAACTAAAGATCATAGCAGGATTTCTTTAACACACCTCTCCATAAGTGTTTCGTTCATGACGGTTATTAGATTAAATAATAAACCTAAGTATAAAATGTAAGTTGGCAAACAAGCATACAGCTGTTTGAGATTTCTAGATGTTTTTCTTCAGTGCAGAAACATAAAAAGCAAGGAAACACTCGAATATAGCCCCGAGGACAGGTTCCAGCAGAAATGCCAAAGTTGCCAAGGAAACGGTCGTGTGCATGCGTTTTTTTTCCTCTCTTATATTCTCTTTGCACAAACTGTCTATCTTTATTATTAAAAAAAAATAACAGTTCTCTGATCTGAATAAAACCCAACAGACTCACCTTTCGCGCACACCGTCCCCGAATAGCTGGTATGCGAGCAGTCGCACGTGAAGTGGTTCCATCCTTCCAGGCAGAGTCCATTGTTGAGGCAGGGCTGGCTGTCGCACTGCGGCGTGGGGGTGTGGCAGGCTGGCCGGATGCTGCCGGAGTCCTGCTTCTGGCTGACGCTGGCCAAGTCCACTGCCCGCCCGTTGACCACGAGGTCCCGCATGCAGCCCACGTAGCCGAAGCGCAGGCTGCCCGACCACAGCTCGCTGGGGACGAGGACCCCCTGGGCACTGGTGCCGACTCCCCCCACGTACAAGGGCCCTTCCAAGTCCAGCTGGTTTGAGTTGCCTGGAGGAAATGGTTCATCAGATTCATAGTGATATAATAACTAAGGTAGAAATTTATTATTCGAGGTTACTTCAAGTTACCCCACCTGGGTCTAAATGGCCAGAACGCCTACTGTCTCTCAATGAATAAACGGGACATAGCTTAAATTATTTTAAAAGTTCCAATTCATGCTCGGCAATGGGGAAGAGAGAGTTGCGAATAGGAAACATAAACACATGATCGATTTTTCAGCCATTTGAAGAATTTCGAGAAATCATCGAGGTTTAAAAATATCATATTTACCTACAACTTCTAATATCACGAAAAATTACCTAATTCAAAATAAAAAAACTAACTAAATTGTAACATCGAATCAAATTTGACTAGATGGTGATCAGCTAGCAGATTTTTCCCTGTTTGTAACTCCCGCTTCCCCACTGATGCTCGGACAAAAGGGGATACTTGAATTGGGGATTTTTTCAAAATATATTTAAACTATTTACCTTTTCTTAAAAAGTATAGATAAGATATAGTAAAAGATGGTTTTGTAACTAATCAAAGAAGGTTTTATGAACTTCCTTATAAACATAACAGTTTAAAAGAATACATTAACTTTACATACATTTACCTATTTTTTTATATTTATAGAGAAGTTTATTTTCCGAAACAAGTAATAAAAGTATTACCCGGTGTAATGAAGTCCACTGCTGATTCATCGACAGTGACGCGCCCAGACTTTCCAGTTCTCTTCAAAGAAACAGAATGCCACTGTCCATCATCCACCCTCCTTGTTGTAGCTTTTACCTATGTTTAAAGGAAAAGGTTTGTTAAAGCATAAAATTTTAAATTTTATTTTGCTACTGTCAAAGCATCGCTTTTTAGTAAATAAAGTTAAACATTTACAGAAGATACTTCTTAATTTTAAATGTTTATAAATCTTAGACACATTTATTCTACCTCTCAAGTTTTTTTCCAGGAGATACTGATAAATTGGTGGATATTTTAATCCTACTTATAAAAGTTGAAGTTGTGTCTGTCGTGGATAAGATATTTAAAATAATTAGTATATTATCGGGGCTGTCTTTTATAAGAGAACTTTTGGACTTATGAATATTAAGTTCATGATCTATTAATATTTTTTCACCGTAGGTAAATCATTGAATATTTATTAGTCTTAATAACCTTGTAATTTTCTCACTCGAAAGATACTTTAGAAGTGCTCAAATATTACCGGTAAGAAAAGTCTTAAAGTTTCCGGATAAATTTTATGTAAAAATTTTAAGTTTTTTACTAAAATATAGGATAAAAGTATTGATAATAGAAGCAAAATTGATTTTCATAAATTTCTTAATGAATTTTAGATCTTAATAAATATGTAAATTGTTTATAAGAGTCCTGTAACATATTAAATGAATTAATTTAATCTTGGACGTGATACTTAAGGTTAATGTAGCTTACTTTAAGCGTGAAATTTTAATCTACGTTCTTTCATAAATATTAACTTCTTTTATAATGCAAATTCCCATACTTATAATTTGTCTCTTCTGGCCAACTTTATGAAAATCTATACATAGTGTTTATTATAAGCCCACACATGCTAGAGGAGAAGATAAATGTTTTAAATAATAAATATGACACAATGTTTCTATTCCTTGAAGGTATGTTATTTTTATTTGTCTCAAACTGGGTGTGTTTTTAATGAAGTTACCATACTTGCTTTAAGAAATATATATTTAATTAATGCAATGAACCTTTTACCTTTTACTTTTAAAATTTAAGCTGGTAATTTTAACAACAATGGAATTCAAGAGCCATGTCTGGAAGAAAATAATCATACACTTGGGCTTTCAGTAAGTGGGAAGCTTTTAAATTTTATATTACCAAAAACTAAATTATTATCATAAACCATCTACTATGGGGAAATCTTTTAACCGTATAAAACTAGGATAGTCTTCCCAGAAAAAATATTTCTAAGGTATTCTATATAATAGGATATGATATCCTATAAAATAATCCATATCGATTTAGAATTCTGGTATCTATCATATACCTTACGTCAACGTTCCCCATAAGTGCCATACTTCAAGACACATAAACGTAACAAGCAGATAAAATACGTTTCGGCCTCGAAAGTAAAATGCAACAAATGTCTACGTGAAATGATTGATGATATCGCTATTCGTTGCTAACGGCAGCAGCAGCAAAAATAACACATTTAACCCTAAAAGGCATCTGACAAATGGTTACCGTAAGCCCCGCTGCATTTCCTTTCTTCCTCACTCTCAAATCATTCTCGCTCGCCCATATATTCTTTAAAAAGCGTCTTTAAATTATGGAAAATGTCTGTATTGTTTCTAACTCGCAGTCGTGTTTCGGATGTGTCTTCCGAGACTGAGATATTTGGAACACCGAAGATAAACTATGGTCTCCAAGGAACCTTCTGAGAGAAGTCCAGAAAAAGAACTCCTGGAATACTAACCATTCTGGGCACTGGGGACAGTGCAATTCATTTCAGGGAGAGGAATTCCTTGGCTGCTTAGTTACTTTTCTTTAAAACTAAAGGAACTTTAAGTCGGTTTTTTAGGAGTGAGATGTAAGGGTTGTCTGGCAGTTAGTTGTGTGGATTTACGCGAGTTTTTTCGAGTAAATTTAGTTTACTTAGCATTATGAAGGATTAAGTCTTCTGAGACTCCCTTTGAAACTGGAGACTTTTGCTTTATTGTGCACATTACATAATTCCTTTAGGGAAGCAAGGAGACATAATTCCTCGCAACAATAATCACTTTCTTTCACACGCATTTTTGTTTGCATTTTGTTCCTATTTTAACTTAAGCTTTGAATTTTTTCATTTTTGAAGGATTTTGTTTCCCTAATTAAAGAATTATTAATGCTGTTAATTTTCTTTTAACAGAAGCTTATTAATAACCTTTTATTATTTGAGTATTAACTCGTGCTTTTTATTTTTAAGTAGAACCTGGCTAAAAATAATTTAACAGGTTAAGTGAAAATAATGTTAATAGTATGTACAATAAAGCATAGTAAGAAAAAGTTGTTTCGAATAGAAATTTTATTGATGAAATAAATCTTGAGTAAGCCTTTTATGAAAACTATTTACAATAATTCCAAAATTTCCCATCCTTCGTTATGCAGTTTTAACAACATGCGTGCTTACCAAGCCCTTGAAACCTTCTGCGATAATACAGCTTTCCCTTAAAATGGTGTTCGGTTTACAATCTTCTCCCTTTAAACTTAAGATGCTGATGACAAGTGTGAGGCAATATTGGTCTTTACGATAGTTTAGTAACACAATATTGGGGCAAACTCCATGATATGAGACTCGAGAACTCTCCTCCAAGACCACACTTCCAAATCTACTGTACTGACATAAATTTATCGATGACTCGCAGACGTGGGATTACACACAATAATGTTAATTGAATATTTTGCCTCTGATTACAAAAGCCTACAGTTTTATTTTTCGTTTTGTGTCAGGAATATTATATCTGATTTTTTGATAATACTTGGAGGCACAGAATGCAAATGTAAAACTAGTTTTTCTCAGTCAGATTCACTTTTTTTTCATCAATTTAATGTTTTTAGCTTTTAAAGCATACAGTTTTACAAAACAATTGCAGCTTTAACTACATTTGGTGCAGTTTTAAATCTCATTTAGATGAATTAGATCCTGAATATTTGTCCCATCTATACCATTTTGGCATGCATTTAACTTTAGGAAAATCCACGAGAATTTCACAAAGAAAGCTTTGAAAAGTAGTGATTAGTTGGTTTTATTGAGGACTTTTTCATCTCACTTTGTTATTCGTTAGTAAATATTAATACAATAGGTAATTAGCAAAATAAAATACTATCAATTCTGTGTTTATTTTTGAAAAACTTTCATGAATTTTGCTTAAAATATGCATTTTTCTATATCAGAAACTAGTGCTCTCGATAAAAAATCTATCAAATTCTCATGAAATCAGCTCAAATAATCTCAGCACCAAAACACCCCTTGTAATCGGGTTATTACCATTTTCAATTTTAGGAGGGAGCTATTCATCCTACTTATCTTTTATGAAAACACTTACTTTGACCGCTCCCGACCCGAGGTTCAGCAGCAGAAAGACGTGTCCGTCCAGCAGCTCGAAAGCGAAGAAGTCTCCCTGGGCAGTGGTTCCAGTGTTGTACATCAACACTCCGTTCGCTTCGTTGGTGCGGAGTTTGAACACGATGCTCCCGCTCCTGGCAGCATCCCAGCTCGGTAGAGCCTGCGAGAAAAAAACACACCAAATACTACAAAGAGCCAATCACAAATTACGTCAAAAAAACTTTCAGGGACTCTAGAAGCCCAGTGACATAGTGGTAGAGCATCTCGCTGCCACCCACAGGTATTGCATGTATTACAGTCACTACAAATTTTGTATTTAACATGCATTTTGCATGGAAATAACTGAGAATAAAATACCGGCCCTCGTAGTTGAACAATAATTAATACACTGGAAGACCTAAAATTTGGAATTTTTTATACTCTTCTTTTAAAAAATTACCAACAATGTCATACGTCACCTACATGCCATTAATCATACCAAAGATGTTACAAAGTAAACTCACACAATTTTAAATAATTTATTGTATTTAAATAGCCTCAATCCAAAAATTTTAACTTAAGAAATCCATTGAAACAGTTAATTGTGGTAGCAGTGTATAATATACACTGTATATTCTTAAATTTCCTTATTTTGTCATCATAAAGTTTATTTGAATTCATTTAAAAAACTCGAGTAAAGAACATTATTTCTTATTGTATAATTATTTCTTATTATATAATTTTTAATGCAATATTACAGTCTATAAGAATCTGCATTAACCTATGAGTTTTAGATCAGTACTATATTTTTCTCTCAATAGGTTTATTTTACAAAAGTTATTACATAAAAGTAACGTATGAGAGTAGAAAACCCTTTAGCTTAATATAAAAACATATTATCCTATAAGCTCCTATAGCAAACAGAAAGTAATGACATGCAACTCTCTTACCAAAACCAACTGAATGCGACACACACGAAATGATACACATCAAAAGGAAACACAAAAACTACGTAAACATGCATTATGCCAGAATTGGTACAGTAGTGTCAGATTAATCTTCTTATACAGAATTCAAAACATCAACAGCTTGGATATGTTTAGAGGTTTTGCTGGCTCAAATTTCATTGTAAAGACGTGGTAAGCATGGAAACATAAATCAACAAAACTTCTGAGAGATGAATTAAAAAAACAAAATAAGCAGGCCTTGAAGTGTTATGAATTTACCCACAGAAAAGGGGAAAAAATCCCAAGAGACAAGATAAAAAAACAAACCCAAAAGAAGTTTAAAAGAAACAAAAGTGAGATTTTAAATCAAACTCAGGCTGCGAACATCTATAACTTAGCTACCTTCAGAGTCAAAGCAGAGAAGAAGAGAACTTGTGCAATATTGATATCTTTTGTGAAGAGAGACCGATATTTTTATTTTTTCAATCTACTTGTCTTATTTTTCAAAAGTGAAGAGGTAAAAAAAGGTTCGTGCTCGGCCCTGAACGGCGTAGAGAGAAACGAAAAGGCAACGTAGGGGGATATGTTTATAAAATCAACAAAAGTAAGCAGCAAACCCGAAGGAAAAGTTTCACGATAGAAAAATATAACCTATTTTAGATATTGAAGATAAAGGTGGATTTTTCCCCCTTCCTTCTTTTAACATTTCTTGCGATCTCAAAAAGGAACAATCACGGTAAAGTTTTTCAATCGGAACTACCGAGATAAATAAAATACAAAAAATGTCGAAAGCTAGCAGGAAATAAAGGATATATATTTCGATAATGAAATGTTGTCTGGACCAGTCTCAGAAATTTTGATGAAAGATATATTTCGTTTTAAATATCACAAAGCTATGCTAGTAGTAATAGTTTAGAAATGAAATCAAATGGAAGAATTGTTGCATTTGATTAAAATTTGTCTGGGAACTTCTAGAAAAACACCACCTGCGAGTAAAACCCGATTTTACACATCAGATATTTTAACAAACCTTATTATAGTTAAAGGAAATACAAAGAGTTCATTAAACTAATGGCATACGAAAATTATTAATTTCTTTCCAAATAAATTCTGAGTTTTAAGAGGTAAAGATTTCGGTCATAACTTTTCAAAAGTGTATTCCAGAAACTCTATCCCATAATTATCGTTTGCATTAAAAGGGAATGTGAATTAGGAAATGAATATTTGAATATCCAAAGACGAGATAGTATTTAAAAATTAAATAAAATGGTTTCTCATTTGATGTGCCCATAAAAGTGTATTTATTTTTGAAAGATAATTACAGGAAACCGGTTTTAAAAATTATGAAAAACGAAGGTTTGCGTTTTTAGTGTTTAAGAGGTTGGAAATGAAGTTCCAGTCATTAGGAGATACTTGAAGAATCATGAAAATGAGATATTTCTTCCTACCATAATCATGAGCTTGATTAAAATCTTATTTTTATTGGATACGATTATTATTTTATTAAGGATATTAGATTCAATTCGCTTTTCTGGTTTTAATATTCCCAATGATTTGAAACAATTTAGAGATTATACAGGGTGTCCCGTAAATGATGTGTCACACTTCTAGGGGGGATAGTAGACACCTAGACGAGTCAGAATCACATAGGACTTAGGGGTCCCAGACCCAATCCCAGGGAGTTAAAAATGGAGCGACACCCCAAAACAATTATTGAAAAATTCAATTTGTAGAAGAACTGCTATTGGTAAAAATGTAATTATGGTCTCAAATTTTGCGGTTTATTATGATCTTCAAAATTATCTTGACAGTTTTCAATTTAAAATTTTTTTTATTACGAAAAAAGTTAAAAAACAGCAAAAAAATGTGAAAAATATGCCAAAACTTTATTTTGTTTTCCGAAATCCTTTCTTTCGATTTGATAATCTGAAAGAGCATAATTAATTAACCTGAAGTCCAAAGTTTCACGTAAATAGCATCAGTATTAAACGCTTGAGAGCCTGTTAAAGTTAGTTTTATGGGAGCAAAAACGGCTTCGGAAAACGAACGTTTAGGGACATTCTACAAGTTACGGATAGATGTCTGCCAACTTTCATTCCTCGCCCGATTTGGCGAGACAGGAGATGAGTATGAAAATATCTGAAATGCGCCAATTGAACAATTTGGCGGGATGAAAATTTCAAAAGCGTAAATGTTGATTCTTAATTCTTATTATTTTTAGAAAACAAGAGATTAATTAATTTAATTAAAAAATTTTTTGAACATAAAGAACAAACATGATTTTACTACTGGTTTTTAGGAACTATCGATCTTAAAAATCAATAGTATGAATTGTTAGAAATTATCTGATAGTATCGATAGTTTTTTATTCAATCGAATAGTTGTGTTAGTTTTACAAATGTATCAATCATGCAAACAGCATTACAACTTATTGCGTTTAATGAGAAAAACTGTACATTTGATAACTTAGGTAAAAAAAAAACAGAAGAATCTATTATTTACAAACATGGTTCGTAAAATATCTTTTGTACATAGAGTGGGGATACGTCAGTCGGTGGATCCTCAATCGCTAGGTTCCTGATTTCGGGTTGCGATACAAGGGTGGTTCCTATTAATTAAAGAATGATATAATAAGCAAGTGGGTATGCAGGGTCTCCCCTCAACTTCCGATATAAGAAATTTGCAAAATAAAAGAATGCAGGTTATTGAAAGTTATGACAAACCTAAGATATTGCTTATCGGACGGTGAGTGGATAGCCCCCATACACTTTGCTTATTCCCATTGACATTTCTCGATTAATAGAAACCAATCTTGTATCGCAATTCGAAATCACGAACCCAGCGATCGAGGATCCGCCTACTGACCTATCCTAAAGCAGGGGTATAATGAAAAATAACGACAAAAACTGTTTACAAAAAGTGTTCAAAGTTGGCATGGTGGTTCACTTTTTTATGGGATGGGAATTATTTTGAAAAAAATTAGTAAATTAATTAATTTACTTAAATTTTTGCCTTCGATTTCAGACCGTCACAGAAGTCTAGAAGATAAATATTTATTGAACTTAACAAAACAGAGACTTAAGAAAAAATAAGTTGTAACTATCCCTTTTGCTAAACAAACATTGCTTATTTTCTTAGGTATAGTAACAATTTTTTCTTGAGTGTCTGATTTGATAGCTTGAATACATTTACCTTTTAGACTTCTAGTGACGATCCGAAAACTAAGGCCACACATCGCCAAGGAAGTTTAAACTATCTGTAGAAGCGTAGGTTGGCGAGGAATCTCGTATCGCAAATAATGTTGGGAAATTTGGCGAGCATCTATCCGTAACTTGTAGATTGTCCCTGAACGTTCGTTTTCCGAAGCCGTTTTTGCTCCCATAAAACTAACTTTAACAGGCTCTCAAGCGTTTAATACTGATGCTATTTACGTGAAACTTTGGACTTAAGGTTAATTAATTATGCTCTTTCAGATTATCAAATCGAAAGAAAGGATTTCGGAAAACAAAATAAAGTTTTGGCATATTTTTCACATTTTTTTGCTGTTTTTTAACTTTTTTCGTAATAAAAAAAATTTTAAATTGAAAACTGTCAAGGTAATTTTGAGGATCATATTAAACCACAAAATTTGAGACCATAATTACATTTTTACCAATAGTAGTTCTTCTACAAATTGAATTTTTCAATACTTGTTTTGGGGTGTCGCTCCATTTTTAACTCCCAGGGATTGGGTCTGGGACCCCAAATCCTATGTGATTCTGACTCGTCTAGGTGTCTACTATCCCCCCTAGAAGTGTGACACATCATTTACGGGACACCCTGTATAAAAAAATATACGTAAGTGGAGGTAATAAAGCATTTACAAGCGATAACACAAAGTGTAAAAAAAAAAGCATTTATTATTCTAAATTAAGTAAATATGATTTAAGTAAACAAAAACAATAAAATATGATCATACATTTTGTGATGGATCAAAAATTTGCTGATTATAAAGTGACACATCATAAAAAAAATTAACGCCACAAATTTAGACCCTACATGATTTAAAATTATCAAATATTAGGTATCATTAGAAAAGGTGGTTTTATAAATAACGAATTATTTTTAATTAATTATTCACAGGGGAATATACATGAGGTGACACGAGGGCACTTTTATGTAACAAAAAAAAAACCCGAAATGCAAATATGAACTGATTAAAATGATCCCCGTAAGAAAGTCTTGCGTTTATAAGATTTTTAAAATTGCAAAATTCCTGACTGGAAAAGTATATTGCACTTCAATATTTTGAAAAACTTTCCCGATTTTATTCAAAAGATTTTTTTTAATCCTGGTTTGCTCCTACACAAAAGCCGAAGCACCGAAAATCCACCTCTAATCACATATAATTTAACCGATTAATTAAGATTAGATACAATCCTCAACGAATTTTTCTGCTCAGTACAAACTCTCAACTTTTCGAAAGATTTCGACTAGGGGCCCACAGACGAGCAACTTGGTCGTCAACCGGGTTGTCAATTTACGAAGTTTGCAACCAAGTTGTCCGTCTGTGGGGAAGTTGATGATTGAATTTCAGGTTGATGATCTGATCGTCAACTTGGTGGGCGGAGCTTAATCGGAACATGTTATTAGGAAAATAAAAAAAAAAACTAAGCATTAAAAATTAAAATAATATAATTCTAGAACGAGAGAATAATTAAATAAAATATAATTTTGCATTTAAAGTACCAAAATATATTAATTTGTTACAATCTGATTAATTTTTTCTCTATTGTTTACATTCTGGTTGACGACCAGGTTGGCCGTCTGTGGGAAAAGCATCAACCTGGTTGACAACCGGGTTGACGACCAAGTTGCTCGTCTGTGGGCCCCTTAAAAACAATCAATCTGCAAAGGGGTAAACTACGATTTTTACACAAAATTAAGTAAAAATTCAACACAAGAATCTGAAATTCATTCAAGTATAACTACTTACGAGGAAAGACTCTTTGTTGGTGAATGTGATGGGATCTGCAGCTTCCACTTCTTGACACAGATATTGCACATTTCCTTGCTGCTGTATGAGTTTGTTCCCGGTTCTGCCCAGTTCAATCATCTCCATTCTCATGCTGTCCGCCACAAACTCCACCTGCAGCGCAAATGAGCAGGGTCAATGCATTATCGGTAACTCCATTTAATTGTGTCTCCATTAACTATCCGGAACAGTACAATTTTCCAGTAGCATCAATTTCAGACTGTCACAATAACGATTAGATTAGACTATTTGTCATAGATTTAGGAGTTTTAATGGTTTGTGTGATGCTTGAACGTAACGATTCTACCAGGTAGGGGGGAGAATGAGGTATTCCAAAAGGGATTTAGTAGTTGGAAAGTTAGAAAAACTCATGTTTCTGGGACAGTAAGTATTATTAGTTTAATGAATGTAGCAATTTACATGAATTCTAAATTCTACAAGATAGGAAGGGGAATAAGATGGCTATTCCAAACGTATTTTAGAGGTTGGAAAGTTAGTTTCAGGGACAGATGTGAACTTAAAAGTATTTAAGTTATTTTGGTATGCGTACGCGTATTTTGGAATTTTTTGTTATAGTAGTTTTATTATCCATTTGTTTAGGTGTACGAAAGAACATATAAGGAAATGAATAAATTTCCCTCAGAGAAAGTTTAATGTATGGCATAAAGAAAGCCGCAGAATTTATTCCACCCGTATTTCAGTTCCAAAAGCTGGAAAAAAAAATAATGGGTAGTGAATAGAAACTGAAGATTTTGAAACTGTTAGAGAGAAATTCAAAGAATATTTTATGTAGATGCAGCTAAGATGTTTGCAGAAATTACCCTTCCAGAGTTAATATTACTTTAAAAGAAAGAAAAAATGTACTCTTTAATAACTAAAATATAAAATATAAATATTGCTTATATAAGGAAAATATAAAAACCACAAGGTCCCTCGAAGAGATCTTTAAAGTAATGCCAACGTAAAGTAATCTCGTTTTTTACACTTCTAATGTTTTAAACCAATTACAAAGTCCTAATATTAAACTATAAGTATGTGTTTAGAAAGATATTTGTAACAAGCAGTAGTCTTAACTTACTTATAAGTTAAGTTAATCTCATTTTTAAGTATAACTCTTTCACACATTTTTGCGTTTAAATAAAAAAATGGTATAAATGTTTGACTTTATGAGAGCATGCTTGAAAGTATTCATATATTTTAGAATGTGTGATAGTACAGTGAGTCTTTTAATTCTTACTTTATTAACAGTTTATCGTGTTTAAGATAGAAAATTAAATTTATAAGCGACTACAATTTAAAAGTTGAAAAAAAAAATTTCAATTTTATTAATCCACAGAATACAAGTATTCACATTGTAAAAAATATAAAATAGGGTGAAGATAAACTTCTTATGAAGTATAAAATTAGTATATTCCCCTGAACGTTTTTATTTCATAAGGTAGTAAAATTTATTAATGCTATCCTAAAATACGGTTATTAAATCTAGTATCCTAGAATCTTTTTAAAAAGAATAATTATATCTGTAGATAAAAAAAATAATCGAAACATTCAATTCCATTTAAATATGAGAATTATTTGATAATTTATTACATTTTAAGGTTATGCTCTATTAAAGCTGTAAAGGGAATAAATATGACTTAATAACTTTGGGAATAAAATTTTAAATCAATCATATTACATTAAGACCTTTTTAACGCTTTCTCTGATGTTAAATCAGTTATCACACCAAACACTTTTATTTCACATTCTTTCTCTTTTCCGGCACTTAAAGTATTTGTTGTTTTCTAGTGTTAACGACACAATTGTGTGATAAATGTTTCATGGACAACAGTGTAGTGAAGAGAGAAGATCCTCTGTGGAATCTTGATGAATTGTTTTGTCTCTTAGAGTTCTTTATCATTATACCCCGAGTCTAAAACCTCACGTGATTTACGGGAAAATTTTCAGCCAACAACGTTTTTTTTCTTCAACCTCGAGCTCAAAAAGTTTGAGGAGAACATTTATTCTAATTGTTAGATAAGAAAAGTTGCTTTAAGGGAAGCTGCTTGTTTTGCCTGCACACTTCCTCTGGGAACTTTACCCTCCAACTTGTAATAAATGATGTCTGAAAATGCATTAAGAGAATGTGGGGAACTATCCACAAACGGCATTGAATGTAAATAAATAATCCCTTTCTTTTGCTAAAAGTAAATTTGTATGGTTTTTGACGGTATTTAATTAGGCTTTGAAAATGTTTTGAAAAATAGTTTTCGACATCTGTATTCACTTGGGTAATCAATTTGCCATATGTTTCAATGGAAACTGGAACCATACTTGCATCCAAACTAAGGCTTGATTTAATTACAATGTCAAACCCTTCATTTATTTATTTCAGCTTCCTTTAACATGTTTTCACAAAAAATCTTGGAAAAATTACGAAGAATTCCCAAAGGGAATTAATTGAAAATAAAGGTTTTAAAAATGTCTTCAACGGTACATTTTAATTATACCCGTCGTTTTAAAAACAAATATCGTATCAAAAATGTAAAACAAGTTCCTAGTTTTTGAGTAAGTAAAACTGGTTAACAAGAAATTCACTTGAAGAGCAATTTTTATCTTATTTCAATATAACGCTTTTTAGGGTATTAAAATTTAGGGTATGTAAATTTATGCATTTGTAAACCTCCAATAGCAAACACAATACTTCATAAATTTGACTCACTTTAAATGTTTTTTTTTTATTTGCGATCAACACATTGAAGAATCTCTCGTATATAATCCACCCCTCTTATAAAACCAATTATTATAGAATCTATTATTTATACATTTTATTTACAAGAACTAATACTTGTATTTTTTACATAAATACTAAACTGATTATGTACATAAATACTCGGTACTTTTCCGTTATCTATCCGATAAAAATCGCCAAGCTATTTTAAACACCAAAAATACGAAATATATAGACAAAAATTTCAAACCAACCAATAAAAATATACAGTTATAGTACTAATAACAACTAGACAAATTTGGGTGTGTTTAAATATTTGGTGTTCAAAATATTTTGGCATTTTTTAACCGGGTAGATAGCGGAATTGTACCAAACATTCTGATTTTTTTTTAAGTAAACTAAAATTTATTAGCATTTTTTTTTCATGTACAGTTTGATGTATGAAACCTAACTTCATAAATACTTTCCTTCGATAAGTTAGTTTCTAATTTGAATTTCCACAAAATAATAGTCTCATTATTTCCGCCAGAACGCTTCCACAAAATAAATAGGTAGTATCCCAGCTTTTGATTCAACAAATACTCCACTCTCTCTGAGTGTCATCATTTTCAAGAGTGAAATCCGTCTGTTCCATAAACACATAATCCACATTCTAGAGAGATATCCTCAAGAGGAGGAAATGACTTCCCTAAGTGCATGATTTTACAACACGTCGTTTCACAAAATAGTAATACCCGAAAATAGCTCTTCCTCGTTATTCAAAAGAGAGAGAGAGACAGGAGCAAAGATTTCGCTTTTAACCAAACCAGCAAACAGTCAGAAAAGTTCTGCATTAGCTAATTGCTTCCTCCAGCGTGTCAGTACTTACTACCTGGTTTTAGTAGTGAGGAAGAACTACATTATGAAGAGAAAGGAATGCTTAGAATTGGATAAGGGTACTGGTAATGGTTTTTGGTAAATGAAACCTAGAGAAAAGGGGGATTTTATAGCTTTTGTCATTTTAGAACGATTTGGGTTAGCATAGTTTGCTTGTTTCATAGAGTGGACGTAATTTGAATGGTGAAATATTTACACTTTATGTGTGACTATTGTATTTAATTAAACTATCATTTTGACTAACCGTTTGTAATGCGAAGTAAAAGTGATCTTTCGAAGTAAAAGGGGGTTTAGGAGCATAAAATTGATATACAAAAGTAAAGGGATGGGTTTTAAATCATTTTAAAAGAATGAATAAAAACTAAATGAATAGAAACCATATGAGTAGTTAAGATAGGAGGATATTATATTGATGGAATGTTCAAATAATTAGAAGCAACTGTTTACATACATTGCGTTACAATTCTTTTTAGATTACTACATTGTTTTTAATTTTTAAATGATCAATTAAAAGAATAATTTTATTTTGTCGTTTAAAATTTTATTTGCACATTCCTATTTACATACAGAATAGACTCTTAATTTTTAGTTCTAATACAGAAATTTCGAAAAAAGTGTTGAACAATTAGCAATAAAATCAGCACTTTTACTTACGTTTTTAAGGGTCTTTACCAATGGGAGTATATAGTTATTTTGTTTTTATCCCATCTATACCTGTTACATCATAACTAGTACTATTTTTACTTACTATCATATAACCCCTTATTACTATTTATAATATTCTGTTCTTTTGCTATTTGTCATCAGAATGTCACTATTAATAACAAAGACAAAGGTTTATTTTTAGTTTCAGAGCTTTGAAGTGCTGGATTTACTAGTTTGGATAATCATTCCCCTTTAGGGCGACGGTCTGAAAATCAAGGAAATATTTGGCCGTAAAGCGGAGAGGGAAAAGTAACTAATTATTTTGTATTTAGATATATGTCCAAAATTTCCCATATCTCTTCAAAATTTCTCATATCTCATCAATATTCCCTCCTCAAAATTTCGGAATTTTTTGAATGATGGTTTCGCCTATAGATAATTTTAAAGTAGGGTAGTTAATTAATGGACACAATAGCCGCGTTCACAACAGCCAACCTGTTCGACAGGAGAAAGAGCTAAAGAAGAAGGGGAAAAGGGATCTCCGCAAACCAGCCGTGAGGAAATTGAATCGCCCGTTCACAAGAGCACTCGTTCTACCAGTAGAAAGAATCACGTGACAAGCGAGCGAGCTGGTAGAAATTCATTACGGAAAGCGAGCGAGAGCGCCGTCTACAGGAGGTTGATCCAATTAAAACATTTCCTACTGCTATGGCCCAGGGGAGAATTTTCAACGGAATGTCAGGTGACGTTTTCCCTAGAGTAGGGAGAGCGGTGGAAGAAAAACCGGTTTTCTCCGCCTTTCCTCCGATAGAAGGGCTGTTGTGAACGCGGCTCCTGTAGATACTATTATTAGTGCAAAATCTATCCGAGCTTAGTCATTTACCATCTCGGTTTACCAGCCCGTAAATATTTTACCTTAATAACTCCGGCCGTGAAGGCCTTCTTGTTCATATTGATCCAATTACTATATTTGAAATGAACTATTTTCGTAGTGTTGCTATCACTTTTATTCCCCTTTCCAGAAATGAACAAATTTCGTCGTGTCGCTCACCTTCTTGACGCATCCCACGAAGTTGGACTGCTGCCGAATGGAGGAGCCCTGATGACCGATGGCCGAGTGGTCAGCACCTCCCACGAAGAGCACGCTACTGGACAGCAGGCTGAACGTGCCCGCCGTGGAGCCCCGCTCCGTATACACGCCGTCCACCGTGATGGAAAACTGCACGAAACGAACGTCGTCAGTCACACAGCGACAGAGTGAACGTCACACCCAGATCCTTGTTGCACGCGTTCCCTACAGCGCGGCCAGACGGTCAATTTTAGCCAAATAGCGTGGATCCGATTTTGAACGGCGCTTTTCTCTAAAACCGTTACGTGCTAGCTAAATCGGCGAGTTTTTGTGAAATCGTCGAGCTACAGCGAACAAGACGCAGAGATTTAGATCGCTGATTTCCGCTTTGCATTCAGATAGAGATAGACGCATTCAGATTTACCTTAACTGACGATTTTTTCCAACTTTCCGAACTAGTTGCTGAGCTGAAAGTTGGAAAGAGTTGAGCTGAAGTGGGGATGACACGTTGGCCACGCCATAGAGAACGCTCTGAGGATATTAACTAGAGCGCCCATCATATAGAACTCCATAGAGCAGGAGTTCTCAAATGTTTTTGTTTTACATTGGCACCCTATTTGGTTTAAATCTTTCCGCCTCAAGCCTAGTATGTCGTTTAGTCGCGGTATATCAACTTTTTCACAAAACGATTGAATGTCAAAGTTTTTTTAAATTTTAAAACATTTTTTTTACTTTTTGAAGAAAGGAGTTCCAGCTTTTTTTATTTAAGTATATAAAATTAACTATGAAGTATCTTACTCATATTTATTCCAAAGTAATCAAAATTCTGCTTATCAAAATGCCAAATCAATCTATATTTCCTTCCATTTTCACAAAGAAAATATTCAATAAGAATATGCGCACATTTTTAAAAGTAATACTTGATTTTAGTCTCTTACTCTGATTCTTTTTACTCCCCAGAAGGAAATAGTTCGTCTCATTAAATTACTGTAAGGTAGAAAAAATTGTACTACTTCCTACCCCCGCTATTCTACTATTATCAATGAAACTTCCATTTTAAAAATTTCTGGTTCGATTCCGTTAGAATTCCCGTTAAATATCGCTCTGTTCTTTTAGACAACAAAATGTAGAAATATTCATAAATAATTTCAAACTCCTGAATTAAAATGTTTAATTAGATCAATAACTATTCAGTTTATTAATAAAAGTCAGAAAAATTTGTTGATATTTGGATATATTTAGCGATTTGGATATTGGCGATATTTAGCGGGAACTCTAACGGAGTTACTGTACCAAATTCGTTTCTGCAACACTCAATGCTCGCTACGCAGGATATCGAATGATACGATCTCTAGATAACTTTATCTCTACGCACATTGCAAAGCATCGTGCTCCACATTCAATTGAAAGATTTTAATGCATCGACTCGTAAGGTTTTTTTTTGGGGGGGGGTGGAGGTTGGCTTAGTTGAGGGGGAGGGGTTTCATAATGTTCTAAAATGGTCGAAAATTGCAAGGTTGGTTGATTGGCGAGGTTGGTTGGTAGATGGAAGTTAGAATTAGCCAGTTGTTTTGAAAATGCATTTTCAAGAATGAGAGAAAAAAATGAGTGTAGTTTAGTTGAGGAAAAACTGTAAAGAAGAAGAAAAAAGTTATTGTTTGCTTCTTACTCTAATATGTTAATATACTTCTTTATTAAAATTTACGGCATAAAAGAAACGTTTATCAAAACATTAAAACAGTGAATGATTAGGGGAAAGGAGGGCATGAGTTTGCAGTCGAGTTAGAGTATGCAGCAGTTTTTTCCCTGTTGGTAACAGAGCAAAGTACTAGATGCAAGTATGACAATATCAACGCGTGTATTTTTAGCTATCTAAAAAGACGGTCACTATTTTTATACGTCTCGTATTTTATTTATCAGGTAAAATATGGTTAGTTGTTAGCTTCAAATTTTTCTGTTTAGGAATCTTATAAAATATGCATATAAACTGAAAAATAATAAAACATAAAAATAGTAATATATTCATAGAAGTATTATACAACTTACGTGGCAAAAACTGGTCGCCCTTGTGATCTGTAAAATAGAAAAATATATGTTAATGTTTCTTTTAATTTTAAAAGATCAAATATCTAAAAACGCTACATGAAAAATCATATAATTATCAAATAAAATCAATAAAATCAAATAATTATTTTCCATATTAAAATAGGTAATTTATGGAATTAATTATTATTAAATTATGGTAATTAATGAATTATATAACCGTTTAAATTACTAAAATAATATAGAAGGAAATTATTCCTCCTTGGGAAAACTAATTAACAATTACCAACGAAATTAATCTAATCTTTATGACCTTACAAATGTATTCACATACATAAGGAAAAATTAGTTTTACTAGATACTAGTGATAAACGTAATATGAACTATACAAAATATTTTTTACAAATTTAATTCCTTAATTTGCAGACAGATGATAATTTAATTAACTTGGTTGAAAACATCTTTTTTTAATTTAATACAGGGATCATAGAAATTATAATAAAAATCTTAATAGATTTGATTATGAGACTTTAAGAGAAATAACTGTTCAAAATTAGATGGGATGTATAATATTTTGTCCGCTTAAGTCTTTAAAATAAGCAAAGATTTAAAAGCTCTAAAAATACGAGGAAAATAAATAATACCTAATTAATATCTTTTAAAAATGCATATAACATTAAAATGCACTTAACTGATTATGGAGGCCTTTGTTTTAATCGAGTGTTTTGAAATGCTTGTGGGCTATTAAAATGTAAATTAAAATAAACTCTCGTAACTGTAATTTAACAAAATTATTATGATGAAATAAATTTTTTAAGTCTTGCTTTTAAATTATAAAATAATAGTTCGTCAGATTTCAAAATCCAATATCAAAATCACAAATACTAGTTATTTGACAGGGCAAGTAAATTTCTTTTGAGAACAGCAGATAAATGACAAAACAGGACATTTTAATATTTGTGATAAAATATCTAGAAAAATATATTGGGAAGCAGGATTTTAGCAATAGAGTAGTAGCACAAAATTCATAAAGAAAATATAAAATCGAAAATCCATCGCCAGTTGTAAAAAAATAAAACATACATTATTTTTTTTATCTTTCAAATGAGAAAGAATTTGTTTTCATTTAAAATGTTTGAAAATATGAAGAACTTTATCATTGTAACAAAAACAATTAACAATTCGATGCTTGTTTTGTGTGAGCTTCAAAAAGATAATTACAGAAGCGTATTTGAGATTTTTTTGTTTCGTTTAATATTTAAAAATGATTTACAACCAATTTTTCTACATCTAAACATCTTAAATCATATTGACTGTAATATTTGTAGGTAAAAAAAAAATTAGCTGCAAACTAATGTTTTGTCGAAGATAAAAGTATTTATTGCCTTCTTGGGCAATGCCTGCTTTTAAACAAGAAGAAAAAATATCACAAATAAAAATTCCAAAAAATGTTCTCCAGTAAATTAAGTACCCTTGTGGGTTTTATTAGGTTTCACATCATATGAAAAAATGCAGTTTATTTCGTAACTAATTAAGAGTATTTATGTTTTTAAAGATTTTCTAATTATTGATGGACGCGCAAATCAAACTAAATGCGACAACCTTTACAAAACTCAGTTAATTTTTGACGATATCAGTATTAAAATTTTGAAGTTGCACAAATTTCGTAATTAAAGTTTATCAGTATTATTTATTATATTAGGCTTAGCAATGTACTTATTTATTTTTTTATGGGATAAAATCGGAAAAACTTACTTAGAAATAATTCAGCCAACAAAGTTAAAACACGATTTACGTTTTCCCTCTTGAAAAGTAATTTCAAGTTCAAAGAAAAGGTGTAAATAAATTCATACTGCATTATTTATTTTCATATATGCGACACCAACAGAAAAGAAATTGATCTAGATTTTGTGTAAAAATCTTCACCACATCATTCTTCAACTTAATCTAACCTAACCATTTTATAGCCACATTTGCTATTAACCTACTAGCCCATTAGATATCCCAAAACATGACTAGATTGGGATTTTTTACTTAACTTAAATCCCATAAAACATGTTTTACTTAACACCCAAAATTTATATACGTTGGTGTTCAATTCTGTTCAAAGTTTTCTCAATTGTTGGATAGTGACTGGAATGCCTATGGCCAATTTCTATTGAAATAAATGCGGCGAGAATACATTTGAATCAATGAGTTGTTTACCCAAGAAAAGTCCTGCTACTTGACTTTCTTAAGTGATGGATTGCCCTTTTTATCTTCTCCCTGATCAACGACTCTATCTATCACAAATAATCTCCAAAGTCATGAAGGATTGGTTAGGAGAAAAAAAAACCCTTTTCAAGTGCCTTACAAATTATGTAGTATTCTTTACAAGCATGAAAATTTTTGAATACAGAAACTGATATTTCTCTAAGAAGAATCATTTATGGCATTTAATTTTCTGTAAAAAACACGGTAAAATGGTTTACTATCTATTAAACATAAACAATAGAATAATTTTGAGATTAGAAATATGTTATCAGATTTGGTTAAATCATATAAATGTAAAAGGGTAAACAAAAAATTGTGGTTTTGTATACGTCTATAAACAATGTTTTTAAAATACAAACTGATCTGGTGACTCGTATTATATAAGTTTTATATTATATCTGTAATTTTTTAAAATTAAAAACCAATTAAACTCTCTTATCCAAATTTCGCTTTTTTGTTCGTATAATTTGTTCTAAAATACATCCATATATTGTTGAAACTTCTTCTATAGTTTAATTTAACAAAGCAAATATAAAATTGTATAAAATTAAAGAAATTCGGAATTCGTAATTCGTAAGTAGTTAAAATATGTTTTATACTTGAACGTATTTACACAGTAAACTAATATTGAGAAGGGATATTTAAAAAATTGCATTTTTGTACAGATTTCTTTTAATAGTTATATTCTAAAAAAACAATGCACATAGCACCTATACTACACATAATAGTGAGCCTTTATAATATAAAAACCCGTTGAATGCATTTTATCCAAGAACTAACAAATATTTTTAAGAGCTATAATAATAAACGCGATTCTTTCAAGCGTGTTGTGTGAATTAACCTTAGGGAAAACTGCTTGAGATCTACAAGAATTCGCAGAACTCAATTTTATAAAAATAAGGGAGAATAGATTTTCATAAAAGCGAAAATTCATAACATAGGCCTCTAGATAGGTATTGCATTGTTTTCATTTAGACAATCAAATAAGCATCCCACTAATTATTTTCTTTTGCAGCGGGAGAAATAATAATTGGGCTCTCTTTTTCAAAATTATGTTTTGATTGAATGATAAACAGCATTTATATGATAATCATGTTTGCATCAAGCTATTAATATCTCATATTTGTTAAGATAAATTAAATGTGAGGAATACGGTTTAAGATGATCAATGTCCTAAATTGTCTTGAATTAAAGCAAAGTAAACACATTATTATGATAAACATCATATGCATTATATTTAAAAAGGAATTAATAGATTGAATAATAATTGGGAGGGTAAACAATACTTGGAACTACATAGGTGACTATTGTTTTCTCTTGCAATAAAATGGGATGAGTAGTAAAACATAAACAACTGTTGAACTGAGAATAAATTACTAATAAGACTGAAAATACCTACTCTAAATATTTTTTGGATAACACAGAACTTTTCATTGTTTTTTTAAGCGAGACATTTTATTGATAGTCTTGGTCTTTTTTGGCTCATTTTTACAAGATGAGTGAGTGATACATAAAAAAAAACAAAAATACTTTAATGTTTTTTTTTAAAGTTTAACTATTTTAAAAAGTTTTTTTTATTCAACTGTAAAAAAACTTCCTTAAAAGACCTTGTCTAAATCAATGAAAAACTCTTCATGTTAAACTATGAAGTAGTTATAACTTTTTTTACCCATTCTGATCTTGTACGACTGAATTATTTCTCAAATTCATTAATCAGTAGCAAATGTATTTTTGATATATGATGTCATGAATCAGACAGTAAATCTACCGGTAACTATTACGTGATTTATCATCTTTTTGATAGCGCATATCAGCATCTAACCTAAGTAATGAAAGGTATTTCAGTCACCAGATTAAATTACTGATGTTACTTATAAATAGAGAATCTAGAGTGGAAAATACGCACTACACTCAAAAGCAGTTTTCAAATCACGCTAAGAACTTTTGTTCAAACACTTACAAACTTGTAATGATGTTACGGTCATAATAATTGAGATAATCCTTTTCACTCAGAATGATATTTAGAGAAGAAATGTTTCTGTAATAAGTTTACAACTATCTTTTGAATGACTAGTTTTATAAGAGTATTTTAAGCTTCTTAGAAGTAGAAACTTTCCCGACAATACTTGTCTGCGAAAAAGTACCACTAGAAGTTTGGAGAATCGTTTTATGGGGAAACTTGAGACATTTTAAATTTTAAAATAAAATGATCAAATAATTCATTTAGGGATAACTTATATGAGGCGTTCCATGCGACAAAGGCTTTTCATTTTTTTTGTCGCTTTGAAACTAGCTTATTTTTCTTTCAGATTTTTTTTCTCGAAATGCAGTTTTGGAGGATTAGCCCTTGTCGCATGGAACACCTCATATAAACATAAGTTCCAGAAATAAATAAAAAAGTCAAATGAGCATTATAACGAAAAAGGAGTAAAATTTGTAAGAATATCTACGAGTAATCAATAGTGAAGCTTTTGATAAGTAACCTACAGTAAATTAACAGTGTAGAATGATCTGTACAAGTTAGCTCTTAATTA
Source organism: Tetragnatha montana (assembly GCA_963680715.1). Taxonomy (NCBI): domain Eukaryota; kingdom Metazoa; phylum Arthropoda; class Arachnida; order Araneae; family Tetragnathidae; genus Tetragnatha; species Tetragnatha montana. Next base: position 19,239,419 of record OY796685.1, read on the forward strand.
TTTAATTTTTTTAAAGATTTTTACTAACTTTGTTTTAGAAGGTTGTAGCCCTATTGACTGTATATTATGGAATGAACGATAGCTGCTTCAGAAGAAAGTCAAAAATTGTAATGAAGTTACAACTGTAATTCGTGCTATTGCTATAGAATTAGGTGGTGTAGGATTTTATGTTTTGAAAGATCTTTTTAATTTCTTACACTAAAAGCTTGCTAAATTTGTGTTATTGAGGGGGTTATTATGTAATGTGAATTCACTCACTACGATATAGTTAAATATTATTGGTATAGTCTACTTTTGTAAGTGTTGTGAAAGAAACCAGAAACCTACTAGGCACCAATACAGTGTTACATTCTTGTTTTCATACCTATTCAATAGTCAACTCGATTTACTATCAAATGAAATAAAGGCCTTGATTGATTTACTTTAATACATTCATATGGAACAACAGCCGAACATTTTAGATAACGTGTCAGTATACATTTAGCCTAATATTATTCATTGATCCCCAACAGGTATGACCGTGGCGCACCTTTCCTGATTCTTGTGCCTTAAAACAATAACCAAACCAGGTATGACCGACATTAAACAGCACTTTTACCTCCTTTTCCGCCACCCCAAGCATCAGAAACAAGACAATCTTTCCCCCCAACGACATTAAACGAACATTTTAACTGACGCAAACGCATCTCCAGACGACATTAATTAATTTACGAGCTCCGGCAACAATGTGATTAAAAACGCCTTCCTCTTAAACTGGGCGCCCCGTTGTTTCTCTGAAGCGAGTTTTAATAGACGCGGCAAAACAACAGCAACGCGATTTCCTTTAAAATTTCGAAGATCCAATTCCGCCGCGTTTATGTGTTCTCATTCATTTGGGGTAAAAGGGCATTTTAATTCCGAAGTGGAGAACGTCGCTGAAGCACTTAACGTAGCAGCAGAATCTAATAAAGGAAATGTGTGACACACGTGCTGTTTTGCGTCAATAATCCCCGGCGCTAACGTCGTTGTGATGAATCTTTGCGCTTTGTTGTGGGCTGTTCTAAATAATTATGCGCTCCGCGGGAATGTGCAGAAGGAGGATCGAAATGATTACACCGTCCCTTGCCTGTTGTTGTTGCTTTCCAGATGATTCTATGGGAAGGCAGAACGTGATTAAATAAATGGGGTTCTGAAACTTCGCAAACTTCTTGGAAGCGAAAAATTAATGATTGTGATACTTAATTTTTTTATTTTCGCCATTTGAATGTATAGAAACATATCACTTAAATAGGTTTACAAGTTTTCTGCTTATCCAATATGACATCTGTATTGTGGCAATGATAGTCGTACGTACTACTTTATTTTCGCTTTTAAACGAGGTACATATCACTTTAATAGATTTTTCAATTAACGGAACATGCCATCTGTACTGTTTTACATTTTTACCCAGTTACTAACGCACAATACCTAAACACCTCAAGTTCAGGAGTTTTGATAGTAAAAGTTATCCTAATATAAAATGCATTAGGTATAAAGATTTATTACGTAAATTTGTAAAACCGTTCGGGTCGAAATACATCTTGACATAATTGTTCTTTCACTTTGAACTATGCGTTCTATGATATTCATTTGTAAAAAAGGTTATATGCAACAACATTCTCCACTAAGATAGAACTTCTGTGAAATTTAATAAATCTATGTAATTAAAATAACTTATTAAAAACCCTTCCAGTACATCCTAGGACGTCCACGTAAGCATCAAAAAATACTACATTGATGCTAATGTCGGTTCTTGAACATGTGAATATGTTCTGTTTAATATGTTTTAATCTCTTTTAATTAACCAACATTTAAACACGTATTGAACATTATAATCTAAAACAATCAGATATTTACAGTTAGGAGCATCTATTATGCTTTTAATTATAAATCTAATCTATTTAATGCATTAAATGACTAACTAATGCTTGTGTTTTTCATATCCCGTTAACTATTATTATAATACTCTCTCCCATAACCATCGAAATAGGTTTAAGCAACTCCATTAAAAGGTATCAGATATACATTGAATCTCGGAATATCCATCCTTTATTAGATGCTGAACTGTGTGTTCTGATAAGTGAAAGTGCAAGTGGGGACAAACATGTGTCGTTATTTATCTTAGCCGAACTATGGAGTTTCAGTTTACTTAGCCCCGACATCCACAAAGAGATGGCTGCAATTGACTTTAGTTGAACGTAAATCTCCATCCATGTACTGGCTTTGGCTTAGTTAATTTTTAACATGTCATTAGGCCCTCTTTAGCCGGGCATCTTGGTTATTGATGACGGAATTTAAGCGCTTGGGGTCTTTCATGTTAAGCGATTTTCGCGGATATTTAACGGAAAAGGAGGATAAATTATTTACGAAATATTCACCCACCCAAGTTTTCTCAAATGCTATAAAAGGATGAATGAATGATAGTGCGAACCTTTTTTTTTTAAATAAAGAATTAAAAAGATCTTGTAATTAAGATAAGGATAAGGAAAATTTGTGTAATTGTAGAGTATCCAACTCAAAGTTGTACAATTATTTTTTTTTATCTTTGTATAACTTTTGCAATTAAATAATCGAAATTAAATTTCAGAAAGTTTTAGATCGATCATTAACATGGTTTATACTTCAATACAAAAATTAATCTAATACATGTGACATTTTACATTCGAATAGTATACAGCAAATGTTACAAATTGAAAAATATATCGTTAAAGTCCATGTGTATCATAAGGGTATTTTTAAGTCTATACTAATTTGTTTCTTAGATATTTTCATGTTTCTTCATTTTTCTCTTAGACCTTTATTTCAGTTTGCAAGTGATTGCTTAAGCGTGTCTACGAAGCATTTACTTCCAAAAGTAATTTAACTTTGAGGGAATTTAAATTCATCCTGAGAGTATCAGGAGTAGAATGCAATATATCGTTTATATTTTTGATTTATTTTTAATTTTTAAAATTGATTTTTGCAATTGATTTTTAATGTGTCATGTTTTTTTGGGACACCCTTTCACAAGGGATGAAATCTTATTCATAATGTTATTTACCTGGTAATTAATGTTTTTTCTCCTTTACAAAAATTCGTTAAAGGGAACACGCCAGTTCCATTTACTTTCAAACCAAAAATAAAAAAAGCCACATTTTCAACCCTTTATCTTCTGACATAAACTTTGCTATCCCAAATTCTAAAACAAGCTTGAATTTAGAAGAAACTTCAGGTAAGACAACTTTTAAAACTTTCTGCATACCTTATCAGTTTTATTACTACTTGGGATTAAATCCCTCTAAGGAAAAGCTATTAATCGAGAGTCTGCTTATTTCTTCTGTTTGGTCAATGCGGGTAATTGCCCAGAGCCCGTTTCAAAGGACTTAAATTAATTAAATTCTTAAAGTACTCCGATAAGACCGTTGGTTATGGTAATTCGCGTCACGGTTCTTTCATCATTTTGTTTACCCGAATGATCTTTTCCCCTTCGTTCGAAAACCCAGTTCGGGACAATTAGCATATTTGCCGAATTACTTATCGTGCTCTTTGAAAGTACATTCGATTCGCGATCCGGAAGTTTTACACCAGCTTAATTAGTCTTAACAACTGACGCGTTGGATTTTGTTTGCTTTTTTCTCCCGTTAGGGCGAAAACGCACGAGCGATGCAAGCAGATCGGAAACAGATTCAGTGGGCGAGAGAGACAGTCAGCATAAAAAATCACCCCACTATGTGACTAAATACAAAACCTGTCAATTCAGTCTTATTTGGCGATTCTTCGCTAATTTGAAGAAAAATAACATGCATTTCAATTTCTGAAAGCACGGAATCCATTTCTGGTTCGTTTCGAATGGTATTGATCTCGTTTGAATGAATATTTTGTCTGCAACCAGTGTTTAGGTAGAGAAAATGAGCTTTTAGCAAAAAAAGATTGAATGGAGAAAAAGAACAAATTGGTAAGATACGGCAGTTTTTTAGCCGGAAAAAATTAATTAATTGAAACTAAACAAAGAACAAACCCAATATTAAATATTTAATATATATTTTAGTATTCTGAGGTTTAATTTCGCATTTAACAAAAATAGCCACATTAACTGAATCCATGATTTTAACACTTGACCATCGGTCAATTTTCCTTTTCTTTTTTGGTTAAGTATCTCTTCACTTTCTGGTACACTAGAGGTCTGTCTCAGAGTTATGCTTAATACTATGATACTCTTGACCACTGGTCACTTCTCCCATTTACAAGGCTCACATGGTTTCTTTCTCTGGCACACTATGGTCTGTCCTGTCCAGTATGGTTACCCTTATGTTACCCTTGACCATTGGTCAATATCCTTTCTTTTTGACCGACTGAATATGTCTTTACTTTTTGACACACTAGAGGTCTGTCCTAGTCAGTTATGCTTAACCCTTAACCTTATGATATCTTAAACCTTAAAAGAACTTACAAAAACCGTTATGAAACCTTACAAAAATAATATGAATGAAAATGCATTTTAAATTAAAAATAATAAAAGATTGCAATAACTATAAGTTGGTTAAAGAAAATACAGTTCTTTCAATAGGATCCTTTGAGTATCCTATGTTTCAGCTAAGAACTCACCAGTATAATGACTTGATAATTGGTTTTTAATATAATTCAAATCCGCCGACATTTTTGTTAAATTTAGAAATTGAAGCACATCGGTACAAGAAATCCTCGCCAAAGAGAATAATTTGCACAACCCAACTGATCCTGTGATCCATTTGGCAGGTTTTGTATTTAGTCTATAGTGAGATGCGTTTTTATGTAGACAATCCTATATTCGTCTTGTTTTTTGAAGTATAGTTGAGTTTATTGTTTATGTTTGCGTTTATGTTTTGTAAAAAGCTGATAGTTTTCTGATTACTCTTCATCTTCAGCTTTGTTCGTATGGACGAGTTTCATCAAAAATAAATCATATAGAGATTGTAACTGATGTTGAAATGAGTTATATGTAGATCTTGCCTGTAGTGCATCGAAACATTTTCCATATGTTTGTCTGTTTTCATAAAACTTATTTAACAGTATACTAACTATTACAGTACAGATTATTTTAAAAGACAAAACATGATAAAAAATGTCTTCCATATTTTAGAAAGAAACGTGAACGAAACGTTTCGGCTGAAAAAATAAAACTTTTTAGCGAAACTAAATTATTTATCGTGTAATTTGTTTATGTTAATCCCTCACTTAAATTTTAAAAACATCATTAATGGTTTTTAAAATTGAGATTTTATAGATTTAAAATGTTGAAGACTACAACAAAACAAGTTTTTAGGTTACGTTCTAAAGTGAAGTTATGTAAAATGTTATGTATGCGCATCAGCCCTTGTGGGCCTAGACCTACGATGCCCATCTTCGTTTTCGTGACCGAGGGCCCAGGGGAGCAAGGTGTTAGGCAAACTTCCTGGTTAAGTGGTCAGTCTAACGCGAAACCCCTCAGTGTTTAGTTCCCAACCATGTTTGGTCTTTAATTTTCCGACTCTCTAAAGGGAGGTATGAAAGGCTTATTAGACCTTTCCAGCTAAGGAATTGATTCCCGGAGGAATAAGTAGTTCTTTAAGTAGGTATAAGTTTAGTAGTATTCACTTATTAGGAGGTGTAGGTTTATTGTAAAAGAATGCCATGAAATACTTTTAGATAAAATTCGAATAATAAAAATAAATAATCCCGGTGTTGTTATTTAAAATTTTAATGATTTCAGAAACTTAAGGTTATATACCGTAATGAACCATTACGTTCAGTTCATAATTGAATGATCTTGAAGACAGTTTGAAGTAATTAAATACATTTTTGTAACATTTAATGTTTCACATTTTATATTGTACATAAATTATGTTCAAGAGAAAAGTGTCGAACCAAAACACAATATCTCCACAGTAAATTGAGATGCATGAAACAAAAAGTTTATTTTTTTCTGGGATAAAAAATGCTCAAGAAGGTATAAAATAAATTGTCATAAAGTTTAGAATATTGAGATAATCTTACAGAGAAGAACTATGTATTTTTATTAAGAAAGTAGCTTTTTGATTTTATTAATATTTTTCTTGTTAGTATGAAAGTACTTGATGTTAGTACTTGAAAGATGTTTTAAACTATATTGTCAGATTAAGATTAAAAATGTAGCTGAAATAATTAGACCAAGTTTATTGATTATAATCTTAATGATAAATAACTCGACACAAAAAATAACACAAAATCATTGTAGTTTCATCCATAGACATAATTAATGGCAAAAAATAAACTTATATGAGTCTAGACACATAATTATTATTTTTAAAAGGTTTTATTCTTCCTTTTGCATGTTATGAAATAACTAAGTTTCTGTTGAATAGCTAAGAATTTTTTCTTCTTAAGTGTCGCTTTACTTTGTTAAAAGATATGCACTCCATCTTAAAAAAGGCTTTTTATTAGAATATAACCGTGACAAAATCATGAAATGTTTAAACAAAACCTGTTCAATCAGTGGGAAAGTGCAATATTCTGGTACAAAAGATTATATTTGTTTTAAATCTTTGCAGTTTAGTTTTAATAGACTTTTAAAATAAGGTTTGCTTAGTTATTTATGCATTTTGAAATTTTATGATTTATACAAAGAAGGGAGATAACGTATAATTGCATCTAATTATATGAAGTAAAGCAGTGTAAAGAGATAAAATATTCTTTACATACTTTTAAACCAATGAATAATTCATTCATTTAATATTATGTGTAAACAAAATATTATTCGAACTCAATGAAAGATTATGTGCTTTTAGCATTTTGTTTTAGAAATAACTTCTTTGTGCAAAATAATGCATGATAAAATTATAGAAAATGATGGAATATTTTGGAGTTGTTTGCAAAACAGTTTAAAACAAATTTTATAAAAACCTTTTTAAATTAAAAAAAAAATTAACGTTTCCCGATGAAGCTTAATTTTACAAGTTGAATATTTCTTATTTTACGTTAGGAAGGTAAAGGTTTTTCATAGATCTCCCTGATTCACAGTGTGAAGATAATGACCTATTTAAAAATATTTTGCTCAAAATATTAATTAAAATGTATTATTTTGGTATTTCCTTTAAACCTTTCTTGCCTACATAAGGATATCCTTCATAAACGTGTTTTTGACCCGTTTTCAAGGTTTAAAATTTCCATTTGTCTTTGTCGCTGGCTCATTAAGCCAAGTGATAACTGCATTCAAACTAAAGCCATCATCTTTGGGAACCGTAATGGTGTTATTTTTTCGTGGAATTCATGCATGCCAAAAGCCTATAAGATCAATGGAAAACATTATTTTGAAATTAATGCGAGATGTATGAGTTGCAGCAGCGATGTGTGTGACACTCAATAGACAAACAACGCAATATTTTTCATTTCTCAGAGAGCTTTGCATACAATACACAATAGTGATATGCCTTCTTCTTATTAAGTTTCAACTTGAAAGTTGCATAGAAATGTAACAAATCCTCTAAAAACACACTACCAACACTATTCATCACATTTGACATCCCCGAAATCGAGTTTCATATCACCCCATAGGTCATTTCATTTGAAGAAACTCATTACAACATTCCATTTGAAAAAGGGCAATATATCTCGCGAATAGATTTCCAACGAGGTCGATTCCCGCTATGACCCATTCATCAACAAACAAGTGGCTCTCACAAAAGACACAGCAGTGATATTCCACGCGCCAAGAAACGACCGCTTCTGACAAGGTCCTTCCAGAAATTAATCAGTCCCGGTTATGATTGCCGTCATCCATTTATGAAAGCCGTTCCTGCAATCCTGCCTGACAATCCGGCAATCCGGGCTATTAAGCATTTCTCTCCCGGACTGATCCACTTTATTAAGGGGGTGTCCTCTCTTCTCACCTGCACAAAAAGCGTTGACAGGGCGATCTTTCTTGAATTCGGAATTGAAAAGGAGTTTTCTTCCTTACATTTTTTTTCTTCTTCGAGGGGTTATGAAGGAATGTTTTCGCGGAAAGTCAGTTGGACGGAGGTGGCGTTTTTCGAACGCAATTTGATTCTGGGCAGTGATAAGGACGAGATTGTGTTTTAGATAGGTTTCAAGAGGGGACGAGGTTAGATTGAATTGGGAGGATTCTTTTTTTATGAAGAGATGATGCAGGTAGAATCTTGGTATTGATTGTTCGTATATTTTTTTTTCTTTTAAATAATTGAACTTACAGGTTTTTTAAAAGAATTTAATAAAATTTTACTTCAATCTAAAACTTTTAAGTTTAGAAAATAAAAACTATAAAAATTTACTTCTATATTTTTTGTTCTTAACACTTTTAAAAGAAACTTTTTTTGCCCATTTGGGCCAAGTCCAACGATGCCCATAATCGTGACCATGGGCCCTGAAGGACGAGGCATGTATGCGTCCCGGTAACACTGTAAAAGAACTGTGTCAATTTGTCAAATTTGCTTTGTTGCCAGAAAATCCCTACATGTTGTGCATAGAATTTCTCTGTGTTCAATAATAACACAATACTTACTATTTCATAAAAAATAATTTATGAGGTTGTAAACAAAAGCTTTCATTATTTTCTAAATTTAATTTTTAAAGCAACGGACCACGGGAGTGGAAAAATAAATACGAAAACTTTTAATTTATGATATTTTTTAAAATTATTTTATCATGCGTTTTCCAAAAATCAAATGAGATGTCTTTATAATTATGAAAACCTGAGTTTTCTATATGTCTGAAATCATCAGAATACTAACAATGAGTTAAATGTAACAGATCAACAATTCTTTTGGACATACTAAAAACTAAAAAATAAAAATGAACTCCCTTCACGTACATACGAAATCGTAATGTCATTTACAAAAGAAATCTTTTTGTGTGATTTCTTCCTTTAAAAGATGCGTACACCACAATACGCCTTTTAAAGGTAAATCCAATGAACAGCAACGGAATCAGAAAAAGGCCTTCCTTTTCTATCATTCCTGACACCATTTCCACCCATGTTTCCTCGCACCCCCATAATAAAACACACAATCCAAACAGAACCACTACACACGATGCATTGTCAGGCGCTAATTGGCGTACTCCAGCCTTACAACCTTCACAAAGACACCAAACGAAACACCTGTTTACCTCCCGTCGGAAAAGCTACCAAACGATAATAAATCACAACGGATGGAACTTATCCTAACGGCGTTCTAGAAATTTAATAGTCGCTGACAGTTCGACGGAATTTTACGCTCAGCGGCGGTGTGTCGGCGAGTTAACGCATTCGTACGTGAAGAAATTGATGATGGAACATCCCCTGTGTTTGTTTTCAGTTCAGGGGACGTGAGACGAAGTCCGAATTAAGAACACAGGCATGGAAGGGTGGAATTAAATAAAGGTTCTTTTCGGATGGAATATTCATTTCGAGAAGTTTTTGCAGGTGGCGGTAAACATGTCACGTGTGGTGTTCGAATATTTTTGTATTTATTTCCATCTGACTAGGCTTAGTGATAGTTTAGAAGTAAAAAAATGGTTTTTTTTCATCAAAGCTTGGTTTAGTATTGAGAGGGGTTTTTAATGATGCATACTGATTGAGAACGTGAAATAAAAAGTTTAAATACCTTAATCTTCACAAAGAAAAATTCTGGTTTTGCAATTTGAGAATTGGAAGCCCTAAAGTACTGAAACTGGACTAAAATTAAGGAATTTTACTATAAAGAAACCAGTAAAATTCAATTTTACGCCAATTGGATTGAAGGCAAAAGAAACGTCTAAAAAGATGTTCCATGGTTTTTAAATGATGCATTATCTTTGTTGAATTCTGGTTACCCTCCCTAATGAATGCATGTCTTCTTAAACAAATAAATTCCAAAACAAACCTTTTAACGATTCTATTTTATAATCATTAAATATGTACAAATGTAGCTGAAAATATAATATTTAGTGCTCTGTAATATAATTCTTTTTCACAATATTTAATACCCCTTAGCGTACAAATTAAAATGAATCCAAAAGGAATTAAGTAGGTATTCCCAGAAAAAAAATGTCTCTACAAAACATACTAAGGTTAACTACTATATGCTCGACAGCAACGCTTCCTGACCCTATGACGTCACTAACAAACAAAGTAGTTCCCAGAGCGGTGTCTGAATTTTGAGTGAAATAAAGAACGTCAATTTAAAAACATGAATAGTTTGTTAAACCCATCACATAAAGCGTCTTTTCATCACGATTAGCGTACCGAAACTCCTCCTAGCAACCCAACAGGCTTTCTGTTTACGCAGTTTCTGCTTCCGCTAAGTGACGTCATAGGGTCAGGAAAAGTTGCTGTCGAGCATAGGGTTAGTACTGAACCTACCTCCCTGACTTTCCTATGGACGAGCACCTTGTGCCACTGGTTGTCATCGAACCTGACCTTGGCGGGGCGGAGCACCTTCTCCACCGTGCTGGAGCCCAGGTGGATGAGCAGGACGATCCCTCCGTCCTTCAGAGCCAGCAGCAGGTGGTCCTCCCCTTTGCCCGAGTACAGAAGCAGGCCGCTGGGCTGCCGGGACTTGAAGAACAGCGAGATCTGGTCGCTCGAGCTCAGGATCGGCTCGGAGTTCAGCGCCTGCAGGTCGAACGAGAGGTGCTCAGAGCCGCGGAACGTCGCTTCAGGGGGAGAGCGCTCTGTGGAGAGAGAAGGGATTAGACAGGGAGGGATTAGGAGAAGGGGTTAGACAGTGTTTCTGGAGTGTTTTCCAAGCCATGTATTGAGAGGGGTTTCATTCAATTCGTTTAATTTAGGAATGAGTCACTTCAACACTTTCATGTCCCCCGCATGGCTGTAACTTGAGATTTCAGTTTTCATTGGATCAGTTTTATTTCAAAATTGATTAAGAGCCACTAATATTGAAAGTTTTTTGTGCTCTGCGTTTTGCCAAATGTTTTTATTTCTTATTTGTATTTTTTGTGAATGTTGTTTCCTTGGTTTTTTTTCTCTCATATGACTGTTTTTGTCTCTAACGTTTTCAAAGTTTTTGTATTTTTAACCTTCTTTTATTTATAAATATTAATTAAAATAGTAATTTTATGTTTCACTTGGAAGGGCTAGGGCCCCTTAGTGAGCAATATTTGTATTTGTCTTGTTTTTGTATTTCTTTCTTTTTTTTCTTTGTTAATAAATTATTGTTATTGTTATTCTTCTTATTATTATTATTAAAAAATTATCATTTAAAAAAATAATAATACAAGGATAAGATGATTAGATTTGAATTTGAACTTTGGCACGTAAAATTTTAATTTTGTGGTAATATGGAATTCACGTCAGAAAGTTGGAATCTGGGGGTCCCACTCAGTAATATTTATGAAACTTGACTCGTTAGAACAGGGCTTGCTGCAAAATATATTTTTTTGGAAAAATATCGCAAAATTTGTAGCTGTCCCTCTATTCCATTAAATTTATAAAATAACTTTCCTTGACGTCTAAATTGTGAGTTGAGTAATTTCGAAGTCTACAAAATAAACTCCTAACATTAATAACCACAACAAGTATTGTTACATTTGAAGGTTCATAAATTTAAAAAAATGATTACCCAATTATTTATTTATTAGTTTTATCAGGATTTTTTAAGAGATTAAAATTACTTTTCAGTACTATTTTTAATCACAACACAAAAATACTTTTAAAAACAATTGTCATTTATTATGAATTTTCAATTGTTTTACTTAAAAGAATATTAGTATAAATAGAGTTTAACATAAAACGGGAAAAATCTACATATTCTTTAAACACTTTGGTTTATTTTTCTCCGTGCCTATTTTGTGTTTTCAAAACATCCTTTGTTTCACCTGTTTAATTACACTGTCTTAATTCGCGCTTATTCATGAAAGTACCTGATCAACATTTCATACAACGTAGAAGCTTTCGAATCCACCAGCATATAATTGTAGATATACCCACTCGGCCTTTTCTTATGCAAATTAAAGCCTATTATTAAAACGCATGGCTAAATTGGATCGGTTTGACTATTTCCAATGAATTATCTCCATCTATTCATAGCATCTTAGCGTTTCTAGTTTTATAATTAACGGAACAAGGAGTTAGGAATTCAAATACCGGAATAGTTAAGAGTTTAAATACCTATTTTGTTACCTCAAATAAAACTAACTGTTCGTACTAGTAAAACTTTTGAGTATTTTTTGTTACGCATCAGGTAATCCTCGTCCAATAGAATAACTTATTTGAAAGAAGGGTTTTGATGCTCGTATCGGGTCTTTTGACGGTTGATTAGTTCACTTCACCAAATGGGATTTTGGATGTTCCATCGCAAAGTTCACCCTAGACATGATCGAAATCAGACGACTGCAGTTCCATTGAAGTGTATTTGAATGTTAATGGAATGCTAATTGAACAAAGTGTTCTCTATGCAGTTAAGAGCGCGGCGATGCTCAGATCAATGCCTGTGGTAGCTTGGACCTGAGTTCTCCATATCTCGATAATTGGAAAGATGCATATCATTCGAGCTGTCATTTGTATCAGATCAAACAGTCTGGATGTATATGGATTTATTAGAATTGGAGATCTAGGGGTAACTATTGTTCTCTACTTGATAATATTTCCTGTCACACTAGAACCGCATTATAATTAGCATCAGGTTTCGGTGATGTAAAAGAAAGTTAACACTGAAGTAATGATTAAACATGACAACTGTTAAAGTTCATTGCGAGCAAACTATTTTTTATTTAGTAAAATTTGATTATATAGTCTCTCGAATTTTATGTAATGGAAATGTGTGGTAATTACATGTTTATTTACGATAGTTTGGGGAAAAAAAATGCTTAGTAAAATTAGCACTTTAGATATGTTTGAAAACATAAGAAAGAATAATTCATTCAAAGCACGCATATTTCTTTCTGTGCGGTTTAATTTAAGAAAATACTATTAAAAATAAATATTAAGTAAAAGTTCATTAACAAAATATTAACTTAAAAATATTAAAAAGTTTTATAAGTTTACTTTTGTAGATTATTTGTTGTTTCTTTAAAAATTTATTAGTAAATTATATAATTATTATGTTATTATTATGCACAAAAACTATTATCAAATTATATCATCACTTAAAAAAAACCTCGGTGACCGGGGGGTTCTCCGTACATGGAGACTCTCCGCAACCTAAGGGAAAAGTAATTTACCACGTCTCGGCCGCTTCGAAACTTTGTAGTCTCAAGGGCTGGGAGTGGGGTGGTCGGGGGTCTCGATTCCCCGTGTATCACCCCGCGGAGACCGTAGTATGCCTTTCCCGTGGTTCTCATCGGGCTGTGTTGGGTTGCTGTTGCGGCGTCTTCAACTTCCTGACCTCCGAATGGGTCCTTCTTGGACCCGGGCCGGATTAGCCTTGTTCTCATATCATCACTTAAAAAAATTAATGTATGCTCCTAAATACATTCAGTAAGATATTATAAACAAAATACGGAAAAATTCCCTAAAACCTTTTTCAAGATTTCCATCAATAAGTTGAATTTTACTTTATTATTTTGTAGATTATTGGTGTTTCTTTGTAACTCAAAACCAGGGTTGGAAAAAAAACAGGTTTTTTTCAAAAAAACCAAAAAAAAACAGGTTTTTTTGGTTTAAACCGGGTTTTTTTACTGAAATTCTTCCCTAACACATAAATACAAATATTTCTGATTGTTTTCATTTATGAATGCATTTAATAAATAGTTCATCAATTCGGCTATTAACTAAGTGACTTAATTAATTAATTAAAATTAATTTTATTTAATTAAAAAAAGTTAAAATTATACATAACCATAAAAAACCAAGGGAGTCTGTTAAGAGCATTAAAAAACCATCTGGTTTTTATAATGCATATTATATTTAAAAATCCAGTGCTTATTTGATTAAAAAAACCAATTGGTTTTTATTATGCATTCAAATATCTAGTTCTTAATGAATTAAAAAAAAAACAAGTTTCAAAACCAAACCACTCCAGGTTTTTTATAAAAAAACCAGGAGTCTTTCTAAGGAAATTTCAATTGGCTAATTGTTTTCAAAAAATTGCATAGCACAGCATTAATGTCAGAAGCATTCAACATATTTTGTTCAAAAGACAAAATTTTAATCAATAAATGACTTTAAACCCAAAAGTTTAGCTAAGTTTTTTTTGAAAAAAAAACCAAAAAACCCATTTGGTTTTTTTATGAAAAAACCATTTGGTTTAAACCGTGGTTTAAACCATGGTTTAAACCAAATGGTTTAAACCCTGCCAACCCTGCTCAAAACACAAACTGAATTATAAACTTGGGGAGAAAAACCAAATAAACGCACGGCATATTACTTTGAATTTGCTATCACAATCTGAATCTACTCCTCACCTATTTAATCCCTTAATAAGCTAATCCTAAATCCCTAAACATAAATCCCCACGCACCTATTTTATCACTCAAAACACGAGATAGAATCCCCCTCACAAAAAACCCACCACTAAACCTCAACAAGAAAGAAAGAAACCCTACAATCTCTACGAAACAATGTTCACAAAGTTAGGAATAAAATATCAAATTACTCGCAACAGTACTTGTTTAACCTCTCCCACAGAATCCAGCCTCAGAGAAATGACCGAGATTCATTTTATTATTCCTTGGCGAGCATTATAACCGCACCGGAGAGTCCCCGTATAACCCAGTAAACCTGGAAACCCTTTTAAAGGGAGCCAGCGTGCTCCCAAAAGGAGCTTCGTGCCGAAGCCTAAGTTCATTTACCGGCTCTTAAAAGCATTTCGGGTCCATATGTGATAAACTGGAAAGAGGCTCATGGGTTAGACCCGTGGTAACCTGTTTTATCTCATGGAATATTTAAATAAATATACTATGGGTTATGAGGAGGACATCTCCCTATTACCTCTTTTGTATGATATTATGATCTAATGAACTAAAACGAGATAAAAACGAGATTGTATGAATGTTTTATAAAACGAACATTATTAGATTTTATTCGTAGACTTGGGCAAAGAAAATTACCGTTATGAAAATTTTAGTTTATGAAACTATACATTTGTCAAGTAAAATATGAGTCTTTTCTAATTTATTGAAGACATTTTTTTCGAATACATTGTAATTGGAAATCAATAGTGTTATTCATTTGGGTTAATGCATAGCTCTTAAATAAATTTCCTTATTAATATTTTATGAAAATATATTTCTTAATTTGTAAACTGGCCAGTCAAAAAGACTGTAATGTTTTGATTACCGTTTAATGAATTCACACCTCACAAATAGTTTTTGTAAGCATTAAAATTTTTTGCTTTTACGAAATGCTTTTACGAAATTACTTAAATTATGAACAATTTCATTTTTCATAATACTGAGTCGTTTAAAATATAACTTAAAAGGTTGATTAAACAAAAAATAATGTATTTTATGAGGAGAAATATATGAGATAATATGTTCAATATTCTTTGACATGCATCATTTTAGCATTAAGTATAGTGGAATCGAGTTTCCTTTCTAAAATATCTAATCATTTTGTCCCGCCATTTTTTGAAAATAAAATTATAGCTTGGTTTCAGCATTAAGTGAAATGGTATCAAGTTTCCTTCCTTCTATATTTAAAGCATTATGTAACACTATTTTTTAAAAGTGATATTACTTAAATGGAATTTATTATGTATACAAATAAAATAAACCTTCATTCAAATAGCCGAACTGCAAAGCTTTTAAATGCCTCTGAAATTTATGCTATAAACCATATCCCCTCAAAACCTCTCAAATAGTACTTGAAGCCGCCACAATCGCTCAATCAATCTGTATTCTCCCCATTTCGTGCTTAATGTCCCGTAAGCGGCGAACACACAACAGCAATAAACAAACACACGAAGTCGACGGAAAGTCACAATCTGGAAACCACGACGCGAGGAAACTGCATACATAACTTAAAATTCCCGACATTGCAAGACATAAATCTCCCACTGCCAAGCCGGGCAGTAATATGAATACACGAAGAATATTTATTCACTCATTTTAAACACAACACCGCATCACAAAGGCATTCCCGCTCAAAAGGAATTGTAGTCTTACCGCATATATAAACACACGGAGCCTTGAAAACTCTATCAAGATAAAAACCCATCCTGGATGAAAAGTTAACGCACTCGTTAATAACTTGGCGTAATCTACTACTTCCATGAAAAAAAAACGCGTCCTGTGAAAAATGGGTAAGCCCCTTAACAACATAAAATCCCATTCGCCGCGAAACAAAAAAGGACACAGCGCGGCAGAAGAAAAACATTCTATTATTATTATTATTTTTTAGTCCACCCTCCATTTCTCCGTCCCGTACCTGGCAGAAAAAACCCATTACTACACCTTGAACAAAAACCCGGGTAGAGAGGGAAATATATAAATGGTCCGGGCTCAGGTCTCATCAATCATAGAAGCACCGGCAAGCGTGCTGTGTCATCCCAAGGAAGGTCTCTCCTTCATCATTTTGTAATGCGGTCTCAAATTTTGCGGAGGCTTTTGCCTTCATAAAATAAGAGGATTTTTTTTTCTTACTAGAGATGATTCAGGAGCCGGGAAGTTTTTATTCGACTTTGCGATAAGGACTTGGCCGCCGTGCTTTGTTGTTGTGGCACGGAAAGTTTCGGCCGGGACGGTTTGCTTGAGAAACGGGGGTTTCACACGTAAAAGGAAGGATCGCTTTGGGTTGGACATGTGTGTCGGATTGCTGTGGGTTTTGGGCTGGATGGAATTGATGAATATGCTGTTTTATCTTTTTATTGTGATGGATCTTTACACACGTGATAGGCAAAGTATAATTTAAAGAACCAATATTGACTGAAAAATTTTAAAACAGATGGTGTGGTTGAAATACTACATAAATTACACCAGAGGAGGATTTATGGGGGATATATAAGGGTTAACCATGCTCACTAAGCCATCAGGGACAGCATGCCCCACCCCCAAGGTTTCCAGAGTGCCCCCCCCCCCAGTGTCCACCACCTAAATCCGTCCAGGTGCTGAAGTTTCCTAGAATAATATAATGTTCTAGTCAGTGTTCTATAGTTTAAAGTTTAAAGAATTAATATTGGCTACTTAAAATTGGTAAGGAAAGAAAGTGGTCGAAAATACAACCTAAATTACACTATAGTATGGTGATTAAATGCTCTCGAGGAGATTTTTAATAACAGGGAATAATTTTAAATTAGTTTATTTTCATAAAGAAACCAGTTAAAAATCAAGGCTTTACGTTTTTGCTAAAATAAATTCACTTATTAAGAAATTTTGCACTTGCATTCTCACAAAATATGGGTAAGATAAAGGGGTGAGTTAGGATATGAAATGTGTGAAAAGCCAAAAATGAGTCCTCAAACATGGAAGGAAGGAATTAAATAGAGGAAAACGCACTCGATCTTTGGTTAAATGATCTGAAAGAATGAATTCAGTTAGGGTCGTTTAAGTTTTTGTAATTTTTCTACAAAAATACGATTCCGACTGCATAAACATAATTACTGCGCTTCTGTTTTAATCCATGATCTTATTAAATTCAAAAATAAATATCTGAAAGCTGGTAATAGAAAATTCCAGAGGTGTTAATATATTTTTTCATTATTTTTCACTTAAATGTAAATTTATATTTATTAGATTTAAATAAATAAAATTAAATATAAAGTGTAAAAGATGGAGGAAAATCTGTCTAAGTGGGAAAACCTTTTTGCACATCTATAATAGAAACTGGAAAACCGACCTTTTCATTTTGTAAAATGTTTTACCTTACTGATTTTACTTTTCCTATTCTAAATGTTATTTCCGAAGTAGTTAGTAAAAAATAGAATTATTCAATCCATCATTCATAAATATTTAAAAAAATGTTTTGTACGACAAAAGCGCTGTGTGTTTTAGATTATGAAAGGAGTACAGAGATAAAAAAAACGCAATTCATAGAAATGGGTGGGTTTTTTTAAACTTACACTTTTTTAATATAATCATAATATGTCATCAAAAGAAAACGAAAAAATCCACTTAATTAAACACCATTTTACCAAAAAATTCTTTTTTTAGGTTAAAGATAAACAAAACTTTAATGAATTCATTTCATTTTGTTGAAAATAGATTAACAAGCTACCTATGCAAACTTTTACAGGAATGACAGCAGAGTAAAAAGATTAATGAGACATTATTTAAACTTTGACGGACAGTTTCATTACTCTTAATGAGAAGAAAAATACGTGAATAAAACTTTTCAAAGAGTTAAATCCCTGTTCAAATATAATACTCTTATTTTTACTTGGCATTCGAGATAATTTCGAAAACTAATCCAGTAAAACAAAATCCCCCTCAATCAAAATAATATTATATTCTTAAAATAAACTGATATTTGCATATTAGAAGCTACACAACACAATGCTGACGCTTATAATAAATTCAGAAATAATAATTGTAAATGAAAGATCAAATGATATCTTTTCAAGAAAATGTATATAATGATTGTTAATCCTACGAAAATATTTTTTTTCAACCCAAATGCCAACCTATCAACTCAACAAAAGATCGCTGATCCTTAGTTTCTCCTAAACTTGATTAAAACGTTCACTCTGTCATTCAGGGATAGAGCTCGTCCGGCTGTTAAATGCTTAATAAATGAATTCCCTCGCATGGGCTAACTTAGTTTGACATTTATCACGCTGGGTGGCCTTAATCTGAGACGGAACTTTACACCCTTTAGAATCACCCTCAACTTTAACATGATTAACGAAAAGACGTTAAGTAAGCCATAAACTCTACTCCGCAGTATGACTAATGAATAAAGAAATATTCAGAATGCAAAGCTTCAAATGAATATTTCTAAGCCGAAGTGTGCATATCACTTATCAAATTAGGTTATATCATGAAAGATTTGCTTCTGGTACCAGAGATCATTGCGAGGCGTTATAATTAAAGGAAATGACTTACCGCTTACAGATTAGAGAATTTATTTAAGGAAAACATTACAGGACCATTACCAATGGAAGCTCTGGAAATTTAGCTTTAAATAAAGTCTACTCAAAAATCAAATTTAAGTTTTATTTGAGATGTTGTGATTCCTTTTCCCCCCACAATTTTGAATTTTATTGAATTTTATCTAAATACAGATAATACTCGAAAAGAATACTCTCTAACACTTTAAAATATTTGTGTTTCGCCAGTAGAAAATGTGGAAATATTGATACGAAGAATTTCTTTAAAAATTACTAATTTTTAGAAACGGTGCTACGAATTTCAAAAAATTAGCAGCTTGTGATAGTTGCAAGGAATAATTATACATAATTCAGTGAGAAAAGTTGATAAACTTTCTTATGCATGTAATGCATGCTTAATTTAGCATGTAAAAATCACTATATTTATTGAAACGGTATTTTTTTAATTTTAATTAAGGAAGATCATTTTTATATTCAGAAATTTTTCTGTATTGCATTGGTCATTAATTAAGAAATTAATTTATAAAATTTGAACAGAAACAAATGATTGCGCCAGTGATTCTTAAGTCTCTATTTCACCTTCATACCTTCTTTTTCAGGTACGTAAAATTTCCATTTAAAAAAACATACCTCTGATATAATAATACAATTATGGGATTAGGACAACTTACAACATGAAATATCCTCTTATGTGACATCAAATGGGAGAGAAAATATGCTAAAAGTGATATTCCAGAGTGTATTCAGATTGGGTTGAACTTAATATATCCAATATTATCAGTAACTTGATAGAAATAGATTACTTTTACTCAAGTAAACATTTTACAAGTTTTTAAACCCAACAGATTTACTTTGCTTCCATTTACCTGAAATATTTCAATTAATTTTCCCACTGAAGGATCATCCCCATTTGGAGAGTCTGGCCCTACTTGCAAATACAAATTAACCTACAACGAAACGAAACTCTATTCCCATTAAAAAATCTCCACCGTTCCGAGGATAAAAACTAAATCCTCTTATCGCTCCTCGCGAATTATTTTAGGAATTTTCCAATTACACTTAAACTACCCGAAACGCTGGGAAATTAGATTCCCAGTGCGTACGAACGATTGTCTTGAGCAAAGGAAGAAGAAGTGACGGAGGTGTGACAATTGCGTTTAAAGACAATTGCGGTAGAATGAGTTGGGGTACTACATTAAACCATCAGGCACTAACATTGAATTGTAAGTATCGCTGTATATCATAGTAAATTGAGTGTATTAAGACGTACTCAGATCTTAAAAGACTCAGACCTTAACCTGCATCGCACCTCGCTTTTCTTTATTGTCTGAGTAACTTTTCAGCCGAAAGGTAAGTCTGGGGTAAAAAATTTATCTTCTCAAGATTTATTGTCGAATAATGTTCTTGTATGAAGATTTATAGTCAAATTTCCTCACAAGCTTAAGAAACTTCAAGAACTTTTTGCTTAATGCTTTCCACGTATTTTCTTGAAAAGTTACCTTTAGTAAGTATGTTTTTTATTGCTGTCAAGTCATTTTGAATTTTTAAAAGTATGTCACTGCAGTAGGAAGTTAAAAGCTCAAAATAATTTCCTACATACCAATAACCATTTTACTTATGGATTCATAATTTTATCTAAATTTTAGATAAAAACAGTTCAAAATACTTTATTTTAATACTTGATGAATCATAATAATAACAGTATGTCTTTCTGTTTTTAAAAGAGTGAAAGGTAGTACATTAAAAACTTAAACCATCCTCCCCATTCAGTTCTGTCTGTTTGATTAGGTTAGTTTCGTAATTCAAAACACTTGTCGAATTGAAGGCGCGGTTTACAAAAAATATAATCTGACGAAACTGCTCAACATCAATACAGAGGTGAAAAATCGATACCCTCGACCAAAAAAAGAATAAATATAGTGTGCTTTCAGTTTGACGAAGTTCTTTAAGCCAATACTGAGATAAACTCTTCAAAATTCCATTTATGTCGAACTAAAGGAGCGACACAAAAAGCCAAAAATTGATGGTCAATATAAATTGATGGAAAACAGAATAGGCTTGAGTTTATCTTCCTCCTTCGCATAATACTCATGTTAGACACATTCTGCAAAGTTATAATCCTTTAGCACATTTGATAAATTTGAGATTGTGGGTACCTATATATTCAAGTATTGAGTTAAAAAGTAGTTAAATTAATTAAAAAGTACAAAAAGTTACCAATACTTTAATATGAGAACCAGAATGATGTCTGAACACTTGAACCAGACGAGTATGAAAATAGTAGTAGGTACATTGTAGAAAACAAAGCATCTGCTAGTTCTAAGTTAGTAAAATTTGTAAAAAAGAATGAACCTGTAAGTGGTATACTATGTAGTTTTTTAACAAATCAGTTACCCTTAGACCCAATCTCATAATTTAACCCGGAAATGAAATTGAAAATGAAACATCAAAATCTCTGTAAACCGCAATTTTTCTCGACCGCTATGGTCGAGCCTTAGAAAGAATGCACTCATTTAGGCCCCGTATGTGAGCTCTCACTTAGTCATTGCCGCTGATAGCACAATCTGAAGTAGAAAGAGCAATCATTCCACATCGGTCTTGAATTCAGATTAGAAAAGAAGGCAGCAAGGAACACGTTATTAAGAGACTTTGTTCCAGATGATATTAAAAGGAATTTAGATGTTGGGAAAAAGAAGGCCTCTTGGGGGAATCTCTCATGCAAATTTCCTGGAACGGGATTACGAAATCTGGAGCGAGAGAGGAAATAATTTTCGTTTTGGTTTCGTATTAAAAAAGAAGAGGTTTTCTGTTGATAAAGATAAATTTTAGTAAAAACATGACCATCAATAATTCATATCATTTACTTTAAAACTGGTTGTAGAGAAAAAAAAGTTTCTTCTAAGGGATTTGTAAGTCTTTCATAAAATTGTAGTGACTTTGATCTAGTTTGAAAACTTAAGTAAATTTGACTTTGCTACCTCTTTTTAGAAAATTTTAATTAATTTTTTTAAAGTTAAAAGGATACTGATAATATTTTTAAAGAAGTATGTGATGATAAACAGTGCAATGACAGTTTACCAGAGGGAAAGAGCTGATTGTTTCTAGTTTGGATGTAGGTTATTGGGGGGGGATATAAATTTTATAACCAGTGAGAGTTCAGGATTGAAGTTTTTGTAATTAGAGAAAGGGATACATTATAAGGAAATAATATTTTGCGTTATAAGTTTTGTATTCTTCTATTTTCCCTAGTGAGTGTATTTTAGATAACTTTTATAATAACAATAACCACATTCTGATTGAAAACCATATGAATAATCCTGAAAATTAGAATTCGCTTTTTCAAGTAGGAATTTTGCAATTGCAAACTCACATCGCGAAAACTATTGTCCTTATTATAACAAAGAGGAATACAAAAAACTTTTAATTATGATAGCTATATCAAGCGTTGCAATTACTCAATTATTAAAAGATTTTAATCCTTATTTTCATACCTTAATTGGAGTAGCTTTTCATTTACCAATGTGTTTATAAGAATTTTAATAAATCAAAATCAAATTGTAGTTTTAACAATTTTCACTATTAGTTTACTTATTTTACAAAATTCTTTAAATTCAATAAGTATTCCTAAGTGTTTTACTATATCTTAAAGCTTTGATCAAAAAGTATTAACTTTAAACTGAATAGGTATAAAATGCTTGAAAATGTAACTCTAATTTATTTTGACGGTGTCTTTAAGTATTTTCTCCATATCCTGTTTAAGGGCAAAATACGTTTACCGTGGGCGTAACTTTGATCTGGAAAATATTAAAAACTAAATTTTTCGTGAAAGATACCGTAGGCGGGGTATTTTATTCGAAAGCCAACACCAAATCCTGAGAAATAGTTTAAAATATATACTTTCAAAAACGAAATATTTATGCTTGTTTTTTGTATTTCAGCAAAGAATTTTCTTGCTCTGAATCTGTAACTTTAAGAATTTTCTTGTTCTGAAGAATTTTATTCTAATTTAACCTAAACTGTTAAAAAAGTTTCTATACTCGACTGTAACGTTTCTTGAACCCAGTACGTCACAAATGCGGAAGGAGAAATCGGTAAACACGAAGCCTGTTGGGTTGATAGGAGGAGTTTCGGTACGCAAATTGTGATTGAAAAGCACTATATATACATAAGTTTAACAAAATAATCATATTTTTAAATTGATGTTCTTCATTTCACTCAAAATTCAAACACCGCGATGGGAACTACTTTGTTTGGTAGTGACGTCGTAGGGTCAACTTAAGTTGCTGTCTAGTATAGTTTAATTTTGAGTAAATAAACAATGCTAGTATTTAGTAAAAATAACTTTCGGATATTTTAACTTAAAAGAAACCCCCCGAACTTTTAGAAATATAGTTCCAATAAACTAAAGACCATTTTTGTTATGAAAAAGGGGAAAATAATTTACTGAGAGAAACTACTTTGTTAATTACTTTTATCTCCCTCTCACATTTATGCATAATTATCGCATAATTTAGGTAATTTTCGCACCTGTTTTCAAGCTTCACAATTGGGCGGTCAATGAGAATTATTAATGATAGAAGAAATATGATTTCAGATTTAATTTAGTTAAATATTAATTTATAAAAATTTTCATTCATTACAATATCACCCAATAGCAGATTATATTTACCTTTCAAAATTTCAATAATTGTATAAGTATCTTCAGTGTCTTATTTTCATATATTTTCACTGTAGTATTTTTAAGAAAATTTAAGAAAGTTGTAATACATTATTAAGCATACAATTATCTTAAAAATTAGTGAAATTATTAGCAAAACATAGTAACCTAACCTGTAAAAATAAACCAATCAACCAACCAACCAACATAGTAACCAAAAATTCTTCTCAGGATATGTTTTGAAATTCCTAGATTTATTGGCATCATTTTAAGTTCGATATGTTTCCTTATCCTCGGTAGAAAATGCCTTCCTTTTCAATGAATCCATCATTTTTTTATCATTTTAGAATAGTGCTGAGATAGCCAAAATGTACTATCAGTCTTAAGCACTCACATACAACTAGACACCTGACTGTATTGTAGATAGATCCTATTTCGTTCAGTTTTCCTAGAAAAGTGAAGCATTAGAAAAAGCAAGAGGTTCGATAGAATGGGATTTGATGTGGGTTTATTGTTTACTTTTCACAGTGTGTGAAATTTGAGACAGTGTTGTAAAAATTTTATATATAGTGGAATGAAAGTTATTTTTGAATGATTGTTTTGCTTAAAGTTCTTGTAAAACTTCCGTTAAAAATCCATTTTACTATAATAATTGGAGATCCCTATCTTCTGAAAATTAACTATTCGTGCTTTAAATAAAAGTTCAATTAGGATATTTAAAGATGTCTGCACAATAACAAGGTTCACTAAATTAAAATAATTACAATAAAAAGACTTCAAATTAATAAATAATTAATCTAAGGCTCACAGTGAAACACGTGAAAAATTATAATACAAATTTCCAGTTTTCTAATACAGACTAACATAAAAAACAGACAAAAATATGTATATTAGCCATTAGTTATTTCCCATTTAAAAGAATTAACAATAATTATTCTCTTCATGATAAATATTTTCTTTTTACACATCCTTAATAACAAATTGGTAAAAAATTCCAATTCAAATTACTTTGCTTTATAACACGTAATCATTATAAAGTAAAAAAAAATATCTAAGGCTAAACTGCCTAAAAAATCTGCTAAATAAGCATTCATATTGAAATGATCAATTATTAGCTTAAAAGGATTTTTTCCGATGGTTTTTGCAAGACATGAAAACGCTTACTCAGATTAATAGAGAAACTATTTGTATTAGCGAAGTAAGACCACACTGAGTCGTTTAAGCCTAATTGCACTTCAAGTTCTTTGGGGTTTTTTTTAGTATAAAGAGTTTCTGTGTTGAAAAAGCCAAACGATGCTGTCAAAGCAAATGATTGATGTCTATTTATTCAGAGTGAAAACTACCCAGATGGGACATTTCTTTTAAGCTACATCGGTTTAATTTTCCAAACCATGGTTTCTGACACTCTGGGAAACTCCAGTTTTATTTTGCTCCTTCTAGAGCTATTTAAACTCGGTTAATTTATTATTTTTAACTTTTACAAAGAACTTACCTATTAAGTTTTAAATTATTCTAATTTTTTAGTTTATAGAGCATTTTCAATCACATGACTCGGCCTAACAACGGCCTTAGCAACGTTGTTTTTGCCTGCCAGTGACATCATGTGCGAATGCTTCTATTGGATGCTTCTAGTTCCCGCCCCTAACAACAGCCTTAGCAACGTTGTTTTTGTCCTCCAAGTGACGTCATGTGCAAATGCTCTATATTAAGTTCTTACTTTCACGAAAAATCACCAGTTTTGCGGAAATTTATATTATACATCTAAATGAAAATAATGGCGAATACTACCATTAAAATTACAATTTTAAATAAAGCAGCTAAATAAATCATTATATGTTTTGAAGATCATGGATAAATAAGGTTTTTATATCGCAAACCTTAAGAAAGTTGGGAAGGCAGTAACAAAAATACAGTCTTTCAACCAATGGACTCTAACCGTCTGACGTCACACGGAACCAACACGTGACCTACTGAGCTTGCGATTGGTTACCACAGATACTACACTAGTAGATCTACTAGTGTAGTATCTGTGGTAACCAATTGCAAGCTCAGTTGTAGGTCACGTGTTGGTTCCGCGAAGTTTCGAACCAGATAGGCGGTTAGAGTCCATTCTTTAATTAAATTTCATACGTCATATCTTTTAAAGTTACTGAAAATATTTATTCAGCGTTCTATTTTGAAGTAAAAATTGTAACCAATTTCGTGGGGTCGTTGTTTATTAAATTTCATCTTCTCATTATTTTGATTTTTAGAATTTGTTTTAGCAGTTAAGGTCGTAGAAAGCGATATTTATGTTATGGGCAAAGTGATTAATCGGGCATTATTAATAATGCCCGAAGTAGAGGCGGGCAAAGTGATAAATTTCATTCATAAATTCCACTGAATTTATCACATCTGGACATCTGAAAACCATCAGGTTTTCAAATGGTACCAAGGTTTCAAATACTAGTTTCAAATTAGCACCAAGTGCAATGTTGAAGAGGCCACTGAACAACACTTAATTAAATGTGTAAATTTGGGGCAAGAGAACCTTAAAAGAAGACTCGCTTTTGTCCTCGATATTTTAAAGGCAAACAACCTCCAGATTTGATCTGGATCAGAGAGATTAGCAAGAAGAAGTAAAAATTACATGGCAAGTTAAGAAAAGCTATACATAAATATTTCTTAGTTAGAATAAAATCCATAAAATTATTTGAAGTAATAGGAGACGTACAAATTCAAGTAATTTTTACTTAGAAAAGAAATTCCTTACAAAATTATCCAATTAAAATTTTCCAGATCAGCTTTATATTTCTTTTTTCTAGTATTTTACATCTTAATTGGAAAACAACGCATGATAAAACCTAAGATTACTTTTTACACACATTTAAATTCAATTTACTAATCTTTTCGTATCACATGTCACAAATAATAATTAAAGACTCAATGAAATCACAAGGGAATTTCCCGAGATTTGTAATACCATTTTTTCTCTCTACTTTTATTCCTAATATTTCGTTTTGATTTTTAAATTAGTCCGAGTTTTTTTTTACTCTGCTGGGTTTTTTTGTGTGTTATTTTTACTTTCACTGAAAACTGTAATGGAAATGGCACCTTGTGTAATTTAATTTTACTGAGTACATGGTTCTTTTCACCTTCTATTTCATTTTTATCCGACATAAGATTAAATTTATCCTTTTAATTAAATTTAACGTGGATTTTTAAAATACAGAAAAAGTTAATTAGCTTATCCGATCTTTCTTGCGTTTAAAGAAGTTCAAATGAGTAAATGAAAAAAACTTCCAGGAGCTCCTTTGTATTTCTCCGAGAAAATCAAGATTTTTTTCTCAAATCTCCTATATTGCCTTAAGGATTTCGAGATAAGAAGCAACGTATCAATAATTTTAAACAACGTCGCTATTTTTTTAAATCCTTACTGATTTTTAATTGCGTACGTTGTTAATTACGCTACAAATTTTTATCGCTAAACTAATGAAGACAAAATAACACTACCTGAATGTTATCTAGAACTTTAATAAATAAATTAGTTACAGGCTTAGAAATAACTTAATTAAAGTACTATTACTTATTTTTCTCTTGATTCTATGAATTTGATTAAACGTTTCTCTTAATTAATTACAATTACAAAGGAATTAAATGTTTAAAAGATTACGCATCCTTTAAGAGGACTAACGCAATTTATCAACTTGAAACTTATCACCTAGAAGAAAATCTACATCCCTTTCAAAGATTTTTATAAATTTTAGCAATTTAATAAGTGAGGATTTTGCCATATAAACTACTTACTTTTGCGTTTCTTAAGAAAAATAAATCAAGTTATTTGAGGCCCCTAGTTTCAAAAACGGACTCTTACCAAAAACAAAATTTTACAGGAGGGAGAAAAAACTGTCATCATGACTAAAACAAGAAAAATTTGAAATTCAATCTATTTGCTGTATACAGCAAATAGATTGAATTCCAAATTTTTTTCAATTTTAATTTCAAATTTTTCTTGTTTTAGTCATGATGACAGTTTTTTCTCCCTCCTGTAAAATTTTGTGTTTGGTAAGAGTCCGTTTTTGAAACTAGGGGCCTCATTTATTACCAAAGACGTAATTTCATTGTATTTCTTTTAATTACCTTTTGCCACACCGGCTACAAAAAAATATTTTTTTAACCCCAAGCATTATTCTGAGTAGCAGAGTTTTTTCGTTACGAAGATATTGCACAGAACAGATAATATAGTTATTATTGTAACTATTCACCAAATAGATTCCATTATTTATATTCTGAAGTACCATTTCATCCAGATAACAAAGCTGATTTTAGTTGGTAAATTGATACCCAATCTTTGTAGTATCAATTGTATAATGATATGAAAAGATAAGGTAGATTGCACCTGTTTGGGTTTTTTTTTTTGCAATGTATCAGAAAATCTTCCAAACCACTGACTTAAGGTTAGATTAATCTTCTATGGGCATTGGGCATTTTTTTGGTATTAAACGAAGTATTGAGTACTTTTAGGTACAAAATATCCTATTTAAAGGAATAGATTTAATTGAATTATTATGTATTAGATGCTGAAAATTTCACACGATACCCATCATTTTTCCTTATAACCATGCCCCTACATACACCCCGAATGAAGAACGTCATTTTATTCTCCCGACGATTTGCATCTTCCTCATTCCATCCCAACTCAAACGGTTCCAACCAACGCTCCCGAGTGTCCCCAAAATAAAATAAGGCAAATATGCCCAAGATGGCCAAATACGGGCCTCCAAATTCTATAAACCCTTCCTACACAGAATCTTACTTGCAGATGATCCTCTCCAACAAGGGAAAGAAAACTGAACCGGAAAAAAAAGCTTCCGCCGGACTTTTAACGTCTGCCATGGGGATGGGGGAACTACAAGACTTCCCCATCGGTATGCAGAAGCATGCTCCGGATCCATAAAGGACCCCTTCTCGATAAAATCGTTTGCGTGCTCGCTTATTCCCACGTGGAGCCTCAAAATCGGAAGTGGGGAGAGGAGTTGTAGGGACGATACTCTTCTGTTAAGTGTGAAATTTTTTTTGTCAACATACATGTGGATAGAGTTGTTTTGGCGAGGGCCATTTGGGATTTGGATATAACTTGTTCTGAACGGAACTGAAAGGGAGTTTCGTACTCAAGGGAGCAACAAGGGGACAAGCTTCCTCTTACAACAAATAACAGGTGATAGATTGGAACATTAAATTAAAAAGTAATAGAATAGTTTGTTACCTATTCACGTTTTGGGTGGTAAAGGGTAGACTTAACTAATTATGTGAACGGAATTGAAAAGGAGTTTCGTACTTAAGGGGAGTAGGAACGGGGACAAGCTTCCTCTTAAGAAATCAAGGTGGATACTTGAGGGAGTACCTAGGTCGTTGGACCTTCAAACTCCAGCATAACCAGCCTCACTGGGTGGGGTGAGGACATGAGCAGAGCTATTACATAACGTGTGAGGAATGTCACAGCCAGCTGAGTGGTACTCATTTCATAAGCCCCGGAGGGATAAAGGGCTGAGCTGCCTTGTCCGCAGCCCGGGATTCGCATCCGGGAGCGCATCTTATACCCCACCGGACTTCTTAGCTTCCTCTTAAATGTTTTTTTAACAGAAGTAAATTAAAGAAATAAATTAAAAAGTAATAAAACATTCTTTACCTCCACTTTCTGGGTTGAAAAAAATTTAACTTCACTTATCATTATCAGTGAGAAATTAAGTAAGTGTGATAAAGAATTAACGATTAAGAAAATTTCAGGTATTTTCACTTTGTTAATTAATAAGCCTGGATCCCTCTCTAAATAAAACTCTAAAAAAATATATGTAAAACTATAATATAAATTAATTATCAGAGAAACATTTCCTTTAGGGAAATTTTAAAGTATACTTTCAACTTAAGGCCAGAATTATTTTAATTTTTGTGGTTCGTTTTTAAAAAGTTTTAATCCTAAGCTTTCATATTCCGAAACTCCAATAAAGCTATTCCTTAAACTTCTCATCATTATTTTCCAAGATTTTTTTTTGCAAACATAAAAAATGAATTAAAAGATTTTGAAGTATTTTTGGAGCATTGCACAGGAAGAGATGCCTTTTATTAAAAATAACTGGATCAAAATCATTAATGTCTTTTGATACTACTTCAACACGATTCCCAATTTCTCTCAAATAAAAAACAAGTCGAGACTTTCTATAACTCAGTCCTTTTTAATCTCCGCAAAATGAGCGGATATAAGAAAGAACATATTTTTTATTTAAACTTCTGAATGAGGTTTTTTCCTGGGACGAAGTCACGTGTGCCTCTTATTGGCTAGTAGCCAAGCTGATCTGCTCAAACAGTTCTTTTTGGAATTTTCATTGTTCTTGTTCGAGATTTTTTTTTCTTATTTCCGAGGGCACTTTTTAAAAATATTTGAAAGAAAGAAAGCTTTTTTATTGCTCTTCGAATACTTTGACCCTAAAAAATACCCATGGATCCCCATTTTTTTATAAACTTGACTTTGATTTCTAATCCAATAATCGCGCCGTAATATTTTTTCGAGGTTCTTTTTCACTTTTGGAATGGATAGCATTGAATTCTCTCCTACAGTTCAGATGCAATTGGGGAGCCTGGCAGACATGGAATATCTTTTCGATGACGAAACTCTTTTCTTTGACTTTTGATCCTCTATATGTTTGCTCTACGATTACTTTTGTGTCCAGTACCATAAAATTGTCATTCAAGGTATTTAAAAGAGGAAGTCTGACATTGGAGGGGGTATTGAAATCTTCTATCTCATATTATATAAAGATTGGTTTTGAATGAATAACCAGAAAAATTGCATTAAAAACATACTTGAATAAAAATGTTTCAATAGCCATAACATACTAGTGGAAAAAGTTACCCAAATAAAGTTTACTATGTTTTACTTTCTTTTAAATTTAAATTGGAATTCTTCCGATTAGAAGTAATAGAATTCTTACAAAGAAACATATAGATCAAATAAATTATGATGCATATTATTATTTACAACTGTTCTATCTTTTTATTAAATAAATTTTCATCTAAAAAAATTATTAAGTTTTTTTATAAATAGTACTAAAGGTAAGTAGTTCTCTTAGAATGCTTTTAAATGCATTTGTCAATTCACAAAGTATAAATGCTGAATATTTCTTTTTTCCTCCTTTTCGTGGAATAGTTTTTGCTCTTATTCTTCCATTATTTTGATACTTTATCGAGTTTACCCTTGGAGGAGCACTGGCTCCTTTGGGACATACATTATTACTTTTATCTTTATATTTTTATATGTAAGTAGTTACTCGTGACTTTTTGTGTTTTTTAAAATTGTATTTATTTTTTCAACATGTACTTAATATGTAATGTTTTTTTATTGTTCAAAAAATGTTTAAAAATAATCTGGAAGTTTGAACTTTTGGTGTCAAAAACTGGCCTTTGAAGCCTCATAAATGTATATCTATCAGAAAAACACACTGAACCTTTATCTAAAAATCCTTAAAATAGTATTAACTTAGTTTGAAATTTTTTTTATTCCGTAACAAACTCAACTAAAATCATCATTTAGTTCTGTACCATCTGCGTAAATTTATAATCAAAGAGTTATATATGCACTTATGTTTTAATAACTAGATATGTCTATCCAGACTTTTCCTTCCACTACCCATCATTTCC
Organism: Tetragnatha montana; assembly: GCA_963680715.1. Lineage (NCBI taxonomy): Eukaryota > Metazoa > Arthropoda > Arachnida > Araneae > Tetragnathidae > Tetragnatha > Tetragnatha montana. Next base: position 19,270,655 of record OY796685.1, read on the forward strand.
CCAACGTCCTTCTTGGTACGGCCATTCATATCAGTCGAACCCCAGCTTCCATATTAGAAAAGATTACATCTACACAAGACTTCTTCCTCCATTGATTACAATACATCTCATTACTCTCATTAAATTATCCCATCGATAAGAATCGGCCTTACCTCGCCATGCACCCCCTCGAGAACCCCATCACGTGATCATCAAAGCGTCGTCAAGGAAACGGTTCGCTTTCATCATTTCAACACAAATGGCCCCGAAGTCTCACGTAAGAAGCATTTGCTGGGCAATCGGCGATTTTCTTGTAAACATCTCGAATCGGGATTAAACCACATACAGACAGGCTGAGTTTGGCTTTGAATCGATGGAAATGCGAGGACTGAAGAGGTTTAAGAAGCTTCCCCTGATCAAATACGCTACTTATGAGGGCTGCTGGGAAGGATTGCGAGGTAAACACTTAAGAGGGATCATCATCTTTCGATGGGTGAAACGTTAAAAGCTTTTAGAGGATAAATCGTGCAATGATTGAAGGGTTTTTGAAGCTGGTATTAAGTTATAACTGCTAGATTGTTTCGGGTTTGTAATAAGGTCAAAGCGCTTTTAATCCTAATCGTACCAAAAATTTAGTTTATTTAGAATCCGTGAATTTATTTGCAGACACAAATTGGAATCGAAATTTGTATCTTTCCTGTCCTTTGTGTACATCCTTTTTCGCATCTTTCCTGTCATACATCTCTACCACTGAGTTTAATTCGCTGTAAATGGATTTATCCTAATCAAGCTAAAAATGCTTATTATTCTCAAGGTTAAATTGATACCAATAAAATAATAATAAAAAACATGAAGGCATAAAGGCCGTTTTACTTAACAGAATACTTTCATATTCTTTTTAAGGAATAGTTCACTAAAGAGAAATTAAAGAAACCTTCTATTATATTACAAAAAACTACCAGCCTTATGAAAACTTAAATTACTCCCTTTATTTCCATGACAATTTTTTTTCTGAAGAAAATTTTACCATTTTATTACCAAATCCAGAGTTAAATGAAAATAAAGGAGCGAAAACTTTAAAGGTAATTTTTTCTTAATATGTTACTTCCCTTATGCTTCTTAGTTTCCTCAGACAAATATATTCCCCCCACAATTTATAAAATTTATAACTATGTTGTTATTCATTTTATGCATTAGTTCTATCTTCATTAATATTTATAAAGTTAGCATTTTATATAAGTTTTATTAGGTTTAACCATTAAGCGTGCATAAGGTTTTGTATAATCTACTCTATCACAACATTTTGCGAATAAAAATAGTTTCACAATAGCACTTTTTTATTTTATTATAAGAACTATAGTTTCTTAAGAGATGTAGACTTTTTTTTAGAATTAACCTTACTGGCAAAAAGTCTATAAAATGAGTTTCATGCAATTTACTTAACATGCATAAGAAATATTAATTCATTTTATATAAGAAGAAAACGGAATATTTTCAGAATAGTTAACATAGTATATTTAAACATTAGCCAGGCGACAAGTTTAAACATTCGAAACAGTTCGGTTTAAGAGCAATAAATTATGGAAAGATAAGAAAAATGTTTATTAAAGATAGTTTCTTTTTAAAGTTTGTTGGCTTGAATTGTTATTTCTAGATGTTCACAATTCGATAATAATTTTCGTTAAATATCCGAGTTTTTAGGAGTAATCTCAACTTATTTTTTATCACGTTTTATTTATAAATTAATTACTGGAGAGGAAGTTTTTAATTAAGCTTTATATTGCCATTAACAAAAAACAATTCAAGTTAAAATTCAAAGAAGAAAATCTTAAAGTCAATAAATAAAGTAAAAAGGCCTTTTAATTTTTTCAAAACATTATGAATGTTAATAATTGCGATAATTAGAGATAGTTGAACTTCGAGATTAAAGCTTGCTTCTTTGCAAGTTAAGTAGGCTAAAAGCTACTAGTTTTGTATTAGAATATGATTTGGGATGACAGCATATTTCATTTCCCCTTGTAACATAAAAAAACTTTCCATGAGTGGTTTAAAATGAGATGACGTTAGAAAAGAGGTATGTAAAATCTGTAAAAAAAAAATATATGATAGGGTACTACTGCTTTTCAAATAGAAATCTAAAAATGATGCAAACTAAAACATATTCGGCGTTCATATTAGGTGGCATGCGAGAATGTGTTCCAAGATATTACGAATGCTAATTTTTGCTCTCAGGCCGGCCAACCTAAACGCTTGCTCAGTAAGTGACTTTTCACATAAATTAAACATGAAAACGAAAACGAAGTGTATTTTTGGAACAAAATCCATTTTTGGGAGAACGTTCCCAAAAATTTACCGAACTGCTAAGTGGTTCCTCGGAAATAAGAGAAGCCGACATTTGGTTCATTCAAACTGAAGTGAAGAACTGATACCGCTAAGCGATCGGACCAATCAGATAAGTCCGAGCGATAATGGAAGGCGCAGTAAACTCTCACGTGTGAAAGCCGAGGCCAATAAAAACCTATTTGATCAGAGAGAAGAAAGTTCTTTTTTATTATTTCGGGGGGCTCTGTTCTTCTTTGAGTGCTTTCAAGCCGAGTGCTGAAGCAGCAGAGAAGAAAGAAAGAAGAGAAGAAGAAGCCAACAACCAACTTCCTCTCTTGTTGTGGTGATGCAGCAACAGCAAAAAGAGAGCGAGTTTAATCCCGCCATGTTCGTTGAGATAAGGACAAGTGGAGTTAAATAGGGTTTTTTGCTGCGGTTTAGCCGAGATCAGAGTTGGGATCAGAGGTCTGGTCTAATTATTTGATCCTTTTTATGAAGTAGTTGAAGAAAGCCCAGCAGTAAATACGGGCTGTTCTCGGTGGAGAAATACAAACCAAATACAAACTTTTCTTTTTGATGGAAACCATTCAAATCGCTAATGATGTAATTCTAACTAAGTTTGAACTATTGTTTAAGCGTTTATGTTTTTTAAGATGATATGTATAAAAAGAACAACGGATATTCTTAGATTTATCGCAAACATGAAAGCAGAAATTATTATTTTTCTCCACTTAATTAACTTCTTTCATTAGCATTGTTTTAATGTAAGCATTTATTTCACAATAACATAGCCATAACCCCCCCCCGTATATCTCCTTATGAATTATTATCAAAATACTTAGTGTTACGTTGTATTGAACAAACCAATGAGATATTTTTTGCAGCAAGATTAAAAAAAAATACTTCTCGTTATTCGAATGAGAAACATACCTTAATTCAGGACTAAGCAATTCGGAAGGAAAAAGTAGTGCTGTATTATTAAGAATATCCGGATGCAGTTAGATTAAGAACCAGCCTTATTTAATTACATTTAATGAAAAATGTTATCTTTCAAGTACGGGTTTTTTTGTCAGAAAAACGAATATTTCATTACCATAGAATGCAACATTGTACTTCTTGCGATGAAAACTTTTTTTGCTACGTATGAAGTTTCTAGATGGTCCGAAGGGAGATGCAAAGCTGCACACCAGTAGGTATATTATTCATATAGAAATTAGTTTCTTCTACGCTGGATTATAATTGTATCATATTAAGAGTAATGTATACTAAAAAAAAGGTTCAAAGAAGGAGTCAGGGTTGATATTTTAATTCAAATGAAGTACAAATTCTTTCATGAATTTAAAACCAATATAGTGATGATAGTGATAAAACTATTTCCCGATTGATGGGATTGTATAAGAAATTATATTAAAAGCAACGCTTGTTTATAAAACATAAAATAAAGTTAGCTTTAAATCCGGAAATTGCATGTAAGATTTTCTTTTTTATAACGCTAAATAGTACATTGAAGTTAACATTTTCAACACCAAAACCATTTCTAAAGAGGATTCAAACTGATTCAGAGGAGGCAGTAGGTAGAAAAGCGTTAATAACTACATTTTTCAGCTAACTTTTGTAAAAACTAATTTTGGAAATCAAATGAAAGATCATTAAAGACCAACCATTCATTTTTCCCAGGCCTTAGCTCTCAGGCTCTTTTTGAATGAATGAACTTCATAATAAACCGAAATGTTCCCCTCTAGTGTTCTACGAAAAAGTTTTTTTTTTCTATCCTTTTGGAATATTCAGATTTGAAGTGGGGAATTCTTAATGAAATGGGCACAAAACTGTAGTATCGCCAGTTCAAAATTGTAACGAACAGAGAAACGAAAGAAGTTTTTTTTCGCTTTAACAGCCGCGTTTCTTTCTTTCTTGGGGATAAATTGTTCAAAGTAAGCATTTTCCATAAATTGAAGCCCTGCGCAAATTCATGCTACAGTAAGACCGAGAGAGTACATTTGATGTTGGAATATTTTATTCAAAGAACACATACCATGTCTCCCTTTTCTTTTTAAATTTCCTTTTGCCTTGAGTATGAGGTTACAAAACCAATACGGTTCAAATCTAATTTTTAACCCAGAATTGCGAATTATGCGTAGTATAAGAAAACATATATGGCAAAGAATAAGATTCGCCATGGATATGTAATCTCCCTAAACAATATCTGGGGATTTCCATGGCTTTGAATTCATTTATATGCATCCAATAGATTGTTTTATAAGAAATTTTAAATGAAATACAAATCTTAGACTGCTTACATAAAAGGAATATATTTAGAGATTCAAATGAGCATGAGGGATAGATGACTTCATTTGAATGAGAATTCCGTTGAACTTTATTGAAAATCCTTGGGGACACTTATTTACTCGTAAAATGTTTTGTTTTTGTGTAACGAAGAAACATGTTTTAATATAGTTTTATGTTTTCTCAACTTAGCTATTTTAAATTCAAATGCATCCTACAGTTTGTCCCCTACATATAAAGACTTTTCAACTTAATTCACTTTATGGTTCGAGTTGCCTGTTTAAGCCTAGCCCTTGTCAAGTAATTTTTTAAGCATTAAGTTTAGCATGGATAAAATAAAACGCATGAATAGTTAGTTTATTTTGCTATGCCCCTTTTAGATTTTTCCTTCTTTCTTGGTATTTGCATTAAAACCACAAATTCCAGCTTCAACCATTTTATTCACTAGCATTGCATGAAATTAAGAGTAAGATCACGTCGTATATTATCCATTAAGCGCCATAAGCGAGTCGATAAAAATAAAATTAGAATATTCATACATATTTCAAGATAGTTTTATGTTTGCTACGGAAAAATTACAACCTAAAAACTGCATAACTGCAAAGTTTTAGTTACTGTACCTTGCGAAGAATTAACTAACTTGTGAAGATCCAGTGTTATTAAAAACATTTTTACCTCTATAAAAAGCATTCATTGTTTTTTTTTAATTTAGGAACGCGGTAGTTATTTTTTTCAAAATTTATATAAGGTACACTAAATTCTTTTCTTTTTCTTAATAGACGACCAAGGTTAGTAGAATAAGACTAGGTTGGCTCTTCACATAGAGATGAAAAATTCAAAAGGGGCGTCAGATTTCATCCAGTGACGTCAATTGCAGCTCCTCCTTTGCCGTCATATTAGCCAATCCCTTTCACTCGGGTGGGACTTAGGGAGGGGCACTATGGATTAGGGACTTTTTCTTTGAGAGAGGGATATTTGATCTTTGGTCCAACAGGTTCAGCTGTACGACTTTTCAATGTTAGGAATCTTTCCCCTTAATGATGCGCTATCTATTACGTTGTAGATATCGGGTATAGACTCGAAAAACTTAAAAACAAGATGTATCCGGCATTATTTCTTGTTAATAAATTCAAACTAACTATCTCTTTATTTTGAAAATCAATTTCTATTTACAAAAAATACTGTTGCCAATAACTCAGTTACAATACGCTTACAAGAATATAAAATAAAATAAATTTACTAGTGAAAATAATCCGTTCACTAGTCCTGTTTCTAGCGTGAGTATATTTAGTTTTTCAATTTTTGAGCTCCTTCAACAAGACAACTCAGTATTTAATTTTAGAAAGAAACTACTTTGTTGGGAAACTTGCCTTAATCGTTTATTCTTTTTACTATCTAGAAAACTAAATAATCATCATTTGATGGAGATTATAATTTTACTAGTATTTAATTTCAGGATTTATTTTCATAAAAAGAAGAAGAAAACTACTGGTTTATATTTTCCCTGTGTCTTATTTTTCTCCCTTTCCACGTAAGCAAAATCTCCGCGATTTTCCTTATGAATCCTGATTGGCTACTCTACGTCATAACTTTCACGCCTTTTTCATCCAGTGACGTCACTGGATGAAATCAAAATGAGAGCCAGATGGGCCCCCCCTGATAGACGACATTAGTGTGACGTCACTTGCTTGTTTGGAAACGTTGATTCTATCCGTGATTGGTTCCGTGATTGGAAGTAAATCCGTACGTTTTCGTACGGAACCAATCACGGATGGAATCAACGTTTCCAAACAAGCAAGTGACGTAATGACTAATGTCGTCTATTCGTCCACCTGTGATAACTCTTGATAAAAGAGCTGCGTGCAGTCTTCTCGGAAACAGTTAACAACAAGCAAAGATTAAATTTTTTTAGGTTCTTTATATTTTTTATTGTAAGTGCAATAGTTTATGTACAAATGTACAGTATTTTTCATGCAGATCATTTTAACAAATCCAACATTGAAAGAGGCGATGTTTTAGTGCTACCTGCGGGAACTTGTAATTCGTCACCCTGGGTTTCTGGGTTGTGGTTACATATATTTTCCGGTATGTGTGCTTGATCTCAATGATCCGCTTATACACCTTCGTCAAGTAAGACAGACACAACAGAATTTTTACTGACACAAAGAAGGAAATTATACCCAGGGGCGAGGTCAGAATCGAACTGATTACGGAGCAGTGCGCAGACTGCTGACGTGAAGGGAAGTAAGCAGACCCAACCGGCCATCCGTCCCCCTACGTCACCTTAATATCAAACACTATACTATCTCCGTTCGGCAAACTTCGGGAATCCCGATCCTTGCCGATCGGATCGTTGGAGAAGCTCATTAGATTGGTTTTGATCTTTCCAGTTCAATGATGTTAACTGTTACGAACCAATCAAATTATCTTCTCCAACGATCCGATCCCCAAGGATCGGGATTCCCGAAGTTTGCCGAACGGAGATAGTATAGTGTTTGATATTAAGGTAACCCAAGCAATTCATTTTCCTCAAAAGCGATGCAGCAGAACATAAAGATAGATTCCTCACCTTTATCGCAGAAGTTCCCCTCGTAGTCTCCGAATCCGCAGTCGCAGATGGCGCCACTGTCGGTGCTGATGCACGCCCCTCCGTGCTGGCAAGGGTCATGCAGCCCGCAGGCGTCCAGCTCGTTGGAGCGGATGCCTTTGAACTCCACCATGTCCTGCTGGCGGCTGGGCCCTTCCTCCGCAGCGTACACCACGTTCCGGATGGAGCCCCTGAAGTGCGGCTCGAAGAACACCGACGGCAGCGACATCTGGGTGAGCTTGGCGCTGTACCAGCTCGGGATGCCCCCGATGTACACGAAGCTGTTGCTTGAGAAGTTGCCGAAGTGGTAGTCGGTGCCCTTGCTCACCTAGAGACGGGGAGAGTTTTGAGGCTGTAGATTTAAGGCCGTATTCGGAAAGTCAAAACACGTAGAAGAAACGAGACGGGAACGATACGGAAACGGTGAAAAATCTCTTATTCGAGATATTTGAGGCGGCAGGTCCAGAGTTCCCGTTTATTTCTCCCGTGGTCTCCCGTGGTGTGCTCCTGGCGCCACCTGTCCCACACACTTACAAGTTATTATACACTGATAATACAAAATGCCACTAACACTACATGTCCATTACTTTCGTAATATATTAATGTATGAAGACTTTTTTCGTAATTAGTAGCTGTTCTAGATTGTGTGGAGCTATTTAACGGACTACAAAAAGTGTGAAAGCAAACCGCATAGATTCAAATCTCGGAACGATATGACAAGCAAGAGCTCCGGAGTTACCGTCTCAAATCTCTCGTAGGAGAGATTTTTCACCGTTTCCGTACCGTTCTCGTTTCTTCTACGTGTTTGTCTTTCTGAATTCTGCCCTTACCCTCTATCGATAGTATCAATTTACAAGGAGATTTCACTGTAAAAAATAATCGCAAAAAAACAGAGAAGCTCTGGCAGCAAAAGTTTGTCTTGTATACGGGATTTCTTTGTTGACTACACTTTTCCTGTATACCACAATCATCTGGCAACTTTTGGGAACTTAGTATTTTACCCAAATTTAAAATTTTAGTGGGTTATGTCCCAAAATACTTTGGTAGAAAAAGTTGCCAGAATACTCCTATGTACAGAAATCTATGGATTATTTCTGGAACTATTTTAATCGCCATCTATTGATATAACAAGAACTATTTTTTTCTGATCCCATTTGTTTTACCCCTCCTTCAAAAGTCCTCTGGTAAATTTTCAGGTCGTTCTTCCCGGTGGTTCTTGTTTTATACTTTTAAAAGTGTCAGTTTAAGTAGAAACACCCTTTTTATCAGTAATGACTATCGTTAGTGAAATATCGATATTTTTTAGCGACTCACCTTGCTCTGAGTCTCCTCGTCAACCTTCAGGATGGTATCCTCGATGTTGCGGATCAGTTCCACCCGGTGCCACGTGCTGTCGTGCAGGTTGATGCCCGCGTGAGTGAGCATGGCCCCTCCGCCCAAATTGAACCGGAAGCGGATGGACCCGTCCACGAGCTTGAGCTCGAAGAAGTCGCTGGCGCCTCCGTCGTCCAAGTAGAAGAGCAGACCGTTGGGCTCGGACGTCCGGAACTCGAAGGACAGCGAATCCGTCATGCCGGCGTACCAGCGCTTGAACTGCGCGTAAGACGTCGGCGAGCCTTCCAAGACGAACGAGAGGCCTGCCGGAGGGAGGACGAACAGGATGAAGAACAGCCATCGCCATCGAAGCTGAACCACCACCATGTTTGGAATGTGCTGTCGGCGGCAGTCCTTAAATGTGCATGTCGTTTGTTAATAGCGGAGCTTGGGGAGAACCTTTTGTTCCATTGTTGTCGGATGGATCAAAACCATCTAAATAGTGTGCCTATGTTTGGAATGTTCTGAGCAAAATCATGACTCTGAATGCGATTGGTTGGTTGGTTTGTTGTAGTTTTGTAGCGCCAACCAAACGATTGGAAGAGAGCGAAGTTCAGGTTTGAAGTCTAACTTTTTGTTCCATCAAGCTCATTTTCCTCCGAAATCGAAAATTTAGGTATTAAAATATGCATTCAATACTTTTTTGATGGGTGAATATTTAAGATCCAGGTTTAAATGTCTGTGACTCTTAATATGGTAGGAAAATTTTTGTCTTGATTTGTAGAGAAAGTTTGTTTTCTACTTTCCATAGTTTGTATGAATTCACAACCAACTTCTTATTTCAGAAAATATTTCCTTTTTATGATACATTGAATTAAAATGAATGTTTATGCCGTTGGGTAGAGCATTTGAGCAGTAGTTTTAAATGTTTATCAAAAAATGTTATATTATACCAGCATATAGAGAAAGTCCAAGTCCATCGCTCTTTATATTGTTCTATCCTTTAAACGAATCAAAAGTAGTTAATTTTTCATTCCCAAATGAAAAATCTTTCATTACCAGCATCTTAACGGGGGAAAAGATCCTGCCTTTGTTAACTCCTTCTCAAAGCGGTATCGTTTCATTAATCAAACCAATGATTTCCCTCAAACGTATCAAACAATACCACAAATTATGCGATGAAATTTTGAAAGGATAAAGGAATACGTAGAAAACAGGCTTAACGATCCTAAATCCGCTAAATACCCTTTCACACGAATTCTAATTTCAGTCTCCTTATGAAAGGAGTCTTTTCAAAATAACTTTAATTACCATTAATACCGAATACTTAAGTTCAAAGTGTCACCAAGCATAGTGAAGGAATTTATTTTTTGTAACCAAAGCTCTATCGTTCTAGAAAGTAATTAACTCATTGTTCGGCGTCAAAACTAAATTGAATATGTCCGAACCTTAATTAATTAAAGTCCTCAAACAAAAACATTAATCGTTGCCAAGTAACTCTTAACCGGGTTTTCTAGTCAAACACTATTAATCAAAATCTCTTCGAGTTTAATTCCCTCAGAATTATATAATTGCGAGAGCGCAATTTAATTGAAGCTAATTTCAGATGGGTTTTGAGCATTTATATAATCAATTTGAACTGAATGAAAAACATATTTGCGTTATACTTCCGATTATTCTCTGCAGTTCAAAGCTCAAACTTGGCAATCTTAGAGACGTAGGATGCGTAATTTATTTAATTAATGAATCAAATAATCAAATGGATCGTGTTTTCTTCCATATATCCATTTCTTCTTCTTTTTTATTGCTACTTCAAGCATCCAATATCGTCCTCAGGGGGTTCTTTTACTCGTGCATTTGCAACACAAATGTTCCAATTTATCTTGAGCAAATCCGGTTTGTTTTTGTGTGTTTTCGTGGAACACGATGAAGCTCGCCTTTTTCCATTGTATTAAAATGCGGAAAATAAATATTTGTCTTTGTCAAACAGGTTTTTCCTCTCGTATGATGCCTTTAGAGTTACTTCTTCTGAATGTGATAATGGCGTTTCAAATGCTTTTAAATCCCTGAAAAGGAAAGAAAATTGTTAAGATAAATTACTTTGAATACAAAGGAATATTTTTCTTATATTTGAATACTTTATTTAGATGAAATACAAAGGAATCAGATCCCTGTTAAATATTCAATTAGAGAGAGAATTTAAAGATTGTTTGATTAAAATTCTGTAACCGTTGTTATAAATGTAGAAATAAGCTACTTTATAATGAATTTATTCCAAACTATTTCACATTACAAATTTACTAAAATAGAAAATTTAATACACTGCATTGTGTATCGTACCTACTATGATAAAATTTTATATTGAACATGCTTGACTGTCTTCAATTTAGAGTTCCCCCAACATTTAATTAACACAAATATTTGATTACTTAATCATTAAATATCACCCTGAAATATATTTTCATTGTAACTTAGAAAAACGGACTACAATACATTATCACTCTAATATAATTCATATATTTACTGTACACAATTTTTTTTCTCAAAACCTTTACTGAGTGACTTATAAATACTTTAATTATCTCTCTCTATACTACTTTAACCATCAAAACAATATTACTTTCTTTTATGTAATTTGATTTAAAGGAATAGATAAAAAAAATGTAAGCACTTTATTCTGATATTTTAGAAACTAGATAGCTGAGATTCTAAATTTGAACGTGGGAGTTGTAAATATAATCAGCATTCTTTCACATTTTTTCTATTTAACCGTATTTCAATTTTTCAAGCTTTTACTGCATCGCAGCTTTTTATTTCGTTCTAACATTTTTCAGATGAAATTTTGTATTAATTTACTCCTTCTTGCTTAAGTTTCAACTCCCAGGATACAATTCACATAATTTTATACCTACTTTAGAAATATCAAACGTCATTGGAGAATTGTTTATATTATCACAAAATAAAATTTTTATCTGGATCAAATTTTGCAAAAAAAAAAAAGTATCTATCTTTATGTTAAGCTATTCTGTAAATTAGAGTTAAAGTTATTGAAAAAAATAATTATGAAATTTTTCATGCTTAAAAAGGTGCAATTGTATTCACAAACCATAGAGTCACAAGTTTCACTTTCATTTGAGTTTTAGATTAAATTTGATCCCCGAGAGTATTATTAAAGAATAATAAACCTATGCCAATAGGAATTCTCAATTGTAAGTTTTAAAAAAAAAATTAAAGAAAAATAACAAATGCTTCAAATAGATAAAATGTTGATAGTTTTTTAAATTGCGTCCATATAAGTTAGATAAAAAACAAGTAGAGATGAAATGTGCTCAATCTTTTGAGATATTTCTGTCTTCAAAAAGCTTAAAAAAAGACAGAAGAAGATAAAAATTAGCTTTACGTTAAACTATAAAACGCTACTCTTCTTCAGAAGCCTATAACAAAGACAATGGGTCCAATACCACATCTTCGCCCTATAAACCAAATATTTAACCCCATTTGCGGTTAAACTAAATATCCAATATCAGCTCACACCCCACAAAACTTTTCGACAAGTTCAACAAAACAATGACCGAAACTCAAAAACCAATCCACAATCAAAGGAATTCTAATCCACACGATACACCCTAGTTATTACCGCAGTCTCAGAACTATCACTTCCAAAAACAATTGATTTCCAGAACGGGAACGTCGCCCCCCGATGGCCCGTCCAAAGTTTGGGTTCCCTCGGTGGCATCGATCGGCCTTTGTTTGCCACACTGTAATCTCCTCTGACAATTGATTCAACCCGACTGCACTCGATGCCCGAGTTCGATCATAATGGCCGAGATTGCGTGGGATATGTGCTACTAGCTGAAGAGGAGATTCCGATTTGTCTCCTGTGGTAGAAGATTGCCATTTGGTGAAATGCGTGGTCTTTTATTGGATAATGTGCTGTCCAAGAGCTGATTTCATTGGTTGGGATTAGTCGGGAAGTAGTGTCTTGAGTTGGGAGAAGTTTTGGGGTTGAAGGTTTGATTTGGATGGAACTGAAGGAGGTAGGGCAAAATAGACAAAATAATCGAGATAAAAGTCAAAGGTAATGAATAATTTGTAAAGGGCTTAATTTATGTTCATTAGTATTATTTAAATTGTGTGCGGGATATTCAAAATGGTGTATTCTTATCTTTTTCAATATTACTCTGTACGAGCACTGTGCCACTTAGCATGTTAAATAGTTACCGTAAAATACGCCTAGTGCAAATAGCTATTTCTATTACTAGCTAGTTCTGGTTGTATCGGTTTTAGAGAATAATGAGATAATTGGCATTAAAATACAATTAAATTGATGCCTAAATATATTTTTTCTTTTTTTTCTTGCCTGTGTTTGTGTAAAATAAAACCTTAACTGTGTTAGAAAATTCGTAGCAAACTAAATAGAAAACGGATCTTGTTAATTTTCGCTCTTTTTCCTCTGAATAGTTAAAGGAAGCAAAAAACAAACTTTTGATAATTTTTGCATTATTTGAAACTCATAAAGGAAGTAAAAAAGGTTCTGTAAAAAGATAAATTATTTTCAATTATAATTACAATTTTTGTTAAAAAGGTAAACACTTGTCTTTGTTCACTGTCAAACAAAAGCGTTTTCCAGATAATTATTTTGAGTATGATACAAAAATGATAAAAAATACTTTTAACAATAAACCAGAAGTGATACATAAGAGAAAAGAGGGGGTGTATTTAAAGAGAATGTTACTTTAAAATAAGATAAAAACACTGTTCATAAGTACCACTTCAAAGTACTTAACAACAAAAATGTAACTTTTTACATACATACATGTTTAAAGCTATTAAAATATGATTTTACTGCATTTTCATTATTTTCTCTTTTTATTTCGTTTGTGTGAAAAGGTAATACATTCTTTTAAATTAGATTACATGGTACTGTGGCCTTAATGAAATTCCATTAATCCGTAGTTACACTTTGAAAATACGAAGAAATAATTGATTTATTTCACTTTATGGACCTTTCAGATAAAATTGCATAATTTATTTTACACTTAAAAGTGTTACAAAACCAACTTTTTCATTACTAAATTTAAATGATTGAGTTATAGTTCAATTCATAATTATTTTACACTTTTCACATTGAAAACGTATACTTTATGAGTTTTAGAAAAGGATTTTAAAATTTTTTAAATACGTTCCAATGGTTTTTTTAAAAAAATGAAGAATTTTGTAAAATTAATTTTAAATTCCTAGTTTTAATCAAAGTATGTGGTTTCTCCGCAATGCACATATGAATCTTCCTTCCCTGTAGAACAGGTTTTTCCTTGACTGTTGTTAGTGTGCAGAGAAAAAAACATTTACAACTGTGTAAAAGTCGGTTATACACTATACATTTAACATTGCATTTTCAAACTTCAGGAGAATGTTAAGAAACCCCTGCTTGTAATAGTTTTTCAGGATATTTTTCAATAGAAAAATTTTAATTCTTTATCCATCTACTGGGTCAAGGAAATAATAAAAGAACAAAATTTAACGAATAGTATTTTTATTGCTTTAAAAAAATAGTTTTAATAAGAAATTTTATATAATAAAAAGATTGAATGAATATATTTAATTAATTACTATTAACAATTGAAGAATAAGTTTAAATCCGAAACGATTAAATAATGCTTGTTTCTTCACTGCAGCTCTTTTTCTCTAAAAGACATTTCGACACTGTAAACATTGTCTAGACTCACCATTTAATAACTTGCGTTCGTGCCTATGTTTCTCAAAGCTGGACATAACTAACTTTATATTAAGTTTACACTTCATGTCTTGGATGATCAAAAATAAGAGTTTCCCAAATACTTTCACAAGTAATTAAAAGTGCTTTAGTAAATTAAATATAGTATACGAGATTTATACTAGTTTAGTTACTTGGTTTCTTTAATTTAATCAAATACCCTTTCCTTCCAGTATAAAATATTGATTAATTAAGTATGAATCAAATGATTTCGAGAAAATCAATGGAACACTAAAAAGTTTATGTGACTTTTAACTTTTTTAAGAGAAAGAAAGAAGATGAAGATATAATACCTTTAAAAGTAAATACATTTATCATATAGATGACGTAACAATCCGCGTGAAATTGAAATAAATGTGAGATAACCAAAACTATACCCTAATATTTTAAAATATTGATAACATTTTTTTATAATACTAAGGTAATATATTATGAACCCCTTAGAGTTATTTTTAGTACTTCTCTAGAACTATTAGTAAAAGATATATAAGTGACATGAAGGAGGAATGTGGGTGCACAAAAGATAGGAACAAGAAAAATTTAAGGCCAAACACAACAAGATATTTGTTCCATAACTTTTTCTTCCACCCACCCCTTCAACAGTGGGAAAAAACTTTTGCCTACAATATATATTCGGCTTCTTAGAGGAGAAAGGCACTAAGTCACTTCTGTCTGAACTACTATGTGCGAGGTTAGGCCAAATTTGGCGATGCCTCATTTTCTTCACTACATGCAGTTTCACAAACAGAGCGATCGTATTCCAGTTTGGCGAGATATAGGAATATACTCGTTACTTCGCACCGTTCTACCATTTTCAAAATACTTAATCAAAGTGACTTAGTGCCTTCTTCCTGTAATCCACCTGCAATCTTGATCTGAGACGAAAGACAAAAGGTAATTGGTTACATATAGGTTAAAAAGTTATGCTATTTCGTGGTGATATAACTATGATATCGTACTTTAAATAAATAGAATAGGATATCATTTGTAAGTATGAATAACATCTTATATTGGGGCAAATAAACTTTAACTTATGAATTTAGTCCTGATGAAGAGTTCAAAAAGAGATATAGGGTAAAGGTGATCCGTTAAGTGGATTTCTACGATTTACGATCCCCTGTTAACCTTCCTGCTAATCCACATTAACTTAAAACTCAAACACCCTGATCAGGCGTATTATTACAAATGCTCAACGGAAACACCTCATCCCTTCCAACATACCTCTTGGCGTCATTAGTCCGAAGCAACCTGACACCCATACGACACTAATGATTCCACCAGAACTCTACGAAACCCAAACAACACGTCTCCGCCTGAACCCTCGTTAGGCCCCCACGGGGCACGCGTAACACATTTTTCCGACCTATCAAAAGAGTGTCTAATCTGCGGCAGCCAATTATTTCGTGCCTTCGGGGTGGCAATGCTATAAAAGCGCGAATTTTAGGCTCTCGTTTGTTTAGAAAGAGTTTCGGAAATAATTAGGAGGCCTATCGGTGCCGAAGGGGTGAAAGGCGATTTTTATGGGGCGGAAGAGGAGTAGGGGGGGTTGCGTTAAGAGTTTTATGAGGTTAATTTGAATTTTGTTGTGTGCGTGTGAAAGTGATTCGGGGACGTGGAGGAGGATGGGAGGATGAGTTTAGGGATGGGAAGTGGGAATTAAAGTATTTTGAATTTAATCTCTAAGGGGAATAAAAATTATTTGTGGCAGTTGGACGAAAAGTTTTGCATTGAATATTGTTTTTTTTTAAACTTTATATTGTTTTTAGATTTTTTTTCTTTAGTTGTCATCACATTATTTATTTGTTTGGTTTAATGTGTATAAACAATTCTGGTTAATTTTTTAGCTTTGAATTTTATCTCTTTTTTTAGGTTAGCGATTATTAGTTAACCTTATTAGTTACCTCTTGCAGATTAGACTTAGTTTTAAGTTGAGGAATATATAACAAGATGATTTGATATAGAGTTACCGATTGTAAATTTTTAAATGATCATTAGTATTTTTATGTAAATAAAGCCAATATTTTAACTTTTGTAAAATTAGTTAATATTAACTTTTGTTAGGGACTTTTTAACTCAAAAAAGTTATTGAATATAATTAATAGTATTATAAACTTATTTGAAACTCTTAGAATGAATAAGGCTACATAATATATTAAAAAGCATTATTAAATAAACCTTTTGTACAATAATTGAAAGCTATTTTACTTCTATCAATTAATAAGTACCTATATTTAACAATTATGACAATTGAAAGGGAAAAGGGATGTAGGATACATGGGGAATTTGAAAAAAGATATTTCACAAATGTAGGTATTGGGAGAAAATTTAAAATTTTTTATTAAAAAACAATTATAAATTGGCATTAAAAGGCAACCTTACCTGTAAAATTGCGTAGAAACATAAAGCATTCATACATAAAAAATAATAACAACTAAAAACATTAAGACAATTTTCTCTCAAAATTGAACTCTCTTAATTTACTCTCAAATTTATTAAACTGTTATAAATTACCTGAGCCCTTTAACCCCTCAAATTACAAACGCTAGATAATTTATCTTCGAATACGAACATTATAAATAGAAATTTACTTCAGTTGAAAGTACGAATAACTTAATAAACATAACCACTTAATTTAGTTACTCTTTAATTTATTGACTGCCAAGAGCAATAAAAAAAATTAAACACATCCACCCTTCAAATCTTAAAAGCTGAGAAAGCCTCATCAAAATCAATTTTCTAAAATTACCCTTTCGACTACATCTTAAAATAAAGCAAGACCTTTAAAAAAAAGCGCAAAAATTTCTCTCCTTGCGGATTTTTCATTAACAGTTTCACTTTCCGCATTTTATTTTAGTTTAAAGGTATCTGTTAATCAACCGCTTGAAACCTCTCCAGCATGTTTCCTATTAAGAAGATTGAAGGGCTTATTAAAGCAACGGGTAAGGCTTAAATTAAGTTTTTAACCGATCAGATCACTCTCCTACTTTCGCTTTTTATTTAAGGCATCCCCAAACGTATCTCCGCTTATTGGAGGTCTGGTTTTTTGAAAATTAACCTAATTTAAAATTTAAATCGGGACGTTTTTCGTCTCCCAGGAATGTGATCGTAATTAACGCTACCAAATCACTGCAATTAAGAATGCAGTGGTGCTGAACTTATTGCCCTATCTGTTAACAAAAAAAAATGTTGGAAAGATTTCGGGTAGGTGGAATGAATTTTTACAACATTTTTGTGTTTGGTTCAGTTCAGTTTATTTTTATGTGGGCATAAAATTAATTTCAATTGATTAAGTCAAAAATATTTTTAAAAAGTTATCATTTACCAGTTTTACATTCTTCTACCTTTTTTTCTTTTTATGAGAAACACCACGTTAATATAAAACTTCAAATAAGTATTTAGGTTGTCAAAACAAAATAAGTATAATCGCATTAAATTAAATAGATATATTTTATTATTGTTTTGAATAGTTTCAAATTAATGGTTTTACCACCCCTTTTTTGATAAATGTTTTAAAATCTATCAAAAATTTTATGTTTTCAAAGTACAATTTTCAAATCAATAAAAAACCATATTTTAATTTTCCTTGTTCTCTTTACTTTATTATTTAAACTTATCCATTTACAACATTAATGCTAAAAATAAAGTACAGGTATTAATTTAACTTCAAACAAATATATTGAGGTTGCAAACAGAATACATGTTTTTGTTACTGCATTAAATTAAATAGCTGACTGATGCTGTATATCAGCTTTTTATTGTTTCAAATAAATAGTTTTACCGCGCATTTTGCTTAGTAACTACCTTTACAAGCATTTAATTGTTTTAATATTTAACAAAAATTTATTTTCAAAAGTAAGCTTCAAAAAACTACCTATAACACTTATTTTACTTTTCATATTCCTTTCAATTAATAGCTTAAATAAACAAATTGAAGCTTAAAATATGGCTACAAATATTAATTAACTTATTATAAACTCTCAAAACAATTGTTTGGTAAACAAAAATAACTTCACTTAGCTTAATGTCATATATTTTTATGAAACATTAAAATACACGTTAGGTAATGAGTTCCTTTTAATGCATGTTAATCACTCACTTGTTGTATACATATTTTGTATTCCAAAAATATGATACTTAAAAATTTCTAATTTTTGTCGTTTTGCTACATAATTTTAACCAAGGAATCATTTTTTTTAAATAACTTATGAATTTTCCTGTGGAACCAAAAGAGTAGAATTATAAATGTGTTCTATTTAAAGTTTTCATAGGAATATTTTGTTTTTCTTATTTGCATGATAAAAATATTTTTCATTCACTTTGTTTTTAATTTTCAAAACTAGCTAGCTATAAGCATAAAGTCTACCTTTAGTATTCAAGAAAATAAAATTTAACAGAGAAAAACCTTATAATTCAGATTAGTTTCCCTCGAGTTAAATTTCTAAAAATGCCGTAATTCCCTTCAATAAGTAAAGCCTTGTTTTCATTTAAACTACGATTGAACTACCTCCTCAAACAACTCAAAGCCTCAGCAAAAATAATTACTTTATGTAGATCTCCCCAATCCAATTAAATATAAATTTTTCTTTTACATTTTTATTTCACCCAATGACGGTATTATTATACCGAAACTAAGGAATAGCAAATGGAGCAAAAACCTTCTTAGTTAGAAGGAAAAAGGAAAGCACATGAAAAGGATATCAAAAATAATTGGAGAAGTTGGAACGAATCCCCCCTCCCCCTGGTAACTATATTTACTCAGGAAATACGACGAACAACGTAAATGTTGTACTTCAGGTATACAGGAAGGAAAGATCTGTATTTCAACGCCCGTGGCAAAATCAATGATTTTCGATGCTGGAAAAACTTCCTGTTAGCTTGGTATTTCGTACTGCTTATTTACGGTGGTGTATTTTTTACCTACTTGACAAGCCTTAAGTAATGGAGCATGAAATAAAATTGGAGTAAATAGCTCAGAGCGAAGAATACAGGATCAGGAAGATATAAGACAATGAAGCGATGATGGTGTTTTCAACTATTAAAAGTTTTATGATTCTGTCTTTACTGTTGACTTTAACAAGAGTTTTCATACAGTAAGGGGCCGTTCATACATTACGTAAGCACCTATGGCCTTTGATTATTTTTCCTGACAAGAAGGGGTTATGAGTGATGCTTACGTAAGGTGTAACAAAAACTGCATTTTCGAAAAATCTCTTGTTTCTTGCATAAATTTCAAAATTCAACCGAAAATGAATTTTACAAAAAATCTCACATTTTTTAGGCACTACTAAAGTTTTGGTACAGAATAAGAACAAGGGGGGTGCGGGCAAATGTTGTTTAATAAATACAACGTTTTATCGGTTTTATTACTACTACTATTATGGATTAGTTTTACTTTTCTTTGAAAACAGGTGCAAAGATTTTAAAGAAAATGCGGAAGGAGAAATCGGTAAACACGAAGCCTGTTGTGTTGATAGGAGGAGTTTCGGTAAGCAAATCGTGATTGAAAAGCACTATTAATACATGAGTTCAACAAAATAATCATATTTTTAAATTGACGTTCTTCATTTCACTCAAAATTCAGACACCACGATGGGAACTACTTTGTTTATTAGTGACGTCGTAAGGTCAACTTAAGTTGCAGTCTAGTATAGTGGTTACGGAATTGACTTTGGGATCGGAGGGTCCCGGGTTCGATTACCGGTATCACTAAAGACCCACCGAGTATATGAGGAGTACGTGCTCGTTAAATTGGTGTGTCCGAAAGTCCTGTGGTCGGTCATGGGGCAGTTTACTATGGGTCCAGGTCGTCTATAGCACTTAGAAGCGAAATACTTTGGTCTCAACTCGCGCATGCGTCAAAAGAAAGAAGATAATATAATAAGTTTTAAAGTTATTGAATCCCCGCTTGAGCAGTGGTAGGATGCTTGCGTAGCAATCTGCAGTTCTATCCCCAGCTCTATTTTATTAAATTTCCAAAAATCAGCAAAATATAAGTCCACACGCATGTGCATTGGATCAAAATGTTTCACAAATAAGCGTCAGGTTGTATGGAGACCATTTCCCTTCCCTTCAGAGACATGGCAAAATTGTGTAGGTGGTGATAGATAATGGCAGTATATATCATATCTTCTGAGGCTTAAGTCGGACTCCTGCCATTTATAGGCCTTACTTTCCTTTCTCAGGACCGCATCCCCTTTGTCTTAGATAGAGCTTGGATACTCCAAGTGGCATTAGAAACAACAACAAAATTTTAAACAACAATTAAATGTAGATAAAATTCTGAAACAATCGGGAAATAAAAGTTTCAAGTTTTAGGAACGTATATTTTAAGTCCCCCCTCCAACATATTAGTAGAGCCCTCTTTGAAAGAGAGCTGTAAAATTCTCTTTACTTAAAATTAAATGTAAAAAAAAGTAGTAAAATCTGCAAATTCCGGCTCCCTGCCCTGGGGGTCCCTTTTTAATCATCAAAAGGCAAAAAGTTTTTTAAATGCAGTTTAAAAAGAAAATTTCCAATTAAAAAAGAAATTGAATGAAAAAATACTTTTACCCTCATTCTTAAAGAATAATTAATTTTTTAGAGAGTTTGGAGATTAAATATATGGTGATTTTGGATCCTCTTAATTGATTTTTCGTCGCTTAGTAAGCCTTTCTTGAATGCTAATTAGTATTTCCAAATTAATTTTACAGAGACTTCTTTTATAGTTCCCGAGAATTCTTATTGTAAAGCAATCATTGTTTGGTGTACGGTGTCATAATTCACATTCTAGTGCTCAAAATTCTGAAAACTTATTCTTTTGCGTTGATCTTTCAATTTTTTAATTAATTCAAGATCAAAGTATAAGTTCTCATGTTTTCATTAACTTAAGTTAGTATTGTCACAAACTTCAAATACGTATCCTAATTAGGTTTTATGCAGAATCTCAGTTTTATCAAGTAATAGAAAAGAGTAGAGGAATTTCCATACTTAAAAATGCTACATGCATAAACAAAACACCCATATTTGAAAGTATCCGAATAATTAATTTTCTTTTAATAAAAAACTATACCTATTTCTTTAAGATTTTCAGTATAAGTATATTAAAAACAGTTATTAATAAATGATAAGAATAATGACTCAAAATTAAACGTAACTGTTTTAAAACAAAATTCCCCTGTTCTCTATCAGTTTTAAACTTTAAAAAACATCTTGACTTTAAAAAAGGAAAAACGAATTTCGAATTTCGAATTTCTCTAGTAATTATTTTCACATCTACCTTCAAGTAGTTCACTGACCAGAGTTAATGGAAATAAAATAGAAAACATAGCTCATTTAAAACGGATTTCTAAGCGCTTTGGAGATGCGTCAATCAATTTATCATCAACCTTTAACTGAACACGTCAAAAAGTGCTCAGCACATCACTAATATAACAAACCTCTTCGAGAAACACACGACATGAAATGGCTTAACCGAAGGTTTTATCAGCCAAGTAATCAGGAAACATTTAATCTCATTCACTACACTTTTCGCTTTTCTAATGTTTAATGTGCGTGATTCGCTCAAAGATGTGTAGGGAAAGGATTTTTCCTAATGTAGTAGAGAGGTATGAAATCCTTGCGGAAAGGATTTAGCAACTTCGAGATGTTAATAGGAAGTGTTCTGTGTTCATTCACAACCAGCCAGAACTTTTTCTTGTTATAATAATAGTCTGAGTGGTTTCCAGAGAAGGGATATGTAGTATTTATTAATAGCAACATATCTTTTGTGTTTGATCTTTTGGAGACTGTACAAATATAGCCTAATGAGAGTGTAAAATATAAATAGATAGATATTATCGCTAAGTCTGGGAAAGTTTTATTTTACTCGTCCATATCAAAGTTTGAAAGTATATTATAGAGATATTATGTAGACCAATTGAGGCCTTGGTATCTCCACTTTCAAACCAAGTTTATTCACAGCTAGACTCGCCAATTTCGCAATACACTTCCTATAATTGTTGCCTTAAAGTGCAGATCTTTGCCAGTGTAAAAGCCAAAATGTAATTTATATATGTCAACTTAAGTGGTTTTTAGGATTTTTGTTCAATATCATAAGGTTGAAGAAGGGAATATGTCTATCATCCTTTTTTAACTGTAAAACATTTTTAAATACACATAACTTTTTCGATGATTGCTCTGTATTCTTAACAGTGTCATGAATTTCCTGTAAACATTTTGTGGCTATAGGATAAAAATTCCATTACTTATGCAGGTTTTATTTTTCGGTGTTCTCAAAATTTCGTTTTTGGACTTATTCCTTTCTTCTCACTGACGATTCAATTATAA
The DNA here is from genome assembly GCA_963680715.1 of Tetragnatha montana. Classification (NCBI taxonomy): domain Eukaryota; kingdom Metazoa; phylum Arthropoda; class Arachnida; order Araneae; family Tetragnathidae; genus Tetragnatha; species Tetragnatha montana. The sequence goes on from OY796685.1 coordinate 19,293,217, forward strand.
AAGAATCCTGATTTTTTAAAATGGTAATGATATTCCAAAATTTAAGGTCATAATTATTAAATTTTGTATTGGATAAAAGTAAAATATTTCTAGAAGATAACTTTTTGCTTAATGTATTAGATTGGATTTTAAATTAAATGTGTGAGCTCACTTTTTATGTTTGAACTAGTTACGCCTTCAAATAACTTGGTATATTCAAAAATTTTACCTATTGTAAGTGGAAAAGTATCACTTACGATCCATACCAATAAATACCAAAATCATAACGAAATAGGCCCACTAGGCCCGGGCCTAGGGGCCCCACAATTTTGGGGCCCCCTAATTTAAAAAATTTAACAAAAATATATAGTAGAAATAACTTTTTATGCTTCTTAGAATGTTTTTTCATTACTTTTTTTAAAAACGATAATAAAAATCCATCTTATAGCAATGTAAAAAAACATAAAAGATAAAAGAGAACATATCTTTTCACATATCTTTTCAATTGTGATAACGTGGGGGCCCCTCCAGCATGTTGGGCCTAGTGTTCCAAATTTTCTAAATCGGGCCCTGAAACTCACATCTCCAAAGAAGACGATAGAAACCTTTCTATTCAGCTGTCAAGGCACCCACCCCTATATATTCTTAAAGATTAATCATTTTGGAAACGAAAAGCAAACTAATTGAACTTACAACTCCGAATCAATGGAAAAGCCATCAGTGAGTGAATCGCGGAAGGTGGGAAGACCATCTGCGAGTAGATGTGTGGAAGTGTGGACTTCGTAACAAACTAACAATACACCCCACCAATGCAATAATTTCACAAATTTTTCAAATCATCCAAGAATTTTATCAGATCTGGCCAATGGCGATTTCATAACAAGCAGGCAAGCTGCAGTTTTAATGAGCACTGAACCAGAACTCGCTTCAAGATGTAGGAATTTTCGGCCTTTTGTACTCTCTGCCCATTAAGACCGTAATTAGCAAGAGAGCCGGGCGAAAACTTCGTTTCAATCCCACACACTGCGACCGCGGTGTTGCCACGTGGCCGTTGAGAAATTGAGTTTCCCATCTCGTTTGCTGCGTAATGGCGTGGAACGAAGTGAAGTGAAGGGATAAGGGAACTCTGATTCGACCTCTGCCTGGCCCTGATTGGTTTGCCTGCCTTGCCTTCACTTTTTAACGTCGTTACAAAGGAATTTTTCTTTTCAGTATTCGGATACCAAAAAAAAAAATCCTTCGGTGTTTGCTAATCTGTTTAATTTTTTCCGACCACTTCGACGAAAAAAAAGTCCTTGGTATAAAAAGATTTGCAGACAAAACAAATTACAGGTGTTAGTAATTAGGTAACAGAGGCATTTTTTCAGTTGCATAGAGAACAGAAGGACAATGCATGAGATAAGTACAATGATGAGGGTAGATTTATTTTTTAGGTTGTTTAAATTGGATTATGGGTTCAAAATGTGTTTTGGGCAAAAAATTTAAATGAATAGTTCGTTGGAGTGTGCCAAAAACGTAGTTATTTAACTTTTCATGTACTTTATTTTAAATACCTTTATTTAATCAAGATTAAATTTATAAAAAAGTCATTAAGCTTTTTATTAAATTTCACATGATAATTCTGTTTAAAAAATGCACTTTAAATATAATGTTTTAGATAAAACTATAAACTATTTATTTTAAGCTAATTAAATAACTATTAATTTGCCAAATGCAGGAATATTAAAATTAGTTTCCAATAAAGTCTTATGATTAGTTAGTTAAAATAATTTATTTTTAAGGAAGATAAACTACCTTTTATTAAAGAAATTTCTTTTACAAAAAAAAAGACATACCCATTCTAAAATTTAACCTGAAAAGATATTTTTTGTACTAACTTTAAATTTCCTAGCTAAATTTTAACAAGAATTCAAGGGATTTGGTGATGTATTTGGATATTTGAGAACTATCCATAAAATTTAAGAAAGTAAAGTATTTACAACATTAGACATAAAATTCAGGTTACTAAACCGTCATAATCCACCGTAAGAATAATCATACAAAATTCCACCATCACATTGAATTATAAAAAATAAATCAATATATTACCTTAGATCTTTTACTTTTCAATCTCCCCTATTGAATTAAAAAGTAAATGCTTCCAGATAAATGAAGAAAAATCTATTCCTATCATTTTTGTGTCACTAACTAATTCATCACTTGTATTAACGATTTGATTGTACAAAATTACGATCCGAATTCATTTAACATTCATAGTAATGATATACCTGACACAAGAACAATCAATTCCTTCTCTCTTAACTATCTCAGTAACGTTATTAACAAGTTAGGAATGTACGACATTCAGACATTCGTGGCGTGCGATGAAAAGGAAAAACGAAAAACCTTACTTCTCTTTCACGTAATAATTTCCAGGACTAACTAGCACTAAGAATGAAATTATTTTTGACATCCAAAAGAAAACTTCTTGATCATCTGACCAGAAGAAAAAAATTATTTCTCAGTGGAATAAGAACCGACTAGTGAAGCAAGTTGTTCCTTTGTAAAAGTTTATCGGATAACACATTCTGCGTCCAGGGTCAGGAATCTTTTGCAAGGTTCCTAAGAAGCAATTGATCGTTGCCACTCCCGTTCTCCTTAATTCAGCACATAAACTTGATGGTCGCTTTCTTTTGATCAAGGAAGAATGAAGGTTTGCAGTAACAGTTTTATGGTTCCAGGGAATGACATCAGCTAATCCTCGCGAAACAGTAAATTCCATTCTGTACTTTGAAGGGACTTCCAGGGGGAAAACTATGTCTGACGAAATTATTATTTTGTTTTTTTTTCCAAAAGGGAATTTTTTTAGCTCCTGTGAGGGGGCATAAAAGAGATTTTTATCACCATGATAAACTCCAGTGGAGTGCTTTTCCATCTAAAAGTTCGGGAATAAGTAAAATTAACGATTTCCCATTAAAAGCAAAGAGAATTTTAACTAAATTAATTCTTTTGGGAAGCATTTAGTTGCGGTCCAATAAAATGTTTACCTTTTATGTTTGTCTAACAGCAGCTAAAACTTTGACTACGTAAACATTCATTAAACTTAAAAGAATTTGGCTCGTTTATTGAACTTTATTCGGATCGCACTTCAGAAAAAAAAGAGGAAACTTTAACAAACATCAATGTCTACTATAAAATCAAACCTTATTGAAAATTTAAGTTTTAATAGAAAATTTTAAAGTATTTTAAGGATTTAAACTAAGTAAAATAAACTAATATTGATGTTTACATCGTTAATTGGAAATACAATTAATGTTATACTTTAATTGGTAATAAAAGTAATGTTTACAGTTCCATGCTTGTATGAATTGAGGAAATATTAATTAAACCATTGATTTAACTATACTTGTTGCTTGAAAGAAAATATGTGTCATTAATATACTATCCTTAGATTTTATCACAATGTTACTTATTTTTATTCGCTCTCATGAGACACCACTCCTTGAAGGGAAAATAATAAATTACATTTTAGTTTAAAACATTTAATTTGTGAAGGTTGATTAAATCTAATTATTATTTATTAGTATCTTTAAAATAAATAATACTGAAACTGAATACTTCTTAAACGTTTTAAACATTCTATTAAAATAAATTTTGTACGAACAAATTGGTGTCTTGTTTTGGGAACATATTACTAATTGTAAAGCTTTAAATTACGTAGAGCAAATTATGAATTGTTAGAAACATGTTCAAAATATACAGTTTTATGTATTATGTTAAACTCTAATATTTAAGCAGCAAAATCCATAATCCAGAAAGTTTTAATATTCTCTAAATTGTTAGCAATATTTAAAGCGGTTTTTAAACATAAAATGTGCATTAGTTTAATATAAATAACGAAATGTTTTTGAACATAAAATGAAGACGGGAGCTTATTTACTATTCAGACAATTTGTGAACGGAATAGCTATCATTGGGAAAAATACCATATGGAGCTCAAAACTTTCCTATGTATTAACTTTACATAAGAAAATAAATTCGATATGTGATTAAAAAGTATAATCACATTAATACTCATTATAAATGAATAGGTATAGTATAGATATATATATTATATATCGCTTAGATATGTGTTAATTATACGGTTTTCCAAGTATTTAAATGAAAATTATCATTTTGGGGAGTCTTTTTAACAATATTTTCGTGTGTGTATTTATTAAGTTTTGTATATTTTAATATTATATACCTATAGTTTTTATTTGTTTTAATTACATATATTTTAGTTTTAATAGTTTTAGCGTCTATTTTTGTTTTTTATTTAGTTATTTAAATTTTATATTTTTAAACAATCTGTTGTTAGAAGACCCATTGTGATTAAACTATGAACTATGTAAGGAATTCTAAAGAATTATGATACAAGATATTCATCTAAATATTTATTCATATTCTGGCATAAAAAAGTACACTGTTACCGCTCACACAAAAATAAACGCATTTATTAACTCTATTTTGTCCATAAATTATCAACACTTTTGTTGTGTTGTCAGGTTGAACACTTTAATACCTTACTGTGTTGTTGTGGTAGTGTTCTGAATATGTTTCGGGAAGATTCGGGAATGCTAAAATTACACTAAACGGAAGTTTACACTACGGAAGTGCTAAAATTACACTGCAAATGCGTTGAAACACTTTTGCAACAATAATGAACACATTTACTCAAAAGCGTTTTGATTGTGTTGTGATTGCGTTATGTGGAAAAAATATAGTGTTGTGAAAGTGTTGCTAGGGGAAAGAAAATGTGTATTAATGGTGTTGCGATCGAAATTTAAGAACCATAATAACAACATAGTAAGACATATTCTATAACACTATTTTTAGCACACAATCCTGGATAGAACACATTTCAAACACTTTTCAAACATAATCAGAACACTATCACAACACAATAAGGTGATAGTGTTCTACCTAACCACACAACCGAAATGTTGTTAATATGATGACAAAATACTGATTTTATATGTCTTTATAATGCGTTTATTTTTGTGGGGAGAAATTGCAGCGTAGTGTTGTAAAAAATGTGTTTAGAATCTGAAGTGTTCTTAAATTTAAATCGAAACACTATAAAAGCACATTTTCTGAATCTGAAATTTTTATAACACTTTTACAACACCATCCTTTTCTCTCACGACACATTCGCAACACAATAAAATGGAAACGCTTTTGATTAAAAGTGTTCCTTACTGTGTTTACTTAGCATTGCAAAAGTTTTTGGCGCATTTGCAGTGTGTACTGTATATTCCAACCAAAGGTGTTAAAGAGAAAACCCAACCCCAAACAAACATCAAAGAAGAACCTCTCAGCATAAAGAAGCTTCCCAACAACTATCCACGTCGATGCCTTCCGAGTATAAGTGAAAGCAAGGAAATCCTTTCTGGGGGGCAGAGTAAGAATTGTCCTCGGATTACGACCGGGGGCTTGTCGAAGAAGAAAACGTTTCTGGAGCAGAACAAGGCCCGTGCCACCACGGGCGAATCGATGCAGAAGCAACTGGAAGCGCTTTTTGGGAACCTGTTGGCTGAGTGACACGCAGGGGGGGGGAGAGAACTTGGAGTACTTTTCCCTCATTCCAAGAGTAAACAGTGAAAGGGGGAGGTGAATGCAAATTCTGCCTTTACTGGCGGAGTTGCGTTCTTCAGTTGTTTGAGTTTACGGAACCGTTGTGCCCCCGCTTTTGCGCTGTGTTGTCTTTTTCTTTAGATGTGCTTACTTTTGAGTCAATAGTGTCTGGTTTTAGAAGAGGAACTGAACTAGCGCGCCCTCGTTTTGAGTTCAATTTTTTAGAGTTTTGAACTTTGGGTGGTCAATATACTACACAGGCACGCATAATAGGTAAATATTAAATTAGATAAAATTAGAGTATTTTGAAATTTACCATCTCTTAAGCCTTGTTTAAAATCTTTTATTATGGATAAGAGTTGCACAACGTATTACCTAGTATGTATGTTATTTTGAAATTAAACCAGTTTAAGCTTTTAACAAACATCTTACAACCTATAAAATTTGATACAACTTGAAAACTTTTTTAAATTCCCTTTTTGATTCTTAACCACACTTATCCAAAATCTTAGTTAACTAAAACAAATAGAAAATTATGCATTGTTGCAATTAATTTAGAATTAAGCATGTGATGATGAGCATTAACATCTCTTGGGGGAAAATATTAATCATCTAACTTACTTTATCAAACACTATAAAAGTATCAATAAATTTTTGAACTGAAAATGATGAATCGTCCACCGTTTTGGTTACTTTTAATGGTCGAATATTAGGAAAAGAGGAATTAAAAGAATCTTCCAAACTATCGGTTTAGTGCCAACCGCAGATCTCACATTGTTTAGTTAGAGAGAAATCAATGCTTAAGTTCCGCCCTTTATTAAAGTTTTTCCCCAAGTTTAGATTTTTGCAACAACTTAAAATTTTGTTGATAAAACAAGACTAGGAACACAAACCCTGGTAATTTATGAAGGATTTTTGATAATTAAAGATAATTTTATAACAATTAGGGTTCAGCTATGAATAAAAGAATGAAAAAGTATTTGGTAAAGAACTTATCCCTTTCTCATTTCCAAAATATATTTCATCCTGTTAGTTAAAAAAAAAAGGTTTTAAAGTTTGTATATATTGATTAGACGTTACTTATGGTATAAATATAAATTATACAAATAAAATTTTCATAATGATTGTAGGCATTATGTACGCTTTTATTCCTTTTGCAAATTTTTTTGTTACATTCCTTTTAGATCCAACAAAAGAGGGCGCTTTCTTTTTATATTTAAGTGTCGTACGTAAAGACATATTAAACGTTATTAAACTGATATTTCATACCTTATCCTGTAATTGTATCAAAAGAAGATGTACCTACTATTTTAATCAAGGATAAAGGTTAGATGAATAAGCATTAAAAACATTTTCACCAGATTTCATTTAAATTTCTCAATTTTGTATTTTAATTAAATTTGACTCTTAGGGGGAAAAAACTGAAAGTTGTTTTGGATGACGAATAGTTATTATAATTAAGTACTATTTTATAAAGCCTAAAATTAATAATGAGTAAAAATATATGTGGGATTGGAACACTTCAACCTTTCGCCTATGAACTGAGCAAAATTACCCAAAATTCTAACTTTATCTAGAGTATCCATACATCCAAACAACTTTTAATTGAAAATGTTTTTATAGATAAACATGAATCATATTAAATCAATAAAAAGTTCAAATACTTAACTTAAATTTTTATGTTGTCCTCTGCTAAACAACCAACGGATTCTGCATCGTATACTCAAAGAGTACCATCGTATATTCAATCCCCTCCTTCTATTCTAGCAAAACGACCCTACTTACCAGTAATGCAGAAGATTTTTATGCGGGTGAGGGCAGCTTAAGTTTCAAAGAAATTTAGACTTCGACAGCTTGGGTAAAGACCAAACTTAAAACCTCCTCTCGCGTCCTGTAAACCCCTTAAACACCTCATTCCCCTTAGCCCTAAAACTCGTGCCTGCTCTGCATTATTGAGGGCCGAGACACCAACAAAAGTAAAGATCGAGAGCAGTTTAGTGTAGAAGAATCAAACAACAAAATAAAAAGTAGGATCGTCCGATCCCGCGCAAAGTAATGAGCGCCCCCACACAGCTTTCGACAGAAGCAACTCTCCAAACGCAATTGTTTCGAAGAAGTTGGTTCTTCCGATTGGAGATAATGCTAGAGCGACAATTGGCTGCATTTCTCAGTGGCCATCGAGGCAAAGAAAGTTCTACAGAGGAAGGATCTCGCAAAAGTGTTATCCGGGGAATATTTTATTTCAGTCGGTATTTATGGCTCATTTTAATTAGCTAATTAATTGATTGATTGATGAGTGTGATCACCACCGTCTCTTAGACCGAAGAGAAAAGGCTTGGTAGAAAAATCCCTTTTCCGGAAAAGTGATCGGAGAAGAGGACGATCAATTTCCCTCATGAGAGGTAGTGATGCCAAATGTTCATTAGTATTTAGTGAGCGACAATTTAACACTACTTGCCTGAGCTATTTTTTGTGCCTTCGACATATTTTACCAGAAATTCTTAAAGTGAATTATGAAAGTCTGATGAATTAAGGGAAGGAGATGTGGAGTCAAAACAAATGGGTGCATTACAACCACTTGTTTTAACACATTTATTCTTTACATCTCATTCTTTTGTGTAAATGCTGGAAGCATGAAAATATAATTAAGAGAATTTACGAAGTAGTATATAGAGTCGACAGCCGCGAAGGGATTCATCTATTCAAAGCAAACATCTTGTTATTATTTTGAAGAGTGTTTGCTGTGTCACGTTGCGTAATTGTTGAAACCCTGAGAATGGTTTCCTATCAATTCTGTGTTGGATAAAGGTGGAGTTATAGAAGTGAAGGTTACTCTCTCAAGCAATGTTACCAATCCACGAAACGCCATTACGTAAACCAACAGCAAAACCCTTTTTTTCGCATCCACCTCCCTATATTCTTTCTTCCATGACTGGAGGGGTGATATGATATTGTGTTTTTTGTTAGTTGATAGAGTGGAGGAGCGCGTAGCCAAGGAGGGATGTATCCTTCCAATAGTCAGAAATTTTCAAATTTTCCTTTTTGGACCTGAAGAAAAGACTAAATGTACCTCATAGTATGTACTATCCCCAAAATTTTAATATCTACTTTAAGACTACGCGGTTTTGGGCTATGTTGTAGCCGCCACTTCAATTCTAAATGAGCCTCTACAAAGGGTGTTTATTCGATTGCTTTAGTATAAAATTTTATTCTAAATAATTTGTGAGGCGTAAAATCTAAATTTTATTTTAAGGCGAATCATTTACAATTTTTATTTTACACCATTACTTATGGAGTAAAGTATAATAATTTAAACTTAAAAGATTGTTTTGACTGCTAACTAGGAAATGAATCTAACATTCATCGAAACGTTATCTGGAAGGGCTTTGTAAATAAAATAAAAAACCCAAAACTTACCAACCCCAAAGAAGCTATTTCTCAATCTATCAAGACGAAAGGCTAGAGTTTTGACTCGGTGATGGCCTCAATAAGGGAAGGAAGCTCCAAGTGCACTCTATGTCTTCCAACTCTAAGGTTCCAGCCTATTTCAGCGGGGCGAAGAAACGGCAAGAAGAATCTAATTTATCCGGGAGAGACCAAAGCGAACTTGATGGAGTAGGAAATTAACTCTACGGGCATCTCCCAGGAATTATTCCGCGCGCCGTTATGTTTATTACATGCTAACTGCGACTGTAACTGGCAGCGTGACAGAACAAAGGAATAAAAAAACATCGCGTTTCTCTAAAACGTGGTCCCGTAATTACTTTATTTACCCTCCAACTCTCAAGAAGCATTAATCCTCGTTCCTTTTTCTCAGGGAATTGCGCGTTTGTTGTTTGTGCCCAACTCACGAAGGTGAGGGCTTCATTTGTCATGGGGGGAGGGAAGGAAGATTCGTGAGGGTCGCTTGACAGAAGCCCTGTCCGAATTTCTGATCCGGTGGGGTTGGGGTGATATGAAGGGGGGAGGAAATGCGTTTCTGACGAGGCATTGTGGAATAAGTTTTGGTGTTCTCTGTGAACTCCTTCTTTTGAATTCCGAGAATGGACATTTGTCTTATCAAGAGCATGCGGATGCGTGTATCAAGACTTGAACTGTAACTATAAATTCTCCCTCTGAGACTTTGTATTAAACTTGAAACTTCTAGAATAAACTGAGTATATTACATTTTAAACTGAACATAAGTTGAAAAAATAGGGAAATTTGAATAGGGATGGACAAGAAAGGGTAGATAGTTTTACAAGTAAAAAAAAATATTTTGTAGACTTTAACTCTCAAAGAAAAAAAACTATGAATGAATTTTCATCCCTCAAATCATATTATTTAGACTTCAGTTGAAACTAATGTAAATTATGAAAAGTCATATGCGTTATGTTTGAGTATTCCCTCAAGAAGAAAAGTTTTTTCAACCGCTGTTATTTTAAAAATTTTATACAGTATCTAACATACAATCCTTAAAATTAACAAAAATTAATTGCTGTACAGACTTTATGCAAAAAAAAATATAATTTATTGATCTTTCTAAAACTTGTTTCCCCTGAAAACGTGCAACTTAATTTGTAATATCTGATCAAATAATATCATCTTTACGTATATGCGTCTGCGAAAAGAATTTAAATATTCAAATATAGCTATATAATATCACACATTTGAGCACAGATTTTTAAATAAATCCTTACACAAAAGCTTTTAAATTATCCAAAACAATAAATAAAAGAGGCTTTATGATTACGTAGTATTAAGTACCTGTATTTTTCTGTTCTCTAATGGACAATTCCCGCTTTTTTTTTCATTCTATAGAGATGGTTTAAAAAGAAATAATTTTGCCGCAAAATTTTTTTGATTCTTGATGCTTAGTTATTTTTTATTTAATTTCAAAATTCGTCTTTTAAAAAGGGCGTGAAAACAGCTGCTACCTCACAAATAGTTGTGTGACGTCAGTTGTAACAAAATACAGAACGAACAGCCAATCAAGAATAGCCTTTCGGAGATTCTAGATGTTTGTTTGACAGGTGATTCAAAATAGGTAATTTCTTTTTTTCTATTTTTAAAAAAAATTACGGGAATTGTTCATTTTAAGAAATGTAAACAAACACTTAAATACCATCACAGAGAAATAAACTCTAACGTGGAAAAGTTTCTTGTTATTTTGTGGGGATACAATCTAGTAATCATAGAGTATCTTAAACGCGTAATGAACCCGGTAAGATGCATGCCTGTCAAATACACTAGAGGCACCTCAAAGTCTTGAAATTAGGCCCGCAATTAGGACTTAGATGTAGTAGTTAGTCTCCCTCAGAGATCTAGTTTGATAGCTGGGTAATTGATCCGGTGTTGTATGTCTTATCACATCCTGCTCTACCCCTGATAGGTTTCGGAATCTAAACTAAATCCGGATGAGCGGGAGGTTACTTTGTAATTGATGTTGAGGGTTTCCAATTTGTATCGGGTTTGTAATTTAGGGGACGGAGAGTTAAACCACCAAACGTTTACCCAATAGGGTTAACTAAACTGTATAACAAACCATGCTTTGTACTATTTTTTTAAATTAATGTTCGCATATTAGTTAATTGTAAATGTTTTAAGTGAAAAATACAAACTTTAGTTTTAAATATTCGTTCTAAAAACAATGAATAGAAAAAAAATCTAAAGAACTAGTTGGGAGTTAAAATAATATATTATCTTAGATTTTCAGTTTTATTTTTCATTTTTTACGCTTTGTTTGCAAAAAATTTCATAGTCTATAATATGTATGTTCTAAATATGCTTAAATTAAATCATCTTACTTTAAAGTTTAACTACTTGCATTTTATTTTTTGCAGTTTAATTAACTAATTTTAATGCTTATATATATGTTATAAACATACTTAAATTAAATTACAACTACGTATTTATCTCATTTTAAAACTTTTAGGGCATTTAGTTAAGTAAAATCTAATGCAATATCCAAATTTACATTGGATTATAAATACATTTCAACAGTTTGAGTAAAAAAAATTGCTATTACAAAATGTAGTATTGTTTAATTTAGCATTTTCTGTTTAAAAAAACTCTAACTTTTTACCCAACTTGTATTAACAAAACACAAATTTATTGCACTGTAATCATGAAAACCTACTTAGGCAATCTCAAATGGCTTTCTTCACGTTGAAATAAACATTACTTTTCACGCTTATCAAGAGCGTTACTCTTAAAATACCTTTGTAAAAAGCCAGAGACCATCTTAAGAAATAACAAATTACAAAACAATGTAAATGAATATAAATTAAATGCGTCTCGCCCTTCTATCAAACCCGTATTTAAATTTTAACTTCACTTAAAATCTATTTACAAGTTTTGATTTTATTACTGATGGATTATGGTTATTTTTTTCATAGAAAACTGCTTAGCTTCATAAGGAACTAGCGCTTTCAGCGCTAGACCCGGCGTTGCCCGGGCGCAGTAAAACTTTAAATACCAGCGCACGCGCTATCCCGACGTTGCTCAGACATTATTAACGGACCGCGCCCGTATTAAGTTCCTTGGACAGAATCTCATACACTTTGAAATAGTTGGGAAGTCGTATTTGTTAAAAAATATTTAAACTTTAGGTGCAACAGATTTAGTAGAGTACCCAGACTGCAACACAAAGAGGCCCGCTGCATTACCGTACATAAAAAAATGGATTCAAACAGTTAAATGAATATAATCGAAGAATTAAACAAAAGTCAGTAAATGTATAAACAGCCAGAGTGATTTAAAGGCACAGCTCAGTGCCTGCTCTTAGCTCATTAATTCAAAGATTGACATTTTTATGGGGTTTTTTTTTATTCTGAAGAGCGTTATCAAGAATGTGTTTGAAAATGAATCACTCCTTCTCTCAATAATATATCAGCTTGTTTCTTTTTTTATTTTATCCTTATATTCAGTCGCTTCCGCAAGGTTTCTTTTTTTATTGAAAATCGGATTTTTCGGCCAATCATATGCTTTATCAAAACAGCAGACGGATTCTTCATTTTATATATTAAGATATGAAATCATCATTCCTATACAGTCGCGAACGTCAAATAATAGTCATAAAGCAATACAGAAACTAATTGCCGTATCATTAAGAAAATCTACCGAGCTTGCAAACAGCACCCCAAACCACCATCACTCCCCCATAATCAAAATCACCCCATACAGCATCATTATTATCAAAACAGCACTTCCAGCAACCCTCCTTCCATTGGCCCAAACTTCGTCAGCACTCCGCGAACCGACATGCTGTTCTTACACCGCAGAGAACGGCTTCTAATAGATATTTAAATGAACCCGGGCCAACAGAAGGTCAAATTATCTGATCAAGGAAGAGTCTTTCCCCAGGAGGGGTGGAAACTAATTAAAATCGAACGGATGCTGCCCCCTCTCCTAAAGTTTCGGGAACAGACGATGTCTTATCGGGATATCTTGGGATCATTATTGAAATCCTTAGGCTGCTCTCTCTGCAATTGAAGACTGGGGAGTTGGGATTTTTTTTTTCTAGTTTGCCTCCAATGGAATGGTAGATTAGCTCGGTAGTGTCTTGTGTGGAATGGGGTTCTACTTTCAATTTACTCTGGTTTCTTTTAATGGGACTTATAAGGGTAGGGTAATTTCTTTATGGAGTGGTTGTTGGTGGGGTGTAGTGTTTAATATTGGTGTTCTTTGCTAGTTATGCGTTAGAAAACAGGAAAAAACAAAGAAAATGCTTAGCTGCTTTTTTTTAAGTCTCAACAATTTTATTTAGCTTTTTTATGTTTGTTGCTGTCATGTGAAGAATGATTTGAAAAATAAAAGCTTTATTTGTTTTTGAAGAAAACATATAATATCTAAATAATCATTTAAGTTTGTAAAATAAAAACTTTTGAAAATCTGAATTTCTTCCTATATATTGTTAAAATTTTCATTTATTTTGATGTAAAAAGGAAAAACTTGAAATAATTCCATTTAACTTAATAAATTCAGCAATTTCAATTAACTTGTCATTCTATTTAATTAATTAACAAGAAATATTTGCCCATACAGGAACGAAATTTTCATGAAAGAATTAAACAATTATAGTATTTTCTAAATATTGTTAAACAAGTTTAATTTTATAACTAAAATGATTTCAAATGAGCTTATTATCTTGCAGTTCAAACAAGACAAATTATGTAATTATAGGAGGTATGAAGTAGTTAAGCTTGAATTTCAATTTGATAACACATGCTTACGGTAAATGCCTATTGTATAAAGAAAATCATATCTACATCTTCTCCCATGTACATATATCTTCCTTTTTCTTTTTGTTTCTTATTCACACTTTCTCATAGTCTTCCTTCCGCATACAATGCTTAGGCACCGACGTATACTCCCATAAATATCAATGCCAGACCTCAAGAGAGCAATCTTCTTCCCATTTATCACTACTACGCTAATTACAAGCATTCCCTAAAACAGGGAAATATTAAAAGCGGCAGATACTTAATTTTAAAGACCCATATATCACTCACAAAGCTGTTTTACATCTCCCGAATCCCCCTTCCCCCTACCTTCAAACGTCGTAAATGACTTAAAGACCAATCTACCAGCCATTATGGACTTAAATACCGAAATATATTTTAAAACCGAGACAACTAAGTAGTACGAGAGCTGTCTTTATCTGTACTTCATCTCCAAGAAAATCAAGATCATTACGAATCGTGATTAACGGAGTAACGGCCCCAGTAAAAGTGTTAGCACACATACAATTCCCATTAATTCAAAACTTAATTCTCCTTTTGATTTACGCGACTCATTGGCGTGGAAAAAAAAAGAAGCCAACCATCATTTGGTCCGGACTGCCGAAATTCGCATTTAGACCGCACGGCCATTCATAGGACTTCACGCAATCTCCAAATCTCAAAGATCCACATAAATCTCCAAAGTTATTTTATGGCCTTTGCGTTTGGACTTCTTGGTAGCTTAACTAGAATCAGCGGTCTCAATAAAAGCGCTTTATTACTTTTTATCGAATTTAAGTATGCCTGGAGTAGTTTTGATGGCATATGGAAGCAACTTTGTTTGAGGTAGAAGAAGCGCTTCGTTCTTTTATATCATATATCAGTTACTTTAAAATTTATGAAGCATCCATGTGTGAGTAAATATTTATGGTTAATATATGCTATAGTTTTATGAAGCAGAAGGGAAGTTTATTAAATTGCTCAATGCTGCACAAACATGTTTATTTTCTTAAAAGGTAAAAAGGAAATAAATTTTATTCATCAGTTTTCAATTCATTTATAAAAGAACGTGAACATTTCGAAGATACATAATGATTTTGTAAGATAATTGCTAAATACTTAATAAAATGTTTCTTAAGTATGAAAATTTCATGCATTAGTTAAATGCATCATTCATTTGTTATATTACAATACAATCGTTTCCAGACATCGTCTGGAAATACACTATTTTCAAACTGAAAAAAAAATATTTGAGGTTTAAAATTCAGAAAGGTGGATATACATAAAATATTTTATTTCATAGCTGTACTACTTTATTTTTAAGATTGCCTCGCATAAGAGTAGGAAGTTTTGTTCAAAACTGAATTATTAAAAGGACTAAATACTTTAAGATTCTTCTTCAATGGCCAGACAGCCCAGGATGGGCCCTTGCCTTCCTCAGAATCGAATTCCAAGCTCTTCTATCCTTGGCCTTGGACATCCAGTTGTTAATTTTCAAAATTCCTATGTCCGTTTCCAAACAGTCAAGCCACCTAAGCTTAGGTCTTCCTCTTTTTCGGGTGCCAAATGGTCGTGCCGAGAAAATCTTTTTTGTTATACGATTTTCATCCATTCTGCATAGGTGCCCCCCCCCCCTTTTAATTCTCTGAATACTAATATATTTTACAATATCTGGTTCTTTAAAAGATCTATAGAGTTCAGAGTTTGTTCTTCTTCTCCAGATGTTGTTACATTTTATGCCGCCAAAAATGCTTCTCAAAACTTTCCTTACTTGAAGATTATGTTCTTAAAAGAAATACTTAAATATTATAAAAAAGTAACTCTATATGAAGAACATGAAAATTTAGATAGAACTTGACAAAACTTAATAACTCAATACAGAGCACATTATAATGTACA